>CANUEZ040000067.1:16747500-18061250 GCA_948099385.1 Fasciola hepatica
TTCTACGCGATCAAGTCTTCAAGAACCAACGAACTGTGGATTTCGCGAAAGTCACTTTCATAGGACACAAACTAGAAGACAATTCTCTGCGGAATAATAGAAATGACGGATGTGTGTGTGTGTGTGTGTGTGTGTGTGAGAGAGAGAGAGAGAGAGAGAGAGAGAGAGAGAGAGAGAGAGAGAGAGAGAGAGAGAAAGAGAGAGTGAAAGTGACCAAGAAGAACCTGACATGTTCGTTGTCCTTATCCTATCTTAGTGTTATTGTTGTCAGGCTGTTGTTCCCTGTCACCTTTCTGTTGCTCTACAACCATGACCAAGCAAGGTCTACGGTTTGCAGAATTCAAGTTTCTAGGTCAAGACAAAGCGTTGACCTATCGTCTCGGTCTTGATTTGGGCAGGTCATTCTGGTGGACAAGTCAGAAGTCACTTTATACGTGTTTGCCTTTACCACATCTGTCTGACTTTGTCCTCCGGAGTCAGTTTTGCAAGTACCGGAAAGAGATGAACTGAGGATGAACGAAGGAAGTGCTGTGCCTTTTAAAACTAACGTATCTGGGTGGTCCATGTGGGCACTTGATCCACTGAGGGTGATCACTTTTGCAACAATCAGCCGCAGTTTGACCATCAACTGCCCCTGACAGTTTGCTTGTCAAATATTGCGGATGATTAACTTTCTACATACAACATTTGGACGGGTGTTGAGTTGTGAACGCGACAAGGATTCATTCTGTCTATCAGAAAGTCTCCTTCATCGAAGTGACAGGACCACCTTGAAGACATCTTTTGTCCGTATGGGAACCGAGAAAGTTTTGAAGTGAGAACACAGAGTCACTCCACAGATGTTTCCCCAAAGTTAACTGCTTTCACTGATTTGCAGATAGCTTTTCTTGCCACTGTTCACCTTTCTACTCTGAATGAATTCTGAAAATACAACCATTTCAGACTTTTTACCAAAGAGTGCAAGAAAATTGATTAATTCACACCAAACTGACGCGTTAACTGATGATATACACACACTCTCTCTCTTTTAAATAACCCAACAGAGGTGGACTTCCTTTTCGAGCCATTGTTATTAGAGCCTGTTAGATAACCAGAATAGGTTACGTGACTAGTGCGATACAGAAAGGGCAGAACAGCTATGCTCCTCATGTTCTTAGATCTGACCTGAGTAGTATTTTTGGATTGTGATAGCGTAATCATAGAACAACTAGGTCATGCTACTGTGCTGAATTCAGCCGTCTTTCACTTAACGATATCGAACATAATGTTCTCAGAGGGCAAGATCTACTTGAACATGTAAGCCCGTTCAGGTTGAATCCCCCCAGCTGTTCTCAATGTCAGTACTATTCCGAACAGTATTTATTCGCCGCTGCCGGTCCAATGTCAGCGTGCCACAGGTTGGACAGCCGCTGAACGAGTTGATAAACTTGCTGGCTATCCCCTTTAGCTGATCGGCTTAACTAACTACAAATTATGAATGGTGTAAGTCATACCATTACCATATTAGAATGACGAGTCACTTTGAGATAATTTGTTAGATATAGATGGGAAGCTTTTGGTTTCGGTTTGTTTACCGATCTTGCCCAGTGGATTGCTAACGTTTCACCACCAGTCAATGTGATGTCATCAACCTACAAGTGCTGCTGACGACCATGATGTCAACCTGACTGCTGCAGAAAATGTGAAATCCAGTTGGCATAAACTGGTTGACAAACTAATACCAATGAGTTGAACATGGGCAACCAGAAAGAACATCTTTTTCGACTATTCCACCGATAGACTCCCTTGGTGTACGTTGTTCTTCGACGTAGTTAGTAGTTGGAGTGTAGATCAAGTTAGTCTGTCTGTGACATGGCAAAAAGGTACGGAAATTTTAATCAGTGGATTTGGTCGTGTTGGACATTTTAGGCTTCCGGATTGGGATCCAAGAGACTCACTTGCAGGATTATTGAAGACATTAGATGACATGGTCATGTGCCTCCGTCAGTTGTCTAACTGCGTTCGAATTCTTTCTTCTTGTGTAATATTTACCTTCGTAAACATCTCTTCTACTTATGGACTCCGTATAATTCTATTCGTTTTGCCGTTGACAATTGGATGCTCTGATGGGGCAAAGCAAAACAGGACACCAAAATACGAGAATGACTTTTGAAAGAACTAGGATAGAAATCATCAAAAAGAAGTAAGAACCAGTTCATTTAGAATGTAAGGAAACCCCAGAAATTCGTGAGTGATATTTGGATTCCATCTATTGGCCGTCAGCTAGTTTTCTGACTTCATCCACATGTTAAAAGTTGCCAGCTTCACTGAAACTGGAACTCACGGACAAATACCATTTGCGTTGCAGTGCCTAGGGCTTTCGACCTGATCAGCTGCGGAGGACTCATTGGACCTGGATGGATGAACCATCTGATCCACTTCTAAAAGTCCGTGAATTAACCGTCGCTCCGTGTTAACGGCAAGAGAATAAACCTTCCATTAAAGCTTCCCTTGGGTAGTTACTCACGCCAAATTGTAAAGAAATTGTCAAATAATTTCATGTAAACACGTTAACACACTGGAAAAAAGACGTCTTCGTATTCGTTATGGGCAACGGACCTATACTTTGTTCTTCAGCTAGCGGATAGTTTGAAGATATTTTGGTTTTATATACACATCCCACAATCATTCGAAAAAGCATTTCGTATATTTTAATCTTTTTCTCTATCTGGTGGAATAAGTTGGCATTTCACTGACTTCAGTCTGATAGTTCGACAACTGTTTGCTCATGCCTCTGTAATTCTATCGCTATCTACTTGCTCTTCCCAGAGTCTTTCAAAACAGATTTCTCTGCTGATCCGTTGACGACGGTCAAAAGATGAAGTAGTATGTTATAATCCAGATGAGGTTACTGCCCGAAATTTGGTGGCTCCAAATATGACTCACGTATATACTGCCCAAAATCACATCGTGTCAGCGCTTGCAATCTAGGCTGTGGATTCATGTTTTTACAAGTTCTGGACTAGTTCTGAATGGCTAATTGAAGTGACACGAAAATAACTCAATATAATGACGGCTGACCGGGTTAACTGAGGGAGATGGCAACCTACCGTCTAAAAAGTATGATCTAGCGAGTAAACTCTTTCTAATCACTGGCTAAAATTCAAAAGCGTACACTTTCCATGGATTGTATTTCTCTGTTAAGGAGTCTTTCTTTAAGGTAAACTACAGATTTGATTTAAGTAGTATTTTATTGTATCTGGATGAGCTGCAACAACCGCGAAGCCGGTCGTGTGTTTCCGAGGAAATTTTGTCCTGTCATCCAGATACAATAACATACTACTTACAGATTTGTTTATTTAACTGCAGATTGCCAAAACAAAAGTACCAGAATTGGTCCATTTAAAAGTTACGTTTTTCCAATTCTTGTTCAACAGACCTTCATACTAAGTGAAGAAAAAATAACCCTGAGATAGTCACAAGTTGCCCCAGTGCCCAACATCATTTTTGGCGGTTATAAAATGGAGTATTGTTCAGCTGCGAAGATTTTTGTGTCCTATGCAGATACTGCGAGAATGAAGACCTCTTTTTCACACGCCTCTCTCGAAGTTCATTCACAGTATTGACTGGTTGCTACCAGGTTCACGGGAACACACACGAGAAATTCGTTCAAGACAAGTGTGGGCTTTAATTTACATTTTCGTTGGCACTTCGCTAAGACGGTTCTTCGGAACATAGCATGAAGAGGGGTGGAACTTGCAATGCAAACAAAACTTAATTCGACACCCCAAGGAATCGGATATACAGACCATACTCAGCTGATACTCATGCTAATGAACTCTACTCGATGAGAGGAATCTTCCTTGAAAAAATATATTCCAAAAATCTCTCTGAGGACGCATTGTAAAGGTCAGTTGACATCATACAGTTATTCTTTTGGGACATATGTGACGGAGCTTTGAAAAAAACGTCTGAATCGTCTTGGTCGAAACAGGCAGTTTTCTGCAGAATTATGCATCTTCCCACTCAAACCGATTCCGACGTCAAACGTGGATACAAAATGTGAACAACCTCCTTCTGAGTTCAGCTTGCCCATATGCAACTAGTCGATAGACTGAGGGAATACCTGTCTTTTCCCAGTGATGTCAACGCGGTTGGTTTGCAGCCTGAAAGCGGAGGTCAGTACGATCAGGAACTGATGAAAGTCATCGACCAGGGCGCCAAACAACACAAGTATTCAAAACCATTGAGAATAATGCTAAATTTCCTATCAATTTTTACTTCCCGTTTCTAAATAAACCCACACTGCTCCAAGTGGAGAAATTCGAAATTCACGGCGGTGGTTGTCGTGAGGTAATGCAATCTGGAACCGAAAGCAGCACGACCGTTCCATCTTGTGAAATGTTCCAAGCGCTTCAGTGTGACCTTATAGCTCAGCTGGTAGCTTGGTGTCGCGTGTCACTAAAGCACGGGCCGTGTCCAAGTACGTCGATTCTAATTTCATTCGAGGTCGGCGAATTTCGACACACACCCAAGGTCATCAAATCCGTAGGAAGAATGACTGTCAAGAAGGTAGAACAACAGTATTTCATCAATGGAGGAAGCCACCTGAGCCTTTGGCGCTCATGTTGACGGCTGAACTAAAGCAGGTCGGTTTTTTGTTCCTTTTTGAGGTGACCACGTTTTAAGTCATGTCCGTCGCAATTCAAGCCCCACTCTAAGTCGAACATAAAAGGCATTGTACAGACTATTAGCGAACTAAGATTCCAGTCATATTATCATACTAATTTCAATACCTCACACGTTTTCTACCAATCGACTGGAAAGTTTTTCTGACGAGTAGATCGGCAGAACAGAAAGATACTTGACTCAATGAGTGACCGGACCTACACCCTGATAGCTTTTGCACTCAATGACTCAGGTTGACCGCAAAAGATAAGTCCAGGTAATAAACCCGGTACCGTCGATCAAGAGGCATCTATTTTGAGCAGGACGTCCAGTTGGCCCGACTGGATCATTCGAAGTGCGATTATGCAACTGGAACTCGAAGCTGCTAGAGTTAAGAGAAGCTCTACTGTCCAAATCAGTTATTGCAAATTACCTACCTGCCCTGGAATTAAACACACCAAAAGCTAGCTAATCTATGATGAACCTTTTTCCTCAATCTTCATTGCCTATACGATTCAACGTGTCTTTCATGAACTGACGTTCCACATCCGCGACCGACAAGAGCGTACGAAAAGCTTGCATCGCGCAATCCTCTGAAACGAGTTTGAAAAAATAGTCTGTTGCTGAACTATCGGTAACCGCGAGCTTCACACATTGAACGGCTCTCCTCGCTTAACTCGGGGAACCCCAACGATAACGAGAAAAGATCTGGGCACAATAGCTTTCTCACAGTAACCTCAATTTGAATCTTTCGGAGCTTGCATGGACGGAGATTTCATCTTCAGAGTCACGAGGTGATTCGTTGGAAGTTACTTCATCTGTTGGTCAAGGCTAATCATCAGAACGAGGACATATGGTCCCCACTTCGAATTTTCGATGTAAGTAGCGTTGTATGTAGGTGACAGGACCAAATTTCCTCGGAAGTACACCACCGGTTTCGCGGTTATTGCCGCTCATCAGGTATGCGTATCCGGTAATCGCCTTTGCAGTAATCCCCATACCTGTTCACTTCATAGTATAGGGATCTTTGAGCAGGATTTCATCAAGCACGCATACATGATGAGCATCAACAACGGCGAAAGTGGCCCTGTACTTCCGGGGAATTTTTTTCTCTTATCCATGTAGAATACTATATATAATGGTTGTTTTCATTTATAATTAATAAGTAGGACCACTTGAGTAAGTTGGAGCTGGGGTAGAGATGCAGGCTTTCAAATGAGAATAGACCAGAAAGAGATAAATCATCACGATGCTAAGGAGGTTAGATAATGAACACTGGCGACGACCAGGGTGATCTGTATTCAGGGCAAGTTTGAGCTCTCAATATAGGCAGTTAGAGAGTTTTGAGCTTTTCTGGTTAAAGGCTGATGACGTCATTCACGAGCGCGTTATCAATTCACGTCATTAACTATTGGGCGATGACACTCCTTAAATGACCCTACTTTACATCTTTCAATCGACTGATCGAATAACTAACAGATCAGATGACAACGCTGTTGACTAGTTCATCCAATACTGCTTTCTCGTTCTCTTATCTGTATTACATAAATGAGAATTTAACGCTAGAAAACTGGACTGCTCCGATTCTTTCCAGCTTGCACATGACTTAATGCGACTGAAGTCAATCCTACTTCCGGATAGTTCTTGTTGTCGCTGAGCTCCAGAACTACGCGACTGAGTTTTGATCTGAAAATAGTTTTCATATATGCTCCACGTTTTATTTATTAGCCTTTTATTGTGCGTCTGTACTCGAAAATCAGTACGCTTCTAAAAAACATCCGGTGAAATCACACGCCGCAGCACATTTTTACCGCGTACCTAGGGGTATGCTTTTGGAAGCATGTCAAAATAGGACAACTCCACTGTGAAGATTCAGTTGAACACAGTCCTTTGACCTCGTTAAAATGCTTCCGAATTATCTGGAAAATAAATTGCCTTAGTTGATATCGCGGATCATGACTGACCACGTGCCACCGATGGAAGCGAGTTGGGCACAAAATCAAGATACTGCTTCAACACCATCGGTGGGACCTATAGGCCGGCCGTAAACCTAACTGTTCTGTGTCCTCGAAAAAGCTGACTAGCTGGGTGACAGTACTATCCCAGTTATGATTTGGGACCTAGTCTTTGCTAAGTTGATTTCCTCAGAATTCACCATAAAGTTTGATTGGTCCACTGCAATGGACGACGTTGGAGGAAGAAGGAGAGCTCTTCAGTGCTGGAAAGTAGCCTCCTAACTTTGTCGTAGCCTTTCGACTTTTAGAATTTTTCATAGGGATTAGTGATCGAACACATCTAACCTTCTGGTATCATTAGCCCTCATTGGTCAGGCTTCTCAGTCGAAGTTGACTACCGGGCAGACAACGGCCCGGTATACACGAACCTTAGTTTGAATGCTGATTTCGTTTCAGTGCCCGTCGTAGCTGGACAAATGCCTTCTTCACATTATCGACCCAAAGTATTACTTAATTATTCTTCTGAGCATTCAGAAAAAAGTCGTTTGCATAATTTTGTGCATTCAGTTGGTTGATCTTTGATAAAAAACTGTTCAGCTGGTGGCCCTGAGCAAGCTGGGGAAGCTTCGTTTTTCATTG
Organism: Fasciola hepatica; assembly: GCA_948099385.1. Taxonomy (NCBI): domain Eukaryota; kingdom Metazoa; phylum Platyhelminthes; class Trematoda; order Plagiorchiida; family Fasciolidae; genus Fasciola; species Fasciola hepatica. The sequence goes on from CANUEZ040000067.1 coordinate 16,754,742, forward strand.
AGTTGACTTGTATCTTGATGGAATTTTCGAAGAAATCACTTCGATCACTGATTGACTGAAGCTTGGCAGAGAAGACTGTAAATTGCTTTTTTGTAATTTGTATTCTGATACACACGTACCATGGACCTCGAGCATTTATGAAGTAATTTACCGTTTTTAATGGACTGAAGCAGTTCAGACCTACTTTCTTACGACGTATATTGCATGAAAATTCCACGTTTATATTCCTGACTCTGGTATCCTGTGACTGTACTTTTCCACTGTAAGAAAAATTTGTCGAATGTTTCACCTATGTATTAAAACAGCCCCCAGCAGACTCGATCTCCTGACCGCAGCCCGGCCGTCACTGCTATACCTTTGGGTCACAGGGAATATCTGTGGTGCAAATACGCTTATTGCCAGGTTCATCGGTTCACGTTGACATATATCAGTTCTGTCATCTTGCAACTGCTACTACTTGTACTTTGACATCGGTAGCTTCTTTGTATATTCCAACTGTAGATTATTTTCTTATTGTGTGGCTGAAGTCATCATTTCATGTTAGTTCTCCTCTGACAGAATGAAATTTATCCACAATTTTCCATCAATAAGTTTGGACAAAAAGTTGCTCGAAGTGTTATCGCTAGAACCTAAATTTTACTGCCCTAGAATTAAAGGGAAACAAATGGATATGGAAGTTGAATTTGAGAATCTTTTTTTCTCAACTCACAGACCTGAACCCATCGTCATTACAAGAGACGGAGAAGATGAAGTCCACATTGGCGAATGCTTGCTACAAATACCGGGACAGCAAACCATCAACAAAGAGCATATGGACTGCGGAGCATTTGAGGTGCCGAAACAATTTACAGACAAACAAGGATATTATTTTATCAAGACCCAATAAATGCATAGGCTTCGTGATTCTTGATAAGTTGACCTATATAGAAAAGATGAAAGCAGTATTGAGTGACACGTCCAAATTCACCAAAGCCTCCAATGAGAAGAATAAAACGATCCAGGTAGAAAAGTCCATCTCCAAGAGATTACAATCACTGAAGCAATAAGGGATCATAGATTCAACCACGTTCGAACGGATACGACCAACCGGGACGATAATTCCCAGGCTGTGTGGCTTACCAAAAGTCCACAAGGAATGAGTACCGTTAGGACCTATTTTAGACATGTGTAACTTACTCTACCATGCGGTAGCCAGGTGGCTAACTGGCTTACTGGGGCCAGTGAGAGCTGCAACCGCAAAACATAGTTTATGAGAGACTTTCGACTCCGGGAACAGTGTCCGAAATATAAACCTGAGAGAGAAACAAATATTCACGTTTGACGTCACCTCATTGTTCACTAGCGTACCGATCAGTGAAACTATCAACTATCTGTGCGACTATATTCAAGAAAACAATATCGACATGGGCCTTCCGGTGGACGAACTGAAGCAATTTAAATTCAGTGACAACATCTGTCGTCAGAAAGATAGAGTAGCAATGGGGTCACACTTGGGACCACTATTCGCCCATGTTCTCGTGGCGAAAATTGAGAATAATCAACTGCAGTCGACCATCAGACAGTGTTCGCTTTATAAACGCTATGTGAATGATATAATGCGGGTGGCAGGCGACACCATGGACATAAACTTTATGTTGAACACGTTCAACACAGCCCATCCTAATATCCAGTTTACGATGGAGAAAGAGGCAAACAACGAAATAGCCTTTCTAGATAAGTGCCTAAGTCGGCGAGTGGATGGCTGAGCTCAAGGATCAGTGCACAGGGAAGTAACGTGGAATGGGCAGATCATTCACTTCGAAAGTTTCGTGCCACTCAAATTTAAGCGCAACTTAATCCGTTGCCTGTTTAATAGAGCGCTCAAAATCTGCACCGAGGACACACCGGACAACGAACTTCTTTCTCTGCGCAATGTGTTCCTGAAAAATGGAGGTCCGAATCGTTTCATTGATAGGACAATACGACAAGTGGAAGAAGGAGCGGAGACCACAATTGTCCCAAAAAGTCAATATACATCCGCTTACCTTTCAAATGTGATATCTCAGCGGATATTATACATCGCAGATTATCAGGAGCCGTCGACAAAGCATTTCATGCGGCAAAGCTCCATATTGTATTTACATTAAAGCCGTGTGTGTATTTACGATTAAAGGATAAGGTGTCAGATTCTATGGCCTCATTCTGTGTGTACTCCTTTACTTGTTCCAGTGGGACAACGTACATTGGCCGCACGATCAGACACTTATCCGAACGAGTCCGTGAACACCACCCAGCTTGGTTGAACAATGGGGCAATCAAAGTAATTACGAGCGCTGTGTGTTCACACCTTGTTCAGTCTAACCACTCAGTGAATGCGACCAAAGCGTTCCGGCCAATCTACAAAGTTCGAAATGGGCAGTCAAGACTGGTGAAGAGTCGTGTTCTAGCCACAGCGGAGCGGTATGCGTTCGTCTCTACAATCGTCCGTTGTGAGCCCAAAAACAGTTCGTGCAAGCGCTAAGGCTTCCCTGGCCCACCCCCTACCCACAAACTAACCACTGATCCGTTGATCCGACTAATAACATCGCAGACACCCATCCACGGTCCAGAGACGGATCGAGGTCACGCATGTGATAACTGATCCCCCCTCCCCCACTTACATTTTCACTCATCGCCTTATCTTGATTTCTGTTCTCCTCACCGAACACTGTTCATATAAAATGTGATGTAATGACATGATTACGAATCACTGAAAACGAGCTTGTTTGCCACCCTGTGTTGTTCTCCATTAGCTAGAAAGCTTCTTAATTTACTATCTGTACCTTGACCGTGCTGCGCTACCGTTTCGTTTGACTCCTTGCTGAATGGACCGTTTATCACTGCACTGTCCTGATTTACCGGATCAGTTTCTGTGCTGTTGTTCTTGGTTGCTCACCTGGCTATGTGTCATTTGCCCTGATGTATTTATATATAGTGTATTATATAGAAACACAGAATTACTATGAACACGGTTTTTCAATTGGCATTCGTTCTGCTACCCGTAGCCATGTACAGCCCGAATCGTGTGTAAAGCTAGTGAGGCTAAGTTTCTGCTTGATGGGCAACCCAAGTATTCGGGATAGTTGCTACAGAGACTACTAGAATGAAAATAAGACGCGCTAATTCTAGGTCCGAGAAGTGCATTGCCTGAGTCAGCCGGATGCCTGGCTCATTGTCCCATCGAAGACTTAGTCGAGGAGCACCGGTGAAAGAGGACAACACTATCTGATTCCGGTGCTGTGTGGGAAAAGAGTAGGTTGTTCGACGTAGATGCAGACCTTTGGGTTGGTGGACTAAAAGTCTCCCCTCAAGAGCCTCGCGTGTTTATATGGCGTCCCGTCGGACTCCGTTATAATCTAGAAGGGCTGATGATTAAACAAAGCAAAAATGGTCATAAAACAGTTGAAGTAGGCTACAGTTGAACATTGGGACTTGTAGCGGTGCTCCAGTGTTCGATGAAATGGGAGAATTTGATCTACACAGCCTCTGCTATGACAGGAACCTCTTTGATTCGGTGGAGTGCGGCGGTCTCTAATAGCGGAGAAGTGGCTGAGTAGAAGAAAACCTTTGAAGCCAAGTCAGTCAGGCAGATCTTATTGTAGTTCTTGCACATTCTTCTGCCCAATTTCTCAGAGATGGGCGGCAGAAAAGATGCCCGGAATATTTCGTCTCGCTATATCGAATCATTTAGGACATATAGCTTATCAGCTAGGGACATCAAAGAGATCTGGTTACAGTATCCTCTAAGAATTTTAGTGTTCCTTGGCTGGTTGATAACCATGGAGGTTTCAGTTCTGTTTCAGTGCTCGCAAGCTGACATAGAACTGATAGGGAAGAACTGAAAACCTTAGGTCTGCTGAGTGGTCTGAAGGTCAGTTGAAAAATCGATTTAGGTGCTCTACCCAGAGTTCTGTTCTACTCTACTCAGGCATAAGCTGGCTGGCTGTGTCATGTAGATATGACTCATGACTTCAGTGCTTATCCGAGGCTTTTAAATAAGGCAGAATAATTTGGTAAATTCACCAGTTCCTGGAACAATCTCCTCTTTACATTAATGTCTATCACATACCTCTTACAATCAGTCCAGGAAGAGTGTAAGGTCTCTCGTTGCAGGCTAAGGCTCTCGCTATTTTCTGATAGCTGGACTTCATGTATTTTGATTGACAGCTGAAGAGTTATCTCGGAGATTCGGTCTTTAGGGCATCTTTTGGTTCTCGCTATTTCTCTCCAAGAAACTTATCTGATCGCCTACCTGATCGCCGTAAACTTTTCCTCAGTTACCGGTTCAGCCGTTGTTATGAGGATTAACCAGTCCTGGTTTATGGAATATATTGACTCCTTAATTATTTCAAGACATTTCAAAAGTCTATAATGCTGGGTACTCTTCATAAACACACACAAAAATACTAGGTTTCATCATTAGTTATTCTGTAAACCACTAAGAGTGTGTTTCAAAAGACTCATCGAGCCAATGAGCGATCTGTTCTGTAAACATAAAAATAATTACAACTGTAGTTCAGTCAGTAGATAACACTTCTGGGAGCTGAGTCCATTAGCTCATTGGCAATCACTCCAACTGAGCCAATACGAATTTACACCAAAGCCAGTCGTCCTCCTCGGCTGCTACTGGACAGTAACCACCAAACTGTTTTCCAAGATGAATTATCCACCAGGTTGATGATGCAGTAAAATGCCCAGAATCAAGATGAACGATGGACAGAGATCGAAGAGACTCTATTTGATGCAGCTAATACTGCCCAAGGCCAAAGAACTAGACACAAATATAAACGATGGATATCTGCATGGCCCATCGCACTGATAGATGCCCGCAGACCGGTTCCTCCTGATTCCAGATATGGTGAGACACGGAGGTGCCCTTAAAGCCAAATAAGCTGTATCCCGAGAAAAGAACGTAAGCAGCAGTGAATTGCGAAGGGTAGGGAGATGGAAGGGGCTACGGTGATTAACAACAGCTCCAACGTTTTCTGTCTAATCAGAAATACCGGTCCCCAAAAGCCAGGACTGATCGAAAGAGCAAACGGCTCACTGATTCAAGCTCAGAAGCTTTATCTAGTTCTCTTGGCGAGGCTTTTCGAGAAGCAGCTTAATTGGTCTTTATCCACGATAGGTCTGCCCAGTAGCACCATAGTTACAGCAGTGGTTGTAGATACCAGTCCTCCGACAGAAGCAGAGGTTCTGCTTGAAATAGGCTACCTTGTAGGACACAAGGCTGCTAGAAAGGATGGGTTGCCTCCGCCTATTTTCAGAGACGGTGGCTCATCTCTGTTATTGGAGTTGACAAAACTCCTCCGTTCGGTACGGGATAGGGAACAAATTCCAAAGAGTTGGCGTGAATCGGTTATCGTACCGATTTACAAGAAGCGTGACAGGTCCTCCAGTGAAAACCAAGGGCGAAAAAGTTTGGCTAGAGCTGCATCCAAACTGCCTGCTGGTATAATTCTCCACCACTTATCTAACGCTCGCGAACAGTGCTCGCTCGAGAATCAAGCTGGGTCTAGACCTGGTCGAATTGGTATTGATCACATCTTGACTTTTCAACAAATTTTAGAACATAAACATACCGTCCGTAGGTCCACTTTTTCCACTTTCTTTGATCTTAAAGTGGCCTTCGACTCAGTTGACCGCACAGTTCTCTGGCTCTCCCTCTTTTTGAAGGGTTTACCATAGAAATCAGTTTCCATCATAAAGTCCCTTTGCATGAAGAGCCGACGCCATGTTCAGGCTTACGGTGCTCTTTTACTCGACTTCACCACGAAAGGTGAGGCTGATCAGGGTTGCTCCTTATCTTCTTTCCTTTTTAGCTTCGTGGCTGATATGGCCCCAGAGACTGTAATTTGATCATGTGGGGATAGTGACGTTGACCTTTTCCCGGGTGGAAAGGTATCAGATCTTGAATATGCGAACGATAGTTCTTCTAGGTGAAGATCTAGACAAGTTGTAAGCTTAGCTGGACAGCTTGGGTAACTGCTAGGCAGTGTTCAGGTATGCTTTTTGCACCTTCAATGTGCAGAATGCCGTTGCAGGATTGGGTTGACCCAACATCAAACCTTTCGATATCCGGGGAGACTGTGGAACGAACAGATAAATTTTATCTAGGTAGCTGCATTTCACCAGGAAGTCGGGTATCGGATGAGGTGTCTTCACGTATACAGAAGGCTCTTTTGCACTTGTCGAACTCAGTCATCTGTGGCGTTGACATGACATTCGTCCACCTATCAGAGGCTGTCTGTAGGCTGCAGTGATTAGACCAATTCTTTTTAGGATTCAGAAACATGGCTACCGCATGTGAAGGATATAAGAAGGTTTTCGGTATTCGAAAAACTATATCTGCGTAACATAACACTCACACACCCATGTCTATCGGACAAATACACAACCATTATCACACTTCGTTACCGAGGCAATGATAACTAGAATATAATCTCGCACCATTTCGTCTGCGATGCACTTATACCTTTACTAATTCCTCATTTGGATGAAAATTAGCGTTACTGTTGGTCACTTTACTCACGCCAGCTCATACTCACTACTTTCGTTCGGTTTAATTGATATCAGTAATCCCCCCACGAGAGCAGATTCTGAACTGGACAAAGTCATAACCCATTATCCAGAGTTATTCTCCCTTAGACTAAAAGCTTTTATTTCTACAATTGCTCATAGCTGATTTCCTTGGAGACCGAAAATTTACCCACCTACTGCCCACATATATTTCACGATGACGAATCAGGCATAAGTTCACCTTCGCAACTTTTGCCCAACAGCATCTCTCCACGGAAAGCAGCCATCGCTTCCGCCTTTTCGTAGTTTTTATCCGGCCAGCTCTTCTCAGTTGCTGAACTCTTCACCAATGCTTTTTGTACTATCTTCAACCTCTGCTGCCCAACTGAAAACCTGTTTGTGTCCGGTGGTATGGTGGCCTCTCCACCAATAAAGTTTATCAGGAGGCAAAAGGGACGCACCTGCAAATCTCACCTAGTGAAAATTTATCACAAATAGAATAATTTTCCGCCCGATTCGATCTAAAACTGAACCCTTTGAAGTACCTTGAATGTGTTTTCAGCAATTCCCGTTCTCTTTTCCCTACGGCTTCTGCTGTACTTAATTCCAACTCCTTATCCGAAGTGAGTGCTACCAAGTATCTGGGTGTTAGCCTGGACACCAATCCAGGATGGACATCTCTTGTGCAGCACTGTGCCCGTGGACTGCGACGCCCATCTTTTCAAATAAGGAAATCGGGGCAGCAACGAACACCACTAACAAGTGTTTCCAAATTTATTCCCCGATGTGTTCTCCCCATCTGATTCTACTGCTCACCCGTAATTTTTCTAGGCCTTTTGAAAGAAGACTTACATGAGTTTGTTTGCGGACTGGTAATCGTTAGCCGCATTTCGTCCCTCTCCTTTGATTTTTTTGAATATTGATTAACCAATCTTGATCTGATACTGTAAACACTGTCTCTTCTCATCCGAAAATATGCATTCCTATCATTATATATATATATATATATATATATATATATATATATATATATATAAACTGTATTAGCCAGAGGATATCAGGTAATCGAAGAACTGATTTACTTTTTGCTCAGTTGATAATACAGCTACCATGAATTTATTATCCGTTGCCTTCTGTAGCTACTCCGGAATGTTCGCAGGGGTTGGCGATCACACAGAACGACCTGTAGGTCGATCTCAATACCAAGCCTAGCCATTGGCAGCTCATAAAATCCGTCAACGTGAGCTAGAAACAACATCAGTATTCAACAGTGGACCGTGTTTAGTCACTCAGTGATGTGAACGCGTTTCCGTTCTTTTAGTATAGGTGACAAAACACACTTTCAAATTGGTATATGTGGTTAGACTGGGCATGGATTGGCGGTGGTTCTTTCGATAATGGTTAACCGGTTCGTCACCATAGTAGGTGTTACAGTCAGCTGACTTCAGACCTTTGTTTATGAATTCGCTTACATTGTCAACTTTGTTAGTTCTAAATACTCTCTCACCTTAGGTACATTGGGTGAAATGGCTTCCATAGCTTCTGAGCGTTGAGCTTGACGTCTTGGTCGCAAAGATTTTATGAACAGCGAGTAGTTTAACGACTAGGAGTTATTGAAAGCCACCAACCCGAGCAATGATCAATTCCAATTTCCAAAGGCATTGGGTGGAATATCCTTTTTTGGCTTCAGATGACCATATTTTGTCAGGAATGATACCGGATATAAATTTTCTGTCCGAGTTTTCATTGTCCTGTTTTTTGCTTCTTCCAGTTGGGCTGCCTTCGAATTTGCGTTTGTTTTCCTCATCGGCTACCATCATTGATTCGATCCTTTTTGACGGTTTTTGGAGATTTCCGGTAAGTTTCGAAAGCACATCAGGCCAGTTTGATGTTTCGGGGCTGTTTCGCTGCATTTCAACTGGTTACTAACTGATGGTAAACAAAACGCTTCAGTGCATCTCGTGAATATTTACGATGCCTGTGGAGACGGGAGCGAAAAAACTCTCTTCACAACGTTGAAATTGTCAACATACAATTCTTTATTTTGATAGAGCCGGGGGTCATTGCCACGGAATAGCAACCGCTTCTACAAATCTCAAACGTCTCATGATGGCTTTAGCGTAGCTAATTAGAGACGTAGTCTTCCGGTTTACCAGATGCGTCGTCTATGAAGACGTAATGAGCATAGTGGGTTACGGTGCATCACGGTTTCAGAAGTTGGACATAATTTTGTTGTGACAGTGCATGTTATTAATCTATGTATGCAGTGTGTTCTATTAAGAATGTCCCTTTTTCTGACCTACACAGGTGGTTTTGCGACAGCATCTAAATTCGAATTCACTGGCTTGATTAAAGTTAGCTTGTAGGGTTGGGCATTTTCCAAGTGGAGACTTGGTATCCTAGTCGCTCTATGAATAGCTTTGTGGTCAACCGCATGCTATGATTTACTGACCAATACACCGCGTCGGTATTTGATTTTATTGCCTCGTTTCTATTGCTTAAAATTGGTCTTTTTATGATCACTTTTGTGTTGCATCCGTCGAAAGGGTGTTTCTCCCCAGAGATTCCCTGTGTGGTTGCACATTTTGTCTACCTTATGCTCTATACTGACCCATCGTACCCAACTAAGCCTGGATTAAGGGCACAACATTTTTAAAAGGTAATTATAATTCTGTTAGAAGCTTTTTTGACCCATGGGTCGTGCGATGTTTACATTTTTTCTCTGAGATATACTGATTACAAAAATGTTCGATGCAATGTTAGTTTCCGCTTTCATCAAGAAGCAACCACAATACGAATCACCTTTGAAGTAAAGATCTTTCTAGTATGTTGTTAGTCTGCTCCTTGAGACGGAATATGAACAGTCCAACTATCACTGGACTAAATGAGCTCACTCACTCACTCACTCACTCACTCACTCACTCACTCACTCACTCACTCACTCACTCACTCACTCACTCACTCACTCACTCACTCACTCACTCACTCACTCACTCACTCACTCACTCACTCACTCACTCACTCACTCACTCACTCACTCACTCACTCACTCGCTCGCTCACTCACTCACCCACTCACCCACTCACTCACTCACTCACTCACTCGCTCACTCACTCACTCACTCACTCACTCACTCACTCACTCACTCACTCACTCACTCACTCACTCACTCACTCACTCACTCACTCACTCACTCACTCACTCACCAATTAATTCGCTTTGGTCAATAAGCTAAATTAATGAAAATCTGCACCCCGCCGTAATTCAATCTTAAGTGCTCTTCTCTGCTTGCGTGTGTCTTTGAGGTATAGAGACGTACATTACTCTGGGCTCGAGATATTCATTACCTCTTTTCACGCCAACTTTCTGTGTTACCAACAACTGATGTATGACGGAGTAAAAACATGAAGTAACCTGTGTATCACCTACTGGACACATGTGATCATTTCCCCTTTTTTCAGTACATGAAGATGACTTCTAGCGGTAGTTGGGATCAGTTCAGATCGTACGATTCTGTCCTCCCCGATATCACAGCTATCATCATTGCCAGCTCGACGGTCACCTCCCCACCGGAAGTCCCCTGTTGCAGTCAGCTGGTATCACTTGACATCACTAAGAAGGAGAGGAAATGCCAGCTAGAGAAAGACTAGGAAAACCATGAAAGAAAAAATGGAAAGGGGAGCGAGAATACAAATGACAGGTTCATCCTCAGATCATGGTTGTTTAGATGTTAGACATCGGTATCCAAGCCGGCGTAAATGGAACGGAGTACTGACTGCCCTCCTACCGTATGTCTTTGGTAATGCATCGCAGCAAAAAGTGTGCAACAAATCCAGATGATGATTTTTGATCCCCATTTTTGACCAACGAAATTTTTCAGGCTGAAACGATTCAACCTGTCCGCTTCACACCCTTCAATTCCTTCACTCTCTCTGTCTCTCATATGCGCGCGCTATTTTTTCGAGATAGCATTCATAGTGCCTTATCTTGTCCATATGAGCTCCGTACTGTGTACTGCCACGAAGCGGAACAACCTTCTCCCTCCCGCAAAGGAGGGCGAGGAAAACAGTTGTGCGGTTCGTGTCATATGTCATCGTCGTGGTTACGCGCGAGTTGTACAATCGAACGACTGTCATCATCATCATCATCATCATCATCACCCGTGCTAAGTCGCGGTTAGCTGCACCATCTACGTTAGTCTGGGTGCAAAGAGGCGAACTGGAAAAACACCATATTTGTACGAGTGTAGGAGACATAGGCACACTTGCGTGTATTATCATCATCCGTACGCACTGAACCCGTCGGGTCGAACATCACCCTTCAAATCAACTCTTTCGGTTTGTGAACTTGAGTGTGTGTGTGTGTGTGTGCGTGTGTGTGTGTAGTTGATGGTGTGCAAACGAATGCGATTGGCGTTCAATCCTGGGTATCCCCAAAGTCAGCTTAAACTTCAGCATCATCAACATTGCACGTGGAAAACATATCGAACCACAAAATAGAGTGATTCTCCCGTAAATACGTTGTGTACGCACTAATCTATACACAAACCTCATTCAAATGAATTAACTTTGAGTGAGTGAATAGCCAGTTGCCAATAAATTCATTTTCTTCCGAATGAATCTGGGCTTCGAACAAAATAATTGCTCGAACTTCATCCTCTTATCGTGCATGTGACAATGAAATTGTACGACGTGGATGCAAATTCTCCCTAGATCACGGGGATGGAATACTATGCACGTGTGCTAAAATCCATGTTATTGTTAAAAATTAGTGGATTATCTAGCCTGCATGATAGAAGTGGTTATGTACAGTGCAGACCCTTTCAATGCCTGGTTCATAGGGGACTTAGTATTGGTTCCACAGCCATGTTCATTATGCTGACAGCAAGTTTTTATTACTTTCTAGTAGAGTATCGCCGTATAAAAAATTTTCATTTCCGTTCCTTGCACTTGTTTTAACAAACAAATTAGAAGTTTTGTTGAACTGCCAACCCATTTTGACATGTAGAATGTTTCCTTTTTTTCGAACTTAAAGAAAACACCATCAAACCATGATAAACCCGTCGAAATCTGAGTCAAAAAGTGATGAAATTCGCTCCCTGATTATAGACCGGGGTCGATTCTTGGCCGGAGCTTGGGGATTGACTGGACAATTAGATTTTGAAAACAAAACGAGGGATTGTGAAGACGAATTGCAACTGCTTCCGCTGTCCCCAGGTGTCTGTGACTAGACGCTTTTGGTATATTCTGGGAGACCTCGTCGACCATCTGAAGCCCTAGATGAGCGACGTATGCTAGGATAGTTTCCGTGATTTCAGTGCCCAAACATGCCTGCGTGTGCCCGTTGATTCCTTCAGAATACCGCCTTGTCATTCAGACCATATGAACAAACAATGGAATACTTGAAGGCAGACGAGGGAGAGACAGGGAGTTTATCTTTGAGATTCACGAAAATCATAGACCAGTTAATGCGGCATGGCACAGACCCGCCCTCGGATACGTGTAAGCAATAACCCTCGGCAGACGTCATGTTTGAACGAATCATGATCCTTGCTGTGGTATTATTGCCCACAAACATCCCGCTTTTATAAACGGTCATACCTGAGTGACTAAACCACTGTGAACAAAATGAATTTAACTATTTAAGAAGCGCATGAGGGAGAGGATAAACCGCTACAGTGCACCACCGAAGTTCAATAATGTTTTGTTCGGAAGTAGTACTGATTACCAGATGGTGTGACAACGGGTTGACCTTTGGATCGTTTAATGGCTGACACACTCTTTACTGTACTAGGCAATGAGGTACTTTAGCAAGCTATAGAAAGGGTATGTAAGCAGCAGTTCTGTTGACCTCAGGTCAGTCTAACTCACTGCTGGACTGGTCCTCTTTTCTCAGACTGTCTATTTTGTTTACATTACCTGTTTGAACACCTTTGGACGCCAAACTTTACTAGACGGTTTTCTGTGTATTTCTGATCGTGACCTGGGACCCTTAGTTTATCAACTAAAGACTTTTTCGTTTATCTGATTATTCGAACTGAAATTTACCTTGAATGTGATATCATTTTGCCCTATTCCAATCCACAGAGAGGTTAAAATTAATGATTCGTGCATTTCCTAAGTACACTGTTTCCAAAAGGGATCAGAGTGAAACCGAAAATCGAACTTCCTGCGTTTTCGAATCGTGATACATGCGCCTCAAACAATTGGCAAAAGCTTCTGCAGGCTACTTGCATGCCTGATAATGCAGCGTCGATCCTCAACTCACTACCGGAAACCATGGGGGTACTGAGCAATTGTTTCGTCCTTGTTACGAATCAACAGTGCATTAAGTATGTCCACGCAGTCCGAATTGGGTGTAACGCGAATTAACTGTACTAGAAATACGAACCAGCGGTGCTTCGAATCTCGAAATCCAATAATCGGTAGTTGTACGCTCAAAGCATGGAAAGCAATCAAGAGGACGCGTCAGTCAGATGGTACTCAACGAAGTGTGCACGTCGCCAACAGTATTCACGTATATACAACGTAATAATGACAGGAATAACCAACGAGAAGCTAATGGAGTGCGGTGGATGTCATTTGCACGTCTGTGTTTGTATGTTTGTGTATGCCAATCTGTCAGTGAACACGAAGAACCGTCAGTCAGCCATAGCAACACCACTGGCTTGAGCAGAAACATTGTGATCGGTGGGGTACCCCATTGGGATTGTTTAAACATGTGGAAACATGCTCCAAAGAACCTGGCTTAGTGTGTGCGCGATCATGGAAACCGTGGTTCGAAGTCAGAGGCTACAAACATCACTCCACATTGGTAGTTGATCGGGTCACACAGGGTCTCAATCCCGTGGAGTGCATAATTGACTGTGGGTCATGTACTTCACCGTAAGGACATCTGGACTGGCTACCAAAGACCGGTTAGTTGAAAACTTGCAGCCATGCACTCAGGCTTCGAGTCCCAGTCGGGGACTCTCTGTGGATGAGAGCTTCACGACTGATCTCTAACAAGATGGAAGGCAAGAAAATAGCGACCTCCGTCTCTCTCATTTCGGAAAACATGTGGATGAGTAGTCGGATACCATTTGTCCAACAATCTGGAATAAAGGCAACCGAGATTGCTGATAATCCACGTGAAGAGAAAATCTCGGTTCATCCAACTTACTTTCAGAGGGGCCCCTTAAGATTAAGTTTCTGCCACAATTTTTGGGAATTTCGAGCGTCAGCACATTTCCCACCATCACTCCACATGACAGATTTACCAAACGATCAATTATATTCAGTACTTTCAAAGATAATCAACCTCCCGCATGTACTCAATTTCAACTAATCATCTGTTTACTTATATTCGTCAATTTATGGGATTAGGACGAGAGTTCTCAAAATGGGACCATGGGGCGTATGACGGTCAAAATAAGGAAGAGAATCAGAAAAAACCTTGTTTGTTCAGCTGCATCCTAAAATGCAGATAATCTAGTTAACTAATGAAAACAACAACGTTCGTTTTTGTCTACGTCATTCCTGAACAAAAGAGGTGGCGGCAGTTTCATGACTTTACTCTGATCGACTTAACTGACCTGACCATGATCCGAAATTGTTATTTCATCACAGTGTGAACTGGAACACTGGGTTCAAACTACCGGCTTTCATATTCGTCGCGTATCTATGTCTAACAACAGTCAAGGTTTTCGAGAATTATTTTCGCGAACTCCATTCGCTCTTCTCAAAAGGATGCTTCTTTTTAACCGACCTATTGATGACTATCCAAGGTCACTGTGAAAACTTTGGAAGAATCACTGTGTGATTCTAAAAATGGAGTCCCCGTTCATGCACGCTTCATTCGATTCAAATGAGATTAGAGCGGTAAACCAACTGTGGAGTGCTCAAGTATAAGGATAATTGGGCGGAACAGTACCGGGTACACACACCTGATGAGCGGCAATAACCGCGAAACCGGTCGTATGCTTCAGAGGAAATTTTGTCCTGTCATCCAGATACAATGCCATACTATTCATATCGAAAACTCAATCTCCTTTTTGGTTTATCAATACAGTTTGCGTTTTCACTCATCAGCTGATATCACATTTGTTCCACATAATGTCTATGCCCGTATGCATAAAAATAATAGCAAAACTCGAACTGTGGTCGGGAAGCACAACTAGCTGGAAAATCCATCTGAGTACTGATTTACAAATCCTCGATCACTGCTCAAATTCTAGAGTAGGTAGCTTGACTTTCGTACCACGGCCAACGCACCAATGTGAGGTGTATCGGGTGAATGAGAGGAGTAGCACCTCTGAGTTGGTAGACTAACGTGCTCCTTGAGACCTCTTCCATCTCCTTGGTCTCCGTCGCCTACCCAACTGTCACCTGTGGCTCCACGAAGCTGAAGCAAGCATCAACGGCTGCACCTCCGTAGACTTCTCGACAGGCTGGCAAAACTGAGTTAGAGGGTAGCCGAGGCCTAAAACCCTCGGTGAGACTGTGTTCGGCATGGGAAGACAGCTGCTCCTGAAAGCTTGATCTAACGGCCAAAAAGGTCCTATTATATATAGTTCACCCGTAATTTCCCCCGACCTTTGGGAAGAAGACTTCAAAGCATTTCTTCTCGGATCAGTAATTATTAATCACTTTTCATCCCTCCCCTTTGAATTTATTTTGACTGAACTAATCAATCAGCATATTGAATCTTGTGTAGCCCTTGTCCACAAGATATTACAGGATTCAAAGCATCCTTTACATCATGACTTATCTCTTTGTCTTTCTTACTCATCTACCAGACCTGGATTTCGACACCTGTCTCCCAGAATTACTACATACACTACTATATACACTCATTCACTCACGTTTGACAACGAGTCCTAGTTTGGATCGAAACGTCACAATAAACGTTTTACAACTCAGCGTACGCTGACTTGGGTACTGACCAGCAGGAAGAAGACTAGAACGGAATTTCTTTCTAGATTTGGTTGGTGTTTTCTTTTTTCTCTTCCACTCTTATACACCTTCAGTCCCATTTATTGTATATTTTATGTTTCTACTCCATTTTTGCCAGAGCCCCTTTTGACTGAAATGTGAGCACATGGTTAGCATAGGGCGATCATACAAATACAAATAAAAAACTGTCCAACCAACAGGGTCGCATGAGCCCTTAGGTCACGGTCACCTCTACCGAATGACGAACGAGCTTTTAGAGAGCTGCCGACAACCATGCACCGAGATCTCGGTGGATGCGTTTGACGTCCCGGATTGGTGGACTACCATCCCAAGGGCATATGAACCGCTCGATCCGTCACCTGCTCCCAACACACAATCTTCCTGTTGCCCGACAGGTAACATTTGATTGTGAGAGGGATAGAGGTGCAGCCTAGAACGAAAAGTCGAGTGACTCTCGAGAAGCCTTTTCTTACACTATTTCCAGAACTTTTCATGGATTTGGCCGCTACAGTATGCAATGATGAAGCTGCGGCTTCCCCGGCATCCCAGTAGCCGAGGTGTCAAATGTACTACCTGGAGACCTCATTCTGAACAGGCATATTCATACTGCCTGCTGGAACTTGAGGACGCTCCTTAACGTCGGAAGTCAGGCCATCACGACACGCACATTGCACAATTACCACATAGGCACTGCAAGTCTCTCCGAAATCGGTCGGCCTAGTTCTGGCACACGGAGTATTGAGGTTCTCGGAATAAACGAGTGCTACGTCTCTAACACAGCGAACCTACTAACAACTCCAGTTTTCACGGCTTCGCGATCACCATCACTAGTAAGGCTAATAAGGCGCTTTCATGGAAATTGTTATCTCCTCCTTCCTGTTCTAGAGAGGAACTAGATAAAGACTCAGAAGTGGTAATCCTGAGGAAGAAAGACCATATTGACAAGATAAACACTCTTCTTTCACGTAACCAATGATTTGCGTTCGACAAAACACCGGAGAACGATATACTCATCGAGAAGCAAACATCTAGACATCTGCAAATCATACTACAACACGGGTACATATCGGAAAGCGTGTACAAGAAGCTGAAACCAATCGGAACCCAAATGCCTCATCTGAAAGGATCACCTAATATTCACAATAGTGGAGTTTCGTTGAGGACCATTTTGTGCATGCAAAATTCAGCTTACCACAAACTTGCCTATTGGTTAGTCGATTTTCTAGATCCTCTTTGAAAACGCCTGACTGCGCACTGTTTACAAGATTCTCTTGAATATACAAACATTCTTGACAGTTTTACCATAACGATTCACAGAGTGCTTTCAGCCGATGTTGAATTTCCTTTTACCAAAGTACCTCTCCGAGAAACTGTTGACTATCTTTGTGATGTCATTTTATCTAACAACATTGCACTGCCTATCCCCGTTGATTACCTAAAGGAACTTGTACTTTTATGTACAGAGAATATCACTTTCGAGATTGAGGGGAAGGCGTGTGAACAGTTAGATGGAGTGGTAACTGGAAGCATCCTGGGTCAATCTCTAGTAGATATTTTCCTGGGAAGGATCGGAAAGCGGCTGACCGATCAAACTGCCCAATTTCTTTTATACGAAGGTCATACTGACGATATTTTATTGAATTCAAATGTGGACGACTTTACCCAGTTCTCTAATACTGTCATTTCTATACAGCCGACTTTATCTGCTTCTTATGAGAAAGAATCCAACTTGAGTTTGCGCTTCTTGGACATTTTATTCACAACGCATCCGAACAGCATACTACAAGGCAGCCGTTCATAGAAAAACAACATGGGTCGGATGTTATATGCAGTTTTCTAGTTTCGCCCCGGTTGCGTACAAACGTGGTTTGGTCAGAACGCCTTTCCACAAGGCCCAAAACCTTTGTGCTCCTGATCAACCGCAAAAGGAAGAAGGTTTTATCAAGGAAACCATTTTGGGCAACCGTTATCCAGAAACGTTCACCGAGGACCACAGCTAACCATGATGCAAAACGGAGCCTATTTCAAGAGCTGAACGAAAGCAAGTCATTTTATCCTTTCCATCTAAAGGTGACCACATTTTTATTCATTCACTTCATTACTTAAGCTCCGTTCTAAGCCGAACAGACGTGGAAGCCCAATTACGCATAGTGCAAGCCATTTGAAGATAAGGATTGAAAAATCCCTCTGACGGTCATATTGCTCTCTATGCCTCACACATTGTCTGCCTGTTCACTTGCAGTTACTGTAGCCTGTATACTGGTAGAACAGGAGGCTACTTGGCTCAAAAAGTGGCTGAAAATTCTAAAATGGTTTTTGCATTTCGTGAATCGGTTAGAAGGCATAAAACAAATTCCGGCAAGAAACCCAGCATCGGCTATCCTGAGGCATCTACTTTCAACAAGTCAACGAGTTGACCTGACCGGGCCGTTCTTAGTACGAATACGCGACCGAAATGCAAAACTGCTGACTTCCAGTGAGGCCTTGTTAATCAAGACGGAAAACACCAACTTTGTACACAGAAACAATCATTGCAAACAATCTACCTTCTCTGGCTTTAGCCAAAAATCCTAAACGAATTGCTGTATTCTTCGTGATAAACATTTTCTCATTTTCCCACGGTGTATCCCATGTACCGTGTCATATATAAACTGATATTTTTCACGTACGCTATCGACAAGAGTGAACGAAATGCTTGCATCTCACAACATATGTCTTGGTTCCGTTCTCATTAATATTATAGGGCAACTTGGCCTTGGATAACAATGCGATAATGGTGCTCGACTCGTCAGTTTCGCTGACTACAACAGACTAACCATCTCCAACATTCTCTTCCAGTACCTCAAGGGACACCTGTTGACGTGCAATCAGAAGACGGTCACTCTGCACACCAGATTGATTATATGCTGGTACGATGTCGCTGGGCGTCCTCAATCGAAGACTGCCTTTTCTACAGAGGTGCAGAGACAGAAAATAAGAATAGCGTCGACCTCACCCTTGTCCATGTACTCTTCGAGGTCTATTTAGCCAATCGCAACAAGTCTAGTGCTCCGACAAGGAATAAATCCAGCTGCCTAGGATCACCGATAAAACGACAAGCAGTATTAGGTGCAGTCACCGCCCATCTAACCAGTCACCCACTCAGTGAAGAAAAACCTATGAGACAAAAAAGGTAGTCACTGAAATCGTTTTTCATGCCGTCTGCAGTCGACGAACTGGGCACTACACGACAACGACAGAAAGACCGGATTTTGGGGATGAACCTCCATCTATAGAAAAGGGCTAGATACACCCGCCTAGGAGGCCTCCTTAGCTTTCGGGAGGTTAAACAAAAAGCTATCCTTCCGGCAGAAAAAGACCGAAACAACTACTGGTCAGTAATCGCGGACAATATGGTGGCGGTAGCTAACTGTGGTGATTTTCCAAAACTCTTTTGTCTCATCCAAAATACTTCCGGCCAGCTACAGTCAATAGAATCTCTCTTACGCAAAGCCACCGGGTTACTGACCCCGGAACAACGAAAAAAGATGCAGATAGACCGAGCACTTTGACTATCTACTGAATCAGCCCACGGCTAGCTTGGCAAGTCAAATTCCCACCATACAGAGTGTAATCCAGTATATCAGTACCAGCCCTTCTTCCCCAGTAGGCATTACTGCTGTGATACACCATCTAAAAATCCGAAAGACCGCGGGAGAAGACGGCTTCGGGCTGGAGTTGAATAAATTCTGCATCCCGACGTTATTAGAGTCCCTGCACCGGCTGTTTGTTCAATTAAGAATGAAGAAAATATTTCCCGCGGACTGGGGAACCTCGGTCCTGTTCCCTCTCCCAAAAAGGTGATAAGACTGTGTACGACAACTACTGCGGAACTAACCTGATCGGCTCGGCTGAAAACATATTCTCCGTGATTCTAATGAGCTGCTTCTCAACCGTGAGGGACACACATACACTTATCCCAAACAAGGAGGCTTCCACCGCGGTAGGCCGTGGGTGGACCAGATAGTTACTCTTTGTCGAGCACTAGAACATCGTTGAAAATTCGGCAACCGACGTCTACTTGTTTCGTTGATTTTCGCACAGCATTTGACTCAAAAGACAGACAGGCTTTATGGAATCGTGTGGCTTTCTTTGCAAAAAGCATATCAAAGCTAAAATTCTTTCGACTTGTGCTTCACAGTTCGCACAACCGAAATACTCCGTCGGTGAGCTAATTGGGCACCTGCAGGCATTCAAATACCCGGACTCTATGACTCTCTCAAACGGCCAAGCTAAGGACGAATTGAAAGCGTGAGTTGCCAGCAAGGAAGGAGCACTTTTTCAGCTGCTTAATTCACCTTGAGTGCGAAATGAGATAGCTCTCCAAACCGAAGTTCGCTTCTTCCGAGCCGCTCTCTGCCCCTTATTGACCTACGGTTGCGAAACGTGGTCATTTCATGTCAAGAACACAAGAAAGCTGGGATAACTTGACCATCGGCGTCTGCGAATGATCTTCACAGTGACCTGGGGCGACAAGATATAAAACGACTCGATAAGAACAGGATGCTTCTACATTGGAAAGTTGTCGGTATTCCTTCGACAACGACTTTTGCAGTGGTTCAGCCACCTCCTCCGACGCCCAGACACCGAGATCTCAAAACAGTGTCCGTTACCTATTCCACGTCAACCTTGGCGCTGAAAGACAACTGAAAACATGGATCAGCACTGTAAAGTCGGACTTCGAGCGATGGGGACTCCGGTCTGTTCACGGTGCTGGTCTTTGGAAACAGAAATGGATCCTACTGTGTTCCAATCTCTCCTCTGACCATAGTTCACGGGCAGGGACAATCCACGACATCCATGAAGCCAGCTTGTCCTCTCTCAGGAGATAACCACATAAAAGTAAAAGTAGTGCACTGATTTAAGTGGTTTCTATAGATGAAGGGGGACAAAGTTTCAGATATGCATTTCCGGTACTCAACTGTCTATCTATTACTTTGGATACTTGTACACACCGTAAGAGTTCGTTCACAACAATTTAATTTGTGCATCAGCAGTGTATGAGTGAACGCTGCTGCCAGAGAAGTCCATTGAGCAATCGCAACTGTGATTCGCTGATAGGAAGCAGCTTAACTTTTACAGCGGGACTAACACATGCTTACAGCGACCACTGAATATATTAGTCCCTTAAAAACAACATCCAAAATTGGATTCATGCTCCCGGTTAACCAGCATGATTCTACTTCAGGTGGACAATTCAATGTGCACGTGCAAACAGACACGTGAAATTTCCAAGGTTACTCGTACACGTGGGTTTTATTTTTGCTCTGACTTTCTTGGCAACTATTGTGCTATCACTGAAACTTATCATACCGTTATTCAACGGCATTACTCTATCTTAAACCAATGAATAAACTGATCAGCGTTAGTATCTGGCGCCGGAACCAGGGTGGTCATAGATACCCTGGCCCCTTGTACTCTGGCGGGTTTAGGCTTGGGAGGATCTCCAGCCGGGCTTGTTCGAGAGCGTAGCTTTTTCCACTGGAGAAGTCCTCGGACCATCCCCTTTTGTGGTTGAAATCGCGAAATACAGCTTGATTAAATCCCTTACATATACAAACGATGCCTTCATCAAGCTACTGCCCAGTATCTTTCATTCAGCAAAGGAACGTGTAATATAGAAAGAATTCAATAGGCTGAGCCCCGCACGGAACTAATGAGAATTAAGAACTCCACAAACGCACAGAATATAGCGTATTATTTCATAAGAGCGGAATCGCGTACGGTCCAAGTATATTGTGCAACACGGAGAATACAGTAACGCAAAATAGAAAAAGTCAGTTTTAATATCCCAGAATGCGATTAGACCTCTGGATCAGTGCGGATACTCAAAGAGTACTGATCATAGCAGTTTCACTTAGAAGGGTTCTATCTGCTAAATTTGTCTCCATGCTGAGCGGATACTGCTTTACAACATAAATCGCCTCAGACTAGTAGCTTTGCATTTGGGTAAAAAAGATCTAGGAGGGCGCTTACTGTATAGGTGCAGAGTTCGACAACCTATAAGAGTGAACTGGGGAAAAACTACGAAAAACTAACACCGACAGCTACGCTGAATACAGAAAGATGTTACTGGGCAAAGTGCGAAGACGAAATTTTGCCAGATTCGTTTCTGTGATGAATCTACGAGCAGCGAGTGAATAAATTTTCTACATGTGAAGGACTTATCTATGATTACTTGTAGGAGCTGAGGCTTTTAATCTGCTAGAGAATAACTTAAGGTGATTGGAGGTTACTTTGTCCAATGCAGAAGTTGCTCTCGTGGGGGAGTTACTGATATCCGAAGGAAAACCGAAGGAAAGTAGTGGGTATGTGCTAGCATTAATAGAATCACCGACAGTAACATGAAAATTTTAATCCACAGGAGTAATTAGTAATGGTATAGGTGCATCGTAGAAAGAATTGGTGTCTGACTGTGAGCACTCATGGGCAATACACTCGTTTGTTACAAATGTACACTTTAAAACCAACTATTCAAAATGGATTCATTTCTAGTTTCCGTACCTAAATTGAGAGCGATTTCTAAAGGTACTATCTATCAAGTGGAATGGTTTTGCCATGTCCGCACGCATTCACAGAATTACACGCACGTTTTCGAATGGAACTACAAATATATTTACTTGGTAATTGAATCAGAATCCATCGACACTTTACCTATCATAGATCTGCTTGTATTGCAGTGCGCAAATGGTTAATTGCGACGATTCCCTAGCGTCCGAGTGCTCACCACACCTATGCTATTGGAATCTTGTGCGATTCTCCAGACCAACCCTCAGAGTCGCAGTTTCCGATCTACCCTGATAGTGCGGAAAGCATGCCCGAACACGAAAGTGAAAAGCTTGAATTTATTAAGTCGGAAAACGAAAATCATTCCCTATGGATTCCTCATGAAAATGAAGCACCACACATTTCTGACTAATTTTCATCCCTTGAGTCATAAAAACTTTGTGATTATTTGTGTTTCCTTTTCTTTAAAATCGTCTAAGTTTTGATCTGGCTTTTGACGACTAGCAGTTTACGCTGTTCGGCAGTTCATGCCATAGAATCGGTTTGTGAATAATTATGATGTAACTACTCACAAATTGAGAGTAGTGTAATAGTTTTCCGGACATTTCTCAGGGGAAACAATGAGTCCCCTTCATAAATGTAGTTCCTTCAAAATAGAAGACTAATCGCGGGATACCTTAATCCCCCAGCAAGAAATACTAGACGGGATAGCTCGAATTGTTTCTTGCCAAGAGTAACTGCATCCAGGCGGGAGACGGGCACATAAGCAGTATCATTTTCAGCGTGGAGTTTGTTAAAAATGTGTCTTCCATCCGTTCTACAAGGTAAATTTAACCAGAAGGACTTATGCCGCCCTGATAACCCTAAGAACAACTGAATATGATTCGTGAGTGACGCTGCAGTACGTCGTCTCGAAGTCCACCAAAATTCGATGCAAAGACGGCTTACTGGGCATCAGGCGAAGAACATCGACCTCTTAGCGTGCGACTGGAAGCCATCTAACCCCAAGCAACTAAGGTCTTCAGCGTTATTGCTGACTGACCCATGTAAGCCTTGGTCAACATGATTAGAACTCCCCAAACCCAGTGGTCTAGTTAATATAACTTATTTTACTACATAGTTCAGCATGATTGCTCTAGAGGGGTCGTACTCCATGGCCTCAAAGGCCCACTGATCTATTAGGGATAGTAGGCAACCAGACCCTGAGATCTGGAGTGGCGAACCACGTAAGATCCCAATAGGTCAGGTGGGGGTAACGAATAAGAAAACTGATGTTATATCGCTAGACAATAGTGCATAACAAATTGCATTTAAAAAACGAAATTCTTAAATGTAATCGACCCGAAAACTTTTCTTTTTGGGGTAAAGTCCCAACGAAGGTGTCACCTGTTCGGTTCTGGGGTTCTGTTGTATGGTGGGAGGTTTCCGGTGGAGAAAATTTCCTTGCATAGCAAAACTGTTTCTTGCAGAAGGGTTATTCCAGCCAGGGAGATGTAATTCTGGGGTAGAGGGTGGGGACTACAGTATGAACATTTTATTTACCCTTGTCCATCATGAAAGTAAAACATCCAAGAATATACGTGGCAATGGGTTGCTCCAATTACCCTGAAAGGGTAGGTCAGACCAACTTTGTGTCTTGATACACATAAGTGTATAGCAATCAAAGAAGCCGACAGTCTGACGTCATTCTGTGGCCCCAAGGGGTTGTGTCATTGATTTTGACAATCATTTTATTATTTGCTCTGAAACTCGTTGGGCCAACAGCCATCCTTTCTGCCAGTATACACATCATACTGAATGCAAGTAAAGTGACATTCGAACCAGAAAGACTGCCTCGGTGATTTTGGAACTCCAGCCCATTGATTGCCTGCAACAAATGCAACTGCCTTGCTGCACACGTGTGTCTGAACTAATTTACGAATTGCCTTTATTTACCTAACTACATGGTCAACATTACGTGGTAAAGGGATGATGTCGCTTACGGAACTACGAGTTTTCCTCCCGAGGCAGCATCCCCGTCAGCACCTGTACACGGCTGACTCAACACTGTTCGCTTACTCATACGCAGACGTGTTAATGTGAGCACCTGCTCCAGCTTTGATACTTCAGCTTAACACATGATCAGCCACCTTGAAATACGTTTAAACCTCTCTTGTGACTGTGATTATGCCGCAGTTGTGTTTACTGTAGCCGAGCGCGTGCACTGGACGGCCTAAGCTTGTACCAGTACACATAAACCATAGTAACCAAGATTTTTGGAATTACATCTAATGCAATACCTCACTCAAGCTAGCAGCCCATCTCATCAGATACGTACCTTTCACAACTTCCTTGACGTCCCCATTTGTTGTGGCTGTGTAATAGTCGTAATGAACTGAGTTGGTAGCCCGTATCGAAATTGCCCCACCCAGAACTACACGAACGGAAGTAGCAAGAAGACCAAGGCCGCGAAATAGCACGTTAGTTGTATTGCAGAGTGGGTTCGTATAAATATGTTCAATTAGAGAATATAATTGGTAGACTCAAAGATGACCAATCACAGGGAGCCTCTGTCGGAATTGACCGCGGCGATGCTCATTGGTTGAGGCTCATCCGTGTACGTGGTTACAAAGCTGTACCTGGCCGTATCACTTGTGACACCTGCTGAATCACCACAGGCTGCTTTTCTGTTATTTGTTTTTGCTGAAGGCCGGACGGACAAGTTCTCATTTGGTTTAAGACACCATTCGACTTAAGCAGATGATTCCTGACCAGTGCACAATCCCCCTATAACTATCCTAGTCGTGGCATGTGAACACGAGCACAGAATCCCCAGCCAGACCCCTCTTCTCGGGCGACAGAATCTAACAGGCTATAATCCTGAAGTGTTTCTGGCGGATAACACCAGTAAAGAAGTTTCATCAGGGACCGACAAGGTTTCACGTGAACGCATTTTAGCTTCAGGTGGCAACCGGCCTTCCACCGCAACTCAGTCATCTGACCACTATGTAATCGCGAACAGTTAATGAATTATCGTGGTCATTATTGCTTTTATTGATAGATATTCCAAAAGGTGCCATTCTATCACCTTGTTTCTCTGTCGCTTACGTAGAATCCTGAACGCCTGATCATTGTGACTATGTGCTTATCCAGTAGGCCGATGATATCGTTCTTGGTGTAACGGATATCAACGATTCCGTCTTTGCTAATTGCCATTAAAATGTCCTCTCAAATATCCGACTAGCCCACTGCTTTTGACCGGAGCCTTAGTCCCACTGTGTACGTGTGAATTTTACTGTATCATCCTCAGCTCCTTCATATACTACTGTTTTTCTGACTGTTTGTTATCACAACCACTTCTCGCATATCGATCACCTCAGGCGTTTGCTTTATGCAATCTGGTGGGGGAAGGATATTCGGCAGCCCTTAGCTGCAGCAGTCATGCCAAAAATGCCAATTTACTGTAAAAAGTAAAATGATAAGAGATTGTTTAGGAACTGAGAAAAGAACCAAGAAATTAAACATCGTTTTTTTCAGCGTCTTTATTTGCATGGTTGCACAAGAAACGATCAAGGTAGGGAGCAAAAAGTGTTCCTTAGTTAGTCGTACTTGCTTTGATCTTTTCGTAATTGCCACGGGTTGAAGAATAGAAAACACACCTGTTGAGTTCCTTGTGAGCTAAGTGGTGTAACTTATTCATAATTTGAAAACAGAAGTCAAAAACATAGATTGCACGATGTATCCTGGATCATTTCGCTGCATCTTTCCAAAGTGCATATTGCAGTCGAAGTGATTATTTTTATAGCAAAATAAATGTGAGTGCACAGCCACCTACATAGGCAGAACGGAAAGGCAGTTACGTCATCGAATGGCTGAACACATTCCAGTTTGGCTTCAGAAGACAATGAGCAGCGATTTTACCACAATTGCATCATCAACCGAGCAAAGGTCAATCAGATCATTAATTGCTCGACATATTTACGAGACTAAACATTGCGTCAACGCAAGTCAAGCGTTCAAAGTGATCTACTCGACCACCAGTACCAAACTATTAAGATACATGGAGGCCCTGTCGATCCGTGCACACAAACCTGAACTTTGCAAACAACGCGAACTTGTAATCAATTTATCATTGCCGCGGTAATGAGGTGTGATAACTGTTGTGTGATCATCCGATAGACATGTGTGAATGTGTGCGTCATGTGATTTTGCCTTTGTTTATAAACATTTCGTTCATTTATTTTGCTATAAAAATAATCACTTCGACTGCCGTATGCACTTTGGAAAGATGCAGCGAAATGATCCAGGATACATCGTGCAATCTATGTTTTTGACTTCTGTTTTCAAATTTGCAACGGAGAACGGTTGTTTCATCATTCATAATTACCTCGGAGAATCTTTCGCATATTTTGTGGAGATGGGATAGGGTAAATTCTGCTAGATTTCAACAAGGTATGCCATTTCTCTTTATTGCTTTGAAGTCTTTGGCTTGTAATCTGCGGAGTGAGATGGAAGAAGAACACAACCAGTGAGGTGAAATGCATGCAAGAACAAAACTAATGGAGCTAAAAGGGTACAGACAGTACTTTTAGGTGCAAACCATTGTAGGTCAGTCCCCTCACTTTTGTGAAAACACAGGCAACATGTCCAGTTCAATGAAGGTTATGGGTGATAGTAACCCCAAGGTATTTGACAGACAGTTGACGACCAATGGGGATGTTTCCTGTGTGAACATTTAGGCAGTATCCCAAAACGTTCACACGCTTAGGGCCTTTAAGAAGAGAGAAAACAATGTCTAAGCTTGCCGGGGGGGATGTAAGTTTGAGCTATGAGCTTTGGGCTATTGGTCAAGATGTAAGAGAACATGCTCGAGGTTGGGCATAGCCGATGCATCAGAATGAGGTCACCTGACTGCAACGTCTTCTGCGTACTGTTCAGTATAAGAACAGACAACAGAAATAGGCATGGAGGAAGTGTGGAATAAGAATAGAATCGTGTCTGTGTTCGATATAGTTCGAAAGTGGATATCATTGGTCGATTTACGGAGCTTTAAAAACGTCACGAAGACACTTATGCGATTTGTGATGGTGTCACGTGTTTCAATGATAGCATAATTGTAGAACCTACTCCACAGTCAGCAGTCCTGACAGATTTGCATTCTGGATATCCTGGTGTCGAAAAGATGAAGTTTTTGGCCCAACATACCTGTTGGTTGTGGGAACTGAAAAGTGATTTGTGTGATTTGTCAAACTTTGCAGCCATTGTGTACATAAACTTCACTGTCAACCTCCAAGCGAACTCCGTGGCCCACATCAGGTGAGGCCTGGCAGTGTGTTCATACAGACTACTGCGGACCGTTTCGGAATATGTATTACACACTCGTCACCATCAATTTCCTTTTTAAGAGGTCACAGGTTTACTTTGATAATTCGGCGAGTTCTGAGTTCACTATTACTTCTCGTCAAAAGACGTTTAACCGTGAAGGAGTACCTTGTATGTTGATCACCGACAACGGAAGTCTTTTGCTTCCCAGAGCATGACGAACTGGCTGAAGTTCATGGACTGACATCACGTGTTAATTCCTCTCTGTCATCAGTAATCGAATGGAGTGGCTGCGAACATTGTTTGAACATTGAAGTGTCACGAAATTCATAAATACAGGGATATTCAACTAGTCTGAAGAAAATGTGGAAGACTTCCTCATAAGTCATCGTAGTTCCATATCCATCCGGTTACTGATATTAGTCCGGTGATGTTGTTTAAGAACCATGCTCTTCGTACGAGTTTCTCTCATCCTGAGTCATCAGAAATAGTTTGTCGCAGAGGAACTGACTTGAGATATTGAATAGGCTCTGCACGTAGGAAACTAGGGAGTAGAATCTGCCGGATTTTGGAGTTCACTGATGCTTCTATACATGGAAGATATGTAGACCAGATTGCTTATTTTACCGTCACTGATTGTAATCCATTTGATCATAATTCTGATATTTCTGAGTCTCTTCCAGATGAAAACGATTCCACTGGGCCAGCAGGAACGATTCAAAGACCTTGGCGTTCACAGAACAAGAAACGCGGCAATTATAAATTACCGGAAGTTTATTCAAGCTGCTGCGGACATGGTGGTGCTAATCACAGTACTTTGTGTGAATATATGCATATCACGATTGGCCACTGGACGATTTCCTTTACGCGTCATTTGAACTATTGGCCTCAGCAACTGAGAGAGGAGAGACCTACTTCTGGGATACATTTATAACCACTATATCATTATGATCATGATCATGATCATCTTTATCGTCTTGTGAATAATTGGATACTTAAATTGGTGAGGCCATACCAGTCTCAGAGAGCGAAAGCTATTCGTACTATATACGAAGCCTCTAATATCAGTTGACATAATTTATCGGATTCGATCGCTGCTGCAATGGAATCCTCCTCCATTCAAACAAGATAATGTCTGTGTGGTTATAATTTCCCATTTGGAAGACCTACTCTACAGCAGCTTTCTCGCCTCTGATTTGTCAGTAGTATCCATTGCATTTAATAGAAATGAAGACTTGTTGTATACAAGCCGTGCAACTCTGTCCTTCTGGCTTTTCATTATCATGCTTCGTTAAAGGAGATGGCCGTTTCGGTTATTTTTAGAATCCAGCTGGAACTGATGAAGAACAAAAATCCAAACTCGACTTTTATTTGCTAAAATACGATAATCATTGAATATACTCGCTAGAAAATATCAGGACGAAATTCGCCTTATTCCAGTCCAATTTATTCAATACTGATGCATACCCGATCAGTTTTTCCTTGTGTTCCAAGAAGCAATCTATTTTTATTGATCTCCAACCTCTGAAATCACAACTAGCGAATGTATGCACTGAGCGAAATTCCTCACATCTACAAATCTCGTGTACAACGGGTTTGGACTGACACGAATGCAGTTCGGTCGTCGAACATCACAAATGTACCCACGACGAGTTAGTTCCCGATGATATTGACCCACCTCTTGTTTGAACCATATAGTGAGCTGAGCACCGCGCTGATTTGAATCCGATGGAGTTATGATGCGAGAAAGATTAGCTGGCAAAGCGTACGCACCTGATCGAAGCAAGTAATCTAAATAGCCTGTCAGCCGAATCGATTTCTCCCGTACCGATCCCATACCCCCACATTGGTGAAAAACAGTCATACTGGTCTGAAGTGCGATCATGGCAAGCCACGGGGGATTCGAGATTCGATAAGCCGCTGCTCCCGGAGCCAGTTCCATTTGATTGCTCATATCAAATCGTGTGTCCGCTCGATGACTCCACCAGCCAGTCAGCTTTGGCCCGCTTTGATTGACTGACGGCAATCCTGGACTTGGTCCGTGTGTTCCTGGTGGGTGATGATGCCTCTCGTGAACAAATAATCCACCCACTGCTCCGGGACCGGCATTCAGATATTTGTACGAGCACCAAACGGCCAAATCGATATTCCATGCATGCAGTTCCAGTGGCACATTGCCTACAGCGTGAGCTAAGTCCCAACCGACTGGACACTGGGCTAGTTCATGACCGGCTTGAGTGATTTCGGCCATATCAAGCAGCTGACCGGTTATATACTGCACTCCTGGTAGCCAGATCAGTGCTAGACGAGAAGAGTTTTCACGTATTATGTTCAAAATATCCTCTGTTTTCAGACACCATTCCCCTTCTTGTGGTCGAATCTGGATTATACAATCACTTGGATTCAACCCATGCCATGCTACTTGTGATTCGACAGCATAAAAGTCTGAGGGGAAGGCGTTCTCCTCGATCAGAATACAATTCTTTGTCCCGTTTGGTCGATAAAATGTGGTCAGCAATATGTGCATGTTAACGGACAGGTTGTTTGTCAGTGCAACTTCATCCGGCTGGGCACCGACTATTTCTTGCGCGAACTGATCACGGATACAGAGATCCGCTTTGGAAGCGGGCATCGGACCATGCATGTAGGCTAGGACACCAAGATAAGCCCACTGATCCAAACCGCTGATCAGATTGTTTTGAAGATTGACAGGTTGCAAACCCAGTGAATGACCGCAAAGATAGGTGACTGAGGGCAAGTTACCATCGGGATCCACTTTCTCAAACCGTACACCGGTTTTGTGTTCTATATATTGTGCATCTGGTTGGCGGAATTGATTTCGAATGAATGCTAGTGGGTCTTGGGTATCAAGCCAGTGGGCAAATTCGATGGACTCCGGTCGCTTAAAATTATGTTTCGTGGCTAGCTGCTGAAAATTAACTTCACTCATATCGATGCGACACACTGTTTGACTTGTGAGAGTCAACCAAAGTAGTGAATTGAAAATGTTTATATGTAATGCAAGACTCTGTGTATCTGTTCGTGCATGTGAAATATGAAAGGGTCCTGCTGGGGGGTCGATTCGTAATTTGATAGAACTAATGGTACTAGGACATGGTGCAAATCGATAACCAATTGGTCTGCACTCCAACTAAGTGACGAACGCAACTCGGTTTTGTTTTGACTGAATGCTAGCTAAACGACCGGATGCACAAGGCAAATGTGGCCAGTTCTTCAGTAATACATCCGACCACTCCACTTTTATTACGGACCAATGAGAGAATTTGCGGCTGAAAGGGTGAACAACTCTGACGTCGTTTTCATATCAGACAAAAATATTTTGTTGCGGGGTTGAATTTCGAAACGCGTTCGATAAACTTTATGCAAATAAAGTCTCATGGCTATCATAGTTACACATGTGGTGAAATCTGCATTGCGCGACAAACAATGTCGGTGGTCTGCGGATGACTAAACTTACTTGTGTAAATTCACTGATTAGGATAAAAAGGGTTACTCGAATATTCAACCCTAATTTAGTCCTATGGAGTTTTTTTGTTCGATGCCCCAAAGGACGGTATTCATTTCCCATTTCGATTGCACTCATAGAAGACGACCGGTCTGCCATCCCCGAAAGTGTCTTCTATCGATTCTCGAAGTGATTTACCAACAAAAGCCCCATCAGTCAAATGGGAAGAGAAGAATCGAGTCGGCAAACAGATAGGGTAGTGTACTGTATAAATGGTGGTATCCGAATAACACCAATACGACCAATACACGGGCGGCAAACCCCCGCAAGGACGAAGCGAAATTGAGTCCAGGGCTGGCGGGTAGCGAAGACCCGAAGTAAGCCAAAGCGAAGATGACAGAAACTTCGTTTTCTTGAGTTCATTAAAGCGCAAGCAACCAATTCTGTCACGATTCCAGATCAGGGTATGCAATTCCTGAAAGAAATTAATCTTAATTTTATCGGAAGATACGAGCACTCAGTTGTTAGAAGTATTACCCTATTTCAAATTCCTTGACAAGCCGACACCAAAGGACGAACTGATTTTTCGAAGTGGGCTTTTAATGTTCCCGCAAGCCTTTTGAAAAGACACCCCGCGCCCATTACACAGTTCACACGAGGGTATCAATGGATGTGTCAGCCGACCCAGAGGAACATTCTGCTGGTCGGGTATGGCAGAAAAGATTAAACAGATGGTGGCTAACTGCGAGTCATGCTGGCAATTCGACAAACGAGAGAGCAGATGGAGATGCGCCAAATACTCGACCAGCCTTGGGAATTTGTGGTGTTGAATATTTTTTTGAAAAGAGAAGTGAGAAACATAGGTTTGCACAATGCATCCTGGACCATTTGGTTGCATTTGTACACGTGCATACTGTAGTCAATGTGATTTTTACATAGTCAGTAGAATAACCAACCTATGTTTCTCACTTCTTTTTTTCAAATCCGTGACGGGAAATCATTGTTTTCGAATATTTTTTACCATGCGAAGTACAGTTACCTAGTGGCAGTTGATTGCTACACTGATTTCTTCGAAGTTTACCTTCTGACCGGCCATTGTTAACTGGTTATGGCGGTGGACTTCTGACGCTTCCGTCCCCGGGGCTTCGAATCCTCACACCGCCGCCGGTCACCTCCCCGATTGGCAGCCTTTAATTGGGCTCGACCACCTTCTTGGAATACTGTACTACCACTATACAATAAAGAAGTATACAAAACAATAAAAATATAAAACAAACAGCAGAGATCAGCAACAAACTAAGAACAAACTTCGCACGACATGGACTCCCGATTCTAGTGATTTCCGATGGTGGCCCTTGGTTTCGCAGCATGGAATTCCAGCAATTCTCTGAGATGGGGCTTTTCAGCCATCACGTCACCGGTTTTACCACAATAAGTCCAACGGTAAAACAGAGAGCGCTATCGATCAGGCGAAGAAGATATTCATGAAGGCTGAGGGCAGCGACCCATTTATCGCTCTACCCCAACTTCGCAATGTGCCTCCTGGAACGACGGGAACAAGCCCGACGAAACACCTATTTGTAAGACAAGCACGCACCACCCCACGGGTTTGTGCTGAAATACTGGATCCAGATGTATCAGCATCTTCGGTACTTAAATTGAAACTAAAAAGCCTTTGAGGATACGAAAAGATTTTACTATTGGGAAAGCAAGCCACTGTATTCACTTAGACCAACTGATACAATCTGGATTCAACCAATAGAACCGAAAGAAAAATCCTGGACAAAAAGAAAAGCTATATCGTGCACCTCAAAGAAATCATACCAAAATCACTCTAAAGGTCCTCGGATAGGAAGAAATAGGGTTTATTTGAGAAAATCGGGGAGAGGCGATGATGATGTGGACAGAAACAATGGAGGAGACAACGAAGGTGAAGAGCAGGAAACCGAAAACGATGGGCAAGAGACTGAGGCAGATAGCACTAAATAGTCCTCGGTCGGCGAAGAACACTGATTGACTATGTTGTGTCTGCACTGTTAATTGGACTGTCAGTTGCACTCCTTGTTCTTTGTTCATTCATTGGTCGTCTAGTCTGTACGCGTGCGCACGTCAAGCAACAGCACCTAGTTAGACTCTGTTCTCCAACCAATCTGGCTTTAGCATTTTAGCCCCACGCACTTATCGATCCAATTTCCGCTTAGTCGCATGTAACCACCGATGACGCTTGCCTGTGTGGACGTTTTGGCAGGGTCACTCGATTACACTTACGTTTTCGTTGTTGCCCTTTATGCCGTTGCACCGTTACAGATCCGGTATTGAAAATAAGTTTGTGTAACTCGTGTCTTACTTTTCATTGAGTACGGAACAACTAGGTACAACAGTCTAGAAATCGGAGTGGTCAAAGTTACCATCCGGTATCCAGGTAGAAGCTTTTCAAAACTAGGTGTGTTGGATATGCTTTTGTTTTATCACGTCAGTAGCGTTTCCTGGTTGGTCAGCAGGTGGCTTCTCTTTGGCAGGTTCTAAATCGAGTAATCTGGTTGGTGCAAATGATTAGAAAAACCACCGAAGAAATAGCGTTTGAGATTTCCTTGTTGCACACTGTAACAATGTGATGACAGCTTTTCCGGGAGAACTGAATTTTTCGACAAGCCGTTATTCGACAAATTTTTCGCAAACTTTGTCGAAGCGTATCCACATCCGACAACCTCGTTGCATATGAACACTAGACTTCAGTGCCTCGGATAGACTTGACAGCTTAGAACTTAACAATCTTTGTTCTTCTCCGAATAATAAATGCTAGAATTGCCAAACTACCATGAAAGAAACTTCAAGTGAATTTTTCCTTCACTTCTAACGGCCCCAAATGGACAGCAGCTTGTTATCCCATTTTTATTACAACCGGGCTACCGGGATAACAATAAGGATGCGAGTTTTTCAACTAGGAACGAACTCTATTCACGAAAGAAGGACGACCTAGTTTTTACCATCTTCGGATTTTCGTTGGATATCGAGAGCAACGACTTTGGAAGTTGTGGCCAATGATCCTCAGTTTGCTTTAGGAACTTCCTATCATAAACCAAAATCTTCATTTCCCATGTAAGTGCATCCACCTCTCCTGCGAAAGGTAGCTGGTTCTCTAACTAACATCGCCCATAGTATTCTAACGTACAGTTCGGTACAGTTTTGAAATGTCCTACTAAGTCGAGGAAGGACGCCTATTTGATGGCAAAAAGCTTCGTCCTAATAGCGTAAAACAGAATGATTATATAGAGCGTTGATACATGTACCCAGTCGTTCCGAAAAAATGGTTGATCCGATTGGTGTGGACCACTAATCCTTTTAGTGGGCTGGCTTTGAAAGTTAGGACCGCTTGATGAGATTCATCTATATATCGATCCAAGCCATCCACCGTCTATCCGGTGGCTCGTGGTTCTGTTGGCTCAGGCCTTGGTATCGGTACTGAACAGGCTCCGCTTTCTCGTCCCGTGACTCTCCCTGATGGTGTTCTCCTGGTAGAAAGGAAAGGTTGCATGCCAGCCACGAATCAGCCACCACCCTCATAAAAACGAGGAATACAGTTGGTTCGGACTCCGTTACAGCCAATGGACTGATCACTGCTTCATTTCTGGGTTTTTCTTCCGTATTCAGTAGAGTGACTCGCGAGATTGTGTTGACTATGAATGTTTGTTGATAGTGTCGTTCGTAGTTACATTTTTGGAGACGTGTTAGCATCGAGTGTAGTCCCCTAGATGCTCGAAGTGGCGACATATCCAGATCTTGATGGATGGCTTGTGATCTGAGTATTTTGGGCGTTAGTTGGTCAAAGGTGTGCTCGCTGAACTTCTCCAGAGAGCACACAACGGCCAGTAGGTGTTTATTGATTCGCGCACATTTCTCATCACAAATTGTTCACATCCTGCGGTGATAATCAAGCTGATGCCCATTTTGTGAAAGAAAGTTACCTAAACCATGCAGATCACCATTACACTATGCGTAGTGATAAGGCGTGATCGTAATGCGCTAGGACTGGGGCCTTCTTGATAAGCTGCTTTATATGATCAGACCCCAGTCACTGTTCCACTGCTCTTACCCAGGTATCTCATTTATGTGTTAGTAGGCGTATCGGTCTCATTAATTCTATCAACTCTGGTAAGAGTCGGCTCAGGTAGTCAATAAATCCGTTAAACCGTGAGACTCCTTTCGTGTATGTTGGCGCAGGAATATCTTAAATCATACCTTTCTTTTCCGGATCCTGTTTGATACCTTCATTTACGAGAATGTGGCCTTGCAGTGTGACTGGTGATTGACAAAATGCCAGCCTGTCCCGTTTTGGTTTAATTCCACCTTTGACACATCGTTTTAGAAAAGAATAGAACCTTCTGTTGTATTCCCCGATGTTTTGGCTAAAAATTAGAATATAATTTACTACGCGGAGTGCTCCAGGTAAGTCATCCACTGCTGGGACAATACTGTTCTGGAATATTTCGCCAGGTACCTTCAGGCCGAGCGGCAGTCGTTTTCGATGGTTGTGGCCGTACCGCGTGAAAAAGTGGTCAGATAACTCGAGGCTTCATCCAAATCTAAACGCCGAAATTCTGAAGCCAAAATGACTTTCGGAAAGCCTCATGTGTTTGATAAATTAGCTGGAATGTCATCAAAAAAGGTAACACTCAGTACTTGCACCTGAGTACGTTTTTCTAAAGGTTTGAGATCAATGCAAATTCAAAGTTCCATTGGCATGTTCTTTACAGTCACTATTTGACTCACCCATTCTGTCGGTTCGCAAACTGTAACCAAGACTTCTTCCGAGATAAAAAAAATGTCTGACCCGCCTTCAGATCTTTCTCTGACTGCGTATAAAACACGCTTTGTCGATAGCGCCACATGTCTCCCGAATTCATTTACGTTTAATGTCATCTTTCCCGTAAGCTTCCCAAATTTATCGTCGAAAACAGAAGTATATTCTTCAAATAAAGTTCGACATCATCAGATATATGATGAATGAAAAAATCCACTTTCTTGGAAAAACATTTTTAGGCGAAATGGTTGCGCTTCTTGGAGTAATCACGGACTTGTCCCCAGACCGAGTAGTTCTCTCTTTCCATGAAGTGTATTCTGCCACAAAACCGACATTTCCTCTTTGGATCCCTGCTTTTCTCTGCTGTTATTTTTTACAGACCATGAGATTCTGACGTGAACATTGTCTCCATGCTTTAGGCAGCCGCTTACTTACCTTGGTAGATACGGAATCGATATGGGTGTGTTAACTTCGGAGTATTCAAAAACTTAAGAGTCTCCGTGGAGTCAAGTAATCCTATCACTATCCGGGTTCGCACGAGGCTCTGTTTTATGTCAGCGCAAAAATTACACGGTCGTGCCAGTGAAGTCAATGACAACACAAAACAGTCAAGGTATTCAATTGATTTCTGTGTCCTTAGGTTAGAAAAAAAAATCGCTTTTATGTTTCTTTGCACTCACCAAAACAATATCTTTCGAGTTTAGACGTAACTATCGTCCATTCACTACTGTCCTCTTCGGACTCTTACAAAAGCCAATTGTGATGCGAAGCACTGCCAGTCCCATGGCGTAATGAAAAAATGCAAGTGTCCAAAAATCTTAATGCTACTTTCGCCATAGCCTCCAGCTGTCAGCAGATGGGCGGGTATCTCCCATCACCAAATGCACCGATAGGGGATCTGCAGGCGATTGTACATTCGCGTCCTCAGCATTGAGGTATTCTCTTCAGTTTCCGATGCCATCGTGTCGAAAAGTCAGTTTTTCAGGAGAAGCTATCATATTTATGTAGAGTGCAACCATTAAATCTAAACCGTCGTTGTTGATTTCGTGTTTGTAAAAGCCACTTTCACCAATCAGATTACTCGATTCCCGATGTGCCAAACAGAAGTCTGCTGCTCACCAATCAGCAAACGTCTTTGATGTGACAAAACAAAGCCTATCCAGCGCAGAATGTGCTCTCGTGGAGGAGTTACTGATATCCCGTAAACCGAAGGAAAGTAGTGGAAATGTGTTAGCACTATTAGAATCTATGAGTACAGAGAGAAGACACAAGTCGCGAGAAGCAAGCATTTCGTCTACTCTTGTCAACCGCGGACCTGAAACGTGTCAGTATATATACATGGTACTGTAGAATCACCGACAGTTACATAGAAGTTTTATTCCCCTGGATTAATCAGTAATAGTAAAGTGCATCATAGGAATAACTGATGCCTGACTGTGGGCAGAAGTGAGCAACTTAGATGTCGGT
Organism: Fasciola hepatica; assembly: GCA_948099385.1. Classification (NCBI taxonomy): domain Eukaryota; kingdom Metazoa; phylum Platyhelminthes; class Trematoda; order Plagiorchiida; family Fasciolidae; genus Fasciola; species Fasciola hepatica. Next base: position 16,791,793 of record CANUEZ040000067.1, read on the forward strand.
TGTAAACGTACAGCTTGTTCGATGGAATCGGATCCACCCTGGAGGGTCACATTTATATGTATGCTACTGAAAACAATAGAAGCAGTTAGGTTTTGACATCCGGCATAAAAGCTCTGGATTGGCCGCCTGAGATGATGATGACCAGTACCGAGATTTTCAAATTAAAATGCCAGAGATGGTTCATTTTAGCACGGAATGATCGTACAAAGCTACCGACGTACTCAAGCCGCACTATTGGTGATATATCAACCAATATAAACACGTCTATTGTTAATAAACTGGCCGTGTTGTTCAATTTTGAAGCGCTTGTATGGAGAATCCGAGTAAAATAATAGTCCAAGTAATATTCGCTCGAAAGTATATCATCCGTCGGTACAGTATTTATCGGTTACCTGTTCTTGGCTCGGTCGTGTGTATTCACATTGGTTTGCAGAATTTGTGAGTATTTAGCGGATCTCCTTTCCTTGTAACAGTTCATTGATTGCGGTGGTTCAACTATTCCTGCTTCTCATCAGCAACCTAACTTGAATATCAGAACAATCTCAAGGATTAAAAATAAGTGAGACAACTGTGAATAATGGTATCATTTTCGCTGTTAATTTGTGCAACTACAAGTGCCACTTCTCATGTCACATATTCATATCTTCCTTCATATGATCACTGATTGAATGGACCTCGTGGTTGTGTAGCCCACCGTGAAAACCCGATACGCTCTGGATAGCCAAGTGCACTGGTTCGGCTTTTAATACCTTCCTTCAGTGCTGCGGACTAATCACCTAATGGCTTTCAGTATAGTCTCTGAAAAGTGGTATACTATTAATTTTCCAAACCAACCACCAATCCAACTACGGGTTAAATATCTATAATATTTGATCTCGTGATAGGAATAATTTAATTTGAAAGAATTTACTGAGCCGTCAAATAGAGACAGATGGAAGTTGCTTCGGTTTGCTTTGGCCGAATACATAGTAACGGCAATTATTATGTGCATGGTCATTTGTGTATATAGTTATATCAAGATACAATGGTATCGCTCCGCCCAAATTAATCAGTTTCCTAGCGGAGGAGCACTTTTCCTTGCGTAACCAATCTTGTAATAACACCACAGTTTGATGTTATTTGAGGAAATTGAAAAGTAGTTATCTTTTATTGTTAGAAGCAGAGAGTTCTAGCGAACCTCGTAGTCGCCCGCGTTTCTGAACTACAAAATCATCTTGTTTCTTTTATTAGATCATATTGGCGACAGTACAGGACACAGAAACACATGGAACACTTTTGGTAATAAGGAAACTTATCAGCAGTTGGAAGATATTGTCGAACAAGCTACTACCGATTTTGTTCTTTGAATAGCCATGCAGCATAAATGTAAGGACAGTTTAGGTGGATCTGGATGTCACGCATGAAGCTCGTTGCAAGATTTTTTCAAACGGAGGCCACCACTATTCATCATGGCCAGCTCAGATGGCTCAATAGCAGACCAAGCCATTTCAGGGCTGGAATGTGACCTCAAGCTGCCCTGAGTTTGTTTTATTTATGATTCACTCCATACAAGCGCTCCAAAATTGAACAACACGGCCAGTTTATTAACAATAGACGTGTTTATATTGGTTGATATATCACCAATAGTGCGGCTTGAGTATGTCGGTAGCTTTGTACGATCATTCCGTGCTAAAATGAACCATCTCTGGCATTTTAATTTGAAAATCTCGGTACTGGTCATCATCATCTCAGGCGGCCAATCCAGAGCTTTTTTGCCGGATGTCAAAACCTAACTACTTCTATTGTTTTCAGTAGCATACATATAAATGTGACCCTCCAGGGTGGATCCAATTCCATTGTACGCACTGTACTTCTATAAAGGAGTATATCACAGGAAACCCTCATTAAAGATTCTCTCAACACTGTCTTATGCGTATTTCTATACAAATTTAGGCTTGCTGCTCCAAGATGAGTCGATGTAGGTTGCCACCCCACACCCATATTTCTTGTTACACAGCAGCCTGTCCTGACGTTAGCACCGAAATCGATCTGTGCGTACCAAAGAGTCGTCGGTTTTTGCGTCCATGCAAGATTCCCTAATACAAACTGCACACGCATATACACGTACTTTTCCGATTTAGCTTTCTACTTCTTCCCCTTTGAATGAAAGATACTAAAGAAACCTAGTCCAATGTCTAGCTTCGCGAGTAAGATACCATGGACGAACAACTAGGCTTGGTTAAAACACTCGGAGAGACAACTGCCGCCCTGAGCGCTTTGTAAAGAAAATAATGGAACATAGATCTATGTATGACCCTAGTTATGACGTTCTGAAGAAGAAACAGTTTATCTGTGTGCCATTCAAAAGAGGTGCCGTATCGGACCCTACCGGCAGATATTTAGCACGTGCGATGAGTGGAACACTCAACCCAGCTCATGTTTCCTGTTTATTTGCAAGCTTACCGATTATCCGGAAGTATTTTAACAATGAGTTACCAAAGCTGGCCACCTCAGTGATGATCTATTTTTTCGTGTGCAAATGCAAACCTGCCAGATGCACATATCTGCTATTAATGTCGAAGTGTCTGGTGACCCGATACCTCTGAAACGACTCATCTCTTCAGCTGACCTAAGTGAACCAGTTCGCCTGACTATGCAGTTCACGAGTGAAGAGTGGATCATTATACCTTTTCATTCTTCTAGCTAGGCCGCTCCCGTTTTAACTCCACGAATGTCAGAATGCGAAACTCCGTAGATACGTGGTTACTATTGGTTGACCCTTGTAGGTTCCCGTACGTTTCCGACCTTTCCATGTTTTTCAATATCCATTGGTGAAACACTCGTGCGCAGCTCCGACTTGCTAATTTGTCCAACTACACACTTTCCCGAACACACAACGCCACCGCGCAGTACAAGATAACTGCAAATATACCCCTCATTCTAGGATGATCTCGCCTTCTGATCTGAAGCTTATTGGAACTAAATCAACTTGAACTAACAGCAAGAAATGAACCACTTCAGAAGCTTCCACGGTGTTGTTTGGCATTCTTTTCAACCCAGGCTCGGTCGACTTGACCAATCACTGTCAGACTGAACTGAGGTGAACACGTCGGTCGATACCGGTTCTTTGGTGCTCAATTTCCGGCTACGAGGACGGTGGAAAACTGAGTTTGCTTCGTACCACCTGTTTCATTTTTAGTTATATTCTACTTTCCCTTCTGTCTTTTCCATCTAGCTTGCTAGTGTCATATAAGTTAGCTTCGACATTGACTCAGTGCACCATACAGACTGATCAGTGCACCACACCTCAAACAAAAGACTGCTCCAAAGTAAGCATTCTGCAAAGGAACGGGAGAAGGATCATTAAGGCCTTTCAGGTTCCACAGTCATTCATGAAATTGACCCCAGGTATCCCAAAGACAGCTACTCGGACCCCAGTATCAGTTAGGAAACTAGCATTAGCACACGGATCATACACATAAAACAAGAGGTCAGCCTGGAGCTGATTGCCGGCGAGTGCGGCTGCTTTTACTCACCTGCAGTGGCATTCCCCTTCAAGAATGGGCAAGTCGGTCCGCGTAAAAGAGCGACTGGTCCAAACAAGCTGTGGAACTGCCAAAGGCCTCTGGTAGGCTTTTATAGCTTGGTGGATCCAGGTGGGACTGAGTTATGGCGGACGCGGGCAGTGAGGGGAGCCGTTTGGGATACTAAGGGGGTTGGGAGTGACGGGGGTTGTAGGCACGGCCATTCTGCCCTCAAAAGACTGTCAGTGGAGGACGGATCGAGAGGGCCGAAGCCTCCCCGGGGACCTGTCCGGACCAACATCCTGTTGGTTGAGTGTCCTCGTAGCGACGAGTGAATTAACCCCATGGCAGACACGTGAGAAAATCTTATCAACCACGGAGGTTGCTCTTTCGAAGGATGAATCCCCGAATGGAGCAGTAGAGGTTGTTTGAACATCAAAGGTAAAGTCGGACCACAATTCTTTGACTATCGTCGAGTCCTTACCGAAAGGCCCTGCCTGAGGCTGGAAAAGAGCTAGGTGGCTCTTGGGTCTAGAGTCACCAATGGGGTTTCGCACCAGTAGCTGATGCAAGCTTTTTCCCAGGGAGGGCGGAAAATGCTGAAGGGTAGCCTCATCAAACCCATCTCAGGGCTGCTCCTGGAAAGAATTTAAAACTAATTCAGATGCAATGGCAATGGCATTGCCAGGGACGGCCTCTAGTCAGGAACCTTTGGCATTGTCCGAGGGACCCATAAACTTCAAGTTACAACTTTAAGGCTATAAAAACCAGTCAAGTATTCGAAGGTAGAATGGACACTGTGATATCAGTGCATTTCCGTATCACACGGTATCCAGGGTTTCGCCGATATGTTTCCATATCATTCTTCCTTAAATAAGACACCAAGCTTTAATAAGTGGTATTCTTATAATTGTTAGTATTCATTCAGTTTTCAGCAATGAGGAGGTCGCAGAACCACCTTTATCCAGAAGTGTATCGAAGTACTAAGGTGATGACAACTGATTGGAGTGAACAGTGAATACAAAAGGTATCTTCATTTGGGGTAATGAAAATCCAGTTATAGAAGCTATGGGGGGAAATTTACCGCAGAAAAACACTGATGCTATCATCACTTTTTTGATTAAAGGTTTGGTTTTTGTTTATTCATGTGATCTTAAATTTGTCTATTGATAATTGCCTAAATCACTATCCAGATGACATAGAACGCCATTTTCAAATTCCGGTTGATATCTTCACCATTCCTCATGAAGAATCCGAGGCAATTTTCAACGCCCACCGCTGGGTGCCCGTCTGTTGGGTGTGAGACACTATTAACCTTTGGACAAATTTCCTGCGCTCCTCTTTGAGCCATACATACCTACCATAGAGCGGTGCCTTTCAGTGCTGAAACACTTCAACGGGAGGTAGTAAAGATTTATTGCTCATGCACCAAAAATGAATATTGGGTTCTCAGATCCAGTTCATGGTGATAGCAATGAACAATGGCTGAAATAAAATAAACTAGGGCAGCAGCTCTGCGGATAAAATTTGTGTTAGGTTATTTTAAATCATCCAGCTTATACTCCGTCTTTTAGCTACCGTACTCGTTGAAAACGGGAAGAAGAATGCCCGATTGCGTGAAGTGATTGCGAATGGATATTGGCAAAACGAGGCAGAATATGCTGAAGGTAGCTGCTCAAAACCTGACTATTTGAGGACTTCAGGTTGGAAATTCTGCGCATTCCCAGCTCCTCAATGAGCGACTGAATGATGAAATTCTTCATGATTTTCTGGGTGGTGTACCTTATTTATTAGAAGAAGCTTTCATTTCAATTCCCCACAGAATGTGAGGAGTCAGCCGTGTGGGACTGGACAAGAGAGGTCGGTAGACAACTCTCGACCATGGATTTCCAAGCGGAATTGAAATGGAAGGATCGTAAGAAAAAATAATTGATGGGGACGACATTTTCGACTTTGATTATGGGCTAAGATGTGTTCTGGTTGACTACTGGCTTTAACACTCTGTTTGCCGTAAAACATACCCAGAAGCGACAAGGCAGACTACTAATCGCGAAAATTGCCGTTGTTAAAAAAATAAAAACAATGAACCGGCCCAATGGACCTCTAAAAATTGCAAAGACATCACAACACAGGTATCGAAACAAGTACGTTCCACATGACAGTTTTATAATACTTTACACATAATTCGCCTCGGATATGAATCAAGTGTGATGCCAAAGCAACAACAAGAAGAACAAAAATGAGGGGAAGGAAGTGCAACAGAATGTAGGAAATTGTAGTTGTACAGATTTTAATTTTTCCTGGTATATCTTTTGATTATTTTCATAGTTGATTGCAATCAATAAAACATTGCATATCCCTATGGTTTATTGATGGAGTTATAAATGGACATGTTAACGTTCTACCATTGATCATAAGTTATGCTGAAATTGCTTACAGTTTTCGCAATATAATTATGACACTACTGTGTCGTTTCAGGTATCAGAGTTTTTGCCTTGGTCAAGTGATTCAGAGTCGGAAAAACAAAGTCAACTTTTTGTATTGGTCTACTGTTTCGCATGAAAACGAGAATATCTTTTTTATCACTTTATTAATAGTACTATCGTGTATCACGCTAGAAATTGGGTGGAGTTAGTAGAAGTATTTCGTCAAAGTGTTCTGTACAAATCATTCACGTAAAGTAGACTGTATGAATTACTGGCTTTAATTTAAAGAGATGTAATTGCTTTTGGGGTCCTTTTGGGTCCACTCAGTACTCAGTTTCCGCAAAATTATAATGCAAGAAGCAGTTTGATGCGTAAAGCTACAGGACATAATGGCTTTTGCTTTGGGACTATTGTCGTTGGATTTGGGGTCCATTAAAAATCCTCTGAGTGTGTTAAAAATGAAAACATATGAGAAATGGGTAAGCCGCTTTGTTCCGGTTGTTTCTAAAAATTTCCCAACTTATTCCCTGAGGTGTTTTAATCGGGATCAATTCGGGACTATTTTGAGGGTAATGTAGGGCTATTTTACCGACCAAGACTAGATAGGCATTCCAAGTAGGGTTAGGAAACTAGAGCTGATAGACAAAACATGTCAACATTAAGATCCAGTTGCACCTTATTGTACTGAGCTGAATGAAATCTAGCGAGGAATGTAAATGAGCACCTGTAATGACCTGGTGATGATTGAGTTTGAATGTGTAAATTCACAAACAGAAATTATTGTGGATAGGTGAAGCTAATGATAACTTAGCTCCGGGCAGTTTGAATGTTGTTCGATGTCACAGGGCTGTTCGTTGTTTGTCTGGTAGCTGTAAAGACTGTTGGTTTCTGCCATCTGCAAAACTCCGAGCTAACATCTTGCCCGGAGTCTCTGTAACACGTGGACGTGACCAACAGTGTTGCAAGTAACCCTCTCAAGGTTATACAAATGCGCCTTACAAACGCGGTGTTGTTCATCATTCTCGTCCGTCATGTAAGATGCTGAGGCAGAAAAGCTTCACGCGACTCAAACAGACGTAAGAGTTTTGTCTGTTTAACAGCATGGTCTTGCCCAAACCCAGAAAAAATGTTTCCACCTCTCCACTTCTAGATCCGGACTACTTTCGGCACTGCACACCACCCGATGATAATTTCGTCACCTTATAGGACGACGAACTTCCACATCTACTACGACCGCGTTCGCTGAGGAGGCCGACGAGAAGAGACCATGGAGTGTCAACCGGGTGTGTTCCCCCTGAGCCTGAGTACAGGGACCGCAGGCTGGCTTGTGCCGAGGAACTGTGTCCGAATCAGCGCTAGAGGTTGCCGCGTGCGGGAAACGTACAGTCAAAAATGTGAAAGATAGGGGGTGCCCGCCTGATCACTGCAACGATTTGGGATTCTATCATTCTCCCATCGGTTGCGGTTTTTCACATTCTGGATTATCAGTGATATTCACCTTGGTGACTACTCCATCTTTTATGGGACAATGTTCTTTCCTGTATTCATCAGTTCTTGTTTCTGTAGTTTCATGCTTTTTTGCCGGTTTGTCTGCTTAAAAGCTGTGTTTTGTTCAGGGAGCCTGAGTAAGCATCCGCACACAATTTTCTGCGTAACTCTTTTATAAATTGCATCTCCCGCGCCGGATAGCAACTTTCTTTTCAATAATTTCACCTTTGGACGGTACCTTTCACTTCATCATTGTGCCTAAAAGCGATAGTTTCAGTGCGCACAGTTTTAAAGGGTGCCCGACTGACCTCGTGGAAGCCTACTTTGGGAAACCGTTTTATTCGATGAAGCCCTGTGCGTAGGAAATGAGACTGACGTGGTTTGACTGTGAGCCCGTTTGTTATTGTAGCTCTGAATCAGAAGACACTGAGAATCCGAGAATGAAGTATATCAACACGTGACTGCTGTATTCGTCCTGAGCAGTCATGCTCTAACAAACAAGCACTTTTGCCGTGAATCTCTCGCAGTCAAGGACAGAAGCCTGCCGTTGTATACACACATACGCAGTTGAAGTTAGTCGTGCTTTGTCTCGGGCTGCGCTGACCAATCAGACCACACCGCGTATTGCACGACCTTGCACTATTTAACCCAATTGTACAGTCGTCTCGCGATTTCGATTGCAGGTGCCGTTGACTCACCCACTTGCATATGTGATTGCGTTTTCAATTGCTTGCTTGCATTGGAGCTTACCGTAGGTTGCTGGAGAATACAAGTTCACCGCTACAAAGTGTCTTCCTTCTACACACTGAATTCTGGATACAACGGCAATGAGCCATAAAAACGACGGAGTGAGAACATATGGTAACAGTATCTTACGTGAGCATTCACTGTTCCTGCGTACTGTCTTCCGGTGCTACTGCGTTCGGGTCCGAGTTCAAAAGATTGGCGTGATCAGCTGCAACACAAAGGGAAGACAGCCTGATTGAGCTTATCAGAGTTGACTGTCCCACCCAAGCTCAACATACCACCAAGCCACAGTACATAAACTGCTGGCCAATGTTGAGCCTGCTGCTCACCTTTGGAGGGAGCTGTGGCTTGTAACCCGCCCCATGTGCAATCGGTTTTAGTGTAACCACAAGATTTTCCTGAAAAACATCCTTTGGCACCTTTGAAAGAAGACTACTACCACTTTAGTCCGAAACCAACTAGTAGTTTCCGGGTTAATCGTTTTCCATTTGCTCCATTCCAACTCCGTTTAGCTTGAATGTGCTGTTCATATGATGTGAGACCCACTTTTCAGAGCCTGTCAGCATTTTCTCGCTTTGAGCACCATAGCATCCTGGGGTTGACTGAGTTGGAATGTGTAAACCCGTGACCAAAAATGACCATAGAAAAACGTAACCAACAAGCACTCAGCTCTAAGCGGTTTGTATGTTGTTCGATGCCACAGGGCTGTGAGTTCTTCGTCTGCTTACAGTGAGGATAATTGGTTCCCGCCGGTTGAAAACAAACTTTTGACCCCTCTGCTTTCGGGCGGCCGGAACTTAAGCTCCTTCAGCTAGTTTGGCACTCGGTGTCGCCCCTACACGCAAATATGAACGACATTGTTTCAATGCAAAAGTCCCTCAACTATTCCACCGACCTTTACCACCTTCTAATACTCTCCGGAACTTTTGGTTTGTTGTCCCTTTCCATGGACCATTCGCGGGATCTAGTTAGTACCTGGTATCGGGAACATCAAAGCACTGTTGCTCACTCTGTTCCTGCTTTTCCGCGTGCCTCTTGACCACGGTCGAGAAATCGACCAATAATATTGTTATTCATTCACGCCATCCTTCACTCATCCTGCTGTTATTTACTGTTTCTTGGCATCCAAACGGGGTTCTGGCCTCTTGCCCGTTCCGTAGGCTAATCTGTGAGCCCATGTAGTGGCCCGTAATCCGGAGTACTGGCTAGATGAGCCCATTGCATTGTTGTCGTTTTTCTTGGGTCCTCGAGTATTGATAAACCATATGAGCAAATCCAATCGGCGGTAACTCACTTTTACCCATTTCGTCTATTTTCCATTGCATGGATTTTTTGCACATTTTCAAATTGTTTCATCCCAGTTTGTCATTTTCAGAATGAGCAACCTAAAATGTTTTGACACTGAGCTGGGTTCCCTTGCGGTCAAGCTTGCACATACACGGGAAGCAACCATAAGGCTCGGTTTGCGCAGCTAGAATCAACTTTGATTCGGTGAAATGTGACTGCGGAAAGTAGCGAATTTCAGAAGGTGGTCGTAGTTATTCCTCCGAACTTTGCTGAAAAGGCTCAAGACATTTTCGAACTAGGAGAACCAGTGGCGGGATCTGCTTTCCTCATGCTCTGAGCCTTTTGAGGTGAGAGAACTGCACGACCCCGTGTCACTTTGGTGACGTGCTATTCTCCTGACTTGAAGGGATAAACCCATAGGGAATGCAAATTCAACCACAAAATTGCTGAGCTCCGATGACATCATGTTTACTCCACACTCGTATAGTGTCCGACAACCATTCTTATTACATACACCCAGTTTCACTGAAATGGCTCACTTTGGTCCGACCAATCCTCGAGTGTGGTTCTAGCAAATAGAAGCTTTATTTTCCATCTACGCATAGCCAGCTAGAGTGCTCAAGGGTCTCGCATCTTCTGGGGTCTTTTTGACTTACCCATCGATAGGAAAGACCTCATCGATCCCACTCCTTCAGAGGTCTCTTACACGGAGCCCAAGGGGACAGCGGTTCAAAGCACCGGGAAAATGGCCGGAAAAAGTCCCCGTGAGCTGCCTGCTTCAACTGAACTCGCAGACGAAACAAGTCTCAGCTTGTGAGCCTCTTGCTATCCTTGATGGCTGGACTCCAAACAAATGACACCGTTCTCCGGAAAATATGGGGTAACAAGCTACCCCTCCGTCTACCCTGTAGATAAGTTGACAAAACAAGCAGAAGGAATAGTGCAGTGTTTTTCTACCGGTTCTAGAGAAAAATTGTAAATAGTAACCAAGCTCTGTGAGTTGTTCATAACGGAATGCCTTCGTTGTACTTAGGCCCCTACGGAGAAGCCTTCCATTATGGGAGTCGATCGCTGTGCGGGAAGCGGGTTGTTGCCGTTGAAAGCCAGTGACACAAGGGTGCTATATCATGTAGTGTAGATGTTCAAAAAACCGTTGAGAGCCAGCTCGGATAGCCTTATGGTTAAGGTGTTCAATTCACAATCGTTCTCCCCGGGTTCGATTCCCCGTAGGGGCTCGGTGGGTGTGCAACGCTGGTGATTCTCAACAAGGATGAAACAGCTGTACAGTGCTTCCGTGGTTTTCAATGGTGAGTTGAGCTTTGAAGCTTCATGATGAAACATATTATACAAATCTAATCTCCTACTACTCAATTGCCAAAATGAAAACTTAGAAAAACAAACGAAAATGAGAAAACTGAATAAAACAGTCATGAATGAATGCGTATTTATTCGTTTATTAGTTTTTAATCAATGGCTACCCTTCCTTGTGTTTTTAGGCATCCCATTGAGGATCCGGAAATATTTGAATTCGAGCCTAGTGCCAGCGAAACACTTCAAGACCCGAAGGCTAATTCTTGACTTCAAAGCACAAACTCCCCTCTTTCTTTCTCTCCTTCGGCAGCTGTCACATTACCCACCTACCGAAAAAGATAGTAAGTCCATCTAATCTTACCCTTTGCTGCTAGTTTTTTCGCTGTCAACCCTTATAGCACCTTTGCCATAACTATGGCCATGCTTGCGCAGTTCTCCGCCGATGCATCACGACTGCCCGTCAAAATGAACCATTCCATGGTTCATATATCATTTTGAAAACCAGGGATGTACGCCCACCCGACTGACCGGGCCATCGCTGGTCACTTCATTAGCCCCGCCTAACCACCGTTGACACATACTGATCCTCTCATCTTGGAGCGCTGTACTTGCCCCCTGTTCCCCCAACTCTAGTCATTCGGTACCATTTTGGCTCCGGCAGTCCATCATATCATGTCCATTTTAAACCCCACTATCCCAGTCATCAGGAAGTATCCTTGGCCAAATTATCCTTCCGATTAATGATAAATTCGCTCCAATCTATTTTGATGTCCTTACCGTGATCCTCTTCAATACTTCTTGCCTCATCCCACATGCCCACTGCGGCGTGTTACTGTAACACTACATCTTCCATATCTTTCACCTAAAAACATAGTATTTCTTGGTCTTACTTATCTTTTGGATTGATACAATCTTTTGTTTTTTGGATTATTATGTCATTCCATCCTTCTGTAGTGACCTCGATCGTTTTGAGAAAATGACTATTTTCTGGACACCATTTTGGATCTATTTTCTCCACGATCTTTTCTGACGTTTGACATTGACCTCAGTGTTCTCCGGTTGCCTACGTTTTACTGGACTGACTTTTCCGAGGTTTCCGTCGACCTTGTTTTAAATCACTTTCACTTTCGTTCGTTCGCTCGCGGTTCGCTCTCAGCACAGCCGTCGCGTTTCGTTCCGTTTTCCGTTCGGTGTATTTCTCGTATCGGTACTGTTTCAGTGCCACGATATATAGGATAGACCTCGCATCTGTAAACCGACTTACGTCTTCTCTATTCGTCCGATAGAGGGGATATCGTTGGTAATCGTTGCTAGACCCGATGGGAGACACGTTCGCCAGCCGCTCACGAACGTCTTCTATATTGGTGAGCCCGAAACTTCCAGAACCTCCTGGATTATTTGCCCGCCCGGTGAGTCTGTGATTTTTTGCTGTTTCACGTCTTCCTTTTGTTGCACGATATATATATTTTACGATATATTATCGCAACATAAGCACGCCAGAGGATAAGATGCAGCTCGACACAGACCTCACTTTTTCTGCGGTTGCTTTTAAGCACGGGTATTGCAGCTCAAACAGATGCACACCAAATCACAGGATTGTTTTCTAACATTCCGCACGATTTTCAGTCTTTGTTTATTAAATTCCCCATTTTGACTAAACCATTTGAAGAGATAGAGACAGTGACCGATCGTGTGGCACACTACATTGTCACTAACGGACCACCAGTCACGGCACGACCTCGCCGACTGGCACCGGACAAATTGGTTTTAGCCAAACGTGAGTTTGACACTTTACTTTTTAAAAGTATTGTTCGTCCTTCTCACAGTCCATGGGCCTCATCTCTGCACATGGTTCTTAAGAAAGATGGCGTTAGCTGGCGACCATGTGGCGACTATCGCGCACTAAATTCGGTTACCCCTTACGATAGTTATCCGATACCCCACATACACGACATCACGGCATCACTTCACGGCACGACCGTATTTTCTGAGATCGATTTGGTGCGAGCCTATCACCAGATCCCAGTCACCGCTGAGGATGTCGAGGAAACCGCTGTCACGACTCCTTTTGGTTTGTTTGAGTTCCTACGTATGCCTTTTGGTTTGAGAAATGCTGCTCAGACATTCCAGAGGTTTATCGATAGCCTTACACGAGACTTGGAATTTGTTCACGTCTATATCGATGACCTGCTAATCGCATCGTCGAGCATAGATGAACATTTCCAACACTTGACGCTACTATTTCAACGTTTGTCCGAACATCGAGTAGTAGTCAATTCTGATAAATGTGAACTTGGCAAACCGGAACTCGTGTTCCTCGGCCACAAGATCACTTGAGAGGGTATTAAGCCTTGCGAGGATAAAGTGCGCGCTATTTTAGATTACGCCGTACCGTCCTCAATCTAGGAGCTCAAGGCATTTTTGGGGTTAGTTAACTTTTATCGTCGTTTCATACCCCATGCCGCTGAACGTTTGCTTCCATTAACTGACCTACTTCGTGGCAATCCACGTAAGTTGTCGCTTACGGATGCCGCACGAGTAGCGTTTTCGGAGATTAAAGCGACATTAGCTCAGACCACGCTCCTAATGCACCCAGTTCCGTCCTCCACGCTAAGCATAGCGGTGGATGCATCCGAATTTGCCATCGGAGCGGTCTTGCAACAGTCTGTTTCTGGGATATGGCAGCCATTAGAGTTCTTCTCTCGACGCCTCAATCCCACGGAAACCAAATATAGTGCTTTTAGTCGCGAACTGCTGGCTGCATATAATGCCGTTAAGCACTTCCGCCATGCAGTCGAGGGTCGATATTTCATCCTCTTTACAGACCATAAGCCTTTGACGTATGCATTGCATACTAAGTCTGATCGTTACTCTCCACGAGAAGTCAGGCATTTAGACTATATTTCACAGTTCACGACTGACCTACGACACGTTAAAGGTGAGTCGAACTGCGTTGCAGATGCTTTGTCGCGTATTCCACTTAATGCCATTAAATCTCCGGTTTTAGACATCCCTACCATGGCTGCCGCACAGGCACAGGATTCTTCATGTATGGAAGCAGCTCAGTCATCGTCGCTACAGTGTCAGTCCGTACCTCTAGCCACCAGTGCTGGGATGATACTCTGCTACATGTCTACTGGAATACCTCGACCAGTCGTACCCTCTGCATATTGACGTCTCGTGTTCGATACCCTTCATGGACTCTCACATCCAGGCATCGCAGCCAGTCTCCGATTAGTAGTTGCACGATACGTCTGGCCGTCCATGAATGAAGATGTTCGTATGTGGGCAAAACAGTGTCTACAATGTCAACGATCTAAAGTGCATAGGCACGTAGCTTCGCCTATCGGTACCTTCGCTACGCCTGATGCTCGCTTCGATCATATCCACGTAGACATTGTGGGTCCATTGACCCCATCACACTGGTATACCTATTTACTAACGTGCATCCATAGATTTACGAGGTGGCCCGAGGCTATTCCCATCTCTGTCGTCACGGCCGAGTCAGTGGCTCGACATCTGATAGAACGATAGATAGCTTCATGTGGTTGTCCTTCCACAATCACTACCGATCGAGGGCAACAATTTGAGTCCGATCTATTCTCTTCATTAACTCACATGCTGGGTACGGAACGCATTCGCACGACCGCGTACCATTCAGCATCGAATTGTTTAGTCGAACGTTTTCATCGCCAACTCAAAGCGGCTCTTAGAGCACACGAGAGCTCCGACTGGTACGAAACGTTACCGCTAGTTCTGCTTGGTATCAGGACTTGCACAAAGGCAGATATCCAATGTTCCGCCGCAGAACTTGTCTACGGCACGACATTACGACTGCCTGGGAAATTCTTTACGCCACGGAGTACAGATTCACTTGGCGTACAGACTTACGTTCACCGTTTGTCTACGTACATGCAAAATCTCGCTCCGGCGCAGACTCGAATACAGCGACGACAGGTTTTTGTTCCGACCGAACCCGAAACTTGTTCGCATGTATTCGTTCGTGTTGATTCGGTACGGAAACCATTACAACAGCCTTACGAAGGTCCATTTCGCGTGATTTCTCATCACGATAAGACCTTTAAGGTTGATCGACACGGTCGCGTCGATACCGTTAGCATCGATCGTCTCAAAGCCGCGTACGTTGATGATAGCGTGTCGCCCGCTGACATGAGATTCGATGTTAACCCTGCACTGCCTGTTGACGACACTTCCGTGTCACGTCAAGGTCTGCAGTTAGCGTTGCCTGCTACGACTTCGAATGAGGCTATCGTCTCACGTTCAGGACAGCACCCAGTTGGTACTGCTACGACTTCGAATGAGGCTATCGTCTCACGTTTAAGTCAGCAGCCAGTTGGCCCTGCTACGTCCTCGAATGAGAATACTGTCTCACGTTCAAGTCAGCAGAGCATGCCTACGCACCCGTCCGTGAATGAGGCTCCCGTCTCACGTTACGGTCGGAAGATCGTTTGCCCAGCACGTTTTCGCGACTAGGTCAAACACGATCTTAACCATTAAACTTTGCAGTAATATCTTTCGTGTTTATCGTTTCGACACGATTTAACATACCTCATTAGTTATTTCTGTATTCTAGTCAAGTCCATTGCGGTTGCTACACCAGTTTTTCGTTTCTTTTCGTTTCATGGAACCTCGCCATATGGTACGCTTCGCTGGTCCCACGAAATCTGGAGAATTTTGGCACCAACGTTTGCATTCTGGATCGGCCTTGTCGTTCTCGTTCCTGGCCGTTTACGAACCTATCGATTTGGCTTCCGGATATCATATTGGTTAACGGTTACCCGACGCTGGACGTTATTGGTGTGGCACACCTTGATGACGATTTACGCAACCGACGTCATTGGCAACGAATCTGGTTTACGCTCGACCATCATCCTACGGTTCCTGCATACCACGGATTTTGCCCGTCAGCATCCTACAGCACAGCTACATGCACGTATTTTGCACGCATTCGTGCACACGAATACCGTTTGTATGCCTTTTCCTCCTTGACATTTTTTGAAAGCTTTCCGTGCTTTCTAGCGGGGGGCTGTTGAAGTGACCTCGATCGTTTTGAGAAAATGACTATTTTCTGGACACCATTTTGGATCTATTTTCTCCACGATCTTTTCTGACGTTTGACATTGACCTCAGTGTTCTCCGGTTGCCTACGTTTTACTGGACTGACTTTTCCGAGGTTTCCGTCGACCTTGTTTTAAATCACTTTCACTTTCGTTCGTTCGCTCGCGGTTCGCTCTCAGCACAGCCGTCGCGTTTCGTTCCGTTTTCCGTTCGGTGTATTTCTCGTATCGGTACTGTTTCAGTGCCACGATATATAGGATAGACCTCGCATCTGTAAACCGACTTACGTCTTCTCTATTCGTCCGATAGAGGGGATATCGTTGGTAATCGTTGCTAGACCCGATGGGAGACACGTTCGCCAGCCGCTCACGAACGTCTTCTATACTTCTCGCTATAACTCACCACAAGCTTCCTATCATTCAGGCTTGGTTGCTCGGTTTTGCGGTGGTGCTTGCCTTACCTCTGGCATTGAAAACGTATTGGCTGATGCTTCTCCTCGAAGGGGGTCCATTTACAGTTAGTAACCGGTCATAGACCCCCGGGCTTTGGCTACCATCTAACGGAACCACACCAAGTCGCTTCACTTCTACCTTAAGAGCTTCCATTAGCTGCTTCCTTAGGCTTTTTAATCTGTGACCTATTTGCCACAGCCATATCCCGTCCTGCTCACATCTAGGAACCTCTCAGTTTCCGACCTTTTGCCCGACTTGGCCCAACCTGGCCCAAAGCCACCACCATGCCAATTGCAGTAGGTACCTCTGGCACGGTATACAGAGGGATATTCGTATGTGGGCTCATTCATGTGTACAGGGCCAAAGATAGAAGGTGAACTGACAAACGATGGCTCCATAAACTGATTTTCAGGTGTATTCTCATGGTCCTCTCATATTCATGCGAATATCTCTGGTCTTTTCCGTAAATTACAAGAACCACAATCTCAGCGACGCCTACTGGAACGAATCTCAAAATCGGAACGAAATTGATCAGTGGTTTCTACGGTACTAAACATGGAGTCTAAAAAAGTAACATTAGGCACATATATCAAACATCCGGCCAAATATATTGAGCGGTCAGCGTACCGGGCTCAAGCGGGACAGTTGTAGTGAACAACGTATCACACCATGTCTTTAGCATGTAGGAAATCCTCAACGAAAACTTCTCATATATAGTAAAGTACGAATTGGAAATCCTTCCCTCTGTTCTAGATGCTTTGTGGATGTGACTAAATTTGACATCACCGCGCTAATCTCGTCCATACACAAAACATCTGCAGGCTTGCTTGTTTGTATCGGGCCTTTGCACTTTGCCATGAACCGTTCCTAGCTGACGTGCTTGGACCACGGGACTTTGAACCTTCGAGCCTTACTGTTAAGTCCATTTGACCGCATGAATTGAGATTCTTGTGATTTGCAGCACTGAGGTGCAGCCTTAACGAGAAAGCTCATTGAGAATGCCCATATGACGTAACAAGGATCTCTTGAGACAGAAGAAATCAAATCGGCAAGCATCTGAGGATGGTTTGGGCGGTTTCGATCCCCTAGATAATGTTAAGTCCAATAGTTTTGTCAGTACCAGATAATGCATTTCTAATGACGAAGAGTTTAAAGATGCTAATATTCATAGAATGAGGACGATACCGTCAGGGAATCGGCTGGGGTTAGCTAGAAGGGAAATGAGGCCTTTTCTCAAAGGAACTGCCCTGATTCAGACGTCAGGAAAACCACGTAGTTTATGATATCAACATCCTAACGGCAAAGTAATCCACGAGTCTGGAACTCGGGACTGTTTGGAGCTGCAAGGCTTCCAGCATCTGGCCCACTTGGAATAGAGCTAGCCCTTTTCGATAGGCACCATGGACCATACCATATATTTATGAGGCTTTTGGAAACGTTTGCTGATCTCGGGCACTAGTTTTTGTATTTAACGCACTACTGTCTAAAGGAGCGCCAGAGATGATATCGACGGCTGCGCACTGCCTGATCGAGCAGTGGGACATATCATTGCAGACAGGCCCTTCAGAGGTTTGTTTGGACAACCATTCAAGGTGGCTAGAAGCTTGACCGACCGTGTTTCACCGGAGGCCAAGGACCGGAGGAAAATCCGAAGTTCCGTTCAGCCCGGCGACATAAGGGCGGAATTGCAATAAAGCGCTGGTGCAATGAGGGCACCGGGCTGGCCTGAATGAGTTCCACTCAGTGGAATGCGTTGTCCAGCGTCCACCTATTTATGTACAAATAAAATGGACGGGGGAGGCTAGGAGAATAATTATGCTCGATTGAGAACCTACTTTCGATGATTCGATGGATTTCATAGTTAGTCAATATTGCATCGGACAAATCTTACGCAAGAGTTCCGGGTTGGCATTGACAGCGTCAAAACCAGCTCGAGTGGTAAGGAACAACGGCAGCCGGAACCAGCCTCCGGCTAACATGCGCACGATAAGTCGGGAGCCTATAGTTTCAACTCATCTCTAGTAGTGCAACTCTCTGCATCCATTACCGGATTGCCCATTATTTCATAAGATGCTTATATCCGACGGGAGGTCCTCAGCAAAAAGGATCGGCGCGTGCTTTGTTAGTTTGAACCACTCTCACCCGGCCTCTTAGTGTCGATCTTGAGTGGAATGTACCTAGGACGGATGCTTGGATAATCGTCATCTTTAGCAGGTTTCTCAAAACATTGGGCCTGCTTGATGGGATGGATCCATGATTAGTTGTTTAGCAAGACATGGTGACTGCAAACCGGCGAGATTAAGTGCCGTACTTACAGGCACCATAGGGATAAGGATAATGATAATGGTTTGTTTCGTATAACCCCGAGGCATGCTGTAACGCAAGATCAAACGGTACAATTGGACATAGAGTCCAAATTCCAAGAGGATGATTCAGGTATATGCACTCGATATTGTACGGTAGAAAGTATTTAAGTTACTCTTTAAGGCGGCGCCCGGCAAATTTGAACTGAAGTTCGGGTGGCCGACCTGGCCGAGTCAGGGTAGGGCTGGTCGGAGGTGGTAGACTCTTACTGAAATATTACAAAAAAGGGACTGGGAAACGAGGGAACCAAGCAGAATTGACGGAAGTGTTGCTCACTTTGAGGAAAAAAGAAGTTTCCAAGGGAGACATGAACCAGCTATAGCGCTCCGTGGAGTATGGCCTGGCTTTGGATTGGAAATCAGACGATGAAATGAATGAATCTGCAGACATTGAACAAGAAAAATCTTTCGAAGATTACCCTTGTAACGTTCAGCGACCAAATATCGGCTGAGTCAGTTCAATACCCAGTGAAGGACTCATTTGTAGAGATTGCCTAGGTGATGGTGAAAGAAGTGGCCGGACGTAAACATGTAAACGTTCCGCACATTGTTCACTTTCAGAAAGGTGGAATGTGATGCACCAAAATGGAAACGGGAACTGGGCGAGAAATCAGTTTGTGATGTGTAGCCATGATGGTCGCAGGTACACGTTTTGCAAAGGTGAGTATTTAAATGACAGGTAAGTATTTACGTTTGACTATCGTTATCTAAGGGCTAAACATGATGACCAGAGAGATGCAGGAATCAAAATTGTCTGAGAAAATTTGCCAAAATAGAATACCGGACATGGGAAAGCACCAAACAGCCGATAAATACGTTCGCGAAGTTGAGCGGTGAAGTAGTTGACCGGTAAAATACTATCTGTTGGTATTATTTGTAAAAGGTTGATCATGTGATGGCGAAGGATCAAAACGCTGTGATACAGAAATCTCTCAGATGTGGTTATATGGGGAGGGCATGAATCTTTGCAAGGTGGGGATATAGCAGAGCTACAGCCGTGTGGGCGAACAGAGGGATTGATAGAGAGAGAGCGAACCGTCTCAATATCGTCGGCTGTTGGGATGCTCTGATGACAAATAGTTCTCAGTGAAACATATCATTTGGACATTGTGGGACGGAAGTGTATGGCACATTAAATGTGGCCTTTTGCAAATATACCGGTAACCGTGATAAACAGGGGCAAGTTTTATCTTGGGGATTGGTTAGGTTTGCGAATGGGACAAGCGGTGGTTTGGCACAAATCCTCGGAAAAAGGGTCATGAACGGTAAGCCGAGTACGGAAACGGTCTTTTAAACTCCCCCCCAATAGTGATGTGCTAGGGAAAGTAGATTTAACCGGGCGTAAGAAGCGGTAAGTTAAGATGGCGACAACGGAGACGAGTACAATGAAAAATAGGCGATAACTGGGGGAGACAGTTCCCAAATGATTAAGGGGTTCATGGAGCTTTTGGGCACGGGGTCTGATGCTTTGCTGGTCACTGGAGATTATGGAGAGGTGTAAACTAGCCGGCAAGTACGTCTTTCTTGTTGTCGGCACGGTTGCATGGATTCTCTTTAACGATTCAATGAGACTGACCCCACAAATAACACCTTTAACGGATGAGAAAACCGTAGGAGTTCTGGAAGCCCTTTTAGATTCACTGAAGATGTATGTAGATACGATTCGCTACCAAGTTGTGAAAGGGGCCGAATGATAGGAGTGGGTGGACTTCGATAGTTTCATTAGTTGACTTTTAAATCCGACAGGAGAAGTGGGGTTAAAGGAGCTGATGAAGAGAGCTAATGGGTCGGAGCGTGATTTTTCCAAAACCCTTTTGCTTAGGATGGCAACGATCCTCTATGCGACGGCTCTAGGTGGACTTAATCAGGTGGAGTTCAGACGGCCAGCCGACTAATGGATCTGAGGGTAACCTGAATTTCGGATCTATCATGGAGACCAATCGGTGCTTGCTTCGCCATTTACTCACCTCAATGAATGGCCGATGGGAGTCACTTCAGTTTCCTCCAGGACTTCTGAAATGAGCCCATGTGTCCTGGAATTGAAAAAAATCCCTTGAATTACAGTTGTATCTATCTATAGGTGGCCTTGTTTGGCTCTGCAGGGTGATTCGAGAAGAAAGGATGCCTATAGATAGTGAGAGACCCGGTACCAAAACACGGAGCTCCCGAAAAGTGGCTGGCGGTCCCGTAGCAGACTTTAGAACATATGCCTGTTTATAAAAGATGTGCACCTGAGCCCCAAGTTGGCAATTGTATTATGGTGAGTTTGGCTTCTGCGAAGAGCCTCCGCATCATTCCCCTAACCAGAAAGACGACCAGGTGGGAGGACCCCGACCTAAGAAAGAGTCATGAGTTGACCCAAATTCCAGCTGAATAGCTCCAGTTGTAAAAGGTTTGCGCTCAGAACCTCTAAGGTGATCCTAGGATCACCAAGCCGTACGCCGCGACGGGAGTGTTATTCATGGGCGAAATAATTGAGGGTCCAGACCCTATGCTGTCTATCCGGAAAACTTCACTGTGGACAAAGAAGTGGCAAAATGGTCTGCAGGGCAAGTAAATAGCTTAGGACCTAAGTTTTTCTGCCCAAGGAATAAGGTCACACAGCTGGATACTGAAGTGGAATTCGAGAATCTCTATGCCCAATTGAGTGATCTACTTCCATCATCACAAACCGAACTAGAAAATCTCAAATCCACCTTAGTGAATACAAGTTACCAGTACAATAGAGCCAAACCAACAGTGAGAGGCTTACTGAAAATAGATCATATTATAAATCTAAGAGAGTCACAAAAAGAATAAAGAAGTGATTATAGCAAGACCCGACAAGGGGGCGGGTATAGTGCTTCTTAAAAAGTCGGACTACTTTGAAAAGACGGAGGCCATACTTAACGATGGTTCCAAATTCCTGAAGAAGGAAACCGAGAAAGACAGAACTAGGCAAATAGAGAAGTCCCTGGTTGACAGGTTACCGCATCTTAAACAAAAAGGCGTTATTGACTGCGTCACACTTGAAAGAATTCGACCCACAGGAACTATCATCCCAAAACTGTATGGATTGCCAAAAATTCATAAGGCAGGAGTCCCACTAAGGCCCATTTTGGACACGTGCAACTCACCGTATCATGCCGTAGCCAAGTGGTTGACACATCTCTTGGATCCAGCTAGAGCGGCAATGACGAAACGCAGTCTAAAGGATACTTGTAAACTTGTACAATGTGTGAATGATCTCAGTGTGGAAGGACATTATATGACCTCATTGGACGTCACGTCGCTATTCACTAATCTCCCAATCAAAGAAACCATTGACTATCTTTGTGGCTTCATACAAGCTAATGAGATTGAAACAGGTGCATTATTGGACGACCTGCGACAGTTACTATTTGTATGTACCCAGAATATTCAACTTAAGTTTAACGAGCAGATTTACCGCCAAAAAGAGGGTGTAGCAATGGGGTCTCCACTCGGGCCACTATTTGCTGATGTCTTTATGGCAAAATTGGAAAACGGCCCGTTACAATCATTGACTCGCTGACTTCGGTTGTACAATCGATACGTGGATGACATTCTATGTATAACAGATCAATTTCTCCACAGAGAATAATTACTAAACAGCTTCAACTCAGCACATTCAAACTTGCGGTTCACACTAGAATCAGAATCAGACAACTCACTAGCATTCTTAGACGTATTTTTGACCCGTCGAGAAGATGGCTCAGTACGGCGGTCAGTGCACAGAAAATCAACATGGAATGGACAGTATATCCACTTCCGTAATTTTGTACCGCTTAAATTGAAAACAAATCCAATTATGTGCCTATCAAACAGAGCGAAAATGATCTGCACCGAAGATACCGTAAAAGAGGAGCTTGTTACGGTGCGCAATATTTTTATTCGGAACGGATACCTGGAACGCCTAATCGACCGGATAATGCAGTTGGATAAAGAAATTTCAAGGAAAATGGTAGTTGAAAAGAAATCAGTATACATCTGTCTGCCATTTAAAGGCGATTCTCTGGCAGATGTAATTCATCGAAGATTGGCGAGCATCGTCAACAAAAAATTCTTCGCTGCTAAACTGCGTGTTTTGTTCATCTCCAAGCCAGCCGTGTGTTTGCGGATAAAAGACAATGTGCCTGTTTCTGCAGCCTCATTGTGTGTGTATTCTTTCACTTGTTCCTGTGAAACAACGTATATTGGCCGCACGACCAGACGCTTGTTTGAACGCATCCGTGAGCGTCATCCGGCGTGGTTGAGGACTGAAACAATTGGGTCACTTACCAGAGCAGTCGTTTCACACCTAGTTGAAACTAATCACATGGTGAAAATGGATCGAGCATTTCGCCCCCTGTATAGAGTCCGAGGTCGGCTTTCAAGATCTGTGAGAAGTCGCATCTTGGCCACAGCGGGAGCGGTCGGGATTCGCCTCCACAACCCCCCTTTATGTGCTCAGGAGAAATTCGTGCATGCACTCTATCTACCCTGGCCCACTCACCACCCAAAGTCAGGTCCAGGAACTTCCGAAAGCTCACATGTTGAGAACGTGTTAGTCCATTCACACCTGGTTTTCGGATAATCCTGTACCACACTAGGTGTGAACGACGATCCTTGAAACGATTTTTGTTGACTGTATCCCTTATGCATCTAGTCTCATATATTGTGTTGTATTGGCATGATTATGAACCACTGAAAACGAGCTTGTTTGCCAACCTGTTTTTTCCAAATAGCTAAAACACGAACGGGAAAGGGCAGTGTCCACACCGTGACACGAATCCATTGCTAGTAGCACGCCAGATCCTTCCCATGTAAGAGGGCCGACCCTGGAAGAGATCGAAAAATCTGGAGAAACGGCGCAGCAAAATTTCTGAAAAATCTGGGTGAGAACAGCAAAATCCAAAAAGAGTGTGGGGCAACTAGCCAGCCTACTAGACCTGGTGGAAAGTAATTGGTTATCGACCTCCAACTTGCTCCAACTTGCTTACATCCATGTGGCCGTCGAGTCTCTTCATCAAATAGGAAGTAGAGGTTGGTCAGACAGAATATACTTTTGAGGAATCCGTGCTGGGCTGGACTTAGTCTGGAGCGTTGCAGTAGGTGTAAGTCAAATCTCGCAAATCGAGCAACGCGTAGCCAATTCAAACGAATCCCAAAACCAGAACAAGATTGATTCGTAGCTTCTACGGTACTAAGTTGAAATGCACAAAGGATACAAATATATACGAACCTCAAGTAAGCGGCCAAATAGACTTCACAGTAAAACCCAAAGGTCCAAAGCCCCGTGGCTCAAGCATGACAGTCAGAAACGGTTCAAGGCCAAATTCAAATGTCTCACATGGATAAACAAACGTGAAAATGTGTGGTGTATGAGCGAGCTTTCCAAGATAATGTTAAATATAGTCAAATTCACAAAGCACGTTGAACATTTAGAAGGATTTTCAGTATTCGTTCCTTACAGTAGGTGCTGACAGATGTGGGCACGGATAATATTCCCAAGGACTTCACATGGGATGCAAGTTAGGCTTGCCAGCCTGTAGTTAGCCATAGCTGGCTTAAACCCACTCTTATGTATCACCACGATGGCCGAAAATTTTCAGTCCTTAGGCAGCCCACTCTGGTCCAACATGGACCCGTACTGTATGCATGCTGGTGGAGCTAGCATATACCCCGCCAGGTAGATGATAGTTTGATATATACCACATGGACCCACTGACTTGTGGCAGAGGTTGCTCTAGAGCCAGTCTAATCGTACCCCACCGTCTGTCCTAAGTACACTACCAAAGTACTCCCCCTGAGCGTCTGATCTGCCGTGGTAGCCAGTGCCAACATCATGATCACTAGTGGATAGGGGTCCTATGGCATCCCTTGTCGAGCCTTTGGACCGCACTTGGCCACGAAATATATTTCGGTTGCTGTCTGACGCATTTAGCCAATTCGAGCTCAAATTCTCGCTTAGGAAACGGCAGAAGACTCATAGCCTCGTTTCCAAGCTTTATGCAACGGGCCCAATCTAGCCGAGTGCCGGAAGCCTCGAACTGGCTCCAGCAGCGGTTTCCACTGTTAATAGCCTTGGCTACCGTAGCCTTCCACCACACAGGTTTGCCCCCCCCACTCATCCATTTCAAGGGTCCAAACCCTTCCTGGAGGGCAAACAGGGACCTCTTTAAGACCTTCTTGCTCTCTTCGACAGTATCCCCCCATGCTGTGTCTCAAGTCAGCCCCATCGCCCTATTGTGAAGCTTATATACGTCCACACCACAGAAATTCCTGACCAGCCCTGAGGGTGCCTTGGTTTGCAACATAAATACGGGGGTTTCGACGCACGCATGGTCACTATTGCTCGGCGGTGCACAGTGCTGCAGTTCAAGCATATTATGGGCGATATTTGTTGTTGCTAAATCCAGAAATGAAAGAGCGCATCCAGCCTTATATCTGGAATCTCCTCTAGTATACTGGTGCAAAGCGAAGCATGCAGCTATCGTGAGTAGTTTTCTTCCTGAGATCCCGGTGTGCAGACTTCAACCGCCCAGTCAATGTGTGAAAGACTGAAGTCACATAAAACGGGGGTTTCTTGCGCGTCCTCACTTAGTTGCCTAGGAGTCTTAGAGTAGCTCACGAGTGCGAGGCTTGAGCCAAAACATTATCGGTTCTTTTACGCCTCTCTTTTTCTGCGGTGCCACTGAACAGGAATGGCAAAACTTGACAACAAAAGGGCAACCATTTTTGCAAAAGGGACATAAGAGTGAAAGTTAATGCTTCCGATATGGTACATGAGGCTGAAAACATGAATAGGGATACATCAATATATCACGAGTATTGTTGTTTGGAAATTTACAGAGAAGAGCGATTTGCATATACATTCGTAAGAGGAAGGGAAGTGGGTCTATTTACTACTGCTTGCAAATACATGTAGGGTTGAAGACGACACGTGAAAAAACTAGGGAAGATAACCTGCGCGGAAGACATCGCACAATTAGCTGGCACTGGCAACAGTCCTAACCCGTTGCCTAGTCTGGCTCTTAATGCGTATTTCGAGGAGGCTTTCCTTACACCGTGTGGAAGACTATTCCACAGAGGTATAACGCGGGATGAGAAGAGATGTTGTCTAATGAAGGGGTAACACACGTTTCAGCAACGCGTAGCCGAATTCGCAACGGATCCCGAAATCAAAAGGCGGTTATCCATGATATTCTACGATACTAGATTATTGAATGAACAATGACACCAAAAACATACAAACCTCAATAATGAGATCACGAGGACTCAACAAACGAGAAACCAAATTGCAGCTTGCGAGCAAGGAGCACGTGCGTCACGCAGGTCCAGAACAAGGATATGACAAAGTAGCGCTCCAGGCGCCAACAAACAACAACTGGTCCATAAAAACAAACAGTTCGTGAAGACACGTCAATAGTGTAAGCAAGTGAGTGATGTTAAGAAAACCACTGAACCGCAGAGGTTTCAGGGGAATTTTTCACGACCGGTCGTTACAGATGGTACGTGGAAGGTGTCTGAGGAGTTTCCTTGTGTGTCCTCGCAGGGTCTCCAGGTTCGGACGAGTGAAAATTTGATCCACTAGGCCCTTTAGGAGTAGATCATATATCATGAATAGGTCTCTCATAATACGGCGTCTAAATAGGGTAGGGATTAGTTAATTTTAAACGCACTGGGCAGGGGGTAGACACCTTGTGAGTAACCTTTCACTTCTGCTCATTAGCCATTTTACTTCTGGGTGTGATTCACCGTTCTCCTTCTAAATTGCGGGCAGATTCACTCCCGGTGGTAGAGTTTCTGAAAACCCTCAAAACATCCCACTGTTTTAGTCACCTCCCTACGGGGGAATTTACCGCCCCCGGAGTGTACTGGAAAAGCCCTAGTACTGACAACCAGTATGACAAGGTATTAGTAGATCTACTGGCCGCGCAATCTTGGACAAAGCAAGTGGTCTGTCCCACCAGGTTTTGAATGGGTCAAAGCTCATCACTTCTAGATCTGATAGTAACCAATTCCAAACACAGCGTGGACGTTGTCAGTCTTCCACCACCGCTAGGTAAGAGCGGCCACGCGGTCCTCTCTTTCGACCACATTAAAGTGTTCAGCTATATTTTCGCCATAAAAACTAGCTCGCCCATCCAGGTGAACGGATTTCCAAATGAGGCGGTCCTACACCAGAAGCGAACTAAGCGACGTGTCTGATTACATAGACATAGAAAAAAGCAACGGGATGCTAGAGCAATGTGTTCTGAAGGCAGATATCTTATTTGTGCCTAGCATCCAGCAGATTCCCAAGGGCAAGGAATAGCTGCCAACATCAATTGGGCGCCCTCTCTACAGACGCTCTCAGCTGTCTGCCAAATACCGAACCACATCCCTTCCAACGGGTGCGAGAGCTTTCAGGTGAGTCCGGAATCTTTGTTAATCTAAAACTATCGAACACTTCAAGAAACAACAGAAAGGAATTTTAGACCGGTAGAGTACAAACTACTCTTTTCTCTATGAACACCTGCGCCGGAATCGTGGGTCAGGGTTCTCGGTGCTCTCGTTGTCGCTTTCTGAATGCTCTCCTGCTGCCTCCTCTTCTGGGGTATCAGAATATTTCGAATCTCATTTAATGTCGGTTTTCAGCACAAAAGTAGTGCTTGTTTGCGAACCCCCATCCCCCAGCCACAACAGCCAGCCTCCCCATTGGAACACTTCACGGTGTCTCACATAGAAGTGGAGGGGGGGATGTGGCTATATAAATTTAACCCATTCAGCTCGAGGGGACCGCACGAAGTTCATCCTCGCAGTCCTGAAGAATTCCCCTCCATTCCTGCAGCATCACACTCCACGATCTTTAAATTGCACGTAGACAACGGAAGATTTCCAAATATATGGAAGTATGCTGCAATTGCCCCAGTTTATGAGGGAGGAGATCGAGACCGTCCCGGAAGTTATGGGCCAATAGGCCTCGTCAGTGTCCCTAGCAAAGTCTTCGAGAGCATCGTAAAACGCGAAATCTTGACACACATGCTCGACAACAGTTTACAAGCCCCAGCGCAACATGGCTTCCTTCCTGGCAAGTCATGCGTCACCGGTATGCTGACCGTTATGGACAACCTGACACAGGCCCAAGATGATGGCAATATATCCCGTGCTTCATTCATCAATCTTGCCAGAGCCTTCGATAGTGTCCCGCGTATTTTGCTTCTGTACAAACTTAGGACGAACAGCATCTCCGATCGCCTCCTGTCCCTGAATGAGAGCCTTTTAAAAAACCGAACCTTCTCGGATCGTGTGTGTACGTCTCGGTCTCAACCTGCACCACTGGTATATGAGTCCCCCAGGGCTCTGCCCTCGGTCCTCTCCTATTCCTTGCGTAAATCAAAGACCTTCCTGATGTGGTTCCGGTTAGCATAGCAGTGTACGCAGGTGACACGGACGCTAATGCTGTAAAGTCGGCAACTGGCTCGGTCAAACTTTGGTCAGCTGGTTTGAGCTTTCCAATAAATGATGACAAGTGTGCCAGCATGTCATTCGGCAGTGCTCTGGCCCATCTCTTCAAGATAAGCGGGAACACGTAAATCACAATGCTGGATCAATACGAGGTCATTGGTCTCTGGCCGTGCAGTAATCTCTCCTTCTCCTCCAACCAAGAGAAAGCTAGTAAAACTGCCTTTCGGGTCCTAAACTTTATTAGACGAACTTTTTCAGTGATCTCCAAGGAGGAATTCAAGCTCATACGTGGAACACATATTCGACCTCTTTTAGAATGCGGCAGTCGGATAGTACACACTGGCTTCGTCAGAAACCGAAACATCTTGGAGCGGCTTCAACGGAAGGCGACCAAATTGGTATATGGTTCACATTGTACCCCCTGCCCGGTGCGTTTAAAATTAACTAATCCCTACCCTATTTAGACGCCGTATTATGAGAGACCTATTCATGATATATGATCTACTCCTAAAGGGCCTAGTGGATCAAATTTTCACTCGTCCGAACCTGGAGACCCTGCGAGGACACACAAGGAAACTCCTCAGACACCTTCCACGTACCATCTGTAACGACCGGTCGTGAAAAATTCCCCTGAAACCTCTGCGGTTCAGTGGTTTTCTTAACATCACTCACTTGCTTACACTATTGACGTGTCTTCACGAACTGTTTGTTTTTATGGACCAGTTGTTGTTTGTTGGCGCCTGGAGCGCTACTTTGTCATATCCTTGTTCTGGACCTGCGTGACGCACGTGCTCCTTGCTCGCAAGCTGCAATTTGGTTTCTCGTTTGTTGAGTCCTCGTGATCTCATTATTGAGGTTTGTATGTTTTTGGTGTCATTGTTCATTCAATAATCTAGTATCGTAGAATATCATGGATAACCGCCTTCTGATTTCGGGATCCGTTGCGAGTTTGGCTTTGCTTCGCTGAAGCACGTGGTACCATACTCAATATATCCATTTGGAAGGAGAAAAAACACGCAGAATGCCAAGAACATGATCGAGAACATTGAAATCTTTGCAGGAAGTAGTACGGCAATTCACTGAGAGGTTTTGGATACCTTTGATTCTTTAGTTATTATTAGATCGCCTCGTCCTGTCACTGCCATTTCACGTGGTACTGAGGGCAATATGGATTGAAAGGATGTCGATCTATATAGGATGAGGATATTAGACCTAGAACAACAACTGCTATCGGCTAGATAACGGGCCCACTAAGCAGAACAGAAGTGTAGACATAAAGAGCGCGAGCCGAAGACCAACGTATACGACGCTTCCGAAAGAGCAGGGCACAACAAAATAGGAAACTTCAAGCCGGTTGCCGACTTTAAAACACCAACCATCAATTTGCCAAGAGTAGAACTGGCAGTTTTCGACCGGTGATCTGAACACTACTGCAAGCTTATCAAGCAGTTCTAGATGTTCGTCGAAAATAAGGTAACCGACCCTGGGCAAAGGCTTCTCTACCTGGCTCACTACTGCCGAGGCCGAGCAAGAGAAGCTATCGACGGTTGTACCATGCTCGATCCGGAACAAGGCTACACAAGAGCAAGGAAGATTCTAAGGGACTTGTTTGGCCGACCTTTAAAAGTAACCCGTAACCTAATAGAGGGCAAGATGGCACAGGCAAAGGGAACCAAGGGCAATGTCTACACAATGGCCGACCTGGTGATCAAGATGCAGAACTGCTCAATAGCCCTCAACCATTTAGGTTACAGGGCTGACCTAGATGCCATGCACACATTGGAAGGCATTGTCCGTCACCTCTCGCCCGAACCACAGGGTCGGTGGGCGGAAGAAGCAGAACGGATAAGCCGAAGCGACCGGGAGGCTAACTTCGTAGACCCGACCGAATACTTGGACAGGAAAACCAAGATAGCCGACAGCAGTTTTGGCCGACTTATCCGGGACAGCAACCGAGCAAACAAGCCCAGTGCTAGCCAGGCTCAAACCCCTGCACGGGAACATCCAAAATATCAAACTTGGACCAATGCGCATGCCATTTTACGCGACGCCACGGCGCAACCAAGTTGCGGGTCCTGTGATGCTAGCCATGGACTACCAGAACGCCTCACTTTTGGCAACGCCACAATAGACGAACGGTGGGGAACGGCGAGGATGGCAACAGCGTGTTTTATTTGTCTCAACACCACGCACCGGGCGGCAGCTTGCAAGACAGGGAAATGATGTGGTTACGAGGGCTGCACGGGCAGACACCATCGATTTCTGCACCCGGTGAGAGTCACTTTGGCCGAGGCGAGTACCAAGCCCAGTGTTATTTCTTCAACGTTGCGGTGTGCCAGAGAGAGGACGGTGGATGGGAACGAAAGCCATGGGCTATTTGGCACTTGATTGGAGCGATAGATTTATCGGGCTTGAATAGGTGAGTTGACATCCCAATGTTGGGAGCGGGCTCGATGGAAAAACTGTTGTTGGAGATGACAGAGCAAATGACTTTCGCGGCTGCAGTACGAGCTTAACGATGAGGTTCCGTAATCGACAACCTGTACTAGAGGGTGGGAATGACCGTGGGCTGGACACCCAACATGAAAACCGATTTAGGGGACGAGGGGTGCGGTCCACCAACCTAGTTGGGCCCGCACATCGTTGAAAACTTCCTGCGTGCCTGACGTGCATCGGCCAGAGCAGTGGATATGGCCGCGTCCCACACCATTGAGATCAATATGGGTTTTAGCAGCGCTTACAGAAGAGTAGTCAGAGATCCGGTAGCTGGGTTGCGGGAGTTCTAAGGATCAAAGCTAGTCGGACAGCAGTGGAGTGAGGTGCGAACATCACCCCGTGTCGACGATCCAATTTTTATATCCAGCGAGAAAATGTGCCAAGCTGACGCTCGTGGGATAGAAGGGGCAAAAATGTGCTTGGTCGGTAAATTCTGAAATAAAAGTGAAAGGGGCCTGCAGTCTGGCCTTTGGGCCAGCTGTGAAGTTGGGGAAAGATCTAACAGCAATGAGTGGTAGAACCTCGGTGGAGGATAGGATGAGCGAGAGGAAAAAAGGCCAATACAACGATAACGGCTGGATCTTGGGATCTAGTATCAGACTAAACTGATCCTTAGCGTGAACTAGTAGAGTCCAAAAAACAGAAATGAGCAAAACTCAGAGTGAATAGATATGTGTTAATTAGTTGAGAATCCCATGAAGCAGAGTCTAAGGACGAGGAACAGTAATGGGCCGAAAGATAAAAAAAAATGATTGGGGCTGGATAACGACTGGTAGCAGCTGATGGGCTTATTGTGAAGGCTGGTATAGGAAGGGAATTGTGGGGTTCAGGACTTGCCACGGTGTGAGAGGTTTCCCGGAAAAGAAACACATATAGAATGAGGTTTAAAGAATAGCTAGGAGCCAGGCCCTACTTCAAAAGCACGAGTCTCAGACATGGTAGAGTCAGTTAACATCAGGGCGTCATTGGCTTGATGTCTTGAAGTGAGGGGGGGAACACATCGACGGACTCCAATAGGAAGTTTATTTTAAAGTCTGGAATAGTTTATCAGAATGAAATTAAATCTCATGGATGGCCTAGCGTTCGGAATAAAAAGTTGCAGTTCTCTGTGACGGAGAGAGTAGAAAGTAGATGTTTAGAAACATGGAGTTTCAGTGGAAGGAAACACCAGGCGATGAATGAGCCTATGGATGAAGCAAAGACTGAGTCTCATGCGGCACGGCCAAAGATTTCATAGCAGTAGTAATAATAATATTAATAATATTATATTTCTCGTCCATGGCCGAGAAGCAAGCGCAAGCCTATAATCATGGTGTAACGCGTTACCCAACAAGAGGAACTATTCACAGATTTTAAGAACAGAAGTCAAAGTTGTCAGCGATACAAAAGTGTGGCCAGCAATAGTTTGAGTGGATCACTCTTATGTTGGTATGAGCCGAAATTTCGAAAAGTTTCGAGTTCCAGCTAGGCTCTGGTGCACCTTGGGGATACCGAGAAGATCGTTACCACAGTGCTTAAAATGCATTATAAGGGAGCATGATGCGAGCCAAGGAAAAAAGGCTTACTGGGGTTCTGCGAACAAAGCAAGTTCTGATCGAGAAGAAAAAGAAGAAAATTTATGGAA
Source organism: Fasciola hepatica (assembly GCA_948099385.1). Lineage (NCBI taxonomy): Eukaryota > Metazoa > Platyhelminthes > Trematoda > Plagiorchiida > Fasciolidae > Fasciola > Fasciola hepatica. The sequence continues at coordinate 16,823,998 of CANUEZ040000067.1, forward strand.
GTATACCCGGAAAATCAACGCATGTGAAGAGAATGGCAATCCATAATGATGAATCAAGCCCTGAATGATGGATTTACGGAGCAGACAAAGAGGTTCCAGTTGGCGAACGGTACAGCGCTATTTATAATTAAGTTCCGTGGAATAACCAAGCGGCTGTTTTGTGAATGAACGTTGTACGTTCTCTAAAATTATTTTGTCGGTTTGGAGAGTGTTAGTGAAGATGATAAGGCATTACTCTGGGCAGGTTCGGACATCGGACAGATACCACAGGAGTTTTTTATTGCCCAGGACGAGAAATCTGCTCAGAAATCCCAAGGATTAGTTGCCTCGGCAGCTTGAAAAGGTAAGAGCTCCGAGAAGTTTATGGTGCACGAGTAATGCACCCCAAGATCTGGTACTGATAGTTTGTGGGTAACTTTAGAATTACGTAAAAGAAAAGAATTCGGGTGGACGTGGCAGAGTGGGGTCATGAAACTGCATTTCTTAACAGAGAATTCAATTTTCCAGGAGTGGCACCCTTGTTTGAGACGCTCCAGATCATACTGTGTATTGAGAACTGCTTCACTAAGGTTCAGGGGTGAGAATTCATACGCAATTTTTACGTAGTCTACAAATAGGAATGGGGGTACCGTGGTTTATGGTAAAGAATACGTCAGTCGTGTACATTAGGAATAGAAGTGGTCTTAGCATGGCTCCTTGAATGACCCCGCTGGTAACGAAGGAGGGTTGTGCGAGATGTTTGGTCATTGAGACAACTTGGATGCGGTGGTAAAGATAGAAGGGGAACCAGCTGAGAATATGGGATGTAAGTCCAAAAGCTTTAGGCTTGGTCAGGAGCCGCGAGTGAGGAACGCGGTCAAGTGCCCTAGCCATGTCTAAGAGGATGATAATTAGGCATCTCCTACCGTCTGCATCTGCAATGACCGTGTTGAAAAGGACAAATTGACAAGTGTGGTCAATCGGTATGTTATTCAAGGGGTCAAAGACGGGCGAGGGAAAATGGTGGATGTTTTCCACTGTGTTGTTGAAATCCCAAATTTCAAAGATAGGTTGAAGATAGTCAAAAGTAGAGAACTACTCCGCCAGCACGCCCTGTTCGTGAATCATGACGGAGAAGGGAGTCACCCGGTATCATTACTTCACCGTCTTTATGGTTCAGTGGGGGCCGGGTCTCAGTGGTGGCAGTGATGTGGGTTTTCGTGCCTGTAGCTGAATGCCTCTGCTCCATCATCTTTTTCGGTAGACTGAGGCAATATGTATAAAGAAACTTAGGTGCCTGCTCACTAGAAACAGAAGTTCCAGTAGGAAGGGTTTTATCGCCTGCGGAGGAAGTTTTCACAAAGGCCAGTGCCGACATAAAGGGTGTTGGGGCATGAACAGGGAGGTCTGTGGTACCCAGCCCAGCGGATAAGAGGGGGAATTGCCCCCTGGTGAACGGGGTTAAGATGTTCCTGCGCGAAAATGGCTGCCTTAAGGGATTCAGTTACTGTGTAAGCCATAAGGAGCGGAATAATTTCCATTAAATGGCTTCTGCTTCATATCAGCCAAAGGTTTGGCTCCTTTTTCGGATGTTTTGCAAGAACGGGGCCAGTGTAACCGAAGAATATCTTACTGTAGTCCGGTTGTAAACTTCGGTTGAAACTGTGGCCTCTTCTGAGGCGTTCTCTTTATGTCCTTTCTCTGTTTCTAAAGCTTACGTTGACTTGTATAGTAGCTTAGTGAGCATCCTGGCTTTCACTAAAGCTATTTTTATTGGGTGAGCTGGAGGCCACTGGGGCTGATGAGGGATTTGGAACAACTGTTAGCAGCTGATATGGAGAAAGTGCTTTTGGTTGAAATATTATGACCGACTGTCGCTGTTTCGAGGGCTGCTATCGTTGCTTTCGACTCTTCTATATCCATGGCCTCTGGAGAGTCCCTCAGGGTGGGGCTGTAGCACGGCACGCCCTCTGATGAGCTCTCAGTCTGGCGCATGGGTATGGCCTCATCACTCCCGGTGGCGTCAAGCAATTTGTCGATGAAAGTGGGTAGGCTAAGGAATACAAAAAGGGAAAAATTACACCGTATGCTGCCTAAACGAGAACACGATCAAGACAGTGAGGGAACCGTAAACCTCGAAAGTACTGCTCAAGGAATGCCTCCAGCCCTATATCTGAAACCTGTAATATACCGGTGAGAAGCACAGTATGCAGCCATTCTGAGCAGGCCTCCTGCGATCCTGGAAGGCAGAAAGCAACCGACCAGCCAATGTGCGAAAGACTGAAGTCACACACGATGAGGGTCTTTCGTGCGTCCTCAGCCAGTTCCATCAGGGTCCGCTGTAAGTAAGCATCCCCGTCGCTGTTCGCACTTAGTGCCCTGTAGACACAGACAACGTTAATCATTTCACCCGGAACAGCGACCGCAACCTCGCACAACCAGACATTGCGGGGGCACATCTTGGTCTGTGAGCGAATGTGGTTTGTACCTGGCCTAATAAGGATGGCCACTCCTCCTTCGGGGGCGATCGTGTTCTCCATCCTGCCTTTCGGCTGCAAAACTGCCACTTGTTAGTCCTAGCACACGGTCTTCTTTGAAAAGCCATGTTTCCCTAACGGCAGTTATTGATGAGTCTTGCTCCCCAGCGGCTTTGGCGAGTTTCGTCCATTTTTTTCTGACACTATAAGCGTTACTATACATCACCACCGCGTTTGTCCCGCCGCTTAGTTTTCTCTTATGGTTTACTTTGTCTGGTTCTAATATGCACCTACTGAGAAAATGGTACGTTTTTGCTTCGGTCGTCTCTACTGGTGAACACGAAACCGGCCAGTGATCCATGACTTCCGACGACTTCCAATGCCTCTCTATGAGAGTCTCTATAACATCCGGACTGGCATGAGTCGGGTTTACGTCCACCTTCGGTGAGTACTGCCGACTTTCACTTGCCAGCACTTCTTCAACTACAGCTATTTCCGACCTTGCAAGCGGCTTCTTTATTGCTTCCAGGGCGGGGGCATGAGAGCCGAGCACTGCACTATGCAGTGTTTGGTGGTTTCTCACCAGTGCTTTGGCTGGTCGCGTCAGGTGACCCCCGGCTCTAGACCGCCAGGTCTTACTCCGTACCCGCCCGGCGCAATTTGGTATCTACCCTTGGTGGTTTGAGCCAATACCGCTGCCCTCATCAGCAGTCTCTCTCAGGTGGCCTCATCAGCGAACTCCACTGGTGCTGGTCTCGCACGACGTTCGCCCTTGTTCTCCAGCAGTGGCTTCCACGCTCTCACTGTGTGCACCCTTCTTAGAGTAGTAGGGCACGGAACACACGCGATTCGCAGTACATCGAAGACCTCCTCTCATCTATGCCCCGCTTAGCTTGTGATCTTCTTATCAAAGGTACTTCCTGATTTAGGATCAGAAGCCTGCTACTTGAGACCCTGCCCATCGAATAAACTTACCTTTACAGATCTTTCACTTTGGTTTCCAACACCAGAAGCGCAAGATCATCGGCCCTAGCTGGCCCATCCTTCATCGTATTACGCTCACTCTTGTCTTTGGGCTGCCTTGCTCTTCCAGGTTTCTGATCAGTCTACCGGCCCTCGTTCGCATACCCCAGGTGAGATGAGGAAAAAATCGCAAACCCTTGGAACTCGTTTACTCGCCATAATGATTGTCTTCTCAGGCGTACCTACCACTCCCGCGGACGACTTTCCGCCACCTGGTTACGACGTCTTATGGCTTCTACTTGTGATGCCGCCTGGTGAAAGATGGTCCTGCCCTTGGGCCTGCAGCTTGAAAGCGTAATCGGCTGCCTGCATGCAAAATGCACAGACCCACTCAGCTCATGGACTCTGTTTACGAAAGATAAGATGTCTTCTGTTATTCTTAGACGCTTTGGGTGACCCCTTTTCCCGCACACATCGCACTCTGTACCGTTCATTGCACGTTTTCCGCACTTAGATGAGAGGAACGGGTCAGGAATAGTGGCATACTAAAGATCATAAAATGTATGGGGGAGGAACTGAAATGCTCTTTAACCAAAAGCAAAATTCCTTGACTTTTGCCGGTGTAGCCGTTTAACACAAAGGCACAAAACATTCCAGGCCAGAAGAGGTCGCTTCACTGAAACGCCTAATACTACTCGGCAACATCACGAAGAGAATAAAATATGTTCTCCGAATAAAATGCACTTTGAACGCAATCACTATACGCTGAACAATGGGAATCAACCTAGATTAATTCACAAAACTATTCAAAACTCGATTTGAAAACGAGAGCACTGGGAATTCAAGCCACGAGGTACACACCGCAAGGTTGTTTAGCCTTCTACACTTCTCGGATAGAGTGGTACTCTGTTGGAATAAGGTCCTGGATAGGTTCATAAACAAGACAGCAAAGGGGGCTTTTGAGGAAGCAATAGACCAGTGTTGGGTGGCATTTTACCCCGAACTATGTTGGGCACTTTTCAGGGTGAGACGCAATTTATTCATTTTATCACCTTTCTCTTCCATGTCTAATACTGCACAAAACTTCCGCCTCTCAGTAAAAGAAAATCATGCAGCCTTGGAAGCTACAGAAGCACGCCGAAAACACAGCTATCTGGATACACGAATGGCTCCAGCCGCACAAAGTTTTGTGCAAAGTGATCTGAACAGGACTGAACTGAACAGAACTGAACTGAACTGGGCAGTTGTGGGTTCACAAGTGGTGTGCATACCATTGAAAGAATTCTGGACTCTGGGTTGGCTGTGGCCATTATCTGTCCTCTGCCAACTGAACCGAACTGAACTCTGATGGTTGAAGGATCACGAGGGGAATCGCGTGACTCTTCTCACATGGGAAATTAAGACTCAGGGGAAACTTTATCGAAGAGTTTAAAATCCTGAAGTGTCTATCGGGCATGAGAGCTGTGGGCTTATTCGAACAGACTACTGGTCACAAAACGAGAGAAAATAGTACAAAATTGTAAAAGCCACTCTCTAGGCCACGTGCGAGAGAACGTCTTCGGCAATAGAGAAGTGGGAATTTGGAATAGACTAACGGAAGAAATAGTTAGCGCACGATGATTAGGGCGCTTGAAAAAGATGCTGGATTCTAAGTGGGACAAGTTATCCACAGAAGTAAAATACTGACGAGTAGGGAGAAATGGTGGTTTACCCCAGGCCCTTTGGTATCCTTTGTCCGTACCTACGATTCTGAGGCACTAAGAGTGACAGAACGCTAAGGCCATGGTTGTCTCTCACCGGGATGATGAGAAGAGCTCTTCCTCTACTTTTTTTCGTCCAACTTAGGGGACAAATCCATTTGTGTAGCAGAACTGGAAGGAATTAAAAAAAGTTGCAGTAGTGGGTCGCCCTCCCTGTGCTTACCGCTGAGAGAATTCTGGACTCTCGATTGGCCTCGGCCACCATCAGTCCTGCTCTACCTGACCTGACCTGACCTGAAATGATTTAAGGCCACGTGCGGTCAAGGGTAGTGGAGTCCCGGAAATGGAAAACGGAGAAATCAACGCAAAAGAGGTGTTGAAAAGCCTGAAGCAGCTAGATGTATCCAGGGAGGCGGGGCCGGATGACATCCATCCAGCAATACTAAAACCATCAACATCCATCCGGGCTGAACCACCAGCTAGGCTGATCGACGCATCACTAGGCAAGATTGTATTACCTACAGACTAGCTTGTACCGATCATTACACTCTTTTACACAGGAGGAGACTGAGACACATGTACCAGTTACAGGCCGATCACCTTGACCTCGGTGGTTCTTAAGATTCTCGAGAGAATACTTTGAGACAGAACAGTGGGGATTTTAGAGGGGAACGAGCTGGTGACTACCAAGCGGCAGGGTTTCTGGCGCAGGAGCTCTTGCCTCTCCGACCCATCAAGTTTCTTAGGTGAAGTGACCAGTCCAGTGGATGGGGGAGAACGGGTTGAAGTCCGCTTTTTTGGATTTTCAAAAAGGATTTGATTCGATTAACCACAGACTGCTCAAAGCAAAGGTGGACTCACTTTAACTTACGGCAAAAATGTACTAGTGGATTGCACAGAGCTTAAGGGAGAGAGTCTTCCGGGTGAGAGCGGAAGGCTGCTTGTCGGGCAGTGGGAGACTGCATAATGGCTTTCCGCAAGGGTCGGTCCTGGGACCCCTGTTTTTCCTGATGTGTATCAACGATCAGGTAGGCGGGTTGAAATATTCGTGCTTCTCGTTTGCGAAAGACTTCATGGTGGTAGGAGCACCAGATAACGCGGAAGTTCAGCTTGATCTAGACAAGATATACCAGTGGTCAACGGCTTGAGATCTTCCTCTCAATCTGAACAAATGCCAACATCTCATCAAGGAAGAAGGACCACGGCTCACAGGATATATGGGCCCACCAGGCGATCGGGAGGCACTCGCCCAGACCGTAGAAGCCCTGGACCCAGGGGTGATGGCTAGCACTGACACAAGCAAAGTCGCCAGTTTCAGAAAGTTTTGCAGAAAGCTCGTATAGCCCTGCACCAGTTAAGGAGGGCTGCCAGCTTTAGGAAGCCGAGGGTCTTATTGCCATTGTAAAAGGCTCTCGTGAGATCTCATCTAGAAAACTGTGTCCAGGCGTGAAGGCTACTTTTGGTGAGGGACATCAAGGTTATCGGACATCTACAAAGGAGATTCACGCGATGACTCGGAGAATACAAGCATCCGTGCTACGGACAGAGGTTGGAGAAACTAGGATTATTCTTTCTAGAAAGAAGATAAGGCAACCTCATAATGGCCTTCAAAATACTAAAAGAATCTACAGAAGCACGAGGTCACAGAGGGGCCTTATATGAACTGCGAGGGAATGACTGGATTAAATGGCTTGCACTGGAAATCAAGAATGAGTAAACTTTGACTAGCATCAGAAGTCACTCTTTCGCAATTAGGGTCTCCAATAACTGGAATAGGCTGCCAGGGGATGTTATAAGCGCCAGCACAGTGTTCGAGTTCAAAGGGAGATTGGATAATAAGTGGATGGCTGTGTCTGCAGGAATATGACCAGGAGTCTACTACTGTTTTTTGTAGAAAGCTGACTACTCCCTTTCACTCCAGCCCCCAAAGAACCCTTATTTATTACCTACTTCTCCTTACCATACCATCCTTATAACCTGGGAGGTTGGTCGTGGGAAGTGTGTGACTAACGACTGTGATCCAAAGAGCTGTTGAAGAGAAACGGAAATGGAGATCTAACCTGAACCCTCGCTGGTTATAGCCAAGTATTGCACAGGAGTAGCAGTTTCCGATTGTCGAAGCGCCGGAGGATCCAAGGAGTTCACCAATGTAAGAATCTGGACATTCAGGCATCCCGTCAGTGAAAGGTGTCCTTGGACTCCGCGAAATTTAGTCTTTTGCGAATTATAATCTCTCTCTCGGCAGATAATCACTACATGATTAGTGAGAAGGACTGTGTCAAAGTGTGTGATTGTTTATTCTGCAAAAAACCGTGCGATCTAAGGCAAAAGCTCCTCTTTGTAATAGGTGTAATGGGTGGATTGACATTCGCCGTGCCTAAATCCCAGCAGAAAAACATGAGTGGCTGAAACTCTGTGAAAACACTATTATTGGAATAGCGTGTTCGAGTTGTCTTTTGACCAGGCTTCATCCCCAACCAAACACTCCGCCGACCCAAGCGCGCCCCAGCAAGCCCCCAGCTGGAAGGTGCGCACCAAATCTAGACCCCTCGTTTTCCCTGCCTCTCGGCCGCTGTCGCGTCTACTGAGGCTACTCGCCAAACGAACACAAAGAAGAACACATAGGTTGACCCTCTACCTGCGGCGGCAGAAAATGGTTTGCGTCAAGCGGCGACAGCCGGACCACCAACTCCACCGGAGCCACAAGCTGACGATCAGGATGACACAAAATGTGGAAGGAGGTTCCATCCATCCCAAAGGGGGTTCAACCACCCCGTGAACTGAAATTTATGGCTGTAGGCATCCCGCAGGCTAGCACAACGTCCCCTCAGGACAGACTGGATTGAGACCTGATGCAACTCTGGCTGATTCTGAATAAGCTGTTTACGGAAGATGAAGCAGGGCTGGCACCAACCGTTCGGGTCAAAGTGGCATTTAGACTTAAGGAGCTTCATGAGTCCAGAACATCGCGAAAGCCGAAAGTTTTTCTTAGTTCGCAAGCGCAAGCTAGTTAGTTTCTAAGACGGTCCTGCCGACTTAAGAGGAGCCCGTTCGTCTACACGAAACCTTTCTCCTGGGGATCGTCAAGGGATGAGTCAAGCTTGTGTAGGGATTTAGGAGAGAAAGGAAAACGGTGAAACAGCCCTTTGCTTCCGGGCTTTTCGAGTGGTTCGCAGGAGATTACAGATAAGCCGGCCACCACAACTACCGGTCAGCCCCCTCGGCTTGCGGCAGTAGATGATTTTTGGGTGGTTGAACAACCGGGCGTCATCAACTTAAATGCTGACGTCCAGCTTCCGTGGGTTGTTGAACCAAAGGGATGATATGGAGGCACTTGTGCCGGCTGGAACCCCGGATATCAATGCACTCTCCGAGACGGGGCTAACGGATACCTCCGTGGACCAGTGTGGGCAAGAAGATGCACTGTGATGCAGAGTGAAACTTTCGAGCAGTGGCTATGTAGAGCTTCGGATCACCTATCTTACCCCGACGGCCGACATGCAAGGCATTCCGGATTCCAGGCATCAATGGGCGACAAAAGGCTATTGTCTGGTTCTTGACGACCTTAATGCCCCTCTGACTGACTGGGTGTTGAGCAGGTGCAACATAGCCGCGGACGGGTTCTCCCGCTGTCTGTATGAGACAGTTTTTGACCTCGCCTTGCATCAGCATGTGTCAGAACTGAACAGGAATCAGACGGATCGGAAGTCCGTTCCTGACCCAGTGTTCTTCCCACGAGCTTGACATAGATGGTATCGATTTTCTGCTGACATTAGGCTCCAGTGACGACGCCGTGCTAGACATTCACTGGAAAATGTGGCGCGTTCTTCCCTCTGAATCCGCAGTGTGGGCAGAATATATGGCGTATGCCTTTTGCCGAAATGAAATCAGCTGCTGCAGCCCTGCCATGGAACTCGATCGTTGGTGGTGAAGTGGGGGAAGGATGGAGTTCCTTCAAATTAGAAATGGTTGCGCTGGTGGGCTTGCTTGCACCTCCGCACAGGCAACGAATTCGTGCTAAGGGACCGCCACGGTCGGCCACGTGGTCAACTGCGAAAAAGAAACCGAACTTGGCAGAATTTTTCGATCATCCGGCACGGGGTACGGCAGTTACAAACGCATTCAGAATCGGTGTTCGACGCCGAAGACCACGGAGAGACAAGAACAAGAAGGGCAACTTGTGGCCAATTCCGTCTCAGCACCAAATAGGCTGTCGGCATACCTGAGAAGGAAGACTAAGGCTCGCCCGGGCATCCCAACACAGCTTCAAAGCGGATTCACCGCGGACTCCGATTAGGATGAAGCAGAGCCATTGACCGGTCACTACGCTGATGCTTATGCCACGGAGGGGCCATCCTCTCCCCAACTTCCACAGAGTGCCATTACCATGGTATGGAGGTCGTTAGCAGTAGAAGAGGCTTCCAAGGCTATGCAAGGGCCACGGTCACTTAAGTCTCCTGGTCCGGACGGGATCCACCTTCTACTCCTTCGAGAACTAGCTGAAATTATCGCGCCTCCACTCACGAGAATGTTTAACATCTAGATGGAACAAGGCAAACTACCATCCGAATGGAAGAAAACTGTTGTCATTCCGATGTCCGAGAGCAACAAAAAGGAAGGTCTTGACTGTGTGGTGGGAAAGGTAATGGAGCGTCCGGATTGGACGCAACTGCAACAGTACCTCGAAAGTCATGAGCTCCACGGCCGCCAGCAGCGTAGCTTCTGGAAAGGTCGATCCTGTCTGTCCAATCTGCTACTAGCTCGTGAACATTTGGCACAAGCTAGAGAGGAGGGCCACCCTACGAATGTTATCTACGCTGATTTCTGCAAAGCTTTTGAAAAAAGCCTCGCAATCGCTTGCTCTATAAGTTGAGATCGCTAGGAGTGGCAGAAAGATCACTCACGTAGATAGAAAATTTCCTGCAAGAAAGGCCCTTCTCTGTGAAGGTAGCTTCACCATGCTCTGAGCGGCATGAGGCCTATAGCTGCTGGCCACTAGGATCGGCCTTAGGCCCCCCGCTGTTCGTAGCGTTCACCAACGACTTGCCACAGCAAATGGTGTTTCCCTGTCTGGTTTATGCCGACGATCTCAAAATATGGCCTGTAATTAAAACCACGGTGGATCACGAGGCTACACAAGCGGATTTGGATACTCTAACACAGTGGTCCAAAGTGTGGGTTCTCCAAATCAACTTGAAAAAGTGTGCCCAGTTGCAGCTAGGGAGACCGAGGCCTGAGGAAAACCACTCCTTTGAAGGAGCTACTTTTCAAGTGTCCAATGCTGAAAGAGACTTAGGAGCTATAATTGCCTCTATGCTGAAAATACGAGGTCACATCGACAAGGTGTGCGCCTCGGCTTGGAGCATCTATGGTAAGATCCGTCGGACTTTTGAAAAGATACCTCATGTCGCTTTTAAACTCCTATATACCCCGCACGTCCATCCTCGACTGGAGCAGTGTGGAGCGGCTAAACTTCCCTGCACGGCCTGTGATTTTGCGGGGCTGTGATGGGTGCATAGTGCCGCCACTCATCTCGTTGCTGGACTAAGAGGGGTTGGTTATGACGGGCAGCTGGAGTTAACCGGTCTGTTTCCGTGGGCATATCGAAGAGTGAGAGTTGGCCTGATACGCATTTGGTGAACACTCCGGGGTGAATTGAGCGCCGAGTTGCGGGCTTTATTCCCCGTCCGTGGCCACTCGTTTACGAGAGGGCACTCGATGACTCTCGTGAAGCTGCAGTCGACTGGTCTCCCGTTGGTTGGCAGCCTTTCCAGAAGAGCTACAAAACTGTGGAACTCACTGCCAACTGATATGGTGGAAGAGGTGAACTGCAATATTTTCAAAAGGAATCTGGACGCGCTTCTAATAGAGCTTTGGCGTTAACCATTGTCATGAGGCTGCAGCCAAGGGTGGATGGTGATGGGGCTAATACTGGAGGTGCCTTATGCCTCTAATCCCGGAAACTCGGAACTTGGAAGTCCTGAAACCCAATCAGTGGTCTGAACTTTCGAATCCCTCTCAGGATAAGCATTTTTGCATTGTGTGGTGAAATAACTCTCTTCATTTCGCCTAAACTAACGTGTCGTAATGAGCATTACGGTGATCTTAATTTTTGAAATGTTTGTTCTCTTTTAAAAGTGGGCATACTTTTTGGTGCTCTTTTTGGTGTTTTTGTTGGTGTCGGTGCAACTGATGAAGGATACACATGTTTTGTCAAATTCTTTAGTGCTCAGTTTTTGCAGCACTTTCTGTGATGTACCGTTTGTGTCGAATTAAAAGGTTGTTAGTATCCCACTGGTGTTCCATAAGATACCTTCAAAACAATCTACCACCTCCGCTAAAATTAATGGAACAGAGGTTGGCCCCATCGATCAGGCAGTCAGCTGTGGGAACAGGGAATCCACGGACTTGGTGCAAAATGGGGGAATTCAATACGACCAGTTTTGCTTTTGGTATCACCTAAGGTGCTCCAAGCCGTAAGAGAGAGACTTCGAGCTGCATATCAAGTACGCATCGCTCAACTGGATTACGCCCAGTGCTTTGCGTTCGCAAGCGAGTGCTTGAGCATAATTCGGGGGGGGGAATAGGAAAAGAGGACAGGAACATGGAACTGAACCAGAACTAGAGAAAGAAAATTCGATTCATGGCTCAGCGGAAAAGGAAAGCTGTGTGCCGGATCAGAAAAATAAAAAAGACGACCCAAGCCAAAAGGTAAAGAAAACAAAAGGGCAGCAGGTTCCATCAATGTGGAAAAAAGCCTCCTGGCGGAAGTAGAATCTCTCAAGGAGCAGATTAAACGCTTAGATGCTGAGGTGCGACACATGAGGCGGGACACGGAGGTCATGGCGGACAGAATTAGAAGGCTGCTACTTCATAACCTTAGGTAGAACTTCGTAAAAGACGGTAGAATCAGGAAGCGGGAAAACCGCCGGCATGTTCCGAGGTTCTTAGGGTGTCTGGCCTACCTCCTACGACATAAATGGTCAAGTGCCATAGAGTAGGACCATGACGTGGAACCGAACTGGCGCCACAACGACTCCTGGCAGTTGTGTTCCACAGTGTCTACTGGAGGGATATGCTGCTTTCCAGTGCGGGAGCAGTTGGAAGCGGCAAGCAGGAAATAGCAAGGGTTACACCTGATAGTCCAGCATTTGCCAAACAGGGAAATACCATAGTCTCATCGAGAACGAGCCCACCTGATCTGAAGCAACAGGCTCTTCATATAGCAAAAATGGGAAATGGCCCCTCTGGAGGCGTCAACGTCTAAAGCCCAAGGAGTGATTCAGGTCCCAAAGGTGGCTTCAGACGCCGGCAAACAAAAAGCCAAAGCTCAGGTAGCTCAGAAGACCAAAAAGGAGGGGCTCACAGGGCATTCAGTCCGGTTGTTAGTGAGAAAAGGCAGTCAGTCAGCCCGTTTCTAAAGGAGACTCCCAAAATATCCACGACGGTGCAACCAACTATTTGGAGTTACCAGAGGGAAGAGCCGAGAAAACCAGTTGGGCCGAGGTGGTCGCAAGACCATCTCGGGCCATCGGCTTGGCGACTCAAAAGGAGAAAACATCCGCTTTGCACGCTGATTCCGACACCGGGCAGACGGGTGGGAAGGAAAAAGCCACGAAAATCAGAGGGCCACTTAATATTCAAGATGCTGCACCGCAGACACCTACAGAGGCGAAAAATGGCGCATCACCTCAGCGTAACGGTTGTAACAGCCGGTCGTGGAAAATCCCCCTTTTTCCCTGGCGATTCAGTGTTTTTCCCAACATCACTCATTTCCATACACTATTGACTTGTCTTTACGAACTGGTTGTTTTTCTGGACCAATTGTTGTTTGTTCGCGCCCAGAGCGCTACTTTGACACATCCTTGTTCAGGATCTGCGTGACGCACGTGCTGTCTGCTCACACGCTGCTATTCGGTTTCTCGTTGTTGAGTCCTTGTGATCGTATTATTGAGGTTTGTATATTGTTTATGTCATTGTTTATTTTAATAATCTAGTATCGTAGAATATCACGGATAATCGTCTTCTGATTTCGGGATCCGTTGCGAATTTGGCTACGCATTGCTCAAACGTTCGTAGCAATACTCAATAGATCTATTTGGAATGAGGAAAAATCACGCAAAATGCCAAGAAAAGGATCAAAAGCAGTCGAATCCGGACAGGAAGTAATACGGCAAGTCTCTGGGGAGGTTTTGGGTACATATGATTCTTTAGTTAATGCTAGATCGCCTAGTCCTGTCAGTGCTAGCTCATGTGTTATTGAAAGCAATATTGATCGTAAGGATGTCGATTTATATAAGCTGAGAATACTAGAACTAGAGCAACAGTTACTTTCGGCTAGACTACAGGCGCATGAAGCAGAGAAGTGTACACAGAAACAGCGAGAGCATGAGACCAGTGACTTCGACACTTCCGATAGGTTAGAGTGCAATAAGGTAGGGAACCCCACGCCGGTCGCCGACTACAAACCACCATCGATCGATCTGCCTAGAGTGGAGTTACCAGTTTTCGACGGGCGAGCTGAGCAATACTGCAAGTTTGTCAAACAGTTCGAGACGTTCGTTGAAAACAAGGTAACCGACCCTGGGCAAGGGCTTCTTTACCTTACTCACTACTGCCGAGGCCGAGCGCGAGAAGCTATCGACGGGTGCACCATGCTCGATCCAGAACAAGGCTACACAAGGGCAAGAAAGATTCTGAGGGACTTGTTTGGCCAACCTTTCAAAGTAGCCCGTAACCTAATAGAGGGCGTGATGGCAGAGGCAAAGGGAACCAAGGGCGACGTCTACACAATGGCCGACCTGGTGATCAAGATGCAGAACTGCTCAATAGCCCTCGACCATTTAGGTTACAGGGCTGACCTAGACGCCATGCACACTTTGGAAGGCATAGTCCGTCACCTCTCTCCCGAACTACAGGGTCGGTGGGCGGAAGAAGCTGAACGGATAAGCCGAGGCGACAGAGAAGCCAACTTCGAAGATCTGACTGAATACTTAGACAGGCAAACGAAGATAGCTGACAGCAGATTCGGCCGACTCATCCGGGACAGCAACCGAGCAAACAAGCCCGGTACTAGCCAAGTCCAAACCCCTGTACGGAAATATCCAAATTACCAGCCTTGGACCAACACACACGTCATTTCACAAGATGCTACGGCGAAACCAAATTGCAGATCCTGTGGTACTAGCCATGGCCTACCAGAATGCCCCAAGTTCGGCAACGCCACAATAGACGAACGGTGGGGAATGGCGAGGATGGCAGGAGCATGTTTCATCTGTCTCAACAGCACGCACCGGGCAGCAGCCTGTAGAACAAGGAATCGATGTGGTTACGAGGGCTGCACGGGCAGACACCATCGGCTGCTGCATCAGGCGAGAGTAACCATATCCGAGGCGAGTGCCAAGCCCAGCGTGATTTGTTCAACTTCACAACCTGCCAGTAAACCGGTACGTTTAGGCGTAGTGGCCGTGGGAGTAGTGACTCCGACTGGAATAGTCAAGGCGTTGGCTTTCGTTGATAGTGGATCCGATACCACTTTAGTGAAAGAGCGGTTTGCCGACAAACACCAACTGGCTAAAGGTGCGACGTCGTTAGCAGTGAGCACGGTGGGCGGAACACAGGTAATGACTGCCGGTAGATTAAGGCTGCAACTCATCTCTCTAGACACTAACGAGGAAATTGAACCAACGGAGGCATTCACGTTAGCGGATCTCCCCATGCGAGCACCAAGGTCGGTGAACGCAATCTTGACTCGATGGCCCCACCTGCCGGATATAACCGTTGTAGACTGGGAAGATGATGAGGTTGATCTCCTCATCGGATGCGACGTGCCAGAGGCGCATTGGGTGCTTGACCAAAGAGTGGGCGACCGCCAGGCACCTTATGCCGTACGCACGGCTCTGGGATGGATGTTATACGGTCCAGTATGGGTACGCGGTTCCGTGAATTACTTATCCGCCGAAACGGACCGCATAGAGTACCATCTGCAACGGCTGTATGAAAAGGAGTTTCATGACATTGGAGACGAAAGACCGACGTTGTCTCAAGAGGATCGCTTCGCTCTACAAACGGTGCGGCAAGGCACTAGAGGCCTCAAAAAACAGTTCAAGGTTCCCCTCCCATGGCGCACACCGGTCGACTCGTGGACTGACAACAGAAATTATGTTCTCCAACGATTACTACGACTAAAAGAACGCTTCATTCGAGACCAGAATCTGTGGGAACGATACGCGGATTTGATGAAGCGAAACGAGGCCCTCGGTTACGTTGAAAAGGTGCCTGTTAACACCGACAGCAAAAGGGGTATCTGGTATCTTCCTCACCATCCGGTTATCAACCCCAAGAAACCCAATAAACTGCGCGTGGTTTTCGACTGTGAGGCCCAGTTTCAGGGCAAGTCGTTAAACGATCGCCTACTACAGGGGCCTGACTGGACCACACCACTGATCGATGTTTTGTGCCGTTTCAGAGTGGGTAAAGTGGCTTCGTTCGCTGACATTAGGAAAATGTTCCATCAAGTGAAGATTCCGGTAGGGGAACGAGATGCTTTGCGTTTCCTGTGGTGGGAAGGGAGCGACCGGGACAACGCAGTGGTGAATTATAGGATGACCGTCCACCCCTTCGGAGCCATATCGTCACCATTTTGTGCAAACTACGCCCTCTGAGAATCAGCGAACAAACATGGCGATCTGGTACATCGGACGGTGGTAGAAAGCGTCAGCAGGAACTTTTACGTCGACGACTACCTTGGGTCATTCGATGATGTGGAATCAGCTCTAGAGCAGTTCAGGGGTCTGACTAGATTGCTGGAAGAGGGCGGCTTCCATTTAACTAAATGGATGTCGAACGCTTCAGAAGTGCTGAAGGTCATCCCGTATCACGAAAAGGCCGAAAGGGTAAGAGATTTGGACGGCTCTCCACTTCCTATCGAGCGCACCCGTGGGATACAATGGGACGCGGAAACGGACGATTTTGTTTTCGAAATGAACGTTCCCGAGCTGCCAATAACCCGTCGTGGCATACCATCTGCCGTCTCAAGTTTGTTCGACCCGCTCGGTTTCGTCTCACCATGGCTGCTACTCGAAAAGATCTTGCTGCAGCGGCTGTGCCGTAAGAAAGTTGATTGGGACCAGTCACTGAACCGAGAGGGCCGGCTGGACTGGGAAGAATTTCTGAACACCTTGAAGAAATTAGGGGACATAAGAATCCCACGATGTTTGACTCCTGGCCATACGACACGGACTGGAGAACTACATGCTTTTTCCGATGCATCCGAAGTCGGTTATGGAGCTGTGGTGTACGGACGATGGTGCGCAGGAGATGGACAATATACCACGAGGATCCTGTTCGCCAAAGCCCGCGTTGCTCCACTGAAGTCGGTCTCAATCCCACGCCTTGAACTCAGCGCAGCCGTGTTGGCAGTCAGGGTGGTGCAAGCTGTGAAGAAATGTTTCGGTCTCTACATTTGGTCGGTGAGCTTCTGGACGGATTCAACGATAGTACTTTACTATATCAACAACGTCCGGAGCCGGTTTAGTACTTTCGTTGCTAACCGGCTCACGATTATCCACGATGAATCAGCCACGCACCAGTGGAGTCAAGTCAGGTCTGGCGATAATCCGGCCGACCTGTGCTCCCGAGGTGCGAACAACTTCAGGCAACTAGACAAGTGGACGAGAGGGCCAAACTTCCTGCAATTGCCCAAACAGGACTGGCCCGCGTTCGAATTAAAACCCCCTACGGAATTGGAACTGGAGATCAAAGGCGTGGTGATAGCAACCAACGTCATCGAAGCGTCGTCCATTTTATCGCGATTGGTCAGGTTTTCTTCCTGGATGAAGACGCTTCGTTCGCTAGTTTGGTTAACCAGGTTCAAGATAAATTTACTAGTCATGAAAGGGCTACGGCCCTCAGGTCGGATACCGGTCGGCTCGATAGGTCCCGATGAGCTACAAGCGGCAGAGTACGATATTTTCAGAATGATACAACGCGAGGCTTTCGCCCGAGAACTCAAGAGGGCGGAAGAAGTGGGGCCGACCAATGAAGACATGCCATCTCCAAGAGGCGAGCTGAAGCGTTTAAACCCCAAACTCATCAACGGACTGCTGCGGGTGGATGGTAGGCTGACCAACGCACACCTGAACTTCGACACGAAGTATCCTATACTGCTGCCTGCGAGACAACCTGTAGTAGAGCTAATGATTCAACACGTCCACGCCATGGAGGGACATGCCGGGGAAAGTCACGTGACGAGCGTCATCCAAAAGCGTCTTTGGTTGTTGAGAGGACGAGAGACTGTAAAACGCGTAATCCGACGGTGTGTGCAATGCAGGAGACGCAATGCCACAGCAGGCAAACAACTCATGGCCCCACTACCAGAATGCAGGGTGACTACGGGCTGGTGGCCGTTCAGTGACACCGGGTTGGACTATTTCGGGCCCTTGTGGATCAAGTGCGGGAAAAGATTAGAAAAGCGATACGGATGTATCATGACGTGCATGAAATCACGTGCGGTACACCTAGAAGTCGCACATTCGATGACGACCGATTCGTTTCTACGGGCCTTGCAAAGATTTATCAACCGAAGAGGCGTACCGGCCGATATATACTCAGATAATGGATCGAACTTTGTGGGCGCTCAACGGGAATTGCAGCGTTGGCACAAGAACATAAACAGAGACGAACTGCAGAATCGAACCGTGGCCTACGGCATACGATGAAATTTCAACCCCCCACAGGCCAGTCACCGAGGCGGCATATGGGAACGCATGATCCGGTCCGCCAGACGGATATTGCTGTCAATCATGGAGCAGCAGCCGCCCGACGACGAGACGCTGAACACCGTCATGACTGAGGTGGAGAGAATCCTGAACAACCGCCCCCTGGTTCCAGTATTGAACGGCGACCCCACCCACCTGGCGCTCACCCCAAACGACTTATTGACGCTAAGGTCGAACGAGGGTCTCCAAGGGCCGGTAAACCTTCGTGGGAGCTACCTCCACAGGTGGAAGCAAGCGAACTATCTGGCCAAGGTCTTCTGGAGGCGATAGCTACGGGAGTACCTACCGGCTCTGCAGACTCGACAGAAGTGGCTGGCCAAAACAAGACCATTCAAAGTTGGGGACGTGGTTATGCTCGCCGACGAACGCGCACATTTCAGCGCTTGGTCTTTGGGAGTAGTTACGGAAACCATCAAAAGCACTGACGGAATGATAAGAACGGTGAAGGTGAAGACAGCTAACGGAGTGCTCATTCGTGACATACGCAGTATTAACCTACTCGAGAACGAAGACGGAGGAGCTGATAACCCTGAGGCCTAGTACACCTTTTCACACCAGTAATCGAGGTGGATAAAGAAACACCATATATACCACACAATCTCCGTCAAACACGTTAAGGTGCCCGCGGTCCTCTCGTTGACATTACAGGAGGTTCTTTCCGATATGTTGTGATGAGTGCGATTCCGTTGTACATCCCGATACATACACGCATGCACGACGCACTCTACATCCCGTAAACCCATCAAACATGTGACAGTGTTCGTTGTTTTGCTTTTTATTGACGCTACCGAATACCCTTGCATATGTGGAAGTAGCGGAGCTCAGGTCACACACACATGCTACATTTACTCGTCTTCTTGCCACGCGGTCTTTTGTTGACATTGCAGAAAGTCCTCCTTTGATGTGTAGTCATACCTGTGACTTCATTGTAACCCCGGCACACACACACGCACACACACACACACTCAAGCACGTACTTCCAGGACCGGACGGCCCCTTACGAGGACAACGTCTATGCGACCATTCACGCCCGCCATCGGTCATTTGGTCTTGTGGAAGATGTAGACTAACCTCACGTCTATGTATCCAATGGATTAGGTGCGACCAGTAGTAGAACGTCGACGACGAGCATTAGACGCGCGCACTGACAGCAGGGCCTATGCAGGTAGGAAGAATCAGTACCTTTATACCGAACCTTTGACTCTGCTAAGGATCCAGGAGGATTTCGGTGGGCGGTGTAACAGCCGGTCGTGGAAAATCCCCCTTTTTCCCTCGCGATTCAGTGTTTTTCCCAACATCACTCATTTCCATACACTATCGACTTGTCTTTACGAACTGGTTGTTTTTCTGGACCAATTGTTGTTTGTTCGCGCCCAGAGCGCTACTTTGACACATCCTTGTTCAGGATCTGCGTGACGCACGTGCTGTCTGCTCACACGCTGCTATTCGGTTTCTCGTTGTTGAGTCCTTGTGATCGTATTATTGAGGTTTGTATATTGTTTATGTCATTGTTTATTTTAATAATCTAGTATCGTAGAATATCACGGATAATCGTCTTCTGATTTCGGGATCCGTTGCGAATTTGACTACGCATTGCTCAAACGTTCGTAACAACGGTTATTCCGACACTGAGCAACGCGTAGCCAATTCAAAACAAATCCCAAAACCAGAACAAGATTGATTCGTAGTTTCTACGGCACTGGATTAGCAAGTTATACGCATATAAATATGTACAAACCTCAACTGTACGGCCACAACGTCCAAAAACGAGGACCAGAGTCCAACAAAGGCCAATGTCAGGTACCACCATCATGGCAGTCCAAGTTCGAATCAAAATTATGCCACTTCACGTGAGCAAAATATAAACAAATGTTGAAGTGTATTGATTGGTGCCTGTTGTACTTGTTCCAGGGTCGACAAAATAATGAGCATAGTCTCAACAATACAAGTATATGACAAAGGCTGGGGAGGATTTCCACGCATGTACGCTACACTCGGATATTTCTTCCGAGGGTACCCCAGCCGTAAAATTAGCAATAAAATCAGTAGCTTGGACCACGAAACTGTCAATATGGTACACCAAAGCCTGCGTTCTCCTGGGAAAGAGGGGTGAGTTGACGACTAGGATCCCTGAGTCTGACGTCGTTGCATTGAAGGAAACTTGGATAAGGCCAGATACTGGCATGCTTTTTCAGAGATACTCTGCTTACAGACCGGATAGAACAGATGGAAGCAGGGGGCGGAGCCGCTCGACTAATACGGTCCGACGCAGGCCATTGAGGAGCTCCGTTGAACTTGGTTTCTGGTAATGTACTGGTCAGGTCCTGCTTTATCAGGATCGAGGTGCGAAAAGTGTGCATTATCTGTATCTACAGAGCACCGCTAGTGACGGACGAAGAAGATGTTGGGCTTTTACAAATTCTAGACGGATTGCTGGCACAGACAAAGGAGTTTGTTTTATTAGGGGGTTTAAACCCACCGGAGATGAACTAGGAAAGCGGGATCGCACCAAGGGTATCGACGGGCGACACGTTCCTGCGGTGTGTTCAGTTACATATGGTTACGCAGCTTGTGACGCAAGCTACCAGACACAGAGTTAAACAGCACCATTCTCTCATTGATTTGTTCATATTGCGGCACCATCCGGACGTAAAATAAATTGAGCGGGAAGAGCCACTGGGCAGAAGTGATCAAGTGGTCCGAAGGGTCACACTGAGACTTAGCAAATCGCCCAAAGAAATCGTGTTACATCGGCCCTGTGGGGAAGGGCGGCGGAGGAAGTTCAGTTGATGCCGAGTCACACAAACGTCCCCGTAGAGGAACGTTTGGAGGCCATCAAGATTGGAATACTTAAACTTACAGAGGAGTTTGCATCTCTGAGGGTGATAAGCAGAAGAAATCAACCTCGATGGTGGGAGGCAAATTTCCGCAGGGCCAAAATCAGGCGGCATGGAACAGCCATGAGATGGTTAGGAACAGAGCTCAAGCGATCCAAAGAGTAGACGAATATGCCTCCGAGCGTCGGTTAGCTGCGTCGGTCTGCAAAAACCCAAAGCGGCTCTACGCTTACATGCAATCCCAAAAGGTATGAGAGAAGGCGTAGCAACCTCGGAAGGAGTACAGGGACTACCAGCTCTTAGCGACGAGGACAAGGCCGACTTGCTCTTGGCACTCTTTAAGAGTGAATATAGACCAACAAATAATTTAGAGGAAAAAATGGAGGGACAAAAGTCGCCCCCAATACACGAACTTAATGCAGGAGAAGAGGTGTACGCGGAGCTGCAAACCTTGGATAGAATTAAAACCACAGGAACAGATGGGATTCATCCAGCAACATTTCAGCCTCTGGCCGAGGACCCGAAGTCTCCTGTGACTAAGCCGTATGAAACGTCACTTAGAAGGGGAATTGTGCCGGGAGACTGGAGGAGAGCAACAGTGGTAGGAATTTACAAGAGCGGACCCAGGCAAAAGGCCGAAAATTACCGTCCGGTTAGCTTGACTTCAGTACTGTGTAAGTGCCTGGAGCGAATAGTCAGGAAACAGATTTCTAGGCATTTGGTTCAACACAGCCTCATACCAAATGCTCAGCATAGGTTTGTGGCAGGGCGATCCTGTCTGACGAATCTCCTGCTGTTCCTCGATGAGGTAACCGAGCGTCTGGACAAGGGAGAGTCAATGGCTATCTGCTACTTGGTCTTCAGCAAGGCGTTTGGTTCTGTGAACCACAGATCTCTGGACGTCAAACTGCAGTCTATGGGAATTGTTGGAAAGGCAAGACAATGGGTAGATATTTTTTAGCAGGGAGAACGTTTAGGATTAAGGTGGGGAGTCATGTCTCAAAACCAGAAAGTGTAACAAGTGGGGTGCCACAGGGCTCGGTGCTCGGCCCTCCTCTCTTCCTCCTCTTCATCAACGACCTAGAATGTGAGCTTACAAACCCCACCTTTATGTTTGCCGATGACGTCAAGATAGCTGGAGTAGATATAGAACTTGATGTGTTAGCAGTACAAAACTGGGCACGCAAATGGGACCTTCCACCAAACCTCACCAAGTGTCAATGCTTGACCACAAATACAGGGGCTAGAGGGAATGGTGTGGGTTCGTTGCAAGTGGTCTCTCGAGTCAACGACTTAGGAGTTATAATGGACAACAGCTTTAAGCCGTCAAAGCAGTGCACCTCAGCAGCCAATACGGCCAGGAGAGAACTCTTTCGAGTTAGATCCATTATGTCGTGTAGAGATCCGGAGATTTTCGTTCCGATATATCAGGCCATAGTTAGGCCGCATATGGAGTACTGCGTGCAGGCCTGGGCACCGTACTACCAGGGAGACATATAGAGAGAGTGTGCAAGGGCTAGCCACCAGAATGGTGACTGGGCAAGGGGGCTTGGCTACACACATGGTCTCCGTGCCCTAGACCTGTTCTCAGTAATGAGGCGGCGCATCAGCGGGGATGCAATAGAAACCTTCAAGGTAATGGGGGGACTGTCAGGAATAAATCGAGAAAACCCCTTCTCTCCGATCCCAGAGAGAGGCAAAAGGGGGCATAGCCTTAGATTACAAAGGAAGTATTCGAGGCCCCAAATTAAGCCGAATTACTTCTCTAAAAGAGTGGCACTCTATTGCAATGGGCTCTCGGAGGAGCAAATAAATATCACGACAATGGAGGCTTTTAGGAAAACAGTAGACATGCTTTGGGTGACAGTGTACCCCGAATTATATAGGGTAGTTTTCAGGGTCAGACGAAATTGCCTAGCTGTTTCCACCTTTCTCTGCACAAAGATTCTGCCTTTCACAGAAAGAAAATCACGCAGTGCTGAGAGCTACGGAAGCGAGCCGACAACACAACTATCTGGGTACCCGATTGGCTCTGGCCACAAAAAGTCCCGTGCTAACTGAACTGTACTAGACTGAACTGTCTCGCAGGCAGCCGGAGGTATTTTTACCTATTTACATGGCTATATATACGACCTCACTCAGAAGCTAGCCTGCAGGCTTGACCACCCTTCAGCGGAAAGGACGCCGCCTGCCTAGAGAAAGTCCAACGTCCCGCCACACGAATGGTTGAAGGGCAGAGGGGTAAGGTTTACGAGCAGAGACTCTGTGACCTGAATCTTTCCTCGTTGGAAAGGAGGAGAAGTCGAGGGCATCTCATATAAACGTTCAAAGTAATGAAGGGCTTTTCTGGTCTTAGACCAGATAGTCTATTCCAAGTGGCCGTAGATTCCAGAACAAGGGGACATGAGAAGAAGCTGATAAAAGCCCGAGCTAAATTGATCGCTAGATCGCACTTCTTCAGCAACAGGGTTGTGAGCGGTTGGAACGGTCTGCCTGGTGGAATGATAGATCCGCAGACTGTCCAATCCTTCAAGGTGCCCTAGATGGCAAGGGGCATTACAGCCTTGAGTACGTCAACTCTACTTGGCAATACTACAAGGAGAATAAAAATATTCTTCGGATAAAACGCACCTTAAATGCGATTCAGATACGCTCAGTAGTGTGAATTAAACTAAAGTACTTCACAAAACTATTCAGAAGCTCAATTTAAGGACACGAATACCATGAATTCAAACGGCGCAGGAAGGTCTGCTGATGGAGTGATGCATCTGCAGACCGTCCAGTCTTTCAAACGTACCGTGGATCGCAAGTGGTACGAGATAGTTCCTCGAAGTGAGCCTTGAGTGAGTTAACCAGATAGATGATGGGGAGCACTGTGGTCCCAATGGAGTACGGTTTATTCGACATTTTTGCTCATTGCTTACCATCTCAGTGAACGCTCATGATGCATAATGTCCCTCGCAGTTGATGCGCCATGAGGTTTCCCGTTTACCTCTCATATACACTCGGCAGTGGTGGGCGCATAACTGGTGTGCATACCATCTAGGGAATTCTGGACATTGGATTGACCGTGGCCATTACCTGTCCTGTGCAAACTGAACTGAACTTCACTGAACTGTTCAATACCCTGTTGCTGAAGAAGTGCGATCTAGCGATCAATTTAGCTCGGGCTTTTATCAGCTTCTTCTCATGTCCCCTTGTTCTGGAATCTACGGCCACTTGGAATAGACTATCTGGTCTAAGACCAGAAAAGCCCTTCATTACTTTGAACGTTTATATGAGATGCCCTCGACTTCTCCTCCTTTCCAACGAGGAAAGATTCAGGTCACAGAGTCTCTGCTCGTAAACCTTACCCCTCTGCCCTTCAACCATTCGTGTGGCGGGACGTTGGACTTTCTCTAGGCAGGCGGCGTCCTTTCCGCTGAAGGGTGGTCAAGCCTGCAGGCTAGCTTCTGAGTGAGGTCGTATATATAGCCATGTAAATAGGTAAAAATACCTCCGGCTTCCGGCAAGACAAAGCTGATCGCAGTCTAGCGAGCTCCCCACGAGCCTTATGCGCGGCAGGGTTACACTGCTCCGACCATTTGAAGTCACTGTTCATGATGACCCCGAGGTCTTTAACCCTACTGACTGCCTCTACGGTGAATAGCCTTTGATCATGAGCGACAGTTAGGCTCTCCGTTGTTCTTGACAACAAACGGCTTTTTTCAGCGTTCAGAGGTGAGTCCCATTTGTATGCCCAGTTCAGGACGGTACCTGTTTCCCTGCCCAAGCCTGCCCTACCCTTAGATCCAACAATCTTCACATCATCCGCAAAAATAAAGCTGGACGATTGAAGAGCGGGTGCCAGGTCATTATTAAACGACATGAATAGGACAGGGCCTTGGACGGATCCCTGAGGCACAACACTGGTGAAGTTCAACAAACTAGAGCACCTGTCCCCCACTTTGACGTAAAACGTCCTGCGGGAGAGGAAGTCCTCCAACCACCTACATACTGGCCCACCTATACCGAAAGTCTCCATCTTGCATAGCAAAAGACGATGATTAACGGAGTCGAACGCCTTACTAAAGTCGAGGTAGCATACCTCAACCTCCTCACCTTCGTCCAGTCGTCGAGTTGCTTCATCTAAGAAGCACAGGAGATTGATCAGAAAAGACCTATTTTTCAGGAATCCATGCTGCGCCGGACTTAACATGGAGTGCTGCAGTAAGTGCTGGTAGATATGGGCACGGATGATCTTCTCCAGGACTTTACATAGAATGCTAGTTAGGCTTACCAGCCTGTAGTTCTGCATAGCCGACTTAGGCCCACTCTTATGTATTGCCACGACTGCCGCGACTTTCCAGTCCTAGGGCAGCTTACCCTGCTCCAACGTGGATCTATACAATCTGCATACCGATGGAGCTATGATATCCACGAACGGCTTGATGATAGCTGGATGAATGCCATCTGGGCCCGCTGACTTGTGGCTGTTTAACTCCTGTAGGTACTTACGCACTCCTTCCTCTGAGAGGTCTAGCTCGCTTAACTGAGAATGATAAACCAGAGTCAGATCTGCTCGTATCCCACTATCCATTCTATGTACACTACCAAAGTATTCCCCTAGGGCGTCTGTTTTGCCCTGGTCACCAGTGTAGCGTACATGCGTGGAAATCCTCCCCAGCCTTTGTCATATAATTGTATTGTTGAGACTATGCTCATTATTTTGTCGACCCTGGAACAAGTACAACAGGCACCAATCAATACACTTCAACATTTGTTTATATTTTGCTCACGTGAAGTGGCATAATTTTGATTCGAACTTGGACTGCCATGATGGTGGTACCTGACATTGGCCTTTGTTGGACTCTGGTCCTCGTTTTTGGACGTTGTGGCCGTACAGTTGAGGTTTGTACATATTTATATGCGTATAACTTGCTAATCCAGTGCCGTAGAAACTACGAATCAATCTTGTTCTGGTTTTGGGATTTGTTTTGAATTGGCTACGCGTTGCTCAGTGTCGGAATAACCGTTACAGTACCCAACTTGGAATTATCAGGAGAAAGTCAATCAGAATTGCCAAGAAGAGGACAAAGACAAAACGGAGCTGGACAAGAAGTAACCCGGCAATCCCCTGGGGTATTTTTGGGTGATACTGATTCCTTAGACATTGCTAGGTCTACCAATCCTCTCAGTGCAATTTAATGATATTCATCTGGTGGTATAGAATTTAAAGGTGATGATATCTATCGATTGTGAGTAGTTGAATTAGAGACCCAGCTTAGGCAGGCTAGGGAAGGATCTGCATCTGCCGTGAAAGATCACCTCCAGAGACGGGAACGAAAGGTGACTTTGGAGACCACAGAGTATTCGGCCATTCAGTCTAGCATTTCCGTGGAATGATTAAAGTCGATTTGCACCAGTGTGACCCACGATATTGACTCACCAACAGTGGAATTGTCCCTATTCGACGGGAGCACTGAATAGTACTGTAACTTCGGTAAACAGTACGAGAACTTTGTGGTAAGGAGAATATCCGATCCGGGACAGAGATTCCTGTATTTACTGCATTACTGTCGTGGAAGGGCCAGGGGAGCAATCGACGGGTGCTTGATGCTGGATCCCAAAGAAGGTTACACTCGGGCAAGTGAAAAGCTGAAAAACCTATTTGGGCAACCACTTAAAGTCGCCCGGAATTTGATCGATGGTGTACTATCAGAGGCAAAACGCTCCAGAGGCAAGTTGGGCTCTCTAGCTAGCCTGGTGATAAAAATGCAGGACTGCGGCATCGCATTGAATCACCTAGATTACCAATCAGACCTGAACACACTGCACACATTGAAGACCATAGTGCGCAATTCACCCACAGAACTATAGGGTAGATGGGCTGAGGAAGCCGAGGGGATCAGTACGTTTGGGCGAGAAACCACGTTCGGAGACCTGACGCAGTTAATAGACCTTCATGCTCAAATAGCAAACAGTCGTTTCGGTCAACTTGTGCGCGAGACTAGCAAATTACCTAGGATTACTAGGACGCAAAGCTAGACCAGGGGACCAAGTAGAAGCCAACCATGGGCAAACAAACAAGCATTGTCTCGCGAAGGTAAATCCCGCCGTTGTGTGAGGTTTGTGGAGTGCCTCATCGCCTAGCGGAATGCCCTCGCTTCCGCGACGTTGGCGTCGACGAACGGTGGGAAATGGCTAAGAGACTGGGCGCGTGTTTCGTCTGTCTCAACGATTCACGTCGAGCGGCGGTGTGTCGAAAGAAACTCAGTTGTAGTCAGGATGGATGCTATGGGAAGCCCCATTACTTACCACACAAATGCCAGATTTCGAATGCCAAAGAAACCCCGAAGCCAAGTGTAATCTGCTCAGTGTCTCGCTCCACTAACAAGCCCGTTCGCCTGGGAGTAATAGCAATTGGCGTAGAAACCCCAGCTGAGGTAATAAGAGCCTTGGCCTTCGTAGATAATGGCTCGGATACCACTCTGTTAAAGGAGTTTGCAGAGATATGGGATCAGAGGGAATCAATCTTCATTAGCAGTGAGCACAGTGAGTGGCGCCCAGGTAATCCAGTCGACCGAGCTGCACCTACAATTCGTTTCCTTGGTCAACAACGACAGAGCAGAAACTCCAAAAGCATTCGCTATAAAGGACCTGCCGATGAGAGCGCCTCAGTCAGTGCAGTCGATTCTGACTCAGTGGCCGCATCTCGACGGGGTTACGATCAAGGAGTGGCAGAATAACGAAAGTGAGCTGCTGATCGATTGTGAGTTACGGGAAGCGCATTTTGTCCTGGATCAAAGAATAGGAAGCTGCAAAGCACTGTATGCAGTACGCACTATACAAGGTTGGACTTTATATGGTAGTACAGACGAAAGATGCGGCAAACAAGTCCAAATCAACTGCAATTCGGTGGAAACGGCGAACATTGGACAGGCATTGCAACAGCTGTATAATACCGAATTTGCTGACCTGGCTATTTATAGAGATGTCCCATCACGAGAAGATAGGTCGGCTTTGAAAATCGTAGCCGAGAACGCCAAGTATGTAACAGATCTTTTCGAGGCTTCTGTCCCGTGGAGCCCAACATGAAACCTATTCCAAACAGCCGATAAAGGTCTCTGAAGAGATTATGCTTCCTCAAAACCAGGCTAATTCGAGAACCACAATTAAGGATAGAATACACGCGAGCCATGCAACATAACGTCGACTTGGGCTATATGGAAAGAGTGGATACAGCGGTAATCAGCGCAAATTTGAGGTGGTGCCTACCCCATCACCCGGTCGTGAACCCAAAAAACCCGGGGAAGGTCAGAGTGGTTTTCGACTGTGCCGCGAAATTTCAGAGTGTTTCATTCAACGACCATATACTACAGGGCCCAGACTGGACAACACCTCTAGTGGAGGTTTTATGTCGTTTTTGGCTAGGAAAAGTAGCCGTCCCTGTGGACATACGTGAAATGTTTCTACAATTGAAGATGCCCGTCAAAGATAGGGACCCCTTTCGTCTTCTCTGGTGGCTTGAAAACGAAGCAAGTCGATCACCTGACGAGTACAGACTGACCGGGACGATACCATTCCCCTTCTGTGCTAGTTTTTCCCTCCGGGGAACCCTTAAACGTCTCGGCGGCACCAGCAATTTGCTAGGTAGAGCAATGGACCACTTCTACGTGGACGATTTTCTGTGCTCCTTTGACGACCCAAATACTGCTATTCTTTATATGACCGAACCGGTCGCCACTCTAAAGGCCGGGGGATTCAACCTCACTAAATGGACTTCAAACAGCCAAGAGGTGCTGAATGTTATCCCGAAGTCCTAGAAAATGGAGCGTAAGAGAGAGCTTTTGGGATCCTCTTCACAAACGGAGAGAAAGCTTGGTCTTTAATGGAAACTCAAAGGTGACGAATTCATTTTCACTCTGGACCTACCCAAACGACCAGCCACACGGAGAGGAATCCTTTCATCAGTCTCAAGCCTCTATGATCCCCTAGGTTTCTTTTCGCCATGGTCGTTACCGGGACAGCTCTTGCAGCAATCGTTGTGCCAGAGAGGGACGGGTTGGGACGAACCTATCCAGGTGTAAAGAACAAATACTAAAAATCCTTCCAAATTTTCTATATGCTTTGTGAATTTGACTATATATAACATTACCCTGAAAAGCTCGCTCACATACCACACTTTTACACCTTTGTCTATCTGAGTGACACATTTGAGTTTGGCCTTGAGCCGTTTCTGACCGTCGTGCTTGAGCCACGGGGCTTTGCACCTTTGGGTTCTACTGTGATGTCCACTTGGCCGCTTACTTTAGGTTTGTGTATATTTTAACCCTTTGTTGATGTTAATTTAGTGCAATAGAAACTACGAATCAATCTTGTTCTTTAACTTCAAATATCAAAATGTCTTTCCACCCCGGATCGGACTCATTACCGTCGGCCACCTTTAAATTGGGTGGCCCAGATATCCCAATTCTTTTGTCGAATTTAATCATTTTGTCTATGCTCTTTAGTTGATATCCTACGCAATGGAAAACATCGGTTCTTATTTCAATTCATAGGAAGGGAACACGGGAGAACCCGGCCAACTACCGGCCTGTGAATCATACCCCAGTAGTATCAAGGATTTTGGAAAGATTAATAAAAGTTAAACTAACAGATCACCTCCTTTAAAACAACCTTATAAGTGGAGGTCAGCAGGGTTTCATAAAACATTTATCTTGCGCAACTTGTATGACTGACTTTCTGAACCTTTTTACGATAGCTGCCAACGATGGTAAGGCAGTGATCTCAGTCTTTTTAGACATGTCTAAGGCCCTCGATCGGGTGTCTCACATTCTTTTGTCGTCTAAAGCTAAGACACGGCATTGTTGACCTATTATATGCCTGGCTAGAATCGTATTTGTCCTCGCGCAGTCAAGTGGTAAACGTTGATGGCGCAATTTCTACACCCAGCCCTGTAACCAGCGGTGTGATCGAAGGTAGTGTACTGGGCCGGTTGTTGTTTCTCATGTACATAAATGATATACTTACCGTGGTTCGCCATGGAACTCCGTTTTTATTTGCTGGCGATGTAAAGTTGTTGTACACCTTCGACCATAAATCATTGGGTAATACTATAGCGAAAATATCAGAGGAATTACGGACGCTCAATTCGTGGTGTACCGATTGGGTAATGAAGTTCTCGCGGACGAAAGCTGCATTCTTACACACAGATGTCATGTCCCTCCCGAAACGTCTAGCACAGGTGGTCATCTGATCCCAAACAAATCATCAGTACTCGACCTGGGCGTATACTACTCCTGTTAGTTCAGCTTCTCGGAGTAAACAGACACTCAAATTTCTAGGTCCTGCAGGTTAATAGGACTTGTCCACAAAACATTCCGCTTGCGTGAAAGCAAACTCAGTGTCTATACAACACACGTTAGACCGTTGCTAGAGTACAGTTCAATAGTTGGCTTCAACATGCGCCAGACTGACAGGATCGCCGTTGGAAATGTTCAGCGCACCTTTACTAAACAGATAATTGGATATTCGCCTAGTCTCAACTATAAACAGCGCTGTGACCTGCTACACCTTGAACCTCTTTGGCTCCGACGAATGAAGAACAACTTGTCCCTTTGCCACTCACTATTAAAATATTGATCCTGCAAAGCCTCCCCTATGGTACGAGACCCATTAGGCTTAAGATATTCGTTACGACACAGCAGTCATTTGGTCACTGTGCCGTCCTCGAGAACCAGCCTTCGGTCCAATTTCCTTATTGTTAAATATTCACAAATGTGGGATAAACTTCCACAAAAATGTCCATGCAATAGGCCACTTGCCAAGATTTAAAGAGGAGTTAAACAAACGGCTGAATTTCCTGACACTCTTATCAAACAATGGTCCATACACTTTGGAAAAGCGAGCGTATGAGGTTGGTTTGGGTTACTGACACGCGGGTCTGAGTCGGGGGCTACGAGACCTACGTACCACACAAGTCGCCGTATATATCACTCAAGTTTTAGTAATCTTTCGTGTACAACCTTGTGTTTTGCAAACTGGAGCCATCTATCAAGTACTTCCAATTTCTAGATACTAGAGGTTTCACTTTACCACTGACCGTTGATTCCCAGCTGACAGCACCCCAGACTGCGTTTTTCTATTTTTACCTTTCCAGACAACCACCGATGTGTGCCATCCCTTCAATGGCTCGGCATAATACCTGGCCCACATGTCCCGCTAAAAATCCGATACCTGCCCGTCATTCCGTTACTACTACATTGACCCTGCTCTCCAGGGCCCCTTGCAACCCGGTCGCAAGCTCCTGAACTATTAGACCTCTATGTGACAGCGCCAATATCACTTAAGTGAGGCCCGCAGGTGCGAGGCACGGTCAGATCCACCGCTTTGGCCGGCGCACATCGGGTGTTACGAAGGTTTGAGCAATGCGTAGCCAAATTCGCAACGGATCCCGAAATCAGAAGACGATTATCCGTGATATTCTACGATACTAGATTATTAAAATAAACAATGACATAAACAATATACAAACCTCAATAATACGATCACAAGGACTCAACAACGAGAAACCGAATAGCAGCGTGTGAGCAGACAGCACGTGCGTCACGCAGATCCTGAACAAGGATGTGTCAAAGTAGCGCTCTGGGCGCGAACAAACAACAATTGGTCCAGAAAAACAACCAGTTCGTAAAGACAAGTCGATAGTGTATGGAAATGAGTGATGTTGGGAAAAACACTGAATCGCGAGGGAAAAAGGGGGATTTTCCACGACCGGCTGTTACATCGGGCGTGCAGGACGTCTGCAACAATGTACGGGCGCAGCTAGGATGGCGGATCGCACCTCCTGTCACTAAAAACGGTTTTCAGGCTAGGTGTCTGGCTCACGGTCAACCCCACCCAACAGCACCGGTTGCGGCAAAAAAAAACCTTCATACACCCGAAAAGCTGCAAATATGGAACTAATTCCCCCAGTTATCGCCTATTTTTCATTGTACTCGTCTCCGTTGTCGCCATCTTAACTTACCGCTTCTTACGCCCGGTTAAATCTACTTTCCCTAGCACATCACTATTGGGGGGGAGTTTAAAAGACCGTTTCCGTACTCGGCTTACCGTTCATGACCCTTTTTCCGAGGATTTGTGCCAAACCACCGCTTGTCCCATTCGCAAACCTAACCAATCCCCAAGATAAAACTTGCCCCTGTTTATCACGGTTACCGGTATATTTGCAAAAGGCCACATTTAATGTGCCATACACTTCCGTCCCACAATGTCCAAATGATATGTTTCACTGAGAACTATTTGTCATCAGAGCATCCCAACAGCCGACGATATTGAGACGGTTCGCTCTCTCTCTATCAATCCCTCTGTTCGCCCACACGGCTGTAGCTCTGCTATATCCCCACCTTGCAAAGATTCATGCCCTCCCCATATAACCACATCTGAGAGATTTCTGTATCACAGCGTTTTGATCCTTCGCCATCACATGATCAACCTTTTACAAATAATACCAACAGATAGTATTTTACCGGTCAACTACTTCACCGCTCAACTTCGCGAACGTATTTATCGGCTGTTTGGTGCTTTCCCATGTCCGGTGTTCTATTTTGGCAAATTTTCTCAGACAATTTTGATTCCTGCATCTCTCTGGTCATCATGTTTAGCCCTTAGATAACGATAGTCAAACGTAAATACTTACCTGTCATTTAAATACTCACCTTTGCAAAACGTGTATCTGCGACCATCATGGCTACACATCACAAACTGATTTCTCGCCCAGTTCCCGTTTCCATTTTGGTGCATCACATTCCACCTTTCTGAAAGTGAGCAATGTGCGGAACGTTTACATGTTTACGTCCGGCCACTTCTTTCACCATCACCTAGGCAATCTCTACAAATGAGTCCTTCACTGGGTATTGAACTGACTCAGCCGATATTTGGTCGCTGAACGTTACAAGGGTAATCTTCGAAAGATTTTTCTTGTTCAATGTCTGCAGATTCATTCATTTCATCGTCTGATTTCCAATCCAAAGCCAGGCCATACTCCACGGAGCGCTATAGCTGGTTCATGTCTCCCTTGGAAACTTCTTTTTTCCTCAAAGTGAGCAACACTTCCGTCAATTCTGCTTGGTTCCCTCGTTTCCCAGTCCCTTTTTTGTAATATTTCAGTAAGAGTCTACCACCTCCGACCAGCTCTACCCTGACTCGGTCAGGTCGGCCACCCGAACTTCAGTTCAAATTTGCCGGGCGCCGCCTTAAAGAGTAACTTAAATACTTTCTACCATACAATATCGAGTGCATATACCTGAATCATCCTCTTGGAATTTGGACTCTATGTCCAATTGTACCGTTTGATCTTGCGTTACAGCATGCCTCGGGGTTATACGAAATAAACCATTATCATTATCATTATCATGACGACGATAAGCGATGGCTCGACTGGCTGCACAACCTGGAGCAATGTGCTGAGATCAAAATACAAAGATGTTTGGCAAGAACCAAGTGCACAAAGGACGCCAAACTCCATTTATTCTCTGATGCATCAGAGATAGGCTACGGGATAGTGGCTTACGGCTGCTGGGTGGACGAAGAAGGTGGGCGGCACGGTCACATATTATTCGCAAATGCGAGAGTGGCTCCACTGAAAACGGTGTCCATTCCGAGGCTGGAACTGACGGCAGCAGCACTGACCGTGAAAGCCACGACGCTGACTAGAAGATGTTTCGACCGGATAAACCGGGAACCAAACTATTGGACGGACTCAGCCACGGTACCACATTACATAAACAACATTACCACTCGTTTTAATACTTTTGTGGCCAACAGTCTCACTATAATACACGAGTCAACTAAGGCCGATCATTTGCACTATGTACAATCCGCCAGTAACCCAGCCGACTTCTGCTCAAGGGGGCTGAAAACACCAGAGAGGTTGCGGATGTGGACAATGGGACCGGGTTTCCTAACTGCAGCCAAAGAGGTGTGGCCAACGCTATTAATACCTAAGGCTGATGATGGCGATATCGAGACAAAATACTGATACTGGCTGCAAACATCACGGGAGGCGTATCTCTAATAAAAAACTGTGCCGATTTCCCAACTGGACAACAATTTTAAGAGCCGTGGCCTGGTGGACACGATGCAAAGTACTCTTATTGGTTACGAAAGGCGCACGACCACAAAACATATTAAATGTGGGGACGATACCACCGGGCGAGCTGAACCAAGCCGAACTCGACGTTCTACGCCTAATATAACTGGACGCCTTCCTGTTCGAGGCCCGCAAGCTAGGCAGGATAGATGATAACACCAAAGGAAGCAGGCTGTTGCACAGCAATGTAAGAAGACTAAACCCCATGCGAACCAAAGGACTACTGAGAGTTGGAGGGCGGCTGACGAATTTAGGCCCAGATTACGAAACAAAACACCCCATAATAGCCCCTGGTGACCACTACATAACGAGATGCCTGATGGACCATGCACATCGAGAAGAAGGACGCGCGGGTCTCAACCACTTATTGAAAAATATACGTCGACGATTTTGGGTGACAACGGGACCGGCGACGGTTAGGCTATTCATAGGCAACTGCATCACTTGTCGTTGCCGGAGAGCGGTAGCAGGCCAACAAATGATGGCCCCCCTTCCAGCCGTAAGAGTCCAACCGGGGTGGTGCTCGTTCGTGGAAATCGGCGTCGACTGCTTCGGCCAGTTACTTGTAAGACAGCAAAGGAGCATGCAAAATAGGTATGGCTGCCTGATAACATGTTTACAACCCAGAGCAGTCCATCTTGGAGTAGTACATAATATGACCACCGATTCGTTTCTAATGGCCTTTCAAAGGTTCATCGCGAGGCGGGGCGTCCTCAAAAACGTAAACTCAGACAATGGCTCGAACCTTGTTGGGGCTCATAAAGAGTTAGAGAAATGGTGGAACCGCCTGGACCACGCCAAAATACAAAACAAGACCGTAACAAAGGGGATAGAATGGCACTTCAGCCTACCTTATGCCAGTCATCGCGATGGCTTTTGGGAAAAGCTGATACGATTGACTAGGAAAATACTCACAGCCCTGACCTCACAACAAAACCTTGATAACGTGACGCTGACAACTCTACTAACAGAAGCAGAATGCATACTGAACGACAGATTCCTGGTGCCGATCGTCCCAGACCCGGAAGGTGAACCGGCTCTCACCCCCAACGACTGCCTATTACTGCAGCCAAAAGTAAGAGCAATCACACCGAAAATCCTGCGTGGAAAGTATGCCGTTGGATGGAAACAGGTAAACCGCCTGGCACAGGCTTTCTGGAAACGTTGGACGAGGGAGCACTTGCTGACACTGCTGCTTCGGCAAAAGTGGATCTCCAGACAAAGGTCGTTCAGACGTAGCGATGTGGTCATCCTCGTGGAGAGCCACTCACATAAAGACGATCGGCCGGTTGGGGTGACCAAGGACTGCCGTACAGAAATCGATGGCCTCGTGCGTACGGTAGCGGTGAGAACGAACAAAGTAGGCGCATTGCGGGATATCCTTAAGATATGTCTGCTTGAAGGTGACAATGGCGAGGGCGAAGTCGACGCTACAGATCAAGCTAAAACCATGTCTGCGACTGACCAACGATAGACGAAGTCCATGGTGACCCGCGTATGCACTGAATTAGGGCCTAGGTGGGTTAGGGAGAATCAGCACTCCTATCTGCCCCTTCGATGTTGACCGTTTCATGGGAGGATTTGGTGGGCGGAGTACAGTTCACGCGTGGAAATCCTCCCTAGCCGTTGTCATATACTTGTATTGTTGAGACTATGCTCATTATTTTGTCGACACTGGAACAAGTACAACAGGCACCAATCAATACACTTCAACATTTGTTTATATTTTGCTCACGTGAAGTGGCATAATTTTGATTCGAACTTGGACTGCCATGATGGTGGTACCTGACATTGGCCTTTGTTGGACTCTGGTCCTCGTTTTTGGACGTTGTGGCCGTACAGTTGAGGTTTGTACATATTTATATGCGTATAACTTGCTAATCCAGTGCCGTAGAAACTACGAATCAATCTTGTTCTGGTTTTGGGATTTGTTTTGAATTGGCTACGCGTTGCTCAGTGTCGGAATAACCGTTACAATCAGGGACAATATCGTGGTCCGTAGTGGATAGCAGACCTGCGGCATTCTTTGTTGAGCCTTCAGACTGTACATAGCTGTAGAATTTTTTCGGTTGTTGTCCTACACACTGGGCCAATTTGAGCTAGAGTTACTGCATGGAAGTTCTCAGGAGGCTTACAGTCTCGTTTCTGAGCTTCGTATAGCGGTTCAAGGCTAGCTGACTGCCGGAAGCTTTGTACTGGTTCCAGCTGCGGTTTCTACGTTTGATGGCCTTGGCTATTGCAGCCTTCCACCACATGGGCCTGCCCTTCCCAACCCTTCTTTTTAAAGGTGCGAAATCTTCCTGTGGGGAAATCGGGGATCTCTCTATGGCCTGCCAGATCTCCTCGACAGCAGCTCATCTATCGTGTCCCAGGTCAAACTCATCGCCCTATTACGAAGCCTATGTCCATACTCCGAAATGTCTGATCAGTCTTGAGGATACCTTCGGTTGCCGCATGCATAGGACTATTGTGACACACACGTGGTCACTCTTGCCCAGCGGTGCACAATAATGCAGTCCAGCCACATCGTTGGGGAAGTTCGTTATAGCTAGATCCAGCAAGGATGGAACGCATCCAGTCCTATATCTGGTATTCTCCCTAATATGCTGATGCAACGCATTATCGTGCAGCCATTCTAATTAGGTTTGCTCCTCCGATCCCGGCATGCAGACCTCAGCCGTCCAGTCGATGTGCGTGAGATTGAAGTCACCCACTATGAGGGTCTTTTGTGCGTCCTTAACTAGTTCAGTCAAAGTCCGCAGTAAACAATCGTCCTCTTCGTGGTTAGTGCTTGGTGCCCTGTAGACACAGACGACGTTAACCCTTCTGCCTGGAAGGATGATCGTAACGGCGCATAGCTGGATATTGCGAGTGCAAACCTTGGTCTGGGACTCAAGGTGGTTTGTGCTTGACCTTACGAGGATGGCTACTCCACCACCAAGGCGATCCTAATCTCGATCCTGCCTGCAGACTGCAAAACCGTTACCTATTAGGCCTGGCACATGGTCTTCTTCAGAAAGCCACGTTTCCGCGATGGCTCTTATTGACGCTTTCTGCTCGTCAGCGGTTTTGGCGAGTTCCGCCCATTTGTTTCTAATACTACACGCGCTAGTATATAACACCACCGCGTTTGCTCCGTCGCCTAGGTGTCTCTTGTTATTCACTCCTGATTGTTTCTCAGGCGCAACGCCTGAGATGATGACACGTTTTTGCTTCGAGTACCCCCACTGGGGTGCATGAAGCCGGCTGATGGTCCAGAATTTCCGACGACTCCCAATCCATCTCTATAGGAGTGGCCACAACATCCAGACTGGCAGGGGTCGCGCTGTCATCTCCCTTCGGACAGTACTGCCAATTCTCGTCTTCCAGCGCATCTTCAATTACAACTATTTGCGACCCCGCACGTGGCTTCTTTACTATTGTCGGGGTCGGGGCCCGAGAGCCGAGTACGGCATCCTGCTGAACTTGTTGGTTTCTCACCAGCGCCCTGGCTGGTCGAGCCAGGTTGCCCACCAGGCCTTACTCTATGCCGGTTTGGCACAATTTGGCATCTACCCTTGGTGGTGTGATCCACTACTGCTGACCTCGCCAGCTGTTTATCCCGGGTGGCCTCATCAGCGAACTCTACTAGGATTGGTCTCGCACGAACTTAGCCTTTGTTCCCAGGTGGTGACTTCCATGTCCCCACTCTGCGCACCCTTCTTAGGGTAGTAAGGCACGGAAAACCTGTGATGCGCAGTACGTCATAGACCTTCAGTGATCTCGATCGTTCCCAGAAAATGACTGTTTTCTGAACACCATTTTGAATTTATTTCCTCTGCGATCTTTTCCGACGTTTGACGTCGACCTCATAGTGTTTTCCGGTTGCGTACCTTTTACTGGACTGAATTTTTTCCGAGGTTTCTGTCGACCTCGTTCTGAATAACTTTCACTTTCTGTGGTTCACCGATTGTACGCGCTCGCGGTTCGCTTTCTGCACAGCCGTTGCGCTTCGTTTCGTTTTCCTTTTGGAGTATCTCCCGTATCGGTACTGTTTTGGTGCCACGATATATAGAATACACCTCGCATCTGTAAACCGACTTGCTTCATCTCCATTCGTCCGATAGAGGGGATAACGTTAGTATTTTGCTGCTAGACCCAATAGGAGACACGTTCACCAGCCGCTCTCGAAAGTCTTCAAAAGACCCCCCTCCTATCTATGTCCCGCCTGGCTTTCGATTCCCTAATAAAAGGTTCTTTCTGAATTAGGATCAGTGGCCTATGGCTTGAGACCCTGTCCATCTACAAGATCTGTCTCTGCAGATCCTTCACCTTGTCCTCCAGCACCAGAAGCGCAGGGTCGTTCACCCTAGCAAACCCATCCCTGGCTGTATTACTGTCGGCCTTCTTTTTGGGCTGCCTTGTACTTCTAGAGTTCTGCTCAGTCCACTGGCCCTCGTCAGTCTGCTTCAAAGGAGTTGAGGCAACGACAGCCTGGCACGCTCTCCGAATTGGTCCACTCGCCCCGATGACTGTTCTCTCAGGTGTGGCTACTGTTTCCGCAAATGACTTACTGCAACCTGATTGCGGTGGTTTGGGGCTTGTGACTGAGGTACTACTTAATGCGCGTCGGTCCTGCCCCTGGTCCTGCAGTTTAGAGGCCAGACTGGTCACCTCCTTTCAGGGAGCACAAACCCACTCAGCTTACGGGTTCTGGTTATAAAGGACGTAGATGTCCTTTGCCAATTCTGAACACCTTGGGTGGGCCCGTCTCTTGCATTCCTCGTCCTCTGTACCATTTACCACACCTTTTCCGCACGTAGGTGAGAGACACGGGTCAGAAACGCGTGTCATACTGAAAACCACAAGAAGGCGAAAACAGCTCAAGTGCTTTTTAACCAAACACAAAATATATAATCCGACGCCTGCAGGCAAAATCCGCTAACACAGAAGAAAAAAAGAAGGGTTCCAAGCGAGAAATATCGCTTCAAAAAGCACCGAACACTATTCGGCAATACTACAAGGAGAATAAAAGTATTTTCGGATAAAACGCACCTTAAATGCGATTTCGATACGCTCAGTAATGTGAATTAAACTACGGTACTTCACAAAACTATTCAGAAGCTCAAACCAAGGACAAGAGTACTGTGAATTCAAACTGCGCAGGAGGGTCTGCCGATGGAGTGATGGATCTGCAGGCCGTCCAGTCTTTCAAAGGTACCGTGGATCGCAAGTGGTACGAGATAGTTGCTTGAGCACAGACATAAGCCTGCGACCTGTTTCTGCTGAAGGCTGCAGTGAGGAGGTTAACGCACCGTAAATTATATCTGGTGCTGTCATGTAAAACAAGATCACCAACAAGAAAACTCAGTACGCAGAAAGGCAATCCGCCGACAGCCTGATATGATACCTCCCAGGTTACTAGACGTCAAAACTTACCGGTCCCCCCAAAAGTCTACTTACTCTCTAGCCCTCCGATATCTTCAGCCCCCGACTCCCCCAGGACCTCCTTTCCACCCCCAAATCCTCCTCTTCCCCGCTCCTCAAACCCAAAATCAGTCGTCTCTGGTGATTCTGCAACAACTCCTGAGCACGTGCTCAAGTGTTTTGATAGCAATTGCCGGAGTGTGTTGAATAAGATCATGGAGCTTCGGCAGCTTGCATTGGATGAGGAGCCTCAGATCATAGCCCTCACAGAAACCCGGCTCATCCGTGACATACTTGGCTCCGAAATATCCACTCCGGGATACTACTCAGTAAGGCGGGACTCCAGTAGAGTTCGAGCCGGCGGGGTTATCATATACTGCGATAACTGAACCCCTCCTCCCACTATACTGACAACCCCTATCTTTTTATGTATCGATTGTTTGTGAGCTGTGTTTACCCTCTCTAAGACAGACACCCTACTGCTTGGTGCTGTCCATCGTTCTCCCGCATGCAATTCAACTGATAGCCCAGGTCTCATAGACTTATTAGGCTCCCTGATAGCTACACAGTCTTCACCCATCCGTTAGTCACTGGGGACTTCAACTCACCCAGTATCAACTGGCAAAGAGCTGATACCTCTGATTTCGCCTTTGGTAAACCCCTCCCAGATCTCGCACTGAAAAACTCATGGGCGCAGAACGTGAGAGATCCGACCAGATATCGCACAGGACAGTCTCCGTCCGTACTAGACCTGGACATCACCAACGATTGGTTCAAATAGATGTGGTGCACCACTTACCGCCCCTCAGCGAAAGTGATCACATTCTCACTGGATTCTATTATATCGTGGAATGGCCCCCTCTTCCCTCAGAAACCAAAATTTTGAGATCCTTCAAAAGGACCGATTTTGACCAAGTCTGTGCATTTATTCGCTCCCAGCTAAATTCAACTGACCCCGGTAATTCTGCTGATGAAATGGCAGAGAATCTCAGAGAGTTAATCTCCTTAGCTGATGGGCTATTTGTCCCCAGAATTCGTCGTCCACAGACCGCTAAGCGAACCCTCCCTCACCCCATTAGGCTCTTTCTAGACGAACGCGCGCGCCTCTTTGCTAGATATAAGGCCACAGGCCTTGTCCGTGTTGCAGATTTTAGGATCATACGAAACGTATGCAAAGACAAGATTAGGTCCTATCATAATGCAGTCCAACGATCTGTACTTGACCGAGCACGGACCAATAAGGCATTTCTCTTCGAGTACGTGCGCCGTCTGAAGGGCACAGCTCCGACGCCACTAGCTCTCAAAGATAGTGCCGGATCTCCAATCACTTCCCATTGCCAAAAAGCCGAAACCTTCAGCTCCTACATTCATGCATTGTTTAGCTCCCTGCACATATCATCCCACCCCACTGTGCACCCGATTTCTCTGCCCACTGCAATTAAGCGGGTCACTATTCCCATTGGTGCAGTCGCACAAGGTTTCTGACGGCTCAGCCAATATTGCTCCATGGGTCCTGACCTAATCCACCCCCGCATCCTCAAGGAATCCACGGACATATTAGCTGCTCCTAATGCCTCGCTTTTTCAGCGATGTGTTAACGATGAAGTTTTCCCCAGTAGCTGGAAAAAGCAGTTATCGCGCCCATCTATAAGAAGGGTAGTAGAGATCTTGCTTCTAGTTACAGACCCATAAGTCTCACTAGCATGACCGGCACAATTTTCGACAGAATTCTTAAGAGTGAGGTTGTTTCCCATCTGCATAGAAATGAGATCCTCTCCCCGTCCCAAAATGGGTTTCTTCCTAGCAGATCATGCATCACCAATATGCTTACTGTCATGGATAGTCTAACGAAAGCCTATGATGATGGCCAGCTCTCACACGCTGTATTCATCGATTTTGCTAAGGCCTTCGATAAGGTCCCCCATGCCCCTCTTCTTTATCAGCTGCAAACACACGTGATTACAGGCTCCATGTTGGCCATTTTATGCAGCTTCCTTACCGACCGAAACTCTTTGGTTAAAGTCGGGAATGTCTTGTTTCAACCTTACCCCCCCCCCAGTAACAACTTGGGTCCTCCAAGGGTCGGTCTTAGGTCCTCTTCTTTTCTTGATCTACATAAACGATCTTCCGACAGCCCTTCCTGCGAACATTGCCATGTACGCAGACGATACACCCCTCTGAAGTTCAGGCGTTGGAGACCTGTAAATTTCAGTTGATGAAACAGAACGCTGGTCCGAGGATCGGAACCTCCCAGTTAATGATGACAAATGCGTGAACATGCTTTCCGACAGAGAGACCGGTCACATGTCTTTCATTAACGGAGCAACCATACTGCCTAGGGTTGACCGACACAAGGTGCTCTGTTTCTGGCTAGATTGTAACTTGTTCTACCTTCATCGCCACCAAATTGCGAGCAAGTCTGACTTTCGAGTCCTAAATATGATTCAAAGGTCCTTCCCGCGCATATCTAGGGATGATTTCCCCATACTTTTGGCATGTATATCCGACCTCTGCTGAAGTATGGCGGTCAGATAGTGCACTCTGGTCTTGTCTGAGACCGCGAGATCCTAGAAAGAGTTCAGAGGGCCTCCGCTAGAGCAGTATGGCTCTGTCCTACCTGCCCTATCCCGTCGGCTTCTCACTCCTCATTCTCTACCCCCTTGACTTAAGACGCGTAAGAGGTGATCTGCTTTGATTTTTCATTCTTTTGATTCAATTCAAAGCGATTCCTTCTTCTCCATCTATCCAGCCTCTTCTCTTCGTGGTAGCAGCAGAAAGATTTTTAAACCGAGACCACGCACTTCAATAAGAATTAACTTTTTTAGCTATAGAGTTATTGCCCTGTGGAACACACTTCAGGGAGAATATTGTCCTCTCGCAGAACAAAACAATGTTCGAGAAAAATTTCGACCTCTACTCGGGTCTCTCCCAGTAATTTCTGGTCCACAAAAAGTGAAATAGATGTCTTTTATTGCATATATGTTTATAAATGTCGCACCCCCACTCCGCTCAAGGCACTGTCCATAGTGAGACACTGCGTGATTTTATGTGTATTTTGTTTTTGCTGCCATCCCCGCCCCCCCCCGCTTCCTCTGCTCTCGTTTCAGCTTGGTGAATCCGACAGAAGATCAAAGAGTTCTTCGAGAACTGGGACAATGGGGCTCAAAGAATCGAACCCGTGTAGTACTTTAAGGCTCGTAATGAGACTTGAGTAAGTTAACGAGATGGATGATGGGGAACATTGGGGCCTTTCTGGAGTGAGGTTTAAGCGATATTTTTGCTCATTGAATACCATTGCGGTGAACGCTTACGAAGCATAATGTCTCTCGCGGTTGATATGCGATGAGCTTTTCCGTTTTCCTCTCATTTTTGTGGGGATTCGGCGAAGTACATGCGGCAGTGGTGGGTGCATAACCGGTGTGCATACCATCTAGGGAATTCTGGACACTCGAATGGCCGCGGCCATTTTCTCTCCTGTGCAAACTGAACTGGCGTTTTTTGTTGGTGTCAGTGCAACTGATACCGGATAACATCTTTTGTGGCGCTTTTTCTAGTGTGACGCTTTTGTGGAGCTTTTGTAGTGTGCGGGTTTGCTGCACTTGCCTCAGTGTACCGTTGGTGTCTTTTTGAAGTGTTGTGTTATTATCCTACTGGTGTTCGAGACGGTGTTTTCAAACAAACTGGACCACCACTGCGGAAATGAATGGAACGGAGACTGATCCAATTGATCAGGCGGTAAGCTGTGGGAAAAAGCAAGGCACGGGCCTGGTGCAAGATGAGGGAATTCATTGCCACCAGTGTTGCGCTTGGTATCATCGAAAGTGCTCCAAGCTTGACGAGAAAGACTTCAAGCCGCACATCAAGCACGCACCGTTCTACTGGATTACGCCCAGTGCTCCACGTTCGCAAGCAAGTGCCCGCGCATAATTTGAGGCGAACTAGGCAAAGGGGACACGAACATGAAGCTGGAACTAAGAATAGAGAGAGCGAGTTCGATCCATAGCTTAGAGGGGAAGGAAGACTGGGCGCTAGATAAGAAAAATAAAAAGGGCAACCCAAGCCAAAGGGTAAAGAAAGCAATGAGGTAGCAGGTTTCACCAATTTGGAAGAAAGCCTCCTGACGGAAGTGGAATCCCTCAAGGAGCGGATCAAACGCCCAGATGCTGAAGTGCAGCGCATGAAGCGTGACACTGAGGTCATGGCAGACAGAAGTAGAAGACGGCCACTTCATAACCTTAGGGCGAACTTCGTAAAAGACGGTAGAATCAGGACGCAGGAAAACCGCCGGCATGTGACTGAGGTTTTCAGGATGGCGGGCCTACCTCCTACGACACTAATAGTCAAGTGCCATCGAATAGGACTGTGGCGTGGAACACAACCAGCTCCGCCACGACCCCTGGTAGTTGTGTCCCACAGTGTCTACTGGAGAGATACGCTGCTTTCTAGAGAGGGAGCAGTTGAGGGCAGCACGCAGGGAATAGTTAGGGTTACATCT
Source organism: Fasciola hepatica (assembly GCA_948099385.1). Classification (NCBI taxonomy): domain Eukaryota; kingdom Metazoa; phylum Platyhelminthes; class Trematoda; order Plagiorchiida; family Fasciolidae; genus Fasciola; species Fasciola hepatica. The sequence continues at coordinate 16,867,766 of CANUEZ040000067.1, forward strand.
GACAGCTCAGCATTTGTCAAACCGGGTAATACCATAGTCTCGCCGAGAGCGGGCACACCTGAACTTAGGAGGCCGAATCCACATATAGCGAAAAAAGGAGATGACTCCTCTTGAGAAGCCAGCACCTAAAGCCCGAAGAGTTATTCAGGTACCAAAGGTGGCTTCAGGCTCCGGTATACAAAAAGCCAAAGATCAGAAAGTTCGAAAGACCAAAAAGAAGTGGACTCACAGGGCATTCGGTTCAGTTCAGTTCTGTTCGGTTCAGTCCAGTTTGAACAGGACTTGGTGTGGCTAGAGCCAATCGTGTGTCCAGAGAGTTGTGTTGTCGGAGCGGTTCCTCAGCTCCCAACACTGCGTGATTTTCTTTTTCTGAAAGGCAGAAATTTTGTGCAGTATCAGCCCCGGCAGAGTAAGGTGGAAACAATAAGTATTTGGTTATCCCATCTTCTGTATCTAACCCTTTGCTGTAACCCAGCTGAAGTTGTTGGTTTGTTGTCCAGTTTAAGCTGAAAGAGCCCAGAAGGAGCACTATTGAGGTTTGATTATTTTAAAACTAATCAATTGTTGTATATAGTACCGTAGCTATTTGGAATCGACTTTGTTTTGGATTGTGTAGAAATTGGTCGTTACGCGTCGCTCGAACGTTCCGGTGGCTGGACTTTACAAGCAGTCTAAAGTAACTCGAGGTACACTGTCACCCATCAAAGGTCTACTGCTTTCCTAAAAGCCTTTACTGTTGTGGTATTTATGACCATCTTCGGGAGCTTATTCCAGTGGGCACCACTCTATTTGGCATATGCTTCGCCCTCATTTGGAGTCTTGAATGCTTCCTTTGTAATCTAAGGCTATGCCCCTTGTGCCTTTCCCCCGGAGATCAGAGAGAAAAGGTCTTCTCGTCTTATTCCTAGCAGTCCCTTCATTACCTTGAGGGTTTTTATCAAATCCCCGCGAATGCGCCGTCTTTCCTTTGAGAACAGGTCTGGGGCACGGAGACGCTCTGTATAGCTAAAATCCCCTGTAACATACGTTTGAGCAATGCGCAGCCAAATTCGCAATGGATCCCGAAATCAGAAGGCGGTTATCCATGATATTCTACGATACTAGATTATTGAATGAACAATGACACCAAAAACATACAAACCTCAATAATGAGATCACGAGGAGTCAACAAACGAGAAACCAAATTGCAGCTTGCGAGCAAGGAGCATGTGCGTCACGCAGGCCCAGAACAAGGATATGACAAAGTAGCGCTCTGGGCCCCAACAAACAACAACTGTTCCATAAAAACAAACAGTTCGTGAAGACACGTCAATAGTGTGAGCAAGTGAGTGATGTTAAGAAAACCACTGAATCGCAGAGGTTTTAGGGGGATTTTCCACGACCGGTCTTTACACCGCCCATCAGAGTCCCCCCGAGTCCATTGCAGAGTCAAAGGTTTGGTATAAAGGTACTGATTCTTCCTACCTACCTGGGCTTTGCTGTTAGTGCGCGCGCCTAATGCTTGCTTCAACGTTCTACTCATCGTCGCACCTAGCCGGTTGGCCACATAGACGCCAGGTTATTTTACATCTTCCACGAGAACAACTAACCGATATCGGGCCTGGAGGGGAAACATAGATGCTCTCCTTGGAAAGGCCGTCCTGCCCTGGCTGTATGTGCTTGCGTGAGTGTGTGTGTGTAGGATACAATCGCCGCTACCTCCACATATGCAAAATACATTTCAGTAACGTCAACAAAAGCAAACTGCGAACACCGTCACATGTTTGATCGGGGTTGCGGGACATAGCGTGCATCGGGTATGTGCGTATGTGTCTGGATGTATAATGGAATCACATGTACCACCACACATCAAAGAAGGACTTTCTGCGACGTCAGCGAAAGATTGTGAGCACTGTAACGTGTATGACGGGAACCGTGTGGCATAAACGAGTAAAATGTAGGCGTGTGTGTGCAAGACCTAAGCTCCGCTACTTCTACTTATGCTAAAGGCATTCGGTAAAGTCAACAAAAAACGAACGGCGATCATTGTCACATGTTTGAGAGGGGTTACGGGGTGTAACGAACGAATACTGAAAATCCTTCTAAATGTTCAACGTGCTTTGTGAATTTGACTATATTTAACATTATCTTGGAAAGCTCGCTCATACACCACACATTTTCACGTTTGTTTATCCATGTGAGACATTTGAATTTGGCCTTGAACCGTTTCTGACTGTCGTGCTTGAGCCACGGGGCTTTGGACCTTTGGGTTTTACTGTGAAGTCTATTTGGCCGCATACTTGAGGTTCGTATATATTTGTATCCTTTGTGCATTTCAATTTAGTACCGTAGAAACTACGAATCAATCTTGTTCTGGTTTTGGGATTCGTTTGAATTGGCTACGCGTTGCTCGATTTGCGAGATTCGAATTACAGTACTCAAGTGTAACCTGGACAAGAAAACTCATTGGAAATGCCCAGACGAGGAAGCAAGGACATTTTGAGACAACAGGAAATAACTCGGCAAGTCTCTGGGGATGGTTCGGGTGTTATTGATTCTCTAGATAATACTAAGTTTACTAGCTCTGTCAGTGCCAGGTCATATATTTCTAACCGCGATGCGTTTGACGATATTAGTACTTATAGAATGAGAGTAATAGAATTAGAAAACGAGCTGCGGTTAGCCAGAAAGGAAGCAGAGCCCCTTACACAAGGAACTGGTCTCAGAGAGCCAGCAAAGAGTCCACGTAGTTCACAATGTCAACATCGAAAAGGCACCGTGATCGACGAATATAAACCCTTGAGACAGCCTGAAACTACCGAGGTTTTGGCTCTTGACCTGCCGAGAGTGGAGCTGTCCCACTTCGACGGGCACCCCGAGCAATACTGTATATTCATGAAACAGTTCGAAAATTTTGTTGAGTGCAAAGTTGCAGATCCTGGTCAAAGGTTTTTGTATTTATTACATTACTGTCGTGGGAGAGCCAAAAGTGCTATCGAAGGCTGCGCGATGCTTGATCCACCGATGGGGTACATCAGGGCGCGCAGAATCCTGAAAGATTTGTTTGGACAACCATTCAAGGTGGCTAGAAGCCTAATTGATAGTGTTTTATTGGAGGCGAAAAGGACTGAGGGCAAGGCTGAATCACTGTCGAGTTTGGTGATAAAAATGCAGAATTGCAGTATAGCACTGGAGCACTTAGGATACCAGTCTGATCTGAATGCATTGCACACACAGGAATGCATTGTCCGATGTCTATCCATTGATTTACAGAGCCGATGGGCAGAAGAAGCTGAAAAAATAAATATGCTTGAGCGGGAATCTACGTTCAACGATTTGACGGAGTTCATAGGTCGTCAATCCCGTATCGCCAACAGCCGATTTGGACAAATCGTACGCGAAAGTTGCAGACCGGCGCGAAGGGAACCAACATCTCGAATTGTGGAGAAGGACTGTAACCAAACCCAGTCTTTGGCTAAACTGCACATGATAAGTCAAGAACCCGAGAGGTCAGCTGAATGCAAGCTATGCAACTCCCTGCATCGGTTACCAGATTGTCCGACCTTTCATGGGATGAGTGTACCCGATCGGTGGTGCACAGTAAAAAGGATTGGCTTATACTTTATGTGTTTGAACAACTCTCATCGAGCCTTTGAATGCAGCTTAAGAGTGAAATGCAACCAAGACGGATGCTTGGGTAATCATCACTCGTTACTGCATGGCCTTCTCAACAATAGACCTATTCAGCCGGATGAACCCAAAATTGTCTGTTCAACGGGACATGATGATTTCAAACCGGCAAGATTAGGCATCGTACCTGTCGGTATCGTGACACTTAAAGGACTGAGGAGGGTCAATGCATTTTTAGACACGGGGTCGGATACCTCGCTGATTACTCGCGAGCTTGTAGAAAGCTGTGAACTAGTAGGCGAGCCTACCTCGCTCACTATCAGCACGATTGCAGGGGGTCATGTTAGCAATTCTAAGAAGCTGACCCTGCAGTTAACGTCTTTATCTGATGAGGGGACCGTAGAAATTCCGGAAGCTTTTGCAATAGACAGCTTGCCAATGAGACCAGTCGACTCTGTTAGATCGATCGCCAAGAGATGGTCTCATCTCAGGGACATAGAGTTCGAAGAAGTTTCTAGCCCCCACGTCGACATACTAATTGGATGCAATGTACCAGAGGCTCACTGGGTGCTTGAACAGAGCATAAGCAATCGAAAAGAACCATTCGCTACGCGAACGATACTAGGCTGGACACTTCTCGGACCCCTGACGAGCGAACTTCAACAATCGGCATCAATAAATTGCTCAAATGTTGCTGAGAGAAGTGCCTCTGTAGAACACGATCAGCCTTTCGATATTGAATCCAACGGTCCATCTCAGGAAAGCGAAGTTCACTCGAAGGATCAGTCGGCGCTTTCGATGGCGAATTCAAAGACGGGACTTCACAGTGGGCAACATGAAGTTGCTATACCCGAGAGACCACCGTCAAGTCACTTATTGAGAAAAGGAGAAGTTGCCCGGAGGCTTTTGAAATATCTCAAAAAAGGACACCAGCAGGTCACCCAAAGCAGCTTGAAATTTGCCGACCCAGTGACAGTGTACGGTACCTGGGTGGAACTGCATGGCCGGCGGCGAAACAAAGTACCCTTTGCCAAAACAAAAATTGCTGAGCTGAAGTCATTATCCCTAAACGAGCTCAAAACGACCGCACTGGTATTGGGTTTTAAGGTAGCACGAATGCTAAAAGAGAACTGCACCACCGCCGAACTGAGCCTTGCCTATTGGACAGATCCTACAGTTGTGTTACATTACAGGAAACGGAAGAAACGAAGAACGTGTTCGAGACATCAGAGAGTTAATCCACTCGTAGCAGGAAACAGCGAGGAAAATGTCGATGATTCGAGCTCGAAACCACATACAAAAGACAAAGTAGCTCGCAGATCGCCTCACTCCGAGTTACTCAGCACTTTATTGCATTTCATGCCCTACAACTAATCAACTGGACCCATTTTTTCTGAAAGGTTGCAAATGTACTTAGTTCCAGTTTCAATCTAGCGTGCACATAGGTGAAGAGGAGAAATTCACCAGTATTTCACTTGAACAGTTCAGGTGAGGCATACTAGCTGCAAGCACATTGTGAAACTATTATTATCTTTAAAGAAGAACATTTATTTACATTTTATACAATATTGATTGTCACATATTTTGTGCACAGAAAAACTTTGAAATACTCTGATAGATGCCAGTATTCGATCAATCTCCGTGTTCATGTGTATTTCGATACTGTCCGCCGTACACTTGTTTTCGAAATTTATTCATAATCATAAACCGGTTTTCATTTCTTTCGGAAGATTTGGTGCGTTAATTTTATGTAATTCCACTGGCTCGTGACCTGTCAATTTTACGCGATATCTCATTAGGCGTTGCACCTGCGTTCAACTTCTGCGCTCAAGCTTGTAAACAAAATTAGTCTAACCAGTTGCTGCAATGGGTTACTGCTTGTGATGCTTAGACTTATTTCGTGCGGCGAAACACTTCACTCTGCGAAGCCTTCATCTTCATCGTGCGTCTGACTATATGCGCCGGTTTCCTGATGAATATGTCAATCTCAAGTTGTGCAGCGGGATTTGGAATTGATTCCTTATGGATTGTGCGATGATGACTACGGCAAAAACCTGTTTCACGTTCAGATAACACAGGAAGTTAGTATCCACAGGCACTGACAATAAGTTAAAGGTAGATAGGGTGAGAATCATGACCCCTTCCTGAACCTTAGACAACCATTTTCGCGGAAGGATTTTGGCCGGCGGTGTAACGAACGAATACTGAAAATCCTTCTAAATGTTCAACGTGCTTTGTGAATTTGACTATATTTAACATTATCTTGGAAAGCTCGCTCATACACCACACATTTTCACGTTTGTTTATCCATGTGAGACATTTGAATTTGGCCTTGAACCGTTTCTGACTGTCGTGCTTGAGCCACGGGGCTTTGGACCTTTGGGTTTTACTGTGAAGTCTATTTGGCCGCATACTTGAGGTTCGTATATATTTGTATCCTTTGTGCATTTCAATTTAGTACCGTAGAAACTACGAATCAATCTTGTTCTGGTTTTGGGATTCGTTTGAATTGGCTACGCGTTGCTCGATTTGCGAGATTCGACTTACACGGGGTATAGTGGCATCGGGTATGTGTGTATGTGTCTCGATGTACAATGGAATCGCAATTATCATGAATCAGGTTGTCTCAAATTTTTCTTTTTTCCGTCGTTAGGGCTTGATTTTTGGTCACATCTAGTAGCAACATTTATCCACACTAAAGCGTCATATTGCCCGTGACAATAACTGCGACACACCATTGTGCGTCCGTAATTTATTACCGCGAGAAATCTACAAAACCCTCTACCTAGAAATCTAGATCTATTACTACTACAAACAGCCCTTTGCAAGCCCAACCTTAAAATACCCAGCGTTCTTTAGCTAGCTCAACTCTTTTGGTGATCGTCCGTTCCTTGGCGCCACCCCACAGTGAGATCGTAAAATATCAGCACAAGACCTTTATAGGAAATTAGGTAGGAAGCCTAACTAAAAATATTTCTGGCGACTCCATCTGTGAAACCATTGTCGATTCTCGAACAATTCACGGGACTAACTGAACCATCACATCAATTCGTTTATCGATTTAAATCGGTATAGTTTTTGCTTAGCTATCTAGAGTAATACTAAAAAAATTACGGCTTTTTAGTGTGGTTCCATAACTCCAAAAACTTTCTAAGGATTTCCTCCGGACGCGAAATCTTGACCTAAACAGCTAATTTAAAAATTCTTGCAAAAGAAGTCTTTGAACTGCTTCCCAGGATATGAACTGAGAGAAACTTGTGTCTAAAAAAAGAAAAAGTTGGCACCATCGTGCGCGACTGTGTGGCAGTCTACCACCCAATTCAGCATATTAATTCAGGGAATTCCCTGAAAGAAGTCCTCGTTTAATTTCAGAGACTCTATATCAACAGTTCCATAGTTTTAAGTTTCTTTGATCCAGAGCCACAGAGTTACACGTTTTTATTTCAGTAAGCCTGTACATTGGGGAACGTAAGACTACTCTGTGTATTTAGCTCTCTAGTGCAATCGCTGTCAGTGTTGCAATGCCCAAACTGCCGGCTAGACAAACCGCATCCTCACTGGTTGGTCGTACCAACATCCGACCAAAAGTACTCGCCAAGTCGAAAGTCGCAAAACTCCCACTGAGTCCTTGTTCCGTTAGCCTGACCGATGTATTTGGAGGGGCAAACAAAAGGGCAGAGACCATAGAACACAATCTTCTTAATCTCAGTAGCCACATTTCGTTGATTGATACGACCCTATCCAAGCTAATTCCGCTCACGTATATCTCTGACCCTCCAACAAATCCGTCAACCCTAGACCTAGTCACGGCTGGACGTTTCATAGACGCCATTGCCTCAGAAATAGTTCGAAGAATCAGTAACTCAAAAAATGCTGTGGTATTTAATATTCCCGACAGAATCCCTGTTGAGAAAGTAAAACATAACCTTCTAAGTTCTATTAATATGGCACACCACCCCTGCCAGTGCTTTCGGCTACGAAAGAACATTCAACGCAAATCCTGTCCAGTGTTGTTCAAACTTCTTGAAGAGGAACCCGCTAAACAATTCATTAAGAGCCAATCCACCGTCGCTTTGAGATCCCCGTTCAAGAACATTAAAATTGCTGCCGACAAAACCCCATTACAAAGAGAATTCGCCAGGTCCACCAGCACGCATTCAGCTTCGTCAAAAATTGTCCGCCCTCACTTATCCGCTTCTTCTCAGTCTGACGATGCGCAAAATGCATGCAATATCAATTCGGCTTCATGTTCACCAGAACATCGATCCCAGATGTTTGACGTCCATTTAGATATATCCAGTTCAACGTCACCTCACCAGCCAGCGCCTAAGAAACCAAGAAGCATAGAGTTTACCCCGGGCAAGCTGTCCTCTCTTGGGCTGACTAACTCGATTCCACCATTACCTATCACCGAAATATCGGCCACGATCGATGACGATGCGAACCGCCTAACTGGCTTAACAGCCATACCCAGAAATCCTCAACCCATCAGCGGAGTCACCCCAAATTCTTCTTTGCCATCTCTCCACTCGGCTCCAATAGCCACTCGGCAATCTACGGTGCCTAGGCCATCCCCCAAACCAGCGAAAACATCATTACTAGGTGGACTGCACGCTGTTGACACTACGGTCAATCCTAACTCACTCATCAAGCCACACTCCCAACGGCTAAGGACCCCAAGCGAGGCAACACGGAGTGCAACAATGGACAAGAAAACGTCATTCAAGACCTATCTCCCCAATCCAAACCACCAACCACTAGTTGCACCGTACATTCCACCCAGTATCGCGTTCTCTTCACCTGGTTATCATCCTCATCAGGCTGGTACAACTAACCTCCGGGCCTCTTCAACAACGCCACCATTCATACCAAACGATTACTTTAGTGTTCTACATAACTTCTATCGTAGCCTGAGTAATATTTTCTCACATGAATCTCTTTCCTTTTATCGTTCACATATCTCACCCACCCCGAATCCCTTTTCTACCGCAGGCCACTTACAACAGTACCCACGACCTCCCAGTCTCTACGCCAACCAACACCCGTATATCCCACTTCCATTTCACATTCCCCCTCCAGGTTACAGCCCATCAAATTACTGATGTCAAGAGGGCACCTGTGTTACCGCCCGTATTAAGGCAGGTGCCAAGATACCTGAGGCTGCTACACGTCCTTTTTCTTTCCCACTTAACAGCTACTTAACCCTCCCTCCTCATATTTCTACGCCCCAGCCACCAGTATCTACCAATAGTAAAGCACTCGATAGTGATCTTTCGCGGTGTTGTTCCACGCTAAGTAGACTTACCAACCGCCGACATCCTTCCAATCTAACAAATCTCATCAGTACTAGCCACACCCGGCTTAGCTTAACAACCAAGCTGACTGCCACGCCAGGTGTTTCTACTCAGCTTATTTCACCATCCACATTACCGACCACTCCATCTCAAGAAATAATGATTGCGTCATCCGATCCGCCTTCAGCAAATGCAATTTCGGAATCCTATAAAGATCTTAACGTTAACCTTGACTCCACTAAACAGTTCTCATTGTTTATGCTGAATGCACGCTCAATAGTGAATAAGATGCGAATGCTGCGTATATTACTGCTCACGTCTGATTACGATCTTATTTTAATTACCGAAACCTGGTTGACAGACAACACTCCAAACGAGGATATCGCTATCACCGGATACCAAGCTTTCAGGAAAAATAGACTCACTCAGAGAGGGGGAGGCTGTCTTATATATGTAAGACAAAACATGCGAGCGAAAATATTTCAGCACCCCATACTTGATAACTTGCCGGATTCAGTTTGGCTACAGGTCACTACAGGATGTTCTGACTTCATTGTTAGTTGCATCTACCGCCCCCCGAATACTAGTCAAAACGACTTTCTGCCTATCATAGAGGCGTTAAACGTTGTTGCGGACATACCCGGCCCAAAACTGGTGGCCGGCGACTTTAACGCACCAGGCATACGTTGGTCCACTTTGAAAGCTCCACATCACTTAATACACTTCTTGACCAGCATTCGTTTAGGAGGATGGACTCAACATGTGATGTGCCCAACTAGAGGCAGTAGCATCCTTGATCTCATTTTTACGGTAGGATTATCTCGCGTGCACACATCTATCGTGAACAGCATCCCAGGTTGTGACCACTTGCCGGTAAAATGTGAGTTTTCAGTGCCAGCACGAACCGTTCACAAACCAACCGTTAAAAGACCGTTCCACCAAGCTAGCTGGAATCAATTACCCTCACTTATTCGCTCGCAGAACTGGGATACTTTCTTTTTATCTGATGACTTGCATACCGTGGTGGATCATCTTTACTCCACACTAAATGCATGTCTTGACGTAATCACCCCAACCCAAGGTCTACCTGGACGAGATAAACCAAACAGTTTTTGTCGACTAAAGCAGAAGCTTTCTATGCTACAACGCAAATTCCTTAGGTCGAGAGACTTTTCGTTGTTCTTGCAAATGAACCGTTTATCTAATTCTATGAAATTGATTGAAATGTCCCGCAGTAAAAAACAGGAATTAAGGGCGCTGAGTCACCCCAAGAGGTCCGAAGCTTTATCTAAGCTGATGAAGTTGAGAAACAGCCAGTGCAGTTCTCCTATCTCATCCGTTATATCTAACAACAATTATATAACGATTTCCCAAGAGATCTCCGAGGCATTCAGTGCCTATTTTGCTTCGTCTCTAACGACCGATGACTCCCTATGCCTATATCACGTTGAGCCGCTGACATCTGCACAGTTCTCAGCGGTTACATTTCACCCGAACGACTTAACAGTACAGCTAACTAAAATTAGGAGGTCATACCACCCCGGGCCAGATGCCGTACCACCGGCTACTTTTAGTCTAGGTGGCACTGATATCCCATTCTTGCTGTCAAAGGTTTTTAATTTATCTATGAGCAGTAGCGTTTTCCCCTCCCATTGGAAAACATCAGTTATTATCCCAATTCTTAAGAAAGGTTCACGCCAGGACCTAACCAACTATCGACCAGTGAACCACACCCCTGTAGTTTCCCGAATTATGGAAAGACTGATAAAAAATAAGCTGACAACTCATTTACTAAACAATAACCTCATTAACACTGGACAGCACGGTTTTCTTCAAAAAAGATCCTGTGCCACCTGTATGTGTGACTTCCTTAACCTAATAACTACGGCCACTAACAGTGGTAAATCAGTGATTGTAATCCTCCTTGACATGACTAAAGCTTTCGATCGAGTATCCCACAATAGGCTCATGGCGAAGATGAAAACCTACGGAATTGTTGACCCGATCCTGAGTTGGTTTTCATCATATCTAACATCCCGAAAGCAGGTGGTGGACGTTGATGGCAGTTTATCATCACCTCGACCAGTTACTAGTGGAGTTATTCAGGGTAGTGTACTAGGTCCCTTACTTTTTCTTATATATGTTAATGACATTTTCAACGTCATCACACACGGGGCTGCGTTCCTTTTTGCAGATGACATAAAAATTATGTACTCCTTTGAACCTGACGCCTTAGCTTCTACCATTGCTAGCATAACGAGCGATTTACTATCGCTAGACTCATGGAGCAACCAATGGTTGATGAAATTCTCCGCTGTCAAAAGTTGTATCCTTATGTATAAATGTCAGGTTCCCGCAGGAATGTTTAAAATTAATGATCAGTTCATCCCCAACAGTCCGGAAGTAAGGGACTTGGGATTACAATATTCTTCTACATTTAATTTCTCCGAACATTCGGCCGTGCAGGTTGCTAAAGCTAGACGGCTAATTGGTCTGATTAATAGAACCTTCAGTCTTACAGAGAGCAAGCTAAGCATTTTTAAAACTCATGTAAGACCACTTCTGGAATATTGCACTGTCGTCTTTTCTAACATGCGGCAGATTGACAGATTTGCAATTGAGAATGTACAACGTAGATTTACCAAACAAATACTAGGATATTCCTCGCCTTTAAATTATATGGAAAGGTGTGAAATATTGCACCTAGAGCCCCTATGGCTGCGCCGTCTACGAATGAACCTGTCTTTCTTTTGCAATATTGTAAAACGTACATCTTGCAATTCAGCCCCCCAGGTCAAAACTCCCTCCAACTATTCTTTACGACATAGGGACTCTATGGTCTTGATTCCAGTATCCAGGACTGCGATGCGGTCAAACTTCTTTATTGTTAAATATTCTTCCCTCTGGAACAAACTCCCACCTCAACTTAGGTCAATGTCTTCGGCCTCTTTATTATTCAAAAAAGAAATAAATAAACATCTAACTGTCCAAAAACTGATCCGTATGCATGATCCCTACATGTCTATTACCCGAGCCTACGAACTGGGCCTGGGATACTAACCAAAAGCTTAACAACTTTGTTCAGTACCAACGGATGGTAAGGAGCATTCTGTATTATAGTTAGCAAATAAAAGCAGTCCAACCTATACTCCATGACTGTCAACAGCACACTCCACGTGTTTGTCTAGCCACTTCCTATTTTCAACGCTTCTGATCACGACCCCCTACTGGCCACCGTTACTCCGGTGATTCTTTTTTCATGCTGTCAGATTTTACCATAGTCGGTTAGGTTCTTCTTTTTTTTATCAGCTGCCGCCAGGTATAAGAGCATTTATAATGTTAGAAAATACATAGCAGCATATATAATATGGTCCTCAAGGTACCAGTCTCATCCACGCTTCAACTATTTACTCACTGAGACTCTATTTCAACACACGAGATTCCAGGCCTCGTTCTGATGAACGAATCGCCACAATCGATGTGGTCTTCCATAAACCATTCGTCGAACTACACATAAGTATTTGCCCCCAGTGTCGCCTATTCTCGCTTCCTTGCTTTTTTGGTAACTCTCACTAAGCCTCACAAGAATTAGTCGCTAGTACCGGTCTTCTCCGCTTTCCGTATGTTGTTTAATCCAAAAAACAAGACCTCAACGTCGCGACCACCCATTTCTGTAACTGGCATGATATTGGTGTTCTGTCTTTCTCCCCTAACCCACAGCTGGTAGAATTGCCAGACTGCAGCCCTCTCCGTTTTGTTTTCAGAACCTGTACCCTAAGGACGATTGTCGCCGTCCACTTCCCAGGAATAACTTGGACCCTCTCTTGCTGGACAGGACAAACGAGATTTACACACAACTTCATTTTCGCCCTTCCACCGATCGCTTTCCCCAAGATTCCCGCCATCGGACTTCTTGAACCTGGACTACTCGATCTCACTGCATTCATACAACTCATTTTAATCCCATATGTCATTATGCCCGTTCCGTGTTAGAACTCGCTAATACTGTTCAAACACTGGCACCTTTATTGTCACTGTTCATTGCTTCATCGGTCACCAAAAAAAACGTCCGGCGCTGACATGTCTTTCAGTAGTCATCCAGTGGGCAGCGAAGTAATTAGTAACTACCTGCACTCTTCATCGGTCCATCCGATCGCATCCGCAATGCTGTTGCATCGAGTGTTCGGGCTCTGTAGATCACTGCGTTCCCTCCACGATTGAACGTCTTCGATACACTTCCCATGCTGCATCGCCGCTCCGTTCCCATCATTTGTTACATCTGTCAAATTGGTCATTAGAAATGTGACACTCACCGTCTACTTGCTATACCATCACCGTTATCGAGACCTTTGATTTTCCAGATGTTGCATTCGTGATATATTACCGAAACTGACCCCGTATGCAGCCTCTAAATCACACCACTATCTGCACCGGCCGATACATTTTATTTCTATATTCGTTGATCCACGGCCGCTTCCCGCGATATACCTGTGCAGTTTTATTGATCTGTCATTTTTGCATGGTACACTCCACACAGCATTCATCTATTGACGTACACTTATCTGTGGATCACTTTACCTTTCCTCTCGCAGAACTGAACACCTGTATAATGGATGTGGTTATAACCACACGGTCAATATTGATTAGTCTTCCACTTCCGCTTTGACATTTCATACCAACCCTACATAAAGTTTATAACTTGCCGCACGCTCACCTGTTTTACTCCGGCCGTTCCCTGCCACCATCACTCTGGTAGTATCCCTCCCAAGAAATACGCAATTGTTTGCAACATATATGATTCCTCCAGTATACAGCCACCACTTTATATACTACCATCTTTTCAGACTGAAATATTTCCATGTTAATATTTCTTGACATGCCTGTAGTAAAGTGAATAATTCACCGAACGCTTCGACGAGATTTTTATCCATATGCCTCTCATATTCTGTAGCGCACCAAAAACATTTCCTTTCAATATGTTCGAATTTCCACTAGTGTAATTATTTCATATACCACTTATGCATGTACTCCAGACCAACCGACATCATTCGACCTTGACCTTCAAATTTGCCGGGCATTACTACAGTTTTAGTTCACTGTAACACTCTCTCTGATACTCTGCATGCACTTGTTGTACCCTTTTGTGAACTGTCATTCCGGCATCACTATAATCATCTGATCATGCATTCTAGCATGCTTCGGGCGCATCCGAAATATACAATTATTATTATTATTATTATTATTATTATTATTATCACCAAATATCCGAAAAAATCTTCTGTAATGACAACGAAAGACTGTGAGCACTATGACATGTTTGACGGAGACCATGTGGTATAACGAGTACAATGTAATAATAATAATAATAATGGTATGTTTCTCTGCTATGATCGAGACACACGCGCAGGCGCATGATCATGGTGTACAGCTTTACTCAGTAAAATGAAATGTTCACAAACTTCAGGTATAAAAGTCAAAAGTGCCAGCTGTAGAAAACAGCCAGCGACAGTTTATATGGATCACTCTAATAATGGTTTGTGCGCCAACTTTGGACCGGTTTCGGTTTTGCGCTGGGCGGTGGCGCACAGCGGGGATATCGAATAGGTAGTTCATTCGTGCTGCTAAAGTTGCATTATCAACGGAAATGATGCAAGCCATGAAAAACGGCGGTTTACCGGGCATCTGCGAACAGTGAAGCTTCAAACAGGAAGAAAAAGAGATTGCATGGAGGTATACTAGGGGAAATTGACGCATGCGAAGAGAATAGCAAACCGTAAAGCTGATGCGAACCCTCAATGTCGGTTCTACCGAGGTCCAAGAAAAGGAATGAGTTATGAAACCAGGAGACACGAAACCAATCTTATGAATGAACATTTTTGTACTTTGGTGAATGTGGAAGTATCCAAGTTCCATATGAGGGTGAGTTAAATTTCAGGATCAGTAACCTGTACCATTCAGAAATGTGAAAGTGCAGATGTAGGGCCCTGGAAAAGTGGAGGATCAATTTCCAGCCGGACACGAATCGAGCGAAAAGCGTCGGGGTGTATGGTGGTTCGATACTTCACTGTGTCATGATTGCTTCCATATATGGGGTTTTTCACCAACCTCGAATACTAGTGCGAAATAGTCTACTGGGCCTCAGCGTTATCAGCTTCTTCGACTTCACTCAAGAGTAGGCTAATGCTGCGAAGGTCACGAATTAGCTCTCCGTTAGCTGTCTTCACCTTCACCGTTCTTATCATTCCGCCAGTGCTTTCGATAGTTTCCACAACTACTCCCAGGGACCAAGAGCTGAAATGTGCGCGTTCGTCTGCGATCATCATCACATTTCCAACCTTGAATGGTCTTGTTTTGACCAGCCACTTCTGTCGAGTCTGCAGAGCCGGTAGGTACTCCCGTAGCTATCGCCTCCAGAAGACCTTGGCCAGATAGTTCGCTTGCTTCCACCCGTGGAGGTAGCTCCCACGAAGGTTTACCGGCCCTTGGAGACCCTCGTTCGACCTTAGCGTCAATAAGTCGTTTGGGGTAAGCGCCAGGTGGGTGGGGTCGCCGTTCAATACTGGAACCAGGGGGCGGTTGTTCAGGTTTCGCTCCTTCTCAGTCATGACGGTGTTTAGCATCTCGTCGTCAGGCGGCTGCTGCTCCATGATTGACAGCAATATCCGTCTGGTGGACCGGATCATGCGTTCCCATATGCCGCCTCGGTGACTGGCCTGTGGGGGGTTGAAATGCCATCGTATGCCGTAGGCCACGGTTCGATCCTGCAGTTCGTCCCTGTTTATGTTCTTGTGCCAACGCTGCAATTATCGGTGAGCGCCCACAAATTTCGACCCATTATCTGAGTATATATCGGCCTGTACGCCTCTTCGGTTGATAAATCTATGCAAGGCCCGTAGAAACGATTCGGTCGTCATCGAATGTGCGACTTCTAGGTGTACCGCACGTGACTTCATGCACTTCATGATAAATCCATATCGCTTTTCTAATCTCTTCCCGCACTTGATCCACAAGGGTCCGAAATAGTCCAACCCGGTGTCGCTGAACGGCCACCAGCCCGTAGTCACCCTGCATTCTGGTGGCGGGGACATGTGATGTTTCTCCGCCGTGGCATTGCGTCTCCTGCATTGCACACAAAGTTGGATTACCCGTATACGGTCTCTCGTCCTCTCAGCAACCAGAGGCGCTTTCGGAAGAAGCTCGTCACGTGACTTTCCCCGGCATGTCCCTCCATGGCGTGGACGTGTTGAATCATTAGCTCTACTACAGGTTATCTCGCCGGCAGCAGTATGGCATACTTTGTGTCGAAGTTCGGGTTGGCGTTGGCCAGCCTACCATCCACCTGCAGCAGTCCATCAATGAGTTTGGGGTTAAAACGCTTCAATTCGCCTCAAGTAGATGATTTTTCTTTGTTGATTGGTCCCACTTCTTCCACCTTCTCGAGTTCCCGGGTCAAAGCCTCGCGTTGTATCATTTTGAAAATATCGTATTCTTCAGCTTGTAGCTCATCGAGACTTATCGGGCCGACCCGTATCCAGCATGAAGGGCGTAGCACTTTCGTGACTAGTAAATTTCTCTTGAACCTGGTTAACCAAACTAGCGAACGAAGCGTCTTCATCCAGGAAGGAAACCTGACCAATCGCGATAGACTGGATGTCTCTTCGACGACGTTGGCCGCTATCACAACGTCTTTGATCTCCAGTTCTACTTCCGCAGGGGGTTTTAATTCGAACACGGGCCAGTCCTGTTTAGGCACTTGCAGGAAGTTTGGCCCTCTCGTTCACTTGTCTAGTTGCCTGAAGTTGGTCGCACCCCGGGGGCACAGATCGGCAGGATTATTGCCAGACCTGACATGATTCCACTGATTCATGGCTGATTCATCGTGGGTAATCGTGAGTCGGTTAGCGACGAAAGTACTAAACCGGCTCCGGACGTTGTTGATATAGTAAAGTACTATCATTGAGTCCGTCCAAAAGCTAGCCGACCAAATGTAGAAGTCAGAATATCTCTTCACCGCTTGTACCACCCTGACTGCTAACACGGCTGCGCTGAATTCAAGGCGTGGGATTGAGACCGACTTCAGTGGAGCAACGTGGGCTTTAGCGAACAGGATCCTCGTAGTATATTTTCCATCTTCTGTGCACCATTGTCCGTACACCACAGCTCCATAACCGACTTCGGATGCATCGGAAAAGGCATGTAGTTCTCCAGTCCGCGTCGTATGGTCAGGAGTCAAACATCGTGGGATTCTTATGTCCCCTAATTTCTTCAAGGTGTTCAAAAGTTCTTCCCAGTCCAGCCGGCCCTCTCGGTCCAGTGACTGGTCCCAATCAACTTTCTTATGGTACAGCCGCTGCAGCAAAATCTTTCCGGGTAGCAGCCAGGGTGGGACAAAACCGAGCGGGTAGAACAAACTAGAGACAGCGGATAGTATGCCACGACGGGTTATTGGCAGCTCGGGAACGTTCAGTTCGAAAACCAAGTCGTCCGTTTCCGCGTCCCATTGTACTCCTGAAGTGAGTTCAATAGGAAGTGGAGAGCCGTCCAAATCTCGTTCTCCTACCGGTATTTTTGCCTGATGAAACATTACCCTAATGTCGGCGGACAATGCCACTTTACCCACTCTGAAACGGTACAAAACATCGATCATTGGCTTGGTCCAGTCAGGCCCCTGTAGTAAGCGATCTTTTAACGACTTGCCCTAGAACTTGGCAGATACCAGATACCCTTTTGGCCGTCGGTGTTGGCAGGCACCTTTTCAACGTAACCGAGGGCTTCGTTTCGCTTCATTAATTCTGCGTATCGTTCTCACAGATTCCGGTCTCAAATGAGGCATTCTTTCAGGCCCAGTAATCGTTGGATAACATTGTTTCTGTTGTCAGGCCACGGGTCAGCAGATGTGCGCCATGGGAGAGGAACCTCCAGCTGTATTTTAAGGCCTCTAGTGCCTTGCCGCACCGTTTGTAAAGCTAAGTGATCCTCTTGAGACAACGTTGGTCTTTCGTCTCCAATGTCACGAAGCTCCTTTTCATACAGCCGTTGCAGATGGTACTTTATGCGGTCAGTTTCGGCGGATAAGTAATTCACGGAAACACGTACCTCTACTGGACCGTATAACATCCATCCCAGAGCCGTGCGTACGGCATAAGGTGCCTGACGGTCGCCCACTCTCCGGTCAAGTACCCAATGCGCCTCTGACACGTCGCAGCCGATGAGGAGATCCACTTCATCGTCTTCTCAGTCCACAACGGTTACATCCTGCAGGTGAGGCCACCTAGTCAAGATTGAGTTGACCGGCCTTGGTGCTCGCATGCGGAGATCAGCTAACGTGAATGCCTCCGTTGGTTCGATTTGCTCGTTAGTGTCTAAAGAGATGAGTTGCCGCCTCAATCTACCGGCAGTCATTACCTGTGTTCCGCCCACCGTGCTCACTGTTACGAACGTTTGAGCAATGCGTAGCCAAATTCGCAACGGATCCCGAAATCAGAAGACGATTATCCGTGATATTCTACGATACTAGATTATTAAGATAAACAATGACATAAACAATATACAAACCTCAATAATACGATCACAAGGACTCAACAACGAGAAACCGAATAGCAGCGTGTGAGCAGACAGCACGTGCGTCACGCAGGTCCTGAACAAGGATGTGTCAAAGTAGCGCTCTGGGCGCGAACAAACAACAATTGGTCCAGAAAAACAACCAGTTCGTAAAGACAAGTCAATAGTGTATGGAAATGAGTGATGTTGGGAAAAACACTGAATCGCGAGGGAAAAAGGGGGATTTTCCACGACCGGCTGTTACACTCACTACTAACGACGTCGCTCCTTTAGCGAGTTGGTGTTTGTCGGCAAACCGCTCTTTCACTAAAGTGGTGTCGGATCCACAATCGACGAAAGCCAACGCTTTGGCCACCCCAGTTGGGGTCACTACTCCCACGACCGCAAGGATGGGTTGGCTAGGGTGGATGACCCTGCTCTCCTGGTATTTGAAATCAAGGTGAAGGATCTGCAGAGGCAGATCTTGTCGATGGGCAGGGTCTCAAGCCACAGGCTCCTGATTCTAAACCAGGAAGAACCCTTTATAAGGGGATCGAAAGCCAGGAGGGACAGAGTCAGGAGGTGGGTCTGCGACATACTGCGAATCGCAGGTGTTCCGTACCCTCCTTTCAATACATTTTTGTTCCATTTTAATTCAGAAGCTTTTCTGTCAGCTGTATGATGTCAGCCTCTGACCGAGGTCCTGAAGGCTCCGGTGACGAAGCTGTATGAAACGTCACTTAGAGAGGGAATTGTGCCAAGAGACTGGATGAGAGCAACAGTGGTAGGCATTTACAAGAGTGGACCCCGGCAAAGGGCGGAAAATTACCGGCCGGTTAGCTTGACTTCAGTACTGTGTAAGGGCCTGGAGCGAATAGTCAGGAAACAGATCTCTAGGCATTTGGTTCAACACGAACTCATATCAAATGCTCAGCATGGGTTTGTGGCAGGGCGATCCTGTCTGACGAATCTCCTGCTGTTCCTCGATGAGGTAACCAAGCGTCTGGACGAAGGGCAATCGATTGCGGTCTGTTACTTGGACTTCAGCAAGGCGTTTGATTCTGTGAACCACAGATTTCTGGACGTCAAACTGCAGTCCATGAGAATTGTTGGGAAGGCAAGACAATGGATAAGTAGTTTCTTAGCAGGGCTAACGTTTATTGTTAAGGTGGGGAGTCATGTCTCAAAACCGGAAGGCGTAACAAGTGGGGTGCCACAGGGCTCGGTGCTCGGCCCTCTACTCTTCCTCATCTTCATCAACGACCTAGAATGTGAGCTTACAAACCCCACCTTTATGTTTGCCGATGACGTCAAGATAGCTGGAGTAGATATAGAACTTGATGTGTTAGCAGTACAAAACTGGGCACGCAAATGGGACCTTCCACCAAACCTCACCAAGTGTCAATGCTTGACCACAAATACAGGGGCTAGAGGGAATGGTGTGGGTTCGTTGCAAGTGGTCTCTCGAGTCAACGACTTAGGAGTTATAATGGACAACAGCTTTAAGCCGTCAAAGCAGTGCACCTCAGCAGCCAATACGGCCAGGAGAGAACTCTTTCGAGTTAGATCCATTATGTCGTGTAGAGATCCGGAGATTTTCGTTCCGATATATCAGGCCATAGTTAGGCCGCATATGGAGTACTGCGTGCAGGCCTGGGCACCGTACTACCAGGGAGACATATAGAGAGAGTGTGCAAGGGCTAGCCACTAGAATGGTGGCTGGACAAAGGGGGTTTAACTACACAGAGCGTCTCCGTGCTCTAGACCTGTTCTCGATGGAAAGACGGCACATTCGCGGGGATTTGATAGAAACCTTCAAGGTAATGAAAGGACTGTCAGGAATAAGTCGAGAAGACCTTTTTTCGATGATCCCCGAGAGAGGCACAAGGGGGCATAGCCTTAGATTACAAAGGAAACATTCGAGGCTCCAAATTAGGGCGAAGTACTTCTCAAATAGAGTGGTACCCTATTGGAATAAGCTCCCGAGAGAGGTCATAAATACCACAACCGTGAAGGCTTTTAAGAAAGCAGTAGACCTATGTTGGGTGGCAGTATACCCCGAGTTATGTTAAGCAGCTTTTAGGGTCAGATGCAAATTACTTATTGTTTCCACCTTACTCTGCCAGGGCTGATACTGCACAAACTTTCTGCCTTTCAGAAAAAGAAAATCACGCAGTGTTGGGAGCTACGGAAACGTGCCGACAACACAACTCTCTGGACACACGATTGGCTCTAGCCACACCAAGTCTTGTGCAAACTGAACTGAACTGAACTGAACTGTCGTGTAAGTGCCGCGCGGTTTGAATTCATAGTGCTCTCGTCTTTGAGTTGAGTTTTTGAATAGTTTTGTGAATTAACCCAGTTTAATTCACAATACTGAGCGTATCATAATTGCATTTAAGGTGCGCTTTATCCGGAGAATATTTTTATTCTCCTTGTAGCACTGCCGAGTAGTGTTCGGTGTTTTTTTTGAGGCGATCTTTTCTCGCTTCTAGTCTTTCTTTTTGTTTTTGCTTTTTGTGTTAGCGGGATTTACCTGCTATTGTCAGAGTGCGTATTTTGTGTTTGGGTAAAGAGCACTTGAGTTGTATTTTCCCTCGTTTTTGCGGTTTTCGGTATGACACGCGTTTCCGACCCGTGTCTAGCACCCAAGTGCGGAAAACGAGTGGTTAACGGTATAGAATGCGAGATTTGCAAGAGATGGGCCCACCCAAGGTGTTCAGGGATAGCAAAGGACATTTATGTCCTTTATAAACAGAACCCATGGGCTGAATGGGTCTGTGCCCCCTGCAAGGAGGCGGCCAGTCTGGCCTTTAAACTGCAGGACCAACGTCCATCAAGTAGTACCTCGATTGTAAGCCCCAAACCACCGCAAGCAGGTTGTAGTAAGTCGTTTGCGGAAGTAGTATCAACACCCGAGAGGACGATCATCCGAGCGAATGAACCAGTTCCGAAGGCTTGCCAGGCGGTCGTTGCCTCCACTCCTTTGAAGCAGACCGACGAGGGCCAGTGGACGGAGCAGAAGCCGAGAAGGGAGAGGCAGGTCAAAAAGAAGGGAGACTGTAATAGAGCGAAAGATGGGTTGGCTAGGGTGGATGACCCTGCTCTTCTGGTATTAGAAAACAAGGTGAAGGACCTGCAGAGGCAGGTCTTGTCGATGGGCAGGGTCTCAAGCCACAGGCTTCTGATCCTAAACCAGGAAGAACCCTTTATAAGGGAATCGAAGGCCAGGAGGGACATTGACAGGAGGAGGGTCTGCGACATACTGCGAATCGCAGGTGTTCCGTACCCTCCTACTCTAAGAAGGGTGCACAGAGTGGGGACATGGAAGTCACCACTGGGGAACAAAGGCGAACTTCGTGCGAGACCAATACTGGTGGAGTTCGCTGATGAGGCTACCCGGGATAGACTGCTGGCGAGGGCAGCGGTGGTAGCTCAGATTACAAAGGGCAGATACCAGATAGTGCCGGACGAACATAGGGTAAGGCCTGGTGGTCTAGCCCCAAGAGGTATCCTTGCTCGACCAGCCAGGGCGCTGGTGAGAAACCCAAAAGTTCAGCGGAATGCCGTACTCGGCTCTCAGGCCCCGACCCCGGCAATAGTAAAGAAGCCACGTGCGGGGTCGCTAATAGTTGTAATCGAAGATGCGCTGGAAGACGAAAATTGGCAGTGCTGCCCGAAGATAGATGACAGCCTGATCCCTGCCAGGCTGGATGTTGTGGCCACTCCTATAGAGATGGATTGGGAGTCGTCAGAAATTCTGGACCATCAGCCGGCTTCATGCACCCCAGTGGGGACATCGGAAGCAAAAAACGTGCCATCATCTCAGGCGTTGCGCCTGAGAAACAGTCAGGAATGAATGAAAATAGACACCTAGGCGACGGAGCAAACGCGGTGGTGTTATATACTAACGCGTGTAGTATTAGAAACAAATGGGCGGAACTTGCCAAAACCGCTGACGAACAGAAAGCATCAATAGTTGCCGTCACGGAAACGTGGCTTTCTGAAGAAGACCATGTGCCAGGCCTAATAAGTAACAGTTTTGCAGCCTACAGGCAGGATCGGGAACAAGATTGCCTTGGTGGTGGAGTAGCCATCCTCGTTAGGTCAGGTGCAAACCACCTTGAGTCCCAGACCAAGATGTGCACTCGCAATATCCAGCTATGCGCCGTTACGATCATCCTTCCAGGCAGAAGGGTTAACGTCGTCTGTGTCTACAGGGCACCAAGCACAAACCACGAAGAGGACGTTTGCTTGCTGCGGACTTTGACTGAACTAGTTAAGGACGCACAAAAGACCCTCATAGTGGGTGACTTCAATCTTCCGCACATCGACTGGGTGGCTGAGGTCTGCGTGCCGGGATCGGAGGAGCAAAGCTACTTAGAATGGCTGCATGACAATGCGTTGCATCAGCATATTAGGGAGAATACCAGATATAGGACTGGATGCGTTCCATCCCTGCTGGATCTAGCTATAACGAACTTCCCCAACGATGTGGCTGGACTGCATTATTATGCACCGCTGGGAAAGAGTGACCACGTGTGTGTCAAAATAGTTCTATGCATGCGGCAACCGAAGGTACCCTCAAGGCTGATTAGGAATTTCGGTAGTATGGACATAGATAGGCTTCGTAATAGGGCGATGGGTTTGACCTGGGACGCACCAGAGGAGGCTACTGTGGAGGAGCGCTGGCAGGCCATAAAAGGATCCCTGACTGCCCTACAGGAAGAGTTCGCACCCCTAAAACGAAGGAGTGGGGAGGGCAAGCCCATGTGGTGGAAGGCTGCAATAGCCAAGGCCATCAGACGTAGAAACCGCTATTGGAACCAGTACAAAGCTTCCGGCAGCCAGCTAGCCTGGAATCGCTATACGAAGCTGAGAAACGAGACTGTAAGCCTTTTGAGAACTTCTAAACGGGAATTTGAGCTGAAATTGGCCCAGTCTGTAAGACAACAGCCGAAGAAGTTCTACAGCTATGTACAATCTAAAGGCTCAACAAGAAATGCCGTAGGTCCGCTATCCACTAGAGAATATGGTATTGTCACTGACGACCAGGGCAAAGCAGACGCCCTGGGGGAATACTTTGGTAGTGTACATAGGATAGATAGTGGGGTACTAGTAGATCTGGCGCTGATACATCCTCCTCAGTTAAACGAGCTAGATCTTTCAGAGGAATGCGTGCGTAAGTACCTACAGGAGTTAAACAGCCACAAGTCAGCGGGCCCAGATGGCATTCATCCAGCTATCATCAAGCCGTTGGCGGATATCATAGCTCCATCGGTATGCAGATTGTATAGATCCACGTTGGACCAGGGAAAGCTGCCTCAGGACTGGAAAGTCGCGGCAGTCGTGGCAATACATAAGAGTGGGCCTAAGTCGGATGTGCAGAACTACAGGCCGGTAAGCCTAACTAGCATTCTCTGTAAAGTTCTCGAGAAGATCATCCGTGCCCATATCTGCCAGCACTTACTGCAGCACTCCATGCTAAGCCCGGCGCAGCATGGATTCCTGAAAAATAGATCTTGCCTGACCAATCTCCTGTGCTTCTTAGATGAAGTAACTCGACGACTGGACGAAGGTAAGCATGTTGAGGTATGTTACCTCGACTTTAGCAAGGCGTTCGACTCCGTTAATCATCGTCTTTTGCTATGCAAGATGGAGACTTTCGGGATAGGTGGGCCAGTATATAGGTGGCTGGAGGACTTCCTCTCCCACAGGACGCTTTATGTCAAAGTGGGGGACAGGTGCTCCAGTTTGGTGAACGTCACCAGTGGTGTACCTCAGGGATCCGTCCTAGGCCCGGTCCTATTCTTGTTATTTATTAATGACCTAACATCCACTCTTCAATCGCCCAGCTTTATTTTTGCGGATGATGTGAAGATTGTTGGATCTAAGGGTAGGGCGGACTTGGGCAGGGAAATAGGCACCGTCCTAAACTGGGCATACAAATGGGACTTACCTCTAAACGCTCAA
The DNA here is from genome assembly GCA_948099385.1 of Fasciola hepatica. Classification (NCBI taxonomy): domain Eukaryota; kingdom Metazoa; phylum Platyhelminthes; class Trematoda; order Plagiorchiida; family Fasciolidae; genus Fasciola; species Fasciola hepatica. The sequence goes on from CANUEZ040000067.1 coordinate 16,892,182, forward strand.
AAAAGCCATTTGTTGTCAAGGGCAACAGAGAGCCTAACTGTCGCTCATGATCAAGGGCTGTTCACCGTAGAGGCAGCCAGTAGGGTTAAAGACCTGGGGATCATCATGAAAAGTGACTTCAAATGGTCGGAGCAGTGCAACGCGGCTGCGCATAAGGCTCGTGGGGAGCTCTTTAGACTGCGATCGGCTTTGTCTTGCCGGAAGCCGGAGGTATTCGTACCTATTTACATGGCTATAGTACGACCTCACTTAGAAGGCAGTGTGCAGGCTTGGTCACCCTTCTACAAAAAGGATGCCGCCTGCCTAGAGAAAGTCCAACGTCTCGCCACGCGGATGGTTGAAGGGCAAAGGGGTAAGACTTACGAGCAGAGACTCTGTGACCTGAATCTCTTCTCGTTGGAAAGGAGGAGAAGTCGAGGAGATCTCATAGAAACGTTCAAGGTAATGAAGGGCTTTTCTGGCCTCAGACCAGATAGTCTATTCCAATTGGCCGTAGACTCCAGAACAAGGGGACACGAAAAGAAGTTGATAAAAGCCAGATCTAGGTTGATGGCAAGGTCGCACTTCTTCAGCAACAGGGTTGTGAACAGTTGGAACGGTCTGCCTGGTGAAATGGTAGATCTGCAGACAGTCCAATCCTTCAAATGTGCCCTTGATCGCAAGTGGTACGAGATCTTTCCTTGTAGTGAGCCTTAAGAATATCAACTAGATGGATGACGGGAAGCACTGTGGTCCTTCTGAAGTATGTTTTAGCAGACTTTTTCCCTCATTGCATACTGTCTCAGTGAACGCTCACGATGCATAATGTCTCTCGCAGTTGATGTGCGATGAGGTTTTCCGTTTCCCTCTCATTTTTAGCGGGCATTCGACGAAATACACTCGGCAGTGGTGGGTGCATAACTGGTGTGCATACCATCGAAGGAATTCTGGACGCTCGATTGGCCGTGGCCATTACCTGTCCTGTGCAGACTGAACTGAACTGAACTGAACTGACCATATTTCGGACGGATGTCGCCGGTTGGGAGTGTTTTTGTTGATGTTCGTGAGAACACTGTCGGCTCCGTATGTTCTAATATGTTTCGGTGCACTGAAACTTGCCGACCGCTTACAATCAATCGTATTCTGTCGGCGGCCGAAAAAAGAAGTCGATATATGCGCCGGTTGCTGAATGTGAAACACATGGATTTTGAACATGCCTTTTGGGAGATGTTACAACTTCTCATATCCCCACAGAAATTGTTCAGAAACTTCAGATACCGTAATTGTATGTGTTTTACGCTTGAAATTTTTTATGTTGTCATAGGTTCAAGGAGGCAGTGGGCTAGGGATGATCCCGCCTTTTTAGTTCTTGTGGTATGCACTGTTCTGTGTAAGTCTACAGTGTGATATTTTTGTACATATGCAAAATATCTTCGTTGAAGAAAGTTTCGGTAAAGTTTATTTAAGTTATCTTAGGAACAGTTGTTTTGTTTACCCGTGAAGCGTTTCGATCTTGCCAGTCAATAACATGGGTTAAGGTCTACAAGTACACTCTTTTGGTTTCTGCCTGTCAAACTATACTGCCTGAATTGGTTTTTGTAGATTGAAAAGATAAATTCCAGAGTATTTCCAAGAGATCATTCTGCATACATCCCAACCCTATCGTCCGCATCTTTAGTGGCATTATCTTGCTGGATAGGCGATAAACGAGGTGTAGTCCACCGCAGAGACGAGTTATTTGTGACCCTCAAGTGCAGTACGCTTCCAAGGGGTGTAGCACGTTCTTATCCTGCAAAAATATGAGGAAAACTCCATGAGACGGTGCTCATTTAGTGCATCAACTGGCACACACCCTCCATGACGGCCTTCAACCTGGCCATTACATGCTCGTTCATTAAGTCCTATGCCTTTAGCTGTGGTTCAGAGTTACACCGAATAGCTCTTTGGGAATTGCCCGCGCCTGTGAAAATCCGGGCAATCAGACAACCAGTTTCACACGGTGTTCCCCCGGGGTAAGTATCCACATGTAGTGTTAATAGTCATGAAGTAAATGTCAAACTAACGGGTCGATGTGGCGTGGTCGACTTTCAGTGCACATCTTCCAGATTCTGGATGAGTGATATGCCGTTTGACCCTTAGCTTACACGATGTACCTTCTCTAAAGTGGCTCCATAAATCACGACTGAACTCAAAAGATCACGTCCATAGTATTCCGCGGCTTTGACACTCGACCAACATTCACTTGCTAACGAATGATTCGACACCTACGATCTGGTGTTGCGTGCACAGTAGACTCAGTCGATCTGTTACCGAGGTCGGGTGGCCACTAGGCCTTCCCAACGGCGAATGGGAAACTAGCGGTTTGATAGTTGATGTCGCCGGCTTTCCCATCACCTTTGTAGAATGGCAATAAAGCGAAACTGAAAAACTTTGCATCTTCCTGTACCTTCAAAGCGTTGTACTCACATCGACCACGTTGATATCAGCTACCGCCGGCGTGGATCAATTCAAGATCGTCTCATTTTAGTCCACGTCTGTTGACACTAATCACACCCTTGTCCGCGCTCATTTTAACCTACGTCTCATTGGTGGCCAAACTAACGTCGAAGCCAACCGTCCGCCGTAATTGCTACTGGACGATAACTATCGATCTGTTTTAGAAATGGATTAACCACTAAGTTATCGGTGTTGCCGGGATCCAGAAAAACGATGAACAGATTATGGAGGCCCTGTTTGAGGCTGCATATGCTGGCCGAGGCCCAGGAACCAGATACACAGAAATGATGAATATTTGCGTCCTCATTTGTACGATTGAAGGTGCGCAGGTCGATTCCTCCGGATTCCAGGTGTGATGGTGTACGAGATGTCTTGAACGCCAACTAATTCAAATCCTTAGGAACGACTGTGAACAGTGGTGGGTTGCGAGGTATATGAAGATAACTGCAACCGTCAGTAACAACCGCAACCTTTTCCGTCTAATTAAAAATACTGGTTCACAAAACTTGATGTAAGCGAACTGATCAATGATGTGAACGGCTCACTGATTCGCACTCAGGAGCATCGACTTTTTGTCCGAGGTAGCACCTCTAATCCGTGCAAGACCAAGTGGTATTTATCGGAAAACAGGAAGTTCACGTGTTCGAAACCGGTGACGCATCGTGTGCTTCATATGCCTTCTGGGTGTCCAATATGCCGTGGTGAGTGTTAACCCATTAAGGATAGCTAAGAGACAAGAGCCAATGGACTTATTTGGTGAGGGTTCACATTCACGAGCGACATATTGCTCTCTATGGACTTCTGTAGTTCTATGTAGAAAGCCCACTGCTAGGCGAAAACCGGTCACGTCCCCTAACAACGTCACTGACTATCCACTTGTCGTCAGTAGTTGTTCATTTATTAGTGACTAGCCATTGGTGTGGCCACTCTTATTCAAGACCTAGAGACGCACCCGGTAGCATTCATCTATCCTCTCCTTACCCACCGAAGAACAGACAAGTACCAAGAATCAAGGGATGCCTGCTGCAACAGCGGCCATCAGTGGCAAGATTTGAATCGGGGACCTCAAGTTCTGTAGTTCAGTGTTAAATATTTTTTCATTACGTGCGCGCGCATGAGTGTAGTGGAACGGGTTTGTACCGCACAGCCACGAAGGCCCACTACACTAATAGGGATAACTGGCAACCAGACGCTGAGACTTACAGTGAAAAACCACATAAGACCCCCAATTGTTCAGGTTTGTTAACGATGTGGATGGCAGTGGATTACTGTCTGCCACCAAAGTAATCGGTGATGACGGGGATTTGAACATCAGACCTCCAAGGTGGTAATCAAACGCTCTAAGCCACTCGACCACCATCGGTCGTGTTGTTGATGTATATCCCGGCAAAAGTTGACGCGTACCAATGTGAACATGTTCTTTCGGTGAAATATGTCTGAATTTGTGCACTATACGTTTTGTTTTCCGTATTTTGGTTGTTATCCTGCATTCACCTTACTATTGAATCCTTTAGTTTTTTCCATCTTGGTAGCCCTGTTCATGGGGTTGAATTTGGCACAAAGTATCAAATTGATCTTCTGGTCACTGTTCTGGGGATTCTTCGTGATTGCCCTCACCATACCCACGTTCTATTGGATCATCACAAATCGATTTTTTGTGGATACATTCAATCGTATGCCACACACGGACATCTTGTCAGAATCATCCGATTCGTTTAGCGTTCCCGAGGTTGAATGGGGCTACGCGTTCGATGTACATCTAAACGCATTCTTTCCGGCTTTGCTGATTACAGGATATTTGCAATTACCGTTTGTTTATTGTAAGTCATTGTAAGTCATTGTCATTAATTCTGTTGTGTGCCATTCACCGCGTTCTGTCCCTCTGTTTCATCGAAGTAAATTTGTTGGTTTTTTGAGACTTGATGCTCAAACTGTATCAGATGCCTAACCGCAGCAGATGTTCTGGCGGGAAAACCGTCGACTTTGTCCAGACTTCACGTTTTTACTGAAATTTTTTTAAATGTAGGTTCCGTTTTCTGTTCTAAGGTTTGAATGAGGGATTCTTATGTAATTTTATACATAAGTACAATTCACCACTTATCTTGCATTTAGTCGGCGGTATTCCAGTCTGGCGAATTTGCAAAATTGTGGCGAATGCGTGGAAGGGATCCAGTCAATGAGTTCGCTCATTGAAAACAGCATATTTGTTTTCTGATCACGAAGGTTTTCCGTGAAATCTAAACAAACGGGGTCTGAAACCGTATAGCAAATGGCATGTAATTTTTACCGATTGTGCTTAACCAGATATGCAACTAAATTCGTCACTCGAAAATTCATTGAGACTACTATTGGTATGCGCTTCGTTTTCATCTTTGACCTTTTTCCACGAAAGATGATAATCCACCATGGGTGGACCAACCAAAATATCGGTTCTGTTTATTCCATTTCCACTAACCATCTATCCTAATTTGAACCGATACGAAGCTGACTCTGTCCCTTTCGGTTTTTTTTTGTCTTTCTCCTTCGTACTAGTTTTTCTTGGAGATTTCTTCTCAAACACTAATTTATAGCTGCGCAAAAATTGGAAAAATCTGCAACGATCACGCACGACTAATGACTTCTGCCTTGGTAGAAACATAAACGGGCACGTACGGGAGTGCGGCGAGAGAACCAGAATAAACAAGATCTTTTGAATTATTAGTAATACTTGTACCAACCTCGAAGTGGTGGTCAAATGGCGTCCGATGTTGTGGAGAATTAAGAGACACTAAGTAAATTAGCTACGTTTTTGGAAAGAGTGGGACGTTTTACATTCACCAGAAATAACCCAAGGTACACATGCAGTTCGAAAGGACATCGGCGTTTTTATGGGGAACCGATATCAAACTGTCTTCTGATATCACTTAAATCAAGAGTGCATTTAGTCGAGTGAAAAACCGGCACCTACAAGAGGTTGCTAGATTATAGCTGATACCGAGATTAGTCGGAGATTGTCTCAAGAACAAAGTAAGCCTACTGAAGAAGACACGCAACCTGAAGTCAAGTTGCGCGTTGACAATGCCAGAATTGCGTTTCTCCAGCTTCGCAATGTTTTGGTGGTGGAAAGTGATCCACAGTCTCCCGGGTCGTTACCACACCTGACCTACTGGGACCTTATGTGGTCCTCTGCTGCAAGTCTCAGGATCTGGTTGCCCGTTATCCCTATTAGTGCAGTGGGCCTTCGTGGCTATGGGGTGTGTACCTCTTCTACTACACTCATGCACAAGCATGTAGTGAAAGATGTTCTATGGGCGCGTAACGGAACCAGCCTCTGGACCAAGGTCCGCCTCTTCCTGGTCGCTTTCTGTCTAATACTGACCTGCGCTTGCGAGACGTGGCCACTACGCGTTAAGAAAATCAAAAAGCTAGAAATTTTTGACCATAGGTGTCTGCGACGGATACTGAAAGTAGCTTGCAACGAAAAGCTTTCAAACGAGATAATAAGACAACGGTGCCTTGATATCGAAGAGCTATCAGTGTTCTTCCAACGCGGACGATTGCAGTGGTTTGGACATGTCCTACGACGTCCAAACTCAGAGATATGAAAAAAGTGCCTCTCTTCTGGCGCTGTCGCCTTGAAGGACAGTTGGAAACATGTATCAGCACTATCAAATCGGACGTTGAGAGATTAAGACTCCAGGTTGTCTACGACGTTCGCAACTGGAGGCAGAACTGGATTTTCCTGCGCTGAGGTCTCGCATCCGATCGCCGCTCATGGGTAGGTGCCATTCGGGACACCCATAAAGCCGGCTCATCCTCTCGCAGGAGCTAGCCGCATAAAAATAAGTAAGAATATACCACTAGAGGAATAACTCGTTGGATTCAAACAAATCCACTGAGTTTGTGTTTAAACAAAACGGCGTAGGGCTTCACAATTTTACGGTTCAATGGAGCTGAGAGGACTGAAAACCAGTAACGCATTGCTTGGGAATTTTACTTATTATGTCTGAATGATCATCACATTGCACAGTTCGTCACAAAGAGACTAGACTACACCTTGGCATGGTGTGATGGCTTTCGTGCCTCCATAACTCAAAGGGCTATGCAGGATGGATTCTTTAAGCCGGAGATGCAATCATGTCTGACAGGTCAATGGGTAGAGGCCAGAGCAAGTCCAGTCTCAGAATCGGTTGATGGACAACATCTGATTCTAACCACTATGCTCCTAGAGATGACACTCCAGCGAATAAAAACAAAGAGGAACAGTTTGCCGGTCTAAAAACCTCTACTAGACGGTCGTGGGAGTGGAGTACCTGGGGTTTCTCTCGACGGTGGGAGAAGTGATCGCACTTCATACGGTAGCTATCGCCCGACTAAGTTGGGCAGCGCCCGGCCCAGAAGGTGCTGCCCCGTCCACGTTCCGCTTGCTCCATTGGGTGCATGGAACTAAAGACTGAATCCGAAAAGCGGACCAATAACAAAGCACCAGCGAAGACAAGAGAAAGTGTGTGCAACAATCAGGTCTCACATGACAGACCAGAAGAAGTTCCTTCACGGGTTATTCGGTCAAGTTGCCGTGGTGAGTTAACGCCCCACTACCTTGCGGGCGAGACTTTTGAGTCAAAGGCTCCGGTTAGGGTTCCTAAAGAAAAACCCTTCTACAGTGTGGGCAGCCATGAAGTTTGATTTGCCAGAAATCTCCAGCATCTTTCCTGTAAAGGGTCTTACCAATTTCCCTTCCTTGAATTTACGATCGCCCTGTGTGGTTGCTTCTAGACGATAACCAGCAAGCTGATTTTCAGACGAAGCTGTCTACACGGTTTTCAATGCAACAGGATGTCCAGGATCCAGATGAACGCTAGCAACAGATCAAGGAAGCCTTGTATGCCGCTTTGAGTACCGCCCAGGACTCTGATTCAAGTAGGTCTCACAAATGATAGATATCTTCGACATAAGTTGCTCTGCTCGATGCTCACAGATCCGTCCCTCCGGATATCACATTCAGTGAATTGCACAAACCCCTGGATCGCCAACTGAATAGGAGCCTGAGAAATGACCGTGGACAGTGGTGGATTGCGAGATGTAGGGAAATGGAAAAAGCAGCGTCCACTGGCAATATTCGTAACCATTTCCGTTTGATTAAAGCTGCCGGTCCACGGAAGCCTGGTGTAAGTGAGTTAATTAAGGAATCCGACGGCTCACTGACTCTGTGAGACGTCATCTGGACCGTTGGGCTAAGCACTTCAAGGGCAGTTTAGTTGGTCCACTTCAACAGTGAACCTTCCGTACATACCTGCAATAGAACCGAGGCAGTTGGATGTCACTCCTCCATCAGAAATTGAGGCTATGGGTACACAGCCGCTGAACCGGATGGGTTGTCTCCATCTTTTTTCTAGGATGGAGACGAAACTTTGGTTTTCGAGTTGACAAAACTCCTCCGTATTATTTGGGATAGCGAGCAGATTTTTAGAAAATGATGTGAATCGGTGATTGTGCCGATTTACAAGAAAGGTAACAGGTCCTCTTGTGAAAACCACGGAAGAATTAGTTTGGTAAGTGTTGCATCCAAACTGCTCACCGTGATTATTCTTCATCGATTATGCAGTGCCTGCAAAATGTGTACGCGCGAGAATCAAGCCAGTTTCGAACCCTGTTGGGTTTGTATTGACCACATCTTTACTCTTCGACAAATCTGAGAGCACAGACAGACCTTCCGTAAGCCGACAATTTCTGTTTTTCTCGATCTGTAAACGGCATTTGATTCAGTCGACAGCACTGTTCTCTGACGCTGCTTCATTAAAAGCTGCGCAGGAACAATTCGTTCCTTTTTTTCTAGTCCTTGCATGCGAACCACCGATATCGGTTTCGTGCCTGCAGCGATCTTTTATGTAAGTTTACCGCGAGAAGTGGCGTTCATCAGGTTTGCCCTATATCGCCCCTCTTTTTCAGCTTTGTAATTGAAGAGGTTCTATAGGTCGGTGGTGGCCGAGTGGTTTAATGTTTGATTACCACTTCGAACGTCAGAGGTTCGAATCCCCTCCACCGCCGGTTACTTTGGTGGTAGACAGTAATCCACTGTCGTCCGGATCGTTACCGCACCTGATCTATTGGGACCCTTTGTTGTATCCTGCCACTCCAAGTTTCCGGGTGTGGTTACCGGTGGTCCCTAATGGTGCCGTGGGTCTTTGAGGTTATGAGGTTTACCCGTTCTACTACACATGCGTAAGCATGTAATAAAAAGGTAGAATTATTTTTGTGAGGACAGCGGCATCGATCTGTTCTCAGTCGGTAAACTGTCTGACGTAGGATACGCGGGCGATGTTGTCATTCTGATCGAAGATCCAGGTAAGGTGCACGTTTTTCTGTTTCCGAAATAACTGTAGCAATGGTTGGGATGCATTGTGCACCTTCAAAGTGTAAATACTGCTGCAGGACTGGATTGGTGCTACACCAGATTCTATTCCTGGCAGGGGAAGCCGTAGCCAAAACAGATTAGTTCTGCTACCTGGAAAGTTACATCACACCAAGTGGTCGGATATCAGATCAAGTGTCGTTGCGCACACAGAAGGCTCGTTTCGCTTTTGTTAACCTCAAACATTTGTGGCGCTGGCGTGAAGTTCGATTGTCAAGGGTCGGGTGTGCACTGCAGCAGTTAGACCGGTTCTTTTATATAGTTTAAAAACATGGCCATTAGGAGTAGAAGATGGGCACTGTCCGTGATTAAGCATAACTCCTTTCGTAGTATTGCTCGAATATGGTGGGAACACCGTATCAGCAATGCCGAGTTAGGGCGTAGGGCGTTGGGAACCAGCGATCAATCACTTAAAAAAATATCCACTCTAAACAAGCCAGTCCGTGGCATGGCAGAAAGGTATGAAAACCTTGACTGGTGGACTTGGCCAAATAGAATACGTGAGACTTCTGGGCTGGAGTTCAGTTGACCTGCCTATCAAGTGAGTGGAGACATCAGGTGATATGGCTGTGTGTCGCAACCAGTGGCGTAGTTACATTCGAGCTATTTCTTTGTCTTGGTTTCCGTTTATTATTTTCTCGGCTATTTTTACTTCATGTTCCTATTCATTGTGACCTCAAATGGACGATGCTGCGAGATGGCAAACAAAATCAGAACACAGAAGTGAGAGGTTGATGATCAAAAGAATTGAACTGAACTGAAAAGCGGATATGCTTGTTCGGACCACCAATATTACAAGGGCGGTCTACGGGAAAACTGACACGAATACAGGGGGTGACAGATTCCACCAACTAGGGTGGTATTGATATGAGGTTACATGCCTGTGACTGATCGATTCATCCCGCACTGAGGATATTTGCTCTGTGTTTTGAACCTTGAAGAACGAAAACAATTTTTCAACAAGTGGCAGTACAACATCGCTAACCAGGGTTGGTGTAAGGTCATCTGGGCAACGTCGTATCCTTGCTGGATTCCGCAGACAACTGCGGCTGGAAATTTCCAGTTATCGAAAACCATGCCCATTGGTTAGATAGAAACCCACTGTTGCCGCCATCATCACATCTGATTTATTTTGACCTTATGTGATTTTCCTTTCCAGGTCTCGGGATCATGATAGCTGGTAGGGGTGTATGGGATATCGAAGAGGAGTAGCACTCTGAGTTGGTAGGCTGTCGTGCCCTTTGATCTATTTTCTAGCTCTTTGGCCTGCATCGTTTACTCAACTCTCATTTGTGGCTCCACGAAGCTGAGGCATGCATCAGCTGACTCATCGCGGCAAACCGCTCGACAGGCGGGCCGAACCAGGGGGAGAGTAACCAAAGCCTAAAAACCTCGTTGAGACGGCGCTCAGTGTGCAAAAACATACTTCCATGTAAACAGATAAGATCTATTGAATCAAAAGGCTGCCAAGGAAATCCGTCCAATCATCAGGGTTGCATTGACCCCTGGGTCATGGTCACCCGTACCGAATAGCGAAAAAGCTCCTAGAGAGCCATCGGCAACCAAGCACCAAGATCACTTGGGCTCGTTGGGCATTCCAGATTGGTAGCCCACCATCCAAAAGGCATATGAGCCACTCGATCGGTCACGGGATCTCAACATACTAACAGGTAGCAATTGACTGTGTCACCTCGAACGAGAGCCGTGGCGCTGGGGACGCCACTTCATACACCATTCCCAAATCTCATCATGGGTTTTGTCTTCACAATTCGCTCCGATCATGCTACAACATCCTTGGAAGCGAGGTACCCTATGCTCCCCAGTGGCCGAGGTGACCCCAACACGAGCTGGGAATCTAAATCTGAACACAAAATCACTAATCCACGTATCCTGCTGGAACGTGAGGACTCTTCTAGACGCAGGTGGCCAGTGTGTTACCATACGCACACTCTACGACTATAGAATTGACGTAGCTTATCTATCCAAAATACGCCTACCCAACTCCGGCAGACGACATATTCAAGTCCCTCAAACAGACGCATCCTACTGGATGTAACACATCGGGATCGTCGTTCAGCAGCGTTTATTCGGAAGGTTACCGCCAGTCAGTACAAGTGACTGGATGAGTGGTCGTTATTGATTTCGGATTTGAACATGGGTACCGGCTTCTTCCAGGTCGGGCGTCCTGGTTGACAGTATTTATTTTTATCAACGGAGTCATGGCAAGTCGCACAACGGTTGCGTTGGAATGGAGAAAAACGACCAAAAGGCCGCGCACCACAATGGTGGCACGGTGAAGACGGCTTGTTCGGGCTCGGTTTGTGAAAATTGGTCGAGTTTTTTGGCTGGGACCTGTTTGTGCATCTTTAGATTGTTGACTGCTTCAGATAGACGGCCGGGCTGTTCGATCATAGCAGCGTCATGTTTCAGACAAATTATACGTTCTCATTCTTCAACCAATTGTTGTAGAATTGTGCGAGTTCCTGATCAATTTTGGTCAGCACCTGGTGTGTAGGTTTGATTGAGTGGATGATTGTAAACCGCAAATGAAAATCAAGCACCAGAACTGGTGTTCGGTCAAGGACCCCAATTTGAAACGGCTCCGCTCACGGTTCATGATGCTGGCATATGTCGCGAGATTGTCCGCGTCTTTCTTCATCGATCTGAAGCATTGATAACGTGCGTTGAGTATTGATGAAGTCTCTGAAAATTTCTTCGAGGATGCGGATGGTGTCATCAAATAAGTGGTCACGATGGGCTCCAGGTAGAATGTAATTAGTGTAGCAGGCGTGTTCTGTGGATCCCAACTTCCGCAAAAAAAGTCGGACTGTTTTTTCGTCATTCCTGTTGGTGAGTTCCATGGCGAGGGTACCCTCATAAAGCTTGAACCAGGAATCAAATGTAGTGTCAAACTGGGGGTCATGGATAAACTGTCATGCTCCGCAGGACGATGTCCGAACCACAGTTTGTGTTGGGCCCGTGTTCGCACGTCGAGCAGTCAAGGTCTCCATCAGTTTGAGTTGGGACTGCAGCATCTTCAAGTCTGGACCGATGGACGCCATTTTTCACAAAGCCCGTCGCCACATGTTGAGTTGTTAGACCACACACGGTTAACACACTGAAGTCTCAAACCAACGAGACTGGATAAGGTGAATCGGATTGACAATTTTATGCCATACAGATAGCACAGGACATGATGACACAACACAGAATACGAAAGATATCCACGTCCTCGTAGGAATAAGATACACTTGACATTGGTGTTACTCAACAGAATTCGACTGGGTCTCCCTAAACCCGTATTCACACAACAGTATGACTCGCGATCGAACACAGACTCGAGAACACGGCGCACAGTTGGACAAGACTAGCCTGACCGCCAGCTAGAGAGGAAGGACGAACGCCGACACGATCAAACGTCTGTTCCCGACCCAGCGGCACAATGCAAAAATGCTTTCGACTCTATCGCTTATGTAGTGTTCTCAGATGGCCTCGTGAAAATGCGAGTTATATATATATATATATATATATATATATATATATATATATATATTACGCGGGCTTGGGAACAAGCATGGTGCCAACGCAACAACAAAAAAATTATAAAGTCGCTGGACGGTGGATTAAAAATCAGCATAAAGACTACAACAAGTAAAAACAAATTTTCAAGTATTTTCACCGTGCACGTTTTTTAAAAAGATTTCTTGTCTGTTTTTCAATTGTTTATGGGGAACGGGAAATCAAGACAGACCATACAACATTCGGGCCACTGGATTCGGCTCTGAGCCATATCTCAGCGTCAGCAAAATAAGAACCTTACAACAGTGGTAAGCGTACCAAATTGAAGAGAAAGACAATGAAGGTGACGCAGAATTGATGCTAACTCTGGGGCATATTTTCGGGGTAATGGCTAAAATACCGTCCGGACCAGATGGTTTGTTTTGGTCGTGTGGTTGTAATGTATGAAAGACCTTTCCAGCTATGATAAAGGGAATAAAGGGGCAGTTAGTGAGAGTTGTTAGAGGCAGAAGAATAGAGGAATCGGAAAAAGTAGAACTAGAGGCAAACCGGCAATAAAAACTTCGACTTCCTCATAAAGTTCTCAGACTAGTAAACCGAGAGAGGAACTGGAGGTGAATAAAACCCTTCGGGAAACGGATTTTCTGAGAGACCAAATTTATCAAATACCACTAGAAGAGAAGTCTAGACGTTCGGCTTTGTGGCGGATGAAACGATCCTCCCCTTTGTGAATGAAAGGGGAGCATTTGTTGCCGGTCTGTATGGAGAGATTGCGAGATTGAGCAGTAAGAGAGCGGCACCACCGTGTGAGTGCTGAGTTCTTCAGGCGCGAAGCATGATTGCACGCGTGAGTAAGCCACTCAGGGGATCAACGTCTTCCAGGTTTGGAAAAGTGTGGAATAAAGAAGTGCGTGCTTTGAAGAACAATTTCTGTAGAGTTTGAAACGGAGGTGAAAATCTCAGAAGTAAAACAACAGTCGCCTCATGGACAGGTGGTCAAAAAATCACGAAGACCATCGTAGTTGACTGAGTTTCAAGGTAGATAAGTGCGTCTAAAGTCGCAAGGAGAAACTGTATGGTGGGGGAGATAAAACAGTGGTTTGATGGGCCAAGTGAGGGAATGGAAGTAATATCAGGAGATGAAGAGGGAAAGAAAGTGAAAAATGAGTGCTCGATCGCCAACCCGATCGGGAACGCATGTGAGAAAGTCGACGAGTTAACTTAGATGGTTAACCAAAGCGAAAACTTTGACTTCGCTCCCCGCAACCATGGTGTCAGAGGAATGCAAAAGCTAGTTTTCGTTGTGAACAATAAAGTCGCCAGGAATGGTAACTTGGCATCTAGGGTCTGGTGCAAGTAAGTTCCTAATACCAAGAGACAATAAATCAAAAATTAAAGGATTTTTACTGTTGCGAGAGCGTCAAACCGTACTGAGGTAACGGTCAAACGAAGGGAACCGGAGTTTTTGGATGAAAAAGAGGATTGGTAAAAGTAGTCGGGAAGCTGGGGATGGGCTGTGTTCGACGAGGGAGAGATTTGTGTCTTAGTTAAGAATAAGACAAGGAAGAAAAAAGAAGAAAATGGTAAGTGCGAGTTTTTTCCCCCCAAAGTGCGTGCTAGGAGGCATGAGCGCTTATGCTTTGTGAATTGTAACTCATGAGTTTTTTAGGTGAAATCGGCAACCTAACTCTGGGCCTTGAAGTCGCGAAACACATAAGGTGAATAGGTACACGCTCCACTCGTTCTTAAGCATGGGATAAAAAAGAACACCAGAAACTCGCTTTTAAAAGATGTTTGTCGGCTGAATAGTTTGGACCCATCCTTTAGCATATTGGACAGTATATAGTTTTTTAAAACGCTTGAAATTCTTGCCTCCGGGTGTGTTATCCTAAAAGGACTCGTTTAAAACCTCAGCTTCACGATCCGATTGGCGCTCCTTCATTCTGCGTTTATCTTGGGGCCCTCAGACTGCACATCCAGTCGGGTGGGTGTGAGTATGACCCTAAGCGCTAGGGCCGAGGACGCGCCGCTAGACTAAGTCCTAGTCGCGCTCTGGAGCTGTGAAATTTGCAACGTATTCGCCCACCGTCTGTTGTCCAGAAACAGCCAAATACAGCTTCTACATGAGGCTACTTGGCACCTGGCATTGTAAGGAGCATCGAAATTCGGATTGTGGTAATGTTGCTTGTAAGAGTGACTGTAAAGACCGCTGAAAAATAATTGTTTCAATAAATCACGCGGGAGGATGAGAGGACGAGCATAATGTTTTGCATGCAATGAAAGATGGCTACTTGTGATTGTTGGACGATACCTCCTGTTGTGGGCTGTTGTACCATTCAGTTGCCAAGTTCAGAATAAGAGGATGACTGATGGGAGTGGAGTTCTTGTTCTAGTATGTGCCGCTAGCCTCTGCCTAGAAATGTTTTTTGGATAATATCATTGCCGAACTGTGCGGCATTGTAGGTGAAAATCCTTGGGTAACTCTCGCTCCGGTTTAAGTGATATTTGAGTCTGGAAATTTCGGTTTGACCATTAGCGTGACCTATATTGGTCGACTTCTCGTTAACCGTGGATGCAGCGCGAATGAACTTACGATCCCACCCATTGAACGCAACGGAATAACGTCAGGGCTCAGCACGCCCATTGTGCAGAATGGTTAAAAGCGCAGAGAAGCTTTGTGTTGCAACTTTACGTTGACAGAAACAATTACAATGTTTGGTGCTCTGGGTCGATCGGACGTTCTGTTAAAAGAAGACGAAGTCTCAAGAATTTGCTGCCAAATAATAATGGTGCGCATTCATTTAGGCCCTTGAGATGCCACATTAAAAATATAACACAAAAGTAAGCAACCACCTTTTTGATAGATTCGTGGAAGTATGTTCTAAGGTGAGCGCTGAATAGCCCAGACAGTGTTTATCTTCGACAATTCTACTGCACATCGACGGGTATCTGAATCTCGTTTGGCCAGTAGATAGTTTTTCCGTTTTATCCCTCTTTGTGGTCCATTTCTTAGTCCTAATGAGGAGGAATTTCATTGTAAGTTGTATGTTATTGCGTCTGGATGACGGAAAAATCGCCCCCAGAACAACACACAACCTGTCTCGCTGATTCTGTCGTCCATCGGGTATGCTTACCCGATACTATCCTGCTAAATCATCCTTATACTTGGGCACTTCAAAGTAGGTTCACCACCTTAATCTCATTTGAATCGTAAGGAACGTGAGTGAACGAAAGTTCATTTTTTAGAGTCACAGAGGAATTTTACTGCTTTAAAAGTTCGAAAACTTTGATTATAGGGAAACAGAGACAAGCCCACGAAAGTACCAGAAGATGCATAGATTTCTTCTATCACAAGAATTTTGCAATAAATACACTCATGGTATCACAACAACTGCATTTGCTTCTTACGTTAAGCACAATTCCACATACTCCAGATTACTTAGATTTGTAGTTTCGCTTCTTTGATACGGTGAATGGATTTATATTTTCACATAAAATTTACTCATCGGTGATGGATGGCTGTTACACTGCGACGTAAAACTGTCCAGCTACGGCATATGACTGTTAAATTACGGAAAGTACTGTAGCAATGCTTCGAATGTTGATGAGGGGATGAATTGGTGTATTCGAGACGATTCTCGTCTGATAATCAGACTTTGCGCTGTCCATTTTCAGTGAAACGTGGCCGGATTCCTTGGACTGCGTGCAGTTGAATGGCTACGGTTTCACTTAGAAACGAGCAACAAAGCCTATCATGCTAGAAAATATTCGATTATAGTTTAATATGGTGTTGATGCTTTTCATTAAACGAGAATGAACTCAGTAATCTGATAACACTATACGGGGAGTTTTTTTGAGAGGAGAGGGGAAAAATCCCGTCAAAACCGATTTATCAACCGTGCTTCAGAAAATAGAAAAAAATATGACCGAATGGGTAAACGAAAAAAAGGCGATCACGCTGCAGTCTATGCGAAGAAAGACGATTGTACAGTTAGAGTGTGACACCTGTTGTGGGTGATTAACTACAGCTGTTGAGGACCGGTGGTGAAAGGACATGGGAAAAATGTACTGCCGGAACAACGAAAACTGGGATTGTGATGGTAGGATGGCAACGAACCAGCATCTTCCCTGGGATAGGCCAGAAACTGCGAGTTCAAGTTCAAGGATGGATTATCGATCAGGCAAATGACCCCACCATGGACCCGGTTGTGTTTGTTGTTTTATGCGGCTGGCTCCTGCGAGAGGATGAGCAAGCTTCATACATGTCCCGAGTGGAAAAGAACTTGCCATGAAGAGTCTTGGGAGTTTGGTACGAAGTGGTGTCTCCAGCGTCACTCGGCTTTTTGTTTGAGGTAGCAACTCTAGCCCGTGCACAGCCGAGTGCTACCTGTCGGGCAACGGGAAGTTTTTGTGTCGGGAACCGGTGACCGAACCAGCGGTTTGTACGCCTTTTGGATGGTGGTATACCAATCTGGGATGCCCAACGAGCCCTAGCGATCTTGGTGCTTGGTTGCCGGTGGCTCTCTAGGAGCTCGTTCGCCATCCGGTAGAAGTCACCCAAGCTCAGGGGTCCATACAACCCTGATGATTGGACGGATTTCCTTGGTAGCCGTTGAATCCCAACAGATCTCATCCGCTCATGCAGGAGTATCCGTCCTCGCATGCTGGGCGCTGTCTCACCGAGGTTTTAAGGCATCGATTACCCTCAACCTGGTTCGGCCCGCCTGTCGGGCGGTTTGCCGGGGTGAGTTCGCTGATGTATGCCTCAGCTTCGTGGAGCCACGGGTGAGAGTTGGGTAGGTGCTAGAGACCAAGAAGATGGAATTTACCCCAAGGACCACGACATTCTACTAACTCAGAGGTGCTGCTCCTCTCTAATATCCCATGCACCCCGGTGGGGATTTGTATTTCTATTTGGTCAGACTTTGCGCAGCTAAGCGTCCGTATTTTAGTCATGAAGTACACTTAGAACCTCGTTCAATTGGGGAAACAAAGAGAATGATTACACATCGAAAACTACTAAGAAATTCAACTGAGACTCTCTCGGTTTGTGAGGATTTTGACCAGACAACAAACGGTAGAATTTCTCTAGACGGTAATATGAGAGAATATAGATCGAAAAGAGGATCTTGTAGGTGCGAGAGAGTCGCACTGGGATGGATCGCATTACAATCTGTTCTATGGGTACGCGTACAACCTTGAAGCTTCGAATTTCTAATAGTACTACTGAAAACAGTGTAAGTAGCTAGATTTTACTATTTCTATTCTCGAGGGAAAAATTGTGTGGCATCGTCCGCTTGAGGGATCGGTGAACAACACCGGGATTTGAAAATTATACATTCGAAGCTGCTCTTTTACCCTCCAAGTGATCAGATATAGCTGTCTACGCAGGGGGCGAGGGAAGTGTGGGAGAATTTTGTGGGCGAGCTTTTGATTTAGTCGGCCAGATGTAGCTCGCGCAACAGCAAATAGTTCGTTTACTAGTATGAAAGATACCCAACAGTACTTGATAAATAATTTTGAAATCTTTCTGCAGCAAACCAGAAGAAAAACAGCAGGGGAACATTAGGAGTGAACGGAAGAAACATGGATGAAGGAGAAGGGAAATAGTACTCTGCTGACCGTCGAAATTTTTATGATTTCGTGTTTGGTAAAGTAGCCTGTGAATTTTTTTCACGCAGTTTGATACCTTAGATGATCACCTCACATCTGCATCGATGGTGATTCCTGAATGTTTGATAGGAACTGTCCTTTCCAATAGTCCTTTGGAG
Organism: Fasciola hepatica; assembly: GCA_948099385.1. Taxonomy (NCBI): domain Eukaryota; kingdom Metazoa; phylum Platyhelminthes; class Trematoda; order Plagiorchiida; family Fasciolidae; genus Fasciola; species Fasciola hepatica. The sequence continues at coordinate 16,910,338 of CANUEZ040000067.1, forward strand.
GTGACAGATCGCTCACAAAGATAAGCCGATCAAAAGTGGGTAAATGTAAATTCGAACCATTTGGATATATTCGAGGTTAAATCGGATCGAACTGAGAAATCACATATATGAGACAGATTACGGGAAAAGCTATTAAAATACTGGGTTACGGAAACAGCTTGGCAAAGAGCCCCATCATTGGCGTGTTACAATAAATGTGCTGCAGAATTGGTTGACTGGTAACTAATGTAAGCGAAGAAAGAAGAAAAGAACAGCTCCCTGTAGCAGTCTTGAATTATTCACCAAACGTTTGGACGTTTCAAGACTCGGTCGTGTGTATGGATTCCTGTTAGTAAGATTGTCAGACAATCACGCCAATAGAGACATGGGGCAGCCAAAAGCTTCCAGTTTACGAATATGTAGAAACCACGGAATAGGATCAAAAGAGGATGACTAGTTTAGGAAAGCATATGGTAAAAAATTCACTGATTCGTCCACGTAGTTAACTAGAGAAACGATCGCATTCACAGTGAACCTGTTTGGTTCAGATAAGCTGAAGAGGGCTGCTGGGAACTCCACTCACTAACAGAGTGATGGAGTGGGGAGCAGGACTGCAGCCCAAGTTTCCCCCTCAAACGTGAAGGTAGTCAGAACAGGACAACTCTTTTTCTTGATTTGAGCTAACGGCTTAACGGACGGAATCAGACCATCAAATAGGACAACCGTTTACTAGTTACAGTGTTCGTGTTCCGTTCTAAGTATGCTCGGTCTAGGAAAACCGTCCTGGATATGCTATTTTCTAACATGAATATATTCAGTATGCTCTCTTTCTGTCATCTTCATTCTGATTGAACCAAAGTCTTTTATTTGCATTTTTTTCTGTACCAGTTTCAATGGGTGAAACATTCGTTTCTCGTTTGATCGGAAACACATTTTGGCTGGCAGGTGGTTTGTACTACAATTACATCACGTTCCTGGGCTACAGTGGTAAGTCACCGTATTCCTTTGCTCCGACGGGTTCTAAGCGTCTCTCATCTGATATCTCGCTTGCAAGCATTTCTGTGGAAATGCGTGGACCGTGCATCCTGGATAATGTACGTGATGGATACTGTTATAATTCTCTACAAATGTTGTATCAGCTAGTCACATTTTTCCCATATCGGTTTAGCCCGCAAGTGCTACATGTGTTTCTTTTTGAATTCCAATTTAAGTACCATGTTCACTCTGCTGCAAGGCACGACGAGACAAATAAATTAAACATTGCAGGGTTTATAATTTAGGGTTCTCTGGACCGTTGTACTGCTCGGTCATTCCAGCCGATAGAACCGATAATGATGACGGACTCCTTCAACTATGTTCCGACCATGGACTATTCCTAGCGAGTTCAAATTCCTCACACAAAAAGCGACACCGACTAACCTGGCGTCCTCCTGCAGCTTCACAGCGTTGGACTCAGATCGACCATGTTACTGTCGGTTACCGCTGGTGCGAATCAATTCGACTGTCGATCGTTTTGGTCCACGTATGTGGGCACTGATCACGCCCTTGTCCGCGCGCGCTTCAGCTTGCGCCTTGTCGGTGGTCAAAACAACGCGAAAGCGAACCGTTCCTTGCAGCTGCTACCAGACCATACCCATTGATCTGTTTTCCAAGCAGAATTATCCACCAGGTTATCGATGCTGTGAAATGCTCAGGATCCAGAGGAACGATGAAGAAAGATCAAACAGGCATTACGTGAAGCTGCTGATTCCGGCCAAGGTTCAACAACCAGACACACCCAGAAGCGGTGGATATCTGCATCTTCAGTTGCGCTGTTAGATGCTCGCATATCATTCCCTCGGATTGCAGATACGATGAGGCACGGAGATGCCTTAAATGCCAACTGATTCGAAGCCTGAGAATCGACCGTGAGCAGCGGTGGATTGCAATCTGTAAAGAGAGATGGAAAAAGCTGCGGCGATTGGCAACAGCCGCAACGTTTTCCTTCTGATTGTAAATACCGGTCCATGTAAACCAGGCGTTAGTGAACTGATCAAAGAAGCGAACAGCTCACGGATTCAGACTGGTGAGCGTGGTCTAATTTGTTGGGCGGAGCATTTTGAGCAGCAGTTTCATTGGCCTTTACCCATGACAGGTTTTCTGACTAGCGCGATGGTTATAGCTCTAGCTGTGGATACCAGTCCTCCGTCGGAAACGGAGATTCTCTGTGAGATAGGCTATTCTAAACGACATAAGGCTGCTGTACCGGATGCATTACCTTCATCTATTTTGAAGGACGACGGCTCAGCACTCTTACTGGAGTTGACGAGACTCCTTGTTTTGGTATATGAGAAGGAACAAGTTCTAAAGAGTTGGTGTGAATCGGTGATCATGCCGATTTAGAAGAAAAGTGAAAAATCCTTCTGTGAAAAGCACAGGGTAATAAGTCTGATTAGCATCGCACCTAGACTGCTCGCTGGTGTTTCCCACCGCTTATCTAACCGTCAGGAACAGTGCTCGCATGGGAATCAAGCTGGATTTAGACCTGGTCGAGGTTGTATTGATCACATCTTCACTCTCCAACAAATTTTGGAACATAGACACACCTTCCGTAGGTCCACTTTTCCATTTTCCTTGATCTTGAAGTGGCCTGCGACTCAGTTGACTGCATGGTTCTCTAGTGCTGTGTTTTGTTGAAGGTTGTACCAGAAAAATTGATTTCCATCATGAAGTTTCTTTACAATTATAACCGAAGCCGAGTTCGGGCTTACGGTGATCCTTCACCCGAGTTCACCACGGAAAGTGGTGTACGTCAGGACTGCCCCTTTTTCTTTTTCTCTTAAGCCTCGCGATTGATATGGTCCCAGAGACCGCATTTTTGTCTGATGAGGATGGTGGTACTGAACTTTTCCTGAGTGGAAATATTTCAGACCTTGAATTGGTTGACGACATAGTTCTACTAAGTGAAGATCCAGGTAAGTTGCAAGCTTTTCTAGGCAATTTGAGTAACTGTAGCAATCAATGTTCGGTATGCGTTTTGCACCTTCAAAGTGCAAGGTGCTGTTGCAGGACTGGGTTGGTCCAACACGAAACCTTTCAGTGTCTGGGGAGATTGTAAATGTAGTAGATAAGTTCTGTTATCTGGGGAGCTGCATTTCACTCGGATGTCGGATGAAGTGTCTCTGCGTATACAGAAGGCTTGTTTGGCATTTACCAACCTTAGTCCTTTGTGGCGTCCTCGTGACATCCGTTTATCTATCAAGGATCGAGTGTACGCTGCAGCAGTCAGGCCCGTGCTTTTGTATGGTTCGGAGACATGGTGACTGCGGGTGGAGGCTATACGAGGATTGTCGATATTCGATCGCCGATTTCTTCGTAGCCTTGTGGGAATACTGCATAAGCAATGGTGAGGTTCGGCGGAAAGTCTCAGGTTCATGGGTCAAATCCTTAGATGAAATACTCAAGCTCACCGGGCTAAGATGGTTGAGACATGTGTTGTGCATATCCTCTGACAGGATCCCACGGTGTGGTATGTTTGTTGAGGCGGGTAATGGTTGGAAGATGAGTAAGGGTTGTCAGTTCATGACGTGGAAGAAAGGTATGAAAAGCTTAACTGGTGGACTTGTCCATGTAGGGCGTGTTAGACTTCCTGGGTGGGGTCCAAGCGACCCCACCACTCTAGTATGAGATACATTGGAGGATTTGGCTAGGTGTTGCAACCAGTGGCGCTCCGTTATCCGCAATCTTTCTTAATCCACTTGAAACCAATATTTGTACTTCTCTTACTCCTTTCATAGTCCTTTTTATCATTATTTCCTATTATGGTTTCCGCTAGGAGATAGCAATCAAGGCCACCGCACTCAATGCATGGTTAATGGTTATCTGAACTGGACTGACCTGAGCACCTATCTATTTGTCTGATCTCAAAGCATTTGCAGTTTATCCAACGACTAGACCGCGGTTGGCATAGCAATGCTGAGGATCTGCTTCGGAGTGCAAATGATTACTGCCGGAACAGAACTGATACAATCGTGGTTTGAACCCGGCTGATATGCACTGGTCATGTTTCGCACCAGGGACAAAGAAGCTGTGTAATACTTTCGAGTGGGATTGGAACAAGGCTGCGGCCGGCGGGAGTCGTGGTGATTCGTTCTGCCAGGTGATCAACCTTAGCGTGCTTTACTGTCCTTAATTACATTAATGAGCATGGTACACACTAAAAAGGGGCAAGTCCCATGGCACAAGGGACTCACTGTGCATGTGGGGACTATCCCGATTTCTTGGGCTGTGAATTTAGCAGAAGCTTAGTTTCACTAGCTTTACGGACGATATAGGCTGTACGCGGCTACGGGCAACAACAAATTTCAATTGAATAACCGTGTTTATCATAATTACGTGGTTCTGTATAATACAATATATGTATGTACATAAAAGCGCAGGTTCGCGAAAGCTGCTCTGGCTGTCGCAATTCGTGATGTGATCTCCTCCCCAAAAGCACTGCCAGCTGTGATCAAGCTCCCGGGGTACCTAAAACTATTGACTACCTCTAACCGACCGCCACAAAGCATGAGTGGAGGCACAGGCTGTTGCCATACTTGAACAAGTACTTTGCACTTTGAAGGCGCGAAGTACACACCATATCGGGACACCTCAACCGTCAAGCGGTTCGATACGTGTTGAATTGCCTGTGCACTGTCGCTCAGCAAGACGATGTCATCAGCGTGCGCTGAGTGAAAGACTGTGTTCCCTGGAAGGAGTTCAACCCTACCTTTTGTAAGACCAGACAAAGCGTTCTGTAGTATATCCTCCATAGCAAAGTTGAAAAGAAACAGAGATGTAGGGCAGCCCTGTCGTACTCCACTGGAGACGGCAAAGGGTGGCAAAAGCCGGCCGTAAGCCCTAACCCGACCTGACGTATGACGATACAACTCTTTGAGGACCGACACACTTCTCAGGTACACCGTAGTGCAGACCTATCGACGGAGTGGAAGGCCGCGTGAATGTCTAGAAACACAACAATCGTTCACCTTTGGAGGCGTAACGGTGCTCTGACAGCTGTCGGAGGGTGAAGATTTGATCGATGCACCCACTACCGGTACGAAACCCGGCCTGTTCCTCGGGAGTTTGCTTAGAAGCTATCGAGATGAGGCTTATGCTCTTATGGTTGGCGCAGTAACTGCGCGTGTCTATCTTGAAGATGGGGACAACGATCGACTCCTACCACAAAGAGGGAACTTTCTTGGCGTTCCAGACCTTGAAGGACAAAGCTTGAAGTTCTCTAACAAGCTCCATTCTGCCTTTTTCAAATAGGGCTGGGGAAAGGCCATCAGAGCCCGGCGCTTTGTGGCGTCCTAGAGCTTAGGTTTCCTTGTGGACCTCCGCCTCAGACGGTGGATCTGTTGAAACAGACCACAGAATAAGAAAATAATCTAGCTGGACTATGCAAAGGAATCACAGGTGTCGCAGTACAAGTTGTTGTACCTGGAAAATCACAGAAGAGACATGTGAACAGAAATGGATCAACCTGACAATAGGTCTGTTTGTTTTACACGCGTGTTCTATGGTTTACCAGTGTAATGCACTGACAGCGGGCTACGGTCGTGAGTTCGAGTCTTCGGCGAGCAGTTTTTATGGATGGGTGAAACGTTCAGCAAATTTTTCTTACAATGGGGATGTACAATCAAAGGACAGCAGAACCAGGAATGTAAAGGTAGAATGTTCATGCATTGTACATTATAGGACGTAAATATGAACTGTGTCAGTGCATTAGTCAAGTATTAAATGTGACCGCGGTGAGAAGTAAGTGTGCTGCACCAGAAATGCTCTGAATCACGAAATCTAGTAATCAGCAATTCTGCGCTCAAACCACGAAACGCAATAAAAAGGACGTGGAAGTCAAGTGGTACTCAGCAAAAGTATGTAGATCGGCAATACTATTCATTTACTGACAAGGCAAGCATGACAGAAATGAACAGTCAGAAGTTAATGCATTACAGTCGATGGCATTTACGTGTAGTCTATCACTGAACACAACCAGTCAGTCATAGCAAAACGACTGGTTGACGCATGAGAATTGTGAAACGTGGCTTACCTGCCTGGGATTGCCCAAACAAGTAGGTACATGCACCAAGGAACCTGCCTCAGTATGTGTGCGATCATGGAAACGGTGATTCAAGATTCAAGCCCACAATCATCCAGCCTCATTGAAAGTTGGTCCCGGCACAGTAAGCCACTGGTTGATTTGACAACATTCGGAGAGTACGGTGTTTTTCACTCTGTCATTTGGAGAAAAAACCGTGTACATAGCAGCGAACACGGACTCAGTAGTTCAGAAATAAGCGAATATGAACTACCACTACACCGATTAAACAAGCACTGCACGTCATCCTGCACGCTTGTCACAACCAGATAATCTTGAAGATCGCTACTACAGTGTGCTGCCATATGGCAAGGCCGTGTGAATGCAATCCAATGCATAGTATGCGTAAGAATAACGATCTCGTCTTTTTAGTTTCGTGACCACCAACTTATGACTCGCTGTATTATCGAGAAGTTAGCGGCCCTAATTCTCAGGCCTGGATTGGTGACTGACAATGCCCTCAGCAATTGCGGTAGCAAGCTGCATGACAGCGGAACTGTCTGTTATCCAGACCCGTATTTCCAATTTCAGTAGACTACAAATTAGACCACTCGACCATCACTCAAGTACGCCGGTTTTGTTTGTTGTTTCAACATAATGCAGCCGGAATTGACGTCAACTAAAGAGAGTGACCAGGCACAGCAACTGGGTTGTTTCAGTTCAGTTCTTTCAACCATGAGTCTCGCACTTCTGTGCTCTGGTTTTATTCGTTGCCTTGCAGTATCGTCGAACCAGAAGTGAAATACATAAGTGCCTAATGAGTAAATAAATAGAAAGGAGAAGTATGATTGTAAATCATCTTGATGCATGAATATTTCGAATACAAATATCCCAATGACCGCGGGACTCATCCACGCAGACCGATATCTTCAAACATCCGTTCATTCCGCAATTTATGGTGAGCAGGCTGTTGACAGCCCTATTGGTGTTCGAATAATGTAATTGTAGGATCCTCTTGTTGCACTTAGTGAGCCTTGGGCTCAGCATTTTCTTTGTGTTTTGCAGATCGAACACAAGCAACCCCCGCTGAGGAACACTGATCCTTGTATATTACAGCTGAATGCGTTTGTAGCATGCAGGATCAGTGATCTTCCGCGGAGGTCCCACGTGTCTAATCTGAAACCACAAAAACACGGAAAACTCCATAAGCCCAAAGCTCAGTAAGTGTTTCATCGAATTCCCACGCTTACATTAAACGAACACCAGTATGGCGACCTGTTGATTGTCCCTTACACCGCTCCACCAGCGTATGAGCACTCTCCACAGTACTCCACCGCACATCAGGAGTAGTCGGTTCACCGTGACCAAATCGGGCAGGCCATGCCACAGGGCCACACAAAAGCCGGAAACTACTCAATTAAGGAAGCCCACCGTTCTACTTGATCCCACCGATAAGATCTCCGATTCCGTAGTATGCAGGACCAGTAATCTGTGTAAGGTCGCATGTGTTCGATCTGAAGCCACAAAAACAGAAAATTCCATGAGCCCAGAGCTCAGTTAGTGTCTCACCGAGTTCCCGCATCTGCATTAATCGAATATCAATATTTTTTTTTAATTAAATGCTTGCGCATGAGTGCAGTGGAAGCGGTTTATACCCCACAGCCACGAGAGCCCACTGTACTACTGGGGATAACCGGTAACCGAACCCTAAGACTTGGAGTGGCAAAGAACCACATAAGGTCCCAATAGATCAGGTGTGGCCTATAGTTCGGCACTGACGTCATACTTTGTAGCCAAGGTAATGCAGTAGTGATTACTGTGGCGACGGAAACGGGCAGCTATAGAATCAACCACGTCCACTAGCAGACAAAAAAGCATGGCTATTGCAGAGTAGGTCGTGTGAGACAAAACTGTTTGTAGCGAGGATAAAGAGAGTTGCGGCAAATTCGTGGTAGGCTGGAAGGCACCCTAGGTCGAGACGTCGATCGGGACAGTCGTGCGAACGCGGCAATATGCGCACTCGGATGCACATGATCAGACAAAAGCCAAAGTATGCACAAAACATGAACATTAGTGTCGTTGTAATGCGAATTACGAATTACTTAGTGGCAGTAAATATGCTTTCATTTGGAATTTTCTGGTTCCAAAAGTTCATTTGTCCCCCACAATCAGTCCTCTCGTTACGTTTACTTTAAACTGTTGTCATGATCCGTCTGTTCGTATGATACTGTCACGCCGTTCCAATCTGCAGTCCATGCCTCAGTACAGTTGTGTAATCTAGTGTACCTCCATGGAGGTCCCAACGAACAAGTAGAAAATCTCTTGATGGACAATGCCAAAGTACAGTCTGTACTATGAATTCTACGAGGAAGTGTACAATCAATGCAACCAATGAGCGTCGGAACTGTGATGTGAATGGTTATTTCGTGGGATGACCTTGGGTCGCACATGATGATGATGCGTGTGTAGTCCTGATATGAGCGATCGTGAACATCTTGATCATGTACGAATGGGTTATGGTCGCAAACCAGGACAGCAGGTAGCTTAACAAAGTTAGGATCATAGAGAAAAAGCACACGAAGAATCACACCAGCTGAATTGTCGATGACGTGATTTAACGGATCAAATTAGTCGTGACCTTGAATTTCATGTTTCCATTTACGGCCAAATGGCTTTGCTGCACTCCAGGTGTCGACCATCGTTCAACTGATGGCGTATTTTCAGAGCCGCCTAGGCTGTGCGCACGGCGCCATCCATTTTGGTCTGCTGATAGGGACTCTCTTTCCGACTATGAATTACCTGGATCTACTTATTGAGTGCATCGTGTTAACTGTGCTCCAAACATGAATTCCCGAGTGCATTTTTTGACTCGGCTACATTAAATGGTAATGCTACAATTGCCGATCCTCTGCAGATCGAGACCAGACTACTTCAATAGTTCTCACTAATATCTGTCTGATGGCTCTGTCGCGACGAGATTGTACCTTGACGTGGTGTGATGGATTGCGTGCCTCTAACACCCAAAGAGCCATATAGGATAACTTTTTTAGGCCGGAGGTGCAATCCTGCCTGACAGGTCAGTGGGTAGAGGCCAGACAAAGTCCAGTCTCCGGGTCCTCCAGGTTGGGGGTTGATTTGAGCTAGCAACTCAGTCAGTAAAATCAGTGGAAGAATAATTGATCCAAGTAAGTGGGCTTCCACTCAGCCACCCCGCTGCCTTGCGGACAGGTTCTTGTTAGAACTAAAGGCTTTGGATGAGGACCCTAATCGTTCTCCTGCTTTGTGGCTGGACACCCTAGCAGTACCCGTCCAACATCTCCCATGAACTGCACGAATACAAAGAATTCCATACTGCATCGGTCGTCCAGCAGGATAATCAGGACCGCGCTGCCCATTGCATCGAGCGGAGTGGGTAGTGAAAAGTGGGCTACTGCTCAGAGTTCCCTCTCTTTTATTCAACCTTTGTCTTCTGTCCCCAGCCACCCCTCTTTGCCCCATCTATCCACCCATAATGCTCCCACTGATAGCACGGTCAATACTCGCAACGGTTCACTGTCAAATAGTGTCGGGAATAATCCTCTGTCTGGTAACTCACATTTTCTCAAGCCTCGTCAGCCTCTGAATCTGGGGTCCTTCAACGTGCGTACACTCATACAGGCTGGTCAGCAGGTGTGCCTAGCACTCACAATAAACTCTCTAAGAACTGATGTCTGCTGCGTAAATTAAACGCGTATCCGGGATTCAAGCAGTGTGATTCGACTTACTACTCATGATATATCATCAAGGTATTTACTACCCACTTTAGGAGACGAAGTAGCTCGAGCTGTGGATCAAGGTGGTGTAGGAATAGTTTTGACTGACAAAACTGAGGCTGCCTACTTGGACTGGATCCCTGTTAACAGTCATTTATATGCGACAAGACCTCAGGGATCAGTTGGCGTTCGAAAGGATAGTTGTGTTAAGCGCAATTTGTTTGTGATCTAGGCGTACGCCCCAACGGACTGTAGTTCTAACATGCAGAAAGGTGATGAACTCACCACTCGTTCGCATTAGTAAAGGCTCTAACATTGTAATGCTAGCAGGTGATTCTATTGCACCAGTTAGCAAACTTACTGCGTCAGAAGCTTGTTTAGGTGGGCGTTGTGCTCCATCCGCTGAGCGTACAGATAACAGGGATAGGCTTCTCCAGTTTTGTGCAGGCAGTTGGTTATTCCTGTTCAGTACAAATTTCCGACGCAGTTCGCGTCGCATGGCGACATGGCGCTCTAACACTACAGGTACTGTAAGTCAGATTTATCATATCGCCGTAAGCTACAGGTGGTGCAGTTCTGTTCAGAACTGTAGATCTTACTGGTCTACGTGCGTAGAGTCGGACCATGCATTAGTTTTAATGCGATTATCTCTCCATCTCCATGGTAATCGTCACAAACCGCAAAGCCGGTTAGCTGTGCAATGTTTGTGTGATTCAGAAGTTCGCACCGGTTATGAACAGAAATTAGCACATGAGCTAGAATCTACGACAATCAGTAATGTAGATAAGCATTGGGCCCATATCCAACTGGCAATGCACGTTGCAGCAGATTTCGTCTATGGTCCTAGATCCGATGTGCATCAAAGACACTGGATTTCTCAAGAGTCGGTCATTCTAATGGAGCAAAAGCGTCAACTCTGGAACTGTATGGAGTAGAATAAGATACGAAGACGTTTATAAAAGCAAGTTACGAAAAGCCTTAAGAATGATCGCGAAAATAGGCGGGTCAAAGTAGCCGAACAACTGGAAGTAGCAGCTGCTTCAGGTAACAGTCAAAAACTGTTCAGACTCATTCGCGACACCGGTGGACGGCGAACTTCGGTTAGGGAAATGATATGCGATATCAATGGAGAAACCATTCATGGTAAAGAGCAAAGGCTCGACCGCTGGACCGAATACTTCAAGAAGCAGTTTAACTGGCCGCGCTTATATAGTTAGTCCTTCGTCAACAACTGCTGTTCCTTGGGAAGTATCACTTGAACCTCCATCGGAAGTGGAAATGGAGTCATGCATTCAATCACTAAAGCGAGGGAAATCGGCCGATCCCGACGGACTCCCTCCAACAATGATGCGTTGGTAAAACCATCACCTTGCTGCATGATATTTGGAACGAGGAGCGTATTGCGTTGATATGGAGCGTGCCATTGATTGTACCCATCTCCAAGAAGGGAGTATGCAATGACTGTAGTAATCATCGTGGGATCAGCTTAATTTCGATAGTCACCAAAGTATTATCCCCGATTTTGCTACGTTATGTGACAGGAACGCCCACAGACAACAGGCCGGATTCCGCCCAAATCGAGATTGCATGGACCAGATTTTCACTCTTCGCCCACTACTTGAAACTCGTCGAGCGCACCGTGGACCGACAACAATGGCTTTTCCTCAACTTGAAAGGCGCCTTCGATTCAGTTGACTGGACAGCGCTATCCAGTGCTCTTCACCGAAATAGTATGCTTCGGAAGTTCGTGAATCTACGGAGGTCATTGTGCACTCATACTTCTGGTCGCGTAAGGGTTTACGGTCAGCTATGCAGTCGGCTCGTTATGACCAACGATTTTGCAAGACGACGTCAACGATTCCGAGCTTGATGCTCGATGGTGAAGTGTTGAAAATTGTCGACCGCTTCAATTACCTCGGCAGCAGCGTTAGGATAAATTAAGCGTGGAAGTAGAGGTCAACACGCGTATATCCAAGACTCGAGGGGCGTACGCTGGACAGAAGCACTTGTGGCCTAAACCTGATAATTCACTTAAGTTGAAAAGTCGTATGTGCTGTTTGGTGGTGCGTTCAGTTTTTTTGTATGGTTTCGAGAATTGGAGTCTGCGTGCGGAAGATATTCGTCGCTCTGGGGTTTTCGACCACCGATGTTTGCTTAGTATCACTAAGATTGGATGGAATGATGCTGAGGTTGGGAATGGAAGAGGCCACGTGAAGGTCAACAGATGACGTGGCAACGAGGAATGAGAAAATGTACAACAAACTTAGGAAAAGTAGGTGATTCACGTCTTCGTGGTTGGGGTCCAAAAGATCCGTCTACCAGTTGGTTGGAGACACTGAAGGATGTGGCAGTGAACCGTGAACAGTGACGATCGTTTTGTGACTTTCTGTCGAATTAGAATGATTGATCAATGTCCGTTTGTACAGTTGGACTGTGCATTCCTTGTGTTGGCTACTAGGACGATGTTTCCTTTTCCCTCCCATTTAGATTCACTCCCTGTCCATCTTGTATATTCATACTTTCTAATTCAACGTGCAACGTGGTGGGGGAGATAGTGGCCAATGGGGCTTGCCGTACTGTTTAACACTGTACGTTGATGGTAGATTTGAAGTTGTCTGACTAATATGATCGATTTGTGAAGTTGCGGCTTCGTAGTTCAGCTACTAGAGTGCACATGTCGCTGAAGTGTTTGTTTGGTCTTCATGCGTGGGGGTTATATCCGATGCGAGCCAACTGACTTTCTTATCAGTTCAGCTATCAGAGCTCTTGAATCACCCGGTTGCCCTTGTATGATGATGAAAATGCCATCATCAGCATGCCAAACGTTTCTGAAGTTCATTGGCGGTAATCTATTCTGCGTCCATTCTTCCGAATACGTGGCACATCAGAATCAAGTTTCCTCCCCGGACGCAGTTGTTCTCGAGTAAAGAAGCCAAAATCACTGGTTTGCACACATACACACACACATTATATATATATATATATATATATATATATATATATATATATATATATATATATATATATTGATAGTAAGTAGTATGTAAACGTAGTAAGTACGTTTGACCGCAGTGTTCAGACGTTTTTTGATCAACCGACTGATGTCATCACCTTTGAAAGACAATTCGCATTTTGGGCACGTCTGGTGATTTCTGTCCATTCTTCTTAGGTCTGGAGTATTTACAGATAAACGCGACTAAATAGCCGTTTGCTTGTGGCGTTTTCTTGCCAACTTTTTCCTTGTTGGGTGCAAATTGCATGTGCTCTGTGGAATAGCGTTCTGACAAGGCCAATTTTATAGGTAACTGAAGCGAAATTCGGGAAGTTTAGATATTGCCCAATTGTTTTCATTTGAATCATCAATTTGATTTTTGTGCCTATGATTGCTCCTGATTCCGCATCAAACGTTTGTCGGAAATGTGGTGGTCTTTTCAATCCGGTGTCTTCCCGTCTTTGTCTGTTTTCCCCTTCAGCTTTACCATATCTCAGAAGAACCACGGTGCTTTTGATGCCTATGAATGTTCTGGTTTTCTTCTATCTGCTCGCTATGGGATTACATTGGAATGCAAATACGCTCCTGTGGCATTTTTTATGGTTCCAGATATAGTTGCGTTACTCACCGTTGTGTCTTACAGGAGAGACCAGAACACCGACTGTTTCATATTTTCATCTTGGTCCACTGATTGCCTCACAGCCCGTATTCGCTCACCTATTCGGAACTTCTCACGTACCACAAATATTTGACTTCAGATTGTGGCGTCCGATTTCCTGTGATATCCTTTTCCCTGGCCCGCTTCCTTCTCTGTCACAATTCGTTTCATTTGATCTGCCCTGCACGCCTCTCTCTCTCTCTCTCTCTCTCTCTCTCTCTCTCTGAACTGTCACTTGTGTTCGTGACCAAAGTGGATGTCTCTATTGGTAACTGACATAATGTGTTGCACTCATTGATGATGTTATCCTTGTACATATGCCACACTAATGGGCTCAGCTGATTATTCTGGTCTTTTTGAGTGCTCCTCACTCTATCAGTTTTTGGGTTCCCTCGTTTGCACTTCTGAATGCAACCACAGAATCTGAGAAGGACGCCGTATGTTGCTTGTTATTTCAGAGTCATGTTTTTCTTTCAGAGGAGGGATATGTGTGCCTGTCTGCATTGTGATGCAGACTGTATGTAGGTTTTCATACTTTCATCCTCATCGAAAATGAGGAAAAATGCGAAATAGACAAAATGCTTGTCCGTTGCACTCCACCGTTTTTACTTAGATCTGTACGGCAAGTCGAATTTTGGATGATATATTGATCAGTTTTTCATCCGGATCGATTTCCAATTCATTTTCGATCCGTTTATGAAGTAACAATTGGCTTTTGAAATGCGTAGCTAGTACTCAAACGGATGTTGACAGTTTTTTACATCAAGGCTATTGCTGTATGCGGATCCTTCCTCCGCGTTTGAATCAGCTCGTCCATTCCCAGCTAAGGCGGACATGATCGATGATTCTTGACATCTACAAGTACATCGTCGCAGTCTACCTTGTGTTTTTGATGATTTCATTTTTAAGCCCTAACGGTTCCGTTTATTTTCGTTAATTTCGTTGTCCGACTAGTACGGTTACATGTGTGGGCTGGAAGGGCCCGGTTACTACTGGCATGGATGACCGTGTGTTGCGGCCTTTTCTTTTGATTGGTCGCCGGGACCAGGGTGATCACTGACGCCCTGGCCCCAGGTGGCGACTTGCCCTTGCACTCTGGCGGGTGTAAATCTGTGAACGTTCCCTATCGAGTTCGCTTAGTGGTGCAGCTTTACCAGCGGAGATGTCTTCGGGCCATCCTGTTGTGCATTATCTAACTCAGTGAACCCCTTTGTGTTTGTTAAATTTTCTTACGTATGTTTATTTGACACTAACATATGGAAAACTTTCAGATGAATAAAATCTCAGTCACCCGGCATCGTTCTTTCTCGTATTGCGATGATTGATGCAACTTTACAGTGGTATCAGATGGTACTACGCATCCCTTCCCTATCTTGCCGCCGCCATTCACTTTACCATTTGTCGGCTTTTCAATTACAACGGCCCTCTTTTAGAATTATTTTCACACTGTTATGTGACCAACGGAAGGATAAGACGATTACTTTATATATCCATAAGATTGATACTCACAAACTGCTCGCATCAGAAAGTCGAGTTATTGCGATCTCGGGTTTGAATTTTGCTGTCGAAAATCAGTTCTCCACTCGTCTGCCTCCAATTAGTCGCCAAGTCCTTCCAGAAATTATGCATCTTCAGTGTACAAGTTAATAAAAGAAACAATACAGTGTATGCGGTGCTGTCAAATGCATCCTGGTTTTCTGCGATTACTTTTGAACGAAATCAATTAGTGACCAAATTTGGCATGTTGGTGTGTCAACCCATTACAGGGATTTTAAACATGAAACAGATAATTCGACTTATTCCGAAGCTGTGGAATGCTACAGACCCTACCTGGACTAATGGCAAAAACATCAGTGGTCTGGAAAATCAATGGCCTTGGTCAGTCATGACTCATTTTCGATTCGGAGCGATGTAATAGATGAATATTCACTTCACACGTGATCCAGGATCGAAGTTTGCCCAGGCTATACATTCTGATTCGAAGTAGAGACCTCTCATTTATCAAAGTGGCGGGATGACGTGAGGTTCAAGGTACTTGGAGCTGCAAAAAAGAAAAGATGCCTGCATAAAAAGACTGGGGGATAAATATAGGCCACATTTACAAGCAAAATTCCAGATCTGTAATAGTTATCCGTAACTTTCTGAATAACCTCGACCACTATGTCGTTAAGGAAAAAACGAAATTCGAAAAGTCTCCGAGTGGGTCGCGAGAAGACTTGTGCACGGTGCTTCAAACCAACTGACGAGTGCACTGAAGCTGCAGAAATCCCTGCAACTGAACGTGAGCATTCGGCGTCTTCAGCAACCCTTACACTCAGCACCACATCTGCGGCACAGAAAGACGAATTCAATGCCTTGGATGACTGACCACCATTTTGAAGGTCGAGATGAATGTGCCAAGAATCACACCAGTGGGGTTGCTAAATGGAATTATGTGGTATTTACCGATAAGAAAAAATTTAATTTTGACGGTCCTGACGGAATCATGTACTGCTGGCATAGCCTCAGTCATTGACAATAAAGATCACTGTTTTTTTCGTAACCGGCTAGTTTTTTTGCCATTGGTCTCTAGGTGGATTTGATAGCATCTCGCACCTCAGAAAATTTTCCTGGGATAAATCGAATTATACGTTTCACGTTGTAAATCCCTGTACATTTTCGACATATTAATGGATTGACACACCAGCATGCCAAGTTTGGTCACTCTAAATGGTTTCGTTCAAACGTAATTGCAGAAAACCAGAGTGGGTTTGGCAGCATTTCGTGCATTATATACCAGATTTTTTGATGACAGTTGGTAGGAGAAGCATTGTGAACTGTGATTAGTCCTGGAATGCCTAAAATTTTGCGGCCCGGAAGAAAACAAATGCGTAATTCATGCTTGAGTCGGTCAAATCAATTATCTGAATCACAGTGGACTGCTTCCATTTAGCTTGCTTAGATGTGTGAGATGTTACGCTGTTTGTAAGGAGATGTTGGTCGTGCTTCAGAGTAATTTTTACGATTTGGAAGTCACTTCTACAAACAAGGCGATTAACCGTGAGGTACGATTGTAACCGATTTTGGTCCGCTGTTAATTGCTGTTATCGAGTCGGTCGTGACGCGTTTTTCGGGACCTTGTAATTTGATCACTGTAATTGGATTCACCTCTGGAGGGTAGAATTTCTGTAGATGCTACTGAAAACCATAGCAGTAGCTGGATTTTGACATCCGGCGGAAAACCGCTCTGGATCGTCCGCTTGAGATGATGGTGATCGATTACGAGACTTGCTAATTGAGCTTCGAAAAGGGCTCATTCTACCGTAGTGATCACATGAAGCTGCTGAACTGCCAATGATATATATGTATACCACGCAGTTACTTGGGGGTAGTGTGTGGGATTGATGAGTATTTGTTTAGCTGACTGTCCTCCGGACTCCAGCTTTCACGCACAAACCTCAAGTCCTCCGACCAACCTGCACTCGGAAGCACGAGACTCGAGTTTCGCTCTTGTTAGAGCACATCAATGGTGCACATCCCCTGCGACACCCGGGGTTTGAACCCGGGCCCTTTCATCTCGAAGGCGTGTGTGTTACCACTGCGTCACCCCGCAATAACTGCGCGATATATACACCAAAAATAATCCGATGGAGGTTTTAAGTGGAGGGATGTGCACCCCCTCCTATGGAGAAGACCTGACTTGATGGGAGGCGTTCGCTTGGAGTTAACGGGGCTGGTACCGTGTCTCCATTCGAAACTGTCGGGCATCTCTGGCTGTCCTAGAGGTCGACATCTGAACAAGCTTACCTTGGCGATTCGGATCAGTCTGGGCGGGAGCGGGGTGGCTCAGTGGTAGCACGCACGCCTTCGAGGTGAAAGGACCCGGGTTCAGACTCTGGGTGTGGCAGGGGATATGCACCACTGATGAGCGAAACTCGAGTCTCGTGCTTCCGAGTGCAGGTTGGTCAGATGATCTGAGGTTTGTGCGTGAAAGGTGGAATCCGAAGGAAAGTCAGCCGACCAAATGTCGATGATATATCAACCAATATGGACCCGACCATTGTGAATAAGCTCTTCGCGTTGGTCGATTTTAAAGCGCCTTGCATAGAAAATCCGAGTAAAATCACAATTTAAGTAACAATCGATTGACAATATATCATCCATTAGCACAGTATTTGTCGCTAAGCTGTTTGTGGTTCAATCATGTATATTCACATTGGTATCCTGAATTTGTGAGTATTTATTGGATCTCATTCCCTTGTAACAACCAATAGCAGTTCATTGATTGCGGTCATTCACTGATTTTACTTGTCAGCTACAGCCTAACTTGAATATCAAAAAAATCATCAGGATTGGAAACCAAGGGAAAATTATGAATAACAGTCTCATTTTGGCTGTTAATTTGTGCAACTACAAGTGTCACTTTTCATGTCACATAGTCATATTTTCCTGCATATGATTACTGATCGGATGGATCTCGTGGTTGTGTAACTCACCGTGGAAACCCGACACGCTCCAAATGGCCAAGTGTGTGAGCGTGCACTGCTCGACTGAATCCCGGTCAGCAGTCGTCCGTATGCAGTTCGGTTGAATAGTTCTGTGCATGTCAACAGCACTAGACTGAAACGCCGATGCATATTTGTCGTTTCTGTGAATGCCCCAAATGATCGTAGCTCTCCTGAGACTGAAGATGAATTCTGCTAAGATTTGTCTCAACTGCTCCGTAGCGGGCGCTATACGGACACGGTTGTTGCTGGTGATTTCAGTGCTCAAGTTGGAATCCTAGACGAGACACAGACGAATATGGGAGGCTGATATTGCGTTCCAGCCGATCGCACTGATAACGGTAGTCGACTCATTCAACTATGTTCCGACCATGGACTATTCCAAGCGAGTTCAAATTCCTCACACAAAAAGCGACACCGACTAACCTGGCGTCCTCCTGCAGCTTCACAGCGTTGGACTCAGATCGGCCATGTTACTGTCGGTTACCGCTGGTGCGAATCAATTCGACTGTCGATCGTTTTGGTCCACGTATGTGAGCACTGATCACGCCCTTGTCCGCGCGCGCTTCAGCTTGCGCCTTGTCGGTGGTCAAAACAACGCGAAAGTGAACCGTTCCTTGCAGCTGCTACTAGACCATACCCACTGATTTGTTTTCCAAGCAGAATTATCCACCAGGTTATCGATGCAGTGAAATGCTCAGTATCCAGAGGAACGATGAAGAAAGATCAAACAGGCATTACGTGAAGCTGCTGATTCCGGCCAAGGTTCAACAACCAGACACACCCAGAAACGGTGGATATCTGCATCTTCAGTTGCGCTGTTAGATGCTCGCATATCATTCCCTCGGATTGCAGATACGATGAGGCACGGAGATGCCTTAAATGCCAACTGATTCGAAGCCTGAGAATCGACCGTGAGCAGCGGTGGATTGCAATGTGTAAAGAGAGATGGAAAAAGCTGCGGCGATTGGCAACAGCCGCAACGTTTTCCTTCTGATTGTAAATACCGGTCCATGTAAACCAGACGTTAGTGAACTGATCAAAGAAGCGAACAGCTCACGGATTCAGACTGGTGAGCATGGTCTAATTTGTTGGGCGGAGCATTTTGAGCAGCAGTTTCATTGGCCTTTACCCATGACAGGTTTTCTGACTAGCGCGATGGTTATAGCTCTAGCTGTGGATACCGGTCCTCCGTCGGAAACGGAGATTCTCTGTGAGATAAGCTATTTTAAACGACATAAGGCTGCTGTACCGGATGCATTACCTTCATCTATTTTGAAAGACGACGGCTCAGCACTTTTACTGGACTTAACAAAACTTTTGGTTAGCATCGCACGTAGGTTGCTCGCTGGTGTTCCCGACCGCTTATCTAACCGTCGGGAACGGTGCTCGCGTGGGAATCAAGCTGGATTTGGACCTGGTCGAGGTTGTATTGATCACATCTTCACTCTCCAACAAATTTTGGAACATAGACACACCTTCCGTAGGCCCACTTTTTCCATTTTCCTTGATCTTGAAGTGGCCTTCGACTCAGTTGACTGCACGGTTCTCTAGTGCTGTGTTTTGTTGAAGGTTGTACCAGAAAAATTGATTTCCATCATGAAGTTTCTTTACAATTATAACCGAAGCCGAGTTCGGGCTTACGGTGATCCTTCACCCGAGTTCACCACGGAAAGTGGTGTACGTCAGGACTGCCCCTTTTTCTTTTTCTCTTAAGCCTCGCGATTGATATGGTCCCAGAGACTGCATTTTCGTCTGATGAGGATGGTGGTACTGAACTTTTCCTGGGTGGAAATATTTCAGACCTTGAATTGGTTGACGACATAGTTCTACTAAGTGAAGATCCAGGTAAGTTGCAAGCTTTTCTAGGCAATTTGAGTAACTGTAGCAATCAATGTTCGGTATGCGTTTTGCACCTTCAAAGTGCAAGGTGCTGTTGCAGGACTGGGTTGGTCCAACACGAAACCTTTCAGTGTCTGGGGAGATTGTAAATGTAGTAGATAAGTTCTGTTATCTGGGGAGCTGCATTTCACTCGGATGTCGGATGAAGTGTCTCTGCGTATACAGAAGGCTTGTTTGGCATTTACCAACCTTAGTCCTTTGTGGCGTCCACGTGACATCCGTTTATCTATCAAGGATCGAGTGTACGCTGCAGCAGTCAGGCCCGTGCTTTTGTATGGTTCGGAGACATGGTGACTGCGGGTGGAGGCTATACGAGGATTGTCGATATTCGATCGCCGATTTCTTCGTAGCCTTGTGGGAATACTGCATAAGCAATGGTAAGGTTCGGCGGAAAGTCTCAGGTTTATGGGTCAAATCCTTAGATGAAATACTCAAGCTCACCGGGCTAAGATGGTTGAGACATGTGTTGTGCATATCCTCTGACAGGATCCCACGGTGTGGTATGTTTGTTGAGGCGGGTAATGGTTGGAAGATGAGTAAGGGTTGTCAGTTCATGACGTGGAAGAAAGGTATGAAAAGCTTAACTGGTGGACTTGTCCATGTAGGGCGTGTTAGACTTCCTGGGTGGGGTCCAGGCGACCCTGCCACTCATTGGTTACATACGTTGGGAAATAGGGATGGATGCCGTGATCAGTGGCGCTCTTGCCTTCACAAACTTTCGTCATCAACTTAGTTCCAATTATGTAGTTCTCCTCTAACTCGTTTCGTACTCTTTTCTCCTTCATTATATCCTTTTGAGTTTTCTGCTAGGGCATAGCAACCAAAGGCACCTCACTCAGTGCGTGGGTAATTGTTGTCTGAACTGAACCCCCTTCCATGCTACTGACTGATCACCTAATGGCGTGTAATATATTCTCTGACACGTGGTATACCATTAATTTGCCAAACCAACCACTAATCGGACTACGGGTAAATCTCTTCAGTGTCTGATCTCGCGATTGCAACAATTTCATTCAAAAGAATTTTGAGATTAAACAGCGTGGCGAACAAGCTCGTTTTCAGTTATTCGTACTCATAACAATATATGACTCACAAAATAAGAACGAGAATGATAATCCAAATCTGTCTCTGCACGTGCGTGTGTGCATGTGAAATTGATCACAGTGTGAAATGTTCAAGTAGTTGCACATGTGTTCGGGTCCAAGACATGCTTAGTTAACAGAGCAAGAAAACTCAGCTCCGAAGACACAATAAGAAATGAACTCCTTTTTATTCGGAGTGTTTTCTTAAGTAACGGTTAACCTGAGCGGTTTATCGACAAGACGATGCTTGGAAATGAAGTGAAATCAAAGGAGATAGGAACCGCTAGCAAGGTACTATGTTTGCGTTTGCCATTCAAAGGCGACACGGGAACCTAAATTATTTAACGAAGATTATCAGGAGTAATTCACAACATTCTACGCTGCAGTTACAAATCCTGTTCGTTTCCAAACCGATAGTGTTTTCGAATGAAGGACATAATGCCAAATTCTTTAACCTCGTTTTGTGTGTATTCTTTCACCTGTTCCTGTGGAACTAGGTGCATTGGTCGCACGACTCAACGCTTATCCGAACACGTTCGTGACTACCATCCGGCCTGGCTGAACACGGGAGCAATTAGGACAATTACGAGTGCTCACACCTTGTTGAGTCAAATCACTCAGTGGAGGTGATAAATGCTTTTTGAGCCACTTACAAAGCCCGGGGAAAGCAATCAAGACTTGTCAGGTGTCGTCTCTACAATTCTCCCCTGTTCGCTCAGAAACAATTTGTGCAAGCACTTAAGCTTCCGTGGCCCACATCTTGGTCCCGAACACGTGCAACCACTTGAACATTTCACACTGTGATCAATTTTACATGCACACACGCACGTGCAGAGACAGATTTGGATTATCATTCTCGTTCTTATTTTGTGAGTCATATATTGTTATGTATTGTTATGAGTACGGATAACTGAAAACGAGCTTGTTCGCCACGTTGTTTATTCTCAATGCGTTATGTGGAATTTTTCAGACAATTCCAAAGAATTTATCGAGCTGTCAGATAGAGACGGATGAAAGTCGCTTCAGTTCGTTCTGGCGGAAGACGTAGTAACTGCAGTTATTATGTGCATGATCATTTGTGTATAGTGTAACTTTGGACATAGTTTGTACGGCCTCGATTGAACAGTTCGCCGATAGTTTTGGTGAAGTGTATCAAGTGACCTTGGAAAATCTTGGACACGGCAAATTTTATTTGGTTTTGCTGTTCCTTCATCATATTTGCCGGCCTTCCAACGGAAGATTTTTTCATTTTGAAAAGGTTCACTAAAGTTAAATCACGATCCAATCGTTTCGCCTGCCCTAAAGTAAACACTTTCCTAACAGAGGAGCACTTTTCTTTGCATAACCAGTCTTGTAGTAGCACCACAGTTTGGTGTAACTTGAGGAAATTGAAAAGTGGTAATCTGTTGCTGTTAGAAGCAGACAGTCGTAATGAACCGCGTAGTCGCCTACATTTCTGAATGACGTCATTTCCCTTTTTGCTTTTGACCATATCGGCAACGGCATGGGATATAGAAACACATGGAATAAGTTTGGTAATAAAGACAATAATCAGGAGTCAAAGGGTAGTGTCGAACAAGCTAATGTCCACACCCATTCTTGACAATGTGTACGTGGTAGAGTTCGTTTTTCCAGCCTTTACACTGCTAGATTGACCAGAGACAAAGCGAAATGACTGATAAGTGCGGCCGCAGACTAGGTGTGAGACAATTAATACACAGTTTGTAATTAGTTTTGGTCATCTACGGCATTATCTTTATCTTTTTCGTTATTTATTTACTTCCCTTTTAATTTTGTAATATTGGTGCTATGTTTCAGGAAGGGGGTTGCGACCAACCGTAGGCTGCCAAATGGGGGAACACATCGGCGGCTATTTCATTAGCACCTATTCACAGACTTGGAGCTACACAAACGGTCAACACAAGTGCACCCATATATATTTGCCACAACGGCGGAATTACGTTGTTGCTGGTATGACATACACCCGTTTATCGGCCTGTAGTCGGTCAGTAGGTATGGACATTACCCCTAACTCAATCTCTTCCACCGGAGCTATTGTTTTATTGTGCCAGTCCGTAGCGGTACTTCTGGAAACCGATAAATTCCTCACAGACTACCATTGTTCTTATGTTTCTCAACCTTCAGTCACGTAGTTTATTAAGTGGTAATCACAACCAACGGTAGTTATCGTGGTGTTAGCACACGACACGACCTGTAGGCACAAATTCTGGTTAGTTTTATTCTGGCATGATACCATGCATTCATTCCGCTGCTCCAGGGGAACAGTGTCCTTCTCTAACTGTCACACCCAAACCAGTAATGGTAGGTTTTCTAAGGCCCTTCCAATATTAGTGAATCGTACACCACAGCACTTTTCCTGCATTCACCGCTCATCCAACGACTCCGTCCATATTAGCAATGCAGTTGCGTTATTCAATGCTAGGTCACTGCACCCATTCACGCTTGAGCGCCAGATTGTTTTCATGGTCATACTCGCGCCGTCCGGTGCATTAAAATCCTCCAATGACTGGCGTTGTGGTTACCTCACCACTGTATGTGTTGTAGTTCGCGCACGCGAGCATACTTGGACCCACAAACACGCATAGCCCATTATACCCGCCCCAACCACCGCTTTCTTCCGTTAGTCCGTATTGGGGGTTCTCAAAATAGATAAATCAATCAAAGACCCATTATTTCGTTCTCTCAAACTTTGTTCTCGGAGTTCATTGAGCGTTAGTCACAGGGAACCGCGGCTACCGAAGTGCGTCTAAGTGGCCTTTTCATTTTGCTGGTCCGGCCCTAGGTTTTCCTGCCTCAGCTGCGCAGTCAGCTTCGTGCACACGTTGTGCCCTAGAGAAGCGAACGAACAACTGTTTAATTTATCCGTCATTGCAGCTCAGCCGTGATAAAGGTCATCATGGGGATTGTAAGTCATGTGCGATCCGGGACACTGCACTTTACCACCAAAATGTGTGCGCATTTACACCTGTGTTTTGTGTGTGTGTGTGTGTCTGTGTCTGCAGTTGAGCTGACTATGCTGAATATTGACGATCTCAGTTTGACGAAATCATGGACGGAGTTTCGTGCACAACATCCTGATCGACCTTAACCGTCCCACCATGTATGCTGCAGGGCTGTTCAAGTATTAAGATCTACCGGAAAAGCTCGGCCGAAGAAAACACCAGGACCCCTGAGAGCAGCCTCTATGGAGGACCAAGTTTTGAAGCTGGAGAGTTTGCTGGCTGGGGACGTTAAGAGCTTGGTCATTATCTGAAGTTCCCTGGTGTATGCACATAACTGACATTTTGTCCAAAATCCTACTGAAAGTTTGAAGGCACATTTTAAGAACGAGTGAAGGGAACACCGCTTGGTCCTCCGATATTCAACTTCATCATTGAGGTTGTAAAGCAGAAACTAGAAATACTCTTTTCCCAGAGCCATAAATCTAGGCGTGTGCTACGTCGATGCACGTTTGTAAGCGTCGAGCAGTCAAAAGAGGAATGAACTCTCTTCACCGTCAACAACTTCTTCGATGAAGTCTTCTTTACCACGAAGGTGGAACGACCTGCTCTTGTTCTGCTCATCACCAGAATGCCTGCAGACGCACTGTATAGAACTCACATGCCGTAAGGATACCAACACTCATCAAGTCCCGGAATTCCAGAGAGACCAACTGATAAAGTAAAATTTGCATTAAGACACACGTCAAATACATTGCAGCAGGGGCATTTGCAGACAACAAGGACAGTAACACTTCTTCCAGTCTAACCTCAACGGCCACGCAATAAACATCAGAAGCAGCGATGAGTATCATGAACGAGGAGGACGTTGCTCAAACCAATAAATTCAAGCTGTCCATAAACCTATCAGGACTGTACAGAAAATGTTCTCAAGACCCAGAGAAAATTGAATGGACAAGAACCGAGTCAACGCTATCCATCAGTTTAACTTCACCTTTCACTTCATGTCCTCCGGTCTTTCATACACACGTACTGAGCAAGGCTGGAAGAAGCGACGCAGCGGTCAGACCTGAGCTTGGCGTAGTGATGAAGAAGCTAACATTGGCACTGGCTCCGGTTGGTGCTTCCCACCTTCCTGGTTTGGTCCCACGAATCGGGGGTTGTCGTTGGTTGGAGACGTTGAGGGATATGGCTCAGAATAAAAGTCAGTGGCGCGAATGATGTGCTGACTGTCCGTTGAACTCTGTCATCACATCAATACAGAGATGCCGCTCAAACAAATATAATGACGAAAAACATCACAAAGTGCGCGGTGAAAAAGCAAAAACAAACGCAGCACATATTATCGCTGGTCGTGTCGTATAGGGCGTTTGATTTCCACCTCGGAGGTCAGAGGTTCGAATCCTCGCTACCACTGGTCACTGTCATCTGTCTCGTTATCACCAGACCATCACTGTTAGTACAGTGGGCCTTCGTAGTCACGGGATAAAACCTACCACTGCACTCATGCGTAAACGTATAATACATATTCTGCTGTACTTCCCCGATTTCTGTAATCGTTGGTGTTGCGTTGGCAACCAGTGTGATTTTAAGCCTGTATTATATATATATATATATATATATATATATATATATATATATATATATATATATATAACAGGATGCTTTCGTTGTACTTAGGTCCCAAGAGAAACGCCGCCCACCACGGGAGTCACTCGTTGTGCGGTAAATGTTCTGTGAGCATTCAGAGCCAGTGGCGGAAAGACGCTATATTATGTGGTACATAAGTTCAAAAATCATCGAGAACCGTATGGTTAGGGTGTTCGATTCACAGTCGTTCACCTGGCGGGCGAGTCCCAGTTGAGGGTTGGTGGATATGCACTGCTAAAGATTCTTTCCAAAGATGCAACATATGTACAATGGATCAGTGATTTAAAAGCATACACTGTATGATGATATTATATAAAATCTCATCTACTCATACACACGCTTCGACAAAATGTGATTGTTTTTTGAGTGTCTAGCTGTCTCATCCTAACAACGGTATGAGCGTGATTGTGTGCTACTAATAAGTTGTTCACAAGTTTTCTCTTCCACTCGATAATCCGACAAATCAGTTGCCATGGGAAATCCGTTGGCTGTCCGCAGCGCCAAACGATTAGTGATACAGCCTTCGAGAAAGAGTCATACTATGTTTCCGGTTGATTGTCACGAAAGATGGCCGAAGTTACGTTCCGCATTCTGTCTTGCAGAAACACTTCACATTTGGTGTTTCAAAGCTCATTGTGGACAAAAATACCTCATGCACTCTGGGACATCGAGTTTAGCAACTTACTGTTCAAACGCTTCCTAGTAAGCATGCTTCAACTGTTCGCACTAACGTTGTTCATCCAAGTGTTCTTTTTTCATATTCCAGTTTTTCAACGAAAATTTTGCATTGCCGGCGAAGCCGTTCATTTTGTCGCGTTTCATAATCGGTAATCTTGTATGCTCTCGCTAATTGGATTGACAGTTTTCTTTCAGGGAGATGATTGATTTCTAGAGTCGGTTTATCATTTTCGTTTCGTCTATACGTACTTCTCGTCGGATAATGTCTACCGGGCTGATGCGCGTTTGTACGTGGAATGTAAACGGAATACGCACTCTACCAACTCCACTCAAATCTCTGCTGGATAGATTCAACGCCGATGTCATTTGTTTTCAAGAAACAAAGTGTTCACGTATGCTGTGTTATCATCGTACCTTCACAGTTCAACATCTTCAGGTGATCTAGATAGCCAGTTGGCTTGTGTTGATGGTTACAACGCTTATTTCAGTCATAGTACTGGTAAACCGGGATATTCGGGTTAGTTCGTACTGTCATTTTATTCTCCCTGATTGTGAAATTAATCGTTTTAGGTGTCGCGATCTACTGCCGCGATCCTGTCCGACCAGTCTCAGCCACCGAGGGATTCGTTCAAACACTCGCTTGTGCAGCTCCGCATATGACTGATCCAGCCGAATTTCTTTGCTCCGGGGTCGGAATATCTCGCTCGGAGCT
Organism: Fasciola hepatica; assembly: GCA_948099385.1. Classification (NCBI taxonomy): domain Eukaryota; kingdom Metazoa; phylum Platyhelminthes; class Trematoda; order Plagiorchiida; family Fasciolidae; genus Fasciola; species Fasciola hepatica. Next base: position 16,937,245 of record CANUEZ040000067.1, read on the forward strand.
GAAACAGCTGGACTCCGAGGGTCGTGTAGTCTCGGTGGTTTTATCACGCGACTGTTTGAGAGTGTTTTCGGGCTCGGGGGACTTGCCAGTCAAATCTGTGTATATTTTATCGGTTTACGTGCCCCATATAGTAGAGTCCGAAGTGAAACGTGTGGAATTTCGCATACTCTTCGAACGAACTTTTACTTGGGTTTCTCACTTCCTATCCCAAACACAGTATGTCCCGGAAGACACTTTATTTTTGTACTATTTTAGTCACGTGGTTATTTGCGGTGACCTGAACGTATGTCATACGGACCGGGATCACTGCGACTTGGAACAACTGGATGTGAGTCCTGCTTTTCATATTTCTTGATATTTTTGTTCTTGATCGTTTTTTCGGATAATTTGAGGTGTGTCTGTGTATGATACAGTTTCCAGTTTTAACTACCGATAAACAAGTGGTTCTAGTTGTTTTCTCTCAATAGTCTAATGGAGATGGATAAATTCTGTGGGCACAAGAATCCCATTGGTTTCATCATGCTGCCATGTCTCCTAGTGGCACTAAAATTTGCGTCGATGGTTCTCTTTGACCCTATTGAGAAAGCCTGACAAGCAATCAAGTACACTGGTCAGGATATTTGTGTGTTTCTTTCATGCCACATACAAGCTCTTCCTATCCATCCTTCAATCACCCCCCCCCCCCGGTCTCAACGAACATTGCACACACAGGAATGCTAACCGGGGACATGCGAAGCGACTACCGTAGCGTGGTGATCTTAAGCGCTAATTTTAGTGACATGCCTCGAGTACCCAGCACTCCAGCATTTCCACCGTATTCAAGCAAACATTTCGAAGTGCCAACAGCATTCATTTGTCTCCCGTCCACACCGGTCAGGCTTCTGATCCGTACAGAACTGCCTAAAATATTTGAACATTTACTTGACACCTGGTGGATAAAAACGGTTCTTATCGATGTCACAGATGACTGAGGTTGGTAAAAGCCAAACACGCCTTCTGTATACGCAGAAACACTTCCGGTTAATATCCAGCTGCCCAGCCATCATGATGAGAATGCACTTTGGCGTTGTGTGATGGCTTGCGTGCCTCCGTGATTCAAAGAGCTATGCAGGATGGCTTTCTTAAGCCGGAGATGCAATCATGTCTGACAGGTCAATGGGTAGAGGCCAGAGCAAGTCCAGTCTCAGAATCGGTTGATGGACAACATCTGATTCTAACCACTATGCTCCTAGAGAGGACACTTCAGCGAATAAAAACGAAGAGGAACAGTTTGCCGGTCTAAAAACCTCTACTAGACGGTCGTAGGAGTGGAGTACCTGGGGTTTCTCTCGACGGTGGGAGAAGTGATCGCACTTCATACGGTAGCTATCGCCCGACTAAGTTGGGCAGCGCCCGGCCCAGAAGATGCTGCCCCGTCCACGTTCCGCTTGCTCCATTGGGTGCATGGAACTAAAGACTGAATCCGAAAAGCGGACCAATAACAAAGCACCAGCGAAGACAAGAGAAAGTGTGTGCAAAAATCAGGTCTCACATGATAGACCAGAAGAAGTTCCTTCACGGGTTCTTCGGTCAAGTTGCCGTGGTGAGTTAACGCCCCACTACCTTGCGGGCGAGACTTTTGAGTCAGAGGCTCCGGTTAGGGTTCCTAAAGAAAAACCCTTCTGCAGTGTGGGCAGCCACGAAGTATGATTTTCCAGAAACCTCCAGTGTCTTCCTCATAAAGGGCCTTACCAAGTTACTCTCAATTTAAAGTCGATGCAAAATGCCACGGGTAATTGCACCTGCGATGAAAGCAGTAGCTCAGGAGTTGGGTATAAATCAAATGCATTTCTTAAGCCTGCGTGTTCACTTCACCTGGCTGCCTTTAACATCCGCACACTATGTCAGATAGGACAAAAGGCTGCCCTAGCTAAAACACTTGACACGTTCAAAATATATGTGTGCTGTGTCTCCGAAGCGCGCATGCAAGACCCCACTTCTGTGGTAACTTTCCGTACTCCAGCTACAGCCTCAGTCTCTCACTTCACTCTTTGCGTGTCGGGTGATTCGGTGTCTAGCGCTCGTGGTCGGACTGGCGTTGAGATTGCTCTGAGCATGAAAGCTGAGCGTGCACTGCTAGACTGGATCCCAGTCAGCAGTCGTTTGTGCGCAATACGGTCTAACGGTTCTGTTCATTTCAACAACAATAATCTGAGGCGCCGATGTTTGTTCGTCGTTTCTGTGTATGCGCCGACTGGCTGCATTTCCTCTGATGCAAAGGACGAATTCTCTCAGGATTTGTCTCAACTACTTCGAAGTGCACGTCCAACCGACGTGATGGTCATTGCTGGGGATTTCAACGCCCAAGTTGGCCGTTTAGGAGATTCCAAAAGGCACATCGGAGGCCCATTTACTATCTCAGCGAATCGTACCGGTAACGGCGATCGTCTCATTCAGCTTTGTCCTGACCACGGATTGTTTCTGGCAAGTACAAACGTTTGCCATAAGGAGCGGCATAGACTTACGTGGCGTCCTCCTTCATCTTCACAAAGATGGACTCAGATTGATCATATTGTGATCGGTCACCGCTGGCGTGGATCAGTTGAAGATTGTCGTTCATTTTGGTCTACGCCTGTGGACTCAGATCACGCCTTGGTACGTGCTCGCTTCCGTTTACGTCTCGTCCGTGGTTGCACCAAAGTGAATGCCAGTTGTTCCGCGCAATTGCTTTCAGACGGCAACCAGCAACACAGTTTCCAGACAGAGCTGTCTACACAGTTATCAATGCAGCCATATGTTCAGGACCCAAATGAACGATGGCGACATATCAGGGAAGCCTTGTATGCCGCTTCGAATGCCACCCAGAACTCTGGTTCAAGTCGGTCTCACAAACGATGGATATCTTCGACATCAATTAGTCTGCTGGGTGCCACATTCAATGGAGTGCGCAGATCCCTGAGATGAAAACTGACTAAGAGCCTGAGGAATGACCGTGAACAGTGGTGGATTGCGGGAAGTAGGGAAATGGAAAAGGCTGCGTCCATTGGCAGTGCTCGCAACCTTTTCCGTTTGATTAGAGTTACCGGTCGACAAAAGCCTGGTGTAAGTGAGTTAATAAAGGAATTCGACGGCTTACTGATTCAATCTCAGGGACGTCGTCTGGAGCGTTGGGCGGAGAACTTTAGAGAACAATTCAGTTGGCCCACTTCAGCGGTGGACCTTCCAAATATACCTGCCAGAGAAACGGTGCAAGTGGATATCAGTCCTTCATCGGTGATGGAGATTATGCGGAGATGGGTTGCCTGCAAAGGTGCAAAGCCGCTGGACCAGATGGGTTGTCTCCATCTTTTTTCAAAGATAAAGGAGAAGCTTTAGTTTCGGAGTTATCAAAACTTCTCCGTATTATTTGGGATAATGAGCAGATTCCCAGAAAATGGTGTGAATCGGTGATTGTGCCGATTTATAAGAAAGATGACAGGTCCTCTTGTGAAAACCACAGAGGAATTAGCTGCTCACCGGCCTTACTCTCTACCGACTATCCAGTGCCCGCGAAATGTGTACGCGTGAAAACCAAGCCGGTTTCAGACCCGGTCGGGGTTGTTTCGACCACATCTTTGCTCTTCGGCAAACCTTAGAGCACAGACACATCTTTCGTAGGCCCACAATCTGTGTCTTTCTTGATCTGAAAGTGACATTCGATTCAGTCGACAGAACACAGTTCTCTGGCACTGTCTCTCATTGAATGGTGTACCAGAGAAATTTACTTCTCTTTTCCAATGCTTGTAGGAAACAGCCGAAGCCGCATTCGTGCTTACGGCGATCTTTCAGCCAAGTTCACCACGGAGAGTGGTATTCTCCAAAGTTGCCCTTTTTTCACCCTTCCTCTTCAATTTCGTAACTGAACTGATTCTTAAGATGGCCTTATCCTCGTAAGAGAGTAGAGGCATCGATCTTTGCTCAGGCAGTAAACTATCTGACTTGGAATACGCGGACGATATTGTTCTTCTGAGTGAAGATCCATGCAAGTTGCAAGCTCTCTTAGATACCCTGAACACCAGTGTAGCAATGTTTGAGATGCGTTTTGCACCTTCAAAGTGTGAAATGCTGTTGCAGAACTGGGTTGGCTCAACACCAAACCTTGTGCTGGCAGGGGAAACTCTAGCTGAAATCTATAAGTCTTGTTACCTGGGCAATTACGTCCCGCCAAGTGGACAGATATTAGATGAATTGTCATCACGTATACGGAAGGCGCGTTTGGTTTTTGCCAACCTCCGTCATCTGTGGCGTCAGCGTGACATCCGATTGTCTGTGCGGCGGTTAGATTCGTTCTTTTATACGGTTCGAAAACATGGCCGTTGAGGATAGAAGATTGACGAAGACTGTCGGTGCCTTAGCATCGATGTCTCCGTAGCATTGCCCGAATATGGTGGGAACACCGTATCAACGAATGCTCAGGTTAGACGTAAGGTGTTGGGAACCTGAGGTCAGTCTGTGGATCAAGTACTGAATCTAAACAGGTTAAGTTGATTGGGGCATGTGTTACGCATGCCGGCCAATAGACTTCCTCAGCGTACGCTGTTCTCTGGGGCAGCTGGTGATTGGAAGTCAAGGTGGTCAGTCCATGACATGGCAAAAAGGTATGAAAGCCTTGACCAGTGGACTTGGCCACGTAGGACGTGTTAGACTTCCAGGTTGGGGTCCACATGATCCACCTACTAAATGGTTGGAGACACTAAGTAATATGGCTAGATGTGACGGTCAGTGGCGCAGTTACATTCGGACTCTTTCCTTGTCGTCTTGATTTCCCCTTGATACTTTGACTTTTTAGATCTTTATCACTATGCTTCTATTCTTTTTGCCCTTTACTGGACGATGCTGGAAGGTAGCAATCGAAACCAGATCACAGAAGTGTGAGGTTAACGGTTGAATAAACTGAAACTGAAACCAACTGCCCAGATAAGAGAATTCGTCTGTCTGATCGAGATTGATGTGTAGTTGATTCGCTTAGCCAAGTCCTTCCTTGACAAGTTTGAAAATCTACGTGTAGTGGAACATATTCAGCTTGTACTTTACACCGAAATGTTATTTTTAATTTCATGGTTGTTCGTGAGTGCATTGGAAAGGCTCTCTTCATGAGATAAGCCGCAACTGAACCGTGAAACTTTGTGTTGAGAATCTCAGTGTTTCAATATGTCAGGCGTGGTGACGAGTCGGGCAACAGTGGATTGCCGTCTACCACTACCAGGGACCAGCGGTGGTGGGTTTCGAACCTCTTGCTCCTCTGGGGTGATAAACGCTGTAGACCAGTGGACCACCATCGTGTGTCATCCTTGTTAAGCGACAGTCATGTATACTACCAAACGGTCACTATTTTTAAAGAGACCCTTGTGTTTTTTCCTCCTAATCCCTCATGCTAGCTGCGCGTTTATGATTCCGTGGTCCACAAACACCCCATTCGTTTATATGAATAGGGCGTTATTATTACGTGCATTTTTCTGAGTACAGTCCGTAGAATCTTGTGCACGTTGACATCGACATTGTTGTTTTTTCGTGCCGCGCAGACGCACTCAACTGTGGTTTTGACTGCCAGACAATGGATTAACAACCTCTTGGTTGTCGAACAGCGAGACCCTACAATCCCCGTGAACCCCACAACCGCGTCCGGTAGATTCGTCGATGTCTTTCGGTAAATTAAACAACTTTCCAAACTCTTCCGTCTGTTTCTTTTATCCGTATTGATTTCTAGTTGGTACGGCATCTCCTTGCTACCAAGTGTTTTCAACGGTCACCTTGCTCCTTTTAGAATGACGGGCATCTCGAATAATGTGTGATGTGGTAGACATTTTTCAGCAATTAGTATTACTTATCCCAGGAACGTTGTGTAGAACATTTCAGGCAACAATTTGGCTGGCGCACTTCCACAATGAACCTTCCGATGATACCCTGTAGGTAAATACCAACCCCCAACAGAAATAGGGTTTGTCCGGAACGTAGATTGCTTGGAAAGTAGCGGAGCTACTGGACCCGATAGATTGTCTACGTCTGGCGAAGCTTTGGTTTCGGCGTTAGCATAAGTCCTCCGAGTATTCTACGATAGTGATTAGATTCCCGGGGAATAGTGTGAATCGGTGTTTGTACCGATTTATAAGAAACCTGACAGGTCCTCTTGAAGACCACATAAAATTAGTTGTGTAAGTGACGCGTCTAAACTGCTCGCTCGTTACCCAACACTCGGAAAAGGTGCACGCGTGAGAAACAAGCCGGCTTCAGATTTGGTAAGGATTACATCGACCACATATTTAGCCTTCGACAGATTTTAGAGCGCGGGCACGCGTGTCCTAGACCCATAATCTCTATTATCCTTGATCTAGAAGCGGCGTTCGATTCAGTCGACCGCACTCTATCGCCGTTGCTTTTCGGTTTTGTTCTTGAGATAGCCCTATGCTCGTGTAAGAATAGCGGCATCGATCTGTGCACAAGCAATAAGCTGTCTGACTTAGAATACGTGGACGATATCTTTCGTCTGAGTGAAGATCCAAGTAAGTTTCCAGCTTTCCTAAATAGCCGGAATAATAGTGTAGCGATGTTTGGGGTGCGTTTTACACCTCCCAATTGTGAAATGCTGCTGTAGGACTGCGTTTCTCCTACACTAAACTTTGTCTTCGCAGGGCAAGTGGTAGCTCAGTTAGATAAGTTTTGTTACCTGGGCGGTTACACCTCCCTAGGTGGTCATTTAGCGTATACAGAAGGCGCGTTTGAGTTTTACCAACCTCAGTCATCTATGATGACGGCGAGTCATCCGGTTGTCTGTCAGGGGTCGAGTGTATACTGTGGTGGTTTGATTCGTTTTATTATACGGCTCAGAAACGCGATCATTATTGGTACAAGATAGGCGAAGACTGTCGATGTTTTAGCATAGCTGTTATCATAATATTGCTCCAGTATGATGGAAACACCGTACTGCAGTGCAGAGGTTAGGCGCATATTGTTGTGAATCAGAGATCAGTCGCTGGAGCGAGCGCTCAATTTTGAAGGTTAAGGTGGTTGGGGTACGTTGTTCTCCGAGGCTTTTAGTGGCTGAAGAGTATTTCGAGATGGTGAGTTCATAACATGCGAAAAAGGTAGGACGTGTTTGGATTCCGAGTTAGGTTCCACGAGATCCGACCACTTGGTGGTTGGAAGCATCGATGACATAACTGGTGCCGCGGTCAGTAGCACAGTTGAATTCGAGGTATTCCTTCGTCTATATAATTTCCATTCATAACTTGTATTTGTGCACTCCTTTTGCTTTCGTCTAGACTACGGTGCGAGGTAGTAAGGCGCAGAAAGAGCCGAGCTAGTTGGTCAACAGTTGACGGAGAGGAGAAGGATACATTGGTTAACATGAAGATTAGAGAGTCGACGCTTCTCGTCTTCCTGATCGGGATCAAGATAATCTCAGCAGCAATTGATTGTAGAAATCAAGAGGCATAGCAGTGAATCATGGCGATCTGTCCATTATTTCCTATCACGTTTTTAACTGTTTTGGAACGTGCATATGAACCGGATTAGGCCATGTTATACTTCTTTTATCACATGCTCGCGCATGAGTGCAATGGAAAGGGCTGATACCCCATACTTACGGAGGCCTACTGCACTATCGGGGATAGCCGGCAACCAAACCCCAAGATTTTGAATGGAAAACCGCACCAAGTCCAAATAGATTAGAGGTGGTAACGATCTGAATGACAGTGGATTACCACCTCTTGCCAGAGTAACCGGCGGCGTTCGAACCTTCGACCACCGAGATGATCATCCAGTGCCCTAAACCACTCAGCCACAGTGATCAATATATTGTGGTTTGATCGTATGGAATTGTGGCTTGACAAACACCTGCATTATACTGATCAAAATGTCGAAATTCGTCAGCTTCGGCGAGATTCATACCGGTGCACGTCATTCGGTCAAATAACCGCAGCAGGATCCATTTGTATAGCGTTCAAAGTCTTCGGTATGCCTCATTTGGTACGGTTTTGGCGTTGGCTCAAGTCCCATCGAGTTTGATGACACCCCAAAAGTATGGAGATAAATCCAGCCGTATGATCATCTGACGTCTCATTCACTTTCGTAATCGTTAGTTCCACATCCACAGCGTGATTCATAGTTTTGTAAAATTTTGGCTGATATTTTCTTCCAACTATCCTGCAGTTCTGGCTGTCTACTCCACTGTATGCACGTGAAAAGACACTTAGGATTCCTGTCTTGTAAGTTATGTTCTCCCCTGTACGGGAGCACCGTGAATCTCACAACCATAAGAGTAGTGCGTCTGAGTCCTCGACTGTGAAACTTAAAGCGGTCGATCACAAAAAGTTTGAAAATTACCGGTGACTTCCAGTTGCTGGGTTTTCTTGCCGCTTACACTTCTTCACTCTGATTGTAAACCTTATCAGTGATGCCATCTGGGAAACATACTCCAATGCGTAAACTGCTGAATTCTGTTCCTCTCTCTGTCGATGTAAATATCCAGGCACGTACATCCGACCCGTCCATTCGCATACACTTGTTGGTCCACTCGTACCGGGGCGCGCGCCACCAATTACGGGGTTCGTATTGACTACATCCTCGTTGACCGGGACCTACTCGCCTATTTCGACTGTAATCCTACGGTCGAAATCCAGTCGGATTTGTTGGTTGATCAGTTCGGCTCAGATCATTGCCCCGTGTGGGCTGAGCTACCTTTATCCCTCTCCTCGATGACCACCTGGAATCATTCGTGGCCTGCGCTATGTTCTCGCTACTGGCCTCAGTGTCAGCACAAACAAACCAGCTTGACTACGTTTGTAGCCCGGGACGTCCGTGAGCCCATGGCCTATGGGGACAATGCCAGCAGTCGAACTCCGGTGGTCGCGAATAAGGAGAGCGTTATTCGAGTTCTGAGAGGCGGTGACAACATCGATTTTAGTGGAGGGACTAATGATACTCGTGGGAAACGATCCACTTCAAATGCGTTTTCGGCCACCTCGGACAAATCTAAAGAAAAATTGAAACTGAAACAAGCCAAATTGCTCATTGGTAAGTGATAATGCCAACCAAAGTACAGCTGAGAACGATAACTTCATCTACATTCTTAGTGCGTGTGATTGTGCAGTATATTTTCATGACATTTATTGAGCTGTTGAGATATGACGCACTGAGTAAGAAGTTCGCGCGGCGTGCGACTGCATCGGTAAAGATGCCTCAAAAACCTGAAGATATTGACAGTAAGACCGAGGAAGATAGTTCGGGATCCATTAAGCCAATGTGAGCCAGATGCATGCGCTTACACACGTCCAATTACATAAAGCGGGAGAACAGACTTTCCAAAATCTCATACATGGGAAATAAACTCCCTATTTTTTTACAAAAAAGGTGATAATATGGTCAGACCTTACCTTATTCTGTGCAAGTATTTATTGCACTGTTGTAGTCCGCCCTACATCTTCTTCATTTAAAAGTAGATTCCAAAATGCTGGTACGCCCCTTAGAATAGAGAAAAAAAACGTGTCTGCACGCTTTGAAAATTTACCGGCCAAATTATGATTTGAATACTACACGGCTACCTCCGAAACACCCAACGACTGACGTAGAATGGGTTGCACAAAGTCGTCAGGGTTAGGCATTACAAACGCTACATTGTGTGCATGTTGATTAAGCGATGAGTCGTTCAAGTCGGGAACAGTAGATAATCAAGTGAACTGTCGCTAGTTCTCAGGGCGTCGCGGAAACCTCTCTGAAGCCAAGCCACTAACCGTTTCGAGCGTGCCAAGCCGAGTCGGCTAATCGACACACCCACGCATGTGGTTGAATCAGTCGAGTTGACATTAAAAGACCGGTCCGGCGAAACTAGGGGAAACGTACTCAGTCAGCCGTGCCCGTCAAGGCAACAGTCCTATTGAACGGGCGCGATCAGTGTCTATTTTTACTCCAAATGACACATCATCCCCTCACACAATACACAGATTTTCGGCCCGTTGTACCATCGTCTTCTGTTTTTCCACGAGGAGGCTAGAGCGACCGGAGTTGCTTGAAATCGCGTGCGTAGGCGTTCACAGCAGACAGCGAGTGTAGGCGACCATAGAAATCAAGTAGGGCGCTAGTGGCACAAGTTAACAAAGTGATCGAACGCTGAACACCACTCGCGGCAATGATATTAGGCTGTTCTAATCTTAGAAGTAAACTGACTGTTTCATTCCCCATATCCAAACATAAATGGATGTGATGGGTCAATGAGACAACGGCGTCCGGGATAGGGTGATAAGCAAACTGGTTCAGACTGCCTCCAGTTGTGGGACCATTTTTACAACAGCATCTCTTCAAATACCTATGAAGTAATATAGGTGCAAACCATGGCTGGAATGTGGAAGTGGGTATGTGATTGCTGTAAATTCCCTCATTTTATTAATCATTGTGTTATAGTCCGGAAGATGTGTTTAGTAAATAGGTTCTCGGAAGATGGGATCTCTTGGAACCAACCACAGAAGCCTAATACGTCCAACATGGCCAGTTCCACACATTAGGCTCTTCATGGACGAGAATATGAGCAACATATGTCCCGACCGCCTTGGCATGATGACCTTTAATGCTTCATCCAATGCTTTGATTCCTTGCACCTAATACTATGCACCTAAGCTCAGCATTGCCGATACGAAATCCTCACCGGATTCGAACACATCGGTGTTCGAATACCGACGATCGTCGCATATCCTTCACCCGCAGTGGCTGTTTTTAAACCGTAAAGAACTGGCCTGACTGCTGCACCGTGCACTCGATCTTTGATAGATAAGCGAATTTCATGTCGAAGCCACTGATGACTCAGGTTGGCAAATGCCGAATTAGTCTTCTGTATACACGAAGTAACTGCATTCAGTATCCGTCCTTCCAGCGAAATGCGGCTGCCTAGAAAACAGAACTTGTCTACTGACCGAGTAGCCCATAGTCATCCCAGATACCAAAAGGTTCGATGTTGTGCCAACCCAGTCCTGTGACAGCGTCTTGCACTTTGAAGGTGCAAAACGCATACCGAACATTGCTACGCAGTTACTCAAGCTGTCCAGAAAGGCTTGAAACTTACTTGAATCTTCCTTAGAAGAACTATATCGTTCGCATATTTAAGGTTTTACACTGTTTCGCTTCGAAAAACGATAATGTGCCTGTTCTCATTTGGTACTGTGCATCCAGCAAGCCAGTTTAACGTCCACATCTTTGCATTATGTTGGACAAGTACGGAAAGTAAAAACGTTTTCACGTGTATTATTGATCGTACTTAAATTGAAAAACTAGGTCATCACATGATGTGAGCGATCCTGCGTTACTCCCACGTCGCGCTAAACTCCGGCTTTGTACCATACCAGGAATTGCTACGAAACCGCATATACCATGAGCAAGAACTGCGAATGCTGTCTGCGCGCTTGTTTCTCTTACTATTTTATTTTAGAAGCTATCTTTCTCGCGTTATTTATTATTGAACCGAGCGTTTCGATTATTTTATAAATTCTGCAAACAAGCACCTTCTGGGTACCCTAAGCTCTTTGATTCACTCCCATTCGCCAGTTTCATCGGTCGCATCTCACACGAAAAATGGGGATGAATCAAAACCTAAATCCACTCCTTCATTCGAGAATATGGAACCGGTCACATCACCTACACCGCGGCCGTCCACAACGACAAAGCTGACCTCCTCGGATTCAGCCACCCACATGGTTGAGACTAAACAAACAGTCCAGTCAGCTCACGAATGGCGTCGCCTTCTTACGGGTCCGAAGAAACCACCATTATGTCGTGGTCACTCAGAGCCATGTGTACTTCGAACGGTAAAACAGGAATACACGGCGTCAGGAGCCAGACGGGGCAAACGGTTTTGGGTGTGTGGTCGACCGCAAGGTTTTCGAGGTAATCCCGAGGCCCGGTGTGAGACGTTTATCTGGGATGACCGATATCAGAATATAACCCGGTGAATTCGCTTGTTATATCATCCATAAGCTGCATTTCAGTTTGATCTCTGGTTTATACTCATTTCTGACCAATAAAGATTGCTATTTTTCCACTGCTTCTCTCAAGTGAAGGCAGAAGTTATCGTTAGTCCGACATCTCCGGTTTTATCACGGTGGATTCCTTGTTCTCCGAGATAAACAATCCGAGTGACTTATTCAGTTTATAAACCCTAGTATCTCCACAAATACCCGAAAATGGTTTCGGTCCTAACTCACTATGTGCATGGTACTGCTTCTTTGGGATTCTTCACATTTCGTGTGCGTGATAGATCAACGTTTTGGGATCTATGTCGGCACCTGAAGTTAATGAAATGTCGAAATTCCCCGTGAAATCATAGTTCTGTAACAATCAAGCGATCATGTCAATGGAATTAAGGACAGGGAGGCAAAGTTTGAACCTACACTCCAGGGAATTACCCGAGAGAAATCACCATTGCACAGTGATCCGAAAAAGTAGCCTGATTCAAGATTCCCAACCATTCACAGCACACGAAGGAACAGTTGACCAATAAAATTGCAGATACGGAAAATGTTCTGATATGGGGCCTACCTACTGAATAATGGCCGGTAGTAAAGCGCATCGAAAAGAAAAATGCCGGTTTCACTTCATTTACTACCATACTGTTGGGTTTCGTCATTCAGTGTTAGAGTCCATCTTGTAGATTCTGACCTGTTGATATAATGGTCCTTCGGACCAACGAAATTTACTTCTCTCCACGCAGCACTCGTGCTGTGGTACAGAATAAGAAACAGTGATTAACATTGTGCAAGTAGCTGCATAATCTTAGAAAATCTATGATCTCAGTTGCGTTTTTGGGTACACTGGTGTATGCCGCTGAATTTGGGGCAAACTACCTCAAACCTGAAGTCAGTGTGACTTCGAAGGCTATAATTGATAGCAAATAACGATTGCAGGTATGGGGAAACAGAAATCAATTTGGCCGCAAATCGTCTAATTCCATCCACGGGTCACGTAGTTTCGGAGGGAAAAATTGAAAAATCGTTACACTTCTCGCTGTAGGTATATTGGTTAGACGCTCGCTGCTTTCCACAAGAGCGTGGGAATGTTTGGCTGCTAAGGTAGAACCCGTTGTGTTGCAAGACCTCCATAAACAGCAGACTCCTCACGGTAATTTCGGAAGTGTCTGTTTGTTGTCGCTGACTGTGGTGTGAATACAAAGATGTTCCACTGAAAATTGCGAAAAACATTTTACAGCAACAGCAGTAATTCAGCCGGCCCACATCGTCGGCCATCTTCATCATTTCTCCCGGACCAACTCATGCCCTCAAGAAGCGTTTGCTCTCCCGCCCACCACAACGGGGATTGTTCATGCATTCCAGCTGCGTAAGCACCTTCGTAGTACTCATTTAACTGACCTCAAGTACGGTGGCGTGTCATTTATTCGAGATAGTCAGTCATTCCCAAAATATATCGGCCCTTGAATGTCCCACAAGACTAGCAACCGTTCGTCCAATCTTTCTGGGGTATCAGGAGAGCCAACTATAGATAACCGTTCACACGTTAGCAAGGTTCAACAAATGATTCACCGTTACCTCAGTCCGATACGTTCTGGAAATGAATTGATTTTATTGGTTGATTCCGATTTCGCGCTAACAATTGCATCCACTTCTCTCGCTGGTAGACGCCAAGTTTTTATATGGTTTTACTACATGCTTGCGCGTGAGTGCGGTGGAAGGAGTATACCCACAGCCTTAAAGGCCCACTGAACTATTACGGATAAGCGGCAACCAGACTTTGGGTGGGGAACCACATGAGATCCCAATCGGTCAGGTGTGATGAGCCAGACGACAGTGAATTACTGCCTACCACTAGTGGTCGGCGGTGGCGGGACTCAAACCTCTGGCCCTTGAGGTGGTAAGTGAACGCTCTAAACCGCCACCGGTTTACTGCACGTGTCCTTCATACGAATGTACATCAGGTTGCTGTGATACGACATAATCACCGAGGGGTGAATTTTCTTATTCAAATTCCCCGTGGCACCGACCCCCCCCCTTCATCAGTACTATTCGAAGTAAGTGATGAATAAATGTCTATATATACTCTGCTGTCTGTCGTACCGAACAGGCCCTGTATGACTTTGAAATTGGATTGTTTTGTTTCAGATTTCTCAGATATAAATAATGGTCATATTAATTCCGTCACATATTATAAAACAAAGTAAACTAATTCTCGAAGGGGTCGCATACAATCAAAAGTTACTTCTACGTGCAACATGATGAGGAAGACGATGGTGCTTGCCCTGCTGTTTAGCGCTGTACGATGTTGATGGTGGTGATGAAAAGTTACCGGATGGGTAATGGATCGGCGGTGGCAAGATTCGAACCCGGGACGCCAGGGTTTTCATTTCACGTTCATTACCGGTTGACCGCCGCCGGTCAGTTGTATCCGCCCTACTCTATCAGACAGTCGGCTCATCATTCTTTTCCAGTATGAGACAATTTTAGTTACTCACGCAAAAGCTCTAACTGAATCGATTCTGATTGGAAATTAATCAAATGATTTGTTTCGAATTCAGCCGTCAGACAAGGCGTTCTATCCAATTGGAACTGATTCCTGCTAACAGAACAGAGCTATCTCAAAAATGAGATATGACACATTGACCAAGCGGCGAATTATACGGCTTCGTAGTACGCAGAGATTCAGCTCACTGCATCTGCTTGAGACCCGAACAACGTGCGAATGCAACTGTCATCGACTACGGCACTTACTATGACCAATTATCCGCTGGGCGGATCTCACGAAACCCAGTTCGCGAGCCTAAAACGTCCTACTCGGTCAAGTTCATTGGTAAAAATAGACTGAAGCATCCCTGAAAAATATGGAAACCAAACTATAATGTGAAAAATCTGGAATCAATTTCGCTGAAACAACATGAAAATTTAACGTGCAACCCGGTGCCAACATTCAGGTCAAAAACTACTCCAATAGAAAGTCAATCGAAAAAATTGAAATATGTCTGTGCTGTTTTCAGTTTCTCATACCACTGAGTCGCAGCTGATTGTTGTTCCGTTTGGTTCACGTGATTCGTTCGTCATGCGTGACCTACCGCTAAAGCCAGTTTACTACGCACCCGTTCATTGTAGACCCAAAAGGTTGAGGCCCCCTCGATATACCACTACGCTATCGATCGCGTATTCAGTGATTCGAACTGCATCCACACTGTGACCGTGTCGCTTACCCATTAAGCCCATCCGTTGTCAGTCTTATTCGAAATAGAACGTTTACCTCTGCCCAAATATGAATGTACAAGTTCCCTAGCCCTTCTTTTACCGGAAAAAAAACGGTTTTATTGGTTAATGATTGGAGACTTGCGCGGTGCAACAGTATTTATCATATCAGTATCTACCGGTATTTCCATATCTGTATGAATATAAATATTTCACAGAGAAAGGTGCATGCGCATTTGTTTTTTGCACACATTAGCGATTGACACTCGAAAGTAGAAAGGAGAAATGAATTTATTTTGTGATAAGCAATAGTCGCATGTTTAAAAAGGAAGCAAGAAGTCCCAAGTTATAAAATCAAAAGATAGAGCGCGCGCGCACCAAGGTGCACGCGAGGAGATGCAGTGGCTAGTGCGGAAACTACCACGACTGATGTGCGACCCGGACTGTTAAAAAGCAACCAGTGAGTTCATTTCGTTGACCCCGTAAGCTTTCGGATCACATCTTGGTAGCAGTGACGACCTGGGTGGGTGGTTGTTTCGCGTAGTGAATTGCTGGCACGCCCAGTGTACCCGATCTAGACTGTGGATCATCTAACGTCGACGTTGATACCGTTGCTGTCGTTGTTGTCGTCACCGCTGCCTCATTCAAGTTCCGCTGAGCAGCTGCGGTCAGTTCACGAAATCTTTTCATGACATCAACTAACGCACGATCGCGACGTGCTACCGGTTCTTGTAATCGCATAATCGGATGCCATCGGATATAGTAGGCGGTCCAAAATTGTAACTGAGCCAAAGAGTGCTGTGGGAAAATCACCCGATGACCACTAACCTCAGCTGGTGTGTACAATGGATTAATGTAGCCTTTGTAATCGTACGCAATGTGCGACCACAACGAGATGGTACGTTCACGTACTCCGTGATCTCGAGCCTGCATTTCCGAATTGAAAAGGAACGTACCGTATCGAGCTGCATACAATTCATCCATAATGGTGATTAAAAATCGTTCGTTAAATTCGAATGAATGTGGAAACTGTTGCATCATTTGCCAAACACAGTCGATGAACTGCAAGAACACCGGGGAACGTTCGTCCGGACTAGATGGTCTTCCGGTTCCCCCGTTAGATGCCACTGGACCGGATGAATTTGGTCCACCGGGTAGTACAACGCCACCGTCAGCCGGCCCACCGGTACGTTGAGCGAATTTGTGCCCGAAAGAGCACCATTCTTTCTCGATAAGAACTTCGAAACCGCGCAGTGTGCGATAGAACGGGTCGAGCATGAGCATGGCTAATGATGTGACCTGAGCTGTTCGATCCCATCCATCGGAACAGTGGACCAGTACAGAGGTTTTGTGGTTCTCGATCTGTTAGCAAAATAGGCAAATAAGACTGTCGTGGTAAAATTTCATTGTTTGATAACACAGCGTAGTCGAAATCGTTGGTAGGTTGTCGACGTTTTGGTCACCACGGATAACCTTCTTCAAGGCTGGTTTCTACATTCATCTCTTACTAACGGTAATGTAAGTAATTGAGAACTGTCAAGGAAAAAGGTACAACTGTACGAAACTCACGGAGCAAAAACTAGTAGGTACACCGATATGGAGAACACATCAACGGATTACAAGGGTTGTCATCAAAAGCCGACAAAATGATGCCATCGGAAGCAAGTCAAAGCAGTTTTCCAGGTTCGTTGCACGGTCTTTACTCACTCTAGCCCTTTCCCTCTCACAGATAAATACAGGGCAACAATTTTAAGGTTCCCGGTGATAAAGCAGAGTTGATCTTTAGTAAAAAGTCCGTGTGGTCGCCCATTTCGTAAGACCTTCTGTTCGGATTAAAACCTGCGCAGTGCGACGATAAATGAAAACAAGCCCTTGGTGATGAAGCTCCAACCGTTTTAAGGGTTTGCAAACAATTTTGGCGATACCCGTGAGGCTATTTTCTCAAACATAAAACAGTAATGGATTCGATGAAAATGCTTTGGTCCGTTTCCGATACCACAAAGTAGTCGACTTGGTACAGTAGTACTACAGTGGACCTAAGATTAAATTTTAAAAATATTACGCACATCACACCGTTAGAGTAAGAAACAAAACTTGCCTTGTCGGCGACGCTGGTCGCCGCGAAAATAATCTGTTTGATATGATACAGCCACTTTGAATCGGCCAACGCTTTCAGCCATCGGCCATCTTCGGGTCTAGGGAAACAGGCCTCAAAAATCTTGGTTAAGGCAGCCCGCATTGCATGGATGTTCTGTATGTTCAGGAACATGTACTGAACGTTCTCGTAATATGTGGGATTCTCCACGCCACCTCCACGTCCTTTGTTGGCCACCGCGTTGGCCTGTTTGTCATAAAGAGGGGGAAGGGAAAGAGGTTAAATTGTTCCAGATGAGCAGTCAATGGGGCAAAGTTGACGCCTAACATAATAATACTTCCTCAAACAATAGCATGATTGTGCACCTGTCGCTGAGCCCAACTTAATCAAGAGATCGCATAACACAGCATTCTACATTTACTCCACTAGTCCACGTCAGAATGCATATCTAAATTTAAACCATCGCGGTAAACTGCTGTCAACTAGAAAATTAAGGAACACCATTGGGTCCACTGAACCCCAGGAACATATTTGTAATTATCCCAGTTTATCGTCAGCGTACATTTGGTGAATTAAACTCTAGCTCCGATTGGTTGTAAATTAAGCATATTGTTCGAATCGAGGTTTTTGATTTCATCGATCACCGTCAAGAAAACATCGTGACCTAGTTTCAGGAAATGCATAGTGTGATTCGACAGAGATTTGCCGGTTGGTGGGCCGATGAGTGGTGCGTGAGTGCTGTGATCCAACCAACATCAACACAGAATCATGTGATCAATCCCGATCGGTTTACCACCTCGGCCTTCGAAGTCGAAAGCCTGCCAACAGAACACGACGATTCGCCTGAGGAAAGGTCCTTTAAATGACGAAATCCGCTTAGACAGAACAACCAGCAGATGGTTTCCTTAAAGGCACATTCGTTACCAAGAGATGCATCGAGACGCAATGGATTCAATAACGTCTATAGAATCGAATATATCGTGACGATTGAAACTTGTAATTTCTATTCTGATGGGTTCGATGATCCCGACGAACTACTTCGTCTTGGCGTGATGTGGCGGGTTGCTCATGTCTAGAACTGGGTGCGGTGGCAATCCGTTTACTTTTGGTAGAACATAAAGCCGAGGTACAGTGACATCAGCTGGTCAGATTATTTGAAAAGTAGTGGAGCTGATTGATCTGTTTTGTTTCAACTGATTTTTCTACGCAGGCTGTTCTGTCTTTCTCTCATTTATTCTCTATGAACTTGTATCTACCAGCAAGTAGAGCGGTAACAATCTTGTCTATCTAGAATGACAACGCCAGAACCCTTGTCTGGTCTGGCCTCGTCAGTACGGTGTCTTCGTTCTTTTGTAATTCATTCAACTTGTCAACATATTTTCACTTCAGCATTTAGCCGCCTCAGGCACGTAAGATATTTTTAGCATACCTGTACCAAATTACTGTCAGGCTTTTCGACACACAGCGGCGTAATGAGACTGTCTCTGAATCTAACCATTTAACTGTGCTGTGGAATAAAAAATTTCGGACCCGATGATAATGCTTCTAGGATAATTTCATCCAAGGATATTATTACGAAGACACTCACATAAACGGTTAAAAAACACTGCTTTCGGATTACCCTGTTTGCTATGACTCTTTTGTTCAGCTGACATTTAATCGACAGATCAGTATCGCCCAGCTTGTCAATCACGTTCGTTCGCGCACCGTACTGAGGCTATGTGAGTTGGTTGACGCGTTCTTTCCAGTTTTCTGATAAACCGTTTCTTAGCGCCGTTGTTCTGATTTGCGAGTTATTGGCTTCAACAGATGTGGCAGAAAAACTGTGAACATTCTGCTCGGGAATTCTCTCTGACCTTCGGTGGACACCATCCGTTTGTTCAAGTTATATCTCATCTTTTGGCACCAGCTCACGTTCTCTGTTCATTCGTTAGAGATCGGAGCGTTTCCGAGGTCACGGATCTCAGATTAGTCAATATTTGGTTCGACTATTCCATGGCTGGCGTTCCAATGATCGTTGGGTGACATATTTGATTATGAAGAAGTCAATAATATCTCAAAAAATTATGTTGTGAGACAGAAATCTACAATATCAACTTTGGTCTGTGCTACGACCAACTGTGTACGGGACTTAATGAACTGATTAGGATTCTCACGTCTTTGGCCTGCTTTGGATAATTGAAGATACCCGGTCTGGACATCAGAACACTCGGCAGAGAACGAGCTTGGTTTTGGCGCTTCACAACTGGCTAAATACAGCATATTCCAAAACTACTGAAATCAAGATAATAGAAGAAACAACAAGGAAATCGGCAATCACGGTGACCCGTATAGAAAACTAAAACCGACCGACCAAACCTGAGGTGTTCTCTGAAAATTCACAAACCTTATGTTCCACTGAGATCTATTTCATGTATGCAGAACTCAGCTTATCACAAATTGGCACGCTGGTTGGTGGATATTCTAACTCCTATTCGAAAAAAGACATCACACTATCTAAAGGACTCATCTAAATTATCAGATATCCTGGAACAAATATCCGTGAGTTCCCAAAAAACATTCTGTTGATGCTGATTCGCTTTTCACCAATGTACCTCTACGGGAAGCGGTAGAGTATTTATGCGACATGGTATCAACACTCAATCCCACCTTACCGATTCCGGTTGCATACATCCGTGATCTTATTCTCTTATGTACGGAAAACATACGTTTTGACTCTGAAGGAAAGTCTTACAAAGAGGTTGGTGTTGCAATCGGTAGCTCTCTTAGACCCACACTGGCAGATATCTTCTTGGGAATGATTGAAAAAAAGTACATCAGAATATTACCCAGTTTACTCTGTACGGGCGTTATGTCGATGATATTTTGATTTTTTACTGAGAAAGAACGGTCTACTAGGTTTTTAAACCTAATGAACGCCATACATCCCAAATTATCAGTCGCATTTGAAACAGAGAGCGTTAACAGTCTCGCTTTTTTGGAGATCCTGATGATAAGACGTGCAGATGGAACAATCCAAAAGACCATCCATCGTAAAGTAACACGAAGTGGACAAGGCATTCAGCTTTCCAGTTCCGCGCCAGTTGCTTACAAAAGGGGTTTGGTCAAAACCCTCTTCCACCGAGTGCGTACAATCTGCAGTGTAGACCAATTGCAAAAGGAGGAGGAGTTCATAACCCAAACTCTCCGTGCAAATGAATACCCTGATAAGTTCATTGAAATCCACAAACGAAAAAGGCCCAAGACCGTACAAGTCGACACGGTCGAGAAAAAACGAGTTACCTCAGTGCTACCATTCAAAGGGGACCAACTACTGAATCGAATTAGTCAAAATCTGAAGTGTGCGTTAAAGCGCACCTACTTGGCGGCTGAATTGTAGATTTTGTAAACCACCAAAGGACTAAACCTCCAAATCCGTTCCAAGTGTCACGAACCTGAATGCCTATCAAGTCATTTATCAGTTCACTTGCAGCTGCGGTGACACCTTCATACGCAGAACGGATCGGTGTCTGAGTCAAAGAACGGGGGAGCATGTAACGAAGTTCTCACTGCAGCGGATGACTCATCGTCCACCCGGACAACAAACGACCGCGAGAAACTCAGTTTCATCGATCGCGAAACACCTTGGGACCTTTCGCCATCAGATTGATCCGGATCAAGCGTTCCGAGTGATTGCACGGAATCAGAACCCAAAGCATCTAACCTTTTGTGACAGTGTGTTGATAAGTAGACTTAGGCCTCCACTTTGTGCATAGAAACTTTTGGCCCACAGTGTGTTCGCCGTGGCGGTAGCCAATTAGGTTTACCGGACCGTTTCCTAATTTTGTTCGATGCTGTCTTTCCATTGTGATGCTCTGTGCCCCATTCAAACACGAATCCACATGTTTTACGTACGCGATTGAGAAGATTAAAAGAAATGCTTGGATCTCGCAATTTATATCTTCTATCTGTTTTGCTGAACTAGTTCAAGGGGACTAAATGTTTAAAATCATGGTGACAACAAGTCATATACAGTTTATGGGAAATATGCAAAAACCGACACGCAGTCCAACTTTCATTACCAAGGCGTGCCCGAGCTGTCGATCCGTGCGCACAAACCTGAACTTTGCAAACAACGCGAACTTGTAATCAATTTATCATTGCCGTGGTAACGAGGTGTGATAACTGTTGTGTGATCATCCGATAGACATGTATGAATGTGTGCGTCATGTGATTTTGCCTTTGTTTATAAACATTTCGTTCATTTATTTTGTTATAAAAATAATCACTTCGACTGCAGTATGCACTTTGTAAAGATGAAGCGAAATGATCCAGGATACATCGTGCAATCTATGTTTCTGACTTCTATTTTCAAATAAAATCATTAGTTGGCACAGATTAGGTTGCCGTCTGTTGACCGCTATCGCCTCCGCGATCCTTATTAATGGAGAACTCAAGTTGGTGCAGAGTATCCGTAATGGCTTGTCGCGATCGGTTTTCTGTTTTGTTGCTAAGATGTGTTTTGTTACTGATGGCAGCGATATCTTTTTGTCTAAACAGCACTCCAATGTTGACCATTTTTTCGACCCAATCTGAAATATGTTCGGTCACACGGTTGCATAACTGTTTCTCCGTTATTCCTATATAGGTGGTACCGCATGCACATTTGAATCCATCGATTACTTTAGATTTTCATGGCTGAGAGAGGTATCTTTTCACCTTGGGTCGTTCTGAAACAAAGAACTGCAGTACCGGCAAGTTATGTTCGACCAACGGCCGAGATCAATCGGTTAAGTAATATGCAGCTTACGTCATCGCCTTTGTACGGTAACTCTAAACTCACCTCAAGTTTTGCAACTGAAATGACCGGGGTCTTTAGGAGTGCCGGCTTACTGTGCCGTCGGATGAATCCATACGAGTAACCGCTAGATTTTAATTCTTCTTCAATTGTTTTTAGTTCGGTGACAAGATTATCATATGTGGATACTCGTCTAGCTCGATCCGAAAGCGTTCAAACGAAAAAGCACGGCTGCATTAGATATGGCTCACACCTTGCACATGAAGGTATTGACCCATTCAGGTAGACTTTCGGTAAATGGATCTGGAAATAGGACCATCATCTCCGCGGGCAATACACACGTCCAAAAATGGGAGTCCGTTGTTAGCTTTGTTTTTTTGTGTAAAACGAATATTTCTGTGGGGTCCGTTTAAGCAACCCGGTATTCGTCTGACTTCAGTCGCGTTTTTTTTTTGATGATCATTGCCAACGACCTACCTCCTGTACAACGCCGTATGTTGGAGTTCATGACTGGTTTTAATTTTAAGTTGCGCCATGAATATGTCGGCTAGAACTGGGCCCAGTGGGCCCCTACAATGGCTACTTCCTCTGCTGGTTTTAGTTTTTCTCTGCAGAGGAAGCCCTACTCACTGCCTTCTTGTGGCGGAAGTGTTCCAACCAAAGTGAGAGGACGAAAGCGAATGCCCGGCGCTCTCCACCGGACTGGCTGACTAGTAGTCAGTTTAGGGGAAATGGCTAAATCCTGATTCAAAACCAACTGTGAATGGCGTATGAGGCGTGCAACGGTATGCTCACCGACATCTGTGGCGGAGGGATGCATTGGGCACCCAGGACGTTTGGTCTCATCCGAAGGGCGTATGAACTGAGCAATCAGTCACGGACCCCCAGAAGGCGACGATACCCCCATATCGTCCTACTGCCTTGTAGGTCAGGCGTTCTGGTCAAAGGCTCGGGATGGGGCACCCTAAGTCAACCCTCTACTTCGGTCTGGGCAACTGGGTAGTATCCAGCCCACATGCTTACATGAAATCCCCACATATATGATTACTCATGTTTTTGCATGGTATCACGCTTCTGTAAATTGTACCGGGTTATCGGTATATATATATATATATATATATATATATATATATATATATATATATATATATATATATATATATATAGCTTTCCATGCTAAGAACAGGTTTGGTGTTGAGCCAACCCAGTTCTGCAACAGCATTTTACACTTAGAAGGTGCAAAACGCATCTCAAACATTGCTACACTGTTATTCAGGGTATCTAAGAGAGCTTGCAACTTACCTGGATCTTCACTCAGAAGAACAATATCGTCCGCGTGTTCCAAGTCAGATAGTTTACTGCCTGAGCAAAGATCGATGCCTCTACTCTCTTACGAGGATAAGGCCATCTTAAGAATCAGTTTAGTTACAAAACTTGAAGAGAAAGGACGGAAGAGGGCAATCTTGACACATACCACTTTCCATGGTGAACCCGGGTAAAAGGTCGTCGTAAGCACGAACGTGGCTTCGACTGTTTGCATACAAGCATTGGAAACGAGAAGTAAATTTCTCTGGTACACCATTCAATGAGAGGCAGTGCCAGAGAACTGTGCTGTCGATGGAGTCGAACACCGCTTTCAGATCAAGGAAGACAGGGATTGTGGGCCTGCGGAAGGTGTGCTTGTGTTCTAAGATTTGTCGAAGGGTAATGATGTGCTCGATACCGGCCTGATTCTCGCGCGTACACTTTTCACGGGCGCTGGATAATCCGTGAGTAATCCCGGTGAGCAGTTTGGATGCGATATTTACCAAGCTAATTCCTCTGTGGTTTTCACAAGGGGACCTGTCACATTTCTTGTAAATTGGCACAATCACCGATTTACACCATTCTTTGGGAATCCGCTCACTATCCCAGATTACCCATAGGAGTTTTGTCACCTCCGAAACCAAAGCTTCGCCTCTGTCCGGTCCAGCGGCTTTGTATCTTTTCAAATGACCCATCACCCTCATAACAACGAAAATGAGAGCAGCAGTTAACTCACGTGAGGTCGTGCATCAAAAATCAGCAAGCTGTTTGCATTCGCATTGGCCGCACGAATCTGACGCACCAGTTCCTCGTCTGCTGCACTGCGCCGTCCTTGCACACCAACTTGTGGCTGACTGGCACGTGTCAAACTGGCTTTGCTTTCTGGATGTAACCAGCTGAGCACTGGAACTCGGCCACGACTTCGGTGCGGTGCACAGGCAGTCAACAGTTCGTCTGAAACTTCCCATGGGACAGCCAAAAGAGCCGGATATGTGTCTGACAATCGGTAGTCGGCATTTACCTGTAAGTTGGTACGAAAAAGTCAATACGCTATTTTTCACAAAAAACGGAATATACCTAGCGCATACGATGTCTGACTCGAAATACGCGCGTGATACTGCATACTGAGCAATTCAATTAATATACGCGTGAGTATCGCACATTCACAAAGAATGTCATTGAACAACGAATTAGTTCTTTTTATACTGAAAAAAAACTTCAAGGCGAAAACAAAGATCTGCTAATACACAACAGAAGTAAGAAAATACGCTTAAAAATTGCTATTTGCACCTAAATAAGCATGCACGACTACTCAACTCATCGTTTGCTTCTTAACCTGTGTGCGAGATTGGTTTCCACCCCTCATCAGACGTAATTTTATTCCAACCCACCTCCTTTCGCTGCCAAGAGTCCAAATTGAAAATAAGATAAGTAATATTTCACTCCCTTGTCTGCTAAAATGAAAGGGATCCATGCCCAATTAAACGTTATCAAAAAAGGAATAGACCGGCAGCGATTTCCAGTAAGTTAGAACTTAGTTTACTTTATTCTCCGTCGGGCAGAGCGCAAAGCTTTATCTCCTTAGCAGAACTCCCATAACCTCCAATCACCGGACAGTCGCTTTAATTTCCCTCTTCTTTATTTCTTGGTTTTTGTTCACCTGCGCTTGTCTCCGTGACTCACTCTTCCTAGATCTTCCGTCTGTACGCAGGCAGTTTGTATATATATATATATATATATATATATATATATATATATATATATATATATATATATTGAGAATAAACAACGTGGCGAACAAGCTCGTTTTCAGTTATTCGTACTCATACCAATACATATTAATATATATGACTCACAAAATAGGAACGGAGAATGACAATGCAAATCTGTCTATGCACGTGCGTGTGTGCATGTGAAATTGATCACAGTGTGGAATGTTCAAGTGGTTGCACATGTGTTCGGGACCATGACGTGGGCCACGGAAGCTTAAGTGCTTGCACAAATTGTTTCTGAGCGAACAGGGGAGGATTGTAGAGACGAATGCTCACGGCTTCGGCTGTGGCTAAGATGCGACACTTGACAAGTCTTGATTGCTTTCCTCGGACTTCGTAAATGGTGCGAAAAGCGTTTATCACCTCCACTGAGTGGTTTGACTCAACAAGGTGTGAACACACCCCACTCGTAATTGTCTTAATTGCTCCCGTGTTCAGCCAAGCCGGGTGGTGTTCGCGAACGCGTTCGGATAAGCGCCGAGTCGTGCGACCAATGTACCTAGTTCCACAGGAACAGGTGAAGGAATACACACTAAACGAGGTTGCAGAATTCGGCATTATGTCCTTCAATCGAAAACATACTATCGGTTTGGAAACGAACAGGATTTGCAACTGTGCAGCGTAGAATGTTTTGTTGATTACTCCTGATAATCTTCGTTAAATAATTTAGGTTCCCGTGTCGCCTTTGAACGGTAAACGCACATATAGTATCTTCTTGGCGGCTCCTATCTCCTTTGATTTCCCTTCATTTTCTTGCATCGTCTTGTCGATAAACCGTTCAGGATAGCCGTTATTTAAGAAAGCACTCCGCAGAAAAACGAGTTCATTTCTTATTGTGTTTTCGGAGCAGATTTTTCTTGCTCTGTTAACCAAGCAACGTATTAGATTCCTCTTCATTTTGAGGGGCACAAAGCTGTGAAAATGGATGCATTGTCCGTTCCATGTAGTTTTTCTGTGCACTGATAACTGGACGGAAAAATCTTTCAGACGGCTTATGCAAACGTCTAAATACGATAGACTATTGTCCTTTTCTTCTTCCAAAGTAAATTGAACATTAGGATGGGCAGCATTAAAATTGTTAAGAAGCAGGTTTGTGTCCAGATTGGTGTCTAGCACACATATGACATCGTCTACGTATCGTTTGTACAAGGTAAAATCTCGGATTATGGGTTCAAGTTGATTATTTTCAAGTTTTGCCATGAAAATATCGGCAAATAGGGGTCCCAAAGGTGATCCCATTGCAACTCCGTCCTTCTGACGATAGATTTCACCATTGAACTGAAACTGGATATTATGTGTGCAGACATAGAGTAACTGTTTCAGTTCATCCAACGGGATACCCAAATCGATTCCGTTGCTCCGAATGTAATCGCACAGATAGTTGATTGTTTCACTGATCGGGACATTTGTGAACAGTGAAGTAACATCCAGTGATATCATTCGCTTTCCTTCTAGATCCAGTTTCTTCACAGTTTCTACAAAGTGGAAGGTATCTTGTAGACTGTGTCTAGAAATTGCCACTCTTACTGCTTCCAATAAGCCAGTCAACCACTTTGCTGCTGCATGATATGGAGAGTTACACATATCCAGAATCGGTCTCAATGGGACGCCTTCTTTGTGTACCTTCGGCAGACCGTACAATCTGGGAATTACCGTTCCTGTCGGTCGTATCCTTTCGAAGGTCATCGCGTCGATTATTCCTTTCTGCTTCAAGGATCTTATTCTCGCTGAAATTGAGTACGAATAACTGAAAACGAGCTTGTTCGCCACGTTGTTTATTCTCAATGTGTTCTGTGGGATTTTTCAGACTATATATATATAAAACTTTACACTTGTCTGGTTTCAGACTGTGCCAAACAAAACATGGTACAATCAGGGAGGAAGGGGTAGATAGTCCGAGTTCATGATTTGCTTGTGAGCGCGACACTGCCAAGTTGCCCAAGCCAAAGCAGGTGGCTTTCTTAGAAATCCACAACCGGAGCCTTCAGCTATCCAAAGCTTAACCCGAAAGACAGCGGGACGAAACGTGGGGTCCGTAACCCACTTGGGGCCGGTGACTGATTGCTCAGTTCATACGCCCTTCGGATGATGCCAAACACCCTGGGCGCCCAGCGCACCCCTCCGCCACAGATGTCGGTGAGCATACTGTTGTACGCCCCATACGCCATTCACAGTTGGTTTTGAATCAGGATTTAGCCATTTCCCCTAAACTGACTACTAGTCAGCCAGTCCGGTGGAGAGCGCCGGGCATTCGCTTTCGTCCTCTCACTTTAGTGGGAACACCTCCGCCACGAGATGGCAGTGAGAAGGACTTTCTTAGCAGAGGCTGTGTTAGACGCACGGTCACTTGGGAGCATTTCGACAGGCGTTCAGGAAGAGTAGCCGTCTTGGAGCCTAGGACGGCCGCCCCCGACCACGCTGAGGCATTTAGAAGTAGGCAGTAAATCACCCACACAATGCTGTATCTTTTTCTTAAGGACAGCCAAACTGTGGGACGCTCTCCCTGTTTCCACAATTCAACATAACCACAACTATACTCTCCTTAACAGCAAGATCAACAAACTGATTTTCTTTGTGATTGCTTCTCCGATTCTTCTTACAGTATCTCTGGACAGTGGGACTGCTCCGTTTTTCTGTAATTACTTACTCATTTTTAACTTCATGCGGCCATCTAGATCTAGTTCTGCTTTCATTGGCAACCGCCGTAAACAGACTGGAGCCCCAATCGTGTAACCTCCGACCTGACAGTGCTGATCCATGTTTTTAGCTTTCCCATGGGCGGCAGTGCTTTCACCAGTAGACAGTAATCCACTGTCACCCGGATCGTTACCAAACCTGACCTATTGGGACCTTATGTGGTTCTTTGCCCACTCCAAGTCTTGGGGTTGGGTTACCGGTTATCCCTAATAGTGCAGTAGGCCTTCGTAGCTATGGGGTATTAGCCCTTTCCACTGCACTCATGCGCGAGCATGTAATAAAAAAGCGCCATCCTGGGTATGGAACAGAAGAGAGGGATTGTTTTGAGATCTCCTTGTTTAAATATCATAGGATTTACCCAAACCACTTCAGTCGTCGGCGTTGAAGGACCACTGACAGTTTTTCGTTGATGAATCAGGGCTACTTTATCGCATTACTTGGAAGTATGTCTAGCCAGACTGTTCAAAGGATCTGTCACAGATCTCAGTTTTCAGACACCTACAGCTTCTAGGTAACCTTGACACGTGTCCCCGTTTCGCAGCCGTCGGTCAGCATCTGGCGGACAGCGACACAGAATCAAACTTTGACTTGAATACTGAACTCGTAGCGCGACCAGTGACTTGGGAAGCTAGAGAAATGATTCCATGGCGTTTCCAATGCGCAATTGGAATTCGTTTTTCGCTTCATGGTTTAGGTAGGTTGTGGAGCTCAGATATTTGAACGTCAGTACGATCGGGATTGGTCCCCTGCTGACGTACATCGCTTGCATAGACTATGCAGCACAGGCCGAAAATAGTTAAAGCTTCGACGTGTTGAACGGTGCTAGCTACAAGGGACGGCTTTGCCTAATGCCAGAGTCAAGAGAGAAATCGCTGGATTCTCCGCCGTGAGTGAGTATCTTCGCGCGCGTTCTCCAGTAGCATGATTTTATAGGGCTGACAGGCCTCTGGTACATTTTATCTACAGATTCCCTGTCGACTGAATTAAAGAAAGTCAGTAAAACAAGCTGTGGTCGATCGTTGAAACGTGCGCCAATGATTTAATACTCGGCGAAGTATATAACCTTGGTCCATGCATCCCTCTCCCGAAGTGAAAGCCTCCTTGATTGGGACGTGCACGCCTGTCGACCGCTGAGAAGCGGTTCAGGATATCCACTTTGTGCATAGCGGAAAAAGAGTATAATTAATCTGGAAAAGTAGCGAACTTTCCCAATGGCTCGCCAACTGAGGGCAATTGGACGACTGGTGTGTCCAACATTTGTCAGTCACACTTTGCTGTCCCCATAAAAAATCAAGTATGCACACAGAGAATAGCTTCACTGGGGCTGTTCTGTTACCCGATCTACAGATCGTTGACAGTACAAAAATAACTATAATGCGTGTCAAGTATTTGTACACTATCTGACTTCTCCCTTTCACGTGTTGCAATGCAGTCCACTACGCTCAAATAGAACCGTAACCTACCAACGGTTTCGTTTTCAAACATTCCATAATATACTGCATAACGCAGTAATCTTGACGGACAGCAAAACCGATCCACAAGCTTACCTTGGTAACTTTCCAACCATTGGTGAAAATATTCTGACGGTGATATTCATCTTCGGGATCGTAGACATCCCAACCATTGAAATGATAGACTTTTTCGGCGAGACATTTCTCACCAAACACATAAGCGAATAACGGCTGTCGTGATATACTGGGAAATGCGTAGGCTCTTAGCTGATCGTAAAACAGCGACGCACGAGCATTATCCTACCATGAGCAAAGAAAAAAGATTAATGTCATGACTACACACTCACTGTCAACATTAGTTTGATATCTCGAAGATCTTTGCACATGATATACAATCCAAGTCCACCAGTTCGTGAGCCAGTTTGTGCATGCTTTTGTTCAATGGTTTGTATCACACCCAGCGGGATTTGCAATACAAACTGACGCTGGGCATAGGTGATAAAAGACGGGTACGTGTGATACTGATTTGCATCTTGGGGTTTTAATGTTTGACAGAACAGAAGCTTGTAATTTGTTAACTACGCAGAATTGTAGTTCGATCAGGCACGAAGCAGCATACTCACTTCTAACAAACCGGAAAGAACTGAACCGGACGGAGATACGTAAGTGGAAGAACAAGAATCTATCTTTTGTTCACCGGGTAACCGACGACGGTCGGCTGGAGTGCAAGCTTCGTCGCTGGACATGTGTTCTACAAATAGATGGATGAAGTAGGGAATAGACCAGACCGTATCATTATTGTTGTAGAGCATAAAGCAGAGTAGTGGCATCCACTGATTTTAACCTTACTTACTAGTCAAAGACAGACGACGTATGGGTTGCAAATAAGGAAGACGTCCATATAATAAATGGAAAAATTCATCTCAGACATATACATGTGTTCAAACGACCAACCTATGCGAAAAAGCGAGTTTATTGGCTTCTTTTAAGAGGGGAGGAAAGGAAACGTTATCATAACGCTGGGACCCAATGGAACGGCTTAGTGCCGCTGGTCTCAAAGGGTTAATTGGGAGCTCTGTTAAACGACACGCTTCAAACGTATCGTCGTTAAGTGCTAAACTCGATTCAGTTGAATAACACTTTACCAAATACAGCCGAAAGTGGCGTAAGTGACAAGGCTCTCGATGGTTTTATCGTCAGTATTCATTACTAAATTGATCGGAACAGAATCCAGCAAAATTTTATCGTGGTTCAAAAATAAGAGGGTCACAAGAATAAACTCTCGTTTTAGTATCAGGTTATTCAGTCACCTATTTCGCAATTCTGCTACCTACCAGCATCGTTGAGTTGACGATATAATAACAGCACAGAGCAGAAAAGAGTAGAAAACAACGTAATCGGCAAAAATCACGAAGACAAAGAAAACATTCGAGTGCAACTACGCAACTGAGCCTCTATTCGTCGATACTGGTAGCAATCGAAACCAGAACACGGAAATGCGAGGTTAATGATTGGGTAAACTCCATCCGGTCCACCGGCTTTGTATCTTTCCAAATGACACATCACCCTCATAACCATTTTTGATGGAGGAGTGATATGTAACTGCATCGTTTCTCTGGCAGCTATATTTGGAAGTTCCACTGTTGAAGTGAACCAACTGAATTGTCCCTTAAAATGCTCCGCCTAACGATCCAGACGACGTCCCTGCGAACGAATCAGTGAGCCGTCGGATTCCTGCTCACAGCCATTGGTCAGTTGGCGTTTCAGGAATTTATGCACTTCATTAAGCGTGGCATCCGGAGGGACGAATCTGCGAGTATATAACAGAGCAACTGACGACGAAGATATCCATCGTTTGACAGGTTTACCTGAACCAGAGTCTTGTGAGTTATCGGAAGATTATATATATATATATATATATATATATATATATATATATATATATATATATATATATATATATATATATATATATCGCAAGACGACATACACACTTGACACAGAAGGTCTCAACTCACTGAGACTCGATAACACAAATTATTTGGCGTTAAGACACCGCACACGGTGAAAGCACATGGCTAAATAGATACAACACAACCACCAACACGATCCCAAATGACCGTGACGGTAGGTTCAAAACATTTCAGTGCTTTCTGATTCTGAAGTTTTATATTTGCTGAGCATTTCACAACAACAATGTACTGCTCTGGCTAACTGCCAAAACTTTGTACCTAAAAATGGCGAGTCAGAACCCAATGGATCTTCCTGTGTCCTTTGCAGCATTACTAAGTGTGGCAAGGGCGTGAATAAGGGAATTTGCTCTGACGTCTGCGATAAGTGGTACCATCAGAAATGCAGCCGGCTCTCTTTTGCTGACCTAAAGCTGTGTGCAGGGCGCCCCAGTTCAGAGTGGGTTTGCACGAGCTGCGTAGGCGCATATAAATCAGTGGTGCAAGGAAGTCTAGAAGAAAAGGAATCATTCAACCGCTCCGAAACCATAGTGATGCAAAACGGTTTGCAGAACGCAATTCTAGCCAACTTCACCTCGTAGCCAAACGACACAGTTACTATGCGTTAGTCGAAGAAACTACTATGTGGCGAGTCCGCAAAAAAACAATTCCAGCTGCTGATGAAAACCATATCTGCTCGGAATCACCCCAAGCAAGAATAGTAGTGCTATAATCTGATCTGGCCCGTCTCTAACCGTATTAGTGAAATTATTGTCAAGTGTGTCCTCAGGATAAACCGCAGTGAAGGTCACAGACCAATTGGTGCTGGATGCGACCCAGAAACTACAGGCAGAGGTTATTAGAGCCAGACGAGTAATAATCTGGGGTTCTTCCCCAAAAGGTTCAAACCCAAGCAAGACCACCAACCTGCTTCTTGACACCGTAGCGACCCTCGAGGTTCCGAACCCCGCTAAAAGCTCCTGGCTATTCTCCGGAACTAAACACAGGACACTGGGCCTCCTGACAGAGTTTGACACCGAGGATCCGGTCAGGAGCTTCCTCGCGCAATCAGAAAAAATCATAAATCACTGCCAGTTAGTTAGAGGGGTCTCCAAAGACAGCCCTCTTTATGTGAGACAGACTCTCAAGGCCCGAAAAGAAAAGCTTGAGAGCCCGATTATGAAAATAGACCGAAAGCTCTGTCTGAGGTTTGCCTGACTTAATTAAAAACACCAATGGCGAACCCCGTAGCCGATCTCCCCCGGAATCACATGTTTCGTAATCCAGAGTCACCTGGAGTTACCGATCGTCCAATCATAGTCCTCAGCAGCTTAGCAGGGAGAGGGTGTAGATCTAGATAAGGCAAATCACCTCGCCCTCAGAAACGTAAGAAAGCTTCTCCGAAACTGCGCTTTAAGACACGATGCAGGCTTTCTAGAACTACTACCCCGTCCACACCACGCCATTCGATACCACTGTCGTGTAATTTTCCTTGTTTGTTTACCGTGTTTTGTTTACATATCTTACAGTATATCAATTTGTATTTCAGATCACGTACTTTCATTATTAGTCAAGTAAAGCGTAACATTTCTATCACCGAATCTCGTTCTCTCCGATAAAGCTACCATCGTCTGTTGAGAACCGTACGTACCAAATTACTTGACTAATAAAATCATGGACCGTTATCTACGACCAGACAAGTTCAACACCGACATCAATGCTCCGGACGCTTCTAAACAGTAGACTTATTGGCTCCATACTTTCAATGTCTCTTGAAGCGAGTACAACCCGATGAATATGATATGCTTATCAACCTTCTTTTAACGTCCGTGTACGAGCGTATCTCAGAGTGCGAAACCTTCGAAAGTGCCATTTCAGTCCCCAGTTCCTGTACATGCGCCCAGAAAGTGTCGTCTTCGCCCGGTATCTACTCGCTCCATGTAGGCTAGATTGTGGGCAAAACATTGATCAGTACATCCAGGTTATCAAGTCATTGGCAAAGGACTATGGCTTCCGCTCGATGCCCGCCGAATAGTATCGTGACGACGCTATGCGCGACGCATTTATTACTGGATTGCAGTTTAACAGCTTTTGAACAAGACTGTTGGAACAACTAGCACTGACGTTTAAGGCTGTTTACGACATGGCTAGATTACTGGAGGCAGCTCAAGAACAGTCACAGTCCTACAGGATTGAAAACGTTCCTGGTGCGTCCACGACTCCTCTAACCCCATTTCCGATGTACAACTTGCACCTGCCCCAACAGCTGGACCCGAACGGATCGCATCGGCTTCACCTAAATCCATACTATTTCTATGGCCACTCTCGGCACCCTCGCACCAAATGCCCCGCTCGAGAAGCGGTTTGCAAGGCCTTTAAAAAGATAGGTCACATAAGACATGTGCAAATCAAAACTGGCCCCTTCCCCTATTACCTCTACCATCATTCCCCTGTTGTTCTTTGTCGTGACGGCGGCTGCCTCAGCTTGTTTGCCCCGCGCAACAACCAAAATTCATGTGAATAACACCGAACCCCAGGCTCTGATTGATACGGGTAGCTTCGATAGCTATATACGCCAGGAAATTGTCGACTTACTCGGTTGGTCAGTTCACCCTTGAGACTCGAAAACTACTATGGCGACGACGTCATTGTCCTGTGTCAATTCCGGCTACCGCAGTGTAACGATTCGCTACTAAGATGTAGTCTACGAAAACGTAAAACTGTCGGTCATGCATAATCTATGCGCCGACGTTCTACTTGGTCATGATTTTTTCGGGTTACATGAAAGGGTCGAAATACCATGTGGGGGAACATGCGGCACTTTTTTGCTTTTTTATTACATGCTTGCGCATGAGTGCAGTGGAAAGGGCTAATACCCCATAGCTACGAAGGCCTACTACACTATTGGGGATAACCGGCAACCAGACCCTGAGACTTGGAGTGACGAAGAACCACATAAAGTCCCAATAGGTCAGGTTTGATAACGATCCGGGTGACAGTGGATTACTGTCTACCACCAAAGTAACCAGTGGTGGCAGGGATTCATACCTTGGACCTCCGAGTTAGCAGGCAAACGCTCTAAACCACTCGACCACCACTGTGCGGATTGTCCGCCGTTAAAATCCAGTCTCCGCCCCTGTTCGCTCATCTTTCTCCCGACTGTAAGCCTGTTGTCACCAAATACCGCAGACACTCCTTCGAGGACAAGCGCTTCATTGAAGAGGAGATACAACGCCTCTTGAACGATGGTATAATCGAGTCATCGAGCTCTCCATGGAGAGCTCAAGTTTCGGTTACTAAAAACGCGAACCATAAGAAAGGAATGGTCATTCATTTTAGTCAGAGGATCAACCGTTTTACGCAGCTCGATGCGTATCCACTACTACGTATGGACAACATGGTGGAGAACGTCGCCCGTTACGCTATTTACAGCACCCTAGACCTCAAAAATGTGTATCATCAAATTCCAATCGCGGAAGATGAAAAGCCCTATACGGCTTTCAAAGCAGCAGGCAATCTTTTTCAGTTTTGCCGAATACCTTTCAGGGTCACCAATGGCGTGGCTTGTTTCTAGTGCACTATCGATCAAATCCTGAAAACAGAAAATTTGAAGGACACTTTCGCCTACGTTGATAATGCAACTGTGCGGCTTGACAAAGACGGACCACGACCGGAACTTCGAATGCTCCCTAAAAGCTGTCACCAAATACGGCATAACTGTGAACGATTCGGAGTCAATCACAGCTGCCACAGAAATCCGACTCCTTGGTTATTACATAACGCAAGGCGTAATTAAACCGGATCCTGAACGAATGAAGCCTTTGCGTGATATCCCGCCTCCGACTGACATGAAATCATTACGACGCGTGGTATGTATGTTTGCCCATTATTCCCAGTGGATACTGAACTTTTCTGATAAAATTAGCCCCTTCGTCCGGAACAAAATTTTTCCTCTACCACCGCATGCGAGGAAAACATTTGAGGATCTGAAAGTAGCATTGGAAACCACAATGATTGTGACGGTGGACCATAACGTTCCGCTTGTCGTCGAAACGGACGCATCCGATACAGCTTTAGCCGCTTCATTGGGTCAGAATAATCGGCCAGTAGCCTTTTTCTCCCGTACATCGACTTCTGGCGAACGACACCATTCCGCCCTCGAGAAAGAGGCCTGCGTGATCGGCAAAGCTATTCGGAAGTGGCGGCACTTCCTCCTTGGTACTCATTCCAAACTAATCACCGATGGGCGATCCGTTGCCTTCATGTATGGTAGCAAACAAAACAGCAAGACGAAAAAATAAATAAGATCCAGAGGTGGCGGCTTGAGTTGTCTGTATACCACTACATAATCTACAGAGCCGGAAAGGACAATCGAGTTACTGGCGCTTTGTCTCACTGCTTGTGTGCCTCCACTATTGATAGGAGCATTTTAAAGCGTCTCCATGACTCATTGTTATACCGCAATAACCCGTGTGATTCGCTTCGTGCGTTCCAAGAACTTGCCATACTCAGTGAAAGAAGTCAAAAGCGCGATTTCTAGGTGTTCTGTCTATGGCAAAATGAAACCACGGTTTAACAAACCGCCTGCATGTAATCTTTTCAAGGCCACCCAACCATTTGAAAGACTCAGTATTGACTTCAAAGAGTCACTGCCTTCATCGAGCCACAATCGATATCTAATCACCATTATCGACGAGTGCTCCTGGTTTACATTTGCGTTTGCCTGTCCGGATGTCGTCTTCTGCAGTCATTGGTTGCCTGTGTCAGTTTTTTGCGGTATTCGGAATGCCTACCTACATTCGTTCTGATCAGAGATCCTCATTTGTCGTCTGAACTGCCTCAGTTTTTGCACGACAAAGCAGTAGCGATCAGCCATACAACAGCCTACAGCCCACAAACCAACAGTTAAGTGGAACGTTTGAATGGTACTCTGTGGAAACCTATCTCCCTGACCCTACGAACGAGGTCTTCCAATCTCACAATAAGAATCAGTTTTTCTGGATGCACTCCATTTCATTCGCTCATTACTTTGTACCGCAATGAGCATAACCCCTCATATACTCCATTTCTGCTTTACGCGCCGTTCATCTAGTGGTTATCCTATGCCTAGTTGGCTGACAACTCCTGGCCCTGTACTGCTCAAACGCATGGATCGATCTCCCAAGTATGACCCCTTGGCGGATGAAGTAGACCTTATCAGCTCCAATCCATACTACGCTCCTGTAAAACTGTCTGATGGCAGAGATGTTCCTAATTGCCGTTTAGCCCCTCGGGATGACTCACCGGCATTAACGCCCGAATCTCAATCACCCATGACAGCCAGCCGAGACCCACCACATGTTTATCATTCATTAGTATCAGAGTCTGACAACACCGTCATACACAATAAAGATAATGCCCCATCACCCACCAACCCGTTGCTTAGTAACCTCACAGAACTGTTGGAACGATAATAAAGAATACGTTCATACTGCTTACGAAATCGAGAGACCCAGGTAAACGATTTGATAAACATTTTAAATCTTGCTACAAAAAACTTGTAAACCCCGGTTTTACGGCCGGGGTGAATGCCGTGTAATTCTCCTCCTTGTTTTGTACACATATCCTATACTATACCAATTTCTGTTTCAGATCATATACCTTCATTATTAATCAAGTGAAGCGTAACATTTCTGCCACCGGATCTCGTTCTCTCTGATTAAGCTACCATAGTCTGTTGCAAACCGCACGTATCAACCACCCTTACTTCCTATCATCCCCTCCCCACTAGTATCACCTAACCCGGTAGCCCCGTTACCATTCGAAAAATATCCTGCACACTTTCGGGATGTAAGAATTACGATCCTTCCTCCAGAGGCAAAAACCTAGAGAAACTTAACGAAGCAGCCGTCACGGGGCCGGAACTTCCAGAAAACATATCTCACGCACTGGCACGATCAGAGCAGATCCCTATCCAACAGTCCTTTCCTCTCCCTCTATCCAAGCTTCTAGTGATTTTGCTCTAAGAAGCTTAGCCACCAACTGCAAGATGCTAGAGCTTAGACAAGAACCCCCACGTAACGGGTAGCACAAGAACCTGGCTCAACCAAAATAACACAGCCGGAGAAATAGATATTAATGGATACCCAGTGATCCGACAGGACTCTGGCCGAGGTCCAGCCCGTGGTATTTTATTATACCTAAATGAAATGCTACCCCTAGCACTCATAATCCCTTCACCACCGATCCCTCCCATCGACTGTCTCTGGGTAAAAATGACACTAAGTAGTAGAGAAATACTAGTAGTGGGTGTAACATACCGACCGCCACAGTGCCAAAAAGAAGAATCAGCAGCACTCATTGAGTAGATAAAGAAGCTAAAGAATACCCACCAACTCACCCACCTACTGATAATGAGGTACTTCAACCCTCCCTTCATAGAATGGCCCAGCTATCACTCCATAGACTCAATGTTTGGTGCCCAGCTACTACACATACTCCATCAAGTGTCCCGGACGCAATGTCTCTAGTCGAACTAGGTTTCGCCACGGGCAAACACCCTCACTTCTTAATCTTGTCATCACAAACGAACCACGCCGGGCGGACACAATCTGTCGCTCTCGTCTGCTATGGAAGAGTGATTACGAAGTCTTCAGCTTTGACCTTGTCATCAAATGGTCATCGCGCAGTTTGTCCCTGAGAACAGTAAGATCCTTCAAAACGACTAACTTTCCCCAGCTTAGGAGGAATCTAACATCTCAACCAGAACCCATTCCCTGGGATGCTGACGTAAATACACTTAACTAACAAATTGGACAAAGCATTTCCAGTGCAGATACTCGTTTCGTGACGAGGGTAAAGATAAGAAACAACATCGGGCGTATATTACCACGTCCCATCCCTCGTCTGCTGGAGCAGCGTGCACGTGTTTGCCATAATGAAGTGCACCCAGCTGACAGCAGATGCGGACAAATTCAACCGGATTCGAAATGAATGCAAGTTAAAAATCCGCAAACACTTTAAGGAGGTGCAAAAGGGTTTCCTCATACGGACCCCCTTCAACAACCTCATTCCACTTAAGCATATTTGCCACATACGGGGGACCAAACCCTCTGCACTAGCCCTCCACCTTCCCGACGGTGACCCAGCTACTTCGTCCGAGCAAAAGACTGAAATCTTTGCGAATCACTTTCGCTCTATTTTTGACTATTTGTCAACGTTAACCTATCCTACTCTTCCTCCAAAATCTGTAGAATGACACCTGGACAGCACCCCTTCCCGGTCCGGGACGTTGAACTACGACTCCAACATGTCAACCCCCATAGCTTAGTGGGCCCGAACGACGTACACCCTAAGATGCTAAAGGAATGCGCGAATACTCCAGCTCCTGCATATTTTATCCTATTCCAACGTCGCGTAGACTGCGACACTTTCCAAAGCTCGTGGAAGAATGCTATAACCACGCCTATTTTCAAAAAGGGTGGCCGGCACTTCCCAGCTAGCTACGGGCCCGTAAGTCTAGCTGGTATTCCTAGTAAGGTCTTCGAGCGCGTCATCAAACGTGTGATGTTACGTCATTTGAAGACGAATAATTTAATCTCCCCTTTCCAACACGGATTTCTGCCAGGCAGATCATGCATCACCAACAATGCTAACTGACATGGATAGCTTGACGCAGGCCTACGACCAAGGCAAAACCTCCCACGCCATCTTAACGGATCTTCCGAAAGCCTTCGACAGTGCCACACTCACCCTTGCTGTACAAGCTGGAAATGCACGGTAGTAAACTTCTGTGTGCCTAAGAGCTTTCTGTCTGAGCGCAGGCGCTTCGTATTCGCTTCTATCCCCAGTCACCATAGAAGTCCCTCAGGGATCCGTACTGGGTCCTCTACTGTTCCTGATTTACATCAACGATCTCCCAGAAATCGTGAAGTCCGACATCGCCATGTACGTGGATGATGTGATCATCTGGAACACTTCAAGTACACAACTGCAGTCGGCTACGGATGCAACCAAGCGCTGGTCAGTGGACTGGAGCCTACCGATAAATGATGATAAATGCGTCAGTATGTCCTTCGGTGGCTCTATGAATCAACTCTTTCGAATTAACGGAACACTGCAAATTCAGAGGGTAGATCAACAGCAGATACTAGGTTTCTGGCTGACCAGCAACCATTTTCATCACATCAAGTGAAGACCAGGAGGGCTGCCTTCCGAATTTTAAACCATATTAGGAGGATGTTCCCCTATATATTCAACGAAGATTTTCGAATTCTTTACGGCACCTAGGTCCGCCTCATCTGAGAATACGCCAGCCAAGTTGCACATACGAGTCTCGTCCGTGACCGTAACTATCTCCAGAGCGTTCAGAGAAAGGCTACAAAAGCTGTGTGGGAGCTGACCAACCTTTCTTACCCTTTAGGACTGTCTGTACTCAACCACTATCCCCTAGACGTGAGGCGTATTCGGGATATTTTCTTATTTTCTCACCTTTTCTCTTCCGGGTTGATTGATCGGTTCTTCACGAGACCACACTTAGATACTCTTACGGGATATACTAAAAAACTATTTAAGCGTCGCTTACGGACATTATTACGACAATATTTTTCATGTCAAGGGAGATTTCTATTTGGAATACAGTCCCACAAGAGAAAGTGGACGCCCCAACAAAAAAGATTCAAGCAACAACCAGACATGCACATGGGACTTTCACTTACTCCACCGCCAAACTCTTAACCAGAATATCATTGTACTTATTATTAACATAGTTTGTACCGTTATCAATAGTCTCGAAGTAGTACAGTACGAGACCGAAGCCCGAATGATCCCGGATTCATTCTTCATATTAGAGACAGCGGAAGTCATTTGTAAAAGCCTCGTTACAATCCACTCGTTGGCATAAACTTAAGATTGAGTAGAACGCCGTAACCCCGCAAAAGACTGGTCAAGTTTCCTTTTGAATGCTTTGTCGTTTACCTCTTCCACCACATCAGCAAGCAAAGAATTTCAAAGGCTTGTGGCCCTCCGAGACAAGCGGTAGATTAACGGCAAACCAGTAGAATGCATCCTCACC
Source organism: Fasciola hepatica (assembly GCA_948099385.1). Taxonomy (NCBI): domain Eukaryota; kingdom Metazoa; phylum Platyhelminthes; class Trematoda; order Plagiorchiida; family Fasciolidae; genus Fasciola; species Fasciola hepatica. The sequence goes on from CANUEZ040000067.1 coordinate 16,977,519, forward strand.
AGTGTCATTGATTGCCCGCGCATACGTCATGGCCCAAGGAGCGGGAAATCCGCTCGCAACTCTGGTCCCAGATCACCCTGAATGATACGACGGATGCAGATTAGATCACCACGCATTCGCCGTTGGGCTACTGGAAAAAAACCAGTTGCTTGAAGACGTCTGTTGTAGTTGATCCCGAGTAGTCCAGAGAACATACGGGTTGCAGACGTCTGCACTCTCTATAACTTGGTTGATTCTGCAGCTGTACATGAGTAAGCAGCCGCACCACCATATCCGAATCCAGGAAGTACATGGGAAGTATACAGAATACGATAAGCATCGTACGGTAGGTTCCCAAACGATCGACGAATGAGGCCAGGCGGGAGCACACGCTCTGTCCGTGTGATCCTTGGTTTTCCGCGAGGAAGACACCGAAACTCCGAGATCACGCTCGCAATTTGTTGTCCGTAGCAGGCTCCCAGACAGGTGGCAACTCACAGACCCACGCGCAAATGAACACCGACAGATTTGGCGGCAGCATCCACTCAGAGGACCAGCGCAAGAGCGTATTTAGGTCTTCCTGTAGAATATGGCTATGTGCATCCGAACGAAGAGAAAGCCGAAGTTTCAAATCATCTACGTACATGAGACAAGGGGATAGTTGTCTCGTAATCTGAATGCCACCGGCGAGCTGGAAGATAGTTCACCGGATAAAGGGCAATGGGAAAAAGAGAGAGGGTTTAAAATGCAAGTTTGACAGTGTCTTGCATTTGCTGTTGCCGGTGACCTGGAAGATAAACCACTGGATAATGTTAAACGGTTCAGAACACCAGTTCAGTTCAGTTTGCATAGAACAGGTAATGGCCACGGCCAATCGAGTGTCCAGAATTCTTTCGATGGTGTGCACACCAGTTATGCACCCACCACTGCACAGTCTATTTAGTCGAATCCCCGCTAAAAATGAGAGAGGAACGGGAAACGTCATCGCGCATCAACTGCGAGAGACAGTATGCATCGTGAGCGTTCACTGAGGCAGTATGCAATAAGCAAAAACGTCGATTAAAACATACTGCCAGTCTTGACTGCATCTTGCATCTTGTATTGCCGATGAGCTGGAAGATAGATCACTGGACGGTAGAAGTAGGCATTTCGTCTAGCTTTAGTAGCACAAACGATTCTGACTTTAAGAATCCATCGGACGTCAAACAGCGAGGTTTTTGGACCGCGCGGGGCCTCGCGATCACCCAATTTGAGCATACGCGATCTGCAACAACCAACACACTCTCTCCATAACTAGCCACCAACTTTTTCCTCTAAAACAGAAGAAAATATGCAACATCCGGGATCAACTGGGCTTGAGACTCAAGTCCGTGTACAACTTCAAGAAATTCAAGAACAAGCTGCATTGAAACACGGGGCACGAGGCCACGCAGACTCGAAACACAGTGAGCAAGGCACAAAGCCGAGCAGGTACACGAGACAAAGAACATAACCGCGAGCGATGAGTGATACCGGCGGCCCCGCAGGACTAACGGCACAGACAATCACCCGAGTCAGGCATCGCTGACCCGTAACCGCACAACAGTTCACTTCAGTTTAGTTTGCACAGGACTTGGTGTGGCTAGAGCCAATCGTGTGTCCAGATAGTTGTGTTGTCGGCGCGTTTCCGTAGCTCCCAACACTGCGTGATTTTCTTGTTCTGAAAGGCAGAAATTTTGGGCAGTATCATCCCGGGCAGAGTAAGGTGGAAACAATAAGCAAATTGCATCTGACCCTAAAAGCTGCTTAACATAACTCGGGGTATACTGCCACCCAACATAGGTCTACTGCTATCTTAAAAGCCTTCACTGTTGTGGTATTTATGACCTCTTCCGAGAGCTTATTCCAATGGGGTACCACTCTATTTGAGAAGTACTTCGCCCTAATTTGGAGTCTCGAATGCTTCCTTTGTAATCTAAGGCTATGCCCCTTGTACCTCTCTCGGGAATCAGAGAGAAAAGGTCTTCGCATCTTATTCCTGACATTCCTTTCATTGCCTTGAAGGTTTCTATCAAATCCAGGCGAAGGCGCCGTCTTTCCATCGAGAACAGGTCTAGGGCACGGAGACGCTCTGTGTAGCTAAACCCCCTTTGTCCAGCCACCATTCTAGTGGCTAGCCCTTGCACTTTCTCCAGACAGTTCAGTCCAGTTCAGTTCAGTCTGCACAGGACAGGTAATGGCCACGGCCAATCGAGCATCCAGAATTCCTTCGATGGTATGCACACCAGTTATGCACCCACCACTGCACAGTCTATTTAGTCGAATCCCCGCTAAAAATGAGAGGGAAACGGAAAACCTCATCGCACATCAACTGCGAGAGACATTATGCATCGTGAGCGTTCACTGAGACAGTATGCAATGAGGGATATCCTTCTGGTAGTACGGTGCCCAGGCCTGCACGCAGTACTCCATATGCGGCCTAACTATGGCCTGATATATCGGAACGAAAATCTCCGGCTCTTTACACGACATAATGGATCTAACTCGGAAGAGTTCTCTCCTGGCCGTATTGGCTGCTGAGGTGCACTGCTTCGACGGCTTAAAGCTGTTGTCCATTATAACGCCCAAGTCTTTGACCTACGAGACCACTTGCAACGAACCCGCACCATTTCCACTAGCCCCTGTATTTGTGGTCAAGCATTGACACTTGGTGAGGTTTAGTGGGAGGTCCCATTCGCGTGCCCAGTTTTGTACTGCTAACACATCAAGTTCTATATCTACTCCAGCTATCTTGACGTCATCGGCAAACATAAAGGTGGGGTTTGTAAGCCCACGTGCTAGGTTGTTGATGAAGATGAGGAAGAGTAGAGGGCCGAGCACCGAGCCCTGTGGCACCCCACTTGTTACACCTTCCGGTTTTGAGACATGACTCCCCACCTTAACACTAAAAGTTCGCCCTGCTAAAAAACTATTTATCCATTGTCTTGCCTTTCCAACAATTCCAATGGACTGCAGTTTGACGTCCAGAAATCTGTGGTTCACTGAATCAAACGCTTTGATGAAGTCCAAGTAACAGACCGCAATCGGTTGCCCTTCGTCCAGACGCTTGGTTACCTCATCGAGGAACAGCAGGAGATTCGTCAGACAGGATCGCCCTGCCACAAAACCATGCTGAGCATTTGGTATGAGGTTGTGTTGAACCAAATGCCTAGAGATCTGTTTCCTGAATATTCGCTTCAGGCACTTACACAGTACTGAAGTCAAGCTAACCGGCCGGTAATTTTCCGCCTTTTGCCGGGGTCCACTCTTGTAAATGCCTGCCACTGTTGCTCTCCTCCAGTCTCCTGGCACAATTCCCTCTCTAAGTGACGTTTCATACAGCTTCGTCACCGGAGTCTTCAGGACCTCGGTCAGAGGCTGAACGATTGCTGGATGAATCCCGTCTGGACCTGCTGCTTTATTTCTATTCAACGTTTGCAACCCCGCGTACACTTCTTCTCCTACCGTAAGTTCGGGTATTGGAGGCGCCTGGGGGCCCTCCATTCTTTCCTCCAAACTATTTTCTGGTCGATATATGGTCTTGAAGAATTCCAAGAGCATGTTAGCCTTGTCCTCGTCGTTTAGAGCTAGTCGTCCCTGTGCTCCTTCCAAAGTTGCCACGCTCTCTCTCATACGTTTGTGAGATTACACCTGGGCGTAGAATCGCTTTGGGTTTGTGCTGACCGACGCGGCTAATCGACGCTCGAAGGAATATTTCTCCACTCTTTGGATCTCTTGAACTCTGTTCCTAACCATCTTATAGCTATTCCATGCCCCCTGAGTTTTGTACAGCTTGCATGCCGCCCATCGTTGCCTACAAATAACTATGACCTTGCGGACTTTTGGCTCCCACCATGGGGGTAATTTTCTACTGCTTGCCGCCCTCAGGGGTGCGAACTCATCTGTAAGTTCGAGTAGCCCCATCTTGATGGCCTCCCAACGTTCCTCTACGGAGGCGATTTGTGTCTCGGTGTCCACTGAATTTCCTCCGCCGTTCTCTTTAGTTCACCTATATTGATTCTCCCATAGCGCCGACGTAACACGCTCTCCTTTGGTGCCTTGCTTAGTCTTAGTGTGACCCTCAGGACTGCATGATCACTCTTTCCAAGTGGCTCTTCCCACTTAATCTCCTTAACGTCCCGATGGTGCCGCGTCATGATTAAATCAAGGAGAGACGGGTGCCGTCCACCACCGTGTCTAGTGGCCCGTGTCACATGCTGTGTAAATTCATGTAACTGGACCAACTGCAGAAGCTTGAAGCCCGTTGATCCTTTTGGTGCGATCCCAATTTCCCAGTTAATTTCGGGCAGGTTGGGATCCCCTGATAAGATGAACTCCTTTGTCTGTGCCAGCACCGCATCCAGCATTTGCAAGAGCTCAACGTCTTCCTCATCTGTCGTCAGCGGTGCCCTGTAGATACAGATAATGCATACTGTTCGCGCCCCGATCCTGATAAAGCAGGATCTGGCTTGTACATTACCAGAGACCAAGTTGAACGGAGCCTCCTAATGTCCTATGTCGGTCCGTATTAGAACTGCCACTGCGCCCCCTGCCTTCCATCTGTTCTATCCTGTCTGTAGGCAGCGTATCCCTGGAAGCGCATGTCAGTAAGTGGCTTCATCCAAGTTTCCGTCAGACTCTGCGATCCTAGTCGTCAACTCCCCTCTTTTTCCTGGGAGACTGCAGGTGTTGGTGTACCATACTGACGGTTCCCTGCTCCTCGCTACTGACTTCATTGCTAACTTTACGGCTGGGGTACCCCCGGGCGCAATCTCCGAGGTGATGCCCCGTTTTTGCCTCTAAAGTTGTCGGCGGTGCAGCATCTTGGATATCAAGTGACACTCTGAGTTTCGTGGCTTCTTCTTTTCCACCCGTCGACCCGGTGTCAGGCTCGACATGCACAAAGGACGTTACCCCCTTTTGAGTCGCCGTGCCGATGGCCCGGGATGGTCTTGCGACCAACTCAGCCCAACTGGTTTCCTCGGCTTTTCCCTCTGATACCTCCAACTTCGCTGGTTGCACCAGAGAGGACTTTTTGGAAGCCTCCTTTAGAATCGGGCTGGCTGGCTGCACGTTCTCAACACCAACCGGACTGGATGCCCTGTGAGTCCCCTTCTTTTTGGCCTTTCGAACTTCCTGATCTTTGGCATTTTGTACACTGGCCCCTGAAGCCACCTTTGTTACCTGAATTACTCCTTGGGCCTTAGGTGTTGACTTCCCAAGAGGGGTCATCTCCAGTTTCGCTATATGTGGCTTCGGCCTCTGATGATCACGTGTGCCCGTTGTCAGCGAGACTATGGCATTGCCCGGTTTGACAAATGCTGGGCTGTCAGGTGTAACCCTAACTATTCCCTGCTTGCTGCCCTCAACTGCTCCCGCCCTGGACAGCAGCATATCCCTCCAGTAGACACTGTAGAACACAACTACTAGGGGTCGTGGCGGAGCTGGTTTTGTTCCACGCCATAGTTCCATTCGATGGCACTTGACTATTGGTGTCGTAGAAGGTAGGCCAGCCATCCTGAGAACCTCAGTCACATGCCGGCGGTTCTCCTGCTTCCTGATTCTACCGTCTTTTACGATGTTCCCCCTAAGGTTATGAAGTAGCAGTCTTCTACTTCCGTCTGCCATGACCTCAGTGTCACGCTTCATGCGTTGCACTTCAGCATCTAGGCGTTTAACCTGCTTCTTGAGGGATTCTACTTCTGTTAGGAGGCTTTCTCCCAAACTCGTGAAACCTGCTACCTCCTTGCTTTCTTTGCCCTTTGGAGTGGGTTGCCTTTTTATTCTTTTGATCTAGCACCCAGTTTTCCGTTCTCTCTAAGCCATGGATCGAACTTGCTCTCTCTATTCTTGGTTCCAGCTTCATGTTCGTGTCCCCTTTGCCTAGTTCGCCTCAAATTATGCGCGAGCACTTGCAAACGCGGAGCACTTGGCGTGGTTCAGTTGAACGATGCGTACCTGATGTGCAGCTCGAAGTCTTTCTCTTCCAGCTTGGAGCACTTTTGATGATCCAAATGCAACACTGGTGGCATTGAATTCCCTCATTTTGCACCAGGTCCGTGCATTCCTTGTTCCCATAGCTTACTGTCTGACCAATGGGATCAACCTCCGTCCCATTCATTTCGGCAGTGATGGTCGAGTTTATTTGAAAATACCTTCTCGAACACCAGTGGGACAATAACACAACCTTTTGAACGGACACAAACGGTGCACTAAGGCAAGTGCAGCAAACCCGCACGCTACAAAAGTTCCACAAAACTGGTACACTAGAAAAAGCGCCACAAAACGATGTTAGCCGGTATCAGTTGCACTGACACCGACAAAAACACCAAAAAGGACATCAAAACGTGTACTCACTTTTGAAGAGAATAAACTCTTCTGAAGAGAGTGAACTCTTCAAAAACTAAGCTTAACGAAATACCAATTATAATAATAATAATAATATTGGTACATTTCTCGTCCACGGTCGAGGCGCACGCACTAGCGCATGATCATGGAGTAACACGTTACTCAATAAGATGGAACATTCACAAATTCTAAGTACGAAAGTCGAGGTTATCAGAGATGGAAAAACAAAGCCAGCAACAGTTTGAATGGATCATTCTGATGATGGTTTGCGCGGTAGCTTTGAACCAGTTTCCAATCCAGGCTGGGCGGTGGTGCGCGGTGGAGATATCGAAAAATCGGTAACGCCAAGCCAAGGACGCATTATGAACGAGAATGATGCAAGCCAAGGAAAACGGAGGCCCACTAAGTTTCAGCAGGTGGAGTAAATTTTGAACAAGAAGAAAAGGGGGGAGAAATTGTAATGAAGTGTATAGGGGAAGATCGACGCATGCGAGGAGGATAGCGATCCATGAAGACAGTGCAGACCCTGAGTGATGGATTTACCGGAGTTCAATAAACGGAATGAGTTTTGATGCAGGGTGACATGAGACCAATTTCGTGAAAGTGAACACTGGGGGATGTGGGAGATAGAGCAGTCCATAAAAAGGTGAGTTTAGATTCAGGATCAGTAACATTTACTATTCGGACATGAGAAAGCGCAACTGGAAGGTCCTCGAGAAGTGGAGAGTCAATTTATAGCCGGCTACGGTTCGGAGGAAAGATAAACAGTGGTAACGGATAATAAAGTGGGGAATCCCCGCATGGACTTCAGCGCTATTATGCTGTTTCACTGACAAATATATATGTATTTATTGACGCATTTGCCTTCAGTGTTATTCAGCGTCATTTCCGGTAGCGTACGACATCGAATGCGTACGTTTCGTCTGGCAGGGCAAAGTATGTGTCGGTCAATCAGCCGAGTGTGGCTGTATATTAGCGGCATGCGCGTGAACTGGAATTCGTGTTGGTTGCGTTTGAAACGCTGAACGATCTGATAAGCAATTAGGAGTATTTTCTGTTGTGTGGTTTAATTTCGGTCCCAGGTGCTATGGTAGGTTCCACTTGAGTCTCTGTCCGTACGAGTCAAAGGGCATCCTTGGTTGGCCAGTTTGGCGACTGAGATAGTGGGAGACAACGAACCTGAAATAAAGGAGGATTGCAGTCTGGACGTGGTTCCAGCTGTGGGTTATGATAATATATGAAGACAATAAATAATGGATTGGTTAGGTCTATGTGAGTGGGGCATGATTGAAGTTTCATTTGAGCAGTCAGTGGCACCTACTCCACGTTCTAGGTAAAATAGGCTCGCAGTGGATTTGAGCAATACTGCTACAGGCTAACGAAGTTGCGTACACTGTTTTGGTAACTGTGCATGCATTCCAAAGGATTCATGACTTGCCCGTGAGCACAGCATCACTCAGATACTAATAAAGACCTAGGGCTTCACGGTTAAGAGTGGTTAGAGATGATAACCCTCAGTACCGTTTGCTTACGCAGTTTGGTATCGAGGCGATAAGATAGGTTTGAAATAACAGACTATGAGCGAGTGGGACTAACACACTGTTTGCGTGGCGCTAAGCTGTTACCGTCTCTTTCGGTATGGTGGTTATTCTATACTGAGTAGTTTCTGAGGAGTCTGGAAGTAGAAGGAACTATTGGGGTGACAGTGGTGATACATTAGAGGAAATTAGTCACGTGCCTTGAAACAATAACGTGAGTTCGTCTATGCTGTTACTCGAAAGTGCTATCGTACTGAGATTAAGCTCGAGTGTGAACAAGGAATTCTGATGTGGATATGATTGCTTGGTTATCTTGGTATCTTCTTCGTCGTTATCGTATTGCAAAGCAGGACAGCACCGATGTGAGGACTGGTTTGGGGAACCGTGATAGGTGGGAATGAGATGGGTCCGAACTTTTGTCAGGGAAGCAAACTCTAACGGTCTACATTCGGTGCTCATGGTAGGCGGCACAAGGGCCAGCTTCAGGTAGGGAGGTAGCACGATACACAACCACTGGCATTCAGCAAGTGGCGCTCCAAGAATGATCCACAATTTTTTTAACGTTTTTATTGTTATTTTTTTAATGTTTTTTTCACAGTCAGGTTATCTGGCTGTCAGAGAAGGCGGAGCTGCTTTTGGTGGGCGACCACAGCTCCCACGCCCCGGCCGAAACATGGACCGCATGTAACAAGCCGCGTTGGGAATAGGTCAACCACACCAGTCAATCCGTAGCAACACTGCAACCCGGAGACATGAGTCATATGTGACAAGGCTGGTGTGTCTGGAAGACAAAACGGTGGGATATTTTTCTCACTTTTTTATGCCAATCTCTTTCTTTTTTGTGTTCATGTCTTATTGGTGGTCAACTCTGTGCAGAGAGACCATCACGGCCAGGAATGTTTGCATGAGTGCCGCGCTAACACTCGCCTTATCTGTGAATTCAGAACCCCCGGGCCGTTTACTTGGGGCTAAAAATGCAGGGGAAGCTAGAGTCAGCCACGGCCTACGATTATTCGATGGGGTTTATGTTCAACAATTATGATATGTTAGTTTGGGCGAAATAACGCCTGTTATTCCACCAAACTATGCAATAATGCTTATTACTGAGAGCAATTCGAAAATTCAAACCAGGTGGCAACTCACAAGGTCAGTTTGTTCAGTTCAGTTCAGTTTGCACAGGACAGGCAATGGCCACGGCCAATCGAGTGTCCAGAATTCCTTCGATGGTAGGCACACCAGTTATGCACCCACCACTGCCGAGTGTATTTCGTCGAATCCCCGCTAAAACTGAGAGGGAAACGGAAAACCTCATCGCACATCAACAGCGAGAGACATTATGCATCGTGAGCGTTCACTGAGACAGTATGCAATGAGGGAAAAAGTCTGTTAAAACATACTCCAGAAGGACCACAGTGCTACCCGTCATCCATCTAGTTGATATACTCAAGGCTCACTACGAGGAAATATCTCGTACCACTTGCGATCTAGGGCACCTTTGAAGGATTGGACTGTCCGCATATCTACAATTCCACCCGGCAGACCGCTCAAACTGTTCACAACACTGTTGCTGAAGAAGTGCGATCTAGCCATCAACCTAGATCGGGCTTTTATCAACTTCTTTTCATGTCCCCTTGTTCTGGAATCTACGGCCACTTGGAATAGACTATATGGTCTAAGGCCAGAAAAGCCCTTCATTACCTTGAACGTTTCTATGAGATCCCCTCAACTTCTCCTCCTTTCCAACGAGAAAAGATTCAGGTCACAGAGTCTGTGCTCGTAAGTCTTACCCCTCTGCCCTTCAACCATTCGTGTGGCGAGCCGTTGGAATTTCTCTATGCAGGCGGCGTCCTTTTTGTAGAAGGGTGACAAAGCCTGCGCGCGACCTTCTAAATTCGGTTCAGTTCAGTTTGCACGGGACAAATAATGGCCACTGCCAAACAGGCGTCCAGAATTCCTTTGACGGTTTGCACACTAGATAAACACTCACTACTGTGCAGTTTATTTCTTCCAGTCCCCGCTGAAATAGAAGAAAAACGTAAAACCTCATCGCACATCAACTGGGAGAGTCATTGTTTATCCGGAACTTTCAGTAGCCATCATGTAGCGAGTGGAGGAGTTCGGTAATCAAACACGTCACATCCTCTGTCTAGCAATAAGCTAAAACTTTCCTGCCAGAAACGATCTCATTTCATTATTGATCTAGAGCACCTTCCAATTCCCGGACGATCCTCAGTCCTACTACCACTTCCGGCAGTATTCTTCTGGTAGTTTCCCATCCTAATGCTAAAGAAATGAGATCTACCTATCAGCCTAAATGCCTCCATGAGAACCCGTCGCCATCCCCTCCTTTCCATAGAGAAAAGTCGGAATCCATGTAGTCCCTGTAACGACCGGTCGAGGAAAACCCGCCAAGAACCACTGCAGATCCATGTTTCCCTAGCACCACTCACTTACCTACACTATTAGCTTGTTTTATGCACTGTTTGGTTTTACGGACCAACGCTCGTTTGTTCGCGCCCAGCGCGCTGCTCTGTCATATCGTTGTTCTGGACCTGCGTGACACATGTGCTCCTTCTCGCACGCCGCAAATCGGTTATCGCTTTTTGAGTCCTTGTGATTGCATAATTGAAGTTTGTATCTGTTCCGTGTCACTGTTCAGCTGACAATCAAGTATCGTAGAATTTCCCGGATAATCGCTTTCTGATTTCGGGATCCGCTGCGAATTTGACTACGCATTACTAAAACGTGTCTTACGATACTCATTTGATCAACTTAGAAATAGAAAATGCACAACTTGCCCAGAGAAGTGTCGAAGCAATTAGAATCTCGACAGGAAGGAATACGGCAAGTCAATGGGGAGGTTTTTAGTGCTTTTGATTCTTTAGTCACTGCTAGATCACCAATCCTGTCAGTGCTAGCTCATGTATTACTGAGAGTAAGATGGATTGTATGGATGTCGACCTATCTAAGCTAAGGATATTAGACCTAGAACAAAGACTGCTGTCAGCTAGACAACAGGCCCAGAAAGCAGAAGAAAAGTATGAGCAGAACGAGCTTGAGCGGAAGATAAGCGACTACAACCCATCCGACAGTTCAGGACAGAATTAAATAGGAAACTCTGCGCCAGTCTTCGTATATAAAGCATGAACGCCACCAACGATCGATCTGCCAAGGGTAGAACTGACAGTTTTCGACGGGCGATCTGAACACTACTGCAAACTCATCAGGCAGTTCGAAACTTTCGTCGAAAGCAAGTCAACCGACCCTGGGCAAAGCCTCCTCTATCTGATTCATTGCTGTTGAGGCCGAGTAAGAGAAGCTATCCATGTGTGTATCATGCTCGACCCGGAACAAGGCTACACACGAGCAAGGGAGGTCTTGAGGGACCTGTTCGGCCAGCCGTCCAAGATAGCCCGTGACCTACTACAGGGCGTGATGGAAGAGGCCAAACGACCAAGGGCGACGTCTATACAACAGCCAACCTGGTGCTCAAAATGCAGAACCGTTCAATAGCCCCCAACCATCTGGGTTGCAGGGCTGATCTCGATGCAATGCAAACGTTGGAGGGCATAGTCCGTCACTTCTCTCCCGAACTACAGGGTCGGTGGGCAGAAGGGGCGGCACGTATAAGCTGAGGCGACCGTGAGGCTAACTTCGAAGACCTGACCGAATACCTGGACAGGAAAACCAAGATAGCCGAAGGTAGATTTGACCGACTCATCTGGAACAGTAACCGAGTAAACAAATCTAGCACTAACCAGGCTCAAACCACTGCACGGGAACATCGGAAGTACCAGCATTGGACCAGTGCACACGCTGTTTCAGGCAAGGCTATAGCGCATTTAAGTTACAGGTCCTATGGCGCTAGCCGTGGGCTACCAGAATGTTCCAAGTGCATGAGTGCCACGATAGACGAACGTTGGGAAATGGCCAGGTTGACAGGAGCGTGCTTTGTATGCCTCAACACCACGCATCTGTCGGCAGCTTGCAGGAAAAAGACAAGGTGTGGCCATGGGCGTTGCGCGGATAGACTCCATGGCTTATTACACCGGACGAGAGAAACTACACCAGAGACGGACACCAAGCCCATTATGATTTGTTCAACGCCGCGTTCTACCGGTAAACCAGTGCGTTTAGGAGTAGTTGTCGTGGGAGTGATGACCCCAACTGGGGTGGTCGAAGCGTCAACTTTCGTTGACAGTGGATCGGACACTCCTGGTGGAGGAGCAGTTCGCCAACAAACACCGGCTCTCTTAAAGTGCGACGTCAATGGCAGGGAGCACGGTGGGCGGAAGGCAAGTAATGACTGCCGGACGTTTGAGGTTACAGCTCATCTCCTCAGGCACCAATGAGCAAATGGATTCAACGGGGGCATTTACATCAGCTGATCTCCCCATGCGAGCACCAAGGTCGATGAACGCAATTTTGACTAGGTGGTCTCACCTGCGGCATGTAACCGTTGTAGACTGGGAAGACGACGAAGTGGACCTCCCCATCCGCTGCGACGTATCAGAGGCTCACTGGGTGCTTGACCAGGGAGTGGGCATCCGCGAGGCATTTTATGCCGCACGTGCAGCACTGGGATGGATATTATATGGCTCAGTAGGGGGACATGGTTCCATGAATTATGTATCAGCCGGAATGAACCGTATATAGTGTCAATTACAGCGGGTGTACGAGGAGGGGTTTCAGGACCTCGGAGACGAGAGACTTTCGTTGTCTCAAGAGGACCACTCCGCTCTGCAAACTGTGCGGCAAGGAACTAGGGGCCCTAAAAAACGTCCGATGTTCCCCTCCCATGGCGCACACCAGTTGACCCTTGGGTTGACAACAGAAACTATGCTCTACAAAGACTAATTTGACTGAAGGTAGGCCTCATCCGAGACCAGGATCTATGGGAACTGCACGTAGAATTAATGAAGCGAAACGAAGCTCTCGGCTGCATTGAAAGGGTGCTTGCTGATACCGACTACCGGGAGGGGATCTGGTGTCTACCTCACCACCCGGTTACCAGCCCAACATAACCTGAAAATTTGCGGGTAGCATTCGACTGTGCAGCCAAGTTCCAGGGCAAGTCGTTAATTGATCGTCTACTGTAGAGGCCTGATTAGACCACGCCACTAATTGAAGTTTTGTGCCGTTTCAGGGTGGGTAGAGTGTACTTGTCTGCCGAAATCAGGGAAATGTTTCGTCACGTGAAAATACCGGTAAGAGAACGAGATGCGTTGCCTTTCCTGTGGTGGGAAGAGAACGACTGGACAACGCAGTGATAAATTATAGGATGACCGTCCACCCCTTCGGAGCCATATCATCATTGTTTTGTGCGAAATACGCCTTCAGAGAATGAGCGAAAATCATGGAGATTTCATCCACCGGTCGGTGGTAGATAGCGTCAGCAGAACCTTCTATGTGGACGACTATCTTGGGTCATTCGATGATGTAGACCCGGCCCTAGATCTGTTCAGGAGCTTATCAAGACTGCTAGAAGAGGGCGGGTTCCATCTAACTAAGTGGATGTCGAACGAATAGGAAGTCCTTGAAGGCATCCCGTACCCCGAGAATGTCGAAAGGGTTAGAGATTTGGACGGCTCACGAATCCCTACCGAACTCACTCTAGGGATACACTGGAACGCGGAAACGGACGACTCTGTTTTCGAGCTAAACGTTCCCGAGCGTCCGGTAACCCATCGTGGCATACTTTCTACCTCCTCTTGTTTGTTCGATCCGCTCGGTTTCGTCTCTCCCCGGCTCTTGCCGGAAAGATCCTGCTGAAGCGGCTCTGCCATGAGAAAGTCGATTGGGACCAGCCACTAGACCGAGAAGACCGGTTGGACTGAGAAGAATTTCTGAACACCTTAAAGAAACGAAAGGACATATGGATTCTACAGTGTTTGCCTCCTGGTCATGCGACATGGACAGGAGAACTACATGCCATTCATGAGGCATCCGAAATCGGTTACGGAGCCGTGGTATACGGGCGATTGAGCACGGGTGACGGACAATATGCTACGGGGATCCTGTTCGCCAAAGCCCGCGTCGCCCCACTGAAGACGGTTTCGATCCCGCGCCTTGAACCCAGCGCAGCGATGCGCAAGCGGTAAAGAGATGCTTCGACTTCTGTATTTGGTCGGCTAGCTTCTGCACGGACTCGACGGTAGTACTGTACCACATTAACTTCGGGAGCCGTTTAAGTACTCTAGTTGCTAACCGGCTTACTATCATCCACGAGGAGTCGGTCATGAACCTGTGGAAGCATGTCAGGTCTGGCGATAACCCGGCAGATCTGTGCCCCCGGGGTGCGACCAACTTACGGCAATTCGGAGCGTGGACAGGAGGACCAAAATTCCTGCAAATTCCTAAGCAGGACTGGCCCGTGTATGAACTAAAACCTTCTCTGGAATTGGAGTTGGAGATGGAAGACGTAGTGACGACGGCCACGGTCGTCGAAGCGTTATTCATTTTGTCACGGTTGGTCAAATTTTCTTCCAGGTTGAAGACGCTTCATTCACTAGTTTGGTTGGCCAGGTTCAAGAGACGTTTGCTAGTTATGGAAGCAATTCGCCCCTCCAACCGGGTTTGGGTGGCTCCGATAAGTCCCGATGAACTACGAGCCACAGAACACGATATATTCAAGATGGTAAAACGGGAGGCTTCCACCCGGGAACTCTAGAGGGCGGAAGAAGGGAGACCAATCGATAAGGGAATATCATCTCCGAGAGGCGACTTGAAGCATTTAAACCCCAGATTCATTAACGGACAACTAAGGGTAGACGGCAGGCTGACCAACTCTCACCTGAGCTTTGACATGAAATACCCCATATTGCTGCCGGCTCGACAACCTGTGATAGAGCTAATGATGCAACACGTCCACGCCGTGGAGGGACATGCCTGGGAAAGTCGCGTGACGAGCGTCATCCAAAGGCTCCTGTGGTTGCTGGGGGGAAAAACGACGTTAAAACGCGTAATTCGACGTTGTGTACTTTGTAGGAGACGCAATGCCGCAGCGGGAAAACAACACATGGCTCCGCTGCCAGAATGCAGAGTGACTCCCGGCTGGTGGCCATTCAGCGACATCGGGTTGGACTATTTCGGTCCCTTGCGGATCAAGTGTGGTGAGAGGCTGGAAAAACGATACGGGTGTATCGTGGCGTGCATGAATTTACGCGCAGTGCACTAAGAAGTTGCCCATTCAATGACCACCGGCTCTTTCCTACGGGCCTTGCAGCGCTTTATCAACCGAAGAGGCGTGCCGGCAAATATATACTCCGACAATGGGTCCAATTGCGTAGGAGCTCAACGGGAACTCCAGCGCTGGCACAGAAAAATGAACAGGGACGAACTGCAGAATCAAACCGTTGCCTATGGCGTACGATGGCACTTCAGTCCCTCGCAGGCCAGTCATCGCGGTGGCATATGGAGCCTGGCCCGGTCTATCAGGTGAGTATTGCTGTCGATCATTGAGCGACAGCCGCCCGACGACGAGACGTTGAGCGCCGTCATGACTGAGGCAGAGAGAATTCAGAACAACCGCCCACTGGTCCCCGTAACCAAAGGCGACCCCACCCATTTGGCGCTCAGCACGAGCGACTTATTGACGTTAAGATCGAACGAGGGATTCCAATGCCCGATAGACCTTTGTGGAAGCTACCTACACCGGTAGAAGCAGGCCATCTATCTTCCCAAGGATTTTTGGAGGCGATGGCTTCGGCAGTACCTACCAGCTCTGCAAGCTCGACAGAAGTGGCTGGTCAAAACAAGACCATTCAAGGTTGAGGATGTAGTGGTGATCGCAGACGAACACGCGCATTTCAGCACTTGGCATTTAGGCGCGGGTATGGAAACGATGGAAAGCTCCGACAACATTATAAGAGCTGTCAAGGTGAAGACCGCCAACGGATTGCTACTCAGCGACGTGCGCAGTATCAGCCTCCTCGAGAGTGAAGACGGAGAAGCCGATAACACGGAAACCCGGTGGACTATCCCTTTTTCGTCTCCGAAGTGTTTCAAGGAGCCTCTAAAGCTTGGGGGATTTATGACATACTGACTTATTGAACTTTTGTACACCCTGGCACATGGACGCTTACATGGCCTACGTTCATACTTCATGACCTCCTTCAAATACTTTGCAGTGCTCGCCGTTTTTCGCCGACGTCACGGAAGGCCTTTGGCGTACGTAGTAACGGCTTTGATTCTACCAATACCCAGACACACACCAATCATGTTTACATAATACTGGTTCATACTTCATGACCTCCATCAATACACGCCGCAGGGCTTATTGTTCCTGGTTTCTCACTGATATTGCGGAAGGCACCTCCCGTAATTAATGGTTGCTACTATCTGCCCATATACCAGAGTGCGACCTGAGTCAAGACACCCACACCTACACAAAAAAACACACGCGGCCAAGGGGCAACGGCCCACCCGAGGACAGCACCTATGTTTCGTCCTCACGCCGCCATCGATCAGCCGTTTTCATGGATGATGTAGAGCAGTCTCACGTCGGTGTAGCCACTGGATCAAGTGCGATCGTGAGTAGAGTGTTAACGACAAGGTATAAGGTACGCGCGCTGACAGCAGGGTCTGGGTAGGTAGGAAGAATCAGTACCCTTAGTCCAAACCTTTCATTCTGTTAAGATTTGGGAGGATCTTGGTGGGCGGTGTACCGACCGGTCGAGGAAAACCCGCCAAGAACCACTGCAGATCCATGTTTCCCTAGCACCACTCACTTACCTACACTATTAGCTTGTTTTATGCACTGTTTGGTTTTACGGACCAACGCTCGTTTGTTCGCGCCCAGCGCGCTGCTCTGTCATATCGTTGTTCTGGACCTGCGTGACACATGTGCTCCTTCTCGCACGCCGCAAATCGGTTATCGCTTTTTGAGTCCTCGTGATTGCATAATTGAAGTTTGTGTCTGTTCCGTGTCACTGTTCAGCTGACAATCAAGTATCGTAGAATTTCCCGGATAATCGCTTTCTGATTTCGGGATCCGCTGCGAATTTGACTACGCATTACTTAAACGTGTCTTGCAGCTTCTACTCACTCATGTTGCCCTTGCAACCCTCAACCATGCGCGTTGCAATACGTCGTACTTTCTCCAAACGGGTGGCGCCCTTTTTGCAGATTAGTGAAGATGCCTGGACACAGTTTTCCATAAGAGGTCTGGCTATAGACAAGTTCGCTGGCATGAAAACCCTACTTCATCTGCACAAAAATGCTGATCTCAACCTGAGGAGTTCTATGTGTGCCTTTCTAGCAGCTGCTTGACACTGATCCGACCACTTAAGTTCAGAAGCCACGAGCAATCTCAATGTCCTCAACCTTGTTCACCGCTCCTACTGTGGGTTGGTCTTGGTCTTGTACAGCCAGAAATCTTTTGGCTGTCCGTGACGACAGGTGGCCTTTCTCAGCATTTAGAGGTAATTCCTACTTCTGCGACCAGTCAAAAGCGGTCAGTACATCTCCGCTCAGCTCTTCTCTCTCCTGAGCTCCCACTAACTTCACATCCTCTGCACAGAGTGGGCTTGTTGACTGTAGGATCGAGGCCAAATCATAAATAAACAGGAGAAATAGTAGTTGGCTTCGTACGAAACCCTACGGTAATCCACCGGTGACTTTCTCTAGTGTAGAGTTATTGTCATCTACTCTAACGTAAAACGCCCTGCCGGTAAAGAGGTCTCTTGATCTTCTCTGAATTCGTCCATTTATACCAAGCGACCTTATTTTGATTAGTAGAAGCCGATGGTTTGCCGACGCACGGAAGGAGACCGTAGAAGTCGATGCATTAAGGGCAGGACTTTTTGTGTTGAAACTGAGTCTTTCACAATTACGATTGAGAGCTACTCCGGACGCGATACTAGCTGAGGGTGCTAAACTTTCAACCTTCAGCAAGCAGAGCTTTCAGAAAATTGGTTTTCATTTGGCGGAAATCAACTGTCCTTACTGCAAGCTTGGATGGACTGAAATAGTTTCCATTCGTCCGCACTGATAATATCCATTTTCAGTTTATTGGTAAAATACATCTTCAGAAGGACGGAGTGGCATTAAGTTCATCTTTGAGGCCCATATTTGCTGATATTTTCAAGGCAAAACGTGAGAATAACCAACTCATGTCAACAATCTAAGGGTGCACCTTATACGAAGGGTACGTGGACAATATCGTATGTGTAGTAGATACCAAAGTTGATCCAAATTTACTACTTAGCAGATTTGACACATCCCATCCAAATGTTCAATTCATTTTGGAACAAGAAAAGGAAAACTGTCTGACTTACTTAGATGTTTATGTAAGCCGTCAAAGTGATGGTTCCATTCAGTTGTCAGTGTGCAGGAAAGCAACTTGGAACGGTCCATACACTCTTTTTCACAGTTTGTGCCACTCGAAGTGAAGAGAAATCTAGTGCTTTGCTTGGGTAATAGAGCAAGGAAAATTTGCACGGAAGACAATAGAAAATGAAGTTCGTTTTCTGAGGAGTGTTTTCCCGGGAAACAGCTATTCTGAACCGTTCATCGTCAAGACCATACAACGACATGAAGATAAGCCAAGACAGAGGTAGTCGAAAAGTAGCCCGTAGTTGTACGCTTGCCATTCAAAGGAGATAAGGAGACTGAAGTTATTCAATTAACAGGAGCAGTCAGTAGAACATTCTACTCTGCACATTTACAAGTTATGTTCGAGTCCAAACCGATCGCGTTTTCGACTGGAGGATAAAGTGCCAGATTCTGCAGCATCATTGTGTGTATATCCATTCAACTTTCCTGTGGAACCAGGCACTTTGGCCGAAAGAACAGGCGCTTATCCGAACGTGCTTGTGAACACCACCCGGCTTGGCTGAACACTAGAGCAACTAAGACAATTACGAGTGCTCTGTGCTCACACCTTGTTGAGTCAAAACATTCCGTGTAGGTGATAAGCGCTTTTCGCACCATCTTCAAAGTCCGGGGCAAACAGTCAAGACTTGTTAGATGTCTTACCTTAGCCACAGCCGTAGCCATGAGAATTTGACTCCACAATCCTTCCCTGTGTGACCAGAAACAGTTTGTGCAAGCACTCAGACTTCCATGGCTCACTTCTTGATCCCGAAAAGGTGCTCAACCACTCGAACGTTCTTCGTTGTGATCAATTTCACATGCATGCACACACACGTGCACAGACAGATTTGGATGATCATCCCCCTTCTTTGGTTTAAGTCACATGTAATGTTATGTATTGGTACGGTTACGGATAACTGAAAACGAGCTTGTTCGTCTCGCAGCTTTATTCTCAGTTTGTAAAGCCAACTATCAGTCTGCCTTCAAGTACTTGTCTGAAGTGTCTAACAGTACTGAATGCATCAAATATTCCCCGAATAAACGTAGAATACTTAGCTTCAGCCTGTAGGAGTAGACGAGAGAAAAGGTCTAGTGGTTTCCATTATGATGTAGACCACTACCGTAGCAGGCCGCCTATGGCTTTGTCAGAGGATTCGGTGGCTATACTCAGTTGGGCTTCGAAGTCGAAATCGACCAGCAAAATAGAAAAAGCTTAAGCTTCTTTGGCTGCATCGAGGGCAGTTTTCGTATCCTCGGGCGATTCTATGGGACCGTCTTTATCACCTCGAAGTGAAGCTGTAATTGTCCTCATCAAGTGAGCTTAGTTTGGGATGAAACACCGATAATAACCTACCACCCCTTTGAAGCAACGAACGGCCGCTAGTAAGGAAGGTAGCGGATATTCATGAACGGCTTGTGCCTTTTCTTCCAGGGACTGAATACCGCTTTCGTCGATCATGAGACCTAAAATCTCGACTGATTTCCGGCCAACAGTAATTTTGTCCTCATTGGCGGTTACACCATATGCCGCCAAACACTCGACCAACTGATGTAGGCTTTGCTTGTGTGCATCTTCAAATTCACTGACTACTGGCAGATCGTCTTTGTAGGCGAGAACAAAATCTAACCTCCCGGTAACCTGGCCGGTAAAAAAGTGAAAGATTTGTGCAGTTTGCTGTTAACTAAATGACATTCATAGGAATTTGAAGAGACCAAAAGTGTTGGTACCGCTGTCGTAGGTACATACTCATCTGCGATGGGAATGTGGCGATAGGTACCTACCAGATCTATGGCGGAGAACGCACGAGCACCGTCGAGGTTGGCCGAGAAGCCCCGAGTGTGTGAGATGGTATACCTATCCTGGACAGCGACACTATTTAGGGCTCAGTGGTCTCTACATGGTCGCCAATCGCCTGACCTTTTTGGGTCCATATGAAGTAGTGAAGCCCAGGGACTATTTGGTGCACGAATAGCACCCAATTCAAGCGTGTGCTAGAACTCAGCTCGAGCGATTTTTAGCTTGTCGCGTGCGAGCCGAAGTGCCCTAGCAAAAACTGGAGGGCATGATGTGCTAATGTAATGACCTACCGAGCTGGCCACGGCAGGTTGTACGAAAGGTGGGTGCAACACTTCTGAGTATGCATCTAATACGTCACCTAGCAAGTGAAAACCGGTAACTTCAAGTAGGACGGGACTGGTTGGGTTAAAATCAATCTGTATCCTATCCACAGATCGATTAGTGACATGATCCACGAGAGGCTCGCTGCGGGGATCAACCAGGGGATCGGAGTGATACGGGAAATCAATGCCGGGAATGGCGTTTTGAACGTCTGCAAACACGAAAACCCAGCGAAAAGTGCGGCGAAGACCGAAATCTAATGTCTTCGGAATTTGTCCATACGTCTGTATAGCAGTACCATTAGCGACTCGTGAGTTAGGGGAGGGGCTCTTAAGTAAAGTTTGACCTGAAGATGGGAGTGCACTTACTTCAGCACCTGTGTCTACCAAGTAGCGTGTCCCTGAAATATGATTCATTATGTAGAACAGGCGGCTGCCCTGGCCAGTAGCACCCGTCGCAGCTCTGCACTGGCGTTTTCGTTTCCCTGACTGGCTGGGGCCACGGCGCGAGGCGGAGTGCAATTGCTCGCCTTTGAACAAAACCGCTAGTGATACCAACAAAGAGCTTCAGTTGATGTTGGTTGAACCGGAGTTCTTATACGGTTTCTATTGGGGGATCTGTTTGGGCGACTCCGTCTGTCAGGTGATGCCGGGGTTGGGCGTCCAACTGGTGAAACATCGAGTGCCTTGACCTTTTTGACACGATCGTGCACAGTGGCTGTTAAAGAGGCAATGACAGACTCCGTTTGTGAGGAAATCGCCTGGCTGACCTTTGGCTAGTAGGTTTCTCTAATTTTGTCGGCCTTCTCGGCAGGCCTTTCCAGAAGTTCCTCTATGGACACAAAGAATTTTCTACATGTCACTGAGAAGACTTTTGAGCTAAACCCCTTTCAGGAGGCTGTTATTGAGCTCAGTAGTTCCTAAAAGAGTCCGCATCTGCAGAAGCAACTGCGAGGGTTTGCGATCTCCGGGCACGGTGTCTGCAAACAAACGGACAATTCGTTGTTTGTCAGACATGCCAATCCGGCTAATGACCACTGCTGTGATGCGCCCGAAATTGTTGAGTTCTTCTGATTTCAACACATCCTGCCTCTTGTAGATGACTTGTGGAGGAACAACTGCGACCAAGAAGCCAAACCTGCTACTTTCCGTAGTCACTGCGCAGAGCAAAAGTTAATTCTGACTGTGCGAACCAAGCTCCACGTTTACTTCCTCCGAGCAGTCCAAAAAAAAACGTCAAGTGCATTTACCTCTGCGTCAAAAACTTAGGGTTGCTCATATTGCAAACGGTACTGGTGTGAATTCCGGGCCTGGACAAAACTCTCCAAGTGGGGCTGTACGAGAGTCTCACCCCGTGGAACAAGCACCTTTGGTCTCCTAGAGACGATTGTTCGACGGAGCTGGCGCAGCACACAAAAAGCGGTTTTTGCCACCCTGTCAAACTGGTTGTTGGGACGGAAGTCAGCCCTACCCGTGAACCCCCGGCCCTGCACCACACATTTTACCGGTACTGTTCCCGTCACTGTGTACATTTCTGTCACCCTAATCCGTGAGGTAACTTCTCGTCGCTCCTGTGCATGCTCAGTGATATTTTCCACCTTGCAGCCGGTTCTTGGGCTCTGCCGAGGTCCTTCCTGACGGATTCATGGCTTACTACTCCCACCACTTTCACATCTTCGGCAAATTTGAAACACCAGTTTTCTAGACCATGTTCCGAGTCGTTTACACGTAGCAGGAATAGCAGGGGTCCATGGACCGACCCTTGTGGTGCTATACTGTGCTTGCGCTCCGCTGGAGACACACTTTCCCCCATTCCTACAGGGAAGGTCCTGCCAAATAGACACCCTCTAATCCATGCCGTCAGCCGGTCCGACAGTCGAAACCCTCGTGGTCTACTGAGTCGGAGGCTTTCTGGAAGTCTGGGTAAAAGACCTCAACTCTCTCGCCGGCATCTATTCTCCCGGCCTCATCCTTCAAGCTGCGCAGGAGATTAGACAAACACAAGCGTTTCTGCAGGAATCCATGCTGGGATCGTTGCTTTAGGTGCAACACCATCCGGTCCCGAATGACTGTCGCCATGACTTTCAGCACTCTGGAGGTTAGGTCCACCGGACGGTGGTTTTCGCAACTACTTCTACCATCCTATTTGTGTATGAGGATGGTTGTCGAAGTTAACCAATCCCCAGGTAGGACCCGAGTTTCAAGTGAGTTATTAAATAGTTTAGTCAGTTGTCCTAACACTGCTGGTGCTAGCGATTTCAGGACCGCCGGGTGGATACCATCCGGGGCAGCTACCTTGGTTTTTACTAGCTGCTCGATACTGCCGATGACCTCAACTTCCCCCACTGCCTGGCCTTCCATCACAGCCTTCTCCAGAGGACGAACCTCTGGACGTGGTAGCCCTTGGTCAACCCAGTATACCCTTTGGAAGAATCTACACAGATCATCCACTTTTTCTTTGTCTGAGGTCGCAGCTCGTTCCTGTTCACCCGTGTCCCCCGTTACAACACTCCTCAGGCCGCGCTTCGACTGCACGTACGGGTAGAGTTCCTCGGGGTTCATTTTCGCATTCCTAGCCAGTGTCTCTTTACAATCCCTCTTACATTCGTTTTGAAAGCGGGTGGCCCTTTTCTTAGCAGCCGAATACTGGAGGAGACTGCTTTGCCCTTCCCTCACTCTGTGTACCGACGGGTTGTGTAAAATCCCCCAGAAACACTACAACTTCACGTTTCCTTGACGTCGCTCGCTCATATTCACTATTTGCTTGTCTGGATGCTTTGTATGCTTCCATGAACTAATGTTTGCTTGTTCACGTACAACCCATTACACAGTTATATCCTTTTTCCAACCTGCGTGAAGTATATGCTCCCTCCTCGCACGCCGCTTTTAGGTTCTCGTTTTCTAAGTCCTAGTGATCGCATAATTGTGGTTTGTGTTCGTTTTATGTCATCGTTCACTGGGCCATCTAGAGCCATAGAATTACCGCATAATTGCCTTCTGATGTCGGGATCCGTTTCGAGTTTGGCTACGTATTGCTCGACGGCTTATTGCACCCCGCGCAATTGCCACTCCACTTGAGTTCTGCCGCCTGCTTTCCCTGCCTGACTGTGCCGCCGCGACGGTACACCCTCCTCGCGAGCTCTCATCCGTTAACCACAGGACATTGCCCCTTAGGTTCTGCTAATGCGCTTGAACCGTGTATCCTCCTGAATCCACTTTCCACTTTGGCAGTAGAGCCCTCGTCAGGAGGTCATCTTCATTTATCCTGGAAAACCTTCTTCTTTGCTGCCGGAGTCGGTACACCCACGAGGATGTACTTGGCGAGAACAACTGCATGGTTGCTTTTGCGCAGTGGAGCTTGCACTTTCATGTTCACAACATCATTTGGGTACCTTGATATCATAAGGTCCGGCGTCGATGCTACTTACCCCGCCCTCAACCCGGTCTTTTGATCGGCGTTTTGGACGGGAGCTTTGTCATACAGTAGAGCTGCTGGCTTTTCCTCGAATGACCCCACCGAGGTTGTCCCCTTTGGCCATTTAACCTCTGGAGCCTTGATGTACCCCATGATGAAAAGCCCACTTTTGCCGTAGTAGATTTCGTCTTTTTGACTTTCAGCTGATTGTCCTCTGTGGACTCAGGTCACGACCAATTCGCGCTGAATTAAATGCTCTTTAACTTCGGATGGCTGCAAGTGTGGTGTTGCTAGCCGCCCTCCCTCCTCGCTGGGGTATTTGCCCGCCTGTTGTGGCGCTGATCCCGTCCCAACACTTCCGTCCCCTCTGCCTACCATGACCAAGGCGAAGTTCTCTGTGGTGAGGTGGTCTACCTTCTCGTCCTCATGCAGCAACGTTTCCGTGATTGCGATGACATCCGCCATGTGCTCGTGAGCCGTAGCTCTCTCCACTTATCTCCCATGCTCGCTGCATTCGCGTAAGCAGCTTGCATGGCGGCCACCCTTCCATGAGGGCCAACGTTGGAGGAAGACTGTAGTGCTCAGCTTCTAGTCCCGAGCTTTCACCCCTTTTTTCGATGAGTACGCGACTATATCCCCATGGTAGTGGCTCGTCGGGGTACTACCCTGCAATGGCCCGCGGCCGTAAGTCTTGGGGAGGCTGGCGTGTTGAAAACTCTTGGCTTCAGCTTCGTCAGTTAGACTTAGAGTTATGCTTGTGACGCAGTTAAGATAATAGCGCCCCCTTTCTTGCCCTATGTGGATGGTTTACCACTCTGATTGGAATGATCGTCTGGCTCCATCGTTATTGTACCTTGAGACACTTATTTTATCCGTCCCGCTCCTGCTAGGAACCTAGCGCGGTATCTCGGATTTGCGAATTCTACGATCGGAGGTCTAGGGTGTCCTGCATTCTTGTTGCCACCTCACTTACCAAAAGGCCTGTTTAACTGCTACATGTCCTGGCCAATCCATCATTCTTGTCTTGAAGTCTTGGAGTGCTATACGGGTTAGTGGATTTGAGCCCGATGGTCCCGATCCTGGAGGAAGTGCTTGATTGTCTGTGGGATTCACCGAGCTGAAACAATAGTAAAGGGGGGCGGGGGCGGGTCGGAGGCGACAGGGAAAAAAATATAAATAACCACGCGGTATCTTAATATTAACGGTGCTTTAAGCGGAGTGGGGGATGCGACATTCATATGCAGGCAGCGGAATGGAAATGAGATAAAGAACATCTATTCCACTTTTTCGGACAACAAATTACTAGGAGAGGCCCAGGTAGAAATTTTACTTTTTCTTGGACATATTTTTGTTCCATGAGAGAAATATATCTTCCAGAAGTGCGTTCCACAGAGTAATAACCTTATAGCTAAAGAAGGTAATTCGTAGAAAAGTGCCTGGTCTCGGCTTAAAAGCTACTCTGCTGTGAGCAAGGAGAGAAGAAGCTGGGCGGACGGAGAACAAACAGTTGCTTTGACCTGATTCAAAAGGGTAAAACCTCAAAAACAGCTCCCCCTTATGCATTTTAATTCGAAGGTATAGAGACTGAGGAGCGAGAGGGGGATGAGATAACATACTTGGGACAGACCATATGCAGCCTTGGTGGAAGTCCCCTGAAACCTTTCTAGGAATTCACGATCTCGAACAAGTCCAGAGTGCAAAGCCTGACTACCGTACTCCCGCAGAGAACTGATATGAGCGCAGGTGCTCTGGAAGGGCCTTGGAATCACATTTAGGACTCAAAAAGCAGACAAGCATTTGTCGGTTTATCGACAATTCCCACTTTCATGTTGGTGCGGTATACTCTTTTCTTCTGAAGGAAAACAACCCGCTCAAATTCTACATGTTTCTATCCGGCCAATTCTATCACCATCAATTGGTAACCACAGTCCATGTGTGTTATCCTTTTGTTATATAATTGGCTCATCTGATACCCGGTCACTGAGCTTTACAACCGTAATCCTCGACTAATTTTTATTGTTCTATATCCGTAATACCACCTTCTTCCATTGTTATATTTTACGTCCTAGCCCCTATCTCACATTTCGAAGGGCTATTGCCTGATAATGTCTCCTATGGGAGTTTTAATGTCCCACGGTAACCAAGCTTTCGTCGATTAAGCCTGGTCCCTCTGCAGGACAATATTCCTTCCGTAGGATTTGCTTGTAGCTCAGGTCTCCCCAATCCTTTCCACCAGGATTCGGCTGGCTTGACTAAGTGACCTGGGTTTAAGTTTGCCGCGTGATACTAAGAATATTGGCTTAAACGCTTTCTCTTACATAAGTAGCGTACAAATAATTGAACAGTCCTCCTGAAACCCCGATTTAGCGTTCAACTGTACCATCAGATCTTGCATTGCAACATGCTTTGAGATTATGTTAGATAAATTATTGTTTATTATTTTACGGATAGGTTACAGTCCAGGCGGTAATCGAGCACCTTTTTTCGGTAAACACCTGGCAATGTGGTTGCTCCTGTAATGGAGAACGTGTGACTAGTTTCCCAGCGGAAATGCTTGCTTACGCAATTATCATAATTAACGGGGAGGTTCCAATTCTCGGACCAGCGTTTTGTCCCATCAGCTGCAATTTGCAGGTTTTCAATGCTTGAAATCCAGAAAGTTACAACATCTGCATACATGGCAAAGTCCACATGAAGGGCCATCGAAAGATTATTTACGTCCACCAAAAATGGTCCTTTTGGGATCCCAGTTGTTGCTGGGACTGTTTGAGGCAAAACATTCCTCACCTTTACCACGAAGATGTGTTCGGTGAGAAAGCTTTGTAAGATGTCCAACATGGAGCATTTTATCTCGTATGTAAACAGCTCAAAAAGAAGAGGGACATGGGGGACCTTGTCGAAGGCCTTAGCTTAATCGATGAATACACCTTGCGAGGGCTGGCCATCATCATAGGCTTTCGTCAAACCATCCGTGATAGTAAGCATATTCGCGATGCATGATCTGCCAGAAAGAAACCCATGTTGGGACGGGGAGAGGATCCTATTTCTATGCAGATGGGGAGGAATCTCACTCTTAAGAATTCGCTTGAAAACTTTGCCGGTGATGCTAGTTAGACTTGTGGGTCCGTAAGAAGAAGCAAAATGTCTACTGCCCTTCCATAGATGATTGAGATGATTGCCCTTGTCCGGCGGCTGGGAAGACTCCATCGTTGACACATCACTGAAGATGAAACGTATAAGGAGCACCTAATGTGTCCGCCGTTTTCTTGAGAATGCAGTGGTGGAATAGTTCAGGACCCATGGAGCAGTATCGGTTGAGCCGACGGAAACTTTGTGCAACTGCCCCAATGGGAATAGCGATATGGCTAAGGATAGTGGCCGAAGGTGTCGAGCGCATTGCCGGTGGGATGATACCGGTATAGAGCTAAAAACTGCAAAACTGGAAGCTAAAGGCCTTGGGGACCTGGCATAAACTTTGAAAGCTAGTGGAGTCGGGGCTGTGCCCCTTGGACAGCTCATGTACTGAAACAAAAATGCCTTATTGGTCCGTGCTCTAGCAAGTACAGATCGTTGGACCGCATTTTGAAAGGGCCTTATCCTATCGTTTCGTTTTTTATGGATAATCCTGAAGTATTCCGCATCGCGGACAAGACCTGTGGCTTTATACCTGACAAAAAGGCGTGGGCTTTCATCTAGACTGCGCCTAATCGGGCGAGGGAGAGACCACATATCGGTCTGTGGAAGACGAATTCTGTGGACAACTAGTCCATCAGCTAAAGAGATCAGCTCTGTGAGATTCTCTGCAATCTCACCAGCAGAGTTACTTAGGTCAGCTGAGTTAAGCTGGGAGCGAACAAATGCATTAAACTGGTCAAAATTGGTCCATTTGAGGGATCTCAAAATTTTGGTTTCCGAGGCACGAAGAGGCCACTTCACAATACAATCGAACCCAATGAGAGTGCGATCACTTTCGCCGAGAGGTGGTAATTAATGCACCATATCTATATGGAACCATTCATTGGTGATGACTAGGTCTAGCAGGGACGGGGCATGTCCTGTGCTATATCTGGTTGGATATCTTGCGCTCTGTACCCAGGAGTGCCTGAAAACGAGATCTAGGAGAGGTTTGCCAAATGGGACATCAGAGGCATCAGCTCTTTGCCAGTCGATACTGTGTGAGTTGAAGTCATCAGTGACTAACAGATGGGTGGATTCTCTGTAGCTATTCAAGGAGCCTAATAAGTCTGTGACAGCTAGGCTATCGGTTGAAATGCATGTGGGAGGGCGACGGACTGCACTAGGCAGCAGGGTGTGAGTCCTAGAGAGTGTAAAGAAAACCCACTGACGGTCGATGCATGAAAAAGTGGTAGGTCTGAATATGGTGGGAGGCGAGATAGAATCATCGTAGCATAAAACAACTCCACCAGCACGACCTCTGCTTGAGTCCTGCCTTACTGAGAAGTATCATGGAATGGATATTTTGGCAACAAGCACATCAAAGGTGGGCCAGGTTTCTGCAAGGGCTTGGCCTATGGCTTCTTATCCACAATAAGCTGCCAAAGCTCCGGGACCTTATTCAGCACACTCGGGCAATTGCTGTAAACACTTGAGCACATGCTCACCAGTTGTTGCAGAATCGCCAAAGGTAGCTGACTTTTGATTTGATGAGGAGGAAAAAGAGAGAGATGGGGATGGAAAGGAGGTTCTAGGGGAACCAGAGGCTGAGAATATTAGGAGACAGGGGGTAAGCGAATTGTTGGAGGACTGGTAAGTTTTAACATCTAGTAACCTGAGAGGTATCATACCAGGCGGACGGTCTACGTCCTTCAGTCTCCCAAAAGAGTGTGCTGCTTTCTGGTTTGCTTTAATGCGTACTGCGTGACCCACTGCTCCGAGTCTTGTTCGTGATCCCGTTCGGCATGATTAGGCCAGAAAACATTTTTGATGTGCTCAATTCCTTACTGCAGCTTTCTGCAGAAACGGATGGCAGGCTTGTATCCGGGCTTGAGGATGACTGAGTCCCGTGCGTTATTGAGGTTATACAGGCCATTTTAGGGTCTGAGATACTTTTTGTAGGCTTCGGGTGTTTAGTAGCTCCAGGCCTACTACTGAGGGTACTTTCCGCGACGGAAGATAGAGTGAGCAGGGAAGCATCGGATGGTGAACATGGAGCTTGATCTTCAAGGCGAGTTACCTGCACGACGGGCAGCGCACTTGGCTTGGGATGGACTTTTTTGTGCGAGCTGGCTTGACCGTCTTACTGCATCGCCCAAGGTGAAGCGGTCTGTCGATGGATACTCACTTGAGCCCTTTTACTTCCTAATTGAGCTGTGTAGCTGCGGGGACAATTCATTTCGCTGCCTCTGTAGGGCCTACTTCAATTAAAGTGCAGTGTACTCGGTTAGTGCGTATGGTTACCAGTCAAATGGACTAAATTTTAAATGGGAGAGGGAGATTAAGGCGGTTACACACCTGGGCATAGGCGTAAGTCAATTCTCGCAAATAGCTTCAAGAGAAGGAGAAAATGGTCAGGCTCTGGATATGCCCTAGAAATGAGGACAACAGACAAGTTACACAAGGGTCTACCTTGTTGGTACGATCCGTGGTTGCAGAGTTCCGTTGGGCTAATCCTATTTCCAACGAGATAATCTCTGTTCTCCTGAACTCCTATTCAGATTGCAGTTGGGATTCTTATCGCACGGTTTTTCAGACCAACATTAGTTGGCCTTTCTCGTGAGGTTTCCTTCCGAAAACACATGATCTCCACGATTGGAAGCCTCACGGCGTAGAGCAGGACGATCAGTCCGCAGCAGATTCAAGAAAGGCATGCACAGAAATCTTCAGGTTGAGATAGGAATTTTCGTGCAGATAACATAGGATTTTCATGCCAGTGTATTTGTTTATAGTCAGACGTCTTACAGAAAACCGTTTAGGCATGGTCACCCATCTACAAAAAGATGCAAACTGTTTGGAGAACGTACAACGTCTTGCAACGCGCATGGTTGGGGGTCAGAGGGGCAATATTAGTGAGCGGAGACTCCAGGACCTCAGAATTTTCTCTATGAAAAAGAGGGGACTGCAAGGGGATGTCATGGAGACATTTGGGATTATCAAAGGCTTTTTTGGGTGCAATTGGCAATGCAACCAAGCTCGAGGCTCTAATGCAGGGTCGATCTGACCCCCGTACCCTCACCCCAAATTTATGTTTCCCAGTACCGTTTTGTGCCACACTTGCTCAGTCGCCGAACCACACACCGGACATTGACCATAAGTGACCGCTGACTGGCGCGTGCATTAATTTTGTTGTGTGACCCTTGACCCACCTTTCCCACGGAAAGTTCGCTCATTTGACCGCTCGAACCTCAAGCGATCCTTAGCTTGCTAGCTTTTGGCTGACTCTGATTCACTGAGTGGTTACCGTTGAGGTTTGTGCAGTTTTTTTATCACACTCATGATTGTTTTATAGGAAACCGTATGGAAAACCACAGCTGGACGCCTGGCGGTCTTTGGATTGTGTTACGTGTATCTCAACGACTACTAGGTGTCCGTTACACTGGGCACAGACGGGAGGGTCTGTTCCATATGACAACGGACTCCAGAACAAGTGGGCGTGGAATAAAGCTGGCAAAAGTTCGATTTGGGCTGATAGGTAAATCTCACTTCTCTAGCGTTAGGGTAGTTAACTACCGGAAAAGACCACCGGAAGAGGTAGTAGAACTGAGGATCGTCCAGGCATCCGAGAGTGCCCTAGATCGTAGATAAAATGAGGTCGTTTCTGACAAAAAAGTTTTAGCATGCTGCTAGAGAGAGAATGTGATGCGTTCAAATGTTGAACTTTTCCACTTGCCACACGATTGCTAGTGAACGTTCAGGATGCACAATGACTCTTGCAGTTGATGTGCGATGTGGTTTTTCGTTTCCCTTCAATTTTGGCGGGGACTCGAAGAAATAAACTGCGCAGTGGTAGGCGTAGGTCAATTCTCGCAAATCGAGCAATACGTAGCAAATTCAGACGAGCCGCAAGATCAGAACAAGGTTGATTCGTGGTTTCTACGTTGCTAAATTGAAATTCACAAAACGTGCATGTATGTACACACCTCGAGTATGCCACTTAACACATATCAGCTGGCAAGCAGACTATAGCTTTATCAAAACAACTAATTTTGTGCACCAAAAGGAAGGTGCAGGCCACGGCAGCCAGCCTCAAACGAGTGGTTATATGGGGTAGAGCTCCAAGAGGTGCAAATCCAAAGCATCAGGCCCTAGATATAATCAGAACTCTCAAAAAGTCACCTCCAAACCGTCTCAAATTCTCCTGGATGATCTCTAAAAGGCACGAACAGATATCGGGTTCAATCCTGGAATTCGCTTCTGAGGAACAGGCAACCAGCCTGATCGCGCAAAAAGCTATAATAAAATGTTCTATGCTTGGGTGCTTGGAGTGGCCCTTGACCGTCCCTTGCAGTCTACTCAGGTGGAAAATCCACGGATGGCCCCGTCCGTAATTGCGGACCTCTGATTGCTAGTGTCGCCAGTGGTCTGTCTAGCTAGACTTTAAACCACAGGGCAGTCGAAGTCTGGGAATCCCGGCGAGCCAGATTCGGCTGCAGACACTACTGTCTGCACAGCATTTCCAAATCCTCTCTCAACTTCAGTGGCCTCCAGCTGACGGATTAAAAATGGCCTTGTTGAAATAAAGGATGCTTCTAGAGCAATTGTACAAGTCAACCTAAATTTTGCAAAACGGACGAAAGACTTACGGAGAACTCCTAAGAGAAAACAGCAGTTTCAACCAAAGTTTAAAACAGGCCAACAGGGAGGTCTTCTTCTGTCACCCCAATCCCATTCTCAAAAACTTCGGAAAAAGGAACCCGACAATTGGCTGATAAGAATAGGAAACCATTTATTAGAAACTAATTCGCATCACATGGCTCGCACAGCAGTCGAACCTCACAGCATAGCCATTTTAGCACAGGAGCCTCTCGACCCCGCCCATAAAATGGCAATTTCCCCTTCTACCTGCTGAGCTGGTCTACGCAGACACCTTAGCTTATGCCCTCACCACCTCTTGTGTCGGAACCGGCCTTTATGGGAACAACCCTGCAGACGACAAACCCTTAACTATTGGAATTTCTTCTCTTTCTAAAACGCCTGTAAGCACATTGTCCAATTTAACGGTGTGTGCACACATAATGTACCCTTTTGTAAATTCCGATTCTGACATCACTTGAATCATCTGATCATGCACTTAAGCACGCTTCGGGAGAGTCCAAAATATACCATTATTGATACTATTATTATTATCATTAGCGACCTCCTACCACCGGGTTCCTCCCTAGATGTATCTCACCGGCCACGACGGACCCCTCGTGAGTAATCTTTAACTTCTGCTCATCCGACAATTTACTTCTGGGTGTGCTTTACCGCTCCCATTCTTGACCACGGGCAGATTCACTCTCGACGATAGAGTTTCTGAAAACCCTCAAGCCATTTCGCTCTTTTAGTCACATCATTCTTTTGAGGGAGTTTACTGCCCCCGGAATGGACTAGAAAAAACTTAGTTCTGACTGCCAGTGTGGTGAGGCATTAGTAGGTCTACTGGTCGAGCAGTCTTAGACACAACAAGTGGCCTGTCCCACCAGGTTTTGCACGAGTCAAAGCTCACCACTTCTAAATCTGATAGTAACCAATTCCAAACACTGCGTAGACACTGGCAATCTTCTACCACCGCTAGGTAAGAGCGACCACGCAGTCCACTCTTTCGATTAAACATTGAAGTGGCTAGCTATATTTTCCCCATACAGGCTAGCTCGCCCGTCCAAGCAAACGGATTTCCAAATGATGAGGTCCTACATCTGAAGCGGACTAAGCGACTTGTCTGACAACATAGACATAGAAAAAAGCAGCGGACTGCTAGAGCAATGTGTTCTGAAGGCAGATATCCTATTTGTGCCTAGCATCCAGCAGATCCCTGAGGGCAAGGAATAGCTGACACCATCATTTAGGCGCTCTCAGCTGTCCGCCAAGTACCGAGCCACATCCTTTCCGACAGGCGCGGGAGCTTTCAGGTGCGTCCGGAATCTTTGTTAATCCAAGATTAGGAACAATTCAGGAAACTACAGAAAGGAATCTTAGACCGAGCGCATACAAGCCGCTCTTTTCTCTGTAAACACCTGCGCCGGAACCGTGAATCGGGGTCCTCGGTGCTCTCGCTGTGGCCTTCTGGTGGTTCTGCCACCTCCAATTCTGAGGTAGCAGAAGATTTTAAATCTCATTTCATGTCGGTTTCCAGCGCAAAAGTAGTGCTTGCGTGTAAACTCTTATCTCCCAGCCAAAACAGCCAGCCTCCCAATTGGAACACTTCACGGTGTCTCATAGAGGTGGAGGGGGTGGCTTTATAAATTTAACCCGTTCAGCCCGATGGGACCGGACAAAGTTCATCCTCGCCTTAAAGAGTCCGTCTCTATTCTTGCAACATCACGCTTGACGCTCTTTCAACCATGCATAGAAAACGGAAGACTTACAGATTCACGAAAGCATGCTGTAACTGCCCCAATTTATGAAAAAGAGGTTGATGCCCTTCCGGAAGTTATAGACCAACAAGCCTCAACGGAGTCCCTAGTGAGGTCTTCGAGCGAGTCGCAAAACGTAAAATTTTGACGCACTTGCGCGACAACAGTTTACTAGCCCCAGCGCAACATGGTCTACTTCCTGGCAAGTCATGCATCACCAGTATGCTGACCGTTATGGACAGCCTGACACAAGCCGACGATGATGGCAAGATGTTCCGTGCCGCATTCATCGATTATGCCAAAGCTTTCGATGGTGTCCCGCATATTCTTACCTCCTGTAGAAGGCTATTCCATAGAGGCATTTCCCGGGACCAGAAGAAAAGGAACATCTTGCCATCATCGTCGGCTTGTGTCAGGCTGTCCATGACGGTCAGCATACTGGTGATGCATGACTTGCCAGGAAGTAGACCATGTTGCGCTGGGGCTAGTAAACTGTTGTCGCGCAAGTGCGTCAAAATTTTACGTTTTGCGACTCGCTCGAAGACCTCACTAGGGACTCCGTTGAGGCTTGTTGGTCTATAACTTCCGGAAGGGCATCAACCTCTTTTTCATAAATTGGGGCAGTTACAGCATGCTTTCGTGAATCTGTAAGTCTTCCGTTTTCTATGCATGGTTGAAAGAGCGTCAAGCGTGATGTTGCAAGAATAGAGACGGACTCTTTAAGGCGAGGATGAACTTTGTCCGGTCCCATCGGGCTGAACGGGTTAAATTTATAAAGCCACCCCCTCCACCTCTATGAGACACCGTGAAGTGTTCCAATTGGGAGGCTGGCTGTTTTGGCTGGGAGATAAGAGTTTACACGCAAGCACTACTTTTGCGCTGGAAACCGACATGAAATGAGATTTAAAATCTTCTGCTACCTCAGAATTGGAGGTGGCAGAACCACCAGAAGGCCACAGCGAGAGCACCGAGGACCCCGATTCACGGTTCCGGCGCAGGTGTTTACAGAGAAAAGAGCGGCTTGTATGCGCTCGGTCTAAGATTCCTTTCTGTAGTTTCCTGAATTGTTCCTAATCTTGGATTAACAAAGATTCCGGACGCACCTGAAAGCTCCCGCGCCTGTCGGAAAGGATGTGGCTCGGTACTTGGCGGACAGCTGAGAGCGCCTAAATGATGGTGTCAGCTATTCCTTGCCCTCAGGGATCTGCTGGATGCTAGGCACAAATAGGATATCTGCCTTCAGAACACATTGCTCTAGCAGTCCGCTGCTTTTTTCTATGTCTATGTTGTCAGACAAGTCGCTTAGTCCGCTTCAGATGTAGGACCTCATCATTTGGAAATCCGTTTGCTTGGACGGGCGAGCTAGCCTGTATGGGGAAAATATAGCTAGCCACTTCAATGTTTAATCGAAAGAGTGGACTGCGTGGTCGCTCTTACCTAGCGGTGGTAGAAGATTGCCAGTGTCTACGCAGTGTTTGGAATTGGTTACTATCAGATTTAGAAGTGGTGAGCTTTGACTCGTGCAAAACCTGGTGGGACAGGCCACTTGTTGTGTCTAAGACTGCTCGACCAGTAGACCTACTAATGCCTCACCACACTGGCAGTCAGAACTAAGTTTTTTCTAGTCCATTCCGGGGGCAGTAAACTCCCTCAAAAGAATGATGTGACTAAAAGAGCGAAATGGCTTGAGGGTTTTCAGAAACTCTATCGTCGAGAGTGAATCTGCCCGTGGTCAAGAATGGGAGCGGTAAAGCACACCCAGAAGTAAATTGTCGGATGAGCAGAAGTTAAAGATTACTCACG
The DNA here is from genome assembly GCA_948099385.1 of Fasciola hepatica. Taxonomy (NCBI): domain Eukaryota; kingdom Metazoa; phylum Platyhelminthes; class Trematoda; order Plagiorchiida; family Fasciolidae; genus Fasciola; species Fasciola hepatica. The sequence goes on from CANUEZ040000067.1 coordinate 17,012,564, forward strand.
AGGGGTCCGTCGTGGCCGGTGAGATACATCTAGGGAGGAACCCGGTGGTAGGAGGTCGCTAATGATAATAATAATAGTATCAATAATGGTATATTTTGGACTCTCCCGAAGCGTGCTTAAGTGCATGATCAGATGATTCAAGTGATGTCAGAATCGGAATTTACAAAAGGGTACATTATGTGTGCACACACTGTTAAATTGGACAATGTGCTTACAGGCGTTTTAGAAAGAGAAGAAATTCCAATAGTTAAGGGTTTGTCGTCTGCAGGGTTGTTCCCATAAAGGCCGGTTCCGACACAAGAGGTGGTGAGGGCATAAGCTAAGGTGTCTGCGTAGACCAGCTCAGCAGGTAGAAGGGGAAATTGCCATTTTATGGGCGGGGTCGAGAGGCTCCTGTGCTAAAATGGCTATGCTGTGAGGTTCGACTGCTGTGCGAGCCATGTGATGCGAATTAGTTTCTAATAAATGGTTTCCTATTCTTATCAGCCAATTGTCGGGTTCCTTTTTCCGAAGTTTTTGAGAATGGGATTGGGGTGACAGAAGAAGACCTCCCTGTTGGCCTGTTTTAAACTTTGGTTGAAACTGCTGTTTTCTCTTAGGAGTTCTCCGTAAGTCTTTCGTCCGTTTTGCAAAATTTAGGTTGACTTGTACAATTGCTCTAGAAGCATCCTTTATTTCAACAAGGCCATTTTTAATCCGTCAGCTGGAGGCCACTGAAGTTGAGAGAGGATTTGGAAATGCTGTGCAGACAGTAGTGTCTGCAGCCGAATCTGGCTCGCCGGGATTCCCAGACTTCGACTGCCCTGTGGTTTAAAGTCTAGCTAGACAGACCACTGGCGACACTAGCAATCAGAGGTCCGCAATTACGGACGGGGCCATCCGTGGATTTTCCACCTGAGTAGACTGCAAGGGACGGTCAAGGGCCACTCCAAGCACCCAAGCATAGAACATTTTATTATAGCTTTTTGCGCGATCAGGCTGGTTGCCTGTTCCTCAGAAGCGAATTCCAGGATTGAACCCGATATCTGTTCGTGCCTTTTAGAGATCATCCAGGAGAATTTGAGACGGTTTGGAGGTGACTTTTTGAGAGTTCTGATTATATCTAGGGCCTGATGCTTTGGATTTGCACCTCTTGGAGCTCTACCCCATATAACCACTCGTTTGAGGCTGGCTGCCGTGGCCTGCACCTTCCTTTTGGTGCACAAAATTAGTTGTTTTGATAAAGCTATAGTCTGCTTGCCAGCTGATATGTGTTAAGTGGCATACTCGAGGTGTGTACATACATGCACGTTTTGTGAATTTCAATTTAGTAACGTAGAAACCACGAATCAACCTTGTTCTGATCTTGCGGCTCGTCTGAATTTGCTACGTATTGCTCGATTTGCGAGAATTGACCTACGCCTACCACTGCGCAGTTTATTTCTTCGAGTCCCCGCCAAAATTGAAGGGAAACGAAAAACCACATCGCACATCAACTGCAAGAGTCATTGTGCATCCTGAACGTTCACTAGCAATCGTGTGGCAAGTGGAAAAGTTCAACATTTGAACGCATCACATTCTCTCTCTAGCAGCATGCTAAAACTTTTTTGTCAGAAACGACCTCATTTTATCTACGATCTAGGGCACTCTCGGATGCCTGGACGATCCTCAGTTCTACTACCTCTTCCGGTGGTCTTTTCCGGTAGTTAACTACCCTAACGCTAGAGAAGTGAGATTTACCTATCAGCCCAAATCGAACTTTTGCCAGCTTTATTCCACGCCCACTTGTTCTGGAGTCCGTTGTCATATGGAACAGACCCTCCCGTCTGTGCCCAGTGTAACGGACACCTAGTAGTCGTTGAGATACACGTAACACAATCCAAAGACCGCCAGGCGTCCAGCTGTGGTTTTCCATACGGTTTCCTATAAAACAATCATGAGTGTGATAAAAAAACTGCACAAACCTCAACGGTAACCACTCAGTGAATCAGAGTCAGCCAAAAGCTAGCAAGCTAAGGATCGCTTGAGGTTCGAGCGGTCAAATGAGCGAACTTTCCGTGGGAAAGGTGGGTCAAGGGTCACACAACAAAATTAATGCACGCGCCAGTCAGCGGTCACTTATGGTCAATGTCCGGTGTGTGGTTCGGCGACTGAGCAAGTGTGGCACAAAACGGTACTGGGAAACATAAATTTGGGGTGAGGGTACGGGGGTCAGATCGACCCTGCATTAGAGCCTCGAGCTTGGTTGCATTGCCAATTGCACCCAAAAAAGCCTTTGATAATCCCAAATGTCTCCATGACATCCCCTTGCAGTCCCCTCTTTTTCATAGAGAAAATTCTGAGGTCCTGGAGTCTCCGCTCACTAATATTGCCCCTCTGACCCCCAACCATGCGCGTTGCAAGACGTTGTACGTTCTCCAAACAGTTTGCATCTTTTTGTAGATGGGTGACCATGCCTAAACGGTTTTCTGTAAGCGGTCTGATTATGGACAAATACACTTGCAAAAAGAAACGAGTTTATTGTGATGTACGCGAGCAGTGGTACCATGAGATTCGTAGTGAGCTTTCTGTTAGAGTCCTCAAAATGTGCTCGGGCATTCTAGCTTGAAGTGGGTTTTTACTGCCTTTGTATGCGCATGTATGTCGCCGCCAAGCCGGGGCTTCTGTGAACGGGAAGTGATTGATAAATGATAATTGTATATTTCTTGAACGCGGTCGAGACACGTGCACTAGGGAAGAGCACGGAATGCAGCATTAAATAACAATGTGAGCTATCCACCTTTTGAAATTTGAGAATGAAACAGTAACCTAAGTAACACAGTTAAACCGTGTATTATTTGAGCAAACTGAAGTGGCAGGCTCTGAAACTGCAGTGGCTCTGATTTGATCACATTGCACAGCTACCAACACACGAATGAAGAAAATGGAAGAGAAGCCTGGGAATTTGGAGCAGTCCCCTGTGGACAAAACACCGGGACTCCAAAACACGGTAAACAGTAACGACATTGAATGAAAACATTCGAGAAAACGAACAGACAATATGGCGCAAAAACTGAAGAATTTTGAACGCACTGCAGAAATCGCCACCGGTAGGCGGCGAAACTTGGTCATGCAGGGGATACTTGAGCCTTTCTGCCTGTCTACGAGACATCTATTCAAAAAGTTGAGGCACCAGGTCACAAACCTCCTGAGACAAGTCAGTGGGCCTGAGCATGCTCTTTTGAAGAGAGCTTTCAGGCCGGGCAGCTGGTCAGCCAACCCAAGAGAAAACCAGGGCCCCAGACCTGTGTTAGTGGAGTTTGAAAATCCGGTTTTCCGAGACAGGTCCTTGGCAGAGGGGGACCAAATCGTCGGGCACACTAATGGAGTGGTTCCTGTGGAGCCTGACCGCTCGGGAAAGGCTTCATAAACGCTTCCGGTAGGAATCACACCTACAAAGGAACTGCAGCTACCTCTTTGATGAGCACGAGGCCGATGGTAGTAGTCCGCCGTCTGCTCCAAACAGCATGCCCAGTGACTGGTCCTCCTTTGGTTAGCCACGAAAACCGCAGTAGGGGCAGCGGAACAAGCGCCAGTCCAGCTTCACCCCCGGACACCCTATTCTGATGAGAGAAAATGCGAACACGGCCAGGCAATGAGTCCAAGAGCCAGCAAGGGAGAGATATTAGTAATGTCCAACGGGTGGGCAAAAAAGTACTACCCACGAGGGAACTGAGAGCAGTGTACACCAACTCTTGCAGCACAGTAAAGAAGAGGAAGGAACTCGAGGTTGAAACAGTTGCAGCCGACTGCATCGCGATAACGGATACTTGGTGGCACCAAGGTGCAGCCACGGAGGCGCTACCCACCAAGGGATACTGTGCCTACCCGACGGACAGAGGTGATGGCAGGGTAGAGGAGGAATGCTACTGCTAGTAAACGAAAACCTTGAACAGCAATCTGGAGAAGCTTCATGTACCCCAAGTTTACAAGCTTCACTAAGCCACCTGCTATGTCCGGGATTTCTCGTGAGTAAATTACGTATATGCCGCAGCCTAAGTGCTAATCCAGCATAGGACCTCGGAATTTTCCAATGTCTAGCCATGACTGCCTCGCTGGTATCCCGGAGTTTGTTAGAGAGGGACTTCAGCTTTCCCGAGACGAATTGATAGAGCCTGTCTTCTTTGACTGACCCCCACCGTAGTAGGAAATTAGTGGAGCTGGTGGACAGCATACCATTCTTTTGGCACATCAACCAGCTGATCAGGTTGGGGGAAGGGCAAACCGCCAATGTACCTCCTTTGGTTGACCGAAGCGTTCGCCTCACCGAGGCGTGTCAAAAGGTTGGGCAAACCACCTTGGTAGGCGGGCCCGTCCTCCAAGGTGCAACTGGCAAAGCGCAAAGCGTTGCTTCCTTATCGGTCAACAGGTGGACACCAGAGTCTAGCGCAATATACGCGAGCCTGTGGGGTTGCCATCAGGGTGCAGCGAGATATTCATGCAAAATATGAAGCAGCCCTAGCGCGTAGAGTAAGGACATGCCCTAAGGCTCTTTACAATTACGTCCAGTCGAGGACTACGGCGAGGGTCGCCGTGGGATGCATGGTCAAAGAAAACGGAGAGCAGTCAACGAGCGCTTATGAGGAGGAGCAGGCTCTGAAGAACTTCTCTCAAAGTGTGCATAGACTAGACACCGGGAGACAGCATGAGAAAACCGTAACTCAGCAGACGATCATCAGGGACGAGGCCGCCATTAGAAATAGTTAGGCTGAACTGACTCTGAGCAGTCTGAATAGAGGTTAGGCTGCGAGGCCGGATGGTGTATATCCTGTAATTCAAAAGCCTCAGCCAGTGCACTGGATGAACAGCCAGCACAGCCGCTCAACCCATCTTGGGACACCAGAGAGCTATTGGACGCTTGGCAAATGGCGCAAATTGTCCCCATTCACAAAGGAGGTAGACGGGAGGTGGCCTGTTACTGCCGTCCCGTGAGAATACCATCATTCGCCCTCAAGGTACTAAAGGGGCTGGTCGGAGAGCGACTAACAGAACATCTACAGATACGTCAGATGATGGCTAACCAGCAACTCGGGGTTGTTAAAGGAAGGTCCTGCCTTACTAACCTACCATCATTTTCCAACGAGGCAACTCGCTGATTAGACTAATGAGAGCCGGTGGAGGTATGCTACTTGGACTTTCAAAAAACTTTGATTCGGTGAACAACCACTTCCTTCTGGGCAAACTGAAGGCACTTGGAGTGGTCTGACGGACTGTGAGGTAAATCGAGGGTTACGTAACTAACGAAGCTTCCGTCGCACAGGTCAAGGACACCAGGTCTATCCCAGCCCAGGCACTCAGTGGTGTGCCGCAAAGTTCCGTGTTGGAACCACCACTGTTCTTGGTATACTGGATGATCTGGTAACCACTTTAAGGGGCCCTGGGTTCCTATCCGCAGAAGATGCCGAAGTAGTAACTGAACCGACCTCAAGGAAACTGCAAAACGACGAACGTCGGTGTCTAAAGAAGCTGAAGTAATCTTTCTTATATACGAAGTGACCGTGGGGACTCGATTAGAGGCTTTTTCCAAGCAAAATAAAGAGCCTAGTGAAGGACAAAAATGTGTTATAAGACGTTCAAAAGGGGGTTTACTCGGATGATAAAAGGGACTCGAAGGAAGTCGTACCAGGGAAGACTGAAAGCCCTAAACCTATTCTTCTTTGGTTGCCGTAGGCTAAGGGGAGATCCGATAGAGTGCTGTAAGCTACATCAGGGAATCACCACGACTGACGGACCATTATTGACTCGTTGTCACAACCCTTCACTCAGGGAACATGAGCACAAATTGGACGAAGCAAGAGCAAGTAAAGGAAAAAGGGCATGATTCTTTTCCCACCGTGTCATAAAAAGGTGGAACAAGTTGCTTTCACGCAAAGTGACGGCAACCCCGGTCTTTGCTATTAAGCACAAACTGGATGAGTGCTGGGCAGAGGTACTCCCAAACTGGTACTAACCATCCTAGAAAGCTTTCTTTTTATTCTATTTCTCTGTCCTTTCTCCTCTTTCGAATAAATACCTCATGCTGCATCGCATAATTTTTGTGTTTCCTAAATGCTTCTATCTCAATCACAGCCTTTGTAAAGAAGTTCAGGATACCCCGTTCCATGTACTAGCATCCACGTTACAAACGACGTTTTCATTCGTATGAAATATCTTTGCCGGAATTGCGATTTTTTGTTTTATTTCTCCGAATCTTCGTCACAAACCGGACTGCCACCATTGCCTCGAGCGTGAGTCGCTCAGGTTGAACTTCGTCGTGGCCGTATTCGGTAATCCCATCGTTTGTATCTAACTTTTTGCTGTGATTCAGCGGCAGTTGTTTATTTGTTGTTTGCCTTGGAGCGTAATAGCCCAGAAGGAACACTGTCGAGGCTTGATTACTGTAAAATTAGTTATTTGTTGTATGTGGTATAGTAGTTACTTGGAATCGACTTCGTTTTGAATTGTGTCAAAATTGGTTGCTACGGGCCTCTCGATCGCTGCGGGGGCCGGGCTGAACAGCCTTAATATCACCCTACTGACCATCATTCCATATAAGCACCTTTATGTTGTTCTGGGACTCAGGATATGTCTCACATGAAGAAAGCAGCGAGTTGAGGTGCCAAGCCTACATTAGTGTGTGGTCCATACTCCAGAGGACTAACCTGTTTCTTTTCTTTCTTCTAAGCTACTACAAATGTCAAATTGTGTTGGCTACATGGGAATCGCAGCGCGGCGGGAATTCCTTAGGTTCAAAGTGCGAGAAACTGGACGTTTACAGGCTCAAGCCGCAAGTCCTGTGTCCTGACATGACCTGACCCGATCTGGCTTCTTAAGATCAGAAGCCACAAGAATCCCAGTGCCCCCAACCTTGTTCACCGCTCCTACTGTGGGTGGGTCTTGGTCTTGTACAGCCAGAAATCTTGTGGCTGTCCGTGACGACAGGTGGCCTTTCTCAGCGTTGAGAGGTAATCCCCACTTCTGCGACCAGTCAAGAGCGGTCAGTACATCTCCGCTCAGCTCTTCTCTCTCCTGAGCTCCCACTAACTTCACATCCTCTGCACAGAGTGGGCTTGTTGTCTGTAGGATTGGGGCCAAATCATAAATAAACAGAAGAAGCTGTATTGGGCTCGGTACGGAACCCTACGGTACCCCACCGGTGAATTTCTCTAGTGTAGAGTTCTCGTCATCTACTCTAACGTAAAACGCCCTGCCGGTAAGGAAGTCCCTTGATCTTTTCTGAATTCGTCCATTTATACCAAGCAACCTTATTTTGATTAGTAGAAGCCGATGGTCTGCTGAATCATATGCCTCGCCAACGTCATGGTAACATGCTTCTGCCTGTTCTCCTTCATTCACTCTCCAAGTGACTTCGTCTATGGAGCTCAAGTGATTTGTCAATCACGACATGTATTTTAGAAATCCATGCTGAGCTGATAAAACATAGAACTCTCTAGTAGTTGTTACCAGAGGTGCCCCCGGATGATCTTCTCTAACACTTTGCATAGAAAACAGGTCTGCAGTTTCCCATTTCAGAGAGGGGTCCCCCTTTATGCATAGCTGCCACTGCTGCACTTTTCCAGTCCTGTGGCAACCTTCCATGGTCTAGGGTGGCCTTATATAAATTGTTTACTGGAAGGCATAGAATATCAGCCAACGGTCTAATGATAGCAGGGTGGATATCATCTGGCCCGGCAGACTTATTGGTGTCTGACCCTTCCGGATATTTGAGTACCATTTTCTCTGGAAGATTTAAGTCTGTTTTGCTTGCTGTGAGGGTTGCCTCTTCAAAACTTATCTGCTCGTCGTCGTCTGTTCTGTGCACACTACTAAAATACCCAGCCGGAGCATCGGCTTTGCTCTGGTTATCCGCTTCCACTCCATGGTCATGGGTTGTCAGTGGTGTCACTGCATGTTTCAACTAACCCTTTGACAGCACGTAGCTATAGTACTTCGTTGAATGCTTTTTGACACACTGGGCGAACTTCATTCCATACATGCTCTTAGCAGATCGCAGGAGTACCACTGTCCCATGTCCATTCTTGGTATAGAGAATCCAAGCCTGGCAACTCCTGGTGGCCTAAAAGAGAGCCAAACAACGGTATCTACTCTAGACTGACCTCCCTTTGCAGCCCTCCCATATACCTGCTCGTCTTCATCCCTCCCGGGTTTCAGGGGAGCAAACTCTGTTTTGTGGGATGATAAGAGATTTTTCAATCACCTGCCAGCGCTCTTCCAAACTAGCATCCTCCACCTTGTACCACACCGGATCAACCACTCTCTTGCGAAGCCTGGGAATGTCCATGCTTACAAAGTTTACAATCAACCTCGAGGACACTTTGGGTCAGCTCATGAAAAGAGCAATTTCGACACTCACATGGTCGCTCGTATCCAACGAAGAGTAAACCTGGGGCTCTGCCACATCGTTCTCACGATTTATTATCACTAGATCCAACGAGGATGGCGTACATCCAGTCCTATATCTGGTATCCTCCTCCACTTGTTGGATAGGAGCATCCAAAGGCAACCATTGTAGATATTTCTTCTCTTGCATTCCCCGAGGTATATGCCTCATCTACCCGGTCTGTGTGTGGTAGGTTGAAGTCCACAACTATGACTGGTTGTCACCTTCCTTGACTAGCATGTTAAGAACGTGGCGAGTTGAGCGCCCTCATCTTGCCCTCACATACGCATAGATCACATGTACCATTCCGTTCGGGATTGTGAGCGTAACCCTGTGCAGTTTTATGTCTTGAGTACACAACACGTTCTTTGAATCCAAATGGTTTATACCTGCATCGATGGGGACGGCCACCACTCCCCTACACAGTCATGCACGCAGCCTGCCTAAAGACAGCAAACTCACTTTTTATTATTGCCGGTACTTAGTCATGTTTAGAGAGCCATGTATCCGTAAAGGCTTCTATGGAGGCGTATCGCTCCCCTGCGGCTCTGAAGTGTAAGGCACATTTGAGCAAGGAGCAGCGGAATTCGCAACTGATCCCGAAGTCAGAAAGCGACTATCCGTGAAATTCTACGATACTTGATTTTCAGCTGAACAATGACACGAAACAGACACAAACTTCAATTATGCAATCACAAGGACTCAAAAAGCGATAACCAATTTGCGGCGTGCGAGAAAGGAGCACGTGTGTCACGCAGATCCAGAACAACGATATGACAGAGCAGCGCGCTGGGCGCGAACAAACGAGCGTTGTTCCGTGAGAACAAACAGTGCATAAAACAAGCCAATGGTGTAAACAGATTAGTGATGTCAAGGAAGCATGGAAACTGCAGTGGTTCTTGGCGGGTTTTCCTCGACCGGTCGGTACACCGTCCACCAAAATCCTCTCGAAACTTAGCAGAATCAAAGGTTTGGAATACGAGTACTGATTCTTCCTACCTACCTAGACCCTGCTGTCAGCGCGCGTACTTAATACCTTGTCGTCAACATTCTACTCACGATCGCACTTGATCCGGTGGCTACACCGACGTGAGACTGCTCTACATCATCCATGAAAACGGCTGATCGATGGCGGCGTGAGGACGAAACATAGGTGCTGTCCTCGGGTGGGCCGTTGCCCCTCGGCCACGTTTGTTTGTGTGTGGGTGTCATGGGCCAGCACTCCGGTACATGGGCGAAAAGTAGCGACCATTACTTACGGGGGAGATCTTCCATAATGTCAGGGATAAATGAGGAACCATCAGCCCTGCGGCGTGTTTTCATAAAGGTCATGAAGTATAAACGTGTATTATGAATGTGTGATTGGTGTTTGTCTGGGTATATAGCTAATATTGCATATGCCGATGGCTCCCTATAACGTCAACGAAAAACGGCGAGCACGGCAGCGTGTTTGACAGATATCATGGAATATAAACGTGTATCATGTAGGTGTGGATGTGTCACCGTGCATGGTAGCTTATTAAGTCAGTATGTCATGAATGCGTCCACACATGGAGCTCCTTTAACCATTTGGAAGACGCGTGAGGTATAGCTTATTGCGTTTCCTTGTTATCGGCTTCTCCGCCTTCACTCTCGAGGAGGCTGATACTGCGCACGTCACTGAGAAGCAATCCGCTGGCGGTCTTTGCCTTGACAGCTCTTATAATGTTGTCGGAGCTTTCCATCGTTTCCATACCCGCGCCTAAATGCCAAGTGCTGAAATGCGCGTGTTCGTCTGCGATCACCACTACATCCTCAACCTTGAATGGTCTTGTTTTGACCAGCCACTTCTGTCGAGCTTGCAGAGCTGGTAGGTACTGCCGAAGCCATCGCCTCCAAAAATCCTTGGGAAGATAGATGGCCTGCTTCTACCGGTGTAGGTAGCTTCCACAAAGGTCTATCGGGCATTGGAATCCCTCGTTCGATCTTAACGTCAATAAGTCGCTCGTGCTGAGCGCCAAATGGGTGGGGTCGCCTTTGGTTACGGGGACCAGTGGGCGGTTGTTCTGAATTCTCTCTGCCTCAGTCATGACGGCGCTCAACGTCTCGTCGTCGGGCGGCTGTCGCTCAATGATCGACAGCAATACTCACCTGATAGACCGGGCCAGGCTCCATATGCCACCGCGATGACTGGCCTGCGAGGGACTGAAGTGCCATCGTACGCCATAGGCAACGGTTTGATTCTGCAGTTCGTCCCTGTTCATTTTTCTGTGCCAGCGCTGGAGTTCCCGTTGAGCTCCTACGCAATTGGACCCATTGTCGGAGTATATATTTGCCGGCACGCCTCTTCGGTTGATAAAGCGCTGCAAGGCCCGTAGGAAAGAGCCGGTGGTCATTGAATGGGCAACTTCTTAGTGCACTGCGCGTAAATTCATGCACGCCACGATACACCCGTATCGTTTTTCCAGCCTCTCACCACACTTGATCCGCAAGGGACCGAAATAGTCCAACCCGATGTCGCTGAATGGCCACCAGCCGGGAGTCACTCTGCATTCTGGCAGCGGAGCCATGTGTTGTTTTCCCGCTGCGGCATTGCGTCTCCTACAAAGTACACAACGTCGAATTACGCGTTTTAACGTCGTTTTTCCCCCCAGCAACCACAGGAGCCTTTGGATGACGCTCGTCACGCGACTTTCCCAGGCATGTCCCTCCACGGCGTGGACGTGTTGCATCATTAGCTCTATCACAGGTTGTCGAGCCGGCAGCAATATGGGGTATTTCATGTCAAAGCTCAGGTGAGAGTTGGTCAGCCTGCCGTCTACCCTTAGTTGTCCGTTAATGAATCTGGGGTTTAAATGCTTCAAGTCGCCTCTCGGAGATGATATTCCCTTATCGATTGGTCTCCCTTCTTCCGCCCTCTAGAGTTCCCGGGTGGAAGCCTCCCGTTTTACCATCTTGAATATATCGTGTTCTGTGGCTCGTAGTTCATCGGGACTTATCGGAGCCACCCAAACCCGGTTGGAGGGGCGAATTGCTTCCATAACTAGCAAACGTCTCTTGAACCTGGCCAACCAAACTAGTGAATGAAGCGTCTTCAACCTGGAAGAAAATTTGACCAACCGTGACAAAATGAATAACGCTTCGACGACCGTGGCCGTCGTCACTACGTCTTCGATCTCCAACTCCAATTCCAGAGAAGGTTTTAGTTCATACACGGGCCAGTCCTGCTTAGGAATTTGCAGGAATTTTGGTCCTCCTGTCCACGCTCCGAATTGCCGTAAGTTGGTCGCACCCCGGGGGCACAGATCTGCCGGGTTATCGCCAGACCTGACATGCTTCCACAGGTTCATGACCGACTCCTCGTGGATGATAGTAAGCCGGTTAGCAACTAGAGTACCTAAACGGCTCCCGAAGTTAATGTGGTACAGTACTACCGTCGAGTCCGTGCAGAAGCTAGCCGACCAAATACAGAAGTCGAAGCATCTCTTTACCGCTTGCGCATCGCTGCGCTGGGTTCAAGGCGCGGGATCGAAACCGTCTTCAGTGGGGCGACGCGGGCTTTGGCGAACAGGATCCCCGTAGCATATTGTCCGTCACCCGTGCTCAATCGCCCGTATACCACGGCTCCGTAACCGATTTCGGATGCCTCATGAACGGCATGTAGTTCTCCTGTCCATGTCGCATGACCAGGAGGCAAACACTGTAGAATCCATATGTCCTTTCGTTTCTTTAAGGTGTTCAGAAATTCTTCTCAGTCCAACCGGTCTTCTCGGTCTAGTGGCTGGTCCCAATCGACTTTCTCATGGCAGAGCCGCTTCAGCAGGATCTTTCCGGCAAGAGCCGGGGAGAGACGAAACCGAGCGGATCGAACAAACAAGAGAAGGTAGAAAGTATGCCACGATGGGTTACCGGACGCTCGGGAACGTTTAGCTCGAAAACAGAGTCGTCCGTTTCCGCGTTCCAGTGTATCTCTAGAGTGGGTTCATTAATTGATAATCGATAATTGTATATTTACTGACCGTGGTCAATACACATGCACCAGGCAAGATCAGAGAATACCGCAGTAAATGTCAATGTGGGGTTTTCACAACTTCCAAATTTGTGAATCACGCAGCAACCGAAATACAACAGTAAAGTCATGTAGAGTTTGAGTGACCTAAAGTGGTAATGGTTGAAACGGGAATTGTAAATCGGTTTCAAATTCGGAGAGAGTTGCAAGAATAGCTGAACGAACATGGGATTGCTGATATAAGTGATAATTGGACGGTCACTAACGAGTAACCGGGCAGGAGAGTCAGCAAAGAAGGAGACTAAAAGTAAAGTCCACATGGGGCTATCAAAGTGCAGTCGGAGATGCCAGCGACCTATAGAAGATTGATCCAGCACTGGGTAACTGATTGGGGAGGGGGAGCATGTGAAAAAATGCACGTTAGTCAGATGTGATAATAAGACTAACCTTTTGTGAAGGTGATTGCAGTGTCATATGGAAATTCACATGAAAGCGAAAAAAATCACAAGGAATGCAGTGAGATTTTGAAGGGCATGAATGGTGTATGGACGCAGAACGGACTTTCAAAGAAGAGCCTTCGAAGAAAAAGACTAGTGGAGGCAAACGCTACCGATGCGGCTAGGCGGAAGTTGGAAAAGTGTGAAGATAATATTTTTTATATGTGATAAAATATTATTATGTCAGGGGTCATCGTTCACACCTAGTGTGGTACAGGTTTATCCGGAAACCAGGTGTGAATGGACTAACACGTTCTCAACATGTAAGCTTTCGGACGTTCGTGGACCTGACGTTGGGTGGTGAGTGGGCATGCACTCAATCTACCCTGGCCCACTCACCACCCAACTTCAGGTCCACGAAAGTCCGAAAGCTTACATGTTGAGAACGTGTTAGTCCATTCACACCTGGTTTCCGGATAAACCTGTACCACACTAGGTGTGAACGATGATCCCTGACACGATTTTTGTTGACTGTATACCTTATGCATCTAGTCCTATATATTGTGTTGTATTGGCATGATTAAGAATCACTGAAAACGAGCTTGTTCGCCAACTTGTGTTTTCCAAATGTGTTCTGGGGGATTTTTCGGACAAAATATTATTAGCCAAATTCTGGTTGGCTGCAGATGGCTGGTATTTTGTTTCATAGAGACCTTGGTTGCAGGTGATGGCAGGTAGAATGGTGAAGGTAGGGGGCAAAAAGGAGCTAGCTTGACGAAGTGGGCAGAACAGGTTGAGAACGCAGCGACGAGGGCTGGGTTTTGGTCATTTTTTTCGTACTGCAAAGCCGAATGAGTTGAACTGTCGGAACGGAGTACTGGAAATGGATGTTGAGCGGGTGTGGAGTGATGACTGGTGTCGGGAATCAGCTCTGCGATCCGGTGAAACTTTCGGGAGGGTTTTTTACTCCGGTTATAGGATTATGGTCAGCGGTGTACTGTGTCCCTTATAACGTCAGCGGGCGAGAGTATGGGTTTAAACCATTGTCAGTCCGATTGATCAAATCGTCTAGTCCTGGAGTAACGTCGAGTTGGCTGATGGCTACCCAAGTAACCAATGTGATCTGAAGGAGATCAAGAGTGCGGCGGTATGGAGAGTGTTCCAGCTGTGGGTTATGATTATCGTTTTGATGGAAACCAGACAATGAACATTTTGTAATCTGAACATTTAATTATCACTCGGCTAGTGGGCCGGTCTATTAGGGATCCCTAGACAGGAACTGATAGCTTTCTGGGGTAGTTGGGTGATAGTAGAGATTAAGGGAGATATCAGGTAGGTGACGGATGGGGAGAGGGGGTCCATTCAGGAACCAGGAATAAAACAACAGTACGGGGTATGATCTGGAAGAAGGATGAAATAATGGGAAGAAAGCAGTCTGGTCGGTTCACCAGCTGTGGTCGAGGACGGCAAACAGTGAAAAGGAAGGAAACTACTCAGTGTTAATGTGAGGCTTTTTCATGTGAAAGCAAAGTTGCTGGTATTCCGTGGAATCACGAGAAATCAGAAGTATGCGGATTTCGGTTGGAATGAGGTCTTAACTTACCATAAGCGTATGCGCAGAGAAGTGAGGCCTAGTTATTGAGGAATGGTAGTCTGTTAGGCAAGACTCCAGTGTACGAGGAAGGCGCAAGAAAAGCAAGATGGGACGGCTGTGTTCTAGCCTGAGACAGAGAGATTAAGTGAAGGCAAGCTCCTATAATTGGAAGGCAAAAACGGTTTGAATATATGTATGATATTTATGGTGTAAAATGCCACGATATAATGAGGGAGGAGAAAATTGAGGGGAGCCTTTTTGAGGTGTGTACATATATATATATATATGTGTATACGTGGTTGCGATCATCAGACAGGTCATGATAAATCGGTCGGACTCAAAAGACTGTGGCACATTGTTGTCTAATAATCAAGGCAGTCTTCATATGCCTCCTCTACGTCAATGTTATCACGGGTCATGCTGATTACAGAAGATGCGTCTAGGATTCTGCATAGCCTTCCTGTAAATTGTACTGGCTTGCGATACGATCACAGCTAGTCGAGAAGCTTATTCCAGAGGCTTCAGTAGATAACCGAGAAATATCTAGATGTGATTGAGAGCCTAGATTGGAGGGTTGTAGTGATGAAATGCCTATGGCGTAGGGAGTAGGGAGTCTCACTAAAGACACCGCGTGGGTTATCAGATGAGTGGACTTTTGAGTGCAGGAGGTTGAAGAGAAATGAGAGATTGAGCTTGATACGACGTAACCAAAGTGGCTCAAGCCGGAGTAGTTCGCACCTGGCTCTGTAGTTAAGGTTGGGAGAGGTGGCCAGTAATATTTTGGTGAAGGAGCGTTGCATTTTCTCTATGTTTACCTGGTCGGCCTTTCGCATCAGGGTAAAGACTAGGGGGCAGTATTCCAGTAGCGACCTGGCGTGAGTCTTGAATATCAGGAGCTTACTCTCCTGAGTACGGTATGTCCTGAGGATAAGTGCAATCATCCTTCTTGCCTTGCCAGTTTGGGTCAGTGTTGTTCGTAAAAGTTGAGGGAATATGAATAATGCAGGCCCAGCTCTCTTACCACATGAGTAGTGGGAATTGGCAGACCATTTATTGTGAGAGCCAGGGGGAAGGTGGCATTTGTAAGACTGAAGAGAGTTCTTAGCTGTCGTGGAAAGCCATCCAAATCTCTAACCCTTTCGGTCCTCTGGTGGTACGGAATGGCTTCGAGCACTTCTGAAGCTTTCGACATCCATTTCGTCAGATGAGAGCGGCTCTCTTCTTGCAATCTTGTTGGGCCTCTGAGCTGCGCTAGGACCAAGTCTGCATCATCGAATGACCCAATATATTCGTCCACAAAGAAGGTTCTGCTGACGCTGTCTACCACCGACCGGTGGACGTAATCTCCGTGATTTTCGCTCATTCTCGGAGGGCGTAGTTTGCACAAAACAATGATGATATGGCTCCGAAGGGGTGGACGGTCATCCTATAATTTGTCACTGCGTTGTCCTAGTCGTTCTATTCCCACCACAGGAGATGCGCTATAGCCTTGCCTGAAACAGCGTGTGCACTGGTCCAATGCTGGTATTTCCGATGTTCCCGTGCAGTGGTTTGAGCCTGGTTAGTGCTAGATTTGTTTACTCGGTTACTGTTCCAGATGAGTCGGTCAAATCTACCTTCGGCTATCTTGGTTTTCCTGTCCAGGTATTCGGTCAGGTCTTCGAAGTTAGCCTCACGGTCGCCTCAGCTTATACGTGCCGCCCCTTCTGCCCACCGACCCTGTAGTTCGGGAGAGAAGTGACGGACTATGCCCTCCAACGTTTGCATTGCATCGAGATCAGCCCTGCAACCCAGATGGTTGGGGGCTATTGAACGGTTCTGCATTTTGATCACCAGGTTGGCTGTTGTATAGACGTCGCCCTTGGTCGTTTGGCCTCTTCCATCACGCCTTGTAGTAGGTCACGGGCTATCTTGGACGGCTGGCCGAACAGGTCCCTCAAGACCTCCCTTGCTCGTGTGTAGCCTTGTTCCGGGTCGAGCATGATACACACATGGATAGCTTCTCTTACTCGGCCTCAACAGCAATGAATCAGATAGAGGAGGCTTTGCCCAGGGTCGGTTGACTTGCTTTCGACGAAAGTTTCGAACTGCCTGATGAGTTTGCAGTAGTGTTCAGATCGCCCGTCGAAAACTGTCAGTTCTACCCTTGGCAGATCGATCGTTGGTGGCGTTCATGCTTTATATACGAAGACTGGCGCAGAGTTTCCTATTTAATTCTGTCCTGAACTGTCGGATGGGTTGTAGTCGCTTATCTTCCGCTCAAGCTCGTTCTGCTCATACTTTTCTTCTGCTTTCTGGGCCTGTTGTCTAGCTGACAGCAGTCTTTGTTCTAGGTCTAATATCCTTAGCTTAGATAGGTCGACATCCATACAATCCATCTTACTCTCAGTAATACATGAGCTAGCACTGACAGGATTGGTGATCTAGCAGTGACTAAAGAATCAAAAGCACTAAAAACCTCCCCATTGACTTGCCGTATTCCTTCCTGTCGAGATTCTAATTGCTTCGACACTTCTCTGGGCAAGTTGTGCATTTTCTATTTCTAAGTTGATCAAATGAGTATCGTAAGACACGTTTTAGTAATGCGTAGTCAAATTCGCAGCGGATCCCGAAATCAGAAAGCGGTTATCCGTGAAATTCTACGATACTTGATTGTCAGCTGAACAGTGACACGGAACAGACACAAACTTCAATTATGCAATCGCAAGGACTCAAAAAGCGATAACCAATTTGCGGCGTGCGAGGAAGGAGCACGTGTGTCACGCAGATCCAGAACAACGATATGACAGAGCAGCGCGCTGGGCGCGAACAAACGAGCGTTGTTCCGTGAGAACAAACAGTGCATAAAACAAGCCAATGGTGTAAACAGATTAGTGATGTCAAGGAAGCATGGAAACTGCAGTGGTTCTTGGCGGGTTTTCCTTGACCAATCGTTACAGAAGAGCCCCATCCCTTTGTTCCCAGTACTACTTGCGCTCGCGTATATCCCCTCTGCATTCTATTCAACGCCTGATGGTATTTCATTGTTCATTATTACAGGGCCTCGTGTACAAAGCCTGAGACGGTTCCAAGTTTTCACGTGCTGCTCATTACTGGGATGCAAGAAGTGTAACGTACATGCGTGGAAATCCTCCCTGACCTTTATCATACACTTGTATTGTTGGGACTATGCTCCTTATTTTATCGACCCTAAAACAAGTACCACAAGCATCAATCACTACACTTCAACATTTGTTTATATTTCGCTCACGTGAAGTGGCATAATTTTGATTCGAGCTTAGACTGCCGTGACGGTGGTACCCGACATTGGCATTTGTTGAACTTTGGTCCTCGTTGTTAGACGTTGTGGCCGTACGGTTGTGGTTTGTACATATTTATATGCGTATAACTAGTTAATCCAGTACCGAAGAAACTACGTATCAGTCTTGTTCTGGTTTTGGGATTCGTTTTGAATTGGCCCCGCGTTGCTCACCGTCGAAATAACCGTCACAATACTCAACGTGGAATCAACAGGAGGAAACCAATCAGAAATGCCAAGGAGAGGACGGAGACAAACCGAAGCTGGACAGGAAGTAACCCGACAAGTCTCTGGGGTATTTTTGGATGATACTGATTTGTTAGGCATTGCCAGGTCTGCTAGTCCTGTCAGTGCAGTTTCATGCATGTCCGTGCAACGTCAGTTCACCAAACAGTTAGTGGGATTTTCCTCCAGTTTGTGTTACAAGGATCGATGCATCCTACTCAGTCTTGACCCTCTATTGCTGCGTCGCATAAAGCTCAATTCATGCTTCCTGTTTAAGCTGTACCACCGTACGGCCTTTTCGTGTACTGAACCTATTCGTCTCACTCCCTCCACGAATTATGTTCTACGCCATCGGTCATCGCAGTTCTCTATTCCTAGATCAAAATAAGCGTTGAAATCTAACTTCTTCCTTATAAAATACTCAAAGTTATGGAATAAACTCCCGCTGAACATCCGCGAGAGTCTCTCAATTTCTCAGTTCAGAGGCTCGCTGAATCACTTCTTGACTGTTCCCAATGTGATCCTTCTTACCGGCCAGACCGTCACCGAAGAGGTGGCCTACGAAAACGGGTTTAACTACTAGGATTATTGCACCAGAACTTTCATTTCTCGCCCGATGACAAACGCCAGTGCAACACACGTCCACGTTCCTGTGAATGATAACAATTTTCTACAGTGCATCACCACTGATGCCCTAGCGATTCTTTCTGCATTCTTCCTTAATTGCTCTTCAGAACTTCTAATTGCGTGCAAACAATTAATCCTTTGAAATGCGGACGCAGCAGCCCACCCGGTTTACGCTATATTGCAAGCCCGAGGTAGTACTTATCAACCCTACGCTATTTAAACTCTCGAATTTAAACCCAGACCAAAATATGAAATGTGCCACTGACCGTTCATATATACCCGACCAGTGTGCCAGTCACATTCGCTCACAGTCTGTTATTCCAAACCTATCTTACTGCATTGTTGCCAAACTGCTTTCTGCGTAAGCAAACGGTACTGAGGATTATCATTTCTGACTGCTCTAAACCGTGAGACCCTAGGTCTTTCATTAGCATCCGAGCGATGCCATGCCAACGTGAAAAAGCATAAATCCTTTGGGATGCATACACCGTTACCAAACTAGTGTACGCAAATCCGTTAGCCTGCAGCAGTATGGCACAAATCCACCGCGAGCCTATTTTTACTTAGAATGTGGAGTAGGTGCCATTGACTGCTCAAATGAAACTTCATCCATGCTTCACTCACACAGACGTAACCAGTCCATTATCTATTGTCTTCATATATCATCATAACCCACAGCTGGAACCACGTCAAGACTGCAACCCCCCTTTATTTCAGGTCTGTTGTCTCCCACTATCGCAGTCACCAAACCGGATAACCAAGGACGCCACTTTGACTCTTACGGACAGAGACTCAATAGAACCTACCACAGCAACTTGGACCGAAATCAAGCCACCCGACAGGAAATACTTCCAATTGCTTATCAGATCATTCAGCTTTTTCTAAAACAACCAACACACATTCCAGTTCATGCGCATCTTGCTAATATACCACCACACTCAGCCGATTGACCGACACATACTTTGCCCTGCTAGACGAAACATACCCATATGATGTCGTACGTTACCAGAAACGACGCTGAATATCACTGAAGGCAAATGCGTCAACATATGTATATGTATATTTGTTAGCGAAACAGCATATTAAAGCTCAAGTCCATGCGGAGATTTCACACTTTATTGTCCGTTACCACAGTCCACCTTTCCTCCGAACCGTAGCCGGTTGGAAATTGACTCTCCACTCCTCGAGGACTTTCCAGTTGCGTTTTCTCATTTCTGAATGTTACATGTTACTGATCCTGAATCCAAACTCACCTTTTTGTGGACTGCTGTTTCTCCCACATCCACCAGTGTTCACTTTCACGTAATTGGTCTCGGCACCGTTTCGAAACTCGTTCCATTTATTGAACTCCGGTGAATCCGACATTCAGGGTCTGCATCGTCTTCATGGATCACTATCCTCTCCGCGTGCGCCGATTTTCCCGAGAACACTTCTTTACAATTTTTTTTCTTCCTTTTCTTCTTGTTCAAAATTTACTCCATCTGTAGAACCTTAGTGGGCCTCCGTTTCCCAGCTTGCATCATTCTCATTCATAATGCGTCCTTGACACTGCGCCAACGGCTTTTCGAAATATCCAGCGCCCAGCCCGGAATCGAAACCGGTTTGAAACTGCCGCGCAAACCATTAGTAAAGTGATCCATTCAAACTGTTGCTGGCTATGTTTATCTATCGCTGATACTCTCGACTTTCATACTTTGAATTTGTAAATAATCCACCTTATCGAGTAACGTGTCACACCATGATCATGCGCTAGCGCGTGTGTCTCGACCATGGCCGAGAAATATACCAATATTATTATCTAGTGGTATAGAATTTAAAGGTGATGATACCTTTTGATTGAGAATAGTTGAATTAGAAACCCAGCTTAGGCAGGCTAGGGAAGAAGCGGAATCTGCCGGGAAAGATCAACTCCAGAGACGGGAGCGAGAGGTGACTTCGGAGACAACGGAGCATACGGTCATTCAGCCTAGCAGTTCCGTGGGACGATTAAAGTCGACTTGTACCGGTGTAAGCCACGCTATTGACTTACCAAGAGTGGAATTGTCCCCATTCGACGGGAGCGCAGAACAGTACAATAAGTTCGGTAAACAGTACGAGAACTTTGTGGAAAGGAGAGTATCCGATCCAGGACAGATATTCTTGTATTTGCCGCATTACTGTCGTGGAAGGGACAGGGGAGCAATAGACGGGTGCTCGATGCTGGATCCCAAAGAAGGTTACACTCGGGCAAGTGAAAATCTGAAAAACCTATTTGAGCAACCACTTAAAGTCGCCCGGAATTTGATCGATGGTGTACTATCAGAGGCAAAAGGCTCCAAAGGCGAATCGGGATCTCTAGCCAACCTAGTGATAAAAAATGTAGAACAGCAGCATCGCATTGAGTCACCTAGATTACCGATCAGACCTAAACGCATTGCACACATTGGAGACCATAGAGCGCAGTTCATCCACAGAACTACAGGGTAGATGGGCCGAGGAAGCCGAGGGGATCGGTAAATTTGGGCGAGAAACCACGTTGGAAGACCTGAAGCAGTTTATAGACCGTCATGCCCAAATAGCAATCAGTCGTTTCGGTCAACTTGTGCGCGAGACTAGCAAATTACCTAGGATTACTAGGACGCAAAGCTAGACCAGGGGATCAAGTAGAAGCCAACCATGGGCAAACAAATAAGCATTGTCTCGCGAAGGTAAATCCCGCCGGTGTGTAAGGTTTTTGGGGCGCCTCATCGCCTAGCGGAATGCCCTCGCTTCCATAACGTTAACCTCGACGAACGGTGGGAAGTGGCTAAGGGACTGGGGGCGTGCTTCGTCTGTCTTAACGAATTACATCGAGCGGCGGTGTGCCGAGAGAAACCCAGTTGTAATCATGCCGGATGCCATGAGCAACACCATTACCTACTGCACAAACCCAAGAAATCGAATGCCGAAGAAGCCCTGAAGCTTAGTGTGGTCTGTTTAGTATCTCGCTTTACTAACAAGCCCATTCGCCTGGGAGTAATAACAGTTGGTGTAGAAACCCCAGTTGAGGTTAGAAGAGCGTTGGCCTTCGTAGATAGTGGCTCGGATACCACTCTGTTAAGGAAGGAGTTTGCAGAGAGAAATGGGATCAGAGGGAATCAATCTTCATTAGCAGTGAGCACAGTGAGTGGCGCCCAGGTAATCCAGTCGACCGAGCTGCACCTACAATTCGTTTCCTTGGTCAACAACGACAGAGCGGGAACTCTAGGAGCATTCACCATAAAGGACCTGCCGATGAGAGCACCTCAGTCAGCACAATCAATTCTGACTCAGTGGCCGCATCTCGACGAGGTTACGATCGAAGAGTGGCAGAATACCGAAATTGATCTGTTGATCGATTGCGATGTACCGGAAGCGCATTGGGTCCTGGATCAAAGAATAGGAAGCCGCAAAGCACCCTCTGCAGTAGCACTATATTCTGCTGGACTTTATATGGTAGTACAGACGGAAGATGCGGCAAACAAGTCCAAATCAACTGCACTTCGGTGGAAACGGCGAACATTGGACAGGCATTCCAACAGCTGTATAACACCGAATTTGCCGACCTGGCTATTTATAGGGATGTCCAATCACGAGAAGATAGGTCGACTTTGAAAATGGTGGCCGAGAACGCCAAGTATATAACAGATTGTTTCGAGGTTCCTGTCCTGTAGAGTCCCAACATGAAACCTATTCCAAACAGCCGAGAAATGGCTCTGGAAGGGTTATGCTTCCTCAAAACCAGGCTAATTCTAGAACCACAATTAAGGCTAGAATACACGCGAGCCATGCAACATAACATCGATTTGGGTTATATAGAAAGAGTGGATACAGCGGTAATCAGCGCAAATTTGAGGCGATACCTAACTCTTCACCCGGTTGTGAACCCAAAGTAACCGGGGAAGTTCAGGATGGTTTTTGACTGTGCCGAGAATTGTCAGGGCGTGTCACCCAAGGACCATATACTACAAGGCCCAGACTGAACAGCACCACTAGCAGAGGTTTTATGTTGTCTTCGGCTAGGAAATGTGGCCATCTCTGCGGACATACGTGAAATGTTTCTACATGTGGAGATGCCCATTGAAGGTAGGGACGCCTTTCGTCTTCTCTGGTGGCCTGAGAACGACGCAAATCGTGCACCAGACGAGTACAGGCTAACCGTTCATCCCTTTGGGACGATATCATCCCTCTTCTGTGCTACTTTTGCCCTCCGGGAAACCCTCAAACGTCTCGGCGGCCTCAGCAATTTGCGAAGAAGAGCAATGGACCACTTTTACGTGGACGATTTTCGGGGTCCCTCGACGACCCAAATGCAGCTGCTCTTTATAGGACCGAACAGATTGCACTCTAAACGCCGGGGGATTCAACCTCATTATATGGACTTCAAACAGCCAAGAGGTGCTGAATGTTATCCCGAATTTCAATAAAATGGAGTGTGCGAGAGAGCTTTTGGGATCCTCTTCACAAATGGAGAGCACGCCTGGTCTTCAGTGGAAACCGGAAGGTGACGAATTCATATTCACTCTGGACCTACCCAAACGACCAGTCCCACAGAGAGGAATCCTTTCATCAGTCTCAAGCCTCTATGATCCCCTAGGTTTCTTTCCGCCATGGTTTGTACCGGGAAAGTGCTTGCTGCAATAGCTGTGCCAGAGAGGGATGGGTTGGGACGAATTCCCCCAGGGTGACGTAGATAGGCGATGGCGCGACTGGCCGCACAGCCTGGAGCAACGTGCTGACATCAAAATACAAAGATGCTTGACGGGAATACAGTGCACAAACCATGCCCAACTCTACTTATTTTCTGATGCATCAGAAATGGACTACGTGGTAGTGGCTCACGGCTGCTGGATGGACCAAAAAGGTGGGCGGAACAGTCAAATATTGTTCGCAAAGGCGAGAGTGGCTCTACTGAAAACGGTGTCTACCCCGAGGCTGGAACTGACGGCAGTAGTACTGACCGTGAAAGCCGCGAAGCTGGTTAGGAGATGCTTTGGCCGGATAAACTGGGAACCAAACTTTTGGACGGACTCAGCCACGGTACTACATTACATAAACAACATTACCGCTCGTTTTAACACTTTCGTGGCCAACAGGCTCACTATAATCCACGAGTCGACTAAAACCGATCAATGGCACAATGTACAATCCGCCGGTAACCCGACCGACTTCTGCTCAAGGGGCCTGAAAACACTAGATAGGTTGCTGATGTGGACAACGGGACCGGGCTTCCAAACTGCAGCTAAATAGATGTGGCCAACTCTATTAATGCCTAAGGCTGATGATGGCGATATCGAGACCAAAAGACTGATACTGGCTGCAAACTTCACGGGAAGCGTAAGCCTAATAAAAAAATTGTGCCACTTTCCAAACTGGACAAAAATGTTAAGAGCCGTAGTCTGGTGGACACGATTCAAAGTACTCCTACTGATTATGAAAGGCGCACGACCACAGAACACACCGAATGTAGAGATGATACTACCGGGCGAGCTGAGCCAAACCGAACTCGAAGTTCTACGCCTACTACAACTGGACGCTTTCCCGTTCGAGGCCCGCGGGCTAGGCAGGATAGATGATAACACCAAAGGAAGCAGGCTGTTGCACAGCAATGTACGAAGACTAAACCCCATGCTAACCAACGGACTGCAGAGAGTTGGAGGGTGGCTGACGAATTCAAATCTAGTGTACGAAACAAAACACCCGTGACACTCCCTGGTGACCACTATATAACGAAATGTCTGGTAGACCATTTACATCGAGAAGAGGGACACGCAGGTTTGAATCACTCATTGAACAATATAGTCGACTACTTTGGGTGACAAAGGGACCAGCAACGGTCAAGGCAGTCGTAGGCAACTGCACCACTTGTCGTCGCCGGAGAGCGGTAGCAGGCCAACAAATGATGCCCCCTCTTCCAGCCGTAAGAGTTCAATGGAGATTGTGCCCGTTCGTGGAAATTTACGTCGACTGCTTCGGCCAGTTACTTGTTAGACAGCAAAGGAGCATGCAAAATAGGTATGGCTGCCTGAGAACATGTTTACAATCTAGAGCAGTCCATCTTGGAGTAGTACATAATATGACCACCGATTCGTTTCTAATGGCCCTTCAAAGTTTCATCGCGAGGCGGGGCGTCCTCAAAAACGTAAACTCAGACAATGGCCCGAACTTCGTTGGGACTCAAAAAGAGTGAGAGAAATGGTGGAACCGCCTGGACCACGCCAAAATACAAAATAAGACCGTAGCAAAGGGGATAGAATGGCACTTCAACCCACTTTATGCCCGTCATCGTGGTGGCGTTTGGAAAAGGTTAATACGATCGACTAGAAAAATACTCACAGCCCTGACCTCCCAACAAACCCTCGATAACGAGACGTCGACTACTTTACTAACAGAAGCAGAATGCATACTGAACGACAGATCCCTGGTGCCGATCGTCCCAGACCTGGAAGGTGAACCGGCTCTCACCCCCAACGACTTCTTATTACTGTGGTCAAACGTAAGAGCAATCACACCGAAAATCCTGCGTGGAAAGTATGCCGTTGGATGGAAACAGGTAAACAACCTGGCACAGGCTTTCTGGAAAAGTTGGACGGGGGAGTACTTGCTGACACTGCTGCTTCGGCAAAAGTGGATCTCCAAACAAAGGTCGTTCAGACGTAGCGATGTGGTCATCCTCGTGGAGAGCCACTCACATAAAGACGATCGGCCGGTTGGAGTGACCAATGACTGCCGTACAGAAATCGATGGCCTCGTGCGTACGGTAGCGGTGAAAACGAACAAAGGAGGCGCATTGCGAGATATCCTTAAGATATGCCTGCTTGAAGGTGACAATCGCGAGGGCGAAGTCGACGCTACAGATCAAGCTAAAACCATGTCTGCGACTGACCAACGATAGACGAAGTCCATGGTGACCCGTGTATGCACTGACTTAGGGTCTAGGTAGGTTAGGGAGAATCGTACTCCTATCTACTCCTTAGATGTTGACCCTTTCATGGGAGGATCTGGTGGGCGGAGTACAGTTCACGCGTGGAAATCCTCCCTGACCTTTATCATACACTTGTATTGTTGGGACTATGCTCCTTATTTTATCGACCCTAAAACAAGTACCACAAGCATCAATCACTACACTTCAACATTTGTTTATATTTCGCTCACGTGAAGTGGCATAATTTTGATTCGAGCTTAGACTGCCGTGACGGTGGTACCCGACATTGGCATTTGTTGAACTTTGGTCCTCGTTGTTAGACGTTGTGGCCGTACGGTTGTGGTTTGTACATATTTATATGCGTATAACTAGTTAATCCAGTACCGTAGAAACTACGAATCAGTCTTGTTCTGGTTTTGGGATTCGTTTTGAATTGGCTACGCTTTGCCCACAGACGGACTAACCGTCACAAGGAGCTCGCTGGTCATCTAAGGCTACCGAACACTCTCAAATCACCACCATTAGCGCAATCTTGACACCCATGTTGGCGATGGTCAAGTCGTCCCTCACTAGACAGCACCGCCAATTTTCGTCATCCAGTACATCCTCAATTACCACAAATCCTAGGGCTTATGAGATTCAGGTTCAGGTCGGTTCCAGGACCGTATGATAGAAAGCCAAGACGGCTATCTTTTTGCACATGCGGGATCTACGGATCCTCTAGTGCTGCGACAACGGGAGCGACAAGTTCCTCGAGTTTCATTTCCTTTATCGACTCACGTACGGCTCGGTGTTGGTGGAAGCGGACCACCACGTGGGAGTACCCGTCAGTTAGATTTGGAAGGGGGCAAAGATATTAGGTCAGAGGATGGATCAAAAAAGATGAAGTCAACAGTAATGATAGAAGATAGGGCACGGAGCCAAGGAGGGTGGAAAGAAATTCACTTACACCGTGGGAACCGGCCAGAGACGTGGAAAAACGAATGGGTAAGTATGAGAGCAAAGGGCAAATTAGGGACGGAAAGAAAAAAACGAGGCACAAGACCTAACAAACTATCACCAATCCACGCATTGCTATGTTGTCGGTCATTGTAGCCCACCACGAAGCACTGGGGTCCATGCATTGTCCAGTCGGTGCCTGAACTCAGCCACTGTGGTTGTCTCGTCAACTTCCACTGGCCGTTTGTTCCAGCCGTTAACCACGTTTTTCGCAAAGAACTCGGCCCAAAGTCTTGTCGGTGGCCTGTTCTTCTTCAGCCTGAGTGCATGACCTCCAACGTTGTGGTTTTCTGCCGGCTACAGGAGGGCGTACACGCGGGTCCTCAAGTCGACGCCGTCTGTGAGGATCATGTACACCAACGTGAGGTCCCCTCGTTTCCTCCTCGTTCCATGAAGAATGGGTTGAGGTACTCCAAGCGTGTCCTATAAGTTTTTCCCTCATTACATGGGGAAAAATCTGGCAAACCGTCCCTCAATTTTCCCTACCACGTGCCTGTCCGGAGACAAATGTGGACTCCAGGCCTGGACACAGCTGCCACAGCCACCTGGAAGCGGTTTCCGCCAATTTCTCACAATGTTTTTCGGGTTGGAAATCAGCCCTAACCAGGGCCATCAAGTCCTGTGCCGAACACATCACCGGTACATTCACTATCACACCCTCCACGTCCGGTACCCTTGGTTTGTGAGATGACCAGTCATCGACCAGAAGTGCATACTTATGCTTAACCAGCAGCATGCCAAATTAACAATCCATTCTTGGGCTTTTCCCGGGTCCCTCTGAATTCGGGTCCAGTTCAGTTCAGTCCAGTTTTCACAGGGGAAATATCGGCCACCTCCAGTCGGGCCTCCAGGATTCATTCGATTACATGCGCACCAGCCCTCCGCCCACCACTGCACAGTTTATTTCTTGAAATCCCCGATAAATGGAGAGAAGGGTGAAAAGTGGTCTAACATCAACTGCTGGATACATTGAGCATCGTGAGCCTTCACTGAGACGGCAAGCAATAAATAAAACGTCGTTTAAAACACACCTCAGATGGACCATATTGCTACCCGTCATATATCTGGTGACCACACTCAAAGCTCACTAGCACAACTTGCTATTTAGGGCTCTTTTCAGGCATTGGGTGGTCTACCGGCCTGTCATTCCATCAGGCGGTCGGTTTCAACCCTTCACTACCCTATTGCAGGAAGAGTGCGGTCTAGTCATCAACCCAACTCGAACTTCCGTCAGCTTCTTTTCGTGTCCCTTTGTTCTGGAATCTACAGCCATTTGGAATAAGCTATCCGTCCCAATTCCAGAAAAGCCCTACATTGCCACGAAAGTTTCAATGAGATCCACTCAAAGTCCCCTCCCTTTCAACGAGAAAAGATTCAGATCACAGAGTCTCTGCTCGCGCGTCTTACCCCCCCCCCCGCCCTACAAACATTTGCGTGACGATACGCTGAACTGTCTTTTAGCGGGCGTCTTTCTCTTTGTACAAGGGAACTCCAGCCTGCATGCTACCTTCTAAGTGTGGGCTGTTTAGCCTTCGTCAGATGCACTATCCACGCTAGTGTTATCGACCAGCCCTTTCTTCTCTTTATTGAGGATTCGTTATGGCTATCTATTCACGCCTCCGGCCAGAACCCCCTCCTTGGCTGCGTCTACTTCCCCCCGGGTCTGGAGCCTGCAAAATTGACTCTGCCATGGACGTCTTTAACGCTGCGCTTGACTATCCTGCCAGTGAAAAAATTATTGCGGGTGACTTTAAGCTTCCTTCGGCTTGCTGGTCATCTTATACTAGTTCTACCACCTTCTCCACCTTCCTTTTTGTGTCCGCCTTGGTGGATGGACCCAACATGTCTCTTGCTCTACTTGGAGGAACATCTTGGACCTAGTGTTCTCCATTGATCTTCCTGATATCACCACCCAGAATACTGATCACTTCCCGGGCAGTGACCACCGTATTGTCAGGTGCAAATTCAGCTACCTCAGCTGTTCCCATCAGACGCAATCCTCTCCCCCTGTTCCAACTTCCTACCGTTCCTGTACCTGGCCCCTAGTGTCAATGGTAATCTAATCCCCTAACTAGGACATATTTTCCCTCTCCTTCAACCTCCCGACCGTTGTGAACTCTCTCTACTCCAACCTCCCACTCTGCTTAAGTACCGCTAGCCCATGTGCTGATCCACGCCCCAAGTCCATCAGCTCACGCCCGTCACTTTTGGAGCGTAAGCTGGCTAATCTGCAACCCACCTTCGCCAGATCACTAGACTCCACAATCCTTCTGCTCACAAACCAGCTACAACTAAAGCTGCGTCGCATGGCCGGTTCGCATCTGAGAAGGCAAGAAGCCATCGCCCTAGAACACTCTAACGAAACTGGCCACGTGTCTAACCTGCTTAGTAAAGGATCCGATCACTCCGATCATACCTCGCCCAAATTCCTCATATGTGGTTCATCCACCGCTAGTACCCCAGCATCTATTTCTGGGGCCTTCAATGAACATTTCTCTTCCTCCCTTATAAACAGTCCTGGTATTCCTCTTTCTACAATCCATCCGAGCACCTCTGCCTCTCGTTCATCGATACTCTTTAGCCTTTCGGAGGTGGAAAATCAGTTTACTCTAATAAACCCTCCCCGAAACCGGGCCCAGATGATCTCCCACCGGCTCTCCTCCGTCGTTGTGTTACTGACCTGCCTTTATTGTTACTTTATATATACACCACCTCCATGCTTCACGATTTTTCCCCCTCAATGGAAGACTCACATTATAATTCCCCCCTCCAAAAAGGGTGCAATACACGACCCAGATACTCATCGGCTTAGTAACCACACCCGCGAATTCCTAAAAATCATGGAGAGAATTATCAAAAAACACGTTGTTTAGTACCTCTTATCCAACAATTTGCTGAACCCTGGTCAGCACGGTTCCTAGAACTCTTGTTCCTGCTTTTCCCGCCAGCTTTACTTTCTAAATGTCTTATCGTCCGCCGCCGACGCCGGCACCTCTGTAATTGTCCTGTAACTCGACATGTCTATGGCTTTTGTCTTTGTTCTTCATATGCATCTGTTAGCCAAAATCCGGTCTCTTGATATTACTAACCCCCTCTCCTCTCCTGGCCATCCTCGCATCTCTTTCACAGATCACAAGCTGTGGTCTTTGACGGTCACTTACCGTGCGGCAAATCAGTTACTAGCAGCGTCATCCTAGGCAGTGTCCTAGGCCCATTACTATTACCTATTTGTATCAATGATATTCTCTCGTTCACTCGACAAGGCAACCCTTTCCTCTTTTCAGAGAATATAAAAATAGTGTACTCCTCCCTATCTAATAACACGTCTGTTAGTCAAAATCCGGTCTCTTGGTAATACCGACCCCCTCTGCTCCTGGCTATCCTCGCACCCTTCTCACAGATCACAAGCTGTGCTCGTTGATGGCCACTTATCTCCTGCGAAGCCCATTGCTAGCGGCGCCACCAGGGGTAGTGTCTTGGGCCCATATTCATATCAATGACATTTTCTCTCCAATTCGCCACGGTACCTATTCGTTCCTTGCCGACGTTATAAAAATAGTGTACTCCTTCCTCCCTAATGACCTATTCGTGACCCTGTGCAAAATATCGCGTGACTTGCTCCCTCTCCATACCTGGTGGCCTCGTGGTTCATGAAGTTCTCTGCGGAGATAAGTTTCCTCCTACCTTACAAGTGCACCGTACCACCCGGCCAAATTTGTCTGGACGGCCAGCCCATCCCCATACATTCCATGGTTACCGATCTCGGCTTACGCTAATCTTGTTCCTTTAACTCTGCAGAACAGGCATCATTCCAAATCGCTGATGCTGAGCAAACCCTAGGCCTGATTTATCGCTGTTCCTTAATACCGGCTAGTCGCCCCTCCATGCACCTCTCACAAGTAAGGCCGCTCCTAGAATATTGTCCCATTACATCCAGCCTCTGGCCACGTTAATCGATCGCATCTCTTGAGGACGTTCATCGTACCTTCACCAAAACGCTGTTGGGCGTCTTCATAGCCTTAACATACCACCAGCGCTGTGAGCTCCTACAAAGTGAGCCCTTGTGGGTTCGTCGCATGAGGCTCAACCTGGTTTTCTTCTGTAAGCCAATCCATAACCAGGCCTACGCCTCTTAGCCCATCTCATTCGCTGTTTCTTCTCCTACCCCGTCCGACGTCGTGCCCCCTCTCTCCCCGTTCCGCACTTTAACCTCAGTTTGAAGTCCCAATTCTTTCTATCGGCCCATTCCGAAATCTGGAATAAGCTGGCCGTAAGCTTGCTCAGTGCCTCTTCACTGTTCGCGTTTAGGCGCGCACTTGTGTTATACTTAGAAGTTCCCAATGCTATACTGCTCACCAATGAGCTCGTCTCAACCGATCTGGTCTTGAAAGAGGTCTCGCACTGTAACCCTACTATCTCTGCGCCACAGGCCAGTGTTACACCCCATGCACGACACTTCCATTCTCTCTGGTGCCGCGAACTACGGCCATTGCCTTCCCTGATCCATAGCGAACTTACCTCCTGCCTTCATAATATAACCCTGTTGCTCACTCACATTCATCCACTATCCATCATTTATATTTTCTTTCTCTCCTCAGTATCCGTTGCTCCTCAGCTGGGGCACACCCAGAATACGCTTCTCTATCCCTTTTCCCTTTCTAGTGATCCTCGATGACGGTCAAAACTTCGTGCACTGTACTGACCATCTCCCTGGCGAGCGCACCTGGATAATATTGTTACACAGCCGTCCAACACTCACTGTTCTTGTTGGCTCTGCTTTCTATGGTCTCACGTCTTGGCCAATTGTTCCTGGGTCTCGAACACCTTTCGCGTTCGCTTTGCCCCCTGTACAGTTAATAATGACCACTCGTGCCAATCCCAACGATGCTGGGCGCGGCCAGATCCACCGCTATGACCAACGCACATCGGGCGTGCAGACCGTCTGCAACAATGTGCGAGCACAATTAGGCCGGTGGACCGCAACTCCAGTGTTCACCTTACGAAGTGTTTTTCAGGTTGGGTGCTCAGCGCATGGCCAGTCCTACCCACTAGCATCGGTTGTGAATCGCGTGTTCTAACTACTCTCGGACTACCGAATCCAACACTGTCGGTTGAAAATTGCATGCTCCCATCCTTCTTCCGCCACAGTTATTTCACCTATAGTCCTTGACATCTGTTACCACTGACCACTTTTGTCACTCTACTACGGTATGCACACCTACCCGTTCTGTCCCTCCTCTTTTCGTCTAGCTATATATCAACTTTCATTGCAGAGAGTCACTATCGTCCCAACCACTCTTCTTTGCTGACGCTCGCCTATATCTCTTTTTCCACCTGCCCTCATTGCCGGCTTCTATTTTATGTACACTAAGTATAACCCTCTGCTCAGAATGCCAACTGATAACACTCTTATACCACAGTGCCTGTTGTTTTGTTAAATCCCTCCTTGTTCTCTCTCTTCATGCCCAGTGCCATTATGCTGCAGTCACGCACACACCCATGACCAATCCTCATATTAGAACCTGCCTGCTCCAGAATTTGCTTCCTTTACAGTCTCATTTATGGTCTACTCACCGCCACCATATTCTCCTCTCTTGGCTCCGCAATTCTTCTGTGGTTCTTTCCATTAGGCAGTGTCCCGATTAGCATCCCCCTGCCTGATCCACCTGTTCAACTGTCTGCTGGCACGCACCCTTCCAGCTGAATTGCCCCAACGCCGTCGCACATTATTTTCTTAGACCTTTTGTTCTGTCACTGGTTCACCCATCTTGGGGCTCCCTGCTCCCTTCTTCTCTGCCTCCTTTGTGCTTCATATGCCGTAAAATGATCTGATTGGTCATGTCTTACCTGTGTCTCCTCGGTCATTGCTTTCATCTCTTGATCCGTTTACTGCCGACCACAGGCATCTTCTGTGTGTCTTTCAGTTTGGTCCGCCTTTCCATGTTCCACCGATTGTAAAGACGACGTTACGTTATGACGTTCTTTTGCAATTCCGAACCGTTCGATCTGTCACTACCCGATTTCTCTGGTCCGTCACCACATGTCGCACCTGCATTGATCAATTAGGTAGACCCATTCTCACCTGTTCTCTTCGATCCTATTCTTCATCTTACCTCGTATACGAGCTGCCCTTCACTGCCGGCATCAATTTTGTGCTTTTTCAGTCTTCTCTATCTGTAATCCGCCATTCTATTCCGTCATGAAAAACTTCGTCTGAATTCTCCCAAACCAATCCTTTACACTTTGATCCGACCCTATCTCCGTGTTCCAATCTCTGATATTTTTCACCTAGTACTCCATCACTCTTTACTCCTGCTCCTCACATATCTATTTATGTAATCATATATGTGTGTATATGTATATACCTATGTATACATACATTTGAACTGTATCCTGCACTTTTTGCCGGCCATTTATCATGCTACCACCCCGCTGACCCCCATGATATGCTTCTACCCATTTTCATCTGCATCTCATATTTACCATATCAAATACCTACAGATCATTCTTGCCAGCCGTACCACTCTTTACTTATTCCACTCTCCGATGAGTTTTGTGCCCTGTCCGCTGACCGTATACTGCAGTGTAGCGCGGCCCAGTTACTATATAATCCCTAGCAATGGGTCCCTCTTTTTTTCCTCGTCGTCTCCCGCTACCACCCTTTCTCATATCAATTTTTAGCCCCTTTCATGCATGTCTGACAGCTTCCAGATATCGTAAGTTGGGCCACAGGTATTTCTCGTGTGCCGTTCAGTTTGATCTGCTTTTCAACGTTCCACCGAGTGTAATGACAACGTTACGTCATGAGGTTCACTTGCAGTTCCAAATCGTTTGATCTGTCACTATCCGATTCCTCTGGTCCGTCACCAAATGTCGCACCTGCACTGATCAAATAAGTAGACCAATTTCTACCTGTTCTATTTGATCCTATCCTTCATCTTCACTTTTCCATGAACTGCTCCTCACAGTCTCCATCACCTCTGTGTTTTACATCCCATTATTCGCTCCCTTGGGCTGCCATGTGCACTTTTCATGAAGAAAGTTCACCACGATATTCCAAAGTTAATTCTACAACCATACGATCTGACCTTGCCTGCCTTCCCAATGACTGATAACTTCTCTAAGACCCCATTGTTATTGCTCCGGCTCTTCTTGTATATATACATATATGTATATATACATATGTATATATGTATATAAACATGCGCACATATGTATATATGCTTTCGTTCTGTATCTTGCAGTTCCTCACAGGCCATCTCTCTTGTTATCGTCCCACCGACCGCCATGATATGCATACATTCCTTCTACATCTGTGTCTCACATCTGCTGTGTCCAATTCTTGTGAACTATTACTTATCTGATCCGCCCTTTACGTCTTACTTTGCTCGCTCCCTATTTTATAATGAGTTTTGTGCCCTGTTCGCCGACCATCTATTGCGGAGTACCAATGCTTCTTTGCTATCTAATCCTTTGCAGTGAATCTTATTTTTCCTCCATCGTCTCCCGCTAACGCAGCCTATTATGCCGATTTCTAGCCTTTCTCAAGTATATCAGTCAGCTTCCGGATGTCAACATACGGACCAGCCGGATCCCCTACCTGGCCTTGACTTTCAAACTCACCGGGAGTCCATTTGAATCCGTCCATGGGTTCATTTAAACTCAGTACACTTTCTTTGGTGTGTATACATTGGCATACTTTCATCCCACGTTACTCCCCCTTCTAAGCCCCTTTTATCTAATTTCTGTCATTTGAATTTCTACATTTCCAAGGGTTTTGTCTGTCCATTCCATCAATTGTAAACAGTTGATCGTGCATGATCCATTCCGTCCTCTGTAAAAACATGATCGTGCACATGGCATGCTTCGGGCTTCTCCGAAATAAGCCATAATAATTATTATTATTACTATAGCCATATAGAGGGGTTCAGATATTTCCGGCTGACGACAAGACAATGCTGATCGCAGTCTGAGAAGCCTACCACGAGCCATTTGCGCAGCAAGGTTGCACTGCTCCGACCGTTTAAAATCACTGCTCATAATGACCCCAAGATCTTTAAGCCTACCGACCGCTTCTGTGGTAAACAGCTCACGGTCATGAGCGAAGGATGGGGTTTCCGTTGACCTCGGCAACAAATAGCTCCTTTAAGCGGTCAGGCATAAGTCCCGTCCCAGGACGGTACCTATATACCTGCCTAAGTCCACCCCACCCCCGGATCGGTCAATCTTCATGTCATCCCTCAAAATAAAACTAAGCGGTTGAAGGTCCGATGTCAGGTCGGTAATAAGCAACAAGAATAGCGCCGGGTCTAGGACGGATCTTTGAGGTAATTCGCCGGTGACACTCATCAAACTGGAGCACCTGTCCCCTACTTCGACGTTGAATGTCCTGTGGGAGTGGAAGTCCACCAGCCACCTATACACTGACCAACCCACACCGAAAGTCTCCATCTTGCACGGAAGAAGAAATGAATAACGGAGCCGAATGCCTTGCTAAAGTAGACGGAGCATACCTCCACTTGCTTACCTTCATCCAATCGTCGATTTACTTCATCCGGGAAGCACTAGAGATTGGTCAGACAAGGTATGTTTGAAGAATCTATGCTCGGCTAGGCTGAGTATGGAGTGTTGCGGTGTGTACCGACAGATTTGGGCACTGATGGTCTTCTCAAGGACTTTACGTGGGATGTTAGTTAAGCTTACTGGCCTGCAGTTGTGCACAGCCGACTTGAGTCCATTCCTTATTATTGCCACGACGGCCGCAACCTTCCAGTCCTGAGGCAGATTATCCTGATCCGAAGTGGACCTGTACAGCCTGCTTACTGCTACTGCTATGATATCCGCAACTGGATTGATAATAGCCGCGTGGATGACATCAGGGCACACTGACCTGTGGGTGCTTAATTCCTGTAGGTAATTACGAACGATTTCACTTAAGAGATTTAGCTTGTTCAACTGCAAAGAGGTTACGCCAGAGTCGGATCGACCCGCACCTAACTCTCTGCCTTACGTACATTACCAAAAAACTCTCCTAGGGCGTCTGCTTTGCCCTGGCCATCGGTGACAATACCATGGCCCCTAGTGGATAGTGGACCCACGGCCTCCCTTCTTGAGCCCCTTTACTGCACACAGCTGTAGGAATTCCTAGGTTTTTGTCCCACGCAATTCGCTAATCTGAGCTCAAACTGTCTTGAAAGTTTGCAGAAGGCTCACAGCCTCCTTTCTAGGCTTCGTGCAACGGGCCTAATCTAGCTGGGTGTCGGAAGCTTCGAAATGGCCCAGGCAGCGGTTGCCACTTTTGATGGTCTTGGCTACTGCAGCCCTCCACCACGTGGGTTTGCCCCCCCCCCACTAATTCGTTTCAAGGGTACGCACCCATGCTGGAGGGCAAACAGGGGTCTCTCTATGACCTGCCAGCGCTCCTTGACTGTAGCACCCCCCTTCGGTGCCTCAAGTCAGCCCCACAGCCCTGTTGTGAAGCCAACCTATGTCATTACGACCGAAATTCTCAACCAGCCTTGAGGGGGCCTTGGGTTTCCTGCATGCATAGGGTGATTTTGACACGCTTAGGGTCACCATTACTCAGCTGTGCACAGTACTGCGGTTGGGAAATATTATCAAAGATATTTACTTTTTGTTGGATCAGGAAATGAAAGAACCCATCTAGCCGTATATCTGGAATCTTCTCCAGTATACTGGTGCTAAACAAAGCATGCAGCCATCCTCAGTAGGTTTCTTCCTGAGATCCCGGTGTGCAGACTTCAATCACCCATCCAATATGCGGAAGGTTGAAGTCACCCAATATGACAGTCTTTTGCGAGTCAATAATTATTTCAGTCAGGGTCCGCCGCGAGCAGAAAACCTCGTTGTGATTTTTACCGGATGCCCTGTAGACACAAACAACTTTCCATCTTCCTTGAAGGATGATCACAACTGCGCACAACTGTACATTGCGAGCGCACATATTGGTATGAGGCCCAGGGCGGCTTGTCCCTGGCTTATTGAGGATGGCTACCTTTCCTCCACGGTGATCGTGTTCTCTATCTTGCCTGTAGGATGCGAAATCTCTACTTATTAGTCTTGGCACACGGTCTTCCTTGGAAAGCCATGCTTCTGTAACGGCAACTATTGGCGCGTTGTGCCCCCCGGTGGCGTTGGCGAGTTCCATCCATTTTCTCTTAATACTACACTCGTTAGTATATAACACCACCGCGCTAGCCCAGTCGCTTAGGTGTCTGATTGTTTAATCCTGTCCGATTTTCGGGCGCAACATTAGATATGAAGAAAATGTTTTTGCTTCAGTGGAGCCCACTGGTGTGCATGACGCTGGCTGACGATCCGGAACTTCTGACAACTCCCAATTCATCCCTATAGGAGTTGCCATAACTTCCAGACTTGCAAGGGACGCGCTTTTCTCCACCTTCGGAAGGTACTACCAACTTCCATCTTCCTGCACGCCCTCAATTGCAACCATTTCCGGTGGCGTACACGGCTTCTTTACTGCCGTCAGGGCAGGGTCCGGGAGCCGAGCACGGCATTCTGCTCTCCTTGGAGCCTGCCCACCAGTACCCCAGCTAGCTTACCCAGGTCTCCACCTGGTACCACACCATCAGGCCTTAAGCTGCGCTCGTCTGTTGCGATTTGGTATCCGTCCCCGGTGGTGTAAGCCACCACCGCTGCTCCTGCCATCAGTCTATCTCTGGTAGCTTCCTCACTACTAGTATTGGTCTCGCGTGATATTCGCCTTTTTCGCAAGCGATGACTTCCATGTTCTCACTCTTAGCACCATTCTTAGGGCAGTAGGATATGGAACATCTGCAATCTGCAGTATGTTGTAGACTACCCGCCTAGCTAAGTCCCGCCTAGCCTTCCGTTCCTCTGTGAAAAGTTCTTCATGATTTAGGATCAGGAGCCTGCCTCTTGACACCCTGCCCATCGATTAGGCTTGTGCTTGCAGATCCCTCACTTTTTTCTAACGCCCGGTGGGCAGAATTTTCACCCTAGCCGGACCATCCTTCACTATATTGCACTCATTCTTCTTCTCTGACCATCTTGTCCTCCTAGGATTCTGTTCAGTCAACTGGACCTTGTCTGCCGGCTTCAGGGGATTTGAGGTGCCGACCGCACGGCAAACTCTTTGACCTCGTTTACTCGCTCTGATGACTGTCCTCCCAGGGGTGCACATTTCTTCCGCAAACGACTTCCTGGTGTCAGATTGCGGTGTTTTGGGGCTCATGCCTTTGGAACCACCTGATGTGCGTTGGTTCTGCCCTCGGGCCCGCAGTTTGAATGCCAGACCGGCCGCCCCCCTGCAAGAAGCACGGACCTAATCAGCCCACGGGTTGAGTTTATAAAGGATATAAGTGGCCTACCTTATTCTAGAACACATTCGGTGAGACCACCCGTTGCCCATCTCGCACTCTATAACCTTTACCATACGTTTTCCGCAATTAGTAGTGAGACACGGGCCAAAAACGCGTGGCATACAAAAGGACACCAAAAGTAGGGAAGGGAAGTTCAAATGCTATGTAAAGGAGAGCAAAACGTTTGACACTTGCAAGTAAGCCCTTCAACACAGAAGCACAAAATACTTCAACTGAGAGAGGATCGCTCCACAAAAACACTGAACACTACCCAGCAGTACAACCAGGAGAATGAAAAATATTATCCGAATAAAGCGCACCTTTACTGCTATTCCAATAAGCTCAGTAATATGAACCAACCTGGGTTAATTCACAAAACTCTTCCATAACTGGATTTACCAGCGAGAGCAACAGGAATTCAAACCACTCGGCACTGACCAAAAGTTACCGGCTGGCCCAAGTCTCGAGCACAGCGCGTGAACCTCAGTGATAATGACCCACCCGCAAGCTACGGCGAGAAGCCAGGCACAATGGGGCATCACGCATTTACTGGTGACGGGAAACACAGGGCGAAATGAGGTGAGAACTCCACCTTTAAAGTAGTTTTCATGGGCGACAGAAGTAGTAAATGACGCAGAAACACCCTCTTCGTGGAAGACTTAAAACTTCCGCATACTGGCTGGGTTGTAGAAGTCTGCACCCCGGAACCTCAGGAAGAAACCCCATTAGGATGGTAGAATGCAATTGCACTGTATCAGCATATTGGGCAAAATCCAAGCCGAAGGGCTGGAAGCGTTCCTTCTTTGCTGGATCGAGAAATGAAAATATCCCCAACAATGTATATGAAAAGCACTTTTGTGAACTGCTCAGCTAGAGTGAAAATAGGCGTCAAAATCACCCTATGCATGCGGCGAGCCGAACCAACCTGAAGGCCGATTGGGAACTGCCACAGAATGGAAATAGACAAGCTCCAGTTAGTCTATTAAAAACACCGGAATGTGACCGTGGAATCGCCACTAAAAACCAACATAGACAAACTTCGTGCTTCTGCGGGGAATGTCTTTGGAACCATTGGCCGGCCTTTTGGCCGACGCCCGCTCTATTCTCCAAAGGTGCTGTGCGCCTCTCATGCACGTCCTCGGCTGGAATACGGGAGCCCTTCGTGTTTCCATGTAAGGTCGCAGAAGTGGCGAAGCTGGAAAGGGTGCAGATTGGCAACCCGTTGTAGAAAATCCTTCACACAACCTATAATTTCGTGTTTTCGTGATATCACTAGCTCACGTGCACTATTTGTGTGTTTCCATGCACTTCACGTTTTAATAAACCAACGTTTGTTTGTTTGCGTCCAAAGCGTTACTTTTTCATACCCCATTTTGGACTCGCATGACGCACGTGCTTTTCTCCCGCACGCCGTAAAATTGGTTTTCGTTTTCCCAGCCTGTGTGACTGCATAACTAGGGTTTATATACGTTCTATGTTATTGTTCATTTACCAACCTAGGACCGTGGAATTTACGGATCAGTCGTGTTTTGGTTTTGAGGTTCGTTCGAATTCGGCTGCGTATTACTCAAAAGCGCGTCACACTCGTCTTGCTGGGGGACCACGCGGGATCAGCTCCGAAGGTAGTTTGCAGATTGCTGGGTCGTTTCTAGTGGCGTGTCAAGAAGTTCGGAACATCTCAACCTTCACGAGGCATATTGTTTGAGGCGACTCTTGCCCAGAACCACGCACAGGAATCCCTGAACTTACTTCACTTCACGGCGGCTAGTATATTAGGGAAAATGAGCCGGCTTTATGAGTGCTCCCCATCGCGGCAGTCCGTGCAGGGTGGCTGGAAACAAGGTCGTTGTGGGTTTTTATCCAGTTAGATTTCCATTGACGAGTGCTCTACATATAGGAAGGCTAGGTTGGTTTATGTCTTCCAAAGGCTTTGCGGTTGTTCGTTCCGCTTGAGTAGCGCAGCAAGAAACTGTCAAGATTTGTATTTTGAACCCGCTGTACTTTTCTCATTGCACTTCATCCAATGAACTATTTTTCAGCTCACCAACGGCATTTGGGTAGCGAGATATTCACATGATCCGAGAACGTGTGGGCTTCAGCTACGTACTCGTGTACTACTTCAAGACCCCAGGACTTCATGACTGAGGCCAAAGCATACGGTTTTCTGAGAGGCCCAAAACCGGAGCTTTTGGAAGACATAAACCAACCTAGCCTCCCTAGCACTCGTCAGTGGAAACCTAACTGGATAAAAACCCACAACGACCTTGTTTCCAGCCACCCTGCACGGACTGCCGCGATGGGGAGCACTCATAAAGCCGGCTCATTTTCCCTAATATACTAGCCGCCGTGAAGTGAAGTAAGTTCAGGGATTCCTGTGCGTGGTTCTGGGCAAGAGTCGCCTCAAACAATATGCCTCGTGAAGGTTGAGATGTTCCGAACTTCTTGACACGCCACTAGAAACGACCCAGCAATCTGCAAACTACCTTCGGAGCTGATCCCGCGTGGTCCCCCAGCAAGACGAGTGTGACGCGCTTTTGAGTAATAAGCAGCCGAATTCGAACGAACCTCAAAACCAAAACACGACTGATCCGTAAATTCCACGGTCCTAGGTTGGTAAATGAACAATAACATAGAACGTATATAAACCCTAGTTATGCAGTCACACAGGCTGGGAAAACGAAAACCAATTTTACGGCGTGCGGGAGAAAAGCACGTGCGTCATGCGAGTCCAAAATGGGGTATGAAAAAGTAACGCTTTGGACGCAAACAAACAAACGTTGGTTTATTAAAACGTGAAGTGCATGGAAACACACAAATAGTGCACGTGAGCTAGTGATATCACGAAAACACGAAATTATAGGTTGTGTGAAGGATTTTCTACAACGGGTTGCCAATCTGCACCCTTTCCAGCTTCGCCACTTCTGCGACCTTACATGGAAACACGAAGGGCTCCCGTATTCCAGCCGAGGACGTGCATGAGAGGCGCACAGCACCTTTGGAGAATAGAGCGGGCGTCGGCCAAAAGGCCGGCCAATGGTTCCAAAGACATTCCCCGCAGAAGCACGAAGTTTGTCTATGTTGGTTTTTAGTGACGAGGTAGCGAGCAAATCCCGGTTTCTTTCACAATCGTCCTTCTAAATGGAGGCTTCGTGTACGTCAGTTATCCAACCACTGGACGATTTTGTCTTGCATTTGTGCACACTAGTCTGTTTTGATCGGCACGTCGCCCAATCAAGATCATTTTTCAGGGGGACTGCCTTCATTTTCAAGTCGGTTTGCGTCTGCATTCTATGTCCTCTTGCGCCAAATCCTGAGGGCGTCCGTGTAAATGAAACACGGCGGTTGGAGGGCCTGCGATTGGCACTCCATATGATTCAGGAACAACAGTGGGTCCAGAAGCGATCCTCTTCTTACAGCTGCTGACCATCTTTCATGTCAAATTTAGCTGTCCTACTCGGTTTCAAATGTAAGTTGACTCCAGGACTGCAATGTAGATAGTCAACTCGATCAATTTCTTGCCCCGGTGGTTTCCACAGATCACTCGGTACTGTTACAGTAGGAGAAGCACGTTCCTCGCGCTCCATTTCGTGTACCAGCTCACATTATATGGGTCATCTTTGGTAACAGTGGACCACCATGGACAGACCCACAAGTGTTGTGCACCGGCGAAAGGGGGCGTAGAAGGTGGATAAGCTGATGGAGCAAAAAGGTCCAGCCTCGAACTGCGCTACGCCATAGCGTACTTTCAACTTGTGCTGCAGCCTGACAGTCAAAATCTACGAAACATGGAGGGTATCTGATTCTGCTTGAGGGGTCTGTAGCAACCGGTGTCGAAAAGAGTCGGCTGGTGAGTCTCTACCAGCCTTGTTGTTACTCCTCACCTTTGATGTTGCTATACTGGGAGTGCATTCTTTACTTGGCTTTCTTTACAACTGTTCAGGACCAGCATCACCAAAAATCCGCAGTGCTCTTCGCCTAGGGATTTTTATCGCTCTTGCCAAAATGAGCCGCTGTCCAAAAGGTATGAACACCAGCACTGTTAATCAGATACAAACTAATTCTGATTGTGAGAATACCAAATGCTCTCACGCGGTGGAGAAAGGGACTATGAGTGATATCTGGTACAACCAGTATCACTGGAAATATAGTCCGCTGTTCCTTGTGGCTTTCAGTTTATAGAATGAAAGCAATGTCTCAGGTGGGCCTGCTAAAACTGTCTTGACATCTGCACAGGTAAACGTCCAGCAGTCAAAGTGCAGGGTAGGCTGGCGGTCACGAATTGCTCTGGCTCAGTGAAAGCGGATACGATCACTGAACTAAGCTCGAAACCGAGCTCCATACCAAGCAGTTCCTCCGCTTACAAGCGGCTTATTATCCGTGAAAAGGAAAGGTCCCGAATGCTCCAGAAAATTGACAAGCAAGAAACAAAACTGAACGCTGTCAGAGAGAAATTCAGCAAAGTCACACTGCTCCTCGGAAACCTACCAAAGGGCACGGCAGGAACTGCAATATAGTGGTAAAAAGCTGTCCTGAGCCTGTGTCAAGCAGCCAGGCAGAGGAAAAAATAAGTTCAACATCAATTGTCCAACCTACCAAAAACGGCCGGACTTCCGTGGCAAATTGCACTGAAGGGAGTTTTCAGGTTGGGTAGGTGGAGCTGGGTCGAGGGTGATCAATGAATCCCCAGGCCGATGATTATCGAATTTGCTAACCCTAGAGAGGGATGTGTTCTAAGCAGCAGTGGAACTGGTTAGGGCCACCACACACGGAACCTTAATAATAATATTAATATTAATTATGGTTTACTCCGGGGACGCCCGAGGCATGCCAGGTGCATGGTTAACTGTTTCCCATTGATGGAATGGACAGACAAAACCCTTGGAAATGAAGACATTCAAATGACAGAAATTGGATAAAAGGGGCTTAGAAGGGGGAGTAACGTGGGATGAAAGTATGCCAATGTATACACACCAAAGAAAGTGTACTGAGTTTAAATGAACCCATGGACGGATTCAAATGGACTCCCGGTGAGTTTGAAAGTCAAGGCCAGGTAGGGGATCCGGCTGGTCCGTATGTTGACATCCGGAAGCTGACTGATATACTTGAGAAAGGCTAGAAATCGGCATAATAGGCTGCGTTAGCGGGAGACGATGGAGGAAAAATAAGATTCACTGCAAAGGATTAGATAGCAAAGAAGCATTGGTACTCCGCAATAGATGGTCGGCGAACAGGGCACAAAACTCATTATAAAATAGGGAGCGAGCAAAGTAAGACGTAAAGGGCGGATCAGATAAGTAATAGTTCACAAGAATTGGACACAGCAGATGTGAGACACAGATGTAGAAGGAATGTATGCATATCATGGCGGTCGGTGGGACGATAACAAGAGAGATGGCCTGTGAGGAACTGCAAGATACAGAACGAAAGCATATATACATATGTGCGCATGTTTATATACATATATACATATGTATATATACATATATG
Source organism: Fasciola hepatica (assembly GCA_948099385.1). Taxonomy (NCBI): domain Eukaryota; kingdom Metazoa; phylum Platyhelminthes; class Trematoda; order Plagiorchiida; family Fasciolidae; genus Fasciola; species Fasciola hepatica. The sequence continues at coordinate 17,055,902 of CANUEZ040000067.1, forward strand.
TATATATACAAGAAGAGCCGGAGCAATAACAATGGGGTCTTAGAGAAGTTATCAGTCATTGGGAAGGCAGGCAAGGTCAGATCATATGGTTGTAGAATTAACTTTGGAATATCGTGGTGAGTTATCTTCATAAAATGTGAACTCGGCTGATCAACAGAGACGGTGGAGAATGCGGAAGCACAGAAAAAATGACAGCTAAGTTGCAGTTCAAAAAATGGGGAGATGAGGGAAAATATCGAAGGGAACTTGTAAGATTGGATCTAATGATCTGAATAATGTAGGTAAGACATGTGGTTTCGGTCAAGAATGGGAGAATCATTAATATATGGGCTTACATTATTCAGCAGGAAGATGGTGGCTATGGAGATTGCTGAGCAGAGCAGAGAGGTTGTGCATACGAAGTGGAGAAATTGCGTGGGAGGTGAAACTGTCACTGGTGCAAGATGCAGCGGCTGTGACGGCAAACAGCGTGGGGATAAGTGAGCTAAAGGGGTACCAGAGGGTAACAGCAGATCAAACGGATTGAAACTGTGAATGAGAACTATGACGAAACAGTGATTGTTCATTAGGTGGCAAGTGAAAAAGCAGAACGGTTTGAAAGGCACGCATGAAAGGCCTGTGGCAAACAATAGACGAAACGAGGGATGGGAGCACGGGCCAAAAAAGGGAGGTGAGACATAATCAAAAGGTCATCTTATTGCAGGCGGAACACGAAAAAGGCAGAAAGGAAAGAAGCACCGGGATAGGTAAACCGGTGGACGAAGGTGACGCATGAGCAGTGGATGCGCGTCGGAGTCGGGGACATGGAATTTGGGAGCCGCTTGCATGCAGGCAATTATACAAGTGGATGTAAATGGACAATACTAATCGGAGAACTGCCAAGTAGAAGGATCCACAGAGGAATCGCGGAGCCATGCAAGGGAAATAGAGTGATGGTGACTTGATAAGAAATGTGGCTGTGAGAGATGCAGAGCTTGGGACAGCACATCTAATATTTGAATAGGTCATGGGTGCCAGTGGGGCTGGTGTTTAATGGTATTAGGCATGAGAAGAGGGAACGAAGGAGGTTTTGACAGAAAGGTAAGAAGTGAGGCGTAGGAATGCGAACAATAAGCCTTATAGGCCTAGGGTGATATCAAGTGAATGGGTACTTCAAGCCGGCTACGCCGACATGGTTGAAGAAATAAAATATTGACGGTCGTAGGCAGAGTAAAGTGGGTAGGACAATAGTGACGTGCAATGAGAAGTGACACAGTGAGAGTCGATAAGGGCAAGGGCAGAATGGGTAAGTGTGCATACCATAGAATGACGAAAAACTTTTTGTGATAGAAGTGATGACAAGAGTGATAGGTGAGCGTACAGTGGCGGACAAAGATGGTTGGAGCTTGCGATCTGCAGCTGACAGCATTAGAGCCTGCGATCCGCTACAGATGCTAGTGGGTGGGACTGGCCGTGTGCTGGACAACAACCTGAATAACAATTCGAAGTGAACACTGGAGTTGTGATCAGCCAGCCTAATTGCGCTCACACTTCGCAGATGTTCTGCACGCGCTATATGCGCTGGCCATAGCGGCGGATCTGACCACGTCCCGCACCTTTGAGAATGGCAATAATGTTCATTGATGCTTATGCATGTGGGGCGTAGTTAAACCTTGAAAGTGTGAGATATAATTTCCGCGATCGGATGGCCGGGTTGCGAGGGATTCAAGAGGACGGAGCCAGCGGCTGATAATCGGCCAAACAGCTGAGTTATCCAGTCGCGTATACCAACATTGAGGGTGGCATGAACGTAAGGAGAGAACTGGAAAAGGAAAGCAGATAAAAGAGAGCAGTTGGGGTGTGCCCCTGCTGTGGATTAACGGTTAATGGAGGCATATAAAAACCAGTAAAGGACGAGGCATGAGAGGGACAGAAACTTTCGGGAGAAGGTGGAAGCAAAGTGGATGAAAATAGTGGCATTTCAATTTGTTTGAGTCACTAAGGAAATGGCCACAGGTAGTCTAACGTTGGGAACTCAGCCAGATGGATGAAACTATCTGTCGCTGATAGTGTCCTCAACTGAAGGGAGCAGCGTCGGCGAAGGAGTTGGTCTTAGAAGTCGAGGCCCCTCTCGTAAGCTATATCTTCTGCCATGCTCATATTAGATAACTGGAGTGCACGGGTGACGCTGAGACACTGGCTCTGCCGACAGAAATTGGGACTTGGTTTGTGAAGCTTGAAGGGTGATGGGCAACCTGTTCCAGACTTTGGAGTAGACAAGGAGGAAAAAACTTGACCATATGACCGATTTAGCTGTACCAGAAGGGACAGTCAAAGGCCTGTGCCTAAGTGGTTAGTAGGTTCCACGGGAGAAACTTACTGGGTTAAGCGAAGAAGACCGGTTATGGAGCAGGTTGTACTGGAAGATTAAGTTTAGACTTAGGCGGCGGAGCCAGAGTGGGTCAAGATTCAGATTTTGGCATCGTTCTCTATAGCTTAAAGACGTGGACCAACCGAGTAGTTGTTTGGTAAAAAGCCTTTGTATGCTTTCAATCGCAACTCTGTCGAACTGTTTCATGTTAGAAAATATTATTTGGCGGTATTAAGGCAAAGGCCTGACGTGGGATTTGTAGATGCTGATGACACTTTCCCGGAGACAGACAGGGCCACACTTCTTCTAGCCTCGGTGGCTTGGAAGGCGGCGTGCTCAAAAAAGTTGAGGGTGCAGGAATAGTTGAGGCCCAAATTGCCTAGGGTAGGTCAACTGGCTACTGAGAACCCACCAAGAGTTAAGAATCCAGGGGGCAATTGGAACTTGTGGGTTAGGGCCTCACACTCATCAGTGGAAAAGCTCATCATCTAGGAGTGGCACCAGCGGTCAAGTGAAGAAAGGTCATCGGAAATGTTGTAAAAAGTAGGGATGATATCATTAGAATTGGAAGAGTAGACTATTTTTATATCGTCTGCAAACAAGAACGGCGTGCCGTGGTGTACTGGATCCCATGATTCAATTATGTACATCAGAAATAGGAGAGTTCCCAGTACACTGCCCTGTATAACGCCACTTGTTAAAGGTTTCGGTTTAGAAGTATGTCCACTGGTGAGGACCACTTGCCAACCGTGAGCGAGAGAGGATTTCAGCCAAGAGAGCAGCGAGTCACCAATGCCTAGTGAAGGCAATTTGGAGATAAGGTGCAGGTGTGGAACGCGGTCGAAAGCCTTCGACAGATCCAGGTAGACAATTACTAATGCCTGCCCACTATCAACGGCCTTAGTGACTAGGTTGACGAAGTCAAACTGACATGTAGTGCATGATCGCAATTTGATGAACCCGTGCTGCCTATAACTAAGAAGGTTTGAAGCGAGAAGATAAATAGTAATGCCGTCTTTGATAATCGTTTCCATTATTTTGGAAATGGCAGAGGAATGGTTGATGGGATGGTATTTAGCGAGTTCGTGGACAGGTCCTTTTTGTGCCGTGGAATGATGACTGAACGCTTTCAGTTCGACGGTACCAAACTAAACTTGGGTGACAGGGTGAGTAGGTTTAGTAATAAAGGTGGAAGGTCCGATCCACCGGTAATGATTGCTGCCGAGGACAACCCGTCTGGTCCAGGATGCGCGGATGCTTTATAGCGTGAAATGAGCCTGGAAAGAACGTTAACTTCAAAGGTTAGGGTAGATAGAGAAGAGCTAGTAATAGCCAGAGGATTTGGGGGCTATATCTGAGGCGGGGGCCATGGAACTGGCGAAGTAATGGTTAAAGGCCTCAGCGACATCGGAAGGGGGAGTGGCCGAAGTTTTATTCGGTAACAACGTATTGGGTCATTGTATCTGTTGCCGAATTCCTAGATTTGTGTAGGAGTGGGAGTTTCAACGCTTTATTGGGATGCCTTAGGGCTTTGGCCTCTTTGTAGCGGACCTGCTTTTCCTTTAGGTCCAGGATAATATCAGTAGGACGTGCTAGTCTCATGAGAAGAGAGAAGTCGTGATTTTGGAGGGAAAGTCTTTGCACCTCAGGGTACTTTCGTTGGAGGGAAACAAGTTTGGACTTCCTAAAGGAGGAGTTTGGGGATATTGCGCCTAGTTTCGGGAGGCAGTTTTCCATGTTAAGTTAGAGGCTATCGGCCGCCTGTTGGGGGTCGGCCGTTAGAGAAAACTGCTCCAATCTTGGTTACGGATGAGGTTGGACAGAGGGTTCCAGTTCAGACGGGGGGAATTGTTGACTGGGGTCAAATAGTCTGATGGATAAGGATGGAATGAAAGATTACCAGCCACTTTCTTACGGTCTCTACTCAGAAATGTATTCAGAAAGGAAACCGAAGATTTGGAAACGCTGTGAGTGAATATGGGATCTGGGACGTTGGCTTTTCTAGTTGGGGTTTTAACGTGTTGCACCCAGCTCCCAAAGTGGGTATGGGAGACAAAATCTATTAAGTTGGGAGGTTCTGTGAGGTTTCTCTAGGATATTTTAGGCCTGTTAGAATCACCGGCTATGAGTTTCGCTGCCGAAGGTAGTAGTGAAAGGTAGTCAAAGGCTTCAGTTAGAGGAGTTAATTCTGCCGCAGTAGATGAGGGCAGGCGATAGACACAACCAATGGGCATGACTACAGCTGAGAACCGAATTGTGAGCCATAGAGAATCCGGAATTGAGTCCGGTGTGGCATGTCCAACGGGGATTACTGAAAGGGCCTTGTGTACGTACACTAGGCACCCACCCCCGCGTCTGTCAATCATATTTACTCTAAAAACCTTGTAACCTTCAAGTATAATTTCTCTTGTGGGGTTGTGTTCGGTGAGCCAGGTTTCAGTAGTAAAGATGGTGTCAGGACTGGATGTTATGACATAGTGTTTTAAGTGATGAAGCTCATATAAGATGGACCGCGAGTTAAATAAGATGAAGAACAACCTACTCATGTGGAAGTGAATGTCTGGGTTAGGCAACGTAGGGGAGTTGTGGGTCAGAGAAGGTGCTTGGTAAGGAGCTTGAGTTGGAGCCTTTACCAAAGAGGAGGAAAAGTGAGCCTTGGATGCCTCCGCGATGGCTTCGGAAGAATCAGCCACTGACGACCCGAAAATTATCAATTTTGGGTTATTACGATGTGAAAGAGAAGACCTTTGATGAAGTATTTCTGCTACTTGCCCTGATTAGTTGGGATCGTTGGACGCTCCAGTGCCGTGACAGAATACTGGGTTATGGAAGATATTGGCTTTCCCTCGTGACAACCTCGGTATTGGTTGGTGTTATGTGGTAAGATTAGGCCTCAGAGGGTAGGGACTAGAAGAGCTTGGGATGGCTTTGCCTTCTATCGATGCGGCTTGCCCGGGTGGTGAAGGATAGGAATCGGCGGTTGGTAGAGGGGGTACATAGACGGTTTTTGGAAGAAGATAGTGGTAATAGGCGGTGTTGAGTAGTTGGCCCGCGGAGTTCGGCGTGCTACCGAAGGTATGAAAGACTGGCAAGGTGCTGGTTCTGGAAAGTTGTTCATTGGAGCTAGAAGAGAGGAGAGACTGTGGGATTGTATGCCACAGGGTGGGGAAGACTTACTCGAACGGGGTTTGTGCATGTGTCCTGCGCGTAAAATGTCTGTGGCGGGATAGGCAATGGTGGGGCAAAACGAAAATTTTGGTGTGGCAAAGGAACTAACGGGATGAATGGTAAAGTCACGGGAAAGTTGGAGGATGATGAACTAGGCAGACGCAGCATTGAATGATAGCTGTGAGGTGGACCGCGAGCCAGTTGGCCAGTTGGCGTGAGTCCAGCAGTGGGAAGAAAGCGGATCCTGGGAAAAACCATCAGCTTCATATTAACATTGAAAAGTGCAGAACCCCTTTACCAGATCAGCCTAATATCCCTATTCCCAAGGGGGGCTTAACAAAGCTAACAAAGCTCTTCTTTGCAGACATGAGAAGAAGCCGGAGGATGAAACTGAACCTCATACTCCGTCGCCATATTACGGGGTCAGCACTCGGGACTGGGCTCCGAGTGTCACCCTACCAACTCCCAAACAGTCCACGAGGGCTGCGTGACAGTCGTAATTTACACCAAAGGATGCAGCTTTGGAATTCCAAGGGGCACGAACTGGCGGCAGGGAATGCCAGCGCTGATTGCGTGGCAGCCACCGAAATGTGGCCAAAGGCGGGGATCGGGATTGATGCCCCTCTACCTTCTGGTTATTCCCATTATCGATCTGGTAGGCTGGATGGAAGGGAAGGAGGGCTGCTATGGTAGTGTTCTCAGAGCTAATAAGGCGGATAGCCGGGGAGCGTGCCACATCACCAAATATACAGGCCGTCTTCTGTGACTTGAAGCCACTCTAAGCTGGAGTGACTTTTGTTTGTGTTCCTTGGCCTTTCTTCCAGCACAAAGGAGCATCCAGCCTTGTTGAGCTATCTCCACCGCACCGTAGCCACAGCGAAAGAACTCATAATCCTCGGGGGCTTCAATGCCCCAAGGTGGGCTGGGGAAATCAGTGGGCAGAAAGTGACTATTTCCCTGTCAGACTGCTTGACTTCTAACTGGATGAGAAGCTTGCGCAGCATGTCCCACAACCAACCAGGTAGAGGGAAGGACAGAGTCCCGAGCCACTGGACCGGGTAATCACCAAACAAATCGGTGATATTTGGGTACTACAGGTTTCAATGCTGTCAGGGGGGTGTGACCATAGAGTGATGGGTTACAATTTGGGCGAGAAGGACAGTGTACCCTAAAAAACAAAACGATGCTCTAAAGATCTCTACGTACAGGGCCTGGTCATCGCAGCTCAAGCACTGACGTGGGACCAATATCATGAAGGCGTGGAGAAAAAATGGACGGTGTTCGGGACTAATCTTTTGTTGCTTCCAGAGCGCTTTTGCTCCGGCTCGCAGAATCCGCAGGGTGGGAAAGGCGTCGTGGCTGGCCAGCACAGCAACTAGGGCTCAAAGCCGGAAACAGTGGGCGCCATGTTGAGGCCAGCAGGAGATACCCGCGATTCAAAATGGCCCGAGAAGTATCCATCAGGGTCCAAAAGCAAAGTGGCCCGAATTTTGAGGTCACTTTAGCAAGAAGTGCTAAGCGGAACCCAAAAGCCTACTTCAACTGTGTTCAGTTGAATCAACCATGCCAGAAATTGTGAGTTCCGGTAAGGATAAAAATAGCCATCATCCACCCGACAGTATGGGCAAGACCGAGGCACTGCAGGGGCACTTCTGGGCAGTGCACCATCTATTAAATGGACTGAACCCGGCATACGAAACCATCACCAGACCACAGGTGATGCAGACAATCCTTGTTTCTGCGGACAAAGCAGAAGAAGCCCTGAGGGTTCCTGACGTACACAAGACAGTTGGTCCATATGGAACCCGTGCTGCGGTTCTACACCCTCTTGTCCAGGCTTTAGCGGCCGAATATACTCTACTGTACACTAGGTCGCCGGACAGTGCACAGTCACCACAGAACTGGCTGATAGCCGAATTATTCCCAAACCCAGGGGAGAGTTTAAGGGGGAGGTACGAAACTGTCGACCGGTCAGTCTGCAACCTGTGTTACGAAAAACAATGGAGTGTCTGATCAGGAATCGCAAGGCCAATCACCCTACTGAAAACAATATAATTTCCAGCGGACAACTGGTTCGTCAGAAATAAGCCATACTTGTCTAACATGTAGTTTTTCTGGACGGGGTGAAGGCCGGGTTAGACAGGGGCGAACGAGTTGAAGTCTGCCATTAGGACTTCTAAAACCCTCAACTCTGTGAACCACCGGCTTCTTTTGCACATAACGGAGGCTCCAAGTATCCCACTCGAACGGCTGGAGTGGAAGCGGACTTATCTCACAAACGGTGAGAGGGAGCCAGTCCACGAGGGCAGCAGCTACCAGTGGTGTTCCTCAGGGGCCGGTCTCGGGGTCTCCTCCGTTTTGTTTTACGTCAACGACCTGTTAGAGGGTGTACAAAACCCAGGCTACCTGTTTTCGGACTGCCTAAATCTGACAGATGAATCCGAAACCGCACCACTTCCAGAGCGCTTGAATAGGTTCACGCCTGGACCACTCAGTGGCAACTGCCAATCAACGTAGGTTAGTGTAGATATCTCACCCAGGACACCGGGGGAGAATCAGTATACCAAGACCCACAAAACCCACAGGCAATAACAGAGGCTACTTTCATCACTGACCTTGGAGTCCCAACGAACTATTGCTACCAGCCATCTTCGCGGTGCCCGGCCGCTTTGGCTAAGAGGCACCGGGGGCCCCACCAGTTACTGCGCACCTTAGCCTCCAGAGAATCCTCCGTGCTGTTGCCTTTCTACACAACATTAGTCGGGTCACACCTGGAATATTGTGTCCAAGCTTGGGCTCCTGCTCTTATTTTGACACTGATGTTCTTAAGTAAGTGCGGCTATATTTCACTAGACTGCTCCTGGGACTCAGGCAAAACATATGCAGAGAGGTTACTGACGCTCACACTGTCCTCCATGGAAAGTAAAAGTCTCAGGGGGGACCCGATAGGAGCCTCCAGTGAAACTCGAGAATTGCCTCTCCCAAAGGAGCTGTCGTTGGCGCTGAAACGAGATTCCGCTGGGTAAAGCTCGTCAAACCGAGAGTGTCGAAAGTCACGGGGAGAACCTCCTTGCGTGCCTGGCTGTCGTTTAATGGAAAGCACTGCCGGCTGAGGTGTTGTCTGCCACATCGGTGGCAGGCTTAAGACAAGGTTGGACCTCTGTTGGCCTGATCTGCTCCCCGAGCGCTTTTAAACCTTCATCATTTATTGGCAATACTGGAAGCAGAGCCCATCCCTCTTCTGTCACCATTTCCCACCGGTAATAAACCTTCCTCTGACTCTCTTCGCCGCCCCTTCTCCACCATCCTCCACGTCATCCACCTTATTTCCCGGTGTACCTCTATTATCACTTTATCCAAGCACTGCCCGCGTTTGTGACTCTCTTGTGGGAGCTAGGCTTGCAAGGACACCAATCGCAACCGTTGGCGTGCCACCTTCTCCCGACAGCGAACTGAGTCTGAACCCTGTTTCATCTACGAAGTAAACAAAAGTACAACGCATACACTGGAGTCGCAGCCCGGCAGGATTGACCTGGATGCTCGGTGGTTCAAGAATCTGTACTTATTTATCCGCCTTAGTCTCAAGTCCTGCAACCTGACCTGGCTTAAGGTGGTAGATCAGATGATACAGCAAACATATAAGACCAAGAGTTATGGTGGGAAAGTGAAGGAGTAGAGAGAAAAGAAGACAAAGTCAAAGGGAAGAACGGAGGAAGGTGCTGCAGAAATGCACACAAAGGAAGACCAACTGGATACCTGGTTAATGCAGGGCCTGAAAAAATAACACCAATCCACGCAGGGCTATGTCACCAGTCGTTGTGGTCCAACATGGAACACTCGAGCTCCGAAGATCCTCCTTGACCAGAAATATCAAGAACTTCAAAAAAGTCAGGAGTGTAATGAGGTTCAGAAAACCCTGTCCCATTCATCAACATCCATATTACAAATGACATTATGCCCTTCGCAAGGACTCCCCTTACCGGAATTCCGACTGTTCGTTTTATTGCTCTAAAGCTCTGTCACAGATCGGATTCTCACATTTGCCCCGGGCGGGAATCACTCAGCTTGAAAGTTGATGTGGCTTTATTCAGTAGTTTCACCTTCCGCTCCTAACCTTTCGCTGTCTCACATCTGCAGTTTTTGATTTGTTGTTCAATTTGGAGCTTAAGAGCCCAGAAGGAATACCACTGAGGTTTGATTATTGTAAAATTGTCTTATTTGTTGTATTTGGTACCGTCGCTATTTGAAATCGACGTTGTTTCGAATTACTCCAAAATTGGCTGGTACCCACCCCTCGAGCGCTCCATGGGCGTGAATCTACCTAGGGTCTCGGGCTGACCTGTAGCTTGGTGGGGACCATATTTTTGAAAAAGAACGGGACTGGGGGGAGGGGTAATGGAAAAAGCCTCTTAAACCTCGGGAAACACGCTTCGGGCTGAAAACTCAGCGGGATCATCGGAATAACAAAGACCGTCGGGTTTAACTCAGATTGGCTCACTTTATTTGCTCCTTTGTTCCTCATAGATTGTTTTCCCGTTTTTAAGTAGCCGTTAAGCTTTGTGTCTGTGTAACTGTATTCTGTATCACCGTTTAATCGAATTTATTATGCTGCATAACGTTCTGCAACTGGCGGCAAAACAGAATTTCTCTATTGCCGCAAATTTAAATGACGGTGTCTGCAACCGCAAGGAGGGCTAGAAAGTTCAAAGATGGCTTGATAGAAAGTAGGGCATCGAGCGGAAACAAGAACTTTGAGAGGGATGTAGAGGGTGAAGGGACTTTTTGAGACGTCTGCGAAAGACAGTACCTCTGGCATGCAGTTAAACAGCTAAGAGAGCATGAAATTCATGTGGAACTGGAGCCTGAATTGGTTCCGCATGGACTGGCAGTCCATAATAAACAAGAGGGTTCGCAGGTATTGATGGTAGTTGAAGGTAGTGGAACTAGCGATAAGCAAACAGGTGAATACTGCGAGCAAGTGCTCGGGTCGTAGGGGAAGAAATCGGTAAGGTCGTCAGTTGCAATACAAAGCCAAAGGCGGACTGGGTAAGAGTAGAGTGAACAAAAAAGTGAAACTAAAGCATACTAGGAATCTAACCAGGGATGAGCACCAGTCCATCGTTCATGACTCTGGATTGACTAAACCCCCAAGCTACCATTTCTGGTTCCAAAATTTGCCACGAAACAGAAGAATCAATGTAAAGTATTAGAGGGGCTATTTGAAGAGGAGACGGCATTCTGGAAAAGACATTTTTGAACTTAGGTTACTGACTGCTCCATGTTTGATTTTGGCTCACACTTCACTCGACCAGTCCATCCTACTCTCTAGTAAGGGTCACACAGATAAATTGTTGTTGACTGTCAATGCCGATTTTAGTTGCGAAGCGAGTTGCTTTGTGTGCCCAATAAATAATCTTTGCACAAAATCTGGGCCTTATTTGAAATCGGTCAGGCAGAATGTGTCATTTGTGCTTCCATACAATTTGGAAACCTATCGCCTTGAGACTTCCTTTTAGCCAGCCATGACCTTGAGGGGAATGGGTCGGCCAAAAGTGGACTTTGTTAAGGCTCTATAGCGACACCGCCTCGTTTTCTGTAGGATAATCCGTGAAACTGGAGCCGAATGTTGAGTGTGCTTTGGAGCCTGGGCTCGGACAAACAATCTGGTGGTGGGCCATCGTTCATGTTATTTTCTTCCGTGTAGTTCAAGAAGCAGATTTCATCCGAGCGATCTATGGAAGCCGACGTAGGGAAATACTTCTTAGTATTCCGACAGATTATAAAGTGAAGTTCGAGTTTTCGATGCGCTCTTCTGATCCAAATATTGATTCTGGGTTGCAAAACCAAGTCCGAGACCCGCCGCAGCCAGTCCCGAAGGTAGCTTTCACTTAGTTGATCTCGCTGGTTGCTACGAAAATACGACATTCGCAATCAAAGATTCGCCCGACCCCAGAATTCAGCCGAAAGTCAAAAAACCGTCTTAGAGCTTACAATCATCAAACAGTTTACGGTGCGGTGCAATAAAATTTACGGTTTATAAATATATGAGAACGAACCTCAGCACTTATCCCTTTGGTGAACCAGTCCAAGAAACAAAGTGGAAATTAAGGTGGAGTTGATAAGCAGCAGTCACTCTCCAGCAGCCAAAGACAGACAAAAGCTAACAGCGTGACACAGTAAGACGATCGGTGAGTTGGCCAGCAGGATTAAGTTCTTTGACACCGCACTCGCTGACCATCCGGCGGACAACCACGAGCACGTCCAGCACTAGATTCAATACGGTGATAGCTACTGGCGCTGACTCCATCAATGATCGTGTACTCTTTCAACCATGTTTGTGACCCATTCTATTTAGGTCGAACTGTATGATAGCTGGCAACTGGGAATATATAGCATCATCCACGCTGAATGAGTCGAGAACAAACTGGATCGATAAATAGTGCAATCTTAGCGCTTTTGGCTGATACCGGACATCATATGAATTCGGAAGCTGCTCTCATAGTCACTTATCGTGTCTCCCTAGACGAAAACAGAGGTGTCCAAATGTGTTCTGTAGCCATAGCAGATGCAAATAAAATAGGGAATTTTACCCCTGAATTGTGCATCCGGAGGCGTTTGGTCCGGGCATCCCAATCACCATGGCCCAAGTTTGACCAAGGCCGTATGAATCTGCAGCCCAGTTAACTAGATGGGGTCAGCCAGATAAACTGATAATGTGATAAGGTTAATTTGGTTGGAAAACCGTCGCCCATGACTTGTGTTTATTCCATGCCTGTGCTCGTGATTATTTCTCTAATCTATTACGTAATCTTAAAAAGCGCGAGAAAAATTCCTGAGAAGCAGCTGTTTTGCAGAACTGAACGCTTATATGATGCAGTAGGTATTTTACAGACGGAGAGGAACAGTTTACCGGTTAAAAAGCCACCACTGGATGGAGGTAGGAGTGACGTACCCAGAGTTTCTCTCGACGGTGGGAGAAATCATTGCGTTTTTTGGGGGAGGGGGCACGATCCCACCTAAATTGAGCAACCTCCAGCCCACAGGATGTCACCCCGTTCACATTCCGCTTGCTTCATTGAGCGCATGGGTCTAAGGAGCGAATCCGAAAGGCGGATCGATAATAAAGAACCATCGAAGATAAGACACAGTGAGGGCAGCAATCGGGTCACACGTGACTGATCGGAAGAGGTTCGTTCACGGGCCCGTCGGTCGTATTCCAGCGATTTTTGGGCTTGAATTTTGAGTCAAAGGCACCTATCAACTTTCGAAAGAGAAATCTCTGCGATGTGAGCAGCCGCCAAGTATGGTTCACCGATAAACCTCCAGTATCCTTCCTGAAAAAGAACCTTACAGACCATTTTCCATTAATCAAAGACCAATAAAAAAGCCGCGGGTTATTGCGGCCCTGAAGAAATCAGCAGTTTAGCAGTCGAGTGTAAATCGAACGCATTCCTTAAACCTAAATATTTACTCCAATTGGCTGCCTTCGGAGTCATCTAACTGTGTCAGATGAGGCAACAAACACTCCGATAAACCTCCTGAAAATTTTGAGAAAGATATATGCTGTGTCTCCGAAACACTCTCACAAAACTCATTTCTCTGATCGGTCTTGGCAGCATAGATAAAAACTCTGCCTATCACGTCGCTCTTCGTATGTGGGGTGATCCGAATTCTAGTCCTCTTGATCAGGCTGGCTTCGGAATCGCTTTGAGCGAGAGAGCAGACTTGCACTGTTAGGCTGGATTCCAGTTGGCTGGACGGGTCGGTTCGTGTCGACAGCAACGAAGTGAAAAATCGGAGCTTGTTCGTCGAGTCTGTTTATAGGCCCAATGATGGCGTCAACTCGGAAACCAAGGGCCAGTTCTCTCAGGATTTGTCTCAGCTGCTTCAGAGTGCTTTCAGCAGACGTGGTGGAAAGCTTTTGGGAATTCGGACGCACTGGTCGGCCACTTTGGAGATTCCGAAAGGCGCTTCAGGTACCTGTTTGCCACCCCAGCCGATAGCACCGACAAGCGTGATCACTTCACACAGCTGCGCTCCTACCACAGACTGCATCTAGCAGGCAAAAATTTCTGTATAAGAAGCTGGATAGACTAACATGGTTTCCTCCTGCGTCTTCTCTGCAACATAGGGCTCAAATTAGCTACATTATCACTGGCCATTGCTTGCGTGAATCAGCTGGAGACGCTAGTTCATTCTGATCTACGCGTGTGGAACCAGATCACTCTTTGTTGCTTGTTCGCTTCTTTTTGCTTCTTTCTCATAATAGCATCAAAGTAAATATCGTGTGTCCCACTCCATTGCCTCTGGATGGTTAATAGCGGTCCCATTTGCAGACGGAGCTGTCTACACGAATATCTATGCGGCCGGATGTGCAGAACTCCCACGAAAGCTGGCAGTAGATTATGGGAGCCTTACATACCGTTATCGGTGCCATGCAGCACTAGTCCAAGTAGGTCTCACAAACGACGGATATCTCAGTCATCAGTTGCTCAGTTGGATACTTGCAGGTCAATCCCTCCGGATGCCATTCTCAGTGGAGTGCTTAAACTCCTGAAACGCCAACTGACTATGAGCCAGAAAACTGACCGTGAGCAGCGGTGGGTTGCAAAGTGCAAGGAAATGGAAAAACTGCGCCCATCGCCAATACCTACAAAACTAGCTGTTCTATAAGAAGTATTGGTCAGCGCAAGCCTGGTTAGTTGAGCTTATATAAGAACCGAAGCATCAACAGATTATCAAGGACGTCCTCCTGATCTTCGGGCGGAGCACTTTAAAGGACTATCCAAATGGTTCAGTTCAACGGTGGAGCCTCCATATATAGCTGTCAGAGAAGCAATGCGGCTACATATCAATCCTTCATCAAAAATGGAGTTAATAAGGGTAATAGGCCATTTGAAAAGATACAAAGCCGCTGGACCGGACAGAGGCGAAGCTTTGGTTTCGGAGTTGACAAAACTCCTACGGGTAATCTGGAATAGTGAGCGGATTCCCAAAGAATGGTGTAAATCGGTGATTGTGCCAATTTACGAGAAATGCGGCAGGTCCCTTTGTGAAAACCACGGAGGACTTAGCTTTATAAGTATCGCATCCAAAATGCTCACTGGGATTATTCACAGATTATCCAGAGCCCGTGAAAAGTGTACGCGCGAGAATCAGGCCGGTGTCGAGCACATCATTACCCTCCGACAAATCTCAGAACACAAGCACACCTTCCGCAGGCTCACAATCCCTGTCTTTCTTGACCTGAAAGCGGTGTTCGGCTCCATCGACAGCACAGTTCTCTGGTTCTGCCTCTCATTGAATGGTGTACCAGAGAAATTTACTTCTCGTTTCCAATGCTTGTATGCAAACAGTCGAAGCCACGTTCGTGCTTACGACGACCTTTTACCCGGGTTCACCATGGAAAGTGGTATGTGTCAAGATTGTCTTCTTCCGTCCTTTCTCTTTAAGTTTTGTAACTTAACTGATTCTTAAGATGGCCTTATCCTCGTAAGAGAGTAGAGGCATCGATCCTTGCTCAGGCAGTAAACTATCTGACTTGGAATACGCGGACGATATTGTTCTTCTGAGTGAAGATCCAGGTAAGTTGCAAGCTCTCTTAGATACCCTGAATAACAGTGTAGCAATGTTTGAGATGCGTTTTGCACCTTCTAAGTGTAAAATGCTGTTGCAGAACTGGGTTGGCTCAACACGAAATCTGTTCTTAGCATGAAAAGCCTTAGGTGAAGTGGACAAAACTGACCTGGCCAGTTACATTTCACCAGGTGGGCAGATATCGAGTGAGTTGTCATCACTTATACAGAAAGCGCGTTCGGTTTTGCCAACCTCAGCCGTTTGTGGCGTCGGAGTGACATCTGATTGTCTGTCAAGGGTAAAGTGTACAGTGCGGCGGCTAGATCCGTTCCTTTATACGGCTCAGAAGTATGGCCATTAAGCGTAGAAGATTGGCAAAGTCTGTCGATGCCTTAGCACCGATGTCCCCTTAGCAGTGCCCAAATATGGTGGGAACACCGCATCGGCAAATGCTGAGGTTGGACGTAGAGCTTTGCGAACCAGAGGCCAGTCACTGGAACAAAGACTGAATATAAACAGGTCAGGGTGTATGGAACACGTGTTATGCATGCCCACCGGTGGACCTCCTCGGCGAACGTTGTTCTCTGTGGTAGGTAATCTTCTTGAGGTTGGTCCAAGTGGTCAGTCCATCAACACTGCAAAAGGCTTTGAAATCTTAGACCAGTATACTAGGTCACGTGGGACTAGTAGGAATTCCGGGTTGGGATCCACGTGATCCACCTGCCAGGTGGTTAAAAACAGTGATATTTCTGTTCGCCGCTACCTGCGCGTAGTTATTTTCCGAGTCTCTCTTTTTCCCATTGATTTCCACTCAGTAATTTGATTTTTGGATCTGATCCATGTTTCGTTTTCATGTGTTCTACTCGTTTCTGGACAGTGCCGACAGTTGGCTGCCGAAAGCGGAGCATAGAAACGCGAGGTTACTGGTCGTATACAATGAACTGTGATCCGTCTGCTTAAATCAGAAGTGAATGACGATCAAATTCATTAGTTATCTCACTGCAAACTGACTAAGGCGCATCGGCCTGCCCGACCATACTACAATTTAAGGAGGCTTGCAATCAGGGAAACGGAGAGCTTAAACATCTAAAAGCAAGGTAAGACCAAGACCCATTTTTGCGGAGTTCACACACCCAACGAACAGATACAGTTTTGGCTGGCCCGGAAGAGATAAGAGGGCTCCAAAACTGCCGGGTACTCTCCAAGGCGGACGAGGCGACTAACGTGTGTGACAACCATGAGGCCGTGAATGCGAATATGTCATTTGTGAGATTGACCCCTCCGAAGTCTGCAATGAGCCGAGCCACAGTCACCACGGAGGACAGGGTTACTGACGAAGCAAATTCTCTAACCTCTAGGATGAGAAAAATCCTATTGGAAATAGAGTATGGAGAGAGAACTTATCTTTCGCTGTTGAAGCTCTTGTACAGTGTACCGGAAGATGGGGAACATGGAAAGAAAGGAACGGGGGTTAATTCCAAACTCAGGCTTCGGAAGCTCGAAGGATCTTGGTAAATCTTCTAAGAAAAGACTTCTGGTTGCCGGGCGCTTGCCCATTATATACTCGAATGCTAGTAGTATTAAAAATACTTGGGATAAATCAGCGTTCAGGTGGTGACTCACAGATCTTTGCCCTCACTGAAAAGTGGCGAGGACCGGGGGAAGTCATCAATCTTTCTTCCATGGAAGGTTTCGTGCGGCATGAGAAAGATAGGGACGACGGCGACCCAGGATGAGGCGAGTTATCGCCGGCTGTCCAGCTTCGGTTCCAACAAGGGGTGGAAGTAGGATCACCAAAGGGGAAGTGTATGAGCTGTATAAATAAAACGCGAAAAGGCTTTGTGATGGCTCTCCGCCTTTATCGAAGTGGTTGACGCAGTCGGTAAATATGAATCAGTGCTCATCACGGGGACTTCAGCGCTCCAGAAAAAGACTGGGAATTGGGAGACTCGCAGCCTGGGTCTTTTGGAGGTGCATTTCTACAAGTCCAGCAAGGGGAAAAGCTCATCTGACACTTACCATAGGGAAAGCGTCGGCGAACCAACTAGAATTAGCGATACGTGATTAAGGTCTTAGGTTCATCGGTCTTCACAGCATCGCTAGAGAAGAGCCATCACGGGCAACAAACACCGATTTGGTGGCACGTGAAAGTGCACCGCCGGAAAAGTGCCTCCGAAAGCGTGGCGGGCTAAAATCCTCAGCACTAGTCGACGCGAAGCCCGAACCAAATTAGAAGGTCAACCACGGCAACATGGAAGAGAGGTAGGGCCATATAATGGGAAACCCAATGCTCTTCTTGATGCCTTCACACCGTGAGAGCGGGTTAAGCGAAATGGTTTGCAGCCATATCGGAAGCTCGGTTTAGAAAACACCTGGTGCCGGCTTAGGGAAATATGGGGGCATTGGAAGCCACTGGCATATAAGACTGCTCGTAGAAAGGCCTTGACGACCGACTGGAGTGAAGACGTCAGTACCGATATACAAACAAGAGGGGTGAAACGTAACCCAATATTGTATTTAACCAAGTTCAGACAAAGTCAGCCTCGTGAGTTGCGGCCGATCATGTTGAAGACTTCGCGGGTGGGGACGAAGACACCAGAAACACAAGGGCAAGACCGATGCGATGCTACTTTAGTTGGAGGGAATGTACAGCAACATTATTGGCGGAAACACACGTGATCTTCCTCTGTTCATCGAGACGGGAATGCTTCTCATCCAAATAGAGGAGAAAAACGTTAGACAGGATCCAGAAGGACCTGAACCAGATAAGACAGTAGGCCCAGGTGAATTATTTTCAGCCCTGTTGAGGCCACCATCCAACCTGGCAGTCGAACCTTGTTCATAACTATCAATACTGCTTCTGCTTAGCGGTCAACTGCCGTTTCATAGAAAGCTGGTGCAAATGGTGCCAATACACAAGAGTGAGTGTAGTGAGGAAGCTTCCAACTACAGACAAGTAGATCTAGTGTCTGTGAAGTTGGGGGTTGTGAAATGGATTTAACGAAACCCAATACTCTCCCTCGGATTCGGGCGTGAATTGAATGCCTACTTGGCTTCACGGAAAAGGGTCGTGTACGACCAACCTCGTGTGCTTTCCGGATTGAATTTTGAGGAGACTTGATGACGGCCAGAAGTTCAGGTCAATTCGCAGGACTTGGGGCTTGAGCCTGGAAAAGTCCAGTTTCTCGCACTGTGAACCTAGGGAATTCCCGCCGCGCCGCGATTCCCATGTAGCCAACACAATTTGGCATTTGTAGTAGCTTGGAAGAAAGAAAAGAAACAGGTTCGTCCTCTGGAGTATGGGCCACACACTGATGTAGGCTTGGCGCCTCAACTCACTGCTTTCTTCATGTGAGACATATCCTGAGTCCCAGAACAACATAAAGGTGCTTATAAGGAATGAGGGTCAGTAGGGCGATATGAAGGCTGTACAGCCCGGCCACCGCAGCGATCGAGAGGCCCGTAGCAACCAATTTTGACACAATTCAAAACGAAGTCGATTCCAAGTAACTACTATACCATATAAAACAAATAATTAATTTTACAATAATCAAGCCTCAACAGTGTTCCTTCTGGGCTATTACGCTCCAAGGCAAACAACAAATCAACAACCGCCGCCGAATTACAGCAAAAAGTTAGATACAAACGATGGGATTACCGAATACGGCCACGACGAAGTTCAACCTGAGCGACTCACGCTCGAGGCAATGGTGGCAGTCCGGTTTGTGACGAAGATTTGGAGAAATAAAACAAAAAATTGCAATTCCGGCAAAGATATTTCATACGAATGAAAACGTCGTTTGTAACGTGGATGCTAGTACATGGAACGGGATATCCTGAACTTCTTTACAAAGGCTGTGATTGAGACAGAAGCATTTAGGAAACACAAAATTTATGCGATGCAGCATGAGGTAATTATTCGAAAGAGGAGAAAGGACAGAGAAATAGAATAAAAAGAAAGCTTTCTAGGATGGTTAGTACCAGTTTGGGAGTACCTCTGCCCAGCACTCATCCAGTTTGTGCTGAATAGCAAAGACCGGGGTTGCCGTCACTTTGCGTGAAAGCAACTTGTTCCACCTTTTTATGACACGGTGGGAAAAGAATCATGCCCTTTTTCCTTTACTTGCTTTTGCTTCGTCCAATTTGTGCTCATGTTCCCTGAGTGAAGGGTTGTGACAACGAGTCAATAATGGTCTGTCAGTCGTGGTGATCCCCTGATATAGCTTATAGCACTCTATCGGACAGGGTCAACAGAGTTGCCGTGCGAGTGGGCCACTTTTGTTTCTGTTGTACGTGAGCTACCGAGCCCATAAACCGGATTGCTCACGTTTCATACTTGCGAACGACTTTAAGGTTATGAGAGATCCTACTGGCAATGCCCTTCGGAGCGACCTCGGCAAGGTGTATCGGAGGAGCACAGAGTTGGAGCTCCAATCATTACCAAAAAAAGTAGGCAGCTCACCGAGGGCATCCCTCAGGTCGACCTGAGGAAACTTGGGGATGGTGACTCCAGTGTGGGTTTGGAGTGGATAAATGATGTCAGTGGCCCCGAGGGTATTTAAGACTGCGGATTTCGAGCTCTCAGTAGCAGTGCCTGGAATTCGCAAAAGGAAGTGGAGACGCCCTCCCAAGATCAATGAGAACTGTTGCCTCGTGTAAGCCACTGGTGCCGTCTCCTTTCTGAACAGCTCACTCAATGTCGCTACTGATGTGCGCCATCTGAGCCCGGCATCCCAAGCTCAATGAGGACGGGCAAATGAGCGAATGTGCCAAAAAGTGGTACAAGCGGATGTTTACTGAATTCCGAGGCCGGTCTTGTAAGGAAGAACCTGAAGATCTGAGGCTTATCTTGCTGGACCAAAGGAGGGTAAGAAAAGACATCACTGAGGCATTCAGGAATACAAGAGACTTCTCGGACTTTGTTAGAATTTCATTTGCCTGAGAGGAACCGAAATCAAAGGCTCAGGAGACACGAACTGGAGCCTGTGAAACGTCGTTGCAATACGGTCCTCAGGGCAGGTTCTTTCACTCAACAAGTAGCAGTTACACGGGATAAACTTCCATCATCGGTAATGTGGGGTAAGGCGTCCGTCGACTTCAAAAGAAAGCTATATGCGCATTGAGACAGTTTGTTTGAATGCCTCCTCCGGAATGAAAGATTGCAGCACGATCCCCTGATCGACCGGAGACGTAATGTTTGAAACTATAGAAAAGGCTCCTCCGGTAAATAAAGCAGCTCGTCCTTACAGCAACACCTTCGACGCGGGCTGCATGTCATACTACATTTTATCATCGCACGTGGTGGTCCGAGATTGGCTGCACGAATTCTGGACTCCCCTGTTTTGATGAAGAGTAAAGGGATTGCAAGACAGCCAGGAACATACTGCATTTTCTTCAAAGCTGGAATGATTGCAATACTTGTTTTAAACGTTTCAGCACGCAAATATCTCCGGAGCCTAGAGTGCGAGAAACGGAACGCAAATATGGCTTTAGCTTTCTTATCCAGTGATCTGACCTTACCTGATCTGCTTTTCCACATTCCACCTAACGTAAAGATAATTTTACGTCACTCTTTTCACGTACAGTATCAACCTTAATGTTATGCCGATACTTGCTCTTTGGCCCTCCGTTTACTCTTCTCCCTCCTACTTTGTTTACCTTTTCAGCTGCCGCATCTTTGCACTGCAGTCCGTCCCACATCCCAGCTAGTACTATCTCCATCTTCACTGCCGAATCAGTGACTCGACATCTGATAGAACGATGGATAGCTTTATATGGTTGTCCTTCTACATTCACTGCGGATCGAGGGCAACAATTTGAGTCCAATCTCTTATCTTCATTATCTCACTTTTGGGTACTGAAAGCACTTGCACAGCCGCGTGCCATCCAGTGTTGAACGGTTTAGTCGAAAGTCTTCTTCATCAAATCAAAGCGGCCCTTAAAGCACACAAAAGCCCCACTTGGAAATAGGACTAGCCTCGGACTGCCTAGTAAGTCTGTCGATGCACGTTAATAAATGTGTGTACCCGTGTGATCGGATTAGAAAACCCGCAATGTGTACGCGGATATGATCGAAGCGAGCATCAGGCGTAGCTAAAGTATTGATAGGCGAATATGCGTGCTTACGCACCTCGGCCACCGACTTTTGTTCCGGATTACCGTAAGAACTGGACGATTTGATCAATGGTTTAAACCTATACTCTCGCCCGCTGACGTTACATGGGGCACCGTACACGGATTAACAAAACCTCATGAAAGTATCACCGGATCGCAGAGATGATTCCTGACACCAACCATCAACATATACGCTCAACGTCTATTCCCAAATAATCCAACCCAACAGTTCAATTCTTCCTGCGTTGCAGTACGAAACCAATGACCAGAACCCATCCCTTTTTTACCTGCTTCCCTCAACATTCTACCTGCCACCATCTGCAACCAAGGTCTTTAAGGAACAGAATACCAGCCATCTGCAGCCAACCATAATCTGGTTAACAATTTTCTATCACATACAAAAAAAAAAATTTACACTCTTCCAACTTCTGCCTAGCCGAACCATTGACGTTTGTCTCCACTAATCCGTTTCATTGACGGCCTTTCTTTAAAAGTCCGTTATACGTCCATACACCATTCATGCTCTTCAAAAGTTCAATGAAGTCCCTGCGAAGCTTTTCGCCTTCATTTGAATTTCCATATGACACTGTAATAACCTGCACAAAAGGTTCGTCTTATTATCACTTTTGACTCACTTGCCTTTATTTCACATGTTTCCTCCACAATTAGTTGCCCAATGCTGGATCGGTTTCCAATATTCCGCTAGTATCTCTGACTGCACTTTGAAAGCCCCATGCTTGCTTTACTTCTAACAATGTTCTTTGGCATCTCCTCCGCCCGATTACTCGTCAGTGACCGTCCAATTGTCGCTTATATCAGCAATCCCACTACTGCCCAGCTATCCACACCGCCCCCAGCGATTTCGAAACCGATTCGGAATTCCCGCCTCAACCATTACCACTTTTGTTCACTCAAACATTACATGACTTTACTGGTGTATTTCGGTTGCTGTGTGATTTGTTGATTTAGAATTTGTGAATACCTCACATTGGCATGTACTGCTGTACACTCTGATCTTGCCTTGTGCATGTGTATTGACCGCGGTCAAGAAATATACTATACCATACTAAAATCATTGACATTGTAGACATACGAACATCTTGATTCATGGACGGCCAGACGTATCGTGCAGCTACTAGTCACAGACTGGCTGCGATGCCTGGATGTAAAAGTCCATGTAGGGTATCGAACACGAGACGCCGATATCTAGACTGTACGACCGGTCGAGGTAAACCAGTGGACATGTCGCAGAATGTAGTCCCAGCACTGGTGGCCAGGGGTACGGACTGACACTGTAGCGACGATTACTGAGCAGATTCAATAGATGAGGTATCCTGTGCCGGTGTTACAGCCGTGGCAGAGATGTCTAAAGCCGGAGGTTTAATAGCATTAAGTGGAGTGTGCGACAACCCACCAGCAACGCGGTTCAACTCACCTATACCGTGTCGTAGCTCAGTCGTGAACTGAGATATATAGTCTAACTGTCTGACTCCTTGAGGGGAGCGACGGTCGAACTTAGTATGCAGTGTACACGTCAGGGGCTTGTGGTCGGTATAGTAGATGAAGTATCGACCCTTGATTGCATCGTAGAAGTTTTTAACGGCGTTATGTGCAGCTGGCACTTCGCGACTGAAGGCACTCTGTTTAGTTTTCGTGGGGTTGAGTCGCCGCGAGAAAAGCTCCATTGACTGCCAGATCCCAGAAACAGACTGTTGCTGGACTGTTCCGATCACAAAGTCGGAAGCAAGCATGGAGAAATAAAGGGTTGTATAGATGGCAAAAATGAATTGGAAGGACTGGGTATGGCAAATTTGAGTCACAGTTATAAAACGAATGGAGGCATATCACGAGGACCAGTGAAGCGACAGCATGAGGAATGGTCGGCAAAAAGTGCAGGGAGCAGAGCGAATGCACATATATATATATGTGCGAGGAGCGGGAGCAAAGAGCAATGGAGTGCTAGGAGAAAAAGGTATCAGTGGTTGGAAGAGGTAATTAGGGTCAGAATAATATGTGTAGGATTGACTTGGAAACATTCAGACGGTTCTTCATGAGGGTTAACGTGGTGGGTTAACAAAAAGAGAACATTATGAAGCACGGCAGTGATACCGACTGTGAAGAGCAGATCATATACGAGGGAAGACGAAGGATAGGATCGAATAGGACAGGTAAGAATGGGAACAATTATTTGATCAATGCGGGAGTGACATATGGTGACGGACCAGAGGAATCGGGTGGTGAAAAATCAAACTGTTTGGAACTGTAAGTGAAGGTTACGACGTTACACTGTCATTGCTATCGGTGGAACATGGAAAAGCAGACTGAACTGAAAGGCACACAGAAATTGCCTGTGGCGAGCAATATACGGAACGGGATACGAAAGCAATGCCCAAAGAGAGAAGAAATAGACATGACCAATCAGATCGTTTTACCACAAGTGAAACACGAAAGAGGCAGAGAAGAAAGAAGCAAGAAGCACCAGCAATAGAAAAAACGGCCCAAGAAATGAATGCTCGAAGGAGCTGGGGCAGTGGAACCAGAAAGCTGCTTTCCAGCAGTCAGTTAAACAGGTGGATTGAGAAGGAGGATGCTAATTGGGGCACCGTCTAATGGAGAGGACCACAGAGGAATCGCGGAGCCAAGAAAGAAAAATATGGTGTTGGTGATAAGACAATAAATGAGACCGTAAAAGATGCAAAGTTTGGAGCGGCGAGTTCAAATATGAGGGTTGGCCATAGGTGCTGGTGGGACTGGTGCTTGATGACTTTGGGCATGAGGAGGTGGAACAGGGAAGAATTTCGCAAAACGGAAGGCAGTGAGACATAAGAATGCTACCAATGGACATTATGATACCAAGCGAGCAGAGACTAGAAGCCGGCAACGACGGCAGGTGGAAAAAAGAAATATTGGCGACCGACTGCAGAGGAGAATGGTTAGGATGATATTGACGTCGTGCAATGAGAGGTGACATGGTTGGACGCAATAAGAGCAAGCATAGAATGGGTAGGTGCGCATACCGTGATAGAACGACAAAAATGGAAAGTGGTAACAGATGATAAGACCCACAGTTGAGCTTGCTGCGGCAGTCCAAGGATTGGTGGAGCGTGCGATCAACAACCGATGGTATTGGGTGGGACTGGCCGTGCGCTAAGCACTCAACCTGAAAAACACTTCGTGAAGTGAACACAGGGGGCGTGATCCACCAGCCTAATTTCGCTCGCACATCGTTGCAGACTGCCTGCACGCCCGATGTGCGCCGGCAAAATCGGTGGCTCTGACAACACCTCGCGACTCTGGGATTGGCACGAATGATCACTACCAATTGTACGGGGCGCAAAGAAACCGCGATATGGTTGTATGATCCAGGATCAATTAGCCAAGACGTGAGACCAATGACAGCAGAACCAACGCGAACGGCGAGTGATGGACGGCTGTTTAGCAATTTTATCCAGGTGCGCTCGCCAGGGAGATGGTCACTACAGTGTCCGAAGTGGCTGACCGTCGTCAAGGATCACTAGAAAGAGAAAACAGGTAGAGGAGCGTAGTCTGGGTGTGCCCCAGCTGAGGAGCAACGGATACTGGGGAGAGAAAGAAAATATAAATGATGGATAGTGGATGAATGTGAGTGAGCAACAGGGTTATATTATGAAGGCAGGAGGTAAGTTCGCTATGAATCAGGGAAGGCAATGGCCGTAGTTCGCGGCACTAGAGAGAATGGAAGTGTCGTGCATGGAGTGTACCACTGGCCTGTGGCGCAGAGATAGTAGGGTTACAGTGCGAGACCTCTTTCAAGACCAGATCGGTTGAGACGAGCTCATTGGTGAGCAGTATAGCATTGGGAACTTCTAAGTATAACACAAGTGCGCGCCTAAACGCGAACAGTGAGGAGGCACTGAGCAAGCTTACGGCCAGCTTATTCCAGATTTCGGAATGGGCCGATAGAAAGAATTGGGACTTCAAACTGAGGTTAAAGTGCGGAACGGGGAGAGAGGGGGCACGACGTCGGACGGGGTAGGAGAAGAAACAGCGAATGAGATGGGCTAAGAGGCGTAGGCCTGGTTATGGATTGGCTTACAGAAGAAAACCAGGTTGAGCCTCATGCGACGAACCCACAAGGGCTCACTTTGTAGGAGCTCACAGCGCTGGTGGTATGTTAAGGCTATGAAGACGCCCAACAGCGTTTTGGTGAAGGTACGCTGAACGTCCTCAAGAGATGCGATCGATTAACGTGGCCAGAGGCTGGATGTATTGGGACAATATTCTAGGAGCGGCCTTACTTGTGTGAGGTGCATGGAGGGGCGACTAGCCAGTATTAAGGAACAGCGATAAATCAGGCCTAGGGTTTGCTCAGCATCAGCGATTTGGAATGATGCCTGTTCTGCAGAGTTAAAGGAACAAGATTAGCGTAAGCCGAGATCGGTAACCATGGAATGTATGGGGATGGGCTGGCCGTCCAGACAAATTTGGCCGGGTGGTACAGTGCACTTGTAAGGTAGGAGGAAACTTATCTCCGCAGAGAATTTCATGAACCACGAGGCCACCAGGTATGGGGAGGGAGCAAGTCACGTGATATTTTGCACAGGGTCACGAATAGGTCATTAGGGAGGAAGGAGTACACTATTTTTATAACGTCGGCAAGGAGCGAATAGGTACCGTGGCGAATAGGAGAGAAAATGTCATTGATATGAATATGGGCCCAAGACACCATCCCTGGTGGCGCCGCTAGCAATGAGCTTGGCAGGAGATAAGCGGCCATCAACGAGCACAGCTTGTGGTCTGTGAGAAGGGTGCGAGGATAGCCAGGAGCAGAGGAGGTCGGTATTACCAAGAGACTGGATTTCGACTAACAGACGTGTATAGGGAACACGTTCATAAGTCTCAGAATGTTGAGGTACAGGATGATTACAGAGTTGCTGGGGCAGCAGCAAGTGGTGGAAAATTGAGGAAGTCCAAGTGACAAGAAAAGCAGGAGCGGGAGTTTATGAAACCACCCTGACTAGGGTTCAGCACGTTGTTGGGCAAACGGTACAAACGTCGAAGTAGTGGCTTCGAGCGTTGGAAATTTTCATCCACGATTGTCGATAGGATGGGCAGGTCATCGACATAATAGTAGTACCGATAGTATTGATTCATTTCGGAGGCGCTCAATGCACGCTATACGCATGAACAAAGTATTACAAGCGACTATATGAAAGGATGTTCCTAAAAATGTAGAACAAAGTGCGACCAGCTTGAAACAGTTAGACCCAGGGGAGGTCAAATATAGATAAATGTATGACAAAGGTATGCGCTCCAAAGGATGATGGAGGAATTTCAAGTGAACTCGCGGATGGATACGAACAGTAGCCCGGCGAATTTGAAGGCGTTTTCATATGGTGGGTCTGATTGGTCCGATTAGGATTAAAAGAAAGCCCGGAGTTTTATAAGAGAACGAATAAAAATCGGCATAAAAATCTTGGTGAAGAGAAAAGATGAAGAAAAAATTGGTTTGCACGGAAAAAGATCGGACAGAAACAAAGTACTGCCACACAGCAATAAATGGTCCATGCTAGGTCAAAAAAGCATCGCAAAACAGGCAGCAAGCAATACAAATCCTAAAGAGTGAGTCAGATAGAATGAAAGGTTCGGTAGGAGAGGGTTGGGACACTGGGAACTTTTGTGCAGCCTGGAGCAGAGTTACCCACGATGAACCACTTTCCACTCATCAAGTACATTACGTTTGACCAGTGGCAAGGGTGGGGCCGTCAAGGACAGTAAAAATACGGCACTCTGGGGGTTCGAAATACGGTGGAAGATTCCAGTTGTGATAGGTTCACGGAAGGGCCCCGATGACACCATTTTGGGAGAGGGCATGGTACCCCCGGGTTCAACAAGGGTCAAAGGAAGAGACCAGGCCAGCACGAAGGAGGTCTTGACCCCGGTTTTGACTGCCTCTAAACCACTGTAGTGAGGGGAAACCTTATAGACCATCTCGAGTGTGAGACCTTATTTTTGTCTCCTTTTTCGGGAGCCAATCACCGTAAGATTGTTGTACAACTCTGTTTCAGGAGATAGAAAATATTTTCTAACCCCCAAACCAATTGGGATATTCCATTCCGACAAACGAAATTCAATCACGTTTTATTTTCAAAAAAGACCTTCCTCTAGTCCAAGCGCCTGACGGGTTGGCAAATCCCCGGTCTCATCCGTGACCAGTGGCCAAACCGGTATCTTAATAGGTGAGTGATTAGATTTTAGCCTGCTAATAATTCTAAAATGTGACCTTCCCCTTGTGGTCTAATGCAATCTCGGCCAATCTTTTTCATCGATGAAAGGAATAGAAAACCATAAAAGACGTTTTGTTTATTTTTACAGTAATATACTGCAAAAACATGCCTCAAGTTTTTGCCTTTTAGCCGCTGTGAAAGTCTTCGGGTCCCTCAATTAAAAGAAAGTGCGTTTGCACGTACGAAGACACCGCGAAAAGTGGCTTGCTCTTGTGATTCTTGGGTGGGTCTTGTAGCCACCTTCTTACAGCCGTGTTCACATTTCTGGGGCAATAAAACCGATGTTTTTCTCACATTTAGCATCTAAGGCAGTTGTGGGAAGATTTGTGACTTACCGGCCGTGAGGTCATAGATTACCGTTTGCTTCTAAGCCAAGTTACTTTGGGCTCCAGACTAAATTGCGTCAGTTGTCAAACTTTTACACAGTATTCCGGGCGTCGGGCCGAGTATAAACTTCCTCACAGGATCCGCATTTACGGTTCTGAAGATGGACTCCCAAAGAAATGGTTGGGGAATTAGTGGTAGACAAACCAGCTGGCTGGTATCACCGGCAATCGGCATACTAGAGTCTAGTTTGAGTTGCTTTCCTAAAATCGATACAAGAAAAGTGAACCACTTTGTCGTTATCATTTTGCTGAAAGCTGTGGAACGAGCACGATAAATTCGGCGGTGTCTTTTGTCGCCCCTGAAACCACTGTTGTCATGGTCGAGCAGACGTCTGATCTTTTCTAATTATGAACCTTCGGTGTAACAGGATACACTGATTGGCGGTGCCTTTTGCGGTTTCCATCTTATCTGTTCTTCTTACCTCCCTCCCACATCAGGCCTCATTCGTTGGGTTCAAATCCTCGCTGCAACTTTGCAAGCTCTTTTTTCCAATGCCTTTACGTGAAAAGCCTAAATAACAGACCTCGCCCTCCAGCCATGGTGGCTCCTTTTCTCTTATCACAGTTATTTTCATGCATCTCTCAAGTCTTCTCGCCGGCCACACACTGACCTTAGCCTATGAGCCTTCGCTGTGCTCACAAGTCTAATTAGCAAGTTACTTTCCGTAAAGTATACCTCAGCCTTTTCTGCGCTCTACTTTGTCCCACCACTCCCCTGGAGCCGTCTCAAAATTGCCCACCTTCGGATAATCGTCGACCTTCAGCGGGGACAGGCTCAGACTACTTCTTCTTCTTACTTCACTTCCAGGCCCCAAATCGCACTGCTAAACCTGATGACGTTTTAACCATCCCAGGACTCTTCGCGTCCGACTCGACTGAAGTTCCGGACCGATGAATAGAAATGTGTACTACAGTCTTGATCCCAACTGTGTAGGACGCGGCCAGATTCACCGCTTAAGCCGGCGCACCTTGGACAATCAAGACGTCCGTAACGATACCAGAGAGCAACTAAGATGGCGGACCGCATATTCGGCTTTCACTCTCTGAATTCCTCTTTAGGTTGAGTGTCTAGTGCACTGCCACTTTCATCAGCTGGAACCTGTTGAGAACTGGCAGATCAAAATTTCTGGCTACCCGCTTGCACCCGCTTGCGCCTCGCTAAGGCTTACTCTGCTATCACTGACTACTGTGCTCGCTTGAGATCCACGTAAGTATCGCCATAACTACCTACTGCTTCAAAGAGCGGCAACATATATTGTTTGAACCTTGCTTATCCTAATCACCACGATTTCAACTTCTGTATATCATTATCTACAATGGACGGTATTCGTATTTTTACTTCACTTATGCTTTTCCCTCCACGTTCACCACCCCTTCATACTGCTCTCTAAACCCTCTAAACCATACTGCTTCCCAATCCCTTACAAATGTTTTTCCGATCCCATTCCCCAAAACAGAACACCTTACTACCGTTACTGTAGCTCACGTTACCACTTATTCCGCTTCCATGCTTCGATGCAGTGCAGACTTCGGTTCACTTCACAGCCTGGAAGCCATATCCGCTTTCGTCCATCTGTTGCATGTTTTGTTTCGCAAATCTTACTCCCCTCAGATTC
Organism: Fasciola hepatica; assembly: GCA_948099385.1. Lineage (NCBI taxonomy): Eukaryota > Metazoa > Platyhelminthes > Trematoda > Plagiorchiida > Fasciolidae > Fasciola > Fasciola hepatica. The sequence goes on from CANUEZ040000067.1 coordinate 17,085,378, forward strand.
GACTAACTACGCGTTTTAAGGTCCTTCATGGCACCTTTCTGATCTCCCAAACAGCCATATCTTTTCCAATCTTGCCCGCCATTTGTTGACTCGTTCAACAGGGTCTGTCATCCTTTGGCACCTCGTGATCCACCAACAACCGGAAACATTGGAATCATTATATACTTCCTTTCTCTGGGCACCTCTCTATCCTCCTCGGTCAATATTTACTGCTGCCAAGCATCGGCGATTCACCCGTCCTTCTTGTGGGAACTCCCATTCCCCGAAACAACTCTCTACTCATTTATCACAATGTCCTTTACCATACTATACTGTCGTCAGGCATTGCAGTGATACAAACCCCGGTCGAATCTCACAGCTTGAGGACCGGCGTCTACCTCTGAGGCCTTCGGGGATCACTTCTCTTCCCCTCTTATTAGCCTCCTTGTTGTCTCTCCTCCTTCAGTTCGTTCCAGCACTTCAGCCACTGTTTCATCGACTCTCTCAGCCAACCTAGAGACTGGAAGATTAGTCTTCTCTATTAAGCTGTCCCTGAAACCAGGCCCAGATGGTCTCCCACCGGCCCTTCTCCATTTTGGTGGTCCCGATCTTCTTTGTTTGCTACCTAATGTATCCTCAACCTCTATGCTTCACAACTTTTTCCCCCTCACTGGAAAACCTGTCATCACTCCGCATTTCAAGAAGGGCATACAATATGGCCAGGATAAGTATCGGCCCCTAACCACAACCTGGTAGTCTGCAAAACCGTGGAAAGAATCTTCAAGTAACGCACTGTTCGATATCCACTATCTGACAACATGCTGCACCATGGTCAGAGTGGTTTTCTGGACCCTGGCTCTTGTTGCTCCTGTCATCTGGACTTTTTCAATGCCCTATCGTCCGCATATGGTGCCGGCAACTCCGAAATTGTCTTGTGCCTCGGAGTGTCCAGGGTATTTGACCGTGATCCCCATATAAACCTGATATTCAAAATTCGATCTCTTGGTATAACGGGGCCTATTCTGTTCTGGTTGCAATTATTTTTCTCGCGCAGACCACAAGCTGTGTTCGCTGACGGCTACTCACCCCTACTGAACCCATTACCAGTGGCTTCATTCAAGGCAGTGTCTAAGGCCAATGACTATTCCTCATTTATACCAACGACGCCTTCTCCCCCATAAACCGTGGTATCCAATCCCTCTTTCCGATGAAATAAATATAATTTTCTCCTTTCACCCTACTGACCTATTCACTACACTGCGCAACATACTGGGGAACTTACTGCCCCGCTCCGAACCTGGTGCACCCTGTGGTTTGTGAGATTCTTCGCGAATAAAAGCTTCCTGTTACCTTAAAAAAGCTCTGTACCACCCGGTCAAGTTGATATGGACGACATCCCCAGCCCCTACGCCCCACTATTTTCGACCTTGTCGTACTCCAAGCCGGTTACCCTAAATTGTCGAGTCGCTCCAAATCTCTAAAGCTAAACTAATCTAAGGCCCGATACATCTATGTTTCTTACCGCCCTCCAGTCTCTTCCTGATATATCTCTCACAAGCTGCACCACTACTTGAATACTGCCCGAATAACCCCCGTCACCGGCCATGTCCTTCCATTATTTCTCTCGAGGACGATCAGCATGCCTTCATTTTAAACACCATCGGCTTATCCATAAATCTAACATTCCACCAACACTGTGAGCTCCTTCATATTTAGCCCATATGGATTGGCCTCCCGAGGCTAAAGTTAGCCTTTTTATTTAGGCTGGTCAGCACCGAAGTCCGCACCTCCTATCAAATACCATTTACTGTCCCTCCCGGCTCCTATCCCCTTCATCGTCCTACCTTTTCTCTCCCTGTCCCTCAATCTAATCTCCATCTGAGGTACCGACTCTTCCCCACAGCCTATTTCAAAATCTGGAATGAGATTCCCTCACTATACGCAGTGACTCTTCCCCGTATTCCATTATGCGTGCACTTCTTATCTATTCAACCGTTGCAAATGCTACGCTGCTAGCAAATTAGTGCTTTTATAACGACCTGGACTTTGAAAAAGGCCTAAAGCTGTAACTCTTTTGCCTCTCTGCCGCGGACCAATACCAAAAGTCCATGCCCATCCCATTTCTGCTCAATGTCATGGGATATGACCATTGCCATCCCTGGACCGCTGTGGACTCAATTCCTACTTTTGGTACAATAACTCCATTCCTAAACCACATTCGTTTGTGTACCATCCCTGGCTATATAAGTTCCCTCCATATCTTGCTTTATCAAGGTGACCAATTCACAGCTCCCCACTGCCTATGCCCATGCTAGTACAATGGGTTGTAGCCCATTGCGCCTCCTACTGTCTCCCACCTTGTCCTAAGGACTCGCTGAATTGATGAGCTCTTGTTTCGTCCTTTGTATTTTTCCTCTCCGTCAGCCAGTGATCTTCGGCTGGGGCGTATCCAGACTGCTTTTTCTATCTCATTTTCCTTCCCAGTGATCCTCAATCAAGGTCCACTGCTTCGAGCACTGTATTGATCACTTCCCTGGCCAGTGCACCCGGATAACAATGCCATATGGCCATTTACCAATCACAGTCCCGCTGGCTTTGCTGTTCCAAGTCTCTCACAGCCTGTCCAATCGATTCTGGGTCATATGATGTTATCTTCGCTTCAATAATGACCGGTTGTAGAAAATCCCCAGAAACACTGTAATTTCATGTTTCCTTGATATCCCTCTCTCATGTACACCATTCGCTTGTTTTTTATGCACAGTATAATATTAAAAATAGTTTATTTTGGAGACGCCCGAAGCGTGCCTTACGAATGATCAAATTTTACAAGCGACAAAACTCATGGAAAATTTAGAAATACGTAACACAAAGGGGGGTGGGAAGAAATGGGGAGATATGAGAGAGATAAACGTATGCACACAAGGGAGTAAAGTGGGGAGTTTAAGTGAACCCGGAGATGGATTCAAATATGGGCCCGGTGAATTTGAAGGCCAAGGTCAGATGGAGCGGATGGCTGAGCTAAGTGGAGGAGAACGGAACCTGGGGCTTTACTTTAGGAGGACTGAAAATAGACGTGAGGAACTATCGTTAAGAGAACCGTGGAGAAAAAGGAAAAAAGAAGAACAAAAAATTGAGCTATATAGCTAGGGACTAGGTAGCCAAGAACTATGCGTCAGTGCAATAAACGGACGGTGTCAATTTGAAAATAGGGAGCTGGAATGCAAGACTTAAAGAGTGAGTCAGACGGCATCAATGCAGGCACGGTAAATGTGAGGCACAGTTATGGACAAAACGGAAGCATATCATGAGGGGCCGTGGCAAGAACCAACGTTTGTTTGTTTGCTTCCAACGTGCTGCTCTGTCGTGTCCTATTTTGGACCCGCGTGACGCACGTGATCCTTTCTTGCGCGCCGCAAATCGGTTATTGTTCTTTGAGTCCTTGTGATCGCATACTTGAGGTTTGTATCTGTTTCGTATCATTGTTCATCAGATAATCTAGTATCGTAGGATTTCACTGATAATCGCCATTTGATTTCGGAACCCCTTTTTGAATTTGGCTGCATATTGCTCAAAGCCTTCTTAAGATACTCAGTTGGTCAGTCCGGAACGAGAAAATAAGAAACGTGCCATGAATAGTATCAAAACAGTTGGAATCTGGACAGGAATTGATACGGCTACTCTACCCAAATCTACAACCATTCATGAACACTCCTGCCAACCCCAGAGTCGCGGGATGCGGTCAGATCCACTGCGCTGGCCGATGCATATCCGGCTTTCAGATCGTCCGTTACGATATGCGGGCGCAGCCTGGTTGGCGGGTTGCCCCTCCTGTCACCAAGAGTGGTTTTCGGTTTGGATGCCCAGCACACGGCTAGCCCCACCGGGTAGCACCTTTTGCGGGCTGCAGAACGTTGCTCTTGAGCCAGCTTTTCTTCCGCTACCGTGTCATTCATCCGCGTTTTCCTACGACTATTTTTCTGCCGTCAGGCCCGTTGCCGACAATGGCATTACAAATTAAATTTTCACGTCCAGCGAAGTTTGTCATGCCGTTTATGTGCTAAACTAGCATACTGCTTTCATCCCCACCTATCAACCTCTGTTTTCTTTGGCACTCTATGATCGTCCATCTAGATGTCCACCGACCATGGCAAGGACCCCAGTGCCTCCGCTCCCTGCGTTCTCATGTCTGATTACTCTCCCAGCCTTTCCGTAAACTTGCCCGTTCTATTTGTCACAGCTCGCTGCTACTACTCATTCACTGGCACATTTATTTTCACTGTTGCTTCCTCACCGCAAATGCCGTTTGATGTTCTTCTTTAAAAAATATTCCACAGTCATACAACAGTCAGCAGTGTGATCAGTGGTCATTTGATTCCGACATCAGTCCAAATGTTCGCCTACACGTTGTCCTTTCATTTTCTCAAACCAATCTTGCGGAGCATCAAAACTCCTCCGCATTTGCACGCCTAAGATATGTTCATCATGCGGCTCCGTCCTTGGTACCATCCCAAAATATTCAGCAAAATTTATTCACTTAACGACCACCTACTAAAACATCACCTTTGCTTGCAATCCGCCAATGCCATCACTTTCCGCCGCATCCCAGATGGACTTATCACCCAGCTATCACCTTCGTGTCGAGGTTGACATATAATTATCTATCCACTATGTGGCAGAGACCAGCTGAATGCTTATCCGCCCTTCGATGGCTTTTCCTTCATCACTTTCACAGTCTCGCTTTCCCTCAATTTCTCCCATTCGTTTGACTCGTTTATTATGTAAATAACTCCGTAGGCAATCAACATCTATATCCTGTCAGCGTCTCCTGTGCTTGAAGTATTTTGTGCTGTAGACGTTGTTACAAGCCAGCCGTCTCAGTTACATGTCGTGCATCATTATTTGACTGTCAGCACTGCACAGTACACCCAAAGCAATGTTCACTGACAGCTGAACACCCACCTGACATCCACTCTATAATCTCTTCTGCGAACTACCTGCCTCTATGATCGCTGTAGCTGTGCGCACTCCATATTGGCTCAGCTTCCATTTTTCACTTATATTTCTCGAATGCCCAATACGGGCAAATAATTCGCTTCAACCGAACCATCTTCTCCGGCGTTTCATTCACCGCCACTTTAGTGGTCTCATACCTCAGAAGGTGTCTCTTCTTTTTCTACATAACTGATTCCGCCAGTATCCAACCATCGATTTCTACTGCCTCTCCACCGACTGTTTTATCTTATTCCAAATTCGACTTCAACCTACCGTTTTTTGTAGCACTCTCAGCGGTCGTATAGCTACCTCTTTACCGTTATAGTGTGATTCACCCATCGAAGCTGTCAACACCTCAGTTGTCTACCTTCTACTCTATTGTCGCCTCTGCGATAGCTATACAAAACACCTCACATTGATTTGCTGCCAAAATTCCATATATTTGCTGATACTTAGTGACATACCCTTATGAATTTAGTTATTTCGCTGATCACTTACGAGCTACCTTGCGGCTACTTCTTCCATCACCGCTCTCCAAGCCCTCCACTTTATCCTTCGGACCTTTTGTTTTCATCCCTTGTGATTGACTCCGTCAGCACCCCGCGATCAAACTTAACCACCATGCAGGCCGTTGATTCACTGCTTTTTATTTCTGAAGGTTCATTGTTGTACATCTTCCAGTTTTCCATTCTTATGCGTCTCACACCCTGCAGCGCGCAAATGACCGTTGGAATTCACTTGGTAAGAAAGAAAGCTTGACAAATATCCTTTGATTTTGATCGAACCTCTAAAGTTGTGATCATCTTTTATAATATTTATCTGTATGCTTCCCATTTTTAACGGACTCCAACCCCCGTAGGCCAAACTGACCATTTGACCCTCACCTTCAAATTTGCTGGGCATCGTTATCACTTTGGTGCACTACACCATTCTTCTTATTACTCCGTGCACACATGTTGTGTCCTTTTTGAAAATCCTGACCCTGACATCACTTGAATCATCCAATTGTGCTATCTAGTATGCTTTGGGCTCATCCGGAATATACCATCATTATCATTATCATTACCGTCTCCGTATTCTTCTAGCTGCCAATGATCTGACTGGTGAATATTCACTTCCCTCAACAGTATATCTAATCTTTCTTTTTGAAATATTCCACTGCATCATCTCAATCTCATGAAGCACCAGTCCTCTCCATTCTTGCCCACATTGATTTAACTCTTCCGGCAGACAGTTGCAGGTATACATCTCATGGTTGTCTTCTGAAGGAGGGAATAATCGACTCAACTCCGACTCGGTTCCATGGGCTCCTATTTTTGCATCTCTGTCTGACGTTATGGCCATACAATGTCATTGATAACCTGCCAAGTCGTTTGACCATGCCTATTCTCACTATCTGACACCACCTCAAGAATATCCGTTGATGCCACTTTACTGTCTCATCAGTTACATTCCTCCTTTACACTCTTTCCTCTGACGAGTAATCATTTTTGAATGGAGTTTATTTTTCAGTAGACGTACTCCAATAACTAATAATTAACTGTTTGCCCAACCTTCTCCACTTCACTGTTGATTCATCATCCTTCTTCATCGGCCGACTTCCAGCAAAACCCATCTGGTCTACTGAGGCTTCTTGCTGTTTTTACCGTCCTCCATAACAATTGATGGCTGTACGAAATTCCCCGTTTCATCTTTGAGACTCCCCACTAGTGTCGTATTTTCGTCCGTTTCACGCTTATATTCCAAAGTTCCCGCTGCTTCTAACCACTCCTAGTGACTCCGTCACCTGGCCATGACTTTAGCTCTGTAGGGTGGTATTACCATCGCCGATCAGCGTATCATATCTTCCACTGAAGCTATTTTGTACACGTCTACCTATTTTCTTACAGTTAAGCCACAGTGAGCTCGCGTGTACCATTTGATCTTGCTATCAAGCAAGCCTCCGGCTTTCCCCGAAGCAGATTAATATTATCGTTATTAAGTGGAGGTTGCGAAGGTCAGATATGACAAAATACTCACTTGAAGGTCTTTTTGGTGACCGGACCAGCAAACGTGGTAGGGAAATCATAGGAACATCCACTGCCAGAATAGTTTGAAGAAAAAACAAAAAAGTCTTTCTTGGTAGTCCCTATTGATGCATCTTCGTCTTGGCGGACATTTTGCTGGTTTATCCGTGTTCTTTGAGCAACCTCCGCCGGGCAAAGTATTATCATATAAAGCGAAAAAGTGGCTTACCCTGCGGTTTTGATGGAAACATCATTCGTCGTAGCGTATCACGTGTCTTGTCAGAGGAGGACCAATGGGCCGGTTATTTTCCTCGAATTTCGATTGCCTGTGAAAGGCCCTAACAACCTACGAGACCCTTTCGGCAGATCAATTCTAATAGTCGCATCGCTGGATGGCAACCGATTCAGTTCGATCCTCTGCATTTTCCATGCGTTTTCGAATTTCCACTGAAAGTACCCATTTGCCTCGGTTTATTTTAATGGAGGAGGACCCAAACATGTGGGAAATAAAGGTGGCATTTCTCATGAAGGCTTTTTCATCCGGCCTGTAGTGCACTTTCATAGTCCGATGAACTTTTTGCTCTTTTACATTAAGGGTCGCAGCAGACTTCTCATCTGGACTCAGCCAAGTCCGGCTGATTATAAACAGGCCTTCGTTTTCGTCGTCTAAAAAGACAATGCAGGAAGTGGATTGTGGCAACATCTAAAAAAACTTATTAGTCGGATTACTGGGTAATAATTTACCAATAGGAATCTCAGTCGGTTTCGGCAACTAATGCTGTGGCACAGTGGAATGATGGAGTCAACCTGCATGTAAACAGGGCTACACTTTTACAGTCAGCTTCCTCAATCTTACATGTGTCAGTATCATCGGCTAACACACTGGTGGCTAAGAAGTGGTGAGAGTTGATGGCAACTAAAAATCGAAGAAGTATTCAGGGTTGGTAGGCTTTCTAAATCCGACCGACTGACCACCTGGTTCTTTTCCTTCGACTTATTCAGTTCTTGCCGGCCATCTACGAATCAAAGCCACTTTGTCGATATTAAAACAGGACAAATTATATTTGTCAACCCTGAATGTTTTCGAGCCGGGTTTCCTCCCCAGAACCGCATTTTTGCGGTCTTCTGCTAGTGATAGGGATAAAATTGCCTCTGACAATGTGCGATATAATTGCAAGCGGATTCTGACTATACTGTGAAGTGCTCGTTTTATCTTGTATAAAATCTACGCAAAGAAAGAAGCGCCGTGCGCGCCTAAGAGACCTGAAAAGAGAAACTCTCCGGCAGTAGGGACAAGAGAGTGCATATTGTCATTCCCTCTAATCCCTAGAACTGGTAAAGCATATAAACGAAATGATATGAGAGACTGCTAGCGCAAGTAACGGGGTCCTCCACTTTGTTGCAAACTAAGGTGTTGGTGGTACAAGTGTGAAAACTGACTGAGGATTTGCAATGGAATATTATTCTTTAGTGCTACAACACCCAAATGCGACAAGAATTGTCTGAACTCGGTGGTTTTGCATAAACGGTGCTTCTCTCATCTTTGATACCAGGCTCATGGTGAGGATAGTAAAGGACCAGATTGCAAATTTCCTGACTTCTCGAAATCTCATCAACCCAGCTCAGCATGGGTTTCTAAAGTCCCGTTCGTGCCACACGTGTCAGATGGTCTTCCTCAATTTAATCACTTCTAAAGCTGACAGCAGCAAGTCAATTATCGTCATCCTTGTCGGCATGACTAAAGCGTTCAACCGTGTATCTCACACCGCTTACTGCCACAAATTAAATCCTACGGATTCGCTGACCCCCTTCTGTCCTGGCTATCATCTTACCTCTCTGAACGTTCTCAAACCGTCATCGTCAATGGGAAATCCTCTCGGCCCAAACGAATTACTAGCGGGGTCGTACAGGGTAGCGTTTTAGGTCCTCTCTTATTTCTTATGTACATAAATGACGTCCTCCAAGTGGTGCGTCATGGCACGACATTCCTCTTTGCTGACGACATTAAACTAGTCCATACTTCTGAGGCAAACGCCATGCACTCAGCTGTCAGTGATATTCTGTCAGACTCGAAGTCCCTTGACGAATGATGTACTCGATGGCTGACAAAGTTTTCCGCAGCTAAGAGCTCCCTTCTTTCTTACAAATGCCACCTTCCACCTGGCTCCCTTAAAATAAATGGTCTGTCGGTACCCACCACTCATGTGGTAAGAGATCTGGGCCTGCATTATTCATATTCCCTCAACTTTCACGAACAAACACTGACCAAAATTGGCAAGGCAAGAAGGATGATTGCACTTATCCTCAGGACATACCGTACTCAGGAGAGTAAGCTCCTGATATTCAAGACTCACGCCAGGTCGCTACTGGAATACTGCCCCCTAGTCTTTACCCTGATGCGAAAGGCCGACCGGGTCAACATAGAGAAAATGCAACGCTCCTTCACCAAAAAATTACTGGCCACCTTTCCCAACCTTAACTACAGAGCCAGGTGCGAACTACTCCGGCTTGAGCCACTTTGGTTACGTCGTATCAAGCTCAATCTCTCACTTCTCTTCAACCTCTTGCATTCAAAAGTCCACTCATCTGATTACCCACTCGGTTTCTCTAGTGAGACTCCCTACTCCCTCCGTCACAGGCATTTCACCATTACAACCCCCCAATCCAGACTCTCACTCAGATCTAGATATTTCTTGGTTATCTACTCCAGCCTCTGGAACAAGCTTCCTGACTCACTGCGATCGTGTCGCACGCTGATACAATTTAAAGGAGCAATATGCAAAATCCTAGACGCATCTTCTGTAATTAGCATGACCCGTGATAACATTAACATAGACCAAGCATATGAAGATTGCCTTGATTATTAGACCACAATGTGACATAGTCTTTTGCGTTCGACCGCCTTCTCATGACCAGTCCGATGATCGCATCCACTTACAGATATATATATATATATATATATATATATATATATATATATATATATATATATATATATATATACCCAAAGTTATGGAATAAACTCTCGCTAAACATCCGCGAGAGTCTCTCAATTTCCCAGTTCAGAGGCTCGCTTAATCACTCCTTGACTGTTCCCAATGTGATCCTTCCTACCGGCCAGACCGTCACCGAAGAGGTGGCCTACGAAAACGGGTTTGATTACTAGGATTACTGCACTAGAACTTTCATCTCTCGCCCGATAACAAACGCCAGGGCAACCATTCTCTTTCACTTTACATTGCACACAATCTATACTACTGTAGCCACAGTTTGCTGACTTTTATAACTATACCTAGTTTAATGCTTGCCGGTTCTCCTAATTTTCGACTATGTTCGTGTTCTATTGCCAACCAGTCTAAGTTTCTTAGGCTTAGATGTCCCTGCAGCAAATAGGTATATGGTTTTGACCCTAGGACACTGAGTTCCGCTGCTTACCACCTTACCTGATTTTTCACTCCTTTCCCGTTCATTTTGGCTATTACCACTCGCCTGGGTCTTATGTCCGGCCTCTTTCCGCCTTTCTTAATCGTCTCATTCCAGAACCTCTTATCCCAGAAGCCCACTTGCTAGTACCTACTTGGTGGCTTTTCCTCTCGTCTCACCCCTGTATCTACCATCCACCAAACACTATCATATTCCCTTTTATACACCACACTATTTCCCATCAGCTGAGCTAGACTCATCTACACCAGCTAGCCCGGAATGGTCTCTGATGGTCTTAGGCATGGTCTGGCGCTGTATGAGACTGATACACGTATGCCAGCTTGTGCTTTACAACGTTCGTTGTCTTACTCCGTGTGTTTGCACAGTCCCGCTCTGTATTTTCCAAGCCCATGCTAGCGAAGCCCCTGATGTCAACGTCACCCATACCATAGCATCGTCCGAACGTGAAGAAAACAGACCATCCCCAGCAGTTGCGAAAAAAAGACAAATACACATAAAATTACGATCGGGCGGAGGGGCTATGGAAAGTTCCTGTATGGGCTCAACCACCCCTTTGTTAGGAAGCAAAAAGAAATGAAAAAGAACAGTAGAAAAAAGACCTCGTGGGATCGATTCCATCACCAAATATTACTGACATCGGGCTGTTAAGGAATTGGGCAACCTTCATCTATGGGCAAGTCTCCCATCAGCTCAGACCTGATCCTGCGAAAGGCGAAACCCCACATCGCCCTTGTTCGCTCGACAAGATTTGGTTTTCACGCACGAGACTGACTGGGGTGACAGCGCACTGGACTCTCCATATACGCTTACCCACCCCCTGCTCTAAGTTTCAACCACCCCATACCCCCCATAAGCGCACCTAGCATGCATGTCGACGTCAAATACTATCGCTACCATAGCCCTGACTTTCAACTCATTGACCTGGACAGCGTATCGACGTACCTGACTATCTCTCCTCAATCTTATAACAAATATGGTATTCATGCATCCACCACATCATGAGATTTCCCTACTTACATTTAAGTTTATTCTTAGTAGGTTGGCACTACCGAGTAGGAGCAAAGATGAACTCACGTCCACGTTTCTCTGCATGATAACAATTTTTTCTAACGCATCACCACCGATGCCCCAGTGGTCCTTCCCGAAATCTTACTTAATTGCTATTCACAACCTCTGATCGCGCGCAAACCATTTACCCTTTGAAACGCAGACGCAGCAGCCCACCCGGTTTACGCTATCTTGCTAGCCTGTAGTAGTACTTATCAACCCCCTCCAACACGACGTCACTTAAGCTCTCGAATTAAAACCCAGACCAGAGTATAAAATGTGCCACTGACGGTTCACATAAACCCAACCAGCTCATTGCTAACTGTCGCTATCTATTATAATAACTAACAGCTGGAACAACGTCCGGACTGCTAACATCATTTATTTCTGGTTTGACGTCGCCCACTCCCGGGCTCCACTTTCGGTGACCAATGCCCACACTTTGACCTGTACCGCCAGAGACCTAAATGGCACCTTTTATGCCGAACGGGATCGCAATCGAGCCACACGACCTGATCACTCCCAACTGCTTACCAGTAGATTGATAGACGTCTCCTAACGCAACACTTCTACTACTTAGGCTTCACAACTAACAGTTTGAAAGCAACCTTCTACTGATTGATTGGCACTTCCCCTACCCCGCCTGATGAACCATACCCACGGGATGCTGCGCATCACCTTGGTATCACGTGAAACAATCCAATACCAGAGCCAGAATACGCAACACAGGAATCTTTTACTCATTAAAATTCGATACGCCATCCGAAAGAGAGTCCACTTGTCCCCCATCCGTGGTTCCCAATTATGACGCCTAATATCACTGAGAATCAATAAGACCATATATTTTTGTCAGCCTAACAGAACAATAAGGCGCGAGCCTGTGCGGAGGTTTTTCACTCAGTTTTCTGTTGCAAAATTTCATTTTACTCTCGATTGGCATCCTGCCTGAAACTGACTCCTCACCAATTCAAGGCCTTCAAGTTGCGCTCCCTTTTTTCTGAATGATACGGGTTATTGATCCCAAACCTAAACTCACCTTTTATATGGACTGCTGTTTCCTCCACACTCATCGTTTCCTAGACCACTCCCACAAAGTTTGCTCATGTCTCCCCGTTTGACGACGCACTCCGTTTCTTATAACCGAGAATATCCACCATCGTCTTCATAGAGAGCCATTCTCTTCATACTCACCAAAGTTCACGAGTGTACTCCCATTCATTTCTTTCATCTCTTCATGTCCATAATTTATTCCGTGCACAGAACCCCAACAGGCCTCCGTTATCCACAGCTTGCACTATTTTGGTTTATAATGCGTCCATAGCGATACATTTTCACGACATTTTGTATTTCCACGGGCCACTACCAACCGACTCGAATTCGAAACCAGACCGTATTTGCCGCGCAAACCATTATCACCTCGGTCGATTCAAACTATCTGTATCTATATTGTTTTGCTTCTGACGTTTTCGACTCGCCTTCTTGAAATTACTGTATAGTTCATTGTTTTGAGTAACGTTGTACACCATGATCATGCGCTTGCGCGTGCGTCTCGCCCACCATCGAGAAATATACCATCATATCATATCATATCATATCATACTCCCTGCCGAACTCACATGGTAGTAGCTTTCTCTGCTCTCTCGGTCGTTCATTTATAAGATCAGTCTGCCGTCTTGTGGTTCGCCTTCCTTCCGCGACCGTTGAATCTATCCGCAACCTAGTCAGTGGCAGCTTTACACTTAGACAACCACAAAGCGTGCCATCTTTTGGAGTCTCCTCAGCCATGTCTATCCTTAAAAATTCAAACGGCGACCTCTGAGCATCAGTGGAACGGGAAAACTGAAATCCGCGGGTATCCACTAACGCATTTTCCAGAGGTGTGTAACGGACTTTGCTTTGATGGTACACACCCTGGCGTGCGCAATAGCCACAGCTATTGTACCGGAAAGCGAAGTTTTACGTTTCACTTTCCAGGGTGCCGAGTGACCGTTCACGAGTGCCTCAACATCCAGTCCCAATTGGGCATAGTCCCCAGTGATAGTCCACTGTTGGCTTGAATTCTTCGGACTTAAGCCACCTAGGGTTCCAAAAACCTGTTCACGCCATGCCGTTTTCTCTTTCCGTAATTGACCTCAATAAAGAGGGGCGTTGACACGATAGGCTAGACCAAGATTGTCCAGACCTTTCGCTCAAAAGAAGGGGAGAAATGCTTGCCGTTGATATATATGAACTAATAGTTTCTTCCGTTCTGTGCTTATTGCCTGGCTTTCAGTCTTCATTAGTGCCTTCTGTGGTTCCGTATGACAGTTTCGCCCTGGGTCAACATCGATCATTTCTGTTGCTCTCTGAGTAACCATGAGTGTTCGCACTTCCTGTAGCAGTTGCGGATAAAAGCTTTGCCAAAGAGTCAAGAAATTGTCAACCACTTTCACCGATAGATCACTTTGGGCAATATACGTTTGCAGGGCTCCTTCACGGGCTGTGAAGAGGTAAAAATGATCCCTAAGTTGATCGTTTTCTCTCACTTTTTTCCGTAATCCGTACTCGCGATAAACCAGGTTTCACTTATGTGACACGTAATTCTGTCACTTTCGTTGACAAGCCTAATGGTCTGAGACCCAATGATTTCTCTAAGCTATAGTGGTTACCGCCGTAATCTCTGATCCATCGTTTTCTTTGATACCTTCATAGATACGTTGCGGTGAAGCATGAAAAAAGTGATGCCAGTAAGTGTAATTAACTCGTGATAGTTACCCCAGATGAGAATTTGCAATTTATAGCGCTCTCTGAAGAGAGCAATGGCCAATGGGCGATCACATTTGTTTTGGTATAAAGCCATTTTGCACCACAGTACACACATTCTGATGCATCATATTGAAAAAACAGGCTAGAAGTCAGACTGTTTGTGAATTCATTGAAGACAGACAAACTCGGGTACGTAGCGTGTAAATTACTTTTCGTAATTTGTATTTTCGATGACATCTTCGCTTGTCTTACTCGTGAGTAGCGTGTATATGCCTCATGAACCTCGAATACTTGTGATCCAATTCTCTGTTTTTACTGTACTGACACAGTTCACATTTACCCCTTTCCGACATATGGTGCGTGAACATTTTATGTTATGTTTCCGACTCGATTGTTCGATGATTGTACATTCCCCTTGTAAGAAAATTTTGCAGAACGTTTCACTTACGCTTCTTGACCCACTGTCTGTACCGCAACCGTGCTGCGCTACAGTTTCGCATGACTCCCTGCTGAGTGGACCGTTTATGACCGCGCTGTCCCGATTTTTCGGAAAACTTTCTGTACTGTTGCCCTTGGTTGCTCACCTGGCTGTAAGTCATTGCATTTATGTTTTTTTATGTATTGCATTGTTTAGAACCACGAAATTACGATAAACACGGTTATACATTTGGAATTTGTTCTGCTGCCCGTAGCCGTGTACAGCCCATTTCGTGCGTAAAGCTAGTGAGACTAAGTTTTCTGCTATATTGAAAGTTCAAGTAATCGGGATAGTTTCTACATAGCGTATTGGATCAGTGAACATTCTAACAATCACAGCTTGGCGGGGCAAACTCACAAACGAATCACGCAATTACGCCAATAAAGCACCCGTGTCATTTGGCGACATCAATGAGGTCTCAAGGAACGCATCGTAGTCTATGGTTGTAAGAACAGACCAGGGTCACAAGTGACCCATAGTGACCACATTCTTGTGTTCGGCTACCGAGACAGACCATTCATGGCTGTGGCAGGTGACTGCAATGAACAATCGATCTCGTTTCCCCATTTATAAGGACGAGAATCAGTGGAAGCACGGGTGCGAACGATAACCTGCCGGGTAAAGAATACATGGTTAGAAAATGTCAGACAGTTTTCGCAACAGCACCCAAAGATTTAGCCAACCGATTCATTCGCTTTAACCGTCATTCCCTCAGTGAGGAAATCCTCGTGGTAAGAACAGAATAAATCATTTCCTCGTAAATTACACAACTGAAGTAACATGAGGCTGTCTGCTACACCTCGCCTCGTGGAACCAATAGAAAAAAATCGTTTCAATAAAGGTTGCCATGGCAGGTAAATGAGCAAAACATTAGGGTGGTTAAATATTTGGTTGGATGACAACGGACGAAGTAGAATTTCACACGCAAATACTTTGTAACACGGGATAAAATTCGTGGCAGCACAGCGTTTTGACCGGTAACCAATCACATCCAGTATTCACAGTGCCATTATAACATGTTATTTACAGATATAACCATTACTTGTGCATATCCGGAACTCGTTAGTGAAATTATCCTTAGTGCATACGACAGTTGACATTCTGTTTTCGTAAGATATCGGATGCTTCACACGGTTTTACAGAAAACCGTTACCATTCTGTGAAATAAGTATTTACACCCAATAAGAGATTAAATTCCGCAGTTACTGGAAGCACTAGAAGTAAGAATCTTCCGTTAATAAGATAAAAAAGTAACACCTTACGGGTGAAAAGTGGGACCATCTAACTAGTTAGGATCAAACGATGCTTCTCGCTCGTTGGATTATTTAATTTGCATAGAACTGAGAGGGACAGTGGCGGAGATAAGCAAGAAGAGGCCGAAATGTTAGCAAATAGGAATATCACTAGTTGAAAACGAATCCCTAACTAACAGTGAACCACCATCGCTGATTTACTTAATGTGAACAGTGTTTTACAGTGTCCCACAAAAACACCGTAAGTTTATAGCACATTGGGAATGAAGTAGAACAATGATCGTCTGTTATATGAGGGAGTATAAAGGCATCGTTATACTGGCCTAACTAAAATGCCATGCGATGAATGGATGAGGTCAAATCAAGCCCAGTTAGGAGCTCAGTGTTTCCATGGTTTTCTGTGGCTCGGAATTTCACGCAGCTTTATGAATATTTTAGCTGAAATCTTGTTTGCTACTCACAAATTCGCTGTTCTATTGACTTACCAGTTTTCCGTGATTACAGATTGGGCCTTTCAAAGATCAGTTGATGGTACCATGGTAACATTTTTAATTCTTTCTTATGAATTTGGAAACAACCCGAATTTTCGTAGGTAACTCCATTGGAACTCGATCATAGATTCCAAAATAGCAACACTAGATGAACTTTAGGCAAATAAAATGCGACCATTTTGATTAGAACGTTTATTTATAAACTGTGTGTATGTGTTGAGCCGTTCTTCCTAATCTTTCCACCGACGAAGTCGTGTCATTGACAGTATATATTGCCGCATATCCATGCTGTTCACGGATCCACTGTTCTTTTACCATCGTAGTTTGGGGTAGGAGGCGTGACTTGATAGGGCCACAAAACGCATGAGTCCTGGTGAGGTGGCGATCTCAGATGCACGGCTGTGCTGTTCGCATGAACTATGTGGTAGGTTCTCGGGGGAACGACTTGGTGGCGAGCCCAAAAGCAGGTTGCAGTTCAAGTGCAGGGACCGATATCTGACACATCTCTGAGTTCATGATTGGCCAGCCCCTAGTGCGTGACCTCGAAAAAGGTTTGCTTTCCAAGCGCTCGCCGCACCTTGGACTTAAGGCCCAACAATCGGAGACGTCGTCTAATTGAAGGTTGGGATAATGATGGAGTGAAATATTTTACCGATAGGAAACGAAGTAAATCTGTTTTCGCCTATGTGTTACTTCCAACACATTCTTTTTGAACAAGATTGTTCCGTACATAAGTGAGACTAATTTGGAAACCACCTAATAAGTCAAATTATTCCACAACTACTTGTCAGGTACTGCACCCGTGGGAAGTATAACAGATTTCCCCATTTTTCTCTGACTTGCAGATGAGCAGGATATCGTAATGGGGAACAGTAAAACCTAAAGGGCCATTTCTTGCACATGACAGCCACCCCCTCAAGTGCCCATCTTCTGTCAGTGCATATTGAAGCCACCTGCAGACCACAGCGAGTAAGTAACACGGTTAATCAATATCATTTTAAAGAGCCACGAGTCACAATCCTTGTTTCAGCATTTGGGCCATCTTGCATTAGGCACAATTAGAGGTCCATGAATATCGAAGGACTGGCACCGCATTAACTGCCGAAACTAGAGTTTAGTGATGAATTCCGTTCTGGAATAAACTTCCCTTCACCTAATGCGAACAAATTTCACTGCTCCATAAGCAAATAAGAAGGAGTTTATTGGGATCGAAGAAATGGTTTCATCAACAGCTTTTGCCAGTAAAGTTCATCGTAATGGATAGCTTTGGGCCTACGTGATTCTCTATGAGAATGAAAAATTCCCCTATTCCTTCTGACCCACCGATCGATTGTATAAATTGTAGAGGGCGGTTGTCAGTAGGCACTAACCGGTTTCCAGTTTAGAGACGTTTTGGAAGTCTTCCGGAAATGGGAATGAGCTTCGATCACTAGTACCTAGAGGACAACAAGGTCCCCCCACCCTATTAACCAAAGGCTAGCAAGCTGGTTGGGTGTTTGACCTCAAAAAATTCCGCAGGCTAGTCCACTGTGGTTTATGGCGAAAAATAACTTTGAAAAATAAATTGGTCAGTGAATACTGCGACGGCCGTCGATGGTGGGGTTCTGAGCGATGGAACCAAAAATCCCTGTAGACCGACAAACCGATATGTTATCAAAGAAATCTCGTCAGGTGCGGTGACATTCGTCGGAAGATGTAATCTGCCAAGTACTTCGACCAACTATCATGATGTCAAAACCGACTAAGAATCAAACGGTTTGGAGTGACTTTATTCCGTTAACTGATGCGCACTCAGAATGGCCCAACAGTAAAGGACCATTGGCGAAACTAGCAAGCAACCTCCAGTAGGTATTACGATCAAACCTTTTCTCAAGAACATAATTTCAGAGGGAACCGTTTAACAAAGACGGTGTTGACGGGGTATGGGTCCTAAGATTACCAAGTGGTAAAATATATTCGCTTAACGATCACTTGTGCTGATCAAACTGCTGTTATCGAAAAGAAATCCATATTAACCGAGCAGCTTTCACCTGGTAACTGATAGGCGTAGGGAACTTCTAATAGTGGAGGGTGGTGCATAACATATGTCAGTCATATCTGACTGTTTACAACCTATTAAATATGGGAAAAAATTCCTAAAGTTCTGGTCATATCTTTGACTATATCCGGTAACTTTATTCAATATCACTGTGTTATGGTCGTTTTGGAAGAAAAAACTTTGGACTAACGTCTCTCAAAATTTTTAGAAGCTGTAGCACAATCTGCCTAACATTCTTTGGCATTGTGTTCTTGACGAAAAAGGTTACGATTAGCCGTTATTAGGCTATAGTCTATCATGTTCCTATTTTAACTAAATGGCATGCTTTAGCAGTGAATGTTACATTTTGTTGCCAAGGCATATATTCTGCGGCTATTCATTTATTTTTAAATGATTAATTATTGTGAAGAAATGAGTTCTCTGTTCACTTGCGGCTCAAACAATGTAATGCGAAGTGTTCCATCTTTAAGAATTACCGATAAACTTTTACTGACCTGCAGGGGAGATTACCGAACAGTTGGCTGAGATATGAACATCATATCAACCAACAACCTGAGCTACAACCAACACAAATATTTAAATCTATTGATTTGAATAACAAACTTGCCGGAGCGGGTATCCCGTATGAACTTGGGGTGATTGAATGATACGACGTATGACTGAATAATATATTTCATTGGTCAGTTCCTTCAAATTCGCACTTTTTAGCGGCTACGTTGTTCATCATTCGACGTACTCAAAACCCGTAGCCCGCTATCATTTCTGGGTAGCGGAACATAATACGACGCACCTGAGAATCCCTAGAAAAAGTGTTGCAAATCATAACAGTTATCACGCACAGAAAAAGGTCAAAGCGTTCATAGGAAAAAAGACGGGGATCATGAAACATTTATCTGCTTATAAAACATTTTCCCACGACTTTCACTTATTCTTCGCTGTTAATTTTAAGTTTAAAAACTACCCGCGCATGCCAACGTAGACCGACTGGGTATGATTTGTTATGATATCTATAAGCTAGTTGAAAACTTATATAAACTGCAGAAGTATTTACACAAGATAACTAACTGAGCCTCTCATAACATGTTTCGAGTCAGTGATGAAAAGCGGCACGTAGTCGGTTACTAGAAGAAATAAACCAGCCCATTATGGGTCACATTTGATGATAGAATTTTATTGCTCAATAACACAGCGTAGTCGAGATCGCTGTGTTATTGAGCAATAAAATTCTACCATAACATTTCACATGGCGCATCGATTTTTCGATACACTTCGAACCGATTTCGGTTCTGACACATTAACACATTTGATGACTTTTTGATCAACCAATTCAGAAATAAAATACCGTTTACTCTTCTTAAATCGAATGGTAAATAGCAACTGTTTTGATGACAACGCTAATCAGAGTGCTGTAGCTGACAAACGTGAATGGGGTCTTTTTACGTATTATGCTGTCAATAAAACAAGGACTTCCGTTAGTTAACATTTAGCGGAACCGGATGGCACATTTGTCGCTTTGTGAGACAATTTTGTAGAGACCTTATTATTACTACCTATGAGTCAGTTAAAGATGTACATAATGATTTAAGTCCCAGAATTGAGGCTTTGGCTGATCGTGGAGCCCCAAGGGTCATGCTTTACTAACCAGAAGAATGCTCTCAGTGTTGAATAAACCCGACACTCTTCGGCATTCAGTTATTTACAGGGCTAATTTTCGCAGGATTCAAGTGCACGCAAAGTACAGGACTAACAAGTATGAAGTTGAAGGCATGTGGCAATTACCACGAAGGACTTGTCCGCCCCACTTATAGCAGTATTTATTCGGGGACCGTTAACCGAAGGCAAGATAAAATTCTAAGCAATTTGTCACAACTCTCTGATGGCACAATTGTAGCTACTAGTATTTATGCCTGGGCATACCTTCGCTGTTTCATGAATACGGCATCACTGCATGAGCTTCCTCGTTCACATCTGTGCTGTTTGTTACTTGAAGTTGGCCTTCAGCAAGGTTTTATTAAGAAATTAGTCCTTGGTGAACTAATTCGGCGTTGGTGAACAACGAAGTCCCTCACTGGTCAGCTGTCTTGTGTTCTATACTGTCCGCTCATAAAACAAACGCATGAACACAAATAATTCGTGTAATTCAGACCACTGGAATGAGTTGACCAAGCACGGGCTGCTGTCGAGGCCCACATAGGGGCTGCACGGGAACGGGTTAGGTCTACTGTGGATCTCCTTATGATACTAGCCTGGCGACCAATTTCTATCTCAGACCCACGTGGTATTGGGAACAGAATGGGACTAAGGCAGTGCCTCTTATCAGGAGTGCTTCACTTTCGCTTTTCATTCCGTTCTCGTGACACGTCTGAATGCACCAGTCCTCGAACCGCGATGCTTTTCTGGCGGAGCTAACTGTTTACAAAGCACTTAGCGCTGATGACGTGTGTGCACAGTTATGACCGCCAGCACGGCATCTGTCACTACCTCGTTTCCAAGAGGCGAACTTACTGCAGTTCATTCCCTTATCCTAACCTAGTCAGGGAGTGAAAGAGATAAAGGGGCGTGACAGCTTACGGGTGTCACTTTATTCTGTTTTATCCCCACCCTCTCCCCGCACATGGATCACAAATGCGGTTATCCCAGCGAGTGGCTGTTATCAGGCTTCACCTTATTTCCATTTTGTATACCAAGGAACATGGATCCAGTTATAGGCGGAAATGTCCACCGAAAACTATCCAGCTGCAGGCAAGAACAACTCAGTAGATCCGAATGAAGGCCGTCACAAGAGAAAAATGCCGACCGTTTCATTAGCTATGTTATTTTATTTTGACCTGGCAGCCATTATTCGAAAAAGATAACCACTCCATCTCATTTGCATGCTACTCTTTCCGCGAAAGAACTACAATTTCCACTAGACACTATGGTTACAGTCCTTGACAATCCTCCGAAATCCATTATTTTTCTTTCGAGGCGTGGAATAGAAAACTTGCTAATCGTCACACATGAAAGGACGTTCTTGAGACGGTGTTTGCTACGAGAATACTGAATAATCCCATGATTTTCATCACAAATAATTAAGCGAAAAAAGGTTCTAGTCTACTAAAAGGATGTTCTCGTTAAAAATGATGACTTAATATTCAGCTGGTTGGATTTGGATCAAACATCATTGTTATTCAGAGCAACTCCAATCACGCTACACTTTTCAACAAGAAAATGGATATCGGATTCGCTTATTCAGTCGTCCCTTTTATTTGTTATTTTCTTGTATACTATACCACTGGGTGGAAAGTGTGCACAATCATTCCCCATTTAGGTATTTCTTTATCTCAGGTTTGGCTCTGCTTCTTTAACATACCAACCACTATCCACTGTGTGCACTATTTGCCTGTTTTCGATGTTCTCAGTCTGCGCAGTAGTCCTCAAGCAGGCCCAAAACGGGCACCCTAAAAAACCTGAAAGAAAAACGTTAAACAAAAAACGGTCTATTTTAGGCTCCTGGGCAGTCACCAGGAAGCCTGCCACCCATGTTCGGTAACTGCGGTCTAAAAGAACCGAATCAATTCATTTTGCTTTTTCCCATAGAAGAACCTCAAACGTAAACGAAAGAGCAGATTCAAGGCAATCTTAGGCAATCCCACTATGTTCATGGCAGATAGGTTGACATAGTTGAGTACCTCAGTAAACTACATGACGTTTAGTGGGCTATTCATTCAACAGAATGTCTCCACTCTTTCAAAGGGATGAGTGTTAAATACACATTTATACGGGTCCCCAAAATTACTGATACTCCCGCGGTAATAATCATCGGAGATTGTTCAAGAGGTCCATAAATCCCCCTTCGAACGTGTGAGCAGGTTTAAATTACCGAAGTAGACGACTAAGGATCGGACAAAGTCAGAGGTTCTGCACAATGCGGGAACCAATCACGTAGAAGATTAAATAAACGGAGAATAAAGCACTTTATTCCTCAGAGTGTGCATATAGGTACATACACAGTTAGCTCGCGACTTTTTCAGTAATTCCTGCTGGCAGGGATCCGCCGTAAGAAGCTAGCCGTTAAGCCCCATACACCATCTGGCGGAATCAGTTACCTTAATTCAGACCGAAGGTTGTTTTAACATAATGTATTATTACATAAGTTAAATCAAGGTGTCATATATACTCGAAACCGTAGCAACCGTTCGGCATCCTTCGTCTTCACGCTTTTGTCCGTCGGCCGTTTTCTGCAGGAGAGGAAATTGTTGAAAACATGACCAAAATATTGTGGAAAATTGGATTATTTAAGTTTGGCGAGCCAACACCTTTGATGGTCGTTTACTATAATTAGTGGATTCATACAGTATTGCCAACACTCTGCTTACCCCTTCTCTCCTGAAGGAGTGATCCACCAGCTACGTTTCACCTAATATGGGGCTTATATAGTGAACTTGCACTTGGCCGGCGAGTCGTCTGGCGTGCATCTTGGAGTTATATTCCTCTGTGGTTACGACAATCTGTGGGCTGGTATTTAACCACAGTGCCTCCAAAGAAGGTGAAAACCGTAGTGTCTTTGCGCTTAGTTTGTTCGCGGGTTGTTCACCCTCACGACAAGTCCTTACGGTGTGACAAGTGTGATCGCTGGGTCCATCTGGAGTGCTTTGACGTAAGCAATGGTCCTTGAGAAGCTGTCGATAAATGTCGTGCGAACTAGCTCAAAGTGTTATGCATCAAACGCACTGGGCTACTGAGCCCTGTGGGGCTGGGTAAGAAGTCAATGCAGATGGCGCCTGTAGTCGCAGATAATAGGGAGTCATCATAATTATTATCATCTTAATTATCTCCACCCTCATCACCGCCGACGGTGTCATCATAATCGTCATTGGCAGTGGCCTTGACATCACTGTCATCATCGTCGTTGTCACCCGCACCACCTTCGCTGGCTTCGGGGATGCTTGCTCAGGTTGTAGCTTCAAACACCTTCCTGGATCCTTCTGTCTTCGCCGAAGCCAATGTTGCCGGGATTGGGGTTGTAAAACATAATTCGTGTGTTCGCACAGCGGCCCTCCGGTGGACCCCACACGAGCCGAGTGCAGCAGTGGGTATGCCAATTTGTTCCCCTACAGCCCCATTCGAGCAAGCTCCCGCCGTCGTCAATGAATTCGTTCGTGTTAACTCACCCTCACAGGACCTGAGCGGCCCACCTAGCAAAGGCAAACCTTGTAAGTTCGAGATATTCCAGATACGGCTCAGCATTTTCTACAGGTGAGCCTGCCGGAAGCTACCGTCACTGAGTCTCGTGGTAGGATTGACCGTGATTTTTTAATGCGATCCTGCTTGCCAAGCATTTTCATGGGCATGGAGGAAGCGATGACCAACGGCTTCCGAGCGACTTCTGCCTTCGGCCTTGGAAAGCGGCAGATGCCTACTGAGTAGTAACGATAATGGTATATTTCTCGACCATGGTCTAGACGCACGCGCGAGCAGCATGACCCTTCTGGTTTGACTTTGATGTATGAAATAGGTGGGCCCGTGTAGAATATTCTGGCGTTAGTAGGGATGGGCCTGCCTCATACTGCAAGAACAGCGGAGTCGAATGGGTTTGTAATCTCTGTAAGGAGGCTGCACGGTTGGCCCACACTGAACAATCCAAGCGTTACGAGTTCCAGCCTCTTTCCGCAGACTGCAAAGGCCCCGGACGCAAGAAGCTGCCGCTTGGTGCATTATCAAGGTGATATGCGGAGGTCCCAGGATAGCCCAGAAATTGATAATTGAAGTGAATGGGAACCAAGCGAACGGTTGCCCAATGGCAGCTTCCTCGACTCCAGTAAGGCAAACTGCTGCCGGTGAGTGGATGACCCGGAAGCCGAGGAAGAAGAGGCGAAATAGGAATAAGGCCCAAACTCAAGGCGCGACGGATAACACCTTGAGGGGGGGGGGGGGCCCAGTTACTGGACTCCGGAAGCCCAGGACCTAGACCACCAAAGTCAGGTCCAGTCAATGGGACGGACAACAAGTAGAAGACCACTAATTCTCAATCAATAGAAGGCGTTCATATGGGAATCTAGGGCAAAAAAAGACAGGCATGAGACGGGTGCAGGATATACTGCGCACCGCAGGTGTTCCCTACCCAGTTCCCATGGAAAGATTCCACAGAGTGGGGACACGGAAATCTCCGCTAGTTAGAACAAATATCGCACGATCAATTCTAATCGAGTTTACTGATGAGCATGCTAGAGGAATGCAGCAGGCTGAGGTTGCAGTGGTAGCCCTAGACACTAGGGGCTGATACCACGTGGTGCCGGGTGGACACAGAGGGGAGTAGGGTAGAATCATGGATAAAACTGCAGCTTCAACAGCGGAAGGCTCACAAGGACAACAGAAAACAGCACCCGGCTTTCAAGGCAACACACCGATGGCAATAGGCAAGCCGCTGGTGAAGTCGGCGACAGAGGTCATTGAGGACGTTCTGGAAGAAAAAAAGTTGAGGTAGTGTAGGTAATCGGAGGTTGACATGAACCTCACAAACATGGAGGTCACGTGCACGCCGGTAGAAAAGGAACGGGAGGCATCAGAGGTCGTCGACTTCCAAAGGTCTCCGTGCCCCGCCCCCCAACGATAACCGCCGTTGCAAAACCAGCCGCCACCTCGGGCGCTGCCCTCGAGACAGAGGCAGGTTTGGACAAAATGCGATTTTCGTACTTTGGTGGGAACACGGTGGTGGTACACTCCGAATCATGCGGCTTTAGAAACAAATGGGTAAAACTCTCGAAAGTCCATTGGGACCCACTGAGTCAATATTAGCCGCTAGGGAAACATGGATTTCTAAAGAAGACAGTGTAACTGGATCAATAACGAACCATTTCGCACTCTATAGACAAGGTAGAGAACACGGTTGCATTGGAGGAGGGGTGGCCTTTCTCATTGGGTTAAGTACAAGATATTTGGAGTATCAGACCAAGATTTGCGTTCGGCATGCCCAGCTGTTCGCCGTTACTATCATCCTTACAGGCCGAAGGGTTACCGTTATTTATGTCTACAGGGCACGGAGTTCAAGCCGCGAAGAGGAAGTTCGCCTTCTGAGGGCCCTAACTGAACTCGTTAAGAATACGCATAAAATCGCCATAGTGGGTGACCTGAACTTCCCGCGCTTTGAGTGGACAGTTGGGGTCTGCTTGCCGGGATTGCGACAGGAAAGTTACTTCAATAGTTTTAAATATTTGTGTTGGTTGTAGCTCAGGTTGTTGGTTGCTATGATGTTCTGATCGCTGAGCTTGGCGTTTAGATCGCAAACGTTTCATCACCAGTCGAGGTGACATCGTCAGTGCATGCACTGACGATGTCACCTCGACTGGTGATGAAACGTTTGCGATCTAAACGCCAAGCTCAGCGATCAGAACATCATAGCAGGAAAGTTACTTCGCGCGGCTGCACGCATTTGGGATGCTGCAATAAATCAGAGGAAGTGCCGGATATAGGACTGGATGCGTTCCATTCCTGCTGGATCTAGCAGCAACAAATCTCCCCAAAGGTGTTTCTGGGCTGCAGTAATGTGTACCGCCGGGCAAGAGTGATCACGTGTGGGTCATGATCGCCCTATGCATGCGGCAACCCGAGGCACCCTGAAAGCTGGTTAGACATTTTTGTGGTATGGACATAGATAGGCTTCGAAATAGGGCGATGGAGTTGACGTGGGTCACGATTGAAGGGGCTTCTGTTGAGGAGCGCTGGCAGGTCACAAAGGGATCCTTGAATGTTCCATGGGAAAGGCTCACACCACTGAAACGAAGGCGTGGGGGAGAGGGCAAAACTGTTTGGAGGGAGGCTGCGGTTGCCAGGGCTATCAAACGTAGAAACCGTCACGGAAAAGTGGCTTTCTGAATAGGGCTATGTGCCAGACCTAATAAGTAACCGTTTTGCAGTCTATAGGCAGGATCGAGAACAGGATCGCCTTGGTGGTGGAGTAGCCATTCTCATTAGGTCAGGTACAAACCACCTTGAGTCTCAGACCAAGATGTGCACTCGCAATATCCAGTTATGCGCCGTTACGATCATCCTTCAAGGCAGAAGGGTTGACGATGTCTGTGTCTACAGGGCACCAAACACAAACCACGAAGAGGAAGTTTGTTTACTGCGGACTTTGACTGAACTAGTTAAGGAAGCACAAAAGACCCTCACAGTAGGTGACTTTAATATCCCGTGCATCGACTGGGTGGCTGAGGCCTGCGTGCCGGGATCGGAGGAGCAAACCTAATTAAAATGGCTGCATGATAATGCGTTGTATCAGCATATTAGGGAGAATACCAGATATAGGACTGGATGCGTTCCATCCTTGCTGGATCTAGCTATAACGAACTTCCCCAACGATGTGGCTGGACTGAATTATTGTGCATCGCTGGGCGGGAGTGACCACGTGTGTGTTAAAATAGTCCTATGCATGCGGCAACCCAAGGTACCCTCAAGGCTGGTCAGACATTTCGGTAGTATGGTCATAGATAGGCTCCGTAATAGGGCGATGGGTTTAACCTGGGACACAACAGAGGAGGCTACTGTCGAGGGGAGCTGGCAGGTCACAAAGGGATTTCTGACTGCTCTACAGAAAGAGTTCGCCCCTTTAAAACAAAGGAGCAGGGAGGACAAAACCATGTGTTGGAAGGCTGCAATAGCCGAGGCCAGCAAACGTAGAAACCACTGCTGGAACCAGTACAAAGCTTCCGGCAGTCAGCTAGCCTGGAACAGATTCACAAAGCTGAGAAACGAGACTGTAGGACTTTTGAGAACCTTCGAGCGGGAATTTGAGCTCAAATTGGCCCAGTCTGTAAGACAGCAGCCGAAAAAATTCTAAAGCTATGTACAGTCTAAAGTCTCAACAAGAAATGCCGTAGGTCCGCTATCCACTAGAGACTATGGTATTGTCACTGATGACCAGGGCAAAGCAGACGCCCTGGGGGAATACTTTGGTAGTGTACATAGAATGGATAGTGGGGTACGAGTAGACTTGACTCTGGTTCGTCATTCTCCTCAGTTAAACGAGCTAGATCTCTCAGAGGAATGCTTGCGTAAGTACCTACAGGAGTTAAACAGCCACAAGTCAGCGGGCCCAGATGGCATTCATCCAGTTATCATCAAGCCTTTGGCGGATATCATAGCTCCATCGGTATGCAGACTGTACAGATCCACGTTGGAGCAGGGTAAGCTGCCTCAGGACTGGAAAGTCGCGGCAGTCGTGGCAATACATAAGAGTGGGCCTAAGTCGGATGTGCAGAACTACAGGCCGGTAAGCCTAACTAGCATTCTCTGTAAAGTCCTCGAAAAGATCATCCGTGCCCATATCTGCCAGCACTTACTGCAGCACCCCATGCCAAGCCCGGTGCAGCATGGATTCCTGAAAAAGAGCTCTTGCCTGACCAATCTCCTGTGCTTCTTAGATGAAGTAACTCGACGACTGGACGAAGGTAAGCAAGTTGAGGTATGCTACCTCGACTTTAGTAAGGCGTTCGACTCCGTTAATCATCGTCTTTTGCTATGCAAGGTGGATACGTTCGGTATAGGTGAGCCAGTATATAGGTGGCTGGAAGACTTCCCCTCCCGCGGGACGTTTTACGTCAAAGTGGGGGACAGGTGCTCCAGTTTGGTGAATGTCACCAGTGGTGTACCTCAGGGATCCGTCCTAGGCCCGGTCCTATTCTTGTTATTTATAATTGACCAAGCATCCACTCTTCAATCGCCCAGCTTTATTTTTGCGGATGATGTGAAGATTGTTGGATCTAAGTGTAGGCAGACTAGGGCAGGGAAATAGGTACCGTCCTGAACTGGGCATACAAATGGGACTTACCTCTAAACGCTCAAAAAAGCCATTTGTTGTCAAGGGCAGCAAAGAGCCTAAGTGTCGCTCATGATCAAGGGCTGTTCACCGTAGAGGCAGCCAGTAGTGTAAATGACCTGGGGGTCATCATGAACAGTGACTTCAAATGGTCGGAGCAGTGCAACGCTGCTGCGCATAAGGCTCGTGGGGAGCTCTTTAGGCTGCGATCAGCTTTGTCTTGCCGGAAGCCGGAGATATTCGTACCTATTTACATGGCTATAGTACGACCTCACTTAGAAGGTATCGTGCAGGCTTGGTCAGCCTTCTACAAATAGGAAGCCGCCTGCCTAGAGAAAGTCCAACGTCTCGCCACGCGAATGGTTGAAGGGCAGAGGGGTAAGACTTACGAGCAGAGACTCTGTGACCTGAATCTTTTCTCGTCGGAGAGGAGGAGAAGTCGAGGGGATCTCATAGAAACGTTCAAGGTAATGAAGGGCTTTTCTGGCCTTAGACCAGATAGTCTATTCCAATTGACCGTAGACTCCAGAACAAGGGGACACGAAAAGAAGTTGATAAAAGCCCGATCTAGGTTGATGGCTAGATCGCACTTCTTCAGCAACAGGGTCGTGAACAGTTGGAACGGTCTGCCTGGTGAAATGGTAGATCTGCAGACAGTTCAATCCTTCAAAGTTGCCCTAGATCGCTAGTGGTACGAGATCTTTCCTCGTAGTGAGCCTTGAGTATATCAACTAGATGGATGACGGGTAGCACCGTGGTCCTTCTGGAGTATGTTTCAGCAGACTTTTTCCCTCATTGCATACTGTCTCAGTGAATGTTCACGATGCATAATGTCTCTCGCAGTTGATGTGCGATGAGGTTTTCCATTTCCCTCTCATTTTTAGCGGGGATTCGACGAAATACACTCGGCAGTGGTGGGTGCTTAACTGGTGTGCACGCAATCGAAGGAATTCTGGATGCTCGATTGGCCGTGGCCATTACCTATCCTGTGCAGACTGAACTGAATTGAACTGAAATGTGCTGAACTGAACTGACCCAAACTGACCTTGACGGGCTATTGTTTCAGGTGGTGTTTTACATGTCGCGGTGGTTACGAAGTCACTGGGGTTTGTTATGAAGCATCTGTTCGAGTCATATAAACTGTCAGACGATGAAAAAACGGTAAGTTGAGGTGGGTTTTGGTTTCTTAGCCGGCATTTCGCGTGAATCAATTTTTATGTATACGAATGTACTGGTATGTAGTTCATATATTTACATGCGGTTTTTTGTTTGTTAAGTTCCGAAATCCCGAGATTAATTTACACGCCATAAACCCTCATTTATTTACTGGCGCCATTGTTTTCCGCTCGAGTTTTTATTCGCTATGACAGTCCAACCTTGTACTGAAACAGCACATTACTCAGCGGTTTGGTGGGCTGCAACGGGCTGACGCTGGGCTGTTACGGGCTAATGCCAGGAGGAACGTTCTGTAGTGTGTACGGGGAAACTTGTATGGTCCCCTATAAAATTCCCTGCTTACAGATATATATATATGTGTATTATATATATTATATATACGTACGATGTACATGTGTGTATGGTAGTAATCGGGGATACAAATTCGTGATACAAATCGGCATTGACTTAGTGTACATCCGGAAAGACTTAGGCTGAGACCTTAAATCCGTGAACTACTTCGGGAACATCTGAAGGCAGTAGTTTTCTTAGTACATTCAATGTATTCAAATAATTAAGTCTTCAGTTTTCATGATTAGGAGCAGAAGGACACTTCTCGTATGAGCTTCGTCTGAAACTGCTTCGAGCCTCAGCAGAGAAATTCCAGCCACTTCTCGTGTAGATAAGCATCCAGGTTCAGCTTGAAACTCTTTTGGTGTTTCTCTTCCACGACGTCAGCTGACCGTAAGTTCCACAAGTCGGTCGCTCTTTTGGATCGTCTGTAGACCGACGGTAGTCCTGTCAACCGCAACTTCTTGAGTGCTAGAGAATGCCCCCGCATGCGTTCCTGACCCCGAATGGGGAATTCTGCTTGCAGTCCCGGCCCCATCTCGCCCGCGATTATCCGTCAAACGCGGATCAGGTCACCTGTTACCCTTCAATACGCCTCTGGAAACAGCTATATAACCTGCAACAATACGCTGCAGCTGGTCCCCCGTAGTCCAACAACGGGCCGGGTAGCTGTCTTCTGAACTCTCTTCAGCTTCTACGACTCAGTGACCGAGTACGGGAAAGCAGCAGCTCCACAAGCTTCCAGTCGTGGACAGACGCGGGCAGTGTTAAGCAGCATGAAGCATTGTTGAATAGTCTCCCAAATGAACGTCGAGTGGCACCAAGTGTGCTCCAAGCTGAAACACGTACCGGTGTGGTCCCGAGTTCGGAACGACAAAATCACTGTGGTGATCATCCGAAGAGTCAACCCGTAAAAGGTATGAACTTCGGTTCGCCTTGGTCTGTCTCTCCGCATCTGTGCACACTTCTTGGCACAGGTACGGGCGAATTCTATTTTAAATTATTTTTGGGTCCGTTCGGTTCAATCCGGTTTGCACAGGGCAGAAGTGGTTAGGGCCAATCATGCGTCCGGATCGTTGTTGTCGGCGATTTCCTTTGGCCCCAACAGTGTGCGTTGAATATTGTCTGAAAGGCGAAGTTTACTCGGCAATATCACCTTAATTAGACAAATGTTCATTGACAAACACCGAGGCTGATCATCTTTCGCGCATCCTTCATAAAGGAAACTCCGAAAACACGATGTTGCAGCTTTAATCTAGGGATCTGAGAGATGGTACATTAGTGCAGTTCAGTTCATTCAGCCATTGACCTCGCACTTCGGTTGCTGCCTCCAAGCATCATCGAGCTATGGGCAAAAAGAATAGAAGTCTACAGTGAAAAGATCCGAGAGCAAAGTAATACGCAGAAATCATCAGGACAGGAATAGCTCAAATACAACTGCACCACTAGTCGTGACATCTAGCCATATCACAATGTCCCCAACCATCTGGTAGATGGGTCTCGTCAACTTACTTTTACTTTAATACGGTTATCTGAGAGAGGATGAGCCGACTTCATGAATGTCGTAGATTGCATCTGCCCATGAATGGCGGTCAGGGGCGAGGTCGGAACTCAGGAGAATCCATTTCTGTTTCCAAAGACCAGCACCGTAAACTGACCGGAGTCCCAATAGCTCGACATCGGACTTGACAGTGCTGATCCATGTTTCCAGTCGTCCTCCAAGGGGTCAGCACCAACGTTGGCATGGTGCAGGTAACAGACATTGTTTTGAGATCTCGGTGCTCATGCGTCCGATGATATGGCTGAACCACTACAAACGTCGTTGTCGAAGGAATGCCGACGAGACTGCACCTTGACGTGGTGTGATGGCTTGCGCGCCTCTATGACCCAAAGAGCTATACAGGATGGCTTCCTTAAGCCGGAGATGCAATCATACCTGACAGGTCAATGGGAAGAGGTCAGACGAAGTCCAGTCTCCTGGTCCTCCAGGTTGGGGGTTGATTTGAGCTAGCAACTCAGTCGGAAAAACCAGTGGAAGAATAATTGATCCAAGCAAATGGGCTTCCACTAAGCCATCCCGCTGCCTTGCGGATAGGTTCTTGTTAGAACTAAAGGCTTTGGATGAGGACCCTAATCGTTCTCCTGCTTTGTGGCTGGACACCCTAGCAGTACCCGTCCAACATCTCCCATGAACTGCACGACTACAAAGAATTCCATACTGCATCGGTCGTCGCGCAGGCTAATCAGGACCGCGCTGCCCATTGCATCGAGCGGGGTGGGTAGTGATAAGTGTGCTACTGCTCAGAGTTCCCTCTCTGTTATTCAACCTTTGTCTTCTGTCCCTAACCATCCCTCTTTGTCCCATCTATCCACCCATAATTCTCCCATTGATAACACGGTCGATACTCGCAACGATTCACTGTCAAATAGTGTCGGGAATAATCCTCTGTCTGGTAACTCACATTTTCTCAAGCCCCGTCAGCCTCTGAATCTCGGCTCCTTCAACGTGCGTACACTCATGCAGGCCGGTCAGCAGGCGTGCCTAGCCCTCACAATGAACTCTCTGAAGATTGATGTTTGCTGCTTAAGCGAAACGCGTATCCAGGATTCGAGCAATGTAATTCAGCTAACTGCTCCTGGTATCTCATCGAGGTATATTCTGCGCACCTCAGGAGACGAAGCAGCTAGAGCTGTGGGTCAACGTGGTGTAGGAATTGTCTTGACTGACAAGGCTGAGGCTGCCCTATTAGACTGGATTCCTGTTAACAGTCGTTTATGTGCTGTGAGACTCCAAGGGTCAGTCGGCGTTCGAAAGGATAGTTGTGTTAAACGCAATTTGTTCGTGATCTCGGCGTACGCCCCAACGGACTGCAGCTCAAACTTGCAGAAAGATGAGTTCTATGATGCCCTCGCCACTCTCGTTCGCAGCAGTAAAGGTTCCGACATTGTAGTGCTAGCTGGTGACTTCAATGCACAAGTTGGCAAACTCAGTGTGTCAGAAGCCTGTTTAGGTGGGCGTTGTGCTTTACCCGCTGAGCGTACAGATAACGGGGATAGGCTTCTCCAATTTTGTGCAGACAATCGATTGTTCTTGTCTAGCACAAATTTCCGACACAGCTCGCGTCGCACAGCGACATGGCGCTCTAACTCTACAGGTACTTTTAGTCAAATTGACCATATCGCCGTAAGCTACCGGTGGCGCAGTTCTGTTCAGAACTGTAGATCTTACTGGTCCACGTACGTAGAGTCGGACCATGCCTTAGTTTTAATGCGATTATCTCTCCAGCTCCATGGCCATCGTCGCAAACCGCAAACCCGATTAGCCGTGCAACGTTTGTGTGATCCAGACGTTTGCACCCGTTATGAGCAGAAGTTAGCACATGAGCTAGGATCCACGGAGAACAGTAATGTAGATGAGCATTGGTCTCATATCAAACAGGCGATGCACGTGGAAGCAGGCTTTGCCTGTGGTCCTGGATCCGTTGTCCATCAAAGACACTGGATCTCGCAAGAGTCGCTGAGTATAATGGAGCAAAAGCGTCAGCTTTCGAACCGTAAGGAGATGAATAAGATGCGGAGAAAGCTGCAAAGACAAGTTACGCGAAGCCTTAAGAATGATCGCGAAAATTGGTGGGTCAATGTAGCCGAAGAAATGGAAGTGGCAGCTGCTTCAGGTAACAGTCAAAGACTGTTCAAACTTATTCGTGACACCAGTGGACGGCGAACTCAGGTCAGTGAAGCGATTTGCAGTAGGAATGGAGAACCCATCCATAACAAACAGCAAAGGCTTGACCGATGGGCCGAGTACTTCAAGGAACAGTTTAGCTGGCCGCACGCTAGTGTAGTTACTCCCGTGTCAACAACTGTGACTTCTTGGGTGGTATCACTTGAGCCCCCATCAGAAGTAGAAGTAGAGTCATGTATTCGATTACTAAGGCGGGGGAAAGCGGCAGGTCCCGACGAACTTCCCCCAGTTCTTTTCAAACTGGGTGGTGAGGCGTTGATAAAATCACTGACCGCCTTGCTCCGTGACATTTGGAAGGAGGAGCGTATTCCGTTAATATGGAGCGAGTCATTGATTGTTCCCATCTTCAAGAAGGGAATACGCAATGACTGCAGTAATCATCGCGGGATTAGCTTAATCCCGATAGTCACCAAAGTATTAGCTTCGATTTTGCTGCACCGTCTTACACCGGCTCGTGAGAGGAATGTCCGCGAACAGCAGGCTGGATTCCGCCCAGGTCGAGGATGCATCGACCAGATTTTTACTCTTCGCCGACTACTTGAAACGCGTCACACGCACCGCCGACCAACAATAATGATTTTCTTAGACCTGAAAGGCGCCTTCGATTCAGTTGATCGAACATCGCTTTTCAGTACTCTTCATCGAAAAGGTATGCCCCAGAAGTTCGTGAACCTAATGAGATCATTGTATTCTCATACTTCTGGCCGCGTAAGAGTTTACGGTGAACTATCCGGTCGGTTCGAAACGACCAGTGGTGTTCGGCAGGGATGCCCTTTGTCTCCATTCCTTTTTAACTTCGTCATGGACGAAATAATGGAGAGTGCGCTGCAAAATCTTCAGGATGTAGGCGTCGAACTAGGAGATAGTGAAAAGCTATGTGACCTGGATTACGCAGACGACGTTGTCTGCTTGTTCGAATCCACGGAACATGCTCAGCGTGCACTAGATAATCTCGCAAGAGCTGTAGCTCCATTCGGCATGCGTTTTGCACCTTCAAAGTGCAAGATGATGTTACAAGACTGGACGTCAACGATTCCGAGCTTGATGCTCGACGGGGAGGTGCTGGCAGTTGTCGATCACTTCACCTACCTCGGTAGCTGCGTGACGACGGATGGGAGCACAGTAGTAGAGGTGAGTATGCGGATATCCAAAGCTCGAGCGGCGTACGCTGGACTGAAGCACTTGTGGCGCCGATCCGATATTTCACTGAAGTTGAAAGGTCGTGTATACTGTGCCACTGTGCGTTCAGTTTTGTTGTATGGTTGCGAAACTTGGAGTCTGCGTGCAGAAGATATTCGTCGTCTTGAGGTTTTCGACCATCGATGTTTACGTAGTATCGCTAGGATTGGGTGGAATAGCCGAGTAAGCAACGATGAGGTAAGAAAGCGAGTATTGGGTACTAATTCAGAGAACGTTTTGTCACAGCGTATCCAACTTAGTAGACTTCGTTGGTTGGGACACGTGTTACGTATGGCAAACACACGTCTACCGTACCGTGTCCTATTCTCCGCCCCTCCTAGGGAGTGGAAGAGACCACGTGGAGGTCAACAGATGACGTGGCAGCGAGGAATGAGAAAATGTACAGCAGACTTAGGAAAAGTAGGTGCTTCACGTCTTCGTGGTTGGGGTCCAAAAGATCCGTCCACCAGTTGGCTGGAGACACTGAAGGATATGGCTGCGAACCGCGAACAGTGGAGATCGTGTTGTCACTTTCTATCGAATCAGAATGTTTGATCGGTGTACGTTTGTACAGTCAGACTGTGTATTCCGTGTGTTGGCTACTAGGGCATTCTTTTCTTTTCCCACCCATATAGGTCCACTCCCTGTCCATCTTGTATATTCATACTTTTTAATTCAACGTGCAACATGGTGAGAAAGGCAGTGGTCAGTGGGGTTGCCCTACTGTTTAACGCTGTACGATGATGATGATGATGATGTGGAAGCATCGTTTTCTTATCGCGTCGTTTTATATCTTGTCGCACCAGGTCACTTTAAATATCGTTCGCAGACGTCGGTGGTCAAATGCTTCCAGCTTTCTGGTGTTCTCGACACGTAATGACCACGTTTCGCAGCCGTAGGTCGATGTGGGGCGGGTGGCGGCTCGAGGGCGCAGATTTCGGTTCGGAGACTGGTTTCATATCGCGCCCAAAGTGACTTACGTAGCTGAGAAAACGTTTTCCAGTGTTGTCCATTCGCACTTTGACTTCGTCCTTGACTTGGCCACTAGGAAGGATCGTGGAGCTCAGGTATTCGAATGTCAACATGTGCTCAATAAGCTCACCGTTGGCGTATTTTGGTTGTGGGGACTGTGATGCGCAAGTGGGAAAAAATCTTGGTCTTTTGATTATTGACTTCTGCCCCCATGGTTTTCGCGAAAAAATCTACACAATTTAGAATTAGCTGTAGGTTAGTCGGACTGTCCCCTGGGATAAAAATACCGCCCACAAACTCAGAATCATCCAAGAAAACATCTGGACTGAGCTGTACACCAGGGTAGTGGATGGGTGCTTGCGCATTATCTAGTCAATACCCTAGTCTAATAGGGCTGGCGACAGCGGAAAACCCTGTCGGACACCGGAAATGAAGGAGAATTCGCCGGGTTCTTCGTAAAGTCATTCTTGCACGCGTAGTTGTGTATTACGATTTCATGAGACTGGCAAGTTTTGCCGACACGCCGTTTGCGAACAGATTAGTCCATAAAGCGTGTCTGTCAATTGAGTCGAATTCTGTGCGAAAATCAACGAAACAAGCTCATGCTGGTTGTTAAAATTTGTAGCGATGTTCTAGTACTCGACGTAGAGTGGATACCTGGTCCACGCATCCCGTACTGCGGCAGAAGCCTTGACTGCGACAAGTGTGTGTGTCCCTCACGGTTGAGAAGTGATTCAGTAGAAGCACAGACGATATATTTGCAGCATCATCATCATCATCGTACAGCGTTAAACAGTAGGGCAAGCCCCACTGACCACTGCCTTTCTCACCATGTTGCACGTTCAACTAGAAAGTACAAATATACAAGATGGACAGGGACTGGACCTACGGGGGTGAGAAAAGGAAAGAACACCCTAGTAACCAACACACGGAATACACAGTCTAACTGTGCAAACGCACATCGATCAGTCATTCTGATTCGATAGAGAGTGACAACACGATCGCCACTGCTCGCGGTTCGCCGCCATATCCTTCAGTGTCTCCAGCCAACTGGTAGACGGATCATTTGGACCCCAACCACGAAGACGTGAAGCACCTACTTTTCCTAAGTTTGCTGTACATTTTCTCATTCCTCGCTGCCACACCATCTGTTGACCTCCACGTGGTTTCTTCCGCTCCTGAGGGGGAATGGAGAATAGGACACGGTACGGTAGACGTGTGTTTGCCATACGTAACACATGTCCCAACCAACGAAGTCGACTAAACTGGATACGCTGTGACAGAACTTTCTCCGAATTAATACCCAACACCCGATTTCTGACCTCTCCGTTGCTTACTCGGCTATTCCATCCAATCCTAGCGGTACTACGTGGCACAGTATACACGGCCTTTCAACTTCAGTCGAGTATTAGGTCGCCGCCACAAGTGCTTCAGTTCAACGTACACCGCTCGAGCCTTGGATATACGCGTGCTAAACTCTAATACCGTGCTCCCATCTGTCGTCACGCAGCTACCGAGGTAGGTGAAGTGGTCGACAATTGCCAGCACCTCCCCATCGAGAATCAAGCTCGGAATTGTTGACGTCCAGTCTTGTAACATCACCTTGCACTTTGAAGGTGCAAAGCGTATGCCGAATGGAGCTACAGCTCTTGCGAGATTATCTAATGCTCGCTGAGCATGTTCCGTGCATTCGAACAAGCAGACAACATCGTCCGCGTAATCTAGGTCACACAGCTTTTCACTATTCCCTAGTTCGACGCCTACATCCTGAAGATTTTGCTGCGCACTCTCCATTATTTCGTCCATGACGAAGTTGAACAGGAATGGAGACAAAGGACATCCCTGTCGAACACCGCTGGTCGTTTCGAACCAACCGGATAGTTTACCGTAAACCCTAACTCGGCCAGAAGTATGAGAATACAATGATCTCATTAGGTTCACGAACTTCTGGGGCATACCTTTTCGATGAAGAACACTGAAAAGCGATGTTCGATCAACTGAATCGAAGGCACCTTTCAAGCCTGAGAAAATCATTATTGTCAGTCGGCGGTGCGTGTGACGCGTTTCAAGTAGTCGGCGGAGAGTAAAAATATGGTCGATGCATCCTCGACCTGAGCGGAATCCAGCCTGCTGCTCGCGGACATTCCTCTCGCGAGCCGGTGTAAGAAGATGCAGCAAAATCGAACCTAAAACTTTGGTGACTATCGGAATTAAGCTAATCCCACGACGATTACTGCAGTCATTGCGTATTCCCTTCTTGAAGATAGGAACAATCAATGACTCGCCCCATATTAACGGAATACGCTCCTCGTTCCAAATGTCACGGACCAAGATGGTGAGTGATTTTATCAACGCCTCACCACCCAGTTTGAAAAGAACTGAAGGAAGTTCGTCGGGACCTGCCGCTTTCCCTCGCTTTAGCGATCGAATACATGACTCTACTTCTACTTCCGATGGGGGCTAAAGTGATACCACCCAAGGAGTCGCAGTTGTTGACACGGGAGTAACTGCACTAGCACGAGGTTAGCAAAACTGTTCCTTGAAGTACTCGGCCCATCGGTTAAGCCTTTGTTGTTTGCTATGGATGGGTTCTCCATTTCTATCGCAAATCGTTTCACTGACCTGAGTTCGCCGTCCACCGGTGTCACGAATAAGTTTGTACAGTCTCTGACTGTTACCTGAAGAAGCTGCTATTTCCATTTCTTCGGCTACCTTGACCCATCAATTTTTGCGATCATTCTTAAGGCTTTTCGTAACTTGCCTTTGTAGCTTTCTCCGCATCTCATTCATCTCCCTACGGTTCGAGAGCTGACGTTTTTGCTCCATTATAATCAGCGACTCTTGCGAGATCCAGTGTCTTTGATGGACAACGGATCTAGGACCACAAGCAAAGCCTGCTTCCACGTGCATCGCCTGTTTGATATGAGCCTAATGCTCATCTACATTACTGTTCGTCGTAGATCGTAGCTCATGTGCTAACTTCTGCTCATAACGGGTGCGTACTTCTGGATCACACAAATGTTGCACGGCTAATCGGGTTTGCGGTTTGCGACGATGACCATGGAATTGGAGCGATAATCGCATTAAAACTAATGCATGGTCCGACTCTACGTACGTGTACCAGTAAGATCTACAGTTCTGAACAGAACTGCACCACCGGTAGCTTACGGCGATATGATCAATTTGACTCAAAGTACCTGTAGAGTTAGAACGCCATGTCGCTATGCGACGCGAGCTGTGTCGGAAATTGGTGCTAGACAAAAACAATCAATTGTCTGCACAAAACTGGAGAAGCCTATCCCCGTTATCTGTACGCTCAGCAGGTAAAGCACAACGGCCACCTAAACAGGCTTCTGACGCACTGAGTTTGCCAACTTGTGCATTGAAGTCACCAGCTAGCACTACAATGTCAGAACCTTTACTAATGCGAACGAGGGTGGCGAGTTCATCATAGAACTCATCTTTCTGC
Organism: Fasciola hepatica; assembly: GCA_948099385.1. Taxonomy (NCBI): domain Eukaryota; kingdom Metazoa; phylum Platyhelminthes; class Trematoda; order Plagiorchiida; family Fasciolidae; genus Fasciola; species Fasciola hepatica. The sequence continues at coordinate 17,124,518 of CANUEZ040000067.1, forward strand.
GCGTCTGAGCTGCAGTCCGTTGGGGCGTACGCCGATATCACAAACAAATTGCGCTTAACACAACTATCCTTTCGAACGCCAACTGACCCTTGGAGTCTCACAGCACATAAACGACTGTTAACAGGGATCCAGTCTAAAAGGGCAGCCTCAGCCTTCTCAGTCAAGACAATTCCTATACCACGTTGACTCACAGCTCTAGCTGCTTCGTCTCCTGAGGTGCGCAGGAAATGCCTTGATGAGATACCAGGAGCCGTTAGTTGAATTACACTGCTCGAATACTGGATACGCGTTTCACTTAAGCAGCAGACATCAATCTTCAGAGATTCTATTGTGAGCGCTAGGCACGCCTGCTGACCGGCCTGCATGAGTGTACGCACGTTGAAGGAGCCGAGATTCAGAGGTTGACGAGGCTTGAGGAAATGTGAGTTACCAGACAGAGGACTATTCCCGACACTATTTGACAATGAACAGTTGCGATTATCGGCTGTATTGTCAGTGGGAGCATTATGGGTGGATAGATGGGGCAAAGAGACGTGGTTACGGACAGAAGACAACGGTTGAATAAAAGAGAGGGAACTCTGAGCAGTAGCCCATTTATCACTACCCACCCCGCTCGATGCAACGGGCAACGCGGTACTGACTATCTTGCGCGACGGCCGATGCCGTATGGAATTCTTTCTATTCGCGCAGTTCATGGAAGATGTTGGACGGGTACTGCTAGGGTGTCCAACCGCAAATCATCATCGTACAGCGTTAAACAGTAGGGCAAGCCCCACTGACCACTGCCTTTCGCACCATGTTGCACGTTCAACTAGAAAGTACAAATATACAAGATGGACAGGGACTGGACCTGCGGGGGTGGGAAAAGGAAAGAACACCCTAGTAACCAACACACGGAATACACAGTCTAACTGTGCAAACGCACATCGATCAGTCATTCTGATTCGATAGAAAGTGACAACACGATCGCCACTGCTCGCGGTTCGTTGCCATATCCTTCAGTGTCTCCAGCCAACTGGTAGACGGATCATTTGGACCCCAACCACGAAGACGTGAAGCACCTACTTTTCCTAAGTTTGCTGTACATTTTCTCATTCCTCGCTGCCACACCATCTGTTGACCTCCACGTGGTTTCTTCCGCTCCTGAGGGGGAATGGAGAATAGGACACGGTACGGTAGACGTGTGTTTGCCATACGTAACACATGTCCCAACCAACGAAGTCGACTAAACTGGATACGCTGTGACAGAACTTTCTCCGAATTAATACCCAACACCCGATTTCTGACCTCTCCGTTGCTTACTCGGCTATTCCATCCAATCCTAGCGATACTACGTGGCACAGTATACACGGCCTTTCAACTTCAGTCGAGTATTAGGTCGCCGCCACAAGTGCTTCAGTTCAACGTACACCGCTCGAGCCTTGGATATACGCGTGCTAAACTCTAATACCGTGCTCCCATCTGTCGTCACGCAGCTACCGAGGTAGGTGAAGTGGTCGACAATTGCCAGCACCTCCCCATCGAGCATCAAGCTCGGAATTGTTGACGTCCAGTCTTGTAACATCACCTTGCACTTTGAAGGTGCAAAGCGTATGCCGAATGGAGCTACAGCTCTTGCGAGATTATCTAATGCTCGCTGAGCATGTTCCGTGCATTCGAACAAGCAGACAACATCGTCCGCGTAATCTAGGTCACACAGCTTTTCACTATTCCCTAGTTCGACGCCTACATCCTGAAGATTTTGCTGCGCACTCTCCATTATTTCGTCCATGACGAAGTTGAACAGGAATGGAGACAAAGGACATCCCTGTCGAACACCGCTGGTCGTTTCGAACCAACCGGATAGTTTACCGTAAACCCTAACTCGGCCAGAAGTATGAGAATACAATGATCTCATTAGGTTCACGAACTTCTGGGGCATACCTTTTCGATGAAGAACACTGAAAAGCGATGTTCGATCAACTGAATCGAAGGCACCTTTCAAGCCTGAGAAAATCATTATTGTCAGTCGGCGGTGCGTGTGACGCGTTTCAAGTAGTCGGCGGAGAGTAAAAATATGGTCGATGCATCCTCGACCTGAGCGGAATCCAGCCTGCTGCTCGCGGACATTCCTCTCGCGAGCCGGTGTAAGAAGATGCAGCAAAATCGAACCTAAAACTTTGGTGACTATCGGAATTAAGCTAATCCCACGACGATTACTGCAGTCATTGCGTATTCCCTTCTTGAAGATAGGAACAATCAATGACTCGCCCCATATTAACGGAATACGCTCCTCGTTCCAAATGTCACGGACCAAGATGGTGAGTGATTTTATCAACGCCTCACCACCCAGTTTGAAAAGAACTGAAGGAAGTTCGTCGGGACCTGCCGCTTTCCCTCGCTTTAGCGATCGAATACATGACTCTACTTCTACTTCCGATGGGGGCTAAAGTGATACCACCCAAGGAGTCGCAGTTGTTGACACGGGAGTAACTGCACTAGCACGAGGTTAGCAAAACTGTTCCTTGAAGTGCTCGGCCCATCGGTTAAGCCTTTGTTGTTTGCTATGGATGGGTTCTCCATTTCTATCGCAAATCGTTTCACTGACCTGAGTTCGCCGTCCACCGGTGTCACGAATAAGTTTGTACAGTCTCTGACTGTTACCTGAAGAAGCTGCTATTTCCATTTCTTCGGCTACCTTGACCCATCAATTTTTGCGATCATTCTTAAGGCTTTTCGTAACTTGCCTTTGTAGCTTTCTCCGCATCTCATTCATCTCCCTACGGTTCGAGAGCTGACGTTTTTGCTCCATTATAATCAGCGACTCTTGCGAGATCCAGTGTCTTTGATGGACAACGGATCTAGGACCACAAGCAAAGCCTGCTTCCACGTGCATCGCCTGTTTGATATGAGCCTAATGCTCATCTACATTACTGTTCGTCGTAGATCGTAGCTCATGTGCTAACTTCTGCTCATAACGGGTGCGTACTTCTGGATCACACAAATGTTGCACGGCTAATCGGGTTTGCGGTTTGCGACGATGACCATGGAATTGGAGCGATAATCGCATTAAAACTAATGCATGGTCCGACTCTACGTACGTGTACCAGTAAGATCTACAGTTCTGAACAGAACTGCACCACCGGTAGCTTACGGCGATATGATCAATTTGACTCAAAGTACCTGTAGAGTTAGAACGCCATGTCGCTATGCGACGCGAGCTGTGTCGGAAATTGGTGCTAGACAAAAACAATCAATTGTCTGCACAAAACTGGAGAAGCCTATCCCCGTTATCTGTACGCTCAGCAGGTAAAGCACAACGGCCACCTAAACAGGCTTCTGACGCACTGAGTTTGCCAACTTGTGCATTGAAGTCACCAGCTAGCACTACAATGTCAGAACCTTTACTAATGCGAACGAGGGTGGCGAGTTCATCATAGAACTCATCTTTCTGCGCGTTTGAGCTGCAGTCCGTTGGGGCGTACGCCGATATCACAAACAAATTGCGCTTAACACAACTATCCTTTCGAACGCCAACTGACCCTTGGAGTCTCACAGCACATAAACGACTGTTAACAGGGATCCAGTCTAAAAGGGCAGCCTCAGCCTTCTCAGTCAAGACAATTCCTATACCACGTTGACTCACAGCTCTAGCTGCTTCGTCTCCTGAGGTGCGCAGGAAATGCCTTGATGAGATACCAGGAGCAGTTAGTTGAATTACACTGCTCGAATACTGGATACGCGTTTCACTTAAGCAGCAGACATCAATCTTCAGAGATTCTATTGTGAGCGCTAGGCACGCCTGCTGACCGGCCTGCATGAGTGTACGCACGTTGAAGGAGCCGAGATTCAGAGGTTGACGAGGCTTGAGGAAATGTGAGTTACCAGACAGAGGACTATTCCCGACACTATTTGACAATGAACAGTTGCGATTATCGGCTGTATTGTCAGTGGGAGCATTATGGGTGGATAGATGGGGCAAAGAGACGTGGTTACGGACAGAAGACAACGGTTGAATAAAAGAGAGGGAACTCTGAGCAGTAGCCCATTTATCACTACCCACCCCGCTCGATGCAACGGGCAACGCGGTACTGACTATCTTGCGCGACGGCCGATGCCGTATGGAATTCTTTCTATTCGCGCAGTTCATGGAAGATGTTGGACGGGTACTGCTAGGGTGTCCAACCGCAAATCATCATCGTACAGCGTTAAACAGTAGGGCAAGCCCCATTGAACACTGCCTTTCTCACCATGTTGCACGTTCAACTAGAAAGTACGAATATACAAGATGGACAGGGACTGGACCTACGGGGGTGGGAAAAGGAAAGAACACCCTAGTAACCAACACACGGAATACACAGTCTAACTGTGCAAACGCACATCGATCAGTCATTCTGATTCGATAGAGAGTGACAACACGATCGCCACTGCTCGCGGTTCGTTGCCATATCCTTCAGTGTCTCCAGCCAACTGGTAGACGGATCATTTGGACCCCAACCACGAAGACGTGAAGCACCTACTTTTCCTAAGTTTGCTGTACATTTTCTCATTCCTCGCTGCCACACCATCTGTTGACCTCCACGTGGTTTCTTCCACTCCTGAGGAGGAATGGAGAATAGGACACGGTACGGTAGACGTGTGTTTGCCATACGTAACACATGTCCCAACCAACGAAGTCGACTAAACTGGATACGCTGTGACAGAACTTTCTCCGAATTAATACCCAACACTCGATTTCTGATTTCAGCATTGCTCACTCGGCTATTCCATCCAATCCTAGCAATACTACGCAAAAATCGGTGGCCGAAAACCTGAAAACGACGAATATGTTCAGCACGCAGACTCCGAGTCTCGCAACCATACAACAAAACTGAACGGACTGTGGCACAGTATACACGACCTTTCAGTTTCAGTGAAATGTCCAACAGCAAAACAGGAGAACGATTAGGGTCCTCATCCAAAGCCTTTAGTTCTAACAAGAACACCTGTTCGCAAGGCAGTGGAATGGCTAAGTGGAAGCGCATTCGCTGGAATCAGTTGTTCTACTGTTTTTATCAACTTAGCTGCCAGCTCAAGTCAGCCCTCAACCTAGATTAACAAGAGACTGGACTTTGTCTGGCCTCTATCAGTTGACCTATCAGGCATGATTGAATGTCCGGCTTAAGGAAGCCATCCTGTATAGCTCTTTGGGTCATAGAGGCTCGCAAGTCATCACACCACGTTCAGGTGCAGTCTCGTCGTGATGGGCATCAACCGATGGTAGCCTGTTCGGTGAAACTCGGAAGCTAGTAGAAGAAGGATAAGACGGAACATAATCAGGATTTCCACCAGTGGCACTGCAGCAGGCACGGTCGATCGAAGAACCCGTGGGGTGTGAAAACGGAACAGAAAGTGGGGAGAACAAATTATGTATGGTGTAGGAGGGTGTTTGTTCGTGGGCATGGAAGTGCAGTTAATCACAGCGGTAGAGTTTATCAAGGATGTTTGCGTTGCGGGCTATTGCACCATCCGGTCGCCCAGTCCAGGGTAGGCATTTCTGTTCGAAGATATCCCTTTAGCTTTAGCGTAGCCAAGCGCGTCCTGCAAGGCAGCAGGGTTGGTCCAGATGAGCCGGTGGCCAATTGAATGGTTCATTCGCCTCATCTGAAAGCCAGTGGGGGCCAGTGACTGAATGCTCAGTTCATACGCCCTTCGGATGAGGCCAAACATCCCGGGTACCCAGTAAACCCTTCCGCCACAGATGCCGGTGAGCAGTGTAGTACGCCACATGCGCCACCATGGTTGGTTTGCAATCAGAAGTTAGCCATCGCCCCTAGACTGACTATTAGTCAGCCAACGTGCTGAAGTGCGCCGGGCATTCGTTTTCGTCCTCTCACTTTAGTGGGAACACCTCCGTCACGAGAAGGCCGTGGGTAGGACTTCTTCAGCAGAGGCTGTGACAGACGCACGTTCATTCGGGAGCATTTAGAGAGGCGTTTAGTACGAGAAGCCAACTCGGAACCTGAGACATCCACCCCCGACTGCACTGAGGCATTTAGTGGCCAGTTCCTCTGAATCCCAGGATGAATTCTATCGGGATTTGTCCCGGACGTTTTGAGGTGTTCGCTCAGCGAACGAGGTGGTGTGTGTTGGAGGTATTCAACGCCCAAGTTGATTGTTTAGGGGTTTCTGAAAGGCCCTTTTGCTGTCCCGGCAATGATAATGGCGATCGTGTCATCCGCCTGTGTTTCAACCACAAACTGTTTCTGGCGAGTACGAACTTCTGCACAAGGAGCGGCATGGACACACATGGCGTTCACCCAGGTCTTCACAACGTTGGACTCAGATTAGCTATATCGGCTTCGGTCACCGCTGGCGTGGATCAATTGAAGAGTGGCGTTCATTTTGGTCCACGCTCGTGCACCATCACGACGAGACAGCATCTTGACGTGGTGTGATGGCTTGTGCGCCTCTATGACCCAAAGAGCTATACAGGATTGCTTCTTTAAGTCGGACATGCAATCATACTTGACAGGTCAATGGGTAGAGGTCAGACAAAGTTCAGTCTCCTGGTCCTCCGGATTGGGGGTAGATTTGAGCTGGCAACTCAATCGGCAAAATCAGTGGAAAAATAATTGATCCAAGAAAATGGGCTTCCACTAAGCCATCCCGCTGCCTTGCGGATAGGTTCTTGTTAGAACTAAAGGCTTTGGACGAGGACCCTAATCGTTCTCGTGCTTTGTGGCTGGACACCCTAGCAGTACCCGTCCAACATCTCCCATGAACTGCACGAATACAAAGAATTTCATACTGCATCGGTCGTCGAGCAGGATAATCAGGACCGCGCTGCCCATTGCATCGAGCGGGGTGGGTAGTGATAAGTGGGCTACTTCTCAGAGTTCCCTCTCTTTTATTCAACCTTTGTCTTCTGTCCGTAACCACTTCTCTTTGCCCCATCTATCCACCCATAATGCTCCCACTGACAATACAGCCGATAATCGCAACTGTTCATTGTCAAATAGTGTCGGGAATAGTCCTCTGTCTGGTAACTCACATTTCCTCAAGCCTCGTCAACCTCTGAATCTCGGCTCCTTCAACGTGCGTACACTCATGCAGGCCGGTCAGCAGGCGTGCCTAGCGCTCACAATAGAATCTCTGAAGATTGATGTCTGCTGCTTAAGTGAAACGCGTATCCAGTATTCGAGCAGTGTAATTCAACTAACTGCTCCTGGTATCTCATCAAGGCATTTCCTGCGCACCTCAGGAGACGAAGCAGCTAGAGCTGTGAGTCAACGTGGTATAGGAATTGTCTTGACTGAGAAGGCTGAGGCTGCCCTTTTAGACTGGATCCCTGTTAACAGTCGTTTATGTGCTGTGAGACTCCAAGGGTCAGTTGGCGTTCGAAAGGATAGTTGTGTTAAGCGCAATTTGTTTGTGATATCGGCGTACGCCCCAACGGACTGCAGCTCAGACGCGCAGAAAGATGAGTTCTATGATGAACTCGCCACCCTCGTTCGCATTAGTAAAGGTTCTGACATTGTAGTGCTAGCTGGTGACTTCAATGCACAAGTTGGCAAACTCAGTGCGTCAGAAGCCTGTTTAGGTGGCCGTTGTGCTTTACCTGCTGAGCGTACAGATAACGGGGATAGGCTTCTCCAGTTTTGTGCAGACAATTGATTGTTTTTGTCTAGCACCAATTTCCGACACAGCTCGCGTCGCATAGCGACATGGCGTTCTAACTCTACAGGTACTTTGAGTCAAATTGATCATATCGCCGTAAGCTACCGGTGGTGCAGTTCTGTTCAGAACTGTAGATCTTACTGGTACACGTACGTAGAGTCGGACCATGCATTAGTTTTAATGCGATTATCGCTCCAATTCCATGGTCATCGTCGCAAACCGCAAACCCGATTAGCCGTGCAACATTTGTGTGATCCAGAAGTACGCACCCGTTATGAGCAGAAGTTAGCACATGAGCTACGATCTACGACGAACAGTAATTCAGATGAGCATTAGGCTCATATCAAACAGGCGATGCACGTGGAAGCAGGCTTTGCTTGTGGTCCTAGATCCGTTGTCCATCAAAGACACTGGATCTCGCAAGAGTCGCTGATTATAATGGAGCAAAAACGTCAGCTCTCGAACCGTAGGGAGATGAATGAGATGCGGAGAAAGCTACAAAGGCAAGTTACGAAAAGCCTTAAGAATGATCGCAAAAATTGATGGGTCAAGGTAGCCGAAGAAATGGAAATAGCAGCTTCTTCAGGTAACAGTCAGAGACTGTACAAACTTATTCGTGACACCGGTGGACGGCGAACTCAGGTCAGTGAAACGATTTGCGATAGAAATGGAGAACCCATCCATAGCAAACAACAAAGGCTTAACCGATGGGCCGAGTACTTCAAGGAACAGTTTTGCTAACCTCGTGCTAGTGCAGTTACTCCCGTGTCAACAACTGCGACTCCTTGGGTGGTATCACTTTAGCCCCCATCGGAAGTAGAAGTAGAGTCATGTATTCGATCGCTAAAGCGAGGGAAAGCGGCAGGTCCCGACGAACTTCCCCCAGTTCTTTTCAAACTGGGTGGTGAGGCGTTGATAAAATCACTCACCATCTTGGTCCGTGACATTTGGAACGAGGAGCGTATTCCGTTAATATGGGGCGAGTCATTGATTGTTCCCATCTTCAAGAAGGGAATACGCAATGAATGCAGTAATCGTCGTGGGATTAGCTTAATTCCGATAGTCACCAAAGTTTTAGGTTCGATTTTGCTGCATCTTCTTACACCGGCTCGCGAGAGGAATGTCCGCGAGCAGCAGGCTGGATTCCGCTCAGGTCGAGGATGCATCGACCATATTTTTACTCTCCGCCGACTACTTGAAACGCGTCACACGCACCGCCGACTGACAATAATGATTTTCTCAGGCTTGAAAGGTGCCTTCGATTCAGTTGATCGAACATCGCTTTTCAGTGTTCTTCATCGAAAAGGTATGCCCCAGAAGTTCGTGAACCTAATGAGATCATTGTATTCTCATACTTCTGGCCGAGTTAGGGTTTACGGTAAACTATCCGGTTGGTTCGAAACGACCAGCGGTGTTCGACAGGGATGTCCTTTGTCTCCATTCCTGTTCAACTTCGTCATGGACGAAATAATGGAGAGTGCGCAGCAAAATCTTCAGGATGTAGGCGTCGAACTAGGGAATAGTGAAAAGCTGTGTGACCTAGATTACGCGGACGATGTTGTCTGCTTGTTCGAATGCACGGAACATGCTCAGCGAGCATTAGATAATCTCGCAAGAGCTGTAGCTCCATTCGGCATACGCTTTGCACCTTCAAAGTGCAAGGTGATGTTACAAGACTGGACGTCAACAATTCCGAGCTTGATGCTCGATGGGGAGGTGCTGGCAATTGTCGACCACTTCACCTACCTCGGTAGCTGCGTGACGACAGATGGGAGCACGGTATTAGAGTTTAGCACGCGTATATCCAAGGCTCGAGCGGTGTACGTTGAACTGAAGCACTTGTGGCGGCGACCTAATACTCGACTGAAGTTGAAAGGCCGTGTATACTGTGCCACAGTCCGTTCAGTTTTGTTGTATGGTTGCGAGACTTGGAGTCTGCGTGCTGAACATATTCGTCGTTTTCAGGTTTTCGGCCACCGATTTTTGCGTAGTTGTGCTAGGATTGGATGGAATAGCCGAGTGAGCAATGCTGAAATCAGAAATCGAGTGTTGGGTAATAATTCGGAGAAAGTTCTGTCACAGCGTATTCAGATTAGTCGACTTCGTTGGTTGGGACATGTGTTACGTATGGCAAACACACGTCTACCGTACCGTGTCCTATTCTCCATTCATCCTCAGGAGTGGAAGAAACCATGTGGAGGTCAACAGATGGTGTGGCAGCGAGGAATGAGAAAATGTACAGCAAACTTAGGAAAAGTAGGTGCTTCACGTCTTCGTGGTTGGGGTCCAAAAGATCCGTCTATTAGTTGGCTGGAGACTCTGAAGGATATGGCAACGAATCGGGAACAGTGGTGATAGTGTTGTCACTTTCTATCGAATCAGAATGACTGATCGATGTGCTATTGTACGGTTGGACTACGTTTTCCGTGTGTTTGCTATAAATGCGCTCTTTCCTTTTCCGATTCCTGTAGGTCCTTTCCCTGTCCATCTTGTATATTCATGCTTTCTAATTCAACGTGCAACATGGTGAGAAAGGCAGTGTTCAGTGGGGCTTGCCCTTCTGTTTAACGATGATGATGATGATGATATTAATTTTTGTCTCTGATGTACCTGGGAGTTAGAAAAGGGACGGGACAATTGATCCGTGATAAGAATTTGTGGAAACTTTAACGATTGACTTTAAGCTAATCAGCTAGTTTGCGTGTATTATGACTTTTATTCCAGGTGCTCTGAATCCGCCTGCATCATCAGTTTTCCTGGTTAGCAGTAAACGACTGTCTATGTTTACCCTTTATCTGATATTCATCGAGTGTAGATATTTAGTGATATTGTCCTAAGTGTATCGGTTGAACAACAGACATCAGAGTCAAGACGTAGTGGTGTCTAAACGGATCAGCTGCTTTATCCATTAGCGTCGCACTTCGGTGCTCTGGTTTTAGTTTCGAAACACGTTGATCCAATAAACACGATTTATATTTCCACCGATGTACGGAGTACCCACGCTTTCTAATTCAGCGCGCGAAAGGCTGTGGTCAATGGGGCTTGCCCTACTGTTTATCGCTATACGATGATGACGATGATGATGATGGAGTACCCACAAGCACCAGAATTCTTCTGTGGGAATATTGTAATAGGGTTATTCCTTCCTTTTTCTCTCTCTCTTTACGCACACTATGAAACAGTCGGTCGTGTACGCGTTCGCACGATTCGAAAAGCGGGAAATTTCTTTACTCTGTTGAAATACGTGTAATAGATGAATTGCGATGCACCTCTTTCTAATTAATCCTTTTTTTTCTATAGCGCATCGATGAATTCCTCTCGCTTTCGTCGATTCACCAATCCAACACGCCAGAATCGCGCCAAATGGCGTTCGGGTTTTTGGCCGCCCGAAAATTTTCTGTCGCTCAAGCTCTTGAATTGTACCATAATTACCAGGTTTGTTTTGCGTTATCACCGGATCGGTCTATTCTACTGGTTTTTCATAGTCCATGTTATTTCGTGAAGATTTTTGCGGCGTAATAGATCCATTCGAGGAAGAGGTGCGACGGGAATTATTGTCCGGGAAATTTGTCATTCTGGTCAGTTGAAATTCTCATTCCGGTAAATCCTGTTGCGATTTTCTGTACTTTAGAATGATGCAGATTCATCAGGCGCTCGGGTAGCACAGTTTTTTGTCCGTCTTTTTCGCAGTTCTACCAATCACCAAGCCCTGTTGAAAAGCATTCTATTCCAATTGGATGCGGCGTTCAAAAAGTGAGTATTAGTAATTTTTCTTCCTTGTGCACGAATTCCATTTCGCTCCCTTTTTTCGACCAAGCTGTTTTGCTCTCCACTAAACGATGCTGCAACGTAGCAACCCAAACCGGAGCACAGGAGTGCGAATTTTATTGTAGGAAGAACCGGACTGATATGACCAAACGTTTGAGAAACGAGGAACAAAGTTAGCTTATTCAGATGTGTGTGTGTGTGTGTGTGTGTGTGATGAGTTTGTTACGGATGCACGAATAAAACAAATCGCTTGGAGTAAGGTCCCGATTAGGCTCTGATCAATACGTATTGACACCATAAACTTAGAATACAAGCCGAGAATGGTCAACGAAATGGTGTACAAAGCACATGACAGGAGGACATAATTCTAAAATTACGGTTATTGATTGCACACGGAAATGCTGTTCTCTTATGGTTTTAAGGTTAAACAGTTTACCTTTTCAGTCGGGTAAGATCATTCTCTCTCCACTCACACACATGGTGTACATACATTTGTCTCTTTCTTTGCACTTCACGTTATTTTTACATTTTCATGACTTTTACGATGATTTGCAGTGACAGCACACAAAGAAAGCCAACACTAACTTGCGTCATTGTCCCACTGGTTCGTGTGCTGTGACCTTTCCGCCGTTTGCACATCCATTGACTTGATGCCCCATCAGACGTAGGAGTACGATCCATCATGGTTTGCTTAGGTGATCGCCTTATGATTGTGATATACCCAACCGCACATTTAGTTTCAATAACAAACAAAGTGCCGTCTACCAAATTCACAGTGGCACATTGACTGCAGTGTTTCGTACGAGTGCGATATCTGTATGCCTACGGCACTGCTGACATTGCCCATTGCTTCACTGATTTGGATTTTTTCAAGTGTGACCAACCGCCACGTCAATTCCGTTCCAAAAAGCATACCTATCCTACCACTCTTCTGTTGACCCTAAGGTTGTTAACTGTCCATCATATACCTTCCACTAAACGTAGACGAGGAATCCTTTAGAGTTCAGGCTGATACAGTTAGACCCACATCGATGGAGTATTTTTTTACCGTCTTTTATCACCGTTGCCCTATTTCTAAACTTCTTGCAGCTGTTCCATGTTTGTTCTGTTTTGTGCAACTTGTTGTCTGCGGTTATAGCTTTGGCCTCCGTCACGCAGAACGATGTTTATTGCTAACATCCCTCAGAAGCACGAATTTCTCTGTAAGTCTCAGTATTCCTCCGATATCGCTTACAGAAAGACGTCCATGTTATCCGAGACCCAGTGCGTGGTTTCCAGTGTCCTTCTGCGTAGCACCGAAGTAGTATGCTATCGATCGGTGTCCGATTAAAAGTGTTATAATCTTCAGGGTGTTACGGTCGCTCTTGACCAGTGGCTCTTCCATTTTTATGGTCTTAGCATCCCTCTTATGCTGCGTTATGGCTAAGTCCAGCAGGGACGGGCGTTGCCGTCTTCTGCACCTGGTTGCCTGCGACACGTATTGTATTAACGCCTTGTTCATTGACCCCCTAAGTGCTTTTTCATCCTACCAGTTGGTTTCCGTAAGGCTAAGATCCCCGGTTATTAGTAGCTCCTGCCATCCGGCCCGTACTCATCTATGACTGCGAAACCTGGCCACTACGAGCTGAGGATACCAGAAGGCTGGAGGTTTTCGACTACTGGTGCCTGCGGCAAATCCTCAAAGTCAAGTGGCGCGACAGGGTGTCCAACGACGAGATAAGGAGACGATGCTCTCCCCGTCCTCCTCCAACGTCGACGACTTCAGTGGTTCGGCCATACGCTTCGGCGACCCGAGTCAGAGATAACCAAGCAAACACTCTGCCCCACTCCCTGCCCTGGTCGGCGCGTTGTCGCCTTGGTGGGCGGCTCAAAGCATGGACCAGTAGACGTAGAGCTTCTAGGCCTCCGGTCGATTTATGGAGCCCGGCGATGGAAAAAGAACTGGATCAGGATCCGTACGGAGCTTGCCCCTGACCGCCGCGCGTGGTCAGCGGTGGTCCGTGATATCCATGGAGTCGACTTGTCTTCTCGCAAGAGATAGTCGCGTGAAAGTAAGAGTAAGTAAGTATTGCAGCCTCGACGGCTTACTGCACCATTGAGGATAATCGACGACGAGACCCTAACAACCACATGAGGTCCCGGTAGATCAGGCGTGATGATGAGCTATCACGACGAGACTGCATCTTGACGTGGTGTGCTGGCTTGTGCGCCTCTATGACCCAAAGAGCTATACAGGATTGCTTCTTTAAGTCGGAGATGCAATCATACTTGACAGGTCAATGGGTAGAGGTCAGACAAAGTTCAGTCTCCTGGTCCTCCAGATTGGGAGTTGATTTGAGCTGGCAACTCAATCGGCAAAATCAGTGGAAAAATAATTGATCCAAGCAAATGGGCTTCCACTAAGCCATCCCGCTGCCTTGCGGATAGGTTCTTGTTAGAACTAAAGGCTTTGGACGAGGACCCTAATCGTTCTCGTGCTTTGTGGCTGGACACCCTAGCAGTACCCGTCCAACATCTCCCATGAACTGCACGAATACAAAGAATTTCATACTGCATCGGTCGTCGAGCAGGATAATCAGGACCGCGCTGCCCATTGCATCGAGCGGGGTGGGTAGTGATAAGTGGGCTACTGCTCAGAGTTCCCTCTCTCTCTTATTCAACCTTTGTCTTCTGTCCGTAACCACTTCTCTTTGCCCCATCTATCCACCCATAATGCTCCCACTGACAATACGGTCTGTACTCGCAACGATTCACTGTCAAATAGTGTCGGGAATAATCCTGTGTCTGGTAACGCACATTTCCTCAAGCCTCGTCAACCTCTGAATCTCGGCTCCTTCAGCGTGCGTACACTCATGCAGGCCGGTCAGCAGGCGTGCCTAGCGCTCACAATAGAATCTCTGAAGATTGATGTCTGCTGCTTAAGTGAAACGCGTATCCAGGATTCGAGCAGTGTAATTCAACTAACTGCTCCTGGTATCTCATCGAGGTATTTCCTGCGCACCTCAGGAGACGAAGCAGCTAGAGCTGTGAGTCAACGTGGTATAGGAATTGTCTTGACTGAGAAGGCTGAGGCTGCCCTTTTAGACTGGATCCCTGTTAACAGTCGTTTATGTGCTGTGAGACTCCAAGGGTCAGTTGGCGTTCGAAAGGATAGTTGTGTTAAGCGCAATTTGTTTGTGATATCGGCGTACGCCCCAACGGACTGCAGCTCAGACGCGCAGAAAGATGAGTTCTATGATGAACTCGCCACCCTCGTTCGCATTAGTAAAGGTTCTGACATTGTAGTGCTAGCTGGTGACTTCAATGCACAAGTTGGCAAACTCAGTGCGTCAGAAGCCTGTTTAGGTGGCCGTTGTGCTTTACCTGCTGAGCGTACAGATAACGGGGATAGGCTTCTCCAGTTTTGTGCAGACAATTGATTGTTTTTGTTCAGCACCAATTTCCGACACAGCTCGCGTCGCATAGCGACATGGCGTTCTAACTCTACAGGTACTTTGAGTCAAATTGATCATATCGCCGTAAGCTACCGGTGGTGCAGTACTGTTCAGAACTGTAGATCTTACTGGTACACGTACGTAGAGTCGGACCATGCATTAGTTTTAATGCGATTATCGCTCCAATTCCATGGTCATCGTCGCAAACCGCAAACCCGATTAGCCGTGCAACATTTGTGTGATCCAGAAGTACGCACCCGTTATGAGCAGAAGTTAGCACATGAGTTACGATCTACGACGAACAGTAATGTAGATGAGCATTAGGCTCATATCAAACAGGCGATGCACGTGGAAGCAGGCTTTGCTTGTGGTCCTAGATCCGTTGTCCATCAAAGACACTGGATCTCGCAAGAGTCGCTGATTATAATGGAGCAAAAACGTCAGCTCTCGAACCGTAGGGAGATGAATGAGATGCGGAGAAAGCTACAAAGGCAAGTTACGAAAAGCCTTAAGAATGATCGCGATAATTGGTGAGTCAGGATAGCCGAACAACTGGAAGTAGCACTTGCTCCAGGTAAAAGTCAAAGACTATTCAAACTTATTCGTGACACCGGTGGACGGCGAACTCAGGTCAGTGAAACGATTTGCGATAGAAATGAAGAGCCTGTTAGTGGTAAACAGCAGAGGCTTGACCGTTGGGCCGAGTACTTCAAGGAGTAGTTTAGCTTGCCGCGCTATAGTGTAGTTACTCTTGTGTCAAAAACTGCGACTCCTTGGGTGGTATCATTTGAGCCCCATCTTAGGTGGAAGTAGAATCGAGCACTCGATTACTAAAACGAGGGAAAGCAGCCGGTCTCGACGGACTCCTTCATGTTCTTTTCAAAATGGGTGGAATACCTTGACGAAATTCTTCACCACCTTGATCCGTGACGTTTGAAACCAGGAACGTATTTCGTTATTACGGGGTGAGCCATTGATCATACCCATCTTCAAGAAGGGAATACGCAATGACTGTAGTAATCATTGTGGGATTAGCTTAATTCCGATAGTCACCAAAGTATTAGCCTCGATTCTGCCGCACCGTCTTACACCGGCTCGCGAGAGGAATGCCCGTGAACAGTAGGCTGGATTCCGCCCAGGTCGAGGATGCATCGACCAGATTTTTACTCTTCGCTGACTGCTTGAAACGCGTCACACACACACACACCGCCGACCGACAATAATGGTTTTCATCTACTTGAAAGATGCCTTCGATTCAGTTGACCGAACAGCGCTATTCAGTGCTCTTCACCGAAGAGGCATGCCAGAAGGGTTCGTGAATCTACTGAGATCACTGTATTCTCATACTAAGTGAGGGTTTAAGCTGAATTATCCAGTCTTTTCGAAACGACCAGCACTGTTCGAAAAGGATGTGCCATTTCTGTTCAACTTCGTCATCGACCAGATAGTGGAGAATGTCTTGCTAACCCTTCTTCATGTGGGCGTCGAATCAGGAAATAGTGAAAAGTTATGAGACCAAGATTAATCGGACGACGTTGTCTGCTTGTTCGAATGCAAGGAACATGCTCAACGTGCACTAGATAGACTCTCAAGAGCTGTAGCTCCATTCGGCATACGCTTTGCACCTTCAAAGTGCAAGGTGATGTTACAAGACTGGACGTCAACAATTCCGAGCTTGATTCTCGATGGGGAGGTGCTGGCAATTGTCGACCACTTCACCTACCTCGGTAGCTGCGTGACGACAGATGGGAGCACGGTATTAGAGTTTAGCACGCGTATATCCAAGGCTCGAGCGGTGTACGTTGAACTGAAGCACTTGTGGCGGCGACCTAATACTCGACTGAAGTTGAAAGGCCGTGTATACTGTGCCACAGTCCGTTCAGTTTTGTTGTATGGTTGCGAGACTTGGAGTCTGCGTGCTGAACATATTCGCCGTTTTCAGGTTTTCGGCCACCGATTTTTGCGTAGTTGTGCTAGGATTGGATGGAATAGCCGAGTGAGCAATGCTGAAATCAGAAATCGAGTTTTGAGTATTAATTCGGAGAAAGTTCTGTCACAGCGTATTCAGATTAGTAGACTTCGTTGGTTGGGACATGTGTTACGTATGGCAAACACACGACTACCGTACTGTGTCCTATTCTCCATTCATCCTCAGGAGTGGAAGAAACCATGTGGAGGTCAACAGATGGTGTGGCAGCGAGGAATGAGAAAATGTACAGCAAACTTAGGAAAAGTAGGTGCTTCACGTCTTCGTGGTTGGAGTCCAAAAGATCCGTCTATTAGTTGGCTGGAGACACTGAAGGATATGGCAACGAATCGGGAACAGTGGTGATCGTGTTGTCACTTTCTATCGAATCAGAATGACTGATCGATGTGCTATTGTACAGTTGGACTACGTTTTCCGTGTGTTTGCTATAAATGCGCTCTTTCCTTTTCCGATTCCTGTAGGTCCTTTCCCTGTCCATCTAGTATATTCATGCTTTCTAATTCAACGTGCAACATGGTGAGAAAGGCAGTGTTCAATGGGGCTTGCCCTACTGTTTAACGCTGTACGACGAGCCTGATGACTGTTGATTTCCATCTGTGCTGGAATAACTCTCAGAGTTTGAAGAAGCCGTCGACCGAGGAGTCCCAGACACCCATTTAAAAAATTAGCTTACTTCCAAAACTGATAAATTATGACAATCTGCACTTTGCTCGAAGTTAATACATTCGGGTTTCCAAATAATCTTGTGGAACCTCATTAATAAGGTTACACTGCTCCCTTGTCTGTCATCCGTCTAGTCTTGTCCGTGGGGTATAGTTGTGGAAATGTGTACTTTCTTTTTCAGGCTCTAACCAAATGTTTGGTAATAGTGACGACGTCGAATACTGTTCACCCCTTCACCCTTGTTTGCTTCTGCTTTTGCTTTCATACGACTTTCTCTTGCGAGAAGATAGTTCGGCTTCTTGGATGTCTTTGAGGATAGCTGTTCACGTGTTCCGATCGGCGACAAGGTGTGCACACCGTGAAATCCTGTTATTGCCCCATTCGCGTACGTCGAAGATCGACTGGAGGTCACGGCGATCCATGTCTGCCCCAATAGTGCTAACCCACGTCTTCATTTGGGTCCCAAGGTGGCATTTTCTGTCGGCGCAGGGTGATGGCGATAGACACCTCCTCATAGGTTCCGTTTCGGGTCGTCGTAGGACCTCTGTAAGTGACGTCGGCGGAGGAAAGAGGAAAGTCGTTCTGAATTCGCACAGTCTTGACGCACAGCGAAGTTTGTGACGCGATCATACCACTTGACTTTGGCCACTTAGCGGAGGCACCAGTGGTCAAACCTCTCCAGTCTTTTCGTGTTGTTTACGCTCAACGGTCAAGTTTCGCAGGCGTACGTAAGAGCTGGGTGAACGGCAGCTCGATATAAGTGGAGCTTCGTGTGAAGGCTTATTTCGCTGTGAGACCACAGTGACTGGCGACGATTTCGTCGGCGACCTCGAGGTCTGTAACTCAAGAGTCGTGGCCAAGTTGTACTCCTCGAAATTTGTTGAGGGTGCGCTGCATTATCCAGTCAGTAGCGTAGTTAAATGGTACTGGCGATAGAGGGCATCCTTGGCGGACGCCGGAGTAGATTGAGAACTCTGGTGACTCTTTGCCGTAGGAGCGGACGTGCGCTTTTGTTGCTGAGTAGTACGATCCTATCAATCTGATGTACTTTTCGGACATTCCGTCGTTTCGCAGTATGTCCCAGAGTGACTGGCTTTCAGTGGAGTCGAATGCTGTCCGAAAGTCAATGAAGCACGCTATGGTGGGTTGCTGAAATTTATAGTGATGTTCTAGGATTCACCCGTTTCGTGAAGACCTGGTCAACATATACTCATCCTCGACGAAAACCACTCTGGTTGGAACGTGTTCGCGCGTCCCGAACAGCAACAAGAAGATTTAACGGAATTGTCGCAGAAAGCTTAGCCGCTATATCGATGAGACTGATACCCCTGTAGTTTGCGCAGGCAGTCTTGTCACCCTTTTTCGGTGTAGGCAGTAGGATAGAGGTTGACCAATCTTTGGGGAAAAGATCGGTGACCCAAATACGACGGAAGAGCGTACTTAGTGGGTCCTGCAGAAGTAGCAAACAGGATTTGGAGACCTCAGGTGGTATGCCATCCTCCCTCAGTGACTTTTTGTTTTTCATCGTTTGAGCTGCGGCGACGACTTCCGATCCGTTTGGGGGCCCGAGGTCGATTGAATATTATTCTATATCGCTTGGTACCATTATACAAACATATTGGATGGGAGGGAAGTTGAGCAGCTGACTGAAGTGTTCGACCCATCTTTAAAGCTTCTGGTCGGAGCCCGATATGAGGCGACCCAGTCTTCGCATACCGTGGGAGGAGAAAGTTGCGCCTTTCCCGAAGAAGATCGCGTGAGTCGGAAAAGCTTCCCAAAGTCTTCAACAGCTGATGCTGATTTCATGCGGCCTGGAATCTCAGACCAATATCGTTTACGGTTGCTCCTCGCTGAGCGTGTTGCTTCACGGCAAAGGTTGTGGTAACCAGGCGAATTACGGAGTCTCGCGTCTTTAGCCTTAGCGCAGCGGTTCAGGGTTTCTGCAGAGATCCCATCTTTTCCGTACCACTTTGTCTTGCCGAACTTTTCTAGGGAGACGCCGGCGATGGATAATTTTAGCCTCGTCAATTGTCCATCTACGCTACCATCCTCGTTGATCGCAGTTACTTTGGACGAGATCGCATTTGACAGGGCTTGAACGTTGTTCGTGATTGTTAGCTTGGAAATATCTACTCTGCAGTGAGGACGAAATTTTTGCCGCACTGAAAGGTGAAGCTTGAGACGAGTACGTACCAGCGTGTGATCCGTGCCGTTGGCGTTTCCCGTTGCGCCGCCCCGGTATGCCCGACAGTTCTGGACAGATGATGCCCAACGGAAGCGCTGTCCTTCCGTCGTAGGAATGTCAAGTCATCAAGTGCCTTTTGGGACGCTGGAAGCGTGTATTGGTGACGACCAGTCGATTGAGGTTTGCAAACGTGACGAGGCGATCGCCATTTTCACATCGCTCACCGAGGCCAAATTTCCCCAGTACATGTTGGATATACTCGTCTGTTGGTCCTGTGTGGGCGTTCCAATCTCCTGAAATCAACAAGGTATTACTCCCGAGAACCCGGTTGACTGAATTTTGAAGGTCAATGCTGAAGGCATTTTTAGTGGTTGGTTCAGTATGTAGCGTTGGGGCGTAGACTGCAATCACAGTCACGTTGGGTGGAGTACTCCTGAACCATGCCACGGTAGTTCTTGGATAAGCTGATTCTTAAGAGATCAGGGCGTTGTGTGCTTGACTGTTCATTGTCATTGCGACTCCATGGTGCCCAGAATTGTCTGTTGGCCCACTGTGGTACATCCAGTAGGATGCGTCCGTTTGAGTGACTTGAATATGTCGGCAGTCGGAGTTGAGTAGGCATACTTCGGACAGACAAGCTACGTCAATTCCGTAGTCGTCGAGTATGCATATGGTAATGCACTGATCGCAGAAAAACCAGGCGCTGTCCTCCCAGGGGACAGAGTTTTTAACTTAGAGTATGCCGATGGTATCGCCTTGCTGAGCGAAAGTGCACAGGCAATTCAACACACATTGGATCGCTTGACGATTAAAGTGTCCCGATACGATATGTGCCTTGCACCTTCAAAATGCAAGGTACTGCTTCAAGATAAGTAACAGCTTGTGCCTGAACTTATTGTGGTGATCAGTTAGATGTAGTCAGTAGCTTTAAGTACCTCAGGAGCTTGATCCGAGCTGGTGGTGCTTTTGGGGAGGAGATCACATCACGAGTTGCGAGAGCCAGGGCAGCTTTCGCGAACCTGCACCACCTGTGATGCCGCCATGACATCCGGCTTTCCCTCAAGGGAAGGGTGTACAGTGCCACAGGTCATAGTGCTCTTTACGGTTGTGAGACCCAGCGCATCCTACTGATCTTCGCGCATGGCTGCCAGTGTCGCTGTAAGAAGTCGTTCGCTATTCGGTATAGGTCATCGAGGCACAGGGGTCGATTTAACCCTATCGACTGGGCGGATTTGCTAGGTAGCCTAAGCAGGAGTGTCCGTCTTCGCATGCTTGGCGCCACCTAGTCGAGGATTTTAGACCTTAGTTACCCTCTACCTCGTTTTGCCCGCCTATCACTCGGTTTGCCGGAGTGTGGCCGCTGATGCATGCCTCTTCTTCGTGGGGCCAAGGGTGAGAGTAGGGCAAGTGATGAAGATCAGAGAGGTGGAAAACACCCCAGGGCGCATGACATTCTATTAACTGAGTTTCTACTCCTCTCAGATGTATCATACATCCCTTTTTATTCTAGAGGCTACAAGCTTTTATGTACCATTTCGATTGTACCCTTATTGGTACGTCCGTCTTGTTTACACCTAGAATGCCCTTGGACGCAAAATGTGAGATAATGTTCAGTTTTCGATATTATCGTCGCCGCTCTTACTGTTTCCTAAAGGTTTCGGTGACTGCCGTTCTCAGAGACCAGTGCGCCCATGCACGTTCTCACGAAGTCGATATTGACGTGTTTGGGAGACTACTGATTTTGGTGTGTTCACAGTTTCCTCCTACAACCTCTGCCCACCTAATTTCTCTCATTTTTACCGCCGGCCCCTCTGTTCTTATTCGTTCCTTCGGTGTTGTTTTTGTTTGCAGTTTATTCCCAAGTCTAAGGTATTTTGAGCTCTGTCCTCATCGTCTTTTGCTGGGCTAGGCTTAGAATTTTATTTTCGATTGTTGTTCAAAAGTTTCCGCTTCCTTTGTACATTTGTTTTCGACATTCAACGCATTATTCTCTGCTCACTAAGCAGTCTGTAGCCTTTCTAAGTAGCGTCATTTCGAGATTTCGAATAGTATAAAGGAATCCTTGCTGCTTCGCAAAAGTTGAACTTCGAATGTGATTAAGCACCAAAACGTCGACTGTCCCCCCCCCCCAAAGTAACGTGGACAACAAATATCTTCAGAAAATGTATTTCTCAGTAGTTTTATTTCACCTCTCTATGGGCTGTCATTCCGCCTACTGGTAAATGGTTCTATACCTAGTATTTTATAATTTTTCACGTCAAATTATATAGGTTCCTTTTTTACCTCCAAGCGCGAAGTTGGCATGAGTTCAGAAAGACCACTTGATAGATCCAGTGTCCACAGCCTTGTAAGCCTGTATCCATCGTGAACATTTTTATATTTTATGCACTAATTTTATTCCCCACCAAACATTGCAATTCTAGATCAATGAATGCCGAGGACTATGGATAAATAAGTAAAATAAAATTATGATAGCTAGTTCGGCTAGAACTCAGTTAGATCACTTCGGTGGTAGACAGCAATCCGCTGTTGTCCTGCTCGTTACCACACCTGATCTTTTGAGATTTTATGTGGTTCACCACTCCAACTCTCGAGATCTGATTGCCTGTTATCCAAAATAATGCCGTGG
This sequence comes from Fasciola hepatica, assembly GCA_948099385.1. NCBI lineage: Eukaryota > Metazoa > Platyhelminthes > Trematoda > Plagiorchiida > Fasciolidae > Fasciola > Fasciola hepatica. The sequence goes on from CANUEZ040000067.1 coordinate 17,146,822, forward strand.
GCCTTTGAGGCTATGAGATATACTTAATGCGCGAGCACGTTATTAAAAAAGAGATATTTGCCCTGTCAAGCCAAATTCATCACCGAGTGACCCCCCGCCGCTCTGTTGCTGTCGTCGGTTTGTTTGGTTATGTGAACAGACAAGCCGGGATCACTGAACATAATCTGGTCAGCCTCACAAATCAACTATCATCGTCGGATAGAACATTGTCTAAGTTGTTCCTCTTTCTTGCATCACTGATTCCGCTGGTAATCTGACGACCCAAGATCCGGTCCCACCTGGTCGTTTCAGATTTTATTGCCTCTGAAATAATCAAGAGAATTAGTAACTCTGGAAATGTTATTGTTTTAATGTGTTTGGTGGCATCCTTTTATAATTTACGAAACACGTGCTCCTGACTGCACGCAATATGCCAATGCCATTCATGCAAGGCCGAGAAAGCAGATACACCGTGAAGCTTGCCCACTCTTGATTCGATTTCTTGGCGAGAAAACCTTTGAGGAATTCTCTAGAATGCGAGGCGTCATCATTTCCAATGCCTTATTCAAAAACATGACGATCGTCATAGAAGTGACACATGTACGGAAGAAAATTTCTCGGATTTATAGCAGTAATTTAGCTAGGTCCGACAATGTAGGGAAATGGGAAAGGTGGGGTCCATTGGCAATGCTCGCAACGTTTTCCGTTTGGTTGGAGGTACCAATCCACAGAAGCCTGATGTAAGTGAGTTAGTTAAGGAATCCGACGGCTTACTGATTCACTCTCAGGGACGACGTCTGGAGCGGTGGGTGGAGCACTTTGGGGAACAGTTCAGTTGGCCCACTTCAACGGTGGACCTTCCAAATATACCTGCCAGCGAAACGATGCAGGTGGATATCAGTCCTCCATCAGAGATGGAGATATATTACCTAAAAAGGTATAAAGTCGTTGGACCGGATGGGTTGTCTCCATCTTTCTTCAAGGATGGAGGTGGAGCTTTGGTTTCGGAATTAACAAAACTCCTCCGTATTATTTGGGATAATGAGCAGATTCCCAAGGAATGGTGTGAATCGGTGATTGTGCCGATTTACAAGCAAGGTAACAGTTCCTCTTGTGAAAACCACACAGGAATTAGCTTGGTAAGTATCGCGTCCAAACTGCTCACCGATCTTATTCTCCACCGACTATCCAGTGCCCGCTAAATGTGTACGCGTAAGAATCAAGCCGTTTTCAGATCCGGTCGGAGTTGTATCGACCATAGGCATATCTTTCATCGGCCTGCGATCTCTGTCTTTCTTGATTTGAAAGCGGCGCTCGACTCAGTCTGCCGCACAGTTCTCTGGCGCTGCCTCTCACTGAAGGGTGTACCAGGGAATTTTGTTTCTCTTTTCCAATGCTTGTATGCAAACAGTCGAAGCCGAGTTCGTGCTTACGACGATCTTTTCCTCGAGTTCACCACGAAAAGTGGTGTTCGTTAGGGCTGCCCTCTTTTACCTTTTCTCTTCAAATTTGTAATGGAATTGATCCTTGAGACAGCCTTATCCTCGCGTGAGAATAACGGCGTCGATCTTTGCTCAGGCAGTAAACTGGCTGACTTGGAATACGCGGACGATATTGTTTTTCTGAGTGAACACCCGGGTAAGTTGCAAGCTCTCTTACATAGGCTTAACAAGAGTGTGACAATGTCAGGGATGCGTTTTACACCTTCAAAGTGTGAAATGCTGTTGCAGGAGTGGGTTGGCTCAACACCAAACCTTGTGTTGGCAAGGGAAGCTCTAGCTGAAGTGGATAAATTTTGTTCTGGGTAGTTACATTTCACCAGGTGGACAGATATCGGATGAAGTGTCATCGCATATACAGAAGGCGCGTTTGACTTTTGCCAACCTCCGTCATGTGTGGCGTCGGCGCGACATTCGATTGTCTGTTAAGGGTAGAGTGTACAACGCGGTGGGTAAAAGAAAGGCCAAGACTGTCGGTGTTCAAGCACCGATGTCTTCGTAGCATTGCCCGAATATGGTGGGAACACCGTATCAGCAATGCTGAGCTTAGACGTAAAGTGTTGGGAACCAGATATCAGTCTGTGGATCAGGTACTGAATCTAAACAGACTAAGGTGGTTACGCATGCCCAGCGGTAGACTTCCTCGACGTACTCTGTTCTTCGAAACAGGTGGTGATTGGAAGCCAGGTCGAGGTGACCAGTGCATGGCAAAAAGGTATGAAAGCTTTGGCCGAGCAGGACGTGTTAGACTTCCAGGTAGGGGTCCACGTGACCCACCTACCAAATGGTTGGAGAAATTAAGTGATATGGCTACATGTCGCGATCAATGGCGTAGTTGTATTCGGACTCTTTCCTTGTCCTCTTGATTTCCGCTTGATATTTTGACTTTTTTGAATCTTTATCACTATGCTTCTATTCTTTTTGCCGCTTATTGGACTATGCTGGAAGGTAGAAACGGACACATGAGCATAGAAGTGCGGGGTTAATGGTTGAATAAACTGGAACTGAACTGAACGTCCAGTGATACTGATGTAGAGTCTCCCTATTTTTCAGTTAACCCGTCGAATCCCAATTTCACCCCAACTTCTCTTAGTTACCTGTCTCAGTTGATGTGAATAGACTTAAATGTGCCAGTCTCAGCCCTTCCTCCGTATCCCCTCCACGCAACGGACCACAGTTGGAGTCTCCGGAAAGTCCGTTTCCACTAAGGAGAACTAAAAACGGAGTGCTTGGCGCCAAAACCGAACCGAATGGAATAAGTCATTGAACCAAGGAACTGATTTTCATAATTCCATGGTTTCGTTCCAGTCATCATCAACATCCCTTGTTTCAGTGCCCTATTCGTATTACGACAACTGCAAGTATTGCTGGTTTTACAGTTCCTTGGACTGCAGTTCTTAATCACGTGTTTGTCTAATCTATGTGCATTTCTGATCATATCATCACTATTATTATATGACGTTCTGTAACACTTTAGGGAAGTCGCAGCACGAAATGGTCTGGTGTTCATTTACGATATGACGGATGCAAAATTTGGCAATATCGACTGTGCATTTGGCATCAAACTGTTCAAAATGCTGCAGGTTAGTTTGACTCCGAATTTTATCTCATTTCATGATGTGGTGTTAAAATTGACGAAGCGCAAAAAACTTGTGCTTCGTTGAACAATAGCCACCTGAACCCCGTGACCGACAGTTCTGTTCCTTCAGCCGATAACCTCGCACTTCGGTGCTCCCGTCTTCTTCTCCACTTCACACTGTGACCCACTCGGCAGCGCCATGAGTCAAAGAAAGAGTTTTGAACTCAGCTACACCAACGACTGTATCCGTTGACCATTTTGCCTAGTTTCTCCAACCATCCCGCATACACTGGTCGCATGGCCCACAGTCATTGAAACTTACACGTTCTGCAAGACCAAGTCCATTTCGACACTTTTATTTCTTGCTGAAGGACGTGGTAAAAACTATGGCATCTGATATGTGGTCAGTAGGTGTTCAAATCGAAACTAGCGCTAAGACGACACCACTGGACGAATGGGTCAGAACGCACCAATTCACAACCCTACGCGGGCAGATAAGAGATAGTTTTTATTTTTTATCAGTGGACGTTAGCCGAACGTTACGGGAGTAAGCAAACAACACAATCAGATGCTTGAGTCACTAAACGACGTGTAAACTGTTTGGATCTGTCGAAAGTTCATTTGTTGGGTTTTTAACCGCCGATTTCACGCAAACAAGCATCATTCTGCTGATAACGCAAATTTCGCGATTAGTTAGTTGGTGTAATCCTCTATCAGTCCTGAGGCACTAGATTCAGACGCCGCCCTTGGCTCGTGACCATACTGGATCTATTAGAACCGCATTTGATAGTCCATGTTTCAGCGTCACGGTAGCCGGCTTTCCAGGATAGCTTTATGGGCTTTTGGAAAGTCGGGAATGAAACCTCTTGCACTGCACCTTAGCTCGAGCATGACGCAAGAAAAGTGTCTTCAGAATACAACTGTGCTATCGGTTGTGGTCATCGAAAATGTTTTGGCGTAATATCAACAGTTATCACAATGTATTTATTTACTGTTAAACCACTTCAAACGTGTGTGTATAGTCACGGTTCTTCGTGAAGACCACTGAAATGTTCCTCGGTCATCTTAGGCATGAATGTTTCGCAGCATTCCGCTCAGGAAGAATACTGCAGGTTTATGGGAGAATCATGCGTCGTGGTTGTCCACACCATAGAATGGATTATTCTTTGGGACCGCTAACCTGAGTCTTTGATTTAGGAGTCTAGCCCACAAGGCAGTGGAGCGTTAGGTCATCGTGAGAACGTAACCAACGCACTCGTGAAAAAACTTCTTCTGGTCTGTCACGCAAGACGGTTTTGTTTTTCGTTCTGCTTGAACTGTCAATTCGCTTTTAAGACCCAGTTCTTGGCCCCGTGCATCCAATGGAGCAACCAAAACATAAACGGGACCAGAATCCCTTGGGCTTGAGACAGCTTCCCGGGGCCACTATATAATTATGATTAATTTGGAAGATATTCATTCTGAAAACGTTTTATAATTCTTATGATTAAGTACTAATGAAGTGGGAAATTAAGATGTATCATTGAAATCTGCCTGTACTGTTTGTACGCCTTGATCTCATCTCCTTGGGTCACCCAAGACACTGTCTATTAACTCGAGGACAGTTTGTTATATTTCGATACCTCAGATAAGTGTTTACTGGAGTGTTCGATCGCCTTGTTGTGTGCGACAGCATTTTACTCAACGCGTCTGTTATCTAGTTTTGTCAATCAATTCAGGTAATTCCAGTATACTAAGCCCTTTAGGTGCACGCAAAGAGACTAACCCCATGCAGCTGGCGACCAAGCTGTTCACAGCAACATCGAAAGCCCATTTGGCACGCACTCGTACAAACCGGTGTGGTTTTCGATGTAGAACAGATGTTGATAAAATCTTCATTCCTTCAAGAGTTTTGGAACACGAGCGCAAACGCCACCGAACAACCACAGTTTGTTGATCGAATTTTGCATCATCTTCGATTCTGTCAAACGAGAGTCGCTTTGAAGCGCGCTTCAGGTTAAGGTAAACCTTCAGTGTTTGTAGTATACGCCAACGCGGATTTTCGCCTGCGTTCTTGCAGGACACGAGCAGATTGTTCTGAGCATAGCTGCGGTCACCAGGGATGTTCCTTATCATCAGCTTCCTTCAGCTACACCAGGTTATGGACTGTCAAAGAACCTGATTTGATTCACATGTAAAACAGTCTCGTGAAAGTGAAAAGCATGTAACGGTTTGTACACTTCGGCTCAAATCGATGCCACCACGTCAAGACACACGAAGCTTCAGAGCTACTCATTATAGTCACCACGTTCATCAATTCATTGTCATTGATAAGTGATATGATTACACTGTGAGTAAACAGATCGGTACTAAATCAGTTGAAATCCGCATGGAGAATACATCAGCACTTGGCACTATGGATCAATCAGCCTGTTTTTGGTCACGCGGTATGAAATTGACTGTCAGTTCTGGAGTAGCTCTCATCATCATCATCGTACAGCGTTCAACAGCAGGGCAAACCCCACTGACCACTGTCTTTCTCACCGTGTTGCACGTTGAAGTAGAAAGAATTCATATGCAAGGTGGACAGGGGATGGACCTACACGGGAGGGAAAAGAAAAGAGCGCCCTAGTAGCTAACATACGGAATACAGTCTAACTGTACTAGGAGGAACGGGGAATCGGGCACGGTATGATAGACGTGTGTTTGCCGTACGTATCACGCGACCCGACCAACGAAGTCTTCTAATCTGGATACACTGTGATAGAACATTCTCTGTTCTAGTCCCCGATATTCGGTTTCCGACGTCAGCATTGCTCACTTGATCATTCCATCCAATCTTAGCGATACTACGTAAACATCGGTGATCAGTCCAGCGCACGCCGCTGGAGCCTTGGATATACGCGTGCTAAACTCTAATACCGTGCTCCCATCTGTCGTCACGCAGCTACCGAGGTAGGTGAAGTGGTCGACAATCGCCAGCACCTCCCCATCGAGCATCAAGCTCGGAATTGTTGACGTCCAGTCTTGTAACATCACCTTGCACTTTGAAGGTGCAAAGCGTATGCCGAATGGAGCTACAGCTCTTGAGAGTCTATCTAGTGCACGTTGAGCATGTTCCTTGTATTCGAACAAGCAGACAACGTCGTCCGATTAATCTTGGTCTCATAACTTTTCACTATTTCCTGATTCGACGCCCACATGAAGAAGGGTTAGCAAGACATTCTCCACTATCTGGTCGATGACGAAGTTGAACAGAAATGGCACATCCTTTTCGAACAGTGCTGGTCGTTTCGAAAAGACTGGATAATTCAGCTTAAACCCTCACTTAGTATGAGAATACAGTGATCTCAGTAGATTCACGAACCCTTCTGGCATGCCTCTTCGGTGAAGAGCACTGAATAGCGCTGTTCGGTCAACTGAATCGAAGGCATCTTTCAAGTAGATGAAAACCATTATTGTCGGTCGGCGGTGTGTGTGTGTGTGTGTGTGTGTGTGTGTGTGTGACGCGTTTCAAGTAGTCAGCGAAGAGTAAAAATCTGGTCGATGCATCCTCGACCTGGGCGGAATCCAGCCTACTGTTCACGGGCATTCCTCTCGCGAGCCGGTGTAAGACGGTGCGGCAGAATCGAGGCTAATACTTTGGTGACTATCGGAATTAAGCTAATCCCACAATGATTACTACAGTCATTGCGTATTCCCTTCTTGAAGATGGGTATGATCAATGGCTCACCCCGTAATAACGAAATACGTTCCTGGTTTCAAACGTCACGGATCAAGGTGGTGAAGAATTTCGTCAAGGTATTCCACCCATTTTGAAAAGAACATGAAGGAGTCCGTCGAGACCGGCTGCTTTCCCTCGTTTTAGTAATCGAGTGCTCGATTCTACTTCCACCTAAGATGGGGCTCAAATGATACCACCCAAGGAGTCGCAGTTTTTGACACAAGAGTAACTACACTATAGCGCGGCAAGCTAAACTACTCCTTGAAGTACTCGGCCCAACGGTCAAGCCTCTGCTGTTTACCACTAATAGGCTCAATTTTCGAAGACGGTGGCCCAACACTTTTACTGGAGTTGACGAAACTCCTCGGTTTCATATGTCAGAAGGAACAAGGTCCAAAGAGTTGGTGTGAATCGGTGATCGTACCGATTTATAAGAAAGGCGTCAGGTCCTTCTGTGAGAACCACAGGGGAGTAAGTCTGGTTAGCACCGCACCTAAACTGCTCGCTGTTTTTCCCCACCGCTTATCTAACCGTCGGGACCAGTGCTCGCGTGGGAATCAAGCTGGATTTAGACCTAGTCGAGGTTGTATTGATCACATCTTCACTCTTCGACAAATTTGAAAACATAGACATACCTTCCGTAGGCCCACTATCTCCGTTTTCCTTGATCCTAAAGTGGCCTTCGACTCAGTCGACGGCACAGTTCTCTGGTGCTGTCTCTTGCTGAAGGATGTACCAGAGAAATTCATATCCATCGTGAAATCCCTTTACATTAATAGCCGAAGCCGAGTTCGGGCTTACGGTGATCTTTCACCCGAGTTCCCCACAGAAAGTGATGTACGTCAGGGTTGTCCCTCTCTCCTTTTCTCTTTAACTTCGTGATTGATATGGTCCTAGGGACCGCACTTTTGTCAGGTGAGGATATTGACATTGAACTTCTCCTGGGTGGAAAGGTATCAGAACTTGAGTATGCTGACGATGTAGTTCTTCTAAGTGAAGACCCAGGTAAGTTGCAAGCTTTTCTAGACGGCTTGAGGGATTGCGTGGCAATGTTCGGCAAGCGTTTTGCACCTTCAAAGTGCAAGATGTTGTTGCAAGACTGGGTTGGTCCAACACCAAACCTTTCAGTGTCGGCGGAAACTATAAACATGGTAGACAAGTTCCGTTATCTGGGGAGCTGAATCTGACCCGGAGGTCGGATATCGGATGAAGTGTCTTCGCGTATACAAAAGGCTCGTTTGGAATTTTCCTCGGCGTGCTATGTTTGCTGAGGCGGGTACCGGTTGGAAGATGAGTAAGGATAGTCAGTCTATGAGATTGATGAAAGGTATAAAAAGCCTAACTAGTGGATTTGGTCATGTAGGGCGTTTTAGACTTCCTGGATGGAGTCCAAGAGACCCTCTCTCTCAATGGTTAGATAAGTTGGGGGATATGGCTAGATGCTGCGATCAGTGGCACTCTTGCATTCACAAACTTTCTTCATCGACTGAATTCCAATTATTTTGTTCTCCCCTTGCTCCTTTCATACTCTTTTCTCCTTCGTTATTTTCCCTTGAGATTGCCGCTAGGAGGTAGCAATCAAAGCAATGGTTGTCTGAACTAAACTGATCGAGGGTCTCGATTCCAGTGAATCGATTCGGTGATATGCTTGTTTTTCACACGTGTAAAGTGCACAATACCAATCCCCGGTGTTTACACAGAGGGATACTTGTATCAGCGCACCGTCTATGAGCAGCTGTTTTGTGTATTTGTCTTGTCCTGTACACATGTTCCCCGTGCAGACAACCAGAATAGTCCACGTAATCACAAGCAAAAAAGAACGGGACGCATAGATTTACACATAGTGAGTGTCCTTGAAAAGAGCCTTGTAGGTTAGCCGGGCGAATATTGGTAAGCTGCTGAATGGTGCTCATTTAGTCTCCGTTTATCGATTAGTCTCAAAGACTGACTCCTCTCATTTACTACCACAGTTGTGATCTTGAGTATATCGACCGCAAAAAGTATGTTGATAAGGATATGCGGTTTGTAAATAATCGATAATAATTCTAAATAATGGGAGCGGGCAAGAGTGCGTCGCTTCTTTGTCTGCCATCAGACCATTATCCTCATAATTTAGTATCCTATTCTTTGTCCCTATGTCGCATCTAGGCCGATGTAAATTAAACCCAAACATATAGTGCGCACGAGAACAACTGACGTACAAACGAAAATTATCTGCACAAAGGGCGAAAGAGCTCGTCCACTAGTACGTCGCCATGAATCGTAGCACCTGGCTATGTAGTCCATGACCAACAGTCGCGCTGTAGGCCGATCTCGTGAGCTGCAACCTGGAATCTTGGCAATTCTTGCACGACCAAGCCTATTGGTTAATGTTTTCATACGTTTTCAGATGACTCACCGAATCATCACCCTGCATTATTCAGTCATTGTTCCTAAATAGTGCGAATCAACACACCATGGGTCCCCATCGACTACGAATTTGTAATTGAGAGAATCACATTACGATAGCCTGTCTTTACTACGATCGGCAACAGCTGTGTTGCGTCATACTGCATGGGAAGACTGATTTTCTCCACTTGCTCGACTGTACCTCATCCATAAATATCAGTCTGCTTTTATTGCCCAAATCGTCTTGGTTTCCTTGGCGTACAAATCATTATGGGACAATCACAGCGAGGTGACTAACTGACTTATTTAAATCAGAACTTGAATCTTAGTTTTTTGAACTACTAGGATGTTTTTTTAACTTGTTGAGCTTAATTTTCCTCATCCAACTAACAAATACTCCTTAACAGATGCACAACAATGCAGGGTCTTTACATTCATTCTGTGTGTGTGCGTGTGTGTGTGTGTGTGTGTGTGTGTGTGTGTGTGTGTGTGTGTGTGTGTGTGTGTGTGTGTGTGTGCTGATGGACCGTGTTTCATCTCGTTTGGTGCGGTAACACAGTTGCCCTAGTGCAACATTTGAACTCACGGAACAATTTTGTTTGTTCTGTCTTAGTTCCCCTCGCGCGCGCGCACACACACACAGGTGTGTGTGAGCCCCTTTGACTTAGTCATCTCACCATTGGTTTGTATCCAAAGCACCATAAAGTGTATAAGTGCCTAATTGGTTTCCATGGAATGCGATATCTCCACGTTGTCGTTAATGCACCGGGACAGCCGGACGCGTTCACTGATCTGATGATAACTATAAGTACTCGTCCACCAGTCAAACTTCATATCACTCCCAACACTCCAGCTTCATGCTTCTGTCCGTAGATGATCGTGCATTGTGATCTTCCTAATCCCATAGGACTCTCCTCACTGCTTCACATCCCAACATTTATTCGTGCCCTTGGAATAAAGGTGTCAGCCCCGGCTGGACTAAAATGCACAACACAAGTGATAAGAAAGGTGATCCACTTTTTTGGGCGTCAAAGCGCTACACAGTAACGAGGGTGTGTGTAGTTCAGACTGCATTTGGTAATCTTTCTCTCTCCCTCTCATCTAAAATCTCCAATGACGGGACATCAAAACCGGCACTTAGCAATGTTTCATCACTGTTTCTCGCTTTTCCCTCTCACCAGACGATTAGTTGATTCCTCTGTCCGTACATCCGGGCTCATTTGTTGCAGCTGCCTGCAATGAACTCGCGGTTCCATGCTAGTGAGCTCACATCGAAACTTTTCATGGTGTTTCTTCCACCATACACTACTCTTCTGGGAACAATCGACAAGCGTGATTTATGCTCTTTGGTTGTAAACTTGAGGACTTGGGTGGTTCGAACTAAGAGTCCTTCTATATATTTCATGCCCTGGTTGGAATTGGACAGTGCTGACAGCACCTTTGGAAGATGATCGTACAGAAACATCTGATTTCGGGTGCGGGACATTTTATTTCTGGGATGAGTTACCGAATAAAGTACTCCTACTGGAGCGCGTGCTTTCCGTCTACCCAAACTAAGTAACGATTTTTTCTAAGTGGTCTGAACAACGATCCGGCAGTTTTTCTGTGATGTGTTGTGCGCATTCAAAGTGTCCAATACTGATTCAGAACTGGGTTAACCCCACGCCAAACGTTTTGTTTGAATGACGATGAAATAGTTGGATTCTGTTATATAGACAGCTGCACTTCACCACTGGCACAAATGCTGTGCGGCGTGTTTACGAAACTCTCGGGACCCATGATTATCGAGTAAAACTTAAAAAAGGTAAAAACAGTGTGCACGATGGAGCGCCCAAAAACAGCTTGATTTTGCTCACTTTCTCCTTTCTGTTACACCTTTTTATATTTATGGTGTTGACATCATGCCTCATTACGAGCTCACTGTATGATGATCATATATATATATATATATATATATATATATATATATATATATATATATATATATGCCTGGTGACCACGTATGATATTAATTGTTTTCACGTGCACTTCAATCTCAGTCATCTGTGGCGTCGAATTCCATCAAGGTTCTAGTGTACATGCGATATCGCATATAAGACAATTCGGTATATCTCAGAAACGTGGTCTTTACGATATGCACGAAGACTGTCGATGTTTGTGTTTCGATGATTTTGAAGCACCGCTCTTACATGGTGGAAACACCTTACCATTATTGTTGAAGTTAAACATTCAGGGTGATCGGAACCAGAGGCTAGTTCCTGGACACTTTGCGGTGGTGTGGAAATTTGTTACGCTTACCGGCAGATAGGTTTCCCGGCGTATATTGTTCTCCGAGGCAGATCGTGGTTGGAAGGTTGTCCGAAACGGTCCGTCCATTTCTTGGCGGCTCAGAACTTTGGGTCAACAAGCTCTGCCCACGGGTTTGTTTTGTTGTTGCAGGTGACGTTGCTGAGTCCCACCACCTGCATGATTTTTACTTGTCCTTCTTCCCTTTTTGTTTACCCACTTTTGATTTGATGATACTCCGAGGAAGCAACCACGTTCAGAGCACAGGAATGCAAGGTTACTAGTTGAGAAAATCCTACTCAATTGATGAAGGTGGAAAATGTGACTAGCAAATTTTATTTTGTAATGCACGTTTGAATCGATAAACTATTGAGTCTTTCTGATCCGTTTGTTGGACTATCGGCTGTTTCTGCCCAACTTCGTCAAGTTTCACGCTGTATTCATTCTTTCTCACTTCGTTTTCAGTTTTTCGTTGGCATATTATTTTAACTTACATCTTTCTACCTACAAAATCGATGCGGCACAGTGCACTCAAGTGCTAGATTAGTGGTCGTCCTAATCCTGATACTTGGTATGAATCAGTCGCTAATTTCATTACTTTTGTGACTGGGCTTCCTAGTTCCATCTGCCTGGTTCCTGTTGCGTACAGATGGAATCCGCCGGAAATGGCTGACCGGATATAAGTGAACATTTTCGATCTAAGACGATTCCACTGTCTTTGCCTTTTCCAATCATTTTTCTTCCGTCTGGTGTTGTTTCAATTTTGTTTCACCACATCGATCAGTTATCGTCGATTTGGTTGAGCCCTTGACTATCAGGAGGTTTAAATCGGACCACCGGTGACCAGTTTTGTTGGTAGATAGAACAGTTTATTGTCTCTCGTCGCGTTACAACATCTAGAACCTCAGCCTCATGTGGGGTTCTTCATTCCGGTTCTCGGCTCACCCTGATTCAGCTTTAAGACGATGCCGGTTATGGAGTCTGCCTCTTCCACCTAGTTTTCTCCTTTTACACAAATGCCTCCTGCTAGAGGAATGAATTCCACGGATCAACCATGCACGGCGGTTGGATGCGAGTTCGATGTAAACTATGAGTCAATTTTTTTTTGCCAGTAGCGCGAACCGCCGACCGGGTGTAAGCCTAATCGCTTCAATACACACACACGTGCATCGTTTGTCTGCGTACTTTTGTTGTTCTGATAAATCGTCCTGTCACCAGAATCGTATCGGGATTTTTATTTGTGCAGTGTGAACTAGCCAGTTCTAGATTTGCACTCCATCGCAACCTGAAATGTTTAGTTCTATTCATCCATTGAAAAATTCCTACCGGTATCTACGATACTCTCTATATTTGTGTTTAAATTAGGTTTCCTGAATGTGCCCTGGTTAAAATTTTTTGGATATTCTGTTGTTTTCTCCGCCTTTACTTTTTTCTCGAAAATGATTTCTGGGGGGATGAATGTAATTTCTTTGTCCTGTTCCTTAACGAAAATCGGCATGTTCTGTTCTTCAGTTGTTCCGCTGCCGTTTCAATTTATGTGTGAGTTACACCAAATATGCAGTTTGACGAACTTAGCAGACGACTAGGATAGTGCATTTGAGAGACCGACCCGCTACCCATTCTTGCGTTTAATTGATGCTTCCTCTGGGAGCACTCTTCGCTCTTCACATCGCTTTCAAAGGACGTAAAGGCCTTCCGTTCACGCCTGCAACTTCTTGAGATCTAAAGTCAGATGACACTTCATCATCGGCATATTTTAGCGAGACAACATTGCACAGTGCTGTTTGTAGTGGACGCAAAGCGACTTATGCAAATGATTCGCTTCGCACATCCCGGACAGAATCGGCAGTTCTATTGTTGGATCTCGAAGTCATTTGTCACAGTAATTTGTAGCCAGAAAGGTGTTGCATCAAATGTCCAGTGGAAGTAGTGGAGTTTCAGCTCACGGCCGCATGAGCTGATCACCCGTAGGACGAACAGTTCGCATCACCTTTACATTCCTGATGTCTTTCGGATCAACAGAAATTTCCTAAGTTGTTCATCAGTCAGACTGTTCTAACTTGGTCAATAGTGACGTCGCGGGCATCCATACGATTGAGCTGTTCGCCCTGGAGACTTGCATAATACGGAACAGAACAATAATCTATCTATTGATTTGTTATTCAGCTCCCAAACTGCAAAACGACCAAATTGTGCAGCGAGAAGTCAAGCAACACGGGCAATATTCTCGCCAATAAATGTGGTTGTTTTGCAAAGATTACCCTCGTGAATCTGCACTGTGTGAAGCCTTTGCGTAAAAAATTACTTGCATCCCGCTGATCACCGTTTTCTAGCCCCAGTAGGAATGAAAATCTAGTTATTACATTCCAACTTTCCTATGACATTCTTGCGTGGGTGCAATGGAATAGTTATATCCCTTAGTCCCTCGGGTCCATTGTACTGTTAGGGGTAGCCGGTAACCGTATCCTAAGAGTTGGATTGGAGAACCAAACAAGACCCCAATAGGTCAGGTGTGGTAAAGAGCCGCTCGACAGTGGATTGCTGTCTAATACAGAAGTGACCGGCGGTGGTGGGGCTTCCTAGGTGGGTAGGTAAAAGCTATAAACCACCCGACCACCACTACCGGTGGCTACTTGATATGGGGAGTTGTCAGTCGCCTACGTTTCATTTAGCCCATTCGGACTGACTAAACGGCACGGTACACGTAAACAACAAGTTATCTTAACTCGCACGAACGATTGCGATTAGACTCAGTAGAATTAAATGGGAAAACGAACTAGCTATCCATCACTGAATAGGCATCGGGTGTATTAGCTGGCTGTTACTAAACCGATTGCTTCATCCCACCCATACGATGGTCCGAAAGCGTGCGTGCAAATTCTGCATGTCAACCGTGGCGCATAACTCCAAAAACTCAGTCAAAATTCGGGTCCACGCTATATACAACACTGCAGTCCGGTGGTCACCAGTTTAGTTTTTGGATTAGCACGCGTTCACTCATCATCAGAAGTAGAGCCGTGGTGCAACGTGAAGCAATCGGCTGTGGTCGGCTATTCACCATCTAGTACTAACCTAAGGTTAACGGATGTTCAACCTCGAAGGTGAGAAGCTCATACCCAGTGGAGTTAAAATACTTGAGAGCCTGTCAGGTGCGCGCTGGACATGATCGGTAGATTCGAACATGCGTAAATCATAAATCACACAACCTGCCATGGTTTGGCCATTCTAGACCTTCGAGAATATCGCCTATCATGTCGTCCGTAGCAAATTTTCAAGATGACCATGGAAGTAGGAATATATATATATATATATATATATATATATATATATATATATATATATATATATATATATATATATATATATATATATATATATATATATATATATATTCGCTGATAACTCAGTACAATGTGCGGAGACGTGGTGCCATGTAAAAACATGGAACAGAAAAATAAGCAAAGAATCAAAAGGGAAATTTCTCAGATATTTGAACACCTTGACCGCAACATAACCACAACCGAGCAATACTTTGAGCCGTATCCAACGATATTTTCAGCCAGCCGTGTAGTGGATCTTGAGGTTCCCCTCCATGCAAGCGCGAGAAACCGACAGAAGCAAATCTTGACAGCAACACTTTAATCAACCGGGGCTGTATCATGGCTTGGCCTCTACGTTGTCGTTTCCAGCCAACCTTAGGCCCCGCGAATAGAGCACAACGGGGAAGTCGATGAGGTGGCATGTGTAGCACATGCCTTAGCCATCGAAGCCCGTGGAGTGATATTGTATCACCCATTGGGTACGCGGCACGCCCGGTTCCGAAGATGCACATTCGAACTGCTTATTCACTGTTGCCATCAGACTCTCGAGATACTCCTCAGGCATCGATGATCGAACACGCACAACCGGTTGACATCGGCCGCTCGGACAGTCCAGGTCTCACAAGCGTATAGGAGCACACGACGCACAGCAGTGTTGTACACTCTACCTTTCAGTCGAAGAGAGATGTCACGACGTCTCCACACTTTGACGCAAATTGCAGAACGCCGCTTGAGCCTTCGCTGTTTGGTTGTCCATATCGTCTCCAATCCGCCCGTTAGCGGTTATACGGCTTTCCAAGTAGTCAAACTTTTCGACAATTTCTAACCGATCACTACCGAGGGTGAGTGCAGAGATTGACTCTTGTCAGTCCCGCGAAGGTACTTTTCACTGGTAAGGTGAAAAGCACATTCCGTACCGTAATGCAAACGACGCGAGGTTGTCTAGAACGCACTGTGCCCACTGTAGCACCGTCGCAAACCAGTGTGATGCCGTCTGTATAGTCTAAGTCTAAAAGTCCGGTACCAGGCGAAAACTCAACGCACTCGTTTTTTTTGATTTCCTTGTGTCTCTTCGGATGTCGTCGATCATTAAAATGGACAAAAAGAGTGAGAGTGGACAACCTTGACACACGCCGCTTTCAACTGGAACGTAAGGTAACGATGAGCCAAATACTTATGCTCGGTCTGAAGTCTAATGGTATGTCGCTTGGATGGTTTTGGCATACATACATACTTACTTACTGACATACGAATTTGACTACCGGTCCCAAATGAATCGCACAGCTCACCGTAAACTCTTACTTAAACACAGCGACTTCCGTGGGTCCAAGTACCTTCGACTTATGTATTTTCGGCGGTCGGAAACGACCAATCAATCCGGTCGAACTCTTTTAGGGTTAATAAGGACTACTATTGTGGGACGACGATATGCATAACGTGGTTCGAGTGCGTGAGATAATGTGAGTTTCTGGTCCATGCAGCTGTCGCGTGGACAAAGTCCTGTTGTTCATAGGTACTGTTCCGACGAAATGGCGGTTTGCGTAGTCCTCACGAGATCCGTTCGTTCGATGAAGATCACGTGCAGCGCAAGACGAACCGTTACACGCGAATTGTGGGTTTGGTGTTAGTTCTCGTCTTAGCGTGCATTTCTGGTGAAGACCGTTTACGATACTGTTTTGAAATGCAGATAAAGTATAGATTCTCCCTATTTCTCTCTCTCTCTCTCTCTCTCTCTCTCTCTCTCTCTCTCTCTCTCTCTCTCTCTCTCTCTCTCTCTCTCTCTCTCGAGGCGGCCTAATTCACCGGTCACTTTTCTGCCATCTACTTTTCTCTTAACAGACTGTGCTTTGAAAATCTCCGTGTTCTTCACCTAATACGTGTTTGGCACCTATCGACCCGTTAATCTATCGATTTCCACGCGTTCAATTTTGTGGTCCGTTATTTGTATCATCATCCGTATTGAATTTGTTTTGATCCTATCTTGTGTTCGCTCGTGTACTACACTCGCCCCATTTCGATATGTCATGCACGCACCCCCTTCCTTTGGCGCATTCACATCCGAAACAGTTTAGTTATCCGGTCCGATTACGTCGTGTCCTGATACTTACCGCTCCGCTCTGGTTTCGTGCCTCGTTTCGCATGCTGCGCGGGTTCATCCAGGACCAGCTCCGGGACAAAGTGAACGTATTGCGACCATCCCCGGGTACCAAACTGGATGCCTTGAGTCATCCGGACTTTGTCACCCTCCGACGTGATCACTATGCCTGGTTGCAGACCGCCCTCGTGCGTACCGGATGGCTACTTGGCGATCCCGATCAGGTTTGTTTAGTTGTGCTTTTGGTTGTTCATTACGTTCGGTTTTATGAATCTATTCTTTTATAAGGATGAAAAATGAACGCACACGAAAGCTAATTTGTCAGTCCGGCAGCCTTATATTGGCCGCGACCCCCTTTCCGGAAACATTGTACTATTATTAGACAATGAAAACGAAGTAAATATAGAAGCAAATTGGTGAACGAGCTTTTCACCCTGTCCTTTTCGAGAAGCTTGAACTCGAAAGTTACAATTCAGACAACCGGCATCCGTTGGAACGTAAGGTACCTTATTATCCGGATTATGTTCCCCTTTGTGAATTTTACACGGATGTGGTTAGATGATAGTACGGGAGATGGTAAAAAAGTACAAAATGCTTGAAAATTGTCACCGACGAAACAAACAACGTCGTCGTGTTCCATACTCGTACACGAGTGCGGTGCTTTTTTTGAACATCGATGTATTGCTCCAATATAGTGAGAATACCGTATCAACAATGTTGCGGTTAGGTGTAGTATGTTGGAAATCAGAAACCAGTCTCTCCAAGAAATACTCATTCTGAACAGACCGAGGTGGTTGGTACATGTGTTAGGTATGCCTACCGGTACACTTCCTCCTGTACATTGTTGTCTGAGCCAGTCAGAAGTTGGAGATTTGATCGAAGGGATCAGTCTATGAAACGGCAAACATAAATTAGATTATGGATCAGCGTACTTGGCCGAGCGCAACATCTAAGGCCTCCGGTTTCGGGTCGACGAGACCCGCCGCCGGACCGCCAATTACATTGGATGTTTCGGTTAGTGGCGTAGTTATATTCGACCTCTTTATTTGTGTTCATAATTTCTACTTGACTTCATTTTCTCATTGCTTTTTGTACTTCTTTTCGTTTTGCTCTTGATTAGAAGATGCTTTGAAATAGCAAACAAAACCGCAGCAGTACTAGGTTAACGGTTGAAGGTACTGAACTGAACACGAATGCAATCGAGAGGGCATATATTCCGTGGCCCCAAAATCCCATTGTTCTGTCAGCGGGCACCCATGAACCCGAGACTTGTGGTCGAGAACCACATTATGGGACAGTTATAGTAACATACTGGGCGACAGCAAATTACTGTCTGCCGTTAGTGTGGCGAGTATGGTTCGACCTTCATACTTCAAACTTGGTGAGTAGTTTAACCACCCGATCATCACCGGTTGCTATCCTGTGGATAGGGGTGTACCGTCCGGTAAAAAGACCCGTTGGAGTCCGCTATTAGGCTTATTTTCTCCCCGGGCCTATCAAGTAGTGTACTTGTCCACGGTATCCAACGCGTTTGAGCTTTCACGTACTTCAGCATTTGGTTTTGTTGACTCTACGGAATTCTCTGCATCCGGTGCATGGGTAATGATTGAATCTAACAGAACTTACTGCACCACATCAGTGCTAACCACCGCTTCATCGCATCTCTCCTTATTTCTTTGAAAACATTCAGCGGCAGCCTTGATCGTTAGCACCAGGAAAAATGTGTCCGGAAGGCATTTTGGCTGCATTCCTTTCCCCCCGACCAAGACTAATATCCAAGTACCTGTTAGTCGATTCGAGTCTACAGATGTCCTGCTTCGTCGTCGATATGCATTCAAGCTCACCACATTAAACGTGCCAACGCTGATGTTTGTAAGAAAACACGAGCGCTTTGCCTGTATGTTGGGTATTCTTGCCACGGATATGTATCGCATTCATAAGACTCCCATCCAAGACCCCAGTTCTGTGGTCCGATCGCCTAATTTTCGTCGATCGTGGACATCTGTGGCGCTGCCATAATATCCGAACTCCATCGAAGGTGATGGTGCTAACCCACTGCTTCGGTGTCTGTTGTGTTGCTCTGTAGTTGGGAAACTTGGTTACTCCGTGCTGGTGACGTTCGTCGGCTTTCCGTATTGGATAACGTGATTCCTGTTTGATGACAACAGCCGTAGATTAAGGATGGATTTTATCGTCATGTGGTATGAGTGACCAATCTCACCCTTCCTGACGTTTCCGTATTGCACCGCCCGCGGTGACTCAGACACGTTTTGTGTGTACCCGTCAATCGGTTACCCTATCACGCACTATTTGGGTCTTCTGCACACGGTTAGAAGAAGTGTGGTGACGGCCAGGCCAAGACGTAGCGTGGAGATATGAAAAGACCGACCTCAATTGGTGCTTCTTGAGATCATATTTGGGGACCAAGAGAATAGGGTTGTCGTCGGTTGGATATATTAAGAAATGCGGCTCGGAATCGTTGTGACTGTGCGGCTTGCTAAGAAACTCTTGTGAGGCCGTTTTTCTTATTAAGAACCCAAAACATGATGGAAAGCAGAAAAACATCCTCTCCCCTACTTCATATACACCCTAGTCCCGTCATGCGTGTTATTTTCACTCTTTTTCTCGTTTCACTTTTTACAGAGTTTTTGCTCCACAATTATCCGGAATTTTAGTTTCTGTGCTTCGTGGCGAGTGCGACATCCCCCGATCTGTTCGGTGTTAGGAAGTGACCAGGAATATGACCAGCGTGTGTCCGTGTTTTCAAAATCCGTGCATTCAATCCAATCTTCGTCTTTTATTGCTCTTTTGTTAACTCATTTCCATGTTGAAGTTAGACGACAAAACAGAACAATTTTGCACGAGCTTACCAACCGTGTAAAGCGATCAGATTCAGCGAAATACTTTCTCTTTTCTCATTGTCTTTCGCATTTTTCGCTATGATGTCAGTCGAGCTATCCTAATCAATCGGGCGGTTACGCGACAGCTCACAACTGAATGTGTCGCATCATTGAGTCTTCTCATACATGCGTGCATGTGACAATCACAACTTCCGGTTACTTCGGAATGCATTTTCAGCACACTTCCGAGAAAATAGATTTCCGAGAGTGTTGGTCGGTCAGTTCTATTTCAGACTATTCTCACTTCCGTCTGATGTCCCCCCCCCTCTCTGTATGCTCTGTCTCACATGGTCGATTCTACAGACCAGGCCTTATGCAATGTTTAAAGTAACCTTGCAGCAATTTACTGTCTCACTCGGTGTTTGCGATGTGAAGACATCTTTGGTAGTCGAATTTTGTATATCTCCGTCTGGTTGCTTGTTTATTAGCTAGCTCATGCATGTCCCGCATCCAAAATCTGTCGCGAAGGCACACACATACACGACGTTTTTCTCGTTGCAGTCGCGGACGCTTCGATCATTGATTACCTATCTGGTTTGTCCTCATCCACAACCGGTGTGCTTTGCGCGAACCGAAACCTTACCGAATGACACCTTTTTTGCACGACAGTAACTCTGTGTGCATGTGTGTGTGTGTGTGTGTGTGTGTGTGTGTGTGTGTGTGTGTGTGTGTGTGTTTAGTGTTGGAGTTCATCGACGTATTCGTTTGTGTTTGCGTGTATTCCTCCGTATGCTATTTGCTTCTCTCCCTTGTATGTCCCTGCACACACACACACCGGGAGAGAGAGTGCTACCTGTGCGTTCATGTGGTTTATGTGTTTAATCGTCATGGTAAGCTTAACACAATCAATTTCACCGCACCACACTCGCGAAACCGTTCCCAATCTGAATTCTCATGCGTGCAGGCGACTTTCCATACTACATCGCTGACTGATTCACATTAGCTGGCCCCGGGAAGTGTCCAATTTTTGCTACAATAGACTGAAATGCCTAGTATTTACGCTCCAGAACCCCAGTTAGAGGTGATCCAACGATCACTTGGTGATAGACGAATGTGTTTTGCTTTCAACTTGAACATATTTCAATTTTTTTCGGGAGTTTTCATTCCCGAGTGCATTGCTATGTGTTCGACATGTTGTTTGGCTGCTCATACACTGTTGTTATTCAGTATCCACGTGAAAAGCCTCGGACATAGTCATCTATCAGTCTCTGGTTTAGTCTGGTATCCCCGTATAAGTGTATATCTGATAAGTTATTGGGCTAAACAAAAAATAAATGAGTCTTCCCATCTCTGTTTTCGAGTGATCACCGGGGAAAGAATTAACCAGTGAAGTTGGTATTTCTCTACGCATTTTCCCTCAGGTACAGTTTAAAGAAAGGATATCGGCGGATCCGTGAGCTGAGCAAGATGTCTATGAAGTAGTTTCGTTGTCAAAGGAAATTCGCTGACGACAGTTGGAAATGTTGGATGTCTATTTTTTTGAGTCACTGTCGATCGAATTCCTGTTCCGAATATCGAATCAGGCGTTCCTCGAGCGCTCATCTTTATCGTGAATCTCTACTTTTCTCCTCTTGTGTTATCGGATATCAGATGAATTGTTGTAGCGTATCCAGAAAATTCGTTTCATTTTTGAGAATCTGAGTCACCGTTGGTATTGATGTGACATCCGGTTTCCCATCTAGGGTCCAAGCTGCAGTGCGATAGTTGAGCCATTCTTTTACGTGGCTTATAAATGTAACCATTACGGGTAGAATATAAACGAAGGCTGTCGATGTTTGAGCATCGATCTCTTCGTAGCATTGCTCAAATCTGGTCGGAACGCCGTATCAGCAGTGTTGTGATTGGGTGTACGATATTGGCAGTTGAAGATTTGTCTGTAAATCGGGCGTTGAATGTAAACAAGTTACGTTAGGACGTGTTACACATGCGCATTAATCGACTTCGTCGGGTCACATTGTTCAAGGATAGGTCAAATCCGTGGCATAGATTTGACCTTGTAGGATTCTGGAGTGGAGTTGACGAGTGACCGGCTCTTACTCGAGCTGTTTCTTTGTCTACACAATTTGTATCCGTATCCCTTTTCTTCTTTTTCATCTGCTATTCGTGCTGTGACTTATTTCACTGATTACTATGTAGACGTTGTTGCGAGGTACTAGCCAAAGCCAGAGCATCGGTATGCGAGGTTAGTGGTTGAAAGCACTGTGCTGAACCGGTAACCTCAGTCTGCCTGTAAATAAGTCCCAGGCACATTGGTTTCACACGAAAAGCTTAGAATACGTATCATCGAGTTGAGAGTAAACTGGGTTGAATCATAGCGTGGGAAAGAGCTGAATGGAGAGTATCGTGAACAAATCACGAAGGCGAGGAAAAAGCTCGAATACAGCTACACTACTGGCCCCGACACCTAACCATATTGCTTCGGTTATGCGTGCGACATTGGATGCCATTTATGTTGCAAGTGCTTCTGGGTGAGGTAGATTGTTGGACTCTATCCACAAGATTGTTGAAAATAACCTCAATCAACTAACACAACTTTTCCAACGCTAGCCTTGAATTCTGAGTACATCGACCAATGCTGCGCGTGCTCATATAGCATATATGTAGTATATATCCATCATAAGATGGGACTGTGTTTATTGTTGACGCAAACGTTTTCCCCCAGAATAAATATCGATACTCGTTGGCCGCGGTCTACTTGACCGACTTCTACCGATAATACAGCTTAACACAAACTGCATTCATCTTCACGGGTACTTCTTGATCAGATCACGTGCTGAGGTGAATTGCATCTCTAGACAAATGTTGCTTGTTTTTTTCTGTACAGTTGCGGAGCTTCTAGTTTATTACCAATGTAGGGCTTTTTAACCATTAAAACTGCCTACGTTCACCCACATCATTAGCTGGTTAAACCAAACGGACACAAACCACAATCGGCTGCCGCGTTTTTCGGTCAATCTGCAGCGCACAATATTTCAGGTTCGAGTCTGGATTTGAGCGATACCGAAAGCCGAGATGATGAAGAGTCACTGAGTGGGAATCCGATCGAAGAGGACGATATGGCGAGTCTAAGCGATATGGACCCATTCGCATTGTCTAGTTCCTATTCGAGTGAGACCGACGGAACCGATGCTGAGTCACGTAACGAGTTGGATGGAGCATCGGTAACCGACTGCCGTGATACAGGCTTGGTGAGTTCCACCTCGTTACAGATTGATTTTATTCGCATTTACTTCAAATTGATGTCTTTGGCCCTGTCAACGTTTTGGGATTATTTTGAATGGCATGATGAGTTATTACGCACCTATTGCGTTCATGCGTTTGTAATGGTCGATTTTATGGGGATATTCTGTGCTCATTAGTAACGTTCCTTACGATGTGGATGTCCGGATATCCGATCAATTTCGACCATCATCTTTGGCATTTTTTTGATGCCAAATAATTGTTGCATCAAAGTGACAGGTTCTCGCCACGCGTAAAACTTGGTTTCTGCCGTCAGGTTTTCATGGCGCTAGCGAATGTGCTCCGTTTCTGGATTGATGTTAGTGCTAACTGAACCCACTCATACAAAAGTAGGTAATTGCTATTCATATCTTTGTTTCTGTATATTGGTAGTTTGAAAAGCATTTAGTTTCTCACTGACAGGTTATTGTGGTGGTCCATGATGCAAGCGTCTATCACCTTTGAGCCACGAGGTTCGAATCCATCCCACATCCATCGCCGGTCCCGTTAATGGTTGTATCCGGTAATTCAGTCGTTCAGTTTGGTACCACACGTCCGACCGATCAGGGCTTGATGTGGTTCTGTGCTCCAAGTCCTAGAGTCGTGCCTGCCGGTTATCTCTGACAGCCGTGCAGGGAGCCTTTGGATCCTTGGAGTATCCTCTCCTTCCATCGTACTCATGCATAAGCTTGGAACGGAAAACGGCATTTGCCTCGAACCACTTGTATTTTGATGTGATGTTTGTTGAGATTGGAACTGGGGCATCCTTCTTTTATCGGGTTTCTCCATCCCCGAAACGATCTTAATAACTCCAAATTAGGGAACCAAAACTCTTCAAGTGGGCATCGTTAAGTAGCTGTGTGCTGTGCGAATAACAGTCCCTGCGTTCGTTAGCAGTGGATGGACACTTGGAATTTTGTTTGTTGACCTTCCATTTATGTTCATGTGTGTGAATGAAGGGAATATATTTTCGTGTTAAAGTCCAGTTTGGTGAAACAGTTGTTTTTGAGTAATCATTCTCAAGCTGTTTAAAAATTAAATGCGAAAAGTTAAACACGAAATCATGCGGATAGACATGGAATAAAAACCAATTATGGTGTTTATCGATCCAGTCTGTCCTTGGCCTAACCAGTGTAGATGATGCTCTTTGATCCGAGTAGATAGCTGTCGTGCCGTCTGACCTACATACGATGCGTCACAAACACATCTGAAAAAGTATACACCATTGATGAGGTCAACATCGGCAGTTTGTCCGTGTTCTGAATCTGGATCAAAGGAGCACCTCGAAACACGGAACGTAAGGTGGCGGCATTGAACGTGTTTTGAATTTCTTCCCTCAGTCGTCAGTTCAAGATTTCACTCACTGTGTCACCCTTAAATAAGGTCTGAACGGTTTCTTCGGTTATTTTAGGCACTCTTTGAATGTTATTTCTTTCAAAAACCGATTCGGATAACCATTCTCGCGTAGAATGTCTCTTATGAACATCAGTTCGTTCCCTAAGGTCTCCCCGGAACAAACTTTTCTCGCTCTGAAGGCCAAACATTTCACCAAGTTTCGCTTCTGTTGGATGCTAACGAAACTGTTAAAATTAGGATACTGACCGCTCCATGTTTGTTTTCGGCGTGCCTTTCGCTGGATCCGACCATCTTCTGTTCTCCTAAGGGTCACATCGAGGAGTGGTTGTTGATTGTTAACTTCGCGTTCATTTCTAAAGCGTAATACCTCGTATGCCTTGTTAAATTCTGTTTGCACGTAATCTAGGTTACAAGTAGCGTCAGCTACACAAAAAATGTTCACAAAATTTTATGTGACAGTGGTTGAGGTCCATCCACTCTGGCTAACGGAGCCTGGGGTTGATTGACAGGCGTAGTGACTAGCAGTGATCTTGTATCTATAGATCCCCGTCATCTATCAGTACTAATATTCGTAGTTCCTTTCTTACTTTTTTACTTTCGGAGTGAAGTTTGTGCTAATAAGTGGCAACGAGAACCACCTCACCCGGTGCTTTGCCATTGTTGTCCGAGGTGAACTCACTGAACTCAACTACAAGTGGGCACGTTTTGATGATTCGTGTGCCCAATAAAGACTGGAACTGTCCCATTCGTCTGAATGCTTTTCATATTGTTTATCGGTCTTCTCTCTTGAAATTGCATGCAAAATTGCTGGGATTATATTACCCGCTGGTGGATTTGCGTCCCAAGTTCCTCTCTCCTCATCTTTAACAACTGAACAGAATTATGCGACTTTTTCGATGTAATACCATGTTCGTTTCGGTGTTCATATTAGCTCAAGGAACAATCTGATTTAATCTGATTTTTTGTTGTATTTAATTTCTTCCTTGTGTTCATGATTATCGCTTTGACGGCTGATAACCACTAACCACTCCTTATATGACACGCCGATGGCTTTATATAGCCTAATAATTTCTTTCCTATCCGACTTGTACAGTGCATTGTTTGCTCTTGAAAACAACTTGGTATTTTGAGTATAAAATAACCCAAGACTCATCCGTTGCCACTGCAATTTCAGTTCACTGAAAAACTTCTTGTTGACGCTTTGCTCACGCTGACCAAAATGTTGAATGCGCGCCATTAAGACCCAGTTTCTAAGGGACGGTTGGAGAAAATGGACCATCCACTTAGCGAGTTTGAGTGTCTTTAGAAATGGCTCATTGTGGAAGGCTTCTAATCGTCTTTTGTTAACTTTACCACTCATAAAAACAGGAAGAAAGCAGCGGTCACGAGATGCAAGCATTTCGTCCACTCTTATCAGTTGAAGACGTTAAACTCTGCTATTGTATTTCCCCCTACCATGATAATTATATATATATATATATATATATATATATATATATATATATATATATATATGTTCGATGGGGTGATGAGATGGAGAGCGGATGCTGTGGCCAGTGCATACTCATGCAAAGTTTCAACGGTGCTCAAAATATGATTCACAGTGTCTGAACAGAGAAGCACAAACGGAATGTAAATCGTGTTGCGAAAGGTATTGTATTGGCGGACTACCAACAGGTTCATGAGTTCTGCGTTTATCCTATCATCACGTCGATCTTTGACCAAGTCGTTGACCATCGTTAAAATTTTTCAGGTAAACTACGCATTAGCTCGATAAGAACTGGCGAAAGGATTGGTTTCGGTCTGTTTTTCACTCTGTACGTGTTCTTCTTAACTCGGATTATGGGGTTATTTCACGAACTGAGAAATACCTAGTTAATGTCCCCGACTGTGCGGAAAGTGTAAGGCTCTTCTGAATAAGTCAACAGTTCTCCTCCACACAGCCACTGTACAACTCTTGTTGGGGTAATTTTATTCACTTTTTCTATCACTCTCTCTTTAATTCCCCTACCTGCCTCCGTGTGTGCTCGATGCGAGGCAAATGGCAGTCAAAAATTAAAGCGCAGTTACTCGTCATTTTTCATCCATTCACACTCCCGAATGAAACCGATGAATGTGTGATTGAGTCTGTCAAGTGCAGTAGTTGGTTGTTGAAAATCTGTTTCCAGTCCAAAGCCGGATATGAGTGATCTCGTTTGGAGTTAACGGTGTTTTTTTCTTCTAGTTAGCAGGCAAGCGATCTGTAGTGTTCTGACTTTGTTCGTAGGTTGTCTGTTGATGTTACAGTTCATTCGACCCGGGGTCAATGTGAGTGCATCGTTAGTTGGAATAGGCAATCTTTTTCACTGTTTCTACCGATAGGAAACCGACTTTTTAAACAATTTAAGAGCTGTTCTGAAAGACGCTCGTTACCAGCAAATTATCTAACCAAATGTCTCGGTTTTTGGATCAATACATGTTTTTCCTCATAGTGCGCGTTTTTCTAAACGAGTTGTCAGCACGAAGAGGATGTATTTGATTGATGTAGTTTTTCTCATTAGCCCAAAATGCAACATGCCGTCCCTGCCAGTATTCCCAGTATCACACCGGTAAGCGTGTGGTCATGTTTTCGATGCATTGCTACCGATGCACTTGTTTCATTGCATTCGGCCCTGTTACGTTTTGTAATATGAACTCTGTGTCACTCATCTGACATTCAACGCACCTGTGCAGCTGTAGTTCCAGTGTGACGGTGCTTCTTGTCTCTCGTATTTTACCTACAACAACGCGTCTTTTGTTTCCGGGGCGAATGTTTCGTGTCTCTCCTACTGCCACTACCCACATCATCATCACTCGTCAGATGTGTACAGACATGATGACAGTACAAGTTTCACAACTGTAATCTGCCCATCGACTTTCCGAAAGATGGACTTACTTTAAGGGTCGGCTGACAGTGCGACGATTCCAATTTTCTCCTCCTTCCCTCTGTTTGTCTCGTTTACCCCACGCGTGATTACACCAGCCAAACTGTTCACCTTCATCCCGCACACGCACACACCGTGTTCAAGTTTTCCACAATTGTGGGTCTTCGTTTCCATTCCCTGGACCAGGCATGGTGATTCACTCGCCTCGACTGGCTTTCGACACATTTGTCATCCATTGCTGTTGCGGATGTTGCTACCATTTTTGAACAAGCAGAGGAAGGTGTATAACTCGTTTTAAGTTGGGTTCGAAGTTTCACATCTTCCCTGCTGTGTTCCTGAACCGCACGCCAAATAGCGACCGGGCTATGGCCGCGTCCACGTTCGCATGCTCTCTCTCTCTCTCTCTCTCTCTCTCTCTCTCTCTCTCTCTCTCTCTCTCTCTCTCTTCTCTAGCCGGCGTGTGTTGCCTTGTCTGATTTCAGGGGTTCCCTTTGGGAGCGTGCCTTGGATTTTCATATCTCGCTGAAGGTCCGGTTGAAATGGGTTCGAACATTTACTTTTATCTCCACCCTCGCGATTGGTGTCCAGTTGCCAACATTGTGTAGTCGTCTCATGAAAATGCATTTGGAGTTTCCTAGATCCTATTGGATGAATGAACAACCGTTTTTCCATCAAATCAGGACGCTGTTTTAAAGCATTCAGTCAACTGACCAACCGACGATGATCATGAGACTATGATGGCGACCTGTAGACATTGCCATCCAGTGTTCACTTCAACACTGTATAACAAATAAAGAGCTTGAACTTATTATTACGATGAAGGAAGTTAGTAGGGTCAATATAGTTGCGGTGTTGGCACCATGCTGACTCTTGGCCCAGTGTGTACCACTTCTACTATTGTAAATGTGACAGGAAAGCGATGATGTTCTGTTGGATTTTACTACTGAATCAACTACTGCTGACTGTACCCACTGTTCGGACCTTTTCAATTTTCTTTCTCATTCATTCATCCCGGAACACGTTCTGCTCTTGAAGTGCAATCGTTTACGATACATGCTGAACAGGAAACAGAATAATGACAGTCGCAAATTATCATTTTTAGAGCAACGCTCCCGTACTATGATGACCGCGATAATCAGTCCGCATTACTGCTCAGTTCATTCATTATTTTCGCATCGATCCAAGTCTAGTTTTTCAAAGAAGTCAGATTTTAAATATTTTCATGATTCCCACGCTCATCAAAACGCTTGGATGAATAATAGCCGTGTGGCAAGTGCATCATTGTCCGTGGTTTATCCTGTCCTAATGAAGATTTATCTGGTTTTTTAAACATCCGCAAACAGTGACGTCATCATTGCGACGATAATGACGATATCACAACCTCTCCTTCGGTCCCTGTTTCATATTTATGCTCCGCAGTTGATTGCTCACACAAAATGTTCAATATTTGTTTCTGTTTGATAATCTCTATTGACTGTGACCTTGAGATCACATTTTTTCACTTTCTTCATTTTGAACAGACGTTGATTCTGCTATCACTGGGAGCTGGAAAGCTCCGGAGTTCTAAGTGTTGTTTAAATTCTGGAAACTTCTGAAAAACCTAATTTGATCAGGTTTCTGTGCCTCGTGATTGAGCTCAAAGATATCAAACATCACAGGAAATGTAATATTCTGCTGTTGTTCAATCCAACCGTGATACGTGAAGACACGGTGTATCACGGTAGGAAAGACAGCTGGTTGATATGGATAAATATAAACTCATCAATAGCACGATCCCCCCCCCCCGTAGATCCTCGGGCCAAGGAGCGTTGAGCCCCTTCGTGCAAACACATTGTCCCGATCCGAACGGATTTTACCACGAAAACCCCTCAGGGGTGAACACGGCCATCAGGTCGCGTATCTACACATCTTCTGTGCCGCTGTTCGACCCTTGCTCACGTACGAAGGTCAACTGAAAACGTGGTTAAGCATCATCCAGAAAGATATGGAGCGCCTAGGACTATAAACGATGCACGATTTGCTATACGGGACGAAAAACTGGGTCATATTTCGCGCTGAGCTCGCATCCAACAGCTGCGCATGGTTGGCAATAATCCGTGATATCCATGGGGCCAAATTATCCTCTAGCAGGATACAGTCGTGTAAAAGTAATACGTAGAGTACCTACGCACACATAGAAAAGCCACTTGATCCTGTGCTCAGGAATGCTCGTAGGCCCTTTTGTTGTGCCAAGTGTCAAACGTTGCACTTGGGTTTGTACGTGTGAATATCACAGGTCCTTTCGGTAGTTCAGGGAGGGGCATTGGAATGATTGAACAAATAGTGTCAAATGATATTCAGGAATTTTGCGTATGGGTGTTGCTTTGCCTGCTTCTTTGTTTACGACAGTCATCGACATTCGCGGTGGTGGTTATTGCTAATGTATTTTTAACGTTTGATCTCATAGCTGGCAAGCCTACTGGGCCACTGCAACTTTCATGCCACCCGCAAGCCCTCAATAAATCCTGACAGTTCGGTCAACCAGAAAGATATTATTAATCGTTGGTGATAAAGTAAACATTAATAATTTGCACAGGAGTGGAGTTTCCTTGACGAGGACAGCATCCCACCTGTATGGAAGATGCAGAGACGTTAGTCTCAGAAAGTAATGACAGCGAGAAAAGGTTCCGGTAAGGAGTGCAATTGAAGCTTCACAACTGCTGTAAAATGTGTTCTAGAATCGTGCGTGGAATTTATGTCTAAAGTAGAAAACATAGGAAAGAAGTTAGCTGTATACCGGAGATAACGAAGTATGGAACACTTCCAAATGGATTCCTCTCTGGTAAAATAAATTGCTACGGAAAGTTTATTTCGTACCACATTTCAAACGCGATAGACAACTGTAATCTCATCTGAACCTTTCGAAAGTTTGGTGGATGCTGGAAATTTGTCCTCTTGTTTTTATCATGTTTTGTTATGTTCTGACTGTCTCTCCCAAGGACGAACCAATTTTGGTTGGTCCCGACGATGTTCGTTCTATCGGGGTTGGCAGCACTGCAATACCTCGGAGCGAAACCTGATATTCTCATCCACACTGAAAAATGTGTATAATCACCTTATCAGTTCTGCCTTCACACGAGCGATGTGATAGATTGATTGACGGTCAGCAGTTTCGATCTGCTGATGGGGATAGACGATCGCGTGGAACCGACGTTCTTGATCGGTGTTGTCAGTTTCTGTAACATCTGTACTTAGTACAATGAAAACATGCCGTCACTTGTGTGGTAAAAATAACCTTTTGGAAGGTACACATCTATAGGTAAATAAGTTTTTTCCAACCGTCTTACCACCACTAGGCTATAGTGTTTCTTGTTTCACGTCTTACTCAGCACTGAACGGTTTTTTCATGACACTCGAATTCCGCTTCATGTCTGAATAACATTCGTATAAACATGCTTTTTATAACTCACCGTTTACGACAAGTGTTAACCTGTTCCGAGACACCAGTCGTAACTGGAAACCGTCCAGTCTGCCTGGTTGTTAGCTCCTTTTTTCTTCCATGCGGCTAGCTTCTGTGAAAGGATGAGCGGGTTTTATGGTTGTTGTGCATGACATCTACCCACGAACGACGATCGGGGGCAATATCTGAAAATGGAGAGATCCAGTCCTGTTTACTTTTGCGAACGCCGTAGACTGATTGGAGTCCCATCGTCCCGCTTAATAGTGTTTATCCATGTTTTTATCCGTCCACCAATGCGGCAGAGCCGTACTGGACATGAAACAGGAGAGAGACACTGTTTTCAGATTTCCGTATGAACTTCGTCGGGTATGTCCAAACCACTGCAATCGTCGGCGTTGGAGGAACACTGACAGCTTTTTTATATATGAAAGCAGTGTTGTCCACTACTCCTAACTTGTTGAAGCGCTATATGCTTCTCTGTTCCGGATTTCAGAGTCATGATAATAAAGTTTTTTTTGTTGCATTGCGCTTCCTCGTTTCACAACATTCACGTGTAAGCACGGAATAAAACCCAGTGAGTACATCACGTGATGATATAACCATTTTGCTACCTGATCACGCCCCGCTTTACTGACAGCATTTCATAATTTATCGAACAGCGCCACTCAATGTTCTGTCGGTTTTCATGTGTTATTGTTACTTTTGATAGACGCACCCCATTGTACCGAACAATACCGGAGCTTTTTTAGTGTTCTTTGTTCACCTCCTCCGGCTTGAAACAATTCAGAGTTAGAGGTCACAAACATGCGGTAACCCGTGCTACAGTAGTACATATTGAACCTTATGTGAGGTTCTGAGAGGTCATCATAAGTGCATATCTTGTATTTTTCATTTTGTACTCTGAAAGATAGTCTCATTAATAGTGAGTCCTAACGATATGTCAATGCACCCTTTTCATTTTCTATTGATCCAGACTATTCCTTAAAATGTGTTAATGCCAGCTTGGCTAAACTGTATGTTCTTTGTGACAACTGAACTGCTCTTTTTCGTCTCGCTCATTTTGGATTATTGTAATTTTTCCTCACTCTCTCAACCGCTCACCTGCCTAACTACTCTATGCACATGTAAATAATCTTTTACTCTTATGTATTACACGATAAAGTACGGTTCTTCTGGTCGGGAGTTGCGGCTGCCGAGTGGGCAACTGACCGGCGGTGGCCAGGTTCAAACACGTGGGCGATGATAACCGTTCGACTGCCCATTCACGAATCGAGGGCGGAAAAGTTATCAGCACAGTTTATGACGATAAGTGAAATTAGATAGTGCTGGTAATTCGGGTTTCAGTTTTTGGATATTCACTCTGTCGAATACAGTGGTTGCATTCTGAGGTGTGATTCTTGACAGTGGTAAATAACGATTCGCATTCAAGCAGTAGCTGATGAACCTTTATCTAGTTTCACATGCCGCGTATCATTTTTTTTTTCATTCCCTGCTTGCTCATGAATGTAGCGGGACAGGTATACTCTATTATCTCAAAGACCCACGGTACTTAGAGATACCCGGCAACCATGACCCCAGGACTTGGAGTGGAGAATTCCATGAAGTCCCAATAGATCTATCTTGCCAAAGAGCAGGGCAACGTTAGTTGTCCGTATACTACCAAGATAGCCGTTGTTGACAGGTTTTGAATCTCGTACATCCGAGGTGATAAATGATTGTACTACTAGACCGTCGCTAGTCGCCCCCATTCCTCTTTTAGTGGTTGTCGTTTATTGAGATTCGTTTGATGATCTACTTTTGAACACATTTTCCTGTATAACTTCGTTATTTGAATTCTTCAGTATCCACCAATATGTGGTTTAGGCACAATCTTTCTTTGTTCCCCATCTCACCGTCTCACATGCACACGCTCGTCTTATTCTCATTTTGACTTATGAACCGTAACCCATCTCAGTATCAAGAAACCGGTACACAGTCACATTTGTTGGTGAGAGAATCTCGAGGTAGCATTAGTCCGCGTGGTCGTTGTTTGGAACATTCCAGAGTAAACCGACCGGATCACTCCATTTCCGCAACGGAACCCACAAATGTGACTCACGATGAGCATGCCGGTACACCGACACCACCGTCTGTGGTCAAACGCATTCATCTTACAAATGAGCCAGTGATGTTGCCAGCAGGTTCCGCACCTGTTACACGTCCACGCACAGTCAACACATCTTCAGACAGGGATATGGGATTCAGTGAGAATTCCCTTTCTCCTCTAGCTGTTGAATCTACCACACCTACAGCGGACGTCCTACCAGGACCGATCAGCCTACAAGATCCGGTTGATGTCGTCGCAAAGACAAGCACTGCTGCTGCTACTGTTCGGTATCGAAATTCCGCCGGGGCTAATTCGTCCTGCTCATCGACTACCTCGTTTTTCTCTACCGGGTCAGCCGGATTGTCTTCGGCCCCCAGTACCCGTTCAGCTGACTGTAGTCCAACTGGAGACCAACTTTTTCAACGGGTCGCACTGTTTCGCGCCGGATCGGCTGCGCAGCCTAAGTCCGAAGGTGTACTGAAACTGTCCTCGGGCACGGGGGATAAGCATCCGCATTACTTGTACGATGGTATGGAGTTTTGCGAGTTGTCCAAAATGGTTTCCGTCTCGAACGGTTTGTCCGCGCAGTCTGTGGACTTGTTGAACAAGCGCGTCGCTCCGCTAGCAGAGGATGAGATCGGTGAGCATACGATCAAGCAAGACAAAAATCGTGATCGTATGTCAAAATCAGAACACTCAATGTCGCCAGATGGTGACAACAATGCTGGTAAGTCGGACACTTTTACCGACCTTCCTTGTCGCTACACTTTAGCAATAAATCCACTTATGGATGTGGTTTTGATCTGGGCACAGCGTTGATCTTAATTGATTCGATTTCCATTAAGGTTCTTATTGAGTGAGCAATCAGTACCGCTTCACTTCATAAGTGGCCATTGGTCATGGGAACGAAAAGTGAGTTTGGTAACTCCACATTAGCTTCGGTCCAATTATCCGATTACGGGCAAAATGTTAATCTTGGAGAATGTAAAAGAAGTAAAAATATAGACACAATGGAATGCATATGTACAGTCTCCAACTCTGAAATTTGCGTCCACACCTCGGGGACATAGTGTCTACGTGGTCCAGGTCTTTTTTATGTTAGAATCTCCGAGGATGATGGTTTGATAGGTGAAGTGGATTACAAAAAAATCTCAATGCACGAAGAAGGATGAATGGAAATCAAGAAATTGGGGAAGTGTCGGACGGTGCATAAATAAAGAATAACGTCGGAATGAGGTGGCTGAAAAGTAGGATTGAAGAAAGTGGTGTACAGGATCAATGTTGTTATTGAAACCACGAATGCCGGTCAGGGTTTTTCGATCAAAGTGAAGGTGGGGGGAGGGGGAATGCATGATTAATCGTCTGCTGTTGCCGTTGTCATGGCTGTGAGAAGGGAAACCGGTAACCCCGGGGCTTAGTGTGACTACGCACATAAAGTTTCATTTAGAGAAATAATGGTACTGCCGTTGACGATGTTAGAACCATTTACCATTTTGATGCTTTGTCTGAGCACGGCTGTAATGCTCATCATCGTTTGATTTGCGGGAATTTGATGTGTCGGGACCGAACGAGATTCAGAGTGTTTTGAAAAATCGGTGCACCATCTAGTGTGTTAAACTAGACAAATGTAATATCAGTAACACTGCGTTGTCGGGTTAAACAATTGTTTGTTTTGTTTGAAATCAAACCTTTGCATCCTACTGTTTTGTTACGGAATGAATTTGACGGAATTCTCAGTAGGTAAGAGTGAACATCAACGAATGGTTCCAGTTACCAATCTCTTTCCAGAGTTGATGTGCACTTGCTCTATAATGAAAAGTAGAAGTCGATGTGGACTTACTTACCACTTATTTCTTTGGTTATCTTAGGGAAAAATCAATCCGTTCGATCTCTGATGAAAATTCAAGCTACCTAGCGAAGTTTTAGTCTAATAAAATATGTTTCATCTAATGTTAGTTGATTCGCTCTGTAGAGTGTCAATCAGGTCCATAGATATTTACACTGTTGCCATTTATTGATTTCTACTTCCCTCTACAAAAACGTTCCATTTTTTCTCCTTGTTCATATATTTGTTTATTGGGTCAGATACCGATATTGATTACCCAGATCAGCCACCCACCGAGGATGATCCTCCATCCTGGGCTGTGGGACGACCGCATGGACTCAGCATTCATCAGGGACCGAAAGACAGCGAATCCCTGGAGAATGACATCATAACAGGTTATGAACATGAAGACAATCTAACTGATGCAACCAATAATACGCCCCCAGCCATGTCTACATCTCCTGGTAGACCGCTTGCCTCAATTTCGGAGAACACTCCTAGCAAATCAGATTCGGTTCACAGTATTTATTCATCTCATCCGATATTGTCGGCGGGATCTACGGAACCCTTATCTTCTGTTTCCGTAACTAGTTCAGTTGTGCAAAATGAAAACGTTGTTCTTGACCATCAGATGAAAAAACAACTGGACAGAGAGTCTATCTCCATGGAAGATGAAGCTGAACATGAGGATGACATTGTTGACGACGATGACGATAGCAATGATGGCGATGAACTTGATAATCATGATCAAGCGATCACAGAGGGTGACGTGCTTGAAGAAGATGACGATCTATACGAAATTTCACAGGATAGTGACAGTGACATTACGGATAAGTTCTCGTTGGGTGATTATTGGTTCACGGCGGACCAGCTTGTCCAGCATGTGGTCAATTTGGGCGTGACCGGCTTGCACACAGAATACAACGCCGTAGTTCGCATTAAAAGTGACGATCCCCGAAGTGCGTTCAAGTGAGTCGCATGGATGGAGTATATTTAATTATTTTTTCCCCTCCCTGCATAACATCAGTATACCGTTTACCGGGATTTAACCTGTTGTACACCGTTCATGTGCTTCAAACATTATTTTTCTAATCACATCCGTATTATTTATCTAAGATGCTTCATTATCGAAGATTTATGTCGTTCAGCGAATGAATCACTAATAGAAGACTAATTCCGAATCCTTATTCAGAGAACGCGAAATCGGTGGTCTTCGTTTACTCAAATTGTGGACAAACCGGCCCCAGCTTATAGGCAGTCAACACCTTCGTCCGTAAGGAGTTTGCAAATGCACGCAATCGGTTCGAGAACAAGGACAGGTTTAACGGAGTTTTTTGACGTCAATGCGTCGAAACAGACAACTTGAAACAATGCTCGACATCAGTCGATGTGACAGAATAAGACTGGTTATTATGTTCATATGATGAGATAGAAAGGCCAGTGACATCACGAATAAATCAAGGAAGGTTCACCAACCGAAGCCACGCTTGGAATCTGATCAAAAAACGGGCCGAGCACAGATGCTTGTGAAAAGTACACAGATAATGACATCGACGAAGCTGGTCAAGCAATAAGCGACACAGTCAGGTTACACGGGAAAATTAGAACATGGGCACGGAATTGGAGACGGGATGGACGCAGGTTCGATCCACATAATCTGTGCGATTGGGTCGATGACAAAAGTTAACTCTGTTAGTTACAAAAGGAGTATGCTCTGTTGGGTCTGTAATGAAGTGCATGTGAGGAGCACAGACAACGAAACCAAAGATGTCTCGACAGGGATTTTTTTACCACGTAAATTGGAAGTGAATGCAGACCCTGTTATCCTCGGTTTGTAGCCTTAGGAACTCCTTATCATTCTTTTTTAGAAGCATTTATTCTTAGTTTCGACATGCTTATTGCATTTGCATAGGAAAATGCACTGACCTGTGTTCTGCCTTAGTTTTCACTTGGGTTAACCAGTCACCACTTCCCGAGTGTTTTTTCGTCTCAAGGTCACGGCCAACAATCCTTGGTTTGCCGTCGATATTCATCACTTTTGGGGTTACTACACAAGCGATGTCTAGTTCTCTCGCGGGGGTAAGGTATTTGGGTACGTGTGCATGTTGGTCGCTCTATGCGACTTTATATATATATATATATATATATATATATATATATATATATATATATATATATATATATATATATATATATATATATATATATATATATATATATATATATATATATATATATATATAATGATCGCCCTACATCGCCTCCGGTGGCTCGGTCATGTTTTACGAATGCCTGCCCATCGTCTACCTTTCCGCGCTGGGCAAGACTGGAAGAAGCGACGCGTCGACCAGGCCATGACTTGGCGTACTGGTATGAAGAAGCTATCATCCGCACTGGCTTCGGTTGCAGCTTCCCGTCTCCGTGGTTAGGACAAATGAATGAGGATTGTCGTTGGCTAGAAGCGTTAAGGGACATGGCTTAGAACAGAAGTCAGTGGCGCGAAGGCTATGTGGTCTGTCCGTCGGACTTTCGTGCCCCGCGATCAGAAACATATGACAAGAAAATATTTTATCCGTGAGTGGATTATTTATGGTAGATCAGTCATGAAACGTCAACCATTAGATAGGAATATGGTGACAAATTCATTATGAGCACGTGACCAGGGCAAATATGGAGACCAATAGCGACGGAATGGTGATAGTAGAGCACATGAACTACACGTAGAGTAAGTGTACATCTGTTATTGAACGTCTCCATAGAGCGAAGTTTCGATGAATTGGTCACTTGAAAACGACCAGTGGCATGGCTGCATGGGACTGACCGGGAACAAAGCACGGAGATGAGACACTCAAATAAACCAGTTGACAGAGCAGCAATGATTTCTGTGAGTATAATTAGACAGAACAGGAAATATATCAGACAAGTAATGCATCCGGAGATGGAGAGAGACTACTACCGTGCTGAAGAGAGGAATTGCCGGAGAAAAAACTGGACAGCAATGATCACTATATAATGGATGGAACTTGGCATATGAAAATAGAAACGGTAAAGTGGGTGCTAGGTACATCTGGAATGCTGAGCTACGTAGATTACAGAGTCAACGGTGCACACAAATAGTGGTGGAATACATGAAAGGATAATGGATGTCTTTCAGCATACATTTTATAGGTGGAGCTTCCAATGGCATCACAGAGATGGGATGCAGTACCAAAGGATCTAACGCGAAGAACGTGGTTGGATTGGCAGGTATGGGTTAACAAATCGATCGACGAATGCAGTGATAAAGGTTGGTGGTCTAGTGCGGACAGGGGTTTATAGCAAACGAGTGATACATCTGGAGATAGAGAGAGGCTGCCAGAGTGATGATGATGGAGGTTTTCGGAGAGAAACCGGTCAGTTGTCAGAAAATCAGTCGCTTCCTAAAACGGGGGGGGGGGTGATGTTCAAGAATCAAAGCGGTGACTTGGAGTAAGACAATCAGGGAAGCACAGCTATGGCGATTGCGGGGTCGAATAGCATACGAAGGTGGTAATGGAGAATGTGGAAGGTAAGTGTACACCTGTCGTTGATCATTTGGACAGATATCCTGGCGTATCAAGAGAGAAATGAAAAGCATGATAGATATTTCTGAGGTATGCGTCCATGGTGAAGATGTGATGCTCTGCAAGATCAGAATAAGGCGACATAAGAGCACCTTAGGATAGCAGTGGATTGATGAAGACTGCGGATTATCAACATTTACATCACTGACTACTAGAGGATTGTGGAAAGTTATTTCAGCGAGAGACGTCAATTGGTTATTATGATTAGGAAATGGACAGCAACAATAACTGTGCCATTGAGTGAATATATCGAAATTAGTTGCACATTCTATCATGATGAATAGATGTGACTGCGGATGGGACAGGTAAGTAGTCAGATGCAAACATCATGGAGTGCAGGTGAGAGGGAATACGGCGTTACGAATGGGCTGATTATATAGGCGATCAGTATGCGCCCATAAAATACCGTATTCGTTAGATCTAAGGGGTTTGCACGGATAAATTCCTAAACGGAATCGAATGTATATACCGGACATAAAATGCGAAATGATCATTGTAAAACTGACGGCATGCTAGCGGAGCAACCGATAAAGATAGATAGTGGCAATACAAATGGGAGGATTGCAATAGCATTGGACATGTAAGATCAAACTAATTCGTGGTCGGAATCAAGGGGGCTGCTGCAGTACGAGCAACAGTTATGTATGCAAACCCGCCATTTGTGTCTTATTTCGATTTGGTCGATCCGAGTCCACTATTGACTCGAAGAGAGCGAACGCCACGTGGTGTACCGGCGATCCGAACGTCTGAAATTCGTGCTGGCGAGGAACAGTCGATGGTCTGAGCACATAGCTGGCAACCGTTCCACATTTTACGTGCAAAAGGAATCTAGTCCAAAGGGGACTCCCAAATGTGCCTTATTGTATTGCAGCGACCAACTCTGACATCCAGGTCTCCCGTCAAATCACGATATCAGCTTGGCTTAATTTGTGCAAGAGGTCATTCTAATAAATGGGATCGAATTTGACTTTTCTTTTCAGTAGTCTATGAGACTGAATTTCGGATTGGCAGATTTGGTTTACACACACACGCACACACCATTCTGGAATGCATTCCTGGTGCCAGATATTGAAATTTCTCCGTCTATGGAATCCGGAGCCACCTGTATGTGTATTGCACGTGCTTTATTATGTGTGCTGCGAGACCCCATCGGATGCTTCGGACATCTTGTAGCTGACATACTGATTGATATATGCGTGAAAATCCCGTTGAAAGGAATCATATTCCATGTATGCTGTGCTCATATCCTTTGGGCGTGTACCCAGTATGAACCGCCTGATTTGCGAATGAACACATCTCATGAACTGCACGAATAGAAAGGATTCCATACTGCACCACACGTCGCGCAGGCTAATGAGGACCGCGCTGCCCATTACATCGAGCGGGGAGGGCAGTCATAAGTGGGCTACAGCTCAGAATTACCCTTTTTTATTCAGCCTTTGTCTTCTGTCCCCAACCTCTTCTCTTTGTCCCCTCTACCCACCCATAATGCACACACTGACAACACGGCCGATACTCGCAACTGTTCATTGCCAAATAGTGTCGGGAATAATCCTCTGTCTGGTAACTCACATTTCCTCAAGCCTCGTCAATCTCTGAACCTCGGCTCCTTCAACGTGCGTACACTCATGCAGGCCGGTCAGCAGGCGTGCCTAGCCTTCACAATAGATTTTTTTTTATTTTCACATCCGTCTGGTTTCAGACTGTGTGCTAAACAAAACATGGTACAATCGGGGAGAAAGGGGTTGACAGTGCGAGACGATGGTTTGTTTGTGGGCGCGATATGGTCTAGTTGCCCAAGCCAACGCAGGTGCCTATCTTAGGGATTCGCAACCAGAGCCTTTAGCTATCCGAAGCTTAACCCGCTAGGCAGCGGGACGAAACGTGGGGTCCGTAACCCACTTAGTGCATCAGAAGCTTGTTTAGGTGGGCGTTGTGCATTACCCGCTCGGCGTACAGATAACAGAGATAGGCTTCTCCAGTTTTGTGCAGACAACCGGTTATCCCAGTTTAGTACAAATTTCCAACACAGCTCGCGTCACACAGCGACATGACGCTCTAACGCTGCAGGTACTCTAAGCCAGATTGATCATATTGCAGCAGGCTACCGGTGGCACAGTTCTGTTGAGAACTGCAGATCTTACTGGTCCGTGTACGTAGAGTTGGACCATGGATTAATTTTGATGAAATTATCGCTCCAGCTCCATGGTAATCGACGCTAACCGCAAACCCGGTTAACCGTGCAGCGTTTGTGTGATCCGGTAGTTCGCACCACTTAAGAACAAGGATCAGCACATGAACTAGAATCTACGACGAACAGTCATGTTGATGTAGAAGTCATCAGATGACTTGGCAACGAGGAATGAGAAAATGTATAGCGAACTTAGGAAAAGTAGGTGCCTCACGTCTTCGTGGTTGGGGTCCAAAAGAACCCCCAATCAGTTGGTTGGAGACACTGAAGGATATAGCTGCGAAGCGTGAACAGTGGCGATCGTGTTGTCACTTTCTGTCGAATGCGAATGACTGATCAATGTACGTTTGTACAGTTAGACAGTGTATTCCGTGTGTTTGCTACTAGGGTGTTCTTTCCTTTTTCCACCCCCGCTGGTCCACTCGCTGTCCAATTTGTGTATTCATTCTTTCTAATTCTACGTGCAACATGGTGAGAAAGGTAGTGGTCAGTGGGGCTTGCTTTGCTATTTAACGCTGTACGATGATGATGATTGGGTACTAGAGGTTGACTGTTGGGCTAGACACTGCATTGTTTCTGGCTTAGATTATTTGAAAATGCATTGAAAAACACGCCAGACTTCCTTGGAGTTCATCATTCATCGAGAAGGAAAATGTGAAACAAAGGTTGGAGTGGACTAAGCATGGCGTGGTTAGGAGATGTGCAGACCTTTACCAGTAGACTTCGTCGCGTCAGACGTGCTAAGCTTCTGGATTCAGATCCACGTGATTCGCCTAAATGAGGATGCATATTGTTTGATTATGTGTATCCATTCTTTCTAATTCTAAGTTTAACATGGTGAGAAGGGCAGTGGTCAGTGAGGCTTGCCTTTATCCTGGATACCGTGCGATGATGATAGGGCATATTCCTGATTTATTCTCGTAGATTCGTTGGTAGAGAACACGTAATAATAAAGTCTAGTGGGCTGGTTTGCCTCCGGTTGGGATGACGACCGATCGTTGCATTCACCTCTTGCTCTGTGGCTTGTTATTCACAATACATAACAATGAATATATCCGTTGTGTTGATCTCGTTCATCGTGGTGCATTGCATTTCGTTTCTTCTTCGTAGACACTTACAAAACCGTGAAAAAAATCGGTACTGCGATGTGGTATGCTATGAGAGCAGCCGTGTACACTTGCGGCCGTTGTCACTTCAAGTTACCTTGCCCGAGACTGCGGTTAAGGTACGTAAATTGGCTCCGAATTCCAAATCGACTCCTACTTCCGTTTTGACATCTACGCTTCATCGTACTCAGTCGGCACCACTGGCAGCTAAAGATCTGGTACGTAATTACATTCACGCCAATTGGGTCGATGGTTACCGACAAAAGAATGCTTTCATTTGTACCCAGGGTAAGTTGTTCTGTACATTATCTTGATCGTATTTCCGAACTTCTGGTCTAATTGAACGTCTCACTTCGACCATCATTCCACTTCGCTCATCCCTCGAATGTGTCTTGTCAAAACCGATTATCTTTAACCTCGGTGTTTGTTTAGCTTCCACGCATGTATGGGTTTCTTTTCGTGTACGTGCATGTGTATGGGCAGTGGAGTACCGGGTACGCACTCCTGATGAGCGGCAACAACCGCGAAGCCGGTCGTGTGCTTCCGGGAATACTTTGTCCACGCGTTCACATACTACTTACTACTCGTTGGGTTAGCAGTGACCCAGACACGAATAACTAACGGAAATCACATTCGTGGTTCATTTGCGCACTCTTCAATGAAAAGTATCCATTCACACTCCAGACGATTCAAATTAGATCTTGTCACAGGTGTGACAAGTGTATGATAGTAGACGCACGGTCAATGGACTTTGTTAGTCAGAATACGGTACTGCAATTGATAACCTTTAATAATTAAACAAAATGTACAACCAAATATTTCTGAGCAACGTGCGGTTCAAACCGTCTGTTATGTGATATTACGAACCCTGGGGAAAAGAGCACACAACAGGATGCGCAAAGCTGATTTGTTCGTATAGTCATAATTCAAGGACCACGTAGCTGCGTGTCTGTGCTTGGGACGGTGTTTGTGTGGTCATACAACAGATGCCAGGTCGCCCCGTGGTGGGCTCATGTCGAGAGAACAAACACGAGCGTGCGTGAGCCAATGGTCACCGAACCGAAATGAATGATCATGCGCGTGTGCATGGCGGCGCCTGAGGACAAAATATCATGGGAGCGGTATCATGTGTGTGTGTGTGCATGCATGCGTGCGTGCGTGTAAATGCTTGCCATGACCCAGTCACATCTGCGTGCGTTATGCACGCACGCACCTGCCTTTTGACAAAACCAGGTGAGGAAACTGGATCGGGGGAAGTTGTTATCAGAGCATTGTTGATGACAGAAAAGCACGAAACGTACAATAGGTACATAAAAACACGCACGTATTCGAATGCAGCGTTGTGTGAAAATTTCAAAGCAATCGGCGAAATACTTTCGGAGATTTTAGATTAGGAGCAAACGAATATGGGGGATGTGATTTCACCCAAACCATCATCATCATCATCTGCTTACTCTGTCAGATTTCCACATCATGCGTTTGCGTTGATATTCTCACCAACCCATGTCCGTGATCTTGTGCTTTTCTCGCGACACTCGAAATACACTAATTGGTAGTTATACGACCTTCAACTACGTGCTGGCCGTAACATCAAGAATGATAGTGTGTAATGGAATACCTCTTTTCCATCTGAGTTGCCAGGTAGTCCTATGACCATAGTCTATATCCATTTTTCGAAAAATCTCTTCGATTTTCAGTTTATCCTAAATTCAACAGATCAGCACCAATCTGTCCCAATAATTGACCGATCAATCGAATAATTTGCAAATCACTTTTCATTGTCTTTTATTTCCTTCAACTTTTATGCCACTTCTAATCATGGTCACTACGGAAGTAATATCCTCAACCAATGGTGACCTAGATTCTAAGGCAGTAGCTAGGCACACGTGCACAAACTCTTCATTTTCCAGTAAGCTTCATGATCAGGGAGTGCATCATAGAAATAGGTTTTCACTGTGGATTGTTCGTTTCGGAACTGAGCGAATAGGAGTGTGCAAAAGGGTATTTCATCGTTGCATTGGGTAGAAAATGGAAGATTGTGGATTGTGTTTACCATTAGCATAAGGAGCATAAATGGTCTCAGCCAACTGGAGACGTAACTGATGCTCTCAGTAGTAATTTAGACAGCAACGTTGACCCCGAGTGGAGAACCGCATAAGAATTCAGTGTAGTCAGCCGACTACGTATCGTTGTCTGTCAACAATGTGGTTGTCGTCTTAGGGTTTCAAACCGCTCACCTCCGACGTGGTAAACGCTTTTATCACCTAAAAGCCACTGGCATTTTGGTGTGCGCCTAGAGTGAGGTAACGACTTTTAACAGTTTCTACGTTATCTAGTCACTGGACGTTTGTTGGTTCTAAGTTCACAGTTGTCGTACGTCTAGGGTGATGAAGTATTGGCGTGTACAGTCTGGTTTCAACGAACACAGCCTACTTAGATCGGGCATTTTCAGAACTCCCACCCCCAAATTACTAACAACGAAGACTGTCAGTGTTCGAGCATCGGTGCTTCCGTATTATTGCTCCAAGATGGTGGGGGTACCGTGTCAACAATGTAAAGTTCAGTCACCGAAACAAGTATTGAATCTAAGTATATGAAGATGGCTAAACCATGTGTTACTCATGACCATCGAAATCTTCCTGGGTTTACGCTGTTCTCCGAATCAGGTAGGGGCTGGAGAGTAGTTCGATAAGACAAAAAGAAATTATAATCTTGATAAATGAACTTGGCCGAATGGGATGTGTTAGACTTCCGGGTTAGGGTTCACGAGACCTACCCACGGCGATGTTGGAGATATTCAGTTTCAGCTTATTCAACTATTAACCTCGCACTTCTGTGCTCTGGTTTCGGTTGCTACCTTCAAGCATCGTCCAGGTCAACAGGTGACGTGGCAGCGAGGAATGAGAAAATGTACAGCAAACTTAGGAAAAGTAGGTGCCTCACGTCTTCGTGGTTGGGGTCCAAAAGAACCCCCAATCAGTTGGTTGGAGACACTGAAGGATATAGCTGCGAAGCGTGAACAGTGGCGATCGTGTTGTCACTTTCTGTCGAATGCGAATGACTGATCAATGTACGTTTGTACAGTTAGACAGTGTATTCCGTGTGTTTGCTACTAGGGTGTTCTTTCCTTTTTCCACCCCCGCTGGTCCACTCCCTGTCCAATTTGTGTATTCATACTTTCTTATTCTACGTGCAACATGGTGAGAAAGGTAGTGTTCAGTGGGGCTTGTCCTACTGTTTAACGCTGTACGG
Organism: Fasciola hepatica; assembly: GCA_948099385.1. Lineage (NCBI taxonomy): Eukaryota > Metazoa > Platyhelminthes > Trematoda > Plagiorchiida > Fasciolidae > Fasciola > Fasciola hepatica. The sequence continues at coordinate 17,191,550 of CANUEZ040000067.1, forward strand.
TGATGATGATGATGATGATGCATCGTCCAGTAAAGAGCAGAAGGAATAGAAGCATAGTGATAATGATCCAAAAAGTCGAACTACCAAGGGGAAATCACGACATTGAGTGATGTGGCTTAGTGTCGCGGCCAGTGGCGTAGTCGCATCTAGGTTGTTTATTTCTCCGTTATTTCTGCCTATTACTATTGTTTTTGACCCTTTTTAACTCCACGCTTCTATTCATTGTGCCATTAACTCGGCGATGCTTAGTGGTGGCAACCGTACCCAGAGTATAGTAGTTCGAGGTTGATGGTTGAACTGAACAACGATCTATACTGCCGTACACCTAACAAGCAGTGGACATGTTTCTTACGGCACGATGGATTGTGAGACATTGAGAAGGCTCAGTTAGTCTTCTAAAATGGACTGTTTCATTGCAGCGATTGGTTTATATCGAAATACCAAAGTGGAGCATTTTGTTCTTCCTACAAAACGTGACAGTTGTCTTCACTCTGTGATACTGTCTTGGTGATCGGATGCTGATCGCATAGTCGTTTGTATGAACTGTAACCATTTATATTGACCTCATGGCATTATTTTATCTTTCAAGGGCCTAATGTATGCTACGTCAGCTATTCTACTCCTGATATGTGGCTCTGAAATTTGTTCTCCACATTGTGAATGCTGGTGCCGAGGTATCTGCACAGTGGAAGTGAATAACCCCCGTGATCAGGAAAATCCACTGTACTGTTAAAGGGAGCAAGTAATTTTCATTATTGTCTGGAATGGTCACAGCCATTTGATATTCCAGCTGGTGTACGCATCACCAGACATCCCTAAGTACCGTGCTTGTAGTATATTTCTTTGTACTTTTTCCTTATCTGCCTGTTGCCTCCAATTTTACTCATCCTTAATGCTCTCATGCTTTCAATTTATTCTTTACGCGATAAATTCTATGCAGTTGCTATCAATGCGGTCACAGCTCAGTACTAAACGGTTGTTTTCGTTCATCACTAGAACAGTGTAGGCCTCAGGTCCCTTGCTCTCTGATTTTGTTTCAAACATCTGGATGATGGGGAAAATACACTTGACGAAACATCTGTACTGGCTCAAGCAAGTGGATCATTGTCCTTTTCGGTTTGTATGGGATAAGTTATCTTGTCACTTTGCGGATTCCTAGGAAAGCGTATCTCACGCGGTCTTATTCGTGTTGAATACCATGATAAATGTTGAAACCCGCGATGGAGACTCGTTAGATATGTGCCTTCGAGGATTCTGAAGAGCTAGAAGGAATGCCAGTACAGTAGTGCTTCTGTTGTTACCTCAGTAAAGTGTGGAACAGTGATACTGTATACCTAGTAGTTTTTATTTTTTCAGTTTGATATCTCACTACTTAGAATTCTAGCTGTCATATGGCAGCAGGTATAAGGTTGCTACTAGGAAACATCACCGTGATTTGTTTTCCCTCCTCAGTAATATTTAACTTTTACGAACGACATGAATCGCGTGTGTGCATTGTCTGGTATTCGGTGTATTCCATTCCTACCCGGAACGTCCAATTGAACGAGGTGCATTTAGCAAGCAAATGTGTTCTTTGGTGATGCAGCGAAGCGGTCCAGCTTGACCTTCTCACTGATTTTCTCGCATGCTCACGTAAACATGCTTGTGTGTGCGGTCACACGCAGCGAGTTGGCATCTAATCCAAGTGCGTTTCGCAACTCCGCTGTCGAATTGAATCATCTTCCATCCACCCCACCGTCTTTCATTCATGCAGCAATGTGGAGTGTAATTATATGTCACCCGCTATGTTTAAGATAGATCACAATCGAAAGGTCGCAATTCGCGCTATGTGCTTGACTCCGGGTCCCACTCCACCCGCTCACGTGCATCAAATGTAAGCTCTATGTGCGTTTGCTGGTGTTTGTCTTCATACACTTAGTCCGAATGAATTTCGTTATCTCGCAGGTGTGTCAACCATTCCATCAAACCATGCGTATTTCCCCTTCCTACACAAAACCCATTACGGTTTGGTCTGGGGCCAAATTGTCTTCTTTTCTCTAGGGGGCTGCTGATTAGCCTGAGTACATGAAGCACGAAATCTGTTTGTGTTCATTTCTCAGACCTCAGTCTGTTGATGCTCTCCGTCAGTGTTTGTCCTCATCTGTAATCGTCCTGTCCATTCGCATAGATATTGCTTCTGAAAGGCTGTTTTCTCGTACGTGCCAGTGTGTTCAAGATGAAATCTCCGATTGCCGCAAAAAAATCGGTGTCTACACTAGCTGACCTTGAAATGAGATTTACAGTTTGTGCACAGCTCGGTGTTGCGCATACGCAGTATGTATTTGCCCCATTACTCGTTCGTCATTTTGGCAGGGTTTATTTCAAGCGGCCCGTTCCCCGTCAGCAAATGGTCAATATATAAAGCCGGTGGAACAGTACCAGTTTGTTTTAACAGAACGATTATTTTATTGGTACTGTAATGGATTTCTTATTTTTCCTCATCCATCTTTGTTCTGACTTCAGTCACACTTCTTGCTATAAATGCTGTGCGCGAATTCGGTCTTTTTTTATCGATCCACTTCCTCTGTATGAAGTTGTCGTCGTCATTTCATTCTTGTGTTTTTATCTATTCCTTCCCGGTTTCTATTTGCACACAGGACCGCTATCGGAAACAGCGGGAGATTTTTGGCGTATGGTCTGGGATTATCACGTACCGATTATTGTCATGATCACCAAGTAAGTATGTAGATAAATGCGTATGAATTCCGATGAGAATTTTGCTTGGCTTACATCTTATGCGCCTTGTCTGCACTGACTGATAGCCGCGCACTTATATGTCTATGTATCTATGTTTGTATGTATCTGCATGAAACCCGACTGGTAATCAAGTCGCAACCTCTTTTGACGTTACTACTTGGCACCAGTTTGGAAGCCAAAACGATTTGTTGGTTGGTGTTAACGAGGTACCGGTATCTGAATGGTAATACTGCCATGCATTGTATTGCATGAACAGTCGAGATTTGTTGCTTTTGTGTGTGTATGTGTATGTGCCAATAATTAGTACAGAAAATGCACTTCGCACCTGCATTTAACACAATTTTTGGTTTCGGTATTGACCACACACACACGCTTATAGATGTCACATTGGGGTTGATCGCTAGGGGGCTTCTCGAATTCAAATTGATAGAATCCGCGGTTCGAAACTCGATGATGCCCTTCAGCTCTCGCCTCTAGCGCAAATCACTAGACTGCATTTCTCTTCGTTGTGGATTGTGCGGTTTTTGTCTCCGGTTAAATAGGTGAAATTTATTCTACACCGACATCATGTTTATTAGTGGACACTAACATACCTTCCCAATGGGTGTTACACCTCTCTGCGCGTACGTATGTATGTAACGATTCCTCACGTGAATGAAACAGCTGCACAACGCTTTCATAGATTTTCTATTGCGTGTTGAGTGTGCACATTGCACAATGAATCACTAACTTCCAGTAGTGCATAAACGGAAAGTAATCGCAGGTCAAGTCACTGGAACAAACGGTTGAATTAAACAGGTTGTGATAACTGACTTGTGTTGCGCACATCCACGGATAGACTTCCTTGTTGTACATTGTTCTCCGAGCCAGTTAAAAGTTAGGGGATGGGCCGAGGCGGTCAGTTCATGATATGGAGAAAACATATGATAACGGTGACCATTAAACGGTCGAGCAGGTCATGTTAAGCTTCCCGTTCGGGGTCCGCGAGACCCGCCCACCGGATGGTTGGAGACATTATGTGATATGGCTGGGTGCTGTGGTCAATGGCGTAGTTGCATTCGAGCTCTTTCTTGGTCTTCAGAATTTCGACATAACTTTGTTTTCTGCTGTTTCGCATTCTTGATAAGAGAGAGATTAAGGACAAGAATCAACTGAAGTTAGAATTATCAGCCCCGGTGGTGGTAATACTAATGCTAATTTCCGTATCGGTCACCAGCGCAAACTGCTGATCGTATGATACCTGGTGGGAATTACGCTCTAAACGCCAGTCTAGTGCCCACTTTGTCAACGTCTGATGAACTCATCACGTTCCTTAAAATGTTGTATTACTACTTTGTGGCAAAAGGCTGGTAACCTGTATGATAAAATATAAACAGGGTTGTAATGTGCAACCCGGTTCTTGTCCCTGTCGCACGTTCCACATTCAAGTTCTGGTATAGATCTTGGTGTGTTGGTATTGTTGAGTTTTTATAAACGGTGGGGACAAAGGTTTTCACGCAATGGATTCATTCTACACACTCCCAGTCACACACAGCAGGACCCTTTTTATCTTGACACCACAATTCTATCCGTCCAATGGAGTGACACGTTTGCAAACCTTCTTTGCTCTGTTGGGGAACTGAGGATCGGGCTAGTGTTGGCGTTAAACGTCAGGGCAGCACACTTTAGATGGACGGATACACCTGTTTTCTCACATCCACTTTGATTTGTACACCTCGTTCTAATACGGCTGGTGTTACCTTTTTGACCTATCCATACACGGAGCCCATCCCAACTGCTGTAATTTGCTCAGATAATTTGCTTGATTCAGAGACGTTTTGCTTACGTCTGCCCATCGTTCACCTTTTCGTGCTCTTTTTGCACGTGCTGGGCAAGGCTGGAAGAAGGTGTGCGGTGGTCAGGTTATGACTTGGCGCAGGGGCATGAAAAGTTAGCTTCGGCTTTGACTTCGGTTGGTTTTTCTCGCCACCCTGGTTAGGGCCCCAGCGATGAGGATTGTCGTAGGTTAGAGACGATGAGAGGTATGGCTCAGAACCGAATCCAGCGGTGCGAATGCTGTATGGCCTGTCTGTAGACTTCCCGTTCCTCATAAACGAATAAAAAACAGGCCAAAAAATTTGCAAAATGTATACGGAGAAAATATTAAGAAAAAATTCCTTTTACAAGTTGTAATCTTTATACTGACTCATCATGTCACACCCCTCGACTTTGCAGTTTTTCTCTGTTGTTTTTTCGTTGTCACCATGCTTGTTCTCAAGCCGGTGTTATATATATATATATATATATATATATATATATATATATATATAGAGAGAGAGAGAGAGAGAGAGAGAGAGAGAGAGATACTCATCTCTGCTGCTATTAGTTGGGCAGCCGCAAACATTATTCATGGACCACCAACTGGATTTTACTATTGAATAGGTCGAAATTCGCTTCACCCATTCCTGATCTCGTTGTTCGCACAATTCCTACGTCCCCTTAGCAGGCAGCCCTAAACAATATCTTTTGCAATTTATGTTCATTGTCTGCTCTTATTGATTAATTACTTTTCCAATGACAAAAACAAGAACACCATTAAAAGCCATATGGAGCGGATCTAAGGCGATGCCTTGTTCATAGTGCCTCTGTTCTCAGTTCATTCCCATCATTAACCTCTGATTTTCGTTCTTACCTCACATCGTCTCCCTTGCGAGATTGAGGCAAATTGAATCATAAAGAGAGTAGGAATAAAAAATGGTGAATAGATAAAGAGTTACAATACAACCACACCCCGGATGATTTGGGACAATTCTGTTTAAACAGTTTCCTCTCCTTGGAGAAACGCAAAGATATCGATCAGATCAAATGCAGTCAGGAAAAGATTTGACGCAAGATTGAAATCGCCGATTATGATGTGCAAATTTCCATCAAACAAAGAAACATGAAATTAAAATTAAAAAAACTCGTAGAAAAAATAAATGGTGCTCTTTGCGCAAAATGAGACTACGTGTACGTTTTTTCCGATGGTGCTGTTGCAGCCGTAAAATATAGCATGGCACTAAATAACTAAACAGCCAATACTGTCCGCTGAGTATACATAAATGACTTCGGACTTGCCTCACCAGATGGAGTTGACGTATGTGACCATCCCGCCTCCATTTTTGTTCTTGCTGAAATTCCTGGCCTTTCAGTGCATCTTGAAGCCGTCTATGAACCCGAGTGAGTTGGTAACACATGGGTTTAGCCCTGGTTCTTGTATACACACCTTACACCTATAAACATGGATGCGCGAACGAAGAACGAGAGTTAGATCCGCCATTTTTGTGAAGAGAGGACATAAATTAGTATTGAACAGTGAAAAGATGGACATCTTCGCTGGAGTAGTGCAATTAAAGGCAACCGACCAGTCAGAACGAATGCATTTTCTGGTTTGAATAAAAATCCTTGAGATATATGAGCGGTCAAATATGATCGACTGAAAAATCCAGGAGTTTGAGTAGGGATATTTCTGATCGCCTATAACGGCGCACAGCGGCCATAATGAACGAGTTTGATGTGGTGCTGATTAACACAGAAGTGTGAAGTAGCATTTTTAACTTATAACAGTCCGAGTTCCGTTATTTTCGCAATATATGCAATCAGCTTCTTACCCGATCTATATACCTTGTGGCCAGTTAAACGATTTCGAAACGTCTCGGCATAGAAATCAACCTACAGTAAAGAGATTTGAAAATAAGTCCTTCGACGAGTCTGGGATTTATTCTACTTAAGCCTACTACCTACAACTGTAACTTTGATTTTCTCTCTCATCACTTTATTCGGTCCTTCTTCTTCTCCTGCTATCATGCAGTACCTCTTTGTCTGACTACTATCGAAATGCATTCCACATAAATTTTATACTGAATCGGAAATGAAATGTTCGAGCACTGCTGGTTTCCCGTACAATGTCATGTAAGGTAGAGAGAGATAAAGATTAATGGTCCTTTAATGCTCTATTGCTCCCCTCCCCGTTACTCGTTCTTTTTTTGCTTTCGTCTGTTTTCAGAGTCTACGAGGCTCAGCGATCAAAATGCTACCCGTACTGGCCGGAAACAGTGCATCGAAAACTTTATTTCTCCTCAGGACATGCTGGAACGATGCCAAGTCCATTCGATTCCACTCAACAATCCGGGGGCAATGCTTCGAATGAACGGCCTAAAACAGACCTGCCACACGCTGAATTTGAAGTGGAAAATGTATCATGTCGCCTAGGCGAGCATTTTGCGTGTAGCACTTTACGACTTACCCATATGCCGGTATGTGTACCCTATCACTGCACTCAGTCAGTAGATTTTCTCCATCTCTACCGGGACTTGTTTTCCTATCGGTAATAGGATCCCGCTATCAAAACTTACTTGGTATCCGTTAGGAAAGCTTGTGTCACTTAATTTTGGAGAATCATTTATTGTCGATGTGTGGGAATGATTCAGTGTTCGAATTCACGTTTGGCTGAGACCCATTATTGGGATCATGTGCGGTAGATTCACCGGGATTGTTTTGACCATTCGTCAGTGCGCTGAACACAAGCAGTGAAGCGTTACACCCTTTTTGACTAATGATGCGCGTGTGGTACAGGCGCTTAACGCCTCGGAGATAATATATATTTGATATCCGTCACCTTCGATCACATTAGTAGAATACAACAAACTATCTGTCACTTGACGCGTTACCACGCCTGACCTTTTTCAGCTCTGCACTTGGAGTTCTAGGGTCTGGTTGCCGGTTATTCCTTCTCTTTGCACTTATGCGCTAGCATGCATTAAAAAAACGAAGGATAAATCATCTCGGTATAGCAAATGTTGACTTATAAATGAGTAATGGATAACGAAGAGCTTCTCTAATCACCACACGGAGTACGTGGTACGACCCTGTCCGCATACAACCGTTACCAAAAATCTCCCTGATTCTCGGTTCGCAACCGTATTTCGGGAGCGGAATTTGGCATATCCCAAACCAGAAATCACAGACTCATCAACTTTCCCCTAATCTCTTTGTACACCAAACGCATTATCTCCTTGACGTTGACCTTATCATTCCATCCCAATCTCGTTGTTTCACGATTTCCGCAAGCCATCAATGTTAGTCATGCGATTTCAAGTAGACATTTAACCTTCCGTCTATACATACATGCGATTGGGCTTCATGGCTAAAACGAATGCGTCGCTTTCAGCATTCCATTGCAAATCCGTTCGTAATTCTGTTCAGGTTTAGTGTGTCTATTGCTCGTTTTCTTAAATCGAGCAGTACTGATCAACGTTGCATATGTACACCCTGTTCTCAGGGTGCTAAGTTTTGAATCCGTGCTTACTGACCTCCAACGAGCATCTATTTGACCGGTGGGGGTCGAGTTGTTTAGAGCGTTCGTTTACTGCCTCAGAGGTCCGGAGTTCGAATTCCTGCCATTGTCGGCCATCTTTGGTGGTAGACAATAGTCTGCTGCCATCCGGCTCGTTATCACACCTGGCCTATCGGGACCTTTGGTTCTCCATTCCAAGTCTCAGGGTCTCCTTGCAGATTGTCCCTGATAGTGCAGTGGGTCTTTATGACTATGGATATGCCCCTTCAATTGCACTCATGCGGAAGCATGTAATAAAAGTACCTTGATACGAGTTTAATGATAGTGGTTGCCACTGTGCGGTTGCAATCTGCACTTCTCGCACTGCATGCCAGTTATGCACTTTGCACACATGAGAACATGATCTGCACCTAGAATGTGGTAGGGTCGATGTGAACTGAAGAAAGCACACACAGTCCATCTCACTAGTTTGACCAAACCGCTTGTGAGACACGGAAGTTTTGCAGAGAGACGATGTGATCACAACTAGAGCCGAAGGTTCGGTGTACTATTCGATTTTTTCTAGCTCTCTGAGAAGTCTGTCGTGTATATTAGGTGTTTGTGATACTGGTCGTGGATGCGTTATCACATTGAACTGTAACCTGAATTCGAATATGCCTGATGTTTTTTTTTTTGAAATGATTATTTTATGGTGAAGGTGAGTTGCAGTAGAAGGGGTAAAGTCCGTAGGAAATATTTTAGGAAACAGTCATAAAAATCAGCTCATGGATTCCACATTTCAAAGGGTGAATTGGGAAATACAGAGGGGTAGGGTGTTCCGCAATGCTGCGGCTCTTGGACAAAACGAAAAACCAACTGATTGGAACAGTCACTTTATATGGATGGACCGTTGCCTGCGCATTGGAAATAATATTGAAGACAAAGGGTATAGTGACCAAAGAATCAAGTTCATAAGAACAGAATCCATGGTAATGCCGTTAGAAAAACGACAGCGGAACCCTTGCCAGGTGATGAACTAGTGATTGAAAAGTTGAGGTCGCTGTGTGGTTGCCGATGACACAGTTGACTTTGCGTTGGGCGCGATCGAGGAAGGATATTGAGGAAAACGAGTTGCTGCCCCAGCAATGTCTGCATTATTCAAAATTGGGACTTATTTGGGCCCTGTGCAGCGCAAGAGGTTAGGTTGATGTAAATAAATATTTGGCACAGAGTCAATCTTTTTTAATGTTTTCGAGGCAGGAGCAGTTATATACGAGAATCAGGAAAGGTGATTGCAGAGTGAAAGGCCGAGATGATCCGGGGACGGTATGAAATCGAAAGTAGTGGAGTCAAAATTGAAGTCTGGGAAGTAGAACTCGCCTTTGGAAAAAGAAAACTAGCAATTTTTGCCGCTTCAAGGGATGTACAGTTGTCTGAGCCCCAGGTAATAATCCGACCATAATCGACACAAACATTGGAGTGATCTCGTGAGGTGCTAGCTGATGGGGCACTCAAAGGTTGGTAGGACATAGATCAGTTGAAGGTGTTACCTTCGGATAGAGCGTAAATGGGGTAGCAAATGGTGAAGTGGAAATCACTAATGAGCCGAAATCAAGCCTTTCACTGTCAAGGAGGATAAGGAATCGGGTGAATGATTTCCGTCTACCTAGCGGCTGAAATTCACCCCAGAGTCATGTCTGATGACGTGTCATACAGTACTTCTGGAATTTGCCCCCGGTCAGTCATCTGTGTTGATAAAAATAACTGGCCATTTATTGGCAAGCTCTGGTTTTGTTTGCTGCCTAGTTTTCATTTTTTATTGTGGTCGGCGAAATCGTGCTTGTACAAATTTAACTATGATCACGAATGGTTAATTATCCGTAGGGCATGAAATTATATGCTCTTTGTAAGTCGTGTATATATATATATATATATATATATATATATATATATATATATATATATATATATATATATATATATATATATATATATATATATATGATTCATTTGTGAACGACAGAATGTCCATTCACATGATATACTACCAAGTGCTCAATATTTAGGATATTTTTATAGTTTGTTTGTTCCCTTCTACAAGCAGCTCACTGTTTTGCCTTCCGTCTGTTCGCGCGTTTTTTCTCATTTTATCTGTTTTGTTGCCCTTTCATTTATGTGCCATTTATTCAGTCTGGTCGACGTCGTACTGTGGAACATTTCGCCTATTTCTCATGGCCAGATCACGGTGTCCCATCGACCACAACAGGATTGCAACAGTTGCTCGCCTCCGTTCAGGACACGTACATGAAAGCGATTCGTCATCTGGGATTCAGCAGCCCCTTGGATCAAGCAGTGCCCCCACCTCCGGTGGTCGTTCACTGCAGCGCTGGCATCGGCCGAACAGGTTAGTCCCGTGAGAATCACAATGCGCTGTTTGTATGTATGTATGTATACGGCATATATATATATCCGTGCAAATAGATTTCTACTTACATTTTGAAATAGCCACACCGTCAAAAAGAACGGGCATACATATAGAGGAATTATCTTTTGATCAGAGTCCTGTACAGATCAATCGAAAACGAGCTAGATAAACTTAATGATATGAAAGCTCGGATATTCACAACAAATAATAGCACTCGCGAAACCTGGAAGGCCATTTTACACAGGTGAGCGGTAAGAACTCAAAGAAATTTTAATCAGCGACAGATGTAGAAGAACCCAATCGGGACTTGATCAGAGTCGGAAACAACGCGTTTGCCTCGAGTTTTGATGCTAACTGTTGTTTGGACTCCATCGGTTATCTCTTAATTCCCTCAATGTATACACAGCACTGTCCCAACTTCGCTCTGATAAAGCAAGCGGTTAGAACAAAAAATGATGTAATCTGACAGGTGACCGCAGAATTGAGATAAATCTGTGTGAGAATTTTACTGAGATCCGTCTCTGATATCATGTCCACAAGTTGCTCGAAGTTATCTGGAGCGCGCTGGCGTTTACAAATCCTCCTATCGCGGCACTGCGTGAAATGCCGATGGGTTATTCTGTATGTAGATTATCGAAGAAAGTTAAATAACTTTGTAATCCGACCTGCTTACTGGTGAACGACAAGCAGTACAGAACTAGTTATGATTATTTACAAAACAGATTTAACTGGGCTTCAAGTTTGTTTCAGTAGAAAACCTTGTTTTACAGCCCCAGAGCGGTGAGAAATCAAACACGTTTCCATACATTTGCACCACTTCTCATCTTTGTCTCTGGTCATCGATCAAATAAAAGTGTCAACACTTTATTACAGGTACCTACGTGACCGCGGACATCTGTACAAAAAGGCTCATTGATCCGGTCAACGAGGATAAATCGATCAATATCCCATTAACTGTTAGCCGCGTACGGTCTCAACGTTGCGGTTGTGTTCAAGTGGCCGCGCAATATGTTTTCTGTTATCGTGTGCTGATTGATTTTGCTGTTCAGCATGGTTTGTTAGACAACAAACCGGACAGTATCACACAGACTGCGCTTGAATTATTGAAACCGTCACCTACCTCGCATCACGCAGACCTGTCTGGTTTCGGTTCTATCCCTCCAATGTTCTACCACTCAACTTCCTTACCACGGACCGGGCATCAGAGTATATCGTCCACTGTTCTTGATCCAGACTTCCCCGCTCCCTCCGGATTGAGTGCTACGCTGGCGGAATTTCGCAACCTGTTACCCACAACACAGCTACTTTCGATTTGGCATGCCATGAAATCGAAACGGGATCAGGACGGTGGTGCTCAGGCGTTAGCGAGCGCTGATTTTATCATGACCGAGAACACATGCTCAGAATCCAATTCAGATGCGGATGACTTGGCTGATTCATACGGCCAAGAAAGTCCTCGAGCTATCGTACTGAGTCGGGTTTGTAACTCCGCGGCCGAGCACCGTTCACCAGATATCGATTCCTCGTCGTCTCACTCCAATGGGTCTTCGATCTCCTCACACAACGCTGATACCGAGTGTCGTGCGATCTGTATTCCTTGTGAATCCCATTCAGTGTGTATCGTTGATGAAGAGAATGAGAAACGAGCGGTTGCCCTGGATGTCCATCTGGTTACAGACGAATCAGTCTGAAAGCTCAATTTCCTTTATTGTGAACAATCTCACTAAAGATCCTTATTGTTGTTCAAATGGGTCCGTCCGTTCATCTATGTTCCTGTTATTTGCATGATCTCCCGGTTCGCCTTCACACGGACACAGATCCTGACTAAATGTGTTACCTCATTCATGCGACAATTCTCCGCTCCAATTACTTGGCTTCTTGGTTCCCTTATTAATTATATTATACATCCGACATATGCAAAGCCGCTTTTCATTCTCTGTACAGCGCAGTCCGTTTGTATGCCATATACACATATACAGATGCATGCATACCGACCGAGAGACGGAAAACTCACTGTAATCCGTGTATCATATCCCATTCCGAATTTTGCACATTGTGTGGCTTGGTTCTTCTTTTGCTACGCACTAGCTTGTCAGGTCACTAATCTGTTGCGCGTTCTCATCATCTTTGCCGTGGATCTCGACTTATATTTCGTGTATAAAAATGATTTCCAACTGACAAGTTTTAGCAGAGAGGTCATCATCCCTTGCATCGGTTTCCAGCCGACTTTCATACCAATGGTTTTCTCAAACTTCCTCAGCGTTTTATGGGTCTCGCGCGAGGGAAATAAATTGCAATCCGGATTGAACTCTCTTTTTGATTGGATTTGGTTTTTGTCCTATCCTCTTTTCAGTGTAGTAGATGCACACTTCCATTCTGTTGCTGTCACATCTTGTATCTACCATGGTACAGTATCTGCAAATCCTGAATGGTGCTCATGTCAAGCTCGTCATTTCTAGCATCAATTTTGCTGTCCTCGAAACCATGGGTCCTCTTTCTCCGCACAATTCTCCGGGCTTTTTGATTATATACAGTTGCTGTTCTTGTCTGTATCTTATCCTGTATGTACAGATCAATTTATTCCATGTTTTATTTATCTCCATGGAACAGTGTTTTAATGCTGCGGGTATCTTATTCGCATGACACTTCGTGGTTTATGTTGCGACATTTTTGACCTCATGCGATCTTCGCATGCATGCACGCTTGGCTAATCAAAGATTCGACACCCTCTTCTAAAGTCGAAATAGTTGATCTGGTACAGAAATGAGTTCTTACAAGTCCCCTTTCACCTGTTGCACTGCATTTCTATGGGCGGAACAAGTTTCATGGGGACATCCGCTAACTACTTACGAGTAGCAGAGTTCATTGTGCGTGTTCCAGCGAAAACGTGTGATTTGGGGCTCAGAACTGGTTCTGCTCTGTGTAGCATAATTTGCGCTCCGGCATTTCAGTGCCATCGGTCTATCTTAAGGAACTTGGAATATGCTTTTTCTGAGATGCTTTTGAAAACAAAAACCAGTCTTAAGATATTGTATAATTTACGTCCAGGACGATTTCACTACACGTCAACGTGGTGCACACTGCAAACCAGTGGCGTTTAAGTAGGTTCTTGTAAAACAATAATGAGAATTACAAGAATGAATGCGCGCAGCTAATTTGCACCCCCCCCCCCATGGCAAAGACGAGTTAACTAGCATTTCTTTGTGCTGGCGATGGAAGTTTTTTTCGATATTCGGGAGTGATTTCGGCGAACAATAGCGTAACACTGTGTATATGACTCTTAACACTGTTCCAACCAGCTGGATGTTACACTATCAGATGACGATCGACGACGGTATCTTATGGCTTTCCATCTTCCAATCATGCATTCAACCTGATCCTGATTATGCCGCAAAACGTTAAACCCAACTTCTTGGTTACGTTCGGTATCATCACGATCATCGTACAGCTTTAAATAGCAGAGCAAGCCCCACTGAACACTGCTTTTCTCGCCATGTTACGCGTAGAATTAGAAAGAATGAATACAAAAACTGGACAGCGGGGGTGGAAAAAGGAAAGAACACCCTAGTAGCAAACACACGGAATACACTGTCTAACTGTACAAACGTACATTGATCAGTCATTCGCATTCGACAGAAAGTGACAACACGATCGCCACTGTTCACGCTTCGCAGCTATATCCTTCAGTGTCTCCAACCAACTGATTGGGAGTTCTTTTGGACCCCAACCACGAAGACGTGAGGCACCTACTTTCCTAAGTTCGATGTACAGTTCCTCATTCCCTGTTGACCACGTGGGTTGTTCCACTCCCAAGGAGGAATGGAAAACCGGGCCACGGTACGGTAGATGTGTGCTTGCCATACGTAACACGTGCCCCAACCAACGAAGTCTACTAATCTAGATACACTGTGATAGAACATTCTCCGAAATAGTCCCCAATACACAATTTCTGACCTCAGCATTGCTCGCTCGGCAATTCTACCCAACCTTAGCTGATACTACGCAAACACCAGTGGTCAAAAACCTCTAGACGACGAATGTCTTCAACACGCAGCTCTTAAGTCGCGCAACCATACAACAGAACTAGGTTCACCGCGGCACAGTACACACGATCTTTTAACTTCAGTGAAATATCAGGTCGCCGTCACAAGTGCTTCAGTGCAGCTTACGCCGCTCGAACTTCGGATACTGGCGTGCTCCCATCTGTCGTCATACTGCTGTCGAGGTAAGTGAAGCAGTCGACAATTGCCAGCACATCCCCATCGAGCAACAAGCTCGGAACCGTTGACGTGCAGTCTTGCAACATCACTTCACACTTTGAAGGTGCAAAGCGCATGTGGAATGGAACTACAGCTCTTGAGAGTCTATCTAGTGCACTTTTCACTTATTTCGTGCATTCGAACAAACAGACAACGTCGTCCGAATAATCTAAGTCACATAGCTTTTCACTATTTCCTACATCCTGAAGATTTTGCCATGCATCCTCCACTATCTCGTCCATGACAAAGTTAAATAGGAATGGAGAAATGGCACATCCTTTTTGAACATCGCTGGTCGTTTTGAACTGATTGGATAGTTCACCATAGACCCAAACGCGGCCAGAAGTATGAGTGTACAATGATCCCAGTAGACTCACCAACTTCTGTGGTATATTTTCTCGGTGAAGAACACTGAATAGCGTCGTTCGATCAGCTGAATTGAAGGTGCCTTTCAAGTCGATGGAAACCATTATTGTCGGTTAACGACGTGTGTAACGCGTTCCAAATAGTCGGCGAAGAGTAAAAATCTGGTCGATGCATCCTCGACCTGGGCGGTATCCGACCTGTTGTTCACGGACCTTTCTCTCGCTAGCCGGTGTGAGACGGCACCGCGAAATCGAGGCTAGTACCTTGGTGACTGTCGGAATTAAGCTAATCTGACAATGGTTACTGCAGTCATTGCGTATTCCCTTCTTGAAGATGGGGGCAATCAATGACCGCCCCATAATAACGGCATGCGTTCCTTTTTCCAAACGTTAGGGATCAGGATGGTGAGAGATTTGACCAACACATCACTACCCATTTTGAAAAGAACTTGAGAGGGTCCGTCCGGACCGGCTCGCTTTGGTAATCGAATTCTCGACTCCACCGCCACTGTGTATGGGAGCTGAAGTGGTTTTCCCCAAGGAATCGAAATTGTTGACGTCAGAGTGACTACATTAGCGCACGGCCAGCTAAACTACTGCATGAAGTATTCGGCTCAACGGCCAAGTCTTTGCTGTTTATCGTGAATAGGCTCTCCATTTCTATCGTATATCGTTTCACTGATTGGGGTTCGCGGTCCGTCGGTGTCGCGAATAAGTTTGAACAGTCTTTGACCGTTACCTGAAGCAGCTGCTACTTTCATTTGTTGGACTATCTTGACCCACCAATTTTCGTGATCCTTCTTAAAGCTTTTAATAATTTGCTTTTGTAGATTTCTTTTGTGATCAGTGAACAGGGTAAATTTCCTTCCATGTTACATCTTATGAAAGTTTCTGAATGCGAAAATCAGTGCCTGTCCTTCGTTTTCAATTTTGCTGTAATTCTTTTCTGCTTCTGTGAGTGGTCCAGAGACGTGGTATACCGCCTCGCGAAATTCTTACAGTAAAACCGCCCCAATTTCATCCACGGAAGCGTCAGGAGCTACAGTCATGGATATCTTTTGGGTGATAGTGAGTGAGGAGTAGGCTGTACGTGAGATTCTGATGGCGACAAACGCTTTTTTACGTGCCGGTGACCAGTGCCATTCGGTGTTTCGCGTCAGCAGTTGATTCAAGGGAGATCGTAGTTGATACATCTGTGGCACAAAATTGTGATAGTAATTTACAAGTCCGAGGAAGGGCTGTAGTGTTTCTTCATTGTTTGGAGCGGACTTTCGCTCTATTGCTGCGATCCTAATTGGATCCGGTCTCCTACCAGTACTGTCAATGATCGACCCCAAATAGGTGATACTGGATAATCCAAATGAACATTTCTGAGGTTGAACTCGGAAGTCCTCTGCAAAGTCATATTTAAATGCTCGATATGTTCATCCGTTGTTTCGCTAGCGATAATTATGTCATCTAATTACGCCGATGCGTATTCCAAGCCGACTAACATGGTATCCATTATCCGCTAAAAAATTGCTGGGGCACATTTAACACCAAAAGCTAAGCGGTTGTAGCGATAAAGACCCCTGTGAGTGTTTACGGTAAGCAACTCCTTGCACTCGTCCTCAACCTCAACTTGTAGGTGGGCATTAGAAAACTCAGGTGGGTACTAATGTGTCTCAAGACAACGGTTTAGTTCTGTTGAAAAATGGGCGCAGATCCTGATTGCGCTATTCGCCCTTCTGACTACTACGATAGGTGCCGGCCATGATGAGTAGTTGACTGGGGGAAGTACCCTCAGTCGTTCCAGCCGGGCAACTCGCATTCAAAAAGCCCCACTAATGCATAAGGTACGGGTCGTTTTGGACAACATACAGGTCTAGTGCCGGGATTAACATATAAAAATGCTTTTATCTTACAGCCTAAACCAAAAACGTCAGGAAAATCTGTTTTAAAACGTGGGAGTTCAATACACAAGTCTTTAGAGGGCACTGATGCAACATCGCTCACATGGTTTGATCGTAAGGGTGGCATAGGGTTAGAAGAATCACACATTTCATTGGAAGAAAACTGCCACAAATTTAATTTGTCTATCCAGTCGGTACCAAGTAGTTTCACGTGATGAAGTTTTAATATGTAGCATGTACCACACGAGCGACAGTCACGAGAAGAAAATTCACACAGAAACTCACTAACAAATGACAGTTATTCACCTTATGCTGCGCGAGCAATATGGTTAGTTTGCTGATAAACTGGTCTGCCTAATAAATTCCACGTGGCTTCAGAAATGATAGTTACATCAGATGCTGTGTCCACTGGCAGGTTATTAATGCAAATAGAAATGTACTTCCGACGGGACTGGAAATCGAGGGCATTCTTGGCAAAAAGGAGGTCTGAGAAACTGCGGCGTTTGGCTGGTGCATCGTTGTATGAGTGTGGCTTGGGACGGTTGCGACACATGCTTTCTTTATGACCAATTACACATTCGTATGACCTGTACGCACAGAAACGAGCGAAATGCCACGATCCACAGTCCCAACATGCGGTGCGTGGTCTGTTTCGGAAGTTTGGTTGGGGAACTCGTGGTCTTCTAGACGTAGGTAAAGCATTGATCACGGGAACTGGCTGCATTTCTGGTTTCTGGATTATCTGGGCAACATGTTTTAGATTGAGCAAGCGCTGACACTTCGGTGATTTGTTGTAATCTGATTTCGGGGTCTGTTTCAAGCTCCGCTCGGAGCCGGGTGCGAACGTCACTGTCAGCAGGTGCGTGGAGACCACATACAAAAATAAGAGTTTTGAGTTGATCATTTGTGAGACTGGAGTTTGAAACATTCACGATTAACACGGCCTTCATAGGAGACAAAATCATTGTCAGCACTTTTCGAAATTTGCAAACACTGGTGACGTGTAATAAACAAAGAGGAGCGTTCACCGAAAATTTCACTGAGGTGTTTTACTGTCTGTGCTAAATCAAGGTCTCTTGGATATTTCGGTAGGATGAAATTGCAGCATTTGTCGTGCTCAGCCGGACCCAGTTTATGCAAAAGAAGTCGTTCGCGGTCGGTCTCATCGCGAGTGGCACCATCAACTTTAAGAACATGTTCTTATCTGCGATAAAACGAGTCAAACGTTATACTAACGTCAGGCTGGTAATGGAATTCACTCATGCTTTGAAACAGCGTCTCCACAGTTAATATCTCCGGACTGTCCACTTATGGCTGCACTGAAAGCCGCTGGATTAACATTTCAAACTATTCTTGTTATTGCTTGAGTAGCTGCTGCATAAATTCCACTGAAATAGCCATTATGCAACATCGCCAGGAATTGTTTTAAGGGTCAGTCCCGACCCGATTACCCAGTCAGAAAGAGAACACGCGCCTCCGGACTAGAGCAGTTTAATGATATTTGTTTCCAGAGCAGTTTTACAAGGCAAGCCGATAAGCGTACAAATCAATAAAAACACATGATTGGGTGACTCATGCGAAGGCGGCGCAAAAGCTGGACGGTCGCGTTCGGAATGATGCGCGTGGACAAACATCAGCTGCGGCGTGAGTCGGACTGGTTTGCAGTCTCACTACAGAGAGAATCAGTCTACCGGTCAAAAAACCATCACTAGATGGATGTAGGAGTGGAGTACCTGGGGTTTCTCTTGGCGGTTGGAGAAGTCATCGCGCTTCATTGGGCAGGTGTCGGCCACCACAGCTGGGCAGTCCGCAGCCCAAAAGATGCTTCCTCGTCTACGTTCCGCTTGCTTCACTGAGTGCATGGAGCTAAGGACAGTCCAAAAAGCTGATGGATAACAAAGCACCAGAGAAGATGAGAGTATACGCGCAACAATCAGGTATCACTTGATAGAACAGAAGTATCTTCAAGGGTGCGTCGGCCACAATGCCGTGCTTGTTCAAAACTCCAGTGCCTTGTAGGTCATAGGATCTGGTTAGGGTTCCCAAAGAAAAACCCCTTCCGCGGTGTGAGCAGCTGCGAGGTATGATTCGCCCAGAAACCTCCAGCATATTTCCTGTAAAGGGTCTTACTGCTCTCTCTCTTTCTCTCTGTCTGCTTTAATTTAATATCGGTTACACACGCCACTGGTTATTGCGGCTCTGAAGAAAGCAGTAGTTCGGGAGTAGGATTTCAATCAATTACTTCTTAAGCCTACATGTTCACTTTACTAGGCTGCCTTCAATATCCGCACACTATGTCAGCTAGGGCAACAGGTTTCCCTCGCTAGAGCTCTTGCAACTTTCAAAATAGATTCATGTTGCCTCCGAAACTCGCATACAAGACTACTTCTGTGAATAATTTTCGCATCCAAGATACAACCTCAATCTCTCGCTTCTTCGCGCTTCAGGCGACCCGGGCTCTAGTGTTCGTGGTCAAGCTGGCGTGGGGATTGCTTTGAGCACGAAAGCTGAGCGTGCACTGTTAGGCTGGATCCTAGTCATTGTTGTATAGTTCGGTTGGACGGTTCTGTGTGCAAATAGTAACAGAGTGAAACGTTGATGCTTGTTTATCGTGTCTGTGCATGTGTCCAACGTTTTTTCCGTCCCACTAACTGTAATGAGAACTCAGTTCCGCCTGCGAACCGTCTCGTTTTATTTGTAAAAAACAGAATATATAAGTAGTCAATCCATGTACCCACTCGCCGCACACAGCGCGTTGGTCCGACTGGTGTGGGTGACCCCGTCTTGAGGCTCAAATACCACTGGCAAGATTCGTCTCGTCTATCGATTCACGCCATCGATGGGCTATCCTGTTGTCCGTGGTTTGTGGTCTCGGCAGGAGCCGGTGCTGACGCGCTGTCTGCAATTGAGACTAAACGGTCTATCGAGCGATGTATCAGACCATACCCTCACATCCAATGACTGCAGTTCCTCTGAGACGAATTGTTCCTGGCGCGTACGAATTACCATAAGAAGCGACACAGACTCACTCCTCTTGTGTTGTCACAACGTTGGACTCAGATTGACCATGTCGTTGGTCACCACTGGCGAGGAATAATGGAAGATTGTTGTTCACTTTGGTCTACGCTTGTGGACTCAGATCACACCTTGGTACTTGCTCCCTACCGTTTGCGTCTCGCCTTTAGTTGCGCCAAAGCCATCCATCTCGCACAATTGCTTCTAGACAATAACCGACCATCTGCTTCCTGTGCAGAGCTGTCTACTCGGTTATCGACGCAGCCGGATGTCTAAGACCCGAATGAGCGCTGGCAACAGATCAAGAGGCCTCGTATGCCGTTTCCAATGCCGCACAAGACTCCGGTTCAATTAAGCCTTACAAACGATATATGTCTTCGACACCAGTTGCTTTGTTAGATGCCCGCAGATCCTCCACCCCGCCCTCTTCCCCGGATACCACTAGGCGTACGAAACTAGCGGTCGGATGAAACACCAAATCACACGCGGCCTAAGGTCATTGGGAAAGGTGTTGCGCACCTTTACGAATAAGATTACCCGGCGCGCAACGTTCGCTGGGGCTGGTAGTGGTGGGTAGACGAGCAACAATGGCCAGCGGATGAAATGGAAGAAAGGAATTAATGAGATGAGCAGTGAACCTGGCTATGTAATGCATGTTAGGCCTCTCGGTTAATATTTAAAAGATCCACCCACCCGGCGGTAGCAATGTTCTACTCACGTTTTCTCATCTACGTGATTTGTATTTCTCTTCTCGCTTTCTTCGTACCCTTGATAAGTTTAAGTTCCTGCTGTGGGATAACAATCGAAAATATCGCACCCAGGGTATGTTTAATGGTTTTTTCAAACTGAGCTGACCTTAGTTTTTCAACACTCACGAACTGTGAAAGTGAAGGGGAAAAAACGAAAACAAGTGCGAAGTGATACGCATTCATTTTTACTTCCTGGCATAGGTTGTACTGTTATTTGCATTACTTGTTTCAGTCACATTTACCACACAAGTGACTGTAATCACAAAACAAACACAGATACACAAATATGGTACCGTCTGTGAGGTTACACCAGTCTGTACTCATCTACTTGTATTTACGATATATTCCGGTTTGTATTATGTTGGCGCGGTATCCTCGGTATCTCCGTCTTAATTGTTTCCGGGTTTTTTTCGGACGCCAATTTTGGAATATGATCGACGTATGCGTTCGTGTTAGACACGTTAATATTGATAACGAACAATTAGGATTATACTTAAGTATCAGAGCCCTATCGATTACGGCAATGATGATATTGTTTCTGGTGAGTGGTGGAAATTGACCTAGAACCTCTGATTGTACAAACCCTAGCAATGTCTAGATACGGTCGAATTCATACATGCAACTGTTTGAACACGCCATGAGAAAATCATTCCTCCTGTCTCACATGTTTGCGGCCTGTGAATCGCCGCTTAACGATGCATCTTTTTCCATAATCAAAGATTGTGAATTGGTCGTCGGATGACCGAGTGAATCGATGTTCTTCGAAGTTTTCATTCCTCGAGAACAGTCTGTGCCATGTGGATTGTTAATATCATGCAATACAGCATACCATTGTTTTGTATCAAAATCCATTGCACCGTTATTACTACCTGTATCTGCATTGAGAGGCTCTGAAATGGTCGAGTCGGAGCTCAGTAGACAGCTGTTTGTAGTCAACTTGACAAGTGATTCCGCTTTAGACAAATTGAGTAGATTGGAATTGTTTGTCTCCGCATTCAATGTTTGTAGGGATCCAGTCGTGAATGGGATCAGGGGAGGATAAGCGGATGAAGTCACATTCAAGGGGTTTTCTTTACTTTCTTCGGAACGCCGATTGCTCATTTCGTACGGGACAGAATCGACGATGGTCGGACAAGTAGACATACACATACAATTGTCTGACATATAAAGTGAATGACCCGTGGCCGGAATTGATCCTGGAGTACCGGGACTGGGCACGTAATAAACCCAAGGTTGGGGCATTCCTATTGGTTTGTTCATCGCATTCGTTCCAGTGGGATTGGGATTCGGTGCAGGTGGATTGGCGATTTGATTCTGATAATAGTAGTAGTAATACATTTGTGAAGCTAATGAGTCATTTATTAGTGGCATCGGGACATAGTAATGTGACGGATGAATAGGTCCTGGAACCACAGATGGATCCACAGTATTTAATGGGACAGTCGGTGGAAAATAGACTGTGTTTAATGGGAATGGAGTGGTTGAGCCATGTCCGATTGACTCGGGTGTAACTAGTCCACCTTTCATTGTAGATGATTTCACATTCGTAGTGTCCTCAGATGTTGTGCCAGTCACATTGTTCGTATCAGACCCGTAAGTATTACGAACAGGACCGTTTGGATTCAGATTAGTGTTTGATTGTGAACTATTTTCTAGTTTACTTGCTTCTGATTCATTTTGGTTAGCCATCATTGTGTCCGGATGCGATTTATCAGTCTGGTTTGCTGTTCCATTTGAAGTGAATGTGATCAAGCTCGGTTGTATGGGTGACAACGGAGCCAGAGTGTTGACGGGTACACCTTTACTCGGTATCACTGCTGGTAGGTAAGGATTATTCAGTGAATTTTGGTACACTGTGTTTGATTTCACCGTCGAAATCGTATTCATGGTATTCAAGCCCGGAGTGCATAACATTCCCAGCGGGTTACTGATCAGAAACGCTGGTGGTGCTAATAAGCCAGGCAAGGTGGTCCCATTGGTTCCATTCGCGCCCGGGAAAGCTGATGTGAATAGTGGGTTGTGAGTGAAATCAACTGTACCTGCCGAACATCCAACTGCGGCAGTGACTGATGCCAAGGCTGTTGCCGAAGTTAGATTTGCGCTGAGAGTCTCTTGATTATTCATACTATCTATTCGATCAATCCAACGGGTGAAAACTTGACGATTATTTTCATCTCTTTTCGCCTGACTTGTTCTTAACCATTCTAGCAAACGTTCACGACCAGTACCATTGGAATTCTTATTTGACTTCTGAGCGGTGTCCTCCGAAACAGAAGGTTTTGAGTCGGTAGTCGATCCTTTCGTATAATTTGACGAAGATTTTACCGTATTACCTAGCGATTCTGATGTCCCAAATCGATCCGCAGTACGTGAACCAAGACGAGCTGCGTGAGCTGTACTGGGGCGATTGACTGGCATCGAATCCTCATCTGCCGTATGAAACAAATCGGCTAGACACGTTTGACGTTTCGGAACATCACCCCAGCAACCGACAGCGTCTGGAGAACGTGGGCTAGGTAATGCACCACCATGTAGGCAACCATTATTTCCAATTGGTACTGTTTTATAGTGTGTGGATGAATCATTATTTTCTTTGTGCGTGTTCGCTTGTCGTTCGTGGCCTGAACGGGACGCAGTTGACGTTGAATCCATGTAGGTTTTCATTTCGATCTGTTCGTCGCAGGTGCTCTTCTCCGATTTGACTGAGTTTTCAAACCGTCCGTTGATCAATGCAGTGGGTCGGTAGTAAAACGCTCTTGATTCTGATCCAAGATGGTCAATAGAAAATCATCAATCGCATCGGACAAATCACTTTCGACGGAAAAGGGCTTGTGATTTCTTTTTAATTCCCACACAGTACACCCAAATGAGCTACCCTCCTACACTGACTGATAGATTCTGTCTGATCGACTGAAATCGATAGATGAGGAAAAATTCAAATCAGACATCGTCGTGATCTAGCCACCCGTGAACACGTGATACCGTAAAATAGACCAAATATGTGATTTCGTGTTACTCGACAGGATTTAGTAAAAATTCTTGGTCAGTGTTCCCATTTTGGCACAAAACATTGGGCGACTGATTTTTCTGGAAAGTGCCAGTGTCATTTGTGTTGCATATATAACAATACGGTTAGTTCAATTTATTTTAGGTCTTCAATAAGCATATTTGTGGTTCTCTGAGGTTATATGAACATGATTAGTTTGGATGAATGTAGTGAGAATAAGAATAAACGCTATAAGATTACGCTGCAGGGGATTGTCTAAATGGAATCAAGTTACCTTTTCGGCAAACCACTACGATGTGGTGCTTTATCATTGGGACTAAATTCCCACAAACTGCGTGGAAGAAACATGAAGGAGGAGGATAAAGATCTGACCACTTGATCGATTGATTGTGAGTAGTAAACCCTAAGCAACATACGATCATTTAAATTTCACGTTTTGAGGGTAACTATGGTCAAAATAATGCAGTCGAAACCTACACAAAATAACAATTTTTTTAAAGGATCGTTACTGATAAAACATCTCACACTAGGTCCGCTTGTAGCTGAAGTCCATCCTTTCGAAAAGGCACCAGGTTGAAGTGCAGTGGTGGCTGCTGTGCAGTTAGGCAAACATGGAGCCGTCTGCTACAACCAACCAAAAATCCCAGGCATGTAGAGAGAGAGACAAATTCTTGACTATTTTCAAACCAACCAACTACCGACAAAATGTATGCAAAGGTGGATCAAGCCAATATCTTAGGAGGCCTGGCTGACAAAAAAAGATGATACCTACAAAGAGCTTTAGATCCGACTGCAACTCATATTGGAATGAAATAATATGAGTTTCAGCTGATACTGACCATACGTCACGACTGTACTTTTCAGTTGGCGGAACTACGTTTTGGGTAGTGCCAAGATGTTCGTGATATTGCTAGTAATGAACCAAATGCGTTATTAAACACGGAAACCCCGAAGCCATTTCAGTGGACAAGGTCGGTTGAATGGACTTCGCAAAACAAGCAAGCAGGCAATAGTTCCTATTCAGGATCAATTCAGTCAGCCAAACTTTGGAATGAATGTAAGTCTAGCTGCCAAGACATTCTGAGATTGACCTGGCGTTTTCGTAATGCCGAATTTCACAAATTGCTGTAAGGTAATTCGCATCCAGGTCGTGCCAAGGGGTAAAAAAGCATGTTTAGTTGAACACTATTGTACTGTTTTGTATGGCAAGTGAACAAACTCACATTTCAACCAAATGGAGGAAAACTGATCACAGTCACTTTGAAATAAACAGAAATAAATACTGTAGAAATAAAACTGGTTTAATCATCTAGGTTCATGCGAAGTGCCTCTGTGACTTTCATCTTATCAACCAAAACATGTACTTAGCCAGGCACTGTAGAGTGCGACAGATATTTACGAGAGAAGGGTTAAATCTAAATTCGGAATGTGTGGAGTGATGCTGAAGGCATGCAGATAAGTCATGGTACAGCTAATGGGTGGGGTCCACAAGAATATTCTTGATCAATTTTCACAAGCTATAACTTGCAAGCAACAAGCTTTGGAGAAAAGAGAGCCCATTGAAATCAAACGGAAGCAACTGATAAACGCCAGGCCGCTGTGTACTGTGTTGAAATATTTCCTAAGTGGATCAAGAAAGATTACGGGGAAGCACTAAGTTAAGACTGGGAGAATACATTAATGGACAGAAGAAAAAATGGCAGCTTATGTGGCACCAAACTGCCTTAGTCCGCGAGTTTGAAAAGACAGTCTGCGTAGTTTTTTAACAAAATCAAGAATATGAGACCAGTGTAAATTGGTGCGATTCAAACATTCCAATAGATTTTCCTTTTCTCGAGCTGGCTACTGTAAGCTCTGATCCTCTTGTCATCCTAATCGCTCGTTTATCGTCGATCATTATTTCGAACATTCCTTTATTGTAGATAGACCTGAACTGAATAATGGATTTCACAAATTCGGCTAGACTGTGCCCATCTTTCTGGGGGATTTCAATCATCTTCAGTAGCTGGTCGGGAAGCTGGTGGATAGAGAACGTTTAGTCGGCCCTATTCAGGGCCAGAACAATTTGATTGATTCTTTACAACTGTCGATTTTATTTCATCTCTGTTGTAAGTATGGTATGGTTAATCAAATGGTAGCCGTGGTGCGTACCATAGTGATGAATGAATATGGGAGAAGATTGAATAATAGACGGGGGAAGAACAATAGTAGAGTTGGGGATCATCAGGTGAAACTAGACGTAGTGTCCGGGACAGCGCGATTAAGTATGGGCAGAAAACCAATTCGGAGCTTAAACGTGAAGGTGTGCAAGCACAATGACCTAACGTTGACGGAAGCAACTGTACCGCTAAGGGTAAACTGTGAACGGTGAATATAGGAAAAGTCTCTTGAGAGATTCATCATTTGGGAGTACTGATATGGGTTGACAAGATAAAGTGATAACTACGAAAGGCTTTGAAAAACACAAGTGAGATCCATTCGTATCTAGCACTCTTAAGGATTTAGGGTGGTTATGATTAGAGGACGGTAAGTGTGAGCAGCAGATAGTTTGGCATACCTATTTTACCAATACGGTCGAAATTGAAAGGAAAGAGATTGTAGTTTTAAATCAGAAATCTCGGTGACTACACGGTCTCACAAAATTGTATGATTTTGCCACAATTTGACTACAATTTACTTTGGTTTTAGAAAATGAAGTTTACTGAAGCAGAATTTGCCAAGAAATGCAAATCCCCCAAGTTACTTGAACCAAACCAAACCAAAACTCACGGAGACTCTATCAACCACCGGACAACAAGAAATATATTCAATTTTCAAATGAGCGCAAATGACTGTGCAACGACAACATTAGTTGCAGTGAATTCTTCCAGAACTACCCTAGGTGGTTACCATACCTATTTAACTTCGTTAATGAAATTAGTGCCAGAAAGCTAACAATTGTCAATAGGATGCAAATATTGGTTTCATCACATTTAGCACTTATCAAAAGCTACATGAACCTTGCTAGAGTAAGCGCCAATAAGTGGACAGTCCATAAGATGGATGTAATACATTGAGATGCACCACTGTACTTGATTATTTTTCTCCTGTCGGACTTTCATGACATCCACACAGTCAGTGACCACAGGCAGGCAGGAAGATACGACTACATATCATGACAAGTGACACATTTGTATTCACATCACCTAATCACCATAGTCCTACCATATTTTTTACTTCTCTTCCTACTGTGCTATACTATTGATAACCTTCATTTCTTAGTTAGGCTGTTGTAGAGAAACAGCCACAATCCAGTAACCGTTATTGATTATTCTAATTTAACTAGATTCATTGAAGTCTTTCACATTCAGGAGACCAAAGTGAATATACGGGAATAAACCACAAACGGGTTAGCGATAAACACTTTCCCAATGGATGAAATATCGCTGGTCTAATACTACGTAAGTTGCTATTCGACTCGGATTTTCTATGCAAGGCCATACTAAATTGATCAACAATGCCCGTTTATTCATAATGAACGATTTCATGTCCGTTTAATTACCACTAACGGTTCACTCGATTTGCGTAAATAGCTGTATCCGATCACTTAGGGGTTAAAAAACTACCTTCGAATGTATAGTTAACAAATCCCGATGTCATTCACCAGTGTCTCGCAATTTTTCTCACAAGAATTCAGAAATGTCAAATTTCAACTACTGTTACTGTCCACAGTAGTAATATTAGAAATTCGAAGCTCAAGGGCAGTAACCGTACCCAAAGAACACACTGTACGCCTGTGCACGGGACCTCTGGTCACGATTCTTGTCGCTCGAGCTCGTAGCGACCGTCAACTGACGGAAACAGGGTTCGCCAAAGGACAATATACGTACGCGAATTAGCAAAACGGCATTAAAAGCGAAAAGTTACAATTCTTGAGCTCGGGTTCCAGTCAATTAAAGGTATTGGCGGGCCGACGTGTAAGCCCGGCAGTATGTACTTGTGATTACTCTCCCCAACAATATCGTATTACGTGCAAGTGATCAGTGAGCCAAGGGGATTAAGCCTTGGGATGCCTACCGGCCTAGTGACTACTGAACAGTCACACCGGCTGGGCTTTCTCGGGGCGGTTTGTTGCTTGTTTCGAGGATGGTTTCTTTTAGGAATTTCATTTAAACAACAGAGAAATCAAAGACGGCAGTTGGTGTGCAACTGGTCTTCTACCCATTCCCAGATTTAAATAGAAAAGAACTATCGGAGTTTCAGCGTCCTTCAAACGATATTTGCAAGCTAAATACTGTCAGTTACTCAAAAGCGTTTTACCTCAAAATTGTCTCTTACTTGCTTGACATCAATTCTGACACTGGATTTGTCTCCACAGATGACTACGAGGTACAACGCCCAAACGGAAGTCGGAAAGGTGCTGGTGCGTCGCAACTGCTTATGAATAACATTGTCCGTGGATTTACTTGATATTTCTCTCATTCGTGTGCCTCATTCTGTGCAATCCAGAAGTGAAATGAAAGAAAGCATTCATTGTGTTCAGCAGCAGAGATCAGTGCCATATACGTACTATGGATTTCTTAGTCAACATAGGTCAGGAATTCTTTATTCCATGCACGGATGATTACAGTCCAATTACCACAATCCCCAGCCGTCCCACAGAAGGTATGTGTGATTGTTCAGAAAATTGAGATTCATTTCCTTCACATAGTTCATAGATTCACCAAAGTCAACGAATCAAATTGAAAAATGAGCCCTATATATATATATATATATATATATATATATATATATATATATATATATATTGTATTCAGCACATGAGTTTGATATCAGGCCGGATTACAGAAGTAAAGACTCACTAGATGGAAGTATTAATTTTTTCTGTTTTTCAGATAAAAAGCCGAATGAAACTATTTCGGAAATTGCGACAATGGAATCTTGTGGAACAATTTGGAATACAACTTGTTTTTATTACGATCCTTCGATCTTTCATTTTATCCATTCAGCTTTTAATTTTGTGAGCACCCAAAGCCAGGTACATCATTTCTCACTGCATATGTTCACTTAGCAGTTTTAACATTAATATTTGAATCCTAAAGTCATAAACGTTTGCCTATAATTTTGTGATCACCTTGCAAAAGCCTCCTTATCACTTCCTCCGGCATATCGATTGTCTTTACATTGACCTTGTGTTGACATTCTGTATCTATGTCTCAGTTCAAAGACTTACTTACTTACCTTAAATTTATATGACCATCTCGCACTAGAGGATGAGCCGGCTACATGGATATCTCATATAATGGCTGACCATGCGCGGCGGTTGGAAGCCAGTTCGGTGCAGATCGCGATCCAGTTTTTCTTCCATTGGTAGGCACCATAGACTGACCGTAAGCCTAGATGCTCTGAGTCCTTGTCGACAAGATAGATCCAAGTTTTGAGCTGGCTACCACGGCGGCAGCGCCATCCAGATCAGGATTCAGGACGCAGTGTTTCTTTGGTTGGTTCCGTCTCGGGACGCCGTAGAATATGACCCAGCCACTGCAGTCGACGACACTGGAGGAAGTTGGAGATTTGGTTAATTTCACAGCACCGTCTCCTAACTTCGTCACTGGATACTCTGTCGCACCAATTTGTCTTCTAAATAAGTCGCAAGCACCAGTGATCTAACATCTCCAAATTTCTAGTATCCTTGGCTCCTAATGGCCAGGTTTTGCACGGTAGATACGCACCTTGATCCGAAGGTTGATTTCACCGCGGGTCCACAACGCTGGTCGTAGCTGCAGAAATGTTTTCCTGGCGTTGTCTATCCGGAGTATTACTTTATCCTTCACCTGACCATTCGGAAGCAGTGTAGAGCCTAGATACTTGAATGATGAAACACACTCGATCAGTTGGTCATTGATGAGCAGCTTTTGAGCTTTTGGCTCTAGGCAAGTTGACACGCATTTGGTTTTCGTAATGTTTATTTCTAGCCCGATGGACTTAGAGAAGAAATCGATTTGGTCAAGGACTGGTTGGAGCGTGAAGCGAGAGTCCGTTAGTACAATAATGTCATCTGCGAACTCTAGGTCCGAGATGTGCATCTCCTGACTCAGTTACATACCGGGGTAGTCAGTCAGTGTCTGTCTCGTTGTCCAGTCGATCGCATGAATGAACAGCACTGGTAAAAGAGTGCAGCCCTGTCGGACGCTCGTAGAGAGTGTGAACTTGAATGACTCTCCACCATACATAAGGACCCGCGCCCTAGTCTGATTCCATTATCGTCCAGAGACACTTTCGGTTAAGTGAGTCAAACGCGACCCGAAAGTCGATAGAACAGGCTATTGTTGGCTGCTGGAACTTGTAGCGGAGCTCCAATGTTCGGCATAGTGTAAAGATTTGGTCCACGCAGCCTCTACCACAGCGGAAACTTCCTTGGTTTACTTGGATGCGGCTGTCTCTCGCAACAGAGAAGCGGTTGAGCAGCATCACGCTGAAAATCTTCGCAGCCTCGTCTATCAGGCTGATCCCTCTATAGTTGTTGCAAACTGATTTGTCCCCTTTCTTCAGTATGGGTAGCAGAACGGACGTGCCTCAATCAGTCGGAAAAACTTCTTCTCGCTATATGGAGCAAATAGGTTATGTGGTCTGTTGATCAATGACGACAGGCAGCACTTGTAGACTTTAGGTGGAGTGCCATCTTCTTCAGAAGCTATTTTGTTCTTCAGCTGATTGATAACTGCGGTGATTTCAGTTGTGCTCGGTGGGTTGCAACTGACGTTGTACGGCTTTGCGAGAACTGGGGTTGTAGGGTCGTCGTGTGAACTGATGGTCGGTTGATCAACCGATCGAAGTGCCCTACTCATCGCTCTATTTTTCTTTTCTGCTAAAGTATGAGCAGACCGGCTGTATCGTGTAAGAGCGACTCCTGCTTGCAGCACCTAGCCGACGCGTTTCGAATGAGACGGAATAGCTTGCCCAAGTCACCGATCTCTGCTGCAATCTCTATTTTTTCAGCTACTTCTATCCAGTACCGCTTAGGACCTGTCCCAGTGGAAAGCGAGGTCTCACATTTTACCCTGCGGCGTTCGCCACTTTATGACATCCGGGCTTCGTGTGGTTTAGCTGACATTTGAAGTGTGCCCTCCAAGACCCCGTCTTTGAGACACCGTTCAGTTTTTCCTAGTTCTTTCAATTTGGCTTCTCTAACCCTTGATTTGATTAGTATCCACTGTTCTTCTACTAGAGTTGAATCCGGTGAAACGTAAGTTACTGTGGGTAATCGGATGGCGATCGCTCTTGACAGCTCTTGGCATTTCCAGGCCTGCGACGTTTATTCGGGTCGGTGGGTAGGCATTAGGGCGTACGGGCAGATGGATTCCGAAGCGAGCACGAACAATAACGTGGTCTGTGTCGTTAGCGTTTCCTGTCACTGCGCCGCGGTACGCTCGACAGTCTACTGCGGACGAAACTTAACATGACCTCTCTAGGATATGGTCGATTTGGTGTGAAGTGCTACCTACGTAGGAGTATTACGTCAGTAAGTGCTTTTTGGGGAGCTGGAAACGTGTGCTGCGAATGACCATTCTGTTAGAGTCAGCCAAACTGACCAGGCGCTCACCATTCTCACAGAGTTAACCAAAGCCACATTTTCCCAGGATGTGCCGCGTTGACGAGTCCGACGGACCTGCACAAGCGTTCCAGTCTCCGGCGATGAACAGAATGTCACTTCTCTGGACCCGACTGATTAACTCTTGGAAGGTGCATCAGGATTCATTCCTTTGTCTCGCTTTCCGCCGCGTTGGTCGGAGCATAGACCGCAATCACCATTTAGTTTCTCAAGGAGCTTTTGAAACGTGCCAAAATCTGTCTTGCTGAAATCGGCTCCCAAGCGGTCATGGCCTGTTGTCTTTATTGTTAATGGTTAAAGCGACACCGTGGCCCCCGGAGTTATCTGTCGGGTCGCTATCATAAATCCAATAAGTTGCCTCTTTTCCTGGAACTTTTACGCATCGACTGCCGGAGTAAGGTACGTGGAACTCTGAGAGACAGGCCATGTCAATGTTGTAGTTGTGTAGCGTCCTCAGTGCGAAGCTTTGACTCCTCAGGGCTAAAAGTGTTCGTACATTCCAAGCTACATAACCTTGTTTCCTACAGTTGTTTATTCCAGCTTGTCGTCTTGACACCTCGACCGCTGGAGCATGAGGCGCTCCGCTTGCCGGGAAGACTGTAGCATGATCAAAGTCCATGTTTAAAAAAAATGATTCATGGGGATTCACGGGAAAATGGTACAAGACGGTGTCCCCAGCTCCGCTCGGGACTGATGTACTACTCAGTTGAAGGTACCTCATCCCCTTTGTTCGAGGATGCACCTCTAGCCTTTGCACACCCAACTGCAGACTGTAAGGCAGCAGGGTTGTTTCAGATGAGCTGGTGGCCTGTTGTGTGGCTCATTCGTCTTTTCCGGAATAACGTTCGGGTAGGTGGGACAGTTTTCCTTTGTAGCCGTTTGATCAGTAGATCTCTTCTGCCGTTCAAGTGTATCTGTCATCGCATGCCAAACATCATATCATCTAAATTTTTCGTCCACGGTTACCCTCAACCTGGTTTAGCTCATCTGTCGAGCACTTTGCCGGGGTTTGGCCGCTTAAGCAAGCTTCAGTTTCGCGGTGCCACAGGTTAGAACTTGGTGAATGATAGAGACCAAGGAGATGGAGGATGCCCCAAGGGACACTACAGTCAACCAACTCAGAGGTGCTACTCTTCTCAGACACTCCATGAATCTTGTTGTCAGACTGAACCGAATTGTTTTCTTCCACATGGTTATCCACACCAAAAAATACAAAAAGCGAGTAAAGCGTCTACATTCATTATTGGGTACCGAACCATATCGTAACCAAAACCGAGATATATCTAAGTGCTCTAATTTAGTCACAGCAATGCGTGGGGGAAGAAGGTTGAGTCGATTTCTTTGAATTCATTGATCGCTTTTGTGCCACTGTGAACTATCCCCGGATAAGAGGAAGGTTTAGTCGGACTCCATCAGCAGTTAAAAAGCCATCGTTCTCATCGTTTATCTGGCTAGATTTTCAGTTGAAGTATAACATCTAATTTAGAAGTAGTTTTTGAAATATATGCCCAAACATTTTACTACAGATTTCCGTCGACTCATCGGAACTCTTAATGGCCATAAAATATTTTCGGGATTTCATTCACTTTGAGGCAAAGCGCAATTTTTCTGGCTGGTGACTTCAGCCAAGGAGGAAATGGTCGAAGGTGGCAAGAGTTGAACCTTCCAGGTAAAGGCGCAAAGTCCACCGAGATGTCCATTTGATCACCGCAGGCGACGAATATTTCTAGGAACATTTCTTCATTGGTACGGATAACAGATGATTTTAATTCACTATCAAACGATTTGTCATCAATTAACAACGACCAGTGTATCAGTTAGAACCGTGGGAGCACTTCCCATCTGCTTTGTCCTTGTTCGTCATCACAGTCGGTTCACATTCACCGAGCACCAACTGATTTTGAAACCTGGAGCAGAGTTATGAAACGAAAACATTATTATCACCAGTGGCTATTCGGGGGCTTGCTCTATACGGCTTTCTTTGCATCCGAACTACAAGAGGCACCCTTTAATCACCGGTCTTAAACATTCGTTGTTCTTAGACTAAATAAGAAGCATAACACTTGCCGAACAAAAGGTTAACATCGTTTTGAACGTTACTGAGTAATCTGCCCAGTTGAGATATGATAATGGTTCATCTCAGTATCAGGTTAAAAAGCAACCTGTGTATGAACGTATTCAAGTTTGTGGTACTGTACACGTCTAATCCAAACTGACTCATAAGGACATCCGATGGGCACTTTCTTCCCGTGCATGACGGCACTGATACCAACGTGTTATTATTTATACCTAGAAGCGTAGCACTCGTCATGCTCGTTAGTGATGATACTTCCTGAATGGATTCACTTCGGTCTTGCGCCTAACTCAAGTGGCTAGATACGAAAGCTGCAATAATAACTAGAAATTAGTGGCACAGTTCTAGAGACATGAACCGTATGGACTGCTTTTCTCCAACAAATAAAGGCCCTCAAATTTTGAAAGAAGCCCATCTTCACTGCCACCAGTCAGCCTCGCTCGAAACAGAAAATGAGATTCTTTGGCAAAACGAAACAAGATCTACGTGCTCTAATCTTCAGTGAGTCTGCTTGAATTCTGTGGGAGGTTTCCTATTCTCTCCGACAAAAATTCTAACAATATGGTTATGAAATAATTTGCTTTGATCTCACGTGGATGTCATTAAAAATAACCGCAGACTGAAAAAACAGAGTCTACCTATTTGGATAGTAAACCTATCTGAATGTGATCAGTATTATTTTGTTTTGATGTATTGCTCAAGTAAACCTAGTACGTTCAGCTCGATGGGTTCCCCTTTCCTAGCTTGAAGAAGCTCCGTAGAGTTAAGGAAAGGGCGTACAAATCTGGCCGACATCGTGCCAGATGAAATCTATCGACGGTCTGCAAGATTGAAGTATGACATCAGAACAGCCTGTATATAGACACGGCATTAGGTAACAAGAATCATCGTGAGACGGATAAAGCCCTGAAAGGGTTATGTTATGTCATGCCCAAACCGAAGCTAAAGGTCAAATGTTTCAATCACCATGTCATCCTTTGCTCCGAAGCATTTCGCCTTCCACCTCCTAATGCTCATTCCTATAAACACAGACCCGAAGAATCCATTTTTGTACTTAGAATTCTGTAGTGCCATAAATCTGCTGACCTCAACTGGCTATGCCCCATGTCACCAACAGCCGGCAATTTCGGAATGACATTCTTCTTGACAAATCTAGTTATCTGCTCTGCATATTCAGCGGAGGGGGTGGGATGGGGTGGGAGGAGTGATTCTTCATTGTTGAACATCTGTACACAGTGCACCAGTACCCAAAAATGGATCTATTAAATATCATCTGATAGTGTACGTATTTGATTTGCGGAAAATACTATAAATAATATCGGCGCAACTTACATCTCAGAAGTTCGCCTGTCCATTTGTTGCCTTCGCACGTAAACATTATATAAGCGGAGTCAGACTACTGGTCTTATTATAGCAGTTAGTCTGATAAAATGAAGATTCCATGGCGTGGCACCAGCCCTCAGCAATAAAGCCAGCAGCGTGATGATGGGTCAGCAGCTAAGTTCCGCAAGACTTTTCTTTAGCAAGCTTCAAGGGGTCTATAGAGAACTGACCGAGGATAGCCATCTTAGTCTGACCAATGCATCTTACAATAAGACGAAAGATAAGTTGTAGGGAAACCTATAAGAACTAATCAGCCGGGTTCACAGAAGTGATGGCAGGTGGCTAGAACATTCGCGTGGGTCCTTCGGAAGAGTCACCTGGCACGTCCACGGAAAAGTGGACCTAGATCAGCAATACGAGAAAGGTCACCGCGTTTTCAGATTTTCACGAAGCCAACCATATGTTTGTTTAAAGTTCATGCTTACAACATCCAAAATGGCACTCAATGACTTGATATTCAAAAGGCAGTCGCACATCTCATCGAGTTTCATCTTGGGAAAGATTTACATATAACAGGGCCTACTATTTGACTTCAAAACACACACTTCGAAATTGGCCTTGATCCGTCGAGGTTAGCAGCAAATTAGATTCTTTTTCTAGATAAGCATGATGTTACGCAATTTCAAATATTGCCCAGCCAAATGTAGGCATTGTGCATAAGCTTCTTCCGATTGACCTATCTTTCTTCATTGAAACTAGTGCATCGAGAAATGAGGTACGTCGGCCTTATTCAGTCTTGATTGGTAATCGTATTGATGAGGTTGCCTGGTTGAGACCTGTCAGTAACTGTTTAGTAAATGCTAATGTCTTCCAAGTAGTGAAAGTACATATGCAATCTGTAACTTTTATCATGCAATTCATGATTTTCTAACTTTGACATGAAAATATCTGAAATCAGTGAGTGAGTGGTGACCTCATGTCCAATCCATCAACTTTGCGATGTACACGTTCGTTGAGCAACCACTTGACATTTATTCTATACTGCAAATTGAGGCCCTTCAAAAGTGAGGTTTTCAGTGTCTAACAATTATTACTCTACACATTAAGACGTATGTTGTCCATTGTCTTCACAGAGGAAACTTGGCGGATAACGAGCTCCCGCTGAAAGAAAACATCATCCTGTTTTATGGCTTATGATAGATTTTACCAACTGGGCTGTTTTAGGTGGGCCGCTTTTGAATATTCGGTTCCGCACTGGTTCACATATAGATAAAAGGCATCGTCCACTAGCATGATATGAAACGGCAATCATGGACAATTTGGTTGTTGGTGGATAATTTTCTTTGATAATTCTGAGAAAGCCGTACTCGAGCGGAATCAGTGAACCAGTTGACTTTGGACGTTCAATTCCTTCCGCTTAGAAGACATTCATTTCTCGTACTCTTTTAGGCGCAGTCGGTAGTTTTTCCTCCACTTCTATCCATTAGCACTAATCCAACTTCAACAGAATATTCTGTCATAAATTACTACCTTCATTTTTGAGGTCCTCACGAAGTATTTGAAGTTTACCTTCTTTTTTATTCTCAAATTCCATACCCTTTTCTTTCACCAGTTTGAAATAGACAATTCTTTCCTCGCAACCTACATGGTTCACCTATTTCTGGGATGCGACTACACATGTAAAAATATCTTATTGCTTGTCTTCAGGGTCAAATTGAATTTATTTTCCGCCATGTGCGTACACTGTTTACCACAGATTTAATCGTGAATCTTGAGAGCACTGCACTTTCACCCTTTATCGAGTACAAAGTAACTTTAATTGATTTGACTGGATGCAGATATGAAATTAGTGACTAAATGCCTAGCGATTTATCATAGCCTGAAACTAAAGAGTGCAAGCGTGAAAAGACACCGTTCGGTATTTGCTTTGTGATGAAGGTCGTCCATATTTCAGCTAGATAGACAGGAAGTTAGTCGGAATCAATAAAAGAAACCATCTATTTCCACCTAGTTTTGTTTGAACACGCAGAACAATTTCGTAATATCTAATAAAAGTTTTACATCTAGTTAGACCCCATCTTTTGCCGCCAAACCATCTAATGTGAGACACGCTTTATCCCTGGACGTTCTTTTGGTTTATCTAATCAGTACATAAAGCCAGACCGTAGTTCCACGGAACCGACCAACTTCCTGGATTCATTCTATTGGACGCTGGTTGAATGGAAATCTGACTTTCATTGTAACTACTTACATCAATAGCTCTGATTTGACTTTCCACTGACTAACGCCTCTCCATAGCATCGATAATTTTCTCACCATAGTTTGTGCCCTTCTAGATGTTGTGAAACATGTCCTCTTAAAAACCTCCAGCCACTCTGTCGTAAAAGTTCTTCCTCAATGTTTTAGTGAATGCAGTCACCGAAGTAAATGTACCAAGTATGAAAGATGAAGCTAGGGCAACACGACGCACTTAATATTGCCTTTACTAGAAACAACGTTGGCTTCTTTTAAACTGGATCTAGTTTACTGCCCTGCCTAGTATATACGTTGTGACAACAATACTAGCTATTTGAAATTCATTTACGAAACATGCCTTCTATGATCAAGGGTTATGATGCACACAGACCGTTTTGATTCGGGGAAGTTAAATAAATCGGGGAGGAAGAAGGAAAGATTACGTCGTTCTCGCAACAAGTTTGTAGTATAACAAATGTACGTCGGTACAACACCCGAATCAATCCTTGCCGCCAGTTATGAAATGGGAAGAAAGCGCTACATAGTTGCTGTCCTCAAGAAGATTACATAAAGTGTGACTTCGAGGAAATTAGTAGATCATTTTACCCAGAAATTAATCCAATTGATATAAGACGTAAATTACCTGGAACCCTGGACAAACTGGGAGATTCTCAGTACCTTCATCCGGAAGGTGTTTTCTAGGAGTTTCAGTTGATCAATACCACTTAAGTCTCTTAACTCGACGGACTCATTTTTGTCGTTCTAAGATATTTTCTGTCAATGTGGCCCCCGAGGTTTCCTCCACATTCGCTTGAAGACTGTCAGAATAAAAACTGGATCACTCCTTGTGTCAAGTTTGCATCTTTCCCATATCGCAGACAGAAGGAAGCAAATTTCATCCCACTTCATCCACTTCATTCCTACTCTAGACTTACGAGCAGAATATTAGTAATAATCTTTAGTCTATAATTAATAGTAGGGATGTAGGCCAATTTTTCAGCCAAAAACAGCGCTCTATTATGGACCCCGTCAGTTCTCATATCGGTTCGTTTTCATCGTCTATTCATCAGAAGAGCAATCTCTTTCACGTATGTTTCCCTCAGTAGACAGCGTTTACGATCGTCTTCAGATCAGCATGGGATATACCCGGTGCTTTTTAATCGAATAGAGACTATTTCACGAATCGGTCTTAATTCGCGTACCCCAATGATCATAGATCCCTTAGAATCCCCGGTAACAACGCCTAAGTTTATCTCTACGATGACCCAGTGGTCCAGTGTTGTCAACCTGAGTCATCTATAGTGTCCACATGACATCCTTTTACCTATCAAGGGTCGAGTGTACGCTGCAGCAGTCGGGCGCGTGCTTCTGTATGGTTCGGAGACTTGGCCACTGCGGGTGGAGGACATACGAAGATTGTCGGTATTTGGACACCGATGTCTTCGTATTAGTGCTCGTATCTGGTGGGAACACCGTGTGAGCAATGTTGAGGTTCGGTGGAAGGTCTCAGGTTCAAGGATCAAATCATTAGATAAAATACTTAAGCTGACCAGGCTTTAATGGTTGGGACATGTGTTACGCATGTCCTCTGACAGGATTCCTCGGCGCATAATGTTTGCTGAGGCGGGCACCGATTGAAAGATGAGTAAGAGTGGTCAGTCTATGACATGGAAGAAAGGTATGAAGAGCCTAACTAGTGACCTTGGCCATGTGGGGCATGTTAGACCTCGTGGGTGAGGTCCAAGAGACCCTCCCACTCAATGGTTAGATACGTTGGGGGACATGGCTAGATGCCACTATCCGTGGCCCTCTTGCATTCACAAACTTTCTCCATCGACTTGATTCCATTACTGTATTTCTCCCCTTACTCCTTTCATACTTTTTTCTCCTTTATTATTTTCTTTTGAGATTGCCGCTAGGAGATGGTACCCAAAGCCACCGTACCCAGTGGATGGTTAATGGTTGTCTGAACAGAACAGAACATTGTTTAGAGGTGATCCAAATGTGAAAAGTCTTTGGCCCCGACGGGATTCGAACCCATGCATGGTCACCACCCTCGCTTTAGTACCGCCGGGGCCAAAGACTTTTCACATTTGGATCACCTCTAAACATTGTCAAAATCTGCCAAACATCAATACACAGAACAGAACAGATATTGACACTTATTCTCAAGAAGTGAGTAGAGGTTCATCTTACTGTAAATCCGCGTCACAGTCAAATTATCTGATATTCATGATAGGACGTTCGAAAGTGAAGAAAGCCTAATGATATGGTTGTCTCAGTGTACGTATCTCGTCAGATACCAAGTGGGCCTTTCGTGCACAGTATTGTCGAAACTGATGCATACGGGTGTTCTATAAGCATATCTTGTCCTCACACTTGACGGTATTAATGTATAACTACATAATTTTACATGTACCTTGTGTCCTGCCTGTATGCTCAGCATGAGTGTGCTCAAAATTCCGGCGAAATCAATTTTTTCTACTACACGTAGGCCGGAACTACGACGGAATATTATCCTGTGATGGAAAAAGCAGCAAGATTCTTTTTTATCGAACTAAACAAAACTGTTCGGTACTCCATGTTCATACACGATATTAAACATTTGGT
Organism: Fasciola hepatica; assembly: GCA_948099385.1. Taxonomy (NCBI): domain Eukaryota; kingdom Metazoa; phylum Platyhelminthes; class Trematoda; order Plagiorchiida; family Fasciolidae; genus Fasciola; species Fasciola hepatica. The sequence continues at coordinate 17,231,124 of CANUEZ040000067.1, forward strand.
TTGCGTTTTTTTTCAAGATTTTTCACGGTTTGACTGGAATAGAGTCTGCTGTGTTGGTGATGAAATATTTTTATCTTTCGCACCACCCCATGTTACTCTTTTGACTCCCATAGCCAGCTCGTAGGTAGCCCCTTGACTATTTTCCTTTGGAACAGATGAAGTTATACCACTGCATTTGGATTTGCGCTGCTAGATGGTATTTATGTAGAGTGGGCTTTGAAGTTTCGCATGTTTTCACATGTCTTACAGTGAATAATTACCGGACAAATCGTTCTGCATTATTGTATTTACAAACCTCGCGTGAAACAAAGCATGAGGAGTTATCCTGAAAAACGATTACCTGCCTGGGTGATATTTAATCAAACTGGCTGATTTCTTTGGTCAAAAAGGTGAAGTTATCCCAAAAACTGGAGGCGCCTCGAACGGAAGTCCGCCAATAAAGCTAAACGTGTGTTATTCCAATCCAGTTCAATAGTGTGGGTTGGTTTGATATACTGCTTTCGACGGGATAATTTTTCGGGGAAATTTCTGCGCCAAATGACATTTTTATGAGTCTTCCACGGTTCAGCACGAAGCAAACACTCATACTGGAAGGGAAACATCGGCGAACTCATGGACCTTGCGACTGGAATCACCTGATGAAAACCGCACATGCCCTCCTTCAATGGGCTTGCTATGCAGCCTTCATATCGCGTGATAATAGCCACCTTGAAAACTGACCCTACCTTACGTAGAGCGGGAAATGAGCGAGCCCTGGAATACCCCTGTGCAGGAGTGAGGGTAGGAATTTCCGGCATCGTTTTTGATCGGAATTTGCGTATAATCATCCGATTCATTCGATTTGCTAGGTGTTCTACCTCTGAAATGTGTACTTGTGGTAGTTTTCCTGTGACTTTTCCGAAAACTGAAAATGATATGCCAGAAAAGATGGATAATAGTAATAGGCGTCCGAAATTCTACTTCGACCCCATTTATGGAGATTCCGAGAAGATTCCGTTTTAGTGGATCTTTTTGTCGCTATCGAGACAAAAATATATGCAATTATCAAAACGCACTCAAATGATCTTGAGGCCAATGCTCAAACTGATGGGAATTAAAATCTTCTTTCTCCAGTAAGTTTGACAATCATCGGTGAAAACCATTTTTAAATCACATATCAGGAAATCTCCAGGTTGTGAAAGAATTACTTTTAACCTTATCATAAAGACACAACCATAAAAACTATACTTGTCGAAAAAACGGCCCCTACCACAATATTCGGATAGTAAACCTATCTAAATATAACCTACGATAGTTTATATCGTCCTGTTGATCAGTATTGATATTTCCACACGCTGGTAATTTCTTAGCTTACTTTGCTCAGAGCCTTTCACAGTAGCAACCAAGGTCACATACATTCAACTACGCGTAGAGCAGCACAGAATCAAAGCAATTAGGCGGAAACCCTAAATGAACGAATATCATTACCCGATGGCTTGGTATATTTTGAAATTAAGTCACGAAGATGGAACCAAGTACCGAGAAATTTCCCGCATAAATTATAATCGGCATTACCTATATTATATTTAGGGTGAGAAAACGGAAATTTTGCATCTACCGTTTGTGGCATATACTCGTGCCTACCCAGATCATTTCTAAATTCATCCGTTCGTGTGTGTTATTTCACTGGTTGTACAGCTTGCCTATCATTTTCCCTGGATTGCTTGTCAAGGATTTTGAGTCAAACAAAGGCTCACCTAAGTGTATTTTGGAGTGCTGTAACAAATAATAGTCTGAATTATTGAAGGTCGTGGAAAAATCCATTTTTCTGCTGGTCAGCTGTTGAGCAGTACTCTACTTTCCGATGACCCACCTGCTACACTCATCTTTCCCTCTCCCTGTCTCTCTCTCTCTCTAGTAGTGTTTCCCACTCCGATATACCCAGTAAATTTAAATATAAATATTCACAACTAAATGTTTTATAATTCGGTTATATCTTTCTCCGTCAAGGCTATTTGATTTGAAAGAACAACTTGTGAACGAATTCTGAGAAAAATTACCTGTTGATGGTTTTCGTTGTTCTACGTGGTTCTTCATTGACAAATATAGTTTACTGATTCAGCCAGTGCCGTTTTTCTTAATGTAGATTCTTCTGTTTTATACGCATGTAAAAGATAACTTTTCGCTGAAGACGTGCTCATTCCGGACAAGTAAAGGGCATCCTTGGCTTACCTTGACTTGACTGGTTGACTCGTAGATTCTTAACTGTAATGCCGATTGTACGTTATTACCAGTGACATTCCTTTGTATTTTTCAGTGGACAGAATAGGATGAACGACCACACCAGTCATTTCTGGGTGTCAGTGAGCCACTCTTCACTGGTCATCAACTCAATCAGGAAGGTAATGTTGCTTTTTCATCAAATCACCACCAACTGTGTCTATGAAGCATGGTTTAACGATTGGACGTGTTGAACACTGGATAAAACTATTTTGTTAGTTGACTGGGACGAAGAATTGGAAGTATGTGGAAATATACTGTCTCAACCATATTTTCTTGTTATTCGTCAGTGCTTTGTTGTACACCATCTGGACGCCGCGACAAGAATACGTCTGTTATGCCGGCTTACAATTAACTAGTAGGTGTGTTAGAAAATGACTCTGCTCGCTTCATATAGTTTTCCGATAACATACGATCCGAGGATGATCCTGCTGCCTTCTCCGTTTTTGACGGTCAAATAGAAACTGGATGCTAAATGAGTACATTTAGATGATTAGTTGAATTCATTTAATGGCACCCAAAAGGATCTTCCCGAGTTTGGCATGTACTCATTTACTTATTTCAAACCTATATTCCTGAACATTTGTGAACCTCTGGTTGGACACAAATCTCCCGGAGTCGATACGAATGGACTGTTCAAGCAATCCGCGTAGTATGAATAGGGCCTGCTCTCTTCTGATCGGTTACCTTATCTCTCGTTGATACTTTACAATGCCGCGATAAATTGAGTTGTGAATATCACGAAGTGAACAACTTTGAATATCCTTTTGTGTGAATTTTAGCTTGATCATTATCCTATTATATTGTATTTATGACTTCTGTAATTTATCATCTCAAATCTCAGTCGTCGGCGATGTAATCACCTGTTTTGGATTTCTAAAGGTAGAATAGTCTATCACTCTATTTTTTTCCACGGTCTGATTCAAAGATAACCTTAAGTATGACTTACAGTGTGGCTTTATCCTTTCAGTATTCAGTATCTTGAATCAATTCGATGAAATTCACGTGAACAGCGAGCTCAAGTTTCTCGTGATCGTTTGGCAATTGGAATGCATCTTATGCTACGGATTTCCTGACACACACTTTGATCTGAATGACCCATGAATCTTGCTCATAGAAAGGCTGGGCTTAAATGATACGGAATACCCAATCAGAGAATAAATGGCCCATTACTGATGAAGTAAAAATGTTAAGCACTATACTTTTAAAAGTTATTGCCTGACAACTATTTAGCCCCTTCTGGCACAGAAACTGCGGTAATCCGTGCCCTATTCGGCCGAACAGTTTAAAAGAACTTAGGCAATAAATTGATTATGATTACTATTCTTCACCCACTTCGTCACGAGACCAGTAAAACTAAAATTACTTTAGTGGAGCCGTGTTGCATAAATAATACAATGCAATTGTTTAATGAAGATAAATATAAGTACCAGGAACGCAAAAAACGGACAGTAAATATTTTACCGATGTACCTGTGAATGACGCATGGAGTTCAACTAGTCTTCGACAGGTTCAGTTTAAAACTTGTGATACAGAACCTCAAGTGAATAGACTTCTGGAAACTCATGGAATTTTAAAAAAATGGTATTCTGAGTGATTTGCCGATCATTGAATAATCTGGCTCTGGATTCCTAAACTCTGTCGCATTACTTCAAACAGAAGAAAAGCCTCTGTTTTCAAAGGGTCCAAGGAAAAGGTAAACAGGAAGAAAACCCCGACAGGGTCTTAATTCACAGCACTTGAATAGAAGCATTGCAATCTTGCTTTAACTGGATTTCAACCGCTCTTTAGCCGGTGCGGGACGTCAGTTTTGAAAATTAAAGGTGCATTGCGTTGTTATCTGCAAAAGGGAAGCAGCATTATCATGAGGTCCATTTAAAATCCTCATTTTAGTCAATAAGGTAAGGTCGTATTGGTTGTTCACACGAAGATATAAATGAAGAACTGAGTGAGGAACTGCATTGCAAAGGTATCAGATGAAATGATTATTGCGGAAAACAGTACTAGTGTGGTGAGTGCATATACTACTCAGCAAGTAGTTGATTGCTGAAAAAAGAACTATCGTCAGTCGTGGCTTATCAACGCCGCGATGCCCAAGAGACTAAACACAATAAGGGAAACGACAACAGGCAAATCACTTGAATGCTCCTCCGTCGGATGGTAACTGTCTTTAAGTGAGAACAGCAACTTTGCAAATGAGCATGTTTGTAACGTTTGGTTTGTTTTGAACCTATTCAAACAAGCTGCCAATAATGTGAGGATGTGCCACTCGGGCACGCCTCGTGGAGTCATGACACTACGAGCGCAGGGAGTGTGGTGACCACTAAACTGAGGTAAACTGTTTAGTCGACCCGTATACAGCTTTTGAAGCAAGGGGGAATTTCGTAGATGACGTAGAATGGTAGAGGTGAGCCAACCATCTGTTCTAATTTCGACCGACTGATTTCTTTATCCGCATAAACAAGACATTTTCTCGCAAGACACATACATGAACGGTGAAAGCCTTCAATTATTCGATTTCTAGCAATGATTGCTCGAATAATTTACGAGGACAAAAAGAAGCCAAAATCAAGAGGTGCCCATTATGGTTGTCTGAACATCCTAAAGAAAACTTTCTCCGTCGCGGATGGAAAAGTAGAACCAGCCAAAGGACGGAGCAACATAGAGCTTTCCCCATGTATGATCTGGGTTATTCGCTTGCATCATCAGTACTGGTGAAAGCGACGGAACACCGGGGAGGATTCTTCATATTTCGAAGTGATCATTCATGACACGAATGCTGGAACATTTTGGTCTCCTTGCGTACATCCAACAGGTGATTAGAACGATACCGTCGCTAAATGTTCCGGCCCTCCGGTGAGATCTTGCAGTTCATTCAGTATTTTCCACGCCATATAAAGTTCGGGTTTCCCAAAGAGGTCTTGGAGTTTCAGCAGATGGTTCAATCTAATAAATGACAAATCTACTACAGGTTAATTTGTTGTTCATTCGGGCAGGTAGCAGTCAAACTTAAGAAAGGATATCTTGCAAAGAAACTGTTATAATCATCAGAGAGCTGGAGGGAATAATCGAGATACGAAACTTCGAAGTGCTTTTGGAAAATCTTCAGTTTCAATCGCATAGTACTTTCTTTAGTCTAGAGGCACAACCTCTCTGTCACATTTTCAAAAAATGAATGAAACAGTCGAGGTTGCGACTACTTAGAATATCGTTTTCGTATAACACTAACATAAACAGCACCAGAATTACTGCTGATATATTCAAGTGTACAAGGTCATGGTAGAATTTTATTGCTCAATAACACAGCGTAGTCGAAGTCGTTGGTAGGTTGTCGACTTTTCGGTCACCACGGGTAACCTTTTTCAAAACTGGTTTTACAACTGAATGAAACTGGAATGATGGCTTAAAGCAATTGGGTGTTAATCACAGTGTGTTCGTGTGTTGGTCTGTGTGTTTGTGATGTTGTTTTAGTATAAGGGGGGGGGGGGGGTTGAATCCCCGTCCCTACTGTGTCCGTGTTGGTGGGGTCATTTGAGGTCAACAAGGTGTTATGACCCGTTCTGGTGCTTGTCCATCCGCGTCGTAAGGGCCATCCATATACTTGAAATCTCTGCCCCATCGTTGCGGTTGAGACACGATTGGTGGGCATTAATTGCCAGAGCCTCCTAGTAGAGACGCTCGGTGTGCGTACGGAACCCACACTGGAGGATTCTGGTGTTTTCGTAGTCGATGGTGCGGTTTTCGGATATGGCGTGAAGTGCGATTGCAGAGTCGCGTTCTTTCTGAAAGCCATTTGGTCCCTCGGTCTGCATTTTTCTTTACTCTTGTGTTCTGCGATTCTGGTTTTGACCTGTCTACATGTTTGTCCAATGTACTGAGCGGGGCATTCTTTGCAGTTGATCATGTAAACACAATTGTTCTGTTCATGTATGTGTTGAAGAAAACGAGAACAACATACGCACCAAGTACTTTCCTGATTGCCTCCGATGTGCCCGATCTGCATGGGATACCAACGGAGGTTAGCCAGTCTACGTCCTTCTTGTCGTGTGTTGCTGACTTGTTTCTTAACACATCGGTTACCAGTCCTCGTGGGTAGTTGTTGTTTTGAAAGACCGTGTGTAAGCGTTGCATTTCCAGTTTATGAGTGACACCGTCGTTGCACAATTTGTCGTCTCTGTTGGTTAGTGATGATACGAGTGCCCGTTTTATGCATTGTGGATGGGCTGATTTGGAGTCCAGATATCTGTCGGAATGTGTAGGTTTCCTGTGAATGCTCACTGTAAACCTACAAGTTCAGTCAACACTCAATTTTCACTTGCAATCGAATCCCTTGTGAAACCAGTGATAATCAATGCAATTTACCAATTTAAATTTGGAGGATTCGGCGGGAATGAATTCACTCGAATGTTTTGTCTCTTTTGGCTTCAGAATAAAAGTTAATCCAAGGCCGGATATGAGAAACTATGACTCTTACACATCATGATACTATCACAGGAATTTTGAGATTCGTCATCTTATCATCCATCTGTTCAGAATAAACAGCGGTTATAGTGGTCATTTAGATTCCTATGGTCAACGTTTGTTATCATCGTTTCCCTCACCGTTGAAAGCTGCGCGTGTCGTCTTCATAAAAGAACCGGGATGAACTGTGACCCAATTTGGGACTAATACAGCTGTGATGAAACACTTACCCAACCGTCTCCTCTACCACCAGCTACCCTTTATTCTTTTCAGCATGGGAGAGAGACTATCTTGACAATAGTCTCGTTAATGAAAGGGGCACACGGGAGTGTTCCTGAAACTAGTCCCATATCCGCCCACCCACCCCCTAACCAAAATGATCCATCAAGATAATAATAAACATTACGATGTCTTGATGACTGAAGGAATGATTTTGTAGGTAACTCTAGATGAACACAGTCAATATCCTCATTTGCTCATTTTTCTTCTTACGAACTGTCGATTTTCTTACAGTAGGGAAACTAAATAGCAATCAACTGATTATTTAGAAAATCTTCTTTGTAAAACCACATTAGAACCCTCATCTGATTGTCATCTAAAATGGAATGGCCAGTGAAACCACCAATGGTCGGTAAAACACAGATTCTTAATTTGGGACACTTTGCAAAGACAATTTTTTTCAAAATTTTCGCTCCTTTTACTATGTAACAAACACCCTAACCGGAAGCATGAGAAATTGCCGTCCTAGTACATATTTTTGAATCAGAGGCAACAAATAATGAGATCTAACACGTTTACCTAATATCTGACTGTCCAAAAGGGACATTAATCAGTGTGATTACCGAGATTGCCATAGAAAAATGTCACTGCCGCTGTGGTACCAACAATTAGACACAATGCAGTTTTAACCCCTACAAAACGCCCGGAATACAAGCCAAGACAATGCGGGGCTTATTACTTGGGTAGCAAAACACTCACTCAAACTTCTCCACTACCACCGGTTACCCTTCATTCGTTTTCAGGCACGGGGGACGACCACCTTGAAAGCAACAATACTAGCACACAATGTGAACCGGGAATGGTCATATATTGAAGAGGTGGGGACAACAGGAATGAGACTGGCACAAACCCAATGCCCACCGCCGTAGTCGTGATAATAATAATAAACCTCACGGTATTTTACTGAGTGAAGGTATATTCAAGTATGTAAGGATGATTGAGCATGGCAAATATTCTCATATGTCTATAGTTTGTCGAGTTGCACTGCTTGATTAGTTTGGTTTCCATAGCGATTATGCATTTCCATATGGCATCATTTATTGTTCCTTCGGTCCGAGAATTGCAACCAAATGTCACATACCTGCCGAAAATCAAATGCCGGATTATTAATTCCTCCCCAACACCCTCAAACACTTCACTATACAAATAAAACAGGCTGGTCAAACAATTGTTCATCTCCAAAGAGTCTCATATCTTCTTTTATTAGACGAACAAGAATGGTGGGAGTGAAAGAGGAGAAGAGAGATATCCACGTGTCAACGGGAGAGAGATTGTGTCGGGGAAGCTAGGGGTACACTGAGGAAGAGGCAAACTGCACCATTTTGCACCTGGTAGCAGCAAAACCCTTCCACATGAGACCACAGTATTGGAGACGTGGGTGTATTTGTGTGCACTATATCGTGTGAATGTACAACGGAGTGGAGACTATTCTCAAGGGGGGGGGGGGGGAAGGATTAACAAATTATTCTTGATGCGAGTGAGATGATTTTTGAAACTTGTGGTAAACAAAGTAGAGACTGTGGAAATTGGGTGCTTCAAAATATTGAAAACGAGGTGGAACTACGTGGGTCGTCGTCAGGACTTAAATTGTGAAAAGGCGTGCCGCAGTCTAACTATACACGAATTGCGCTTTGGTGTGACCATCGAAAAACGAAACATAGAACATGCTCCGAACAAGAGGTGAGATTCGGCATACATCATATTTGCATTGTTCACCAAAACTAACCAGAAGATAAATGTAGTAGATTATGTAAACCGGCTCCGGGGAACAATGAAAGGAGTCGAATGTAACTTGAGCAATTCGAAATGTTTCCGTGAATGGTAGCTGCTTATCGTTTATCACACATTTTATTTAGCTAATGCCCTGAGGGTGTATAATCCACAGCTGTTCATTTCTATGCCTTCAACTATCAACCGCGCACTTCTGAGCTCTGGTAATAATTGCTGCCTTGCAAGATGATCGAGTAAAGGGCAAAATGAATAAAATCCAAAAACCGATATCACAAGAACAGCGAAAGCCTGGATTTAACTACTCCACTGGTCATAACACCTAGCCATATCACACAATGTATCCAACCATCTGTGTCCAGTGAACCTCAACCCAATAGTACGTCAGGTCCAGCCTGAACAGTTTCACCTGTCCATTTTTTATACTTTCCTCTACCATGTCATGAGCTGACCACCTCCGGGCACTGCCTGCCTCGATGAACGAATTTCACCGAGAAAGTCTGCGGTTGAGTATGTGTAAAACTGGTCTCCGTCTTCTTGACCTATTTAGATTCAGCATTTATTCTAGTGGCTAATTTCTGGTTCTCAGCAGCGTACGCTCAATCTCAGCTTTGCGGATACGGTATTCTCGTCATACGGGAGAAATTCAAGGCGAAAGCCGAGCTCCAAAGCCGATAATTTTAACGAGTATTTTACCTACAGCCGAGTGATTCTACTGGGTTGTATATAAGGACACTTCTGGAAGAGAATCGGATATCACCCCAGTTCCACACATGGCTGAGTTTGGAGAAACTCCAACGCGCCTATTGCATACGGAACGATACTTCATTTGATATCCGACCTCTGACTGAAATGCAACTACTGAGGTAATAGAAATGAACTACTTCATATGAGGCTTACCCTGACAGAGCTAATTTTGGTGTGGGGCTAACCCAGTTTTGTAGAAGCTTTTCACTGATCGGAGACGCAAAAAGCATCCCAAGCACCGCTACTCTTCTGTGTAGACCATTTACCCAAAGTTACGCCTTACCTGGGTTTTTATTCAAAAGAACCGTATCATCTGCTTGTTTTGTCATAAAATGATTTGTCTGACCACCAATCGATGCTGCTATTATTACACAAAGATACGGATGTCTTAAGAATCAATTCATTCGCAAATTTAAAAAGGGAAGATGATAGAGGATAATCCTAACGAACATCACTTCTCGGGGTAAACTTGGATGAACGAATGCGGTAAGCACAGTCCTGTATTCGGCTTTTCGCATAAAATCTCTAGAAAAGAGAAATTTCCCTCCGTGATTTGTCAACGAGAAGCAACTACACTGATCTGTTCGGTCAGCTGATTAGACTTTCGCTTTCAGATCAGGGAATATGAAGATGGTGAACCTGAAGACTGTCGACAATGATTTCGATTTCATTCCGATCGGATCTGAAATAGGCACGATTATCATGCGAACATTCCACGCGGATAATACCAGAGGGCAGGTTGGATGAGGTTTTCACCAAGCTAATTCTGTGCTTTTTAAAAGAGGACCTGTCAGTTTTCCTGTAATCGATACAATCATCGAATCACACCACCTCACGTGAATCTGTCCACTATGCCAGATTAATAGGAGAAGCAGTGTCGGTTAAAATACCGTTGATTTGCCTCTATCAGCGAAAGAAGGATGAAGACAACCCATCCGATCTAGCACCTTTCTACATTTTCAGATAAAATACCTAGCTGGTAACCTCCGTTTGTGATGAAGGAGTGATATTTACCGGCAGCATCTCTCGTGCACGCATTATCAGAAGGTCCACTGTAGAAGCGTGTCAAACGAACTGCTCCATAAAGTGATCCATCCTTCGGTTCAGTTGAAGTTCCTGAGAATGAATCGGTTAACCGTCAGATCTGTTACTTATTTCCCGTGGATTGATACTTGAAATCAAAAGGTAGATTTTGCGACCATTATTACCCAGTGCAAATATCTCAAAGGAATAATGCGTATTCTCCACGGTGACTCCAAAACAGAGGACTGCGAATCATAATGAGCGGTATTCTCCGACCCTTGGTGGATTCATGTCATTGACTAAATGCCGATTCAGCATTTTCAATGATCCATTGCATGCTTCCTAATCTCCGCATATACATCCGTTTACACAAACTGGCCGTCTACGAGGCGATCAGAATCCACATTTTCTCACGTGTCTTACGCATGCGAGAACGTTCATGCAAGCCCCCCAAATTACTTTGGCCGCGAGTCATTCACTCCCACCCCCAGGAATCAGATCTGGACCACCGACCTAATCCCAACACCCCTGCTCACTTAGGCCTTTTGTTAAATATGAAGTGCCCCTTACCTATTCTACATAAACATTTCTAATAAGATTTGTATAAGCTAGAGTGATAAATTGGAAAAAATTCTTCCCTCGTCAGTTATCGTCTTAAGGCAACTGTGCGGATCGGGTGGCTTTAGTGTTGGCACAACCAAAGACGAGACACAGAAAGAAGCTACCACGTACCAGGGCGTGATCTGGGTCCACATAACTGAATTAGGACGAAGGACAATCTTCGACTGATCGAACGGTTCAACGAAAGTGAACTTCATCTGGCCTCTCTGCATTGACCTATCAGGCATGAATGCATCTCCTACCTGAGGAAGCTACCTTGTATAACTCTTCCAGTTGTGGAATCAGGCTAGCCAACACACCACGTCTAGGTGCACTCCCATCCTGATAGAACCGCGGAACTACCATATGGCTGTTTTCTCTCGACTGTCAAGATTCTTCGACGGTGCCTATTCATCGAGTTCCCGTTGGGACTGGAATCCGGAGTAAACGAGTGTGTCGAACACCCTATTTCCAGGCTATCCGAGCTCTTTCTCGAAGGTCAGAAACGGAAATTCCTCATCTCACTCATAGACGAACTCATTTGTATGCATCCGAATATACTCTTAGTAATGGAAACGGGATCAAACAACAAGCTGCACTTCATTGGCATCAGTGTAACTATGACGAATGATGTGAGGATTCCCAGAATTCTCTACGGAACGGGCAATTGGACAAACTTGTCTTTGGGATGTGAAGGTCGTCTGGTTCAAACTCTTTTGATAGAGAACAACAGGTTTGCACGGAAGACTCGATTGACGGGGAATCGCAACAATTGCAGCAATCTTTGACCAAAAATACTTTTTCGGATGAATTTATTGCAAGCTACAGCAAACCTTGAGTCGTCAGGCAAATGTGATGACTGTTATTCACTGTACTATATTGTTTCAATGTGTTCTTGAATGCTAGTACATAACAATAGCAAGGAATACGACTTCAAATTGCATTCCTTTGTTTTTCAGTTCAAGTGGCTTTCTCACTTTCGCAGTGTGATTAGTTCAGGACGGAGTGTCTACGGCATTCTTTACGACCGTACCAGTTCTTGGGTGAATTTCCATTTATCTCAAATGGCGTCGCGGTCGGTTCCATCACGGATACCCGTACCTTGGAAACTCTGAACGCTCACTGTATTGCGTGAGATACTGAGCACCACATCCAACGCTTCTAAGTTCGGCGTTTCGCTTGTGAATCCTTAGATTTGTAGAACTGCGTATTTTCTGATAGTCCTTGGAAAGGATGAAATAGGATTTTACGAGTTCTCCAGTATCTCAGGCACACTAAGCCTTAAGGGTGTTGTTTCTGAAACATTTTCAACCGGTGGATCTCAAAGCTGCTGGACGGGCAAAATTCCATTCCTTAATTCAAGGTTTCAAACAACTAGTCGGGGATTTTGTGTTCTAATTTCAGACTCTAGCCAAGAAATACCCTTTTGGTGATCAGCTAGAGATGCATTTCCGGGAAAGAATAATTGTCAGTATCATCTTTCCCGATACGTGACAAAGACTTCTGTTCCATGGAAGCACTATCCAGTCCGCGAGTCCTTTTGTGAGCGATTTCAAGATGTGCATGATGCAATAATAACAGAACCCTAATTTTGTTCAGAAACCGAAGTCCTTCTCTGATCCACGATCGACGGTAATGAATCACGTTCCCCGAGGCAATCAACTGAGTCGTAGTTCTCACTCTCAGTCAATCAGCCAAATGAATGAATGGACTTCCTGTGGTCCGTTACGAACTTGACTGAGCAGTGGATACCGTTCTTTCAATGGTCAAGTGTGTGATGAAGTAAGTCATATCAAGTACATGTGTGGAAGTACAAAGACAAGCTTTGCGGGTTGCCCGTAAGAAGATCGTCTTGTATCTACAGACTTTCACCCTACTGCTCTAACTGCAGTCAGTTTCCATCCCATTCATTGAATATTAATCTTCTTTTTTCACACTTATTGATTATCTACATCAGCACAGTCGACTCATTTTTTCTTCAAAAGACTTCCCGGGAGAATAATCTTTTTCTAATGATGTAACCAACATCCATTTCATTTAAAAGCTTTACTAGTCAACTTTTACATGTACTTCGTTTCATGTGAATTGTTTCTTGCGGATGAATTATCCTATAATTATCTGTCCGCTTTAAGAATGGCCTGGACTTTTCAATATATGGGCGAGCTGCATGAATCGTGTTGTACTGAATTTTTGTCTGATTCTCAACGTTCCTGTATTCGGCTTTTAGTTCCTGATTTTTCTAACATATACATGTATATCTATGATGTTAAACCGGCTTGAGATCAAGCAAGGTACCAAAGTAGAAACCACAATACCAAAAATAGGGGAAGAGGAGTACATTACTGTAAAACGACTGGAAGGGAGAGGAAAAAAGTACTGAATCTTCTTCTGATTTTCGCTGTACACATTTTAATGTTTTTTTGGTTTTTCATTTTGTTACCCGGAGTGACACTTTTGCGATTACTGGGCACAAGAGTCCGACAGGAAGACCTTTCAGCATTTGCCCCACTATCTTCTATTCCCACCCATGTCCCTCAAAGTATCTAACCATCGACAATCCTCATGCTTTGGGCCTCAACCAGGGAGGTGGGAAGCACCAAACAAAGCCAGTGCTGACATATACTTCTATAACAATTTGTGGCCTGGCAGCTTCATAGCTTCTTACAGCCGCGCCCAGAGCGCGCGAATAAAGCACCGAAAGGTAGACGATAAGCAAGCATTCGTAAAACATGACCGAGTCACCAGAGGAGGCGTAGAATGATCAACTCGTTAAGAGGGTGGCTATTCGTGTCTAACATACGACGGAGCACCTCGCCATTATTCTCTCGATGTTCGCACCAGAAGAGAGAAATGCTATGGAGACATCGGTTGTCGAACACAGAAAGACTCCGAGCATCGCAGCGCGCAGTGGCCAAGTCTAGTAACAGTGGAGCAGATCACCATGAACCGCGACGACGTACACCCAATTGAAAATGAAAATGAAAATTGGAAGGGAGTGGAGATGGGATAACAAGTTGTTTACTGTGTAGAAGAGTGTTCGGTTGTGCGCACGGAAGAACAGCCAATCATAGTGGTAAAGTCTGCCATGGTTATTCGCATTGCGAGCTGTTGTACTACTCGATGTACTAGTTTAGGATAGGCATCGTTCTTCCAGGATGCACTTCTATTCTTTGCCCAGCCAAGCGCATTCTGAAAGTCAGCAGGATTGGTCCTGATGAGCCGGTGACCAACTATGTGGTTCATTCTCCTCTTCTGGAAACCTCTAGGAGTCGGTGACTGATCGCCCAGTTCATTCGTCCTTCGGACGGGGCTAGACGTCCCGAGTGTCCAGTACATCACTCACCCACATATTCCACACCAATATGCCACCCGTTGTTGGTTTGGGATCAGAGTTCAGCTACCTACCCTTGGTTGGCCTTTAGTCACACAACTCGTTGGGAGGCATTGGGCATTCGCTTTCGTCTTCTGACTTCAGAGAACAAAACATTTCTGTTACGGGGAGGAATTCCCGAGCAGAGGCTGTGGTAGAGGCACTGTGATTTGGGTGCAAATCGAGAGGCGTTCGGACGAGTAGCCATCTTGGAGCCTGAAACAACCTCCCCCGACCACAAAGAGCCACTTATAGGCTGATTGTCTCTGGAGATTTCAAGTTGGATCCTGGGCGTCTTGAGGTTATCGGGTCTCCAATTTCTATGGACTGCCACGTTATTCCTCTTGAACTTCTTTGACCTGTGAAAAGGTATGGAGTTCCTTAGCCTGAACTGCGCCTATTGTGATTCAGTTAGAGCGCGATGTGGTGGTTATCGTATTACTTTGAACCAACTTGTGAAACACTTTAGTCGTCCCCCTGTCGAACACGAAGAAGTTCTACCTCAATTCCACGGTTTAAATTATTTTCCGAAACCTTACCCGAAGTACACATTTCGACAGGTTCCACGAAATTGCCTCAAAATAACCTAAATTAATATGCCGCTTCGTGTATACTAGTACTGTTTTCTGCGTTTCGGTCTTAGATTTTCCCTTGTCACTTTTCACTATCTTATTAGTTCTCACATTTCGGATATGACAGGTGTTTAGGCTTACTAAGATGATATCATCATCTAAGCTCCCACCAAAAAATTGCACTGAGACCTTCTGCTTTTATTACTGTGTAGACTTCTGAAACAATGTGGCCATCAACCCCGATAAATGTGTTTCCTCTACTTCTCATTTTTTCTTGTTTGGGTTGTTTGGTTGATGCGCACGGTTTTCGCCCTGATCCTAACAGGTTTGCTTCGTTATCCCGTGCAACCTATCCCAAAACACTTGTTGAATCGCGTTCTCTACTCGGTTCTCTTCAGTATTACTCTAGTTTTATTCCCAATTTTGTCACTAAAGCTGCTTCTTTATTCGATCTTCTCTCCCAAAAGACGTTGCAGTAGTCTTCAGAGCATGAACGATGCTTACGTGGTTCTTTACCTTCCTTGTCCACTAACGCTGTACTTCGCACTATTTCCCTACAGACATATTTGACTGTTATCACAAAAGCGCCTCCTAGGGGTATCGAGGCAGAGCTAGAAAAAGTGGATCGTCCAATTTTGCACTTTTCGCGTCTACTTGGGGCCGCTGAACGCGGATATTTACAAACACATTGTGAGGCACTGAATGTTTGTTGGGCCCTTACTCGTTTGCACAAATGTTTGCTTGGCACCCACTTCACCACTGCCACCGATTACGGAGCACTGAAATTCATCTACAATCCATGTCCGTTCTTTGCTAAACTGTCAGCAGCCATGGTTCAGTACTGGAGTGTGGTTTTATCAGCGTACTCTTATGACCTTCAGCCAGATCTAGTTCGTGAAACGAAGAAGTACTATCATGCCATCATATCATGTGCTTGCCATGGATGATGTTACAATGACAGAATCATTATGCCTCCTACGTGGCGAGTTGCAGCTTTTCAAGATTCTCATTCCGGACATCTAGGAATTACAACAACCCGTCTCACTTACGGGTGACCAGAGATGAACGACTATTTGTGCCCTATTACTAAAACCTGTCGTGACTATTCACCTAACATTCACAAGCAACCATCGAAAGAGGCACCTTATTCTGACTCCAAGGCCTTCAACATGTGCTCATGATGATTCTTGTGGTCCACTCTTAGACAAGTACCACCCCTGGATAATAATAACTCTTACACCCGTTGACCAGATATATTCTTACCTAATTCTCCCAAAGTTGATTTTATAACTACAGCTGTCTGCAAAATATTCACTCGTGAACTTATTCCGTGTGCCGCTGCTACTGACAATGGAAGCCATTTCTCATTGAGGTAGCTGACTGACTGGCTGAAATTATTGGGCTGTCGCCAAGTTCTGACTCCACCTCGGCATTCACAATGCAGTGGGAAGACTGAAATATTTTTCTTACTTTGAAGAGTAAAATTGCATTTGTGCATGCCAACACGTTCGATAAATTCAGCAGGAATGTTGACAATTTCTCAATTTAGTACGTTACCTCCGCTCCTTCAACGACTAAAGCGAATTTAGCCAAGCTCTTTAAGAACGGAGAAATGAGAAAGAACTTGCCCCGTTGGAAAACAACTGAAGTTATTCATCATCTAGGAAATAAACTAGGAACTTCTGGTGTTATTTTTCGTAATCAAATGGATAAAAGGTTGTGTATGATTCTTGATTGGGATGATGATTCTGTACATCATAGGCACAGACCAGACTGCTTGTAAAGTGCCTTTTTTCCGATACCATTTTGTGAACGTCCTAATACCGATGTTTCTGGGTCTATTCAAAAAGAGAACGATTCCAGACCTCTGTTACCAATCCAACAGTACAAGCACAAACTTTTCGGCCAGTAGTCGGTTTGGACTGTATTCACACTGGTGAGTATCTCCTTGCGAAAATTTGGACACGGACTCTATTGGTCGCTTTCAGTTTGGTGTACCATGTGCTTCCGATCAACTCGGTGAATGAGTTTATCGATAGTTTGCACTATTCTGTCCGGACGAGTACACAGAGTGGCATTCGTACGATAGCGAAATTCTTACTGGAAATGTCCATAAACTGGAGTCATTTTTATCTACTTCACAAGTTATCAACTCAGACTGACAAACAAGCTCGTTTTCAATGATTGATACTCATGCCCTTACATAACTTTATTGCGACGAGATGGAGAATCGAACCAATTAGCCAAATGGGTGGATTTGATGGGCAGCAGTGGTAACACCTGTTTAACTCGAGACTAGACGTGGATTGTTTCACAGGTTTTGTTAGCTTTCTTCTGGCCTGGGGTTTGTTCTAGGATAGGAGGTAGGCCAGGGGAGATGAAGAGCACACAAACTATTTTGGGCACCCGGGGGGGGGGGGGCTATGGAAACAGATTCAGACAGCCTGCATTGTTTTGAGGTGATCCACAAGTGAAAAGATTTTGGCCTGCACTGTGTCGAAAATTTGCCAGTCTTGATTGCCGACCCCGAACTTCAAACAAGACACGGAAGCCGCAGTCACATTCACTGTGATTAGTCTGAGCAAGGTGTGAAACCACAGTACAAGTTGGCAACTTGCTTATTTCAGTGTGTAATCATGGTGGCAGGTGCTCATGGACGCGTTCAGATAAACGCCTGATCGTGCGGCTGATG
This sequence comes from Fasciola hepatica, assembly GCA_948099385.1. Classification (NCBI taxonomy): domain Eukaryota; kingdom Metazoa; phylum Platyhelminthes; class Trematoda; order Plagiorchiida; family Fasciolidae; genus Fasciola; species Fasciola hepatica. Next base: position 17,248,855 of record CANUEZ040000067.1, read on the forward strand.
AACATTGTCTCACGGGAACAAGTGAATCAGTGTACACAGAATGGGGTTTTAGAATCAAGTATTTTGTCTTTCAACCGCAAAATCTCTAATGGCCTAGATTCGAACAAAACCTGAAGCTTAGTTGCATCCGGTGTTTCACAGATGACACCTGAGAATCTATTATACACAATCACTGCCAATGTATCACCTGTGAATGAAAAATAGATATGCACTTCCCACTCCTCAAACTTCCTTGGGATTTCCAGATTCATTCGCATCCCCTTCTCTACTAACAGATCTAGGTAACGGTTTTGGGTGAAAATTCTTTGCGTCATTTACAATTCTTCAATGGTGTACCTTGAACATAATGCTGGCTCTGTTTTGGGGGCACGGAATTTCCCTCCTGTTAACATTAAGATGTGAAAGCGAATATGCTACCCGTTGCATGTTGCCTTTCTGTGTACCGACAGACTGATCGAGCCGTCTTCACAACGAATCATACGAACCTCACGGTAGGCGATTGTGTTGTTTGACTCTGTCCTTATTGTAAAAATCGTAAGTTTATATAAATTGAGTCAAACCTGTGTTTGCGCTTGACTTGTAGGGTCTGATGAACTAATCACGCGCAAAACTTTATTCGCAAAGCGCTTGTATGCACAACAGCTTCGACTTGATGATTGAAGAGGGCCTTTTGCTAACATTGCTACACAGACATCGGTACATCATCCATGTACTTAAATAATCCACTTCCCTAACTTGTCGTAATAAATTGTGGTGTAATGGCTTGAGTATAAACCACTGAAAACGTTCCTGTTCACCAATGTCTTCTCAGAATGTGCTTGCGAGGAATTTTCCGACAAATCATTCAACCGTTGAAGGCGTCCATGTGGTCGCGAAGACAATTCCGTGGATCCGAAGTCAATCCAAAAGAGAAGTGAATGATAACGACATTAGGCAATTCCCTTCCGATGCTACTTCAAGCCGGGTTTCCAGGTCCCAGGTAAGCACAGCTTGCTTGATTTCATGGAAGGCTGAAGTCAGGAAAAAGGAGGCACGGAAACTGCCGGGACTAGACGCTAAGGAGCAGGAAATCCGACGGTCTAGAGAGCTCCTGAGGGTTTGAAATGGAGTGGAACTGGCAAAGTTTTTGTTAGCAGTGAGGCAAAACAAGAAAAAGAATTGCATGGTGGTATCTTATCGGATAATCGATTGAAGGTCTTTTCACTTCTGATAGGTCTCCCTTCGAACCTTTCTACTGGATCCTGTGGCCAGAGGACTCAAAAGTAAGACGAAACAAACAACCTAGCTTGGCCAAAATTAGGGATTTTCCGATGGTTGAATCCTTCACTAATGGCAAAGATCTCCATAAATGCTGGACAATTGTTGGTCGATTTCAAACACCCATAGAGAACAAAGACACAAGCAATGAACGATGCTTTATGTATCCAAACGACTAACGTCAGTAGCCCATAAAGCGATCCCTGCGTGAATGTATGACGTTGCGTCTGGAAGCAGGGTTTGTCCGGACAAAACGGCCCCTGTATGATTTATTCATACAGTCGCCCAGCGTAGTTAACAGACTGCTTGTCCGCCATATACTTATCAATCGATCTATTTTTCTGATTTAACTACTCTAGAAGAAAACCGATGAGTACTATGAGGGTACCTGTTAACTCATCGCTGGTAGACAGCCGTCACGTTGCGGTCAGCACTGGTGCGGTACAAAAGCCAAGGCCTGAAACAACGGAATCTCGAGTGACTGAACATCGGATTTGTGGCGTGGATCTAAAGACTGAGTGATGAACTTTGTCAGCGGTGTTTACGCTTCAAGACCAGCTGCAACAATTGGACCAGAAGCCCATATATTTATTATGCTTTGCACAGACAAACGAGATGATTCGTAGGCAGAAAATCTTCCCACCAGAGTTATTGGGACAGTTTAAAATACTGCTCTAGTGATAATGTGATGCTTTCTTTTGGGAATTACTTCGACAATTATTGACGGAAAGGGATGTTTGTTATCGGAATCCATCAAACACAACAGCTCGCGCGCTATGCAAAAGTAAAAACATCCGACAAGAAATATCGGTGATTGAAATGGGTTATTAACATACCGGTCAAAAAATCCACCCGTCCACATGGAATCATTTCGCCGACGAAGGCGGACGAAGCAATTAACCACAGAAACAATAAGGAAGTGTTAGTTCTTCAATCTCAGGGGGAAAAATCTGTTTTTCTTATGATCAGACATTACCAGGGGCAAACTCGCTAGTGAACCTGTGGTACCAAAAAGTGGAGAAAAAAGAAAAATGCGGAATGCAGGTCATGGAGAACGGTCCGGGTTCCCTATGCGTTTCTTGTTCCGCACCGAATAAACTGAGCAAAGAGTGTGATAAAAGGGAATAGATAGGCAAACCCTAGCTGATCTATCTCTGAGGCGAACATGCTAGGTGAGAATCTAAGGGCGGTGTAACGGCAAACTGACTTATTTACGAAATTCTCACGTGAGACCTTCCTGTCACACTCTACAAAATAATAAATTAGCACCTTTCCTCGCTTTCCCGGTAATTTCTCTATCTCTTCCGTTTCTATTCCTACTTTACCTAGTCTTCATTCATCTACGAAATAATCAGTTTACCGTGTTTCCTGTTGAAGTCGTCTTCTGTGCGTCATTCATACTGTGCCTTGTGTGTCTCACACCTTTGCTTTGAAGTGTGCTTTGTTTTCACACGGTATTCCTTGTCCAATTCCTCATCCGTTTTCGCCATTAACCTTTTGTCTTCCGTCTCACGCGAAGATGTTGCCACCTTTGCGCACGGCATACGTCAGGCGTGCACGCAATCTCTTCTGTCATTATCTGAAGTAGCTAGCTGTCCATCTTTCACATGAGCGCCCCTTACTCATCCCTCGATCGGTTACTTTTTGCTGCTATAAGTCTGATTTCCATCGTTCATTACTGACTTGGTCTCTAATCACTCGGCGTACGTTCTCTTGTACCCCTTCGAACTATTTGGTATCCATTCACGGTTTCCTGTACATGAATTACCCGATAGAATTGAGGTATATTTTATACTCCGCAGAACGCGGAGATTATTCACTTTTTTATTGTCTTGGGAATTGGGTAAGTAATTCACGTGTCGCTCAATCACTGGATAGTGGTGCAGTTATCACACGCCGATGAGTGAATATTCAACTGTACATATATATGCTCACAATAACTGCACACACAATAAACAGCTTTTACAGCAATAAGAACAAAGATAAGAGGCGATTTAGGGGGTACTGAGTTTCATTTCTGACAGTCTTCATTTTTCCTCAACATCATGTATAAACTTCGTTTTATCACTCCGAATCAAGAAGTCCTGGTTCGAACACAATTGTGACACACCCTTGTGTGTCCTCCCTAAAATGTTCTTGCTCTATACTCTTTGCTCCGCAGGCTCTCACCAACAAATCTACGTCTCACAACTTTGGTTTTCTAAGTACTAGTGAAGCATCGTTTCATTCATGACTTTGGTTAACAACCGCGTCCTTACTTCATCCGTCTCATTAGCCTGCTAGTCAGTTTTCTTCCCGTGCTGCATTGCTTGGTATGGATAGAACTGCAAACAAGACAAAGAATTGCAGGTCCCGACTCCTAAATATAAAGGCTGTGGAATTGGTACTGGAATTACAAAATATAGAAATTGAGCAATATTTACTACTCTTGGAAGGAAAAACTTCATCTGGAGGCGAGCAGTTGGGTGAAGTTGAGGAGTTATCAGAGACTCAGTCAAATTCTTTTCAAGGAGATCATCTGGAATCGGTGGTGAAATGTACAAAATGATTTGAACTTTCACACTGTATGATGAATATCATATTGAAACAAGGACGACAAGATGAGCTAGGACACTTGTATTTCAACGTTTAAAAAAGTTAAGTCCATAAAACACATGCAATCGTTCATACAGTCCCTTTTCCATAGCGCGCGGCACCAACAATGCTCTTGCGACTGCTTGAGTGTCTCGGCTGCGTTCTGGCCAGTTGCCCGTGGCCGATAGCATGCTTCTCTTGGGCATCATTTCTATTTGGCTGGTCCGATTGTCCACGTTGACGGCTTGATTGGCAGCCCTTCACTCGAACTATCTTGATGGTTGCCTGAGATCCCGCTGATTCCCCCTGCTAGTCCTTATGCCTCCTTTTATCTGCTTCGGGAAGCCTTCGACGTATCTATCGCCTGTTCGTTTATCTGTGGCTCTCGGTTGGTTAGACCTTTCGACCGCATATTTATGTCGTTCTGTTGCTCCAACATTCCCCGCTACAGTGTTATATTAAACATGAAGAAGTACCTCAGACCATGGCAAGTCACTACGGCTCTAAAGTTGTATGCAGGAAAACTACAATCCATCAGCGAACTTTACCTGATATCGAAATGAATAAATTTGACGGAACACAAAGGCAGTTTTGAGGCTTCTTGGGAGTTTCACGGTGAGTGGGGCCACGAAGTTGCATGGTGATAAAAAACCGTTAGGTTATATGATCCACTACTGTATTGGTGAAGCCAGGGAGGCCATCGAAGACTGCGTTTTGTTGCCACCGCTGAATGGATGCACGAGAGCAATGCAGATATGGGAAATACAGTTTGCTTGCCTGGATGTTGTGATTGAAAGTTTTCTGGATGAGTTACTCAGTGGGAGTAAGCCAGAGTTAAGCTTCGGTATGGGTTACTGGAAGCCACTGCTACAGGTCTCTAACAAGGAGATTTCTTTAACGGAAATGCGGTAAGAGTCCATGCTGGACTGCGAGACTACCATGAGTGAGACTGTTCTATTACTCTGGGACCATATTGCAACTAAAATAAACAGGACTGTTTCTGAGCAAAATACGTGATGGCATGAGTATTTCGTTCCTATTCGTGTTTCTGGAGCAAGGCTTGCTGATTTTGATGTACTCCTGTGGTCAACGCATCAGCGTAACAATCGTCTCTCCGTTTAGACGGGAGGAAGTTACCCAACGGATTTATGACTTACGAAACAGAGTGAACACTAATGCACGCCACTCCGATCAACGATGCTCTGTATGCATTGGACAATATGATCTGGGTTCATGTAATAAAACCGTTCCGATTAATTCGAAAGAAAGAATTAGATTGATTAGAGTTTCGTGCAGATGTTCTAGATGTTTAGGATCTGGTGGAAGGGTGAACACGTCTTTCAAAAACATAAAGCAAGAGTACTCGTTATGCAGTTCATGAGAACAGAAAGAAGACATAGATAACGAGATGTAAACATTTCGATTACTCTTGTCTACCGCGTTTGTGAAACATTTCAGTTTAGATCTCACACAGCGAGGAAGATAATCCAGTGGAATGGGCTGGACTGAAAGTTATTACCGTGCTTCGGGTGTTCGGTTAGCGTCAAGGCAAACAAACATTGTGTCTTATGCGTTTTTGTTCACAATCTGGGTATGTTCTCTGACACTCGTTGAACCAAGCAACGATCCTTTCTGCCAATTTATGCCTCATCACAGCTGCAAGTGAACTGACAGACAACGTGTGTGACATTAGGATCGGCAACACTTTTTGAGTGATTTCTAAAGCCTAACATTTTGGTGGGTTGCAAAAGACGTATTTGCGCTGCTATGTTCGAAAGCTTTATGGCTGCATTGAGATTTCTATTTATTTGATTAAATACGTGGTCAGCTTTAAAGGGTAACATAATGAAAACTTGCTTCTTCTCGATCGCAGTTAGATTTTTGCATACGTTCCCCGGCTTTCGGTGATGTTCGATGACCTGTTCCGGATAATTTTTGGCCATCAACGTTCTCTTCAGGAATTCTTCTTCGTGTTGCACTTGATCCCTGGTGCAGATTTTCTGTGGTCTGTTGAAGAGAGTTTGACCTAACTCACTTTTGTAGGCTATTGGTGCAAAGCTACAAAAAATCGCAAATAGCAACCGCCCTAAGTTGGTTTGTGATAAATATTCTGTTGCAACGTTCCATACGGACTTTTGATGATTAAAATATCTAAAACGCCAGACTATTGGCACGTTCTCCTTCGTGAGTAACAGAAAGATTAGAACGAATAAAGTTTATGGTGGTAATGGAAGACATTAGACGTCCAGCATTCGAAAAATCTAAAATGTCATCGATATATCGTATGTAAAGGGAAAATTCAGGAACATTATCGCAGAGTTTCTTTTCGATCACTCCCAGGAACTTGTCTGCTAAGGTTGGACCCAGAGGACTTCCGGTGGCCACACCGCCAATCTGTTTGTAGGGTTTTTCTTCAAAATTGAAACGTATGTTCTCTGTGCGTAAAAGAATGAGATCTTTGATTTATTCAACAGCATTTGGTAAGTGAAAGTTGTGTGAAAAAATAAAATCATTTAAATAACCAACTTTCTTACAGAGAGATACTCTAGTGAAAAGGTACTCAACATCTGCTGAGCAAGTTTTATGGGAACCCACTAAAATCCTGTTTAATGTGTCTGCGAGTTCAAACACGTCCACCAGACAAAATTGTGTTACATCTTTCTGGATAGGGCAGGGAAGTCAAGAAGCCAGTCTGCGAGTTTAAGAAATGCGGAATTGTGCTTGTCCAAAATAGGCGTCAAAGAAAATCCAGACTTGTGGACTTTTGGTGGTCCTCTTGAATAGGGCTTCTGTGTCCCAACTGGTTTTAGTTTCTTGTGTGTGTTTTTGGATATAAATCTATGCAAGAGCTGGATCTGTAATTGTCTTGGTATTTGGTTCTCTACCAAAATAGCGTTATCCGGCGCTGTGTACAGTTTGAAACTTTTCGTGTCCGAAGGTATGTCTTCCATCTTCTGCGTGCACTCCTACTTCATGATTACTATGCTCGATCCTTTTTCCGGTTGGACGAACAATAGACCGTCCATCTGTCTGAGTAGTTTAACGTTCATTCGTTGTTCTGACGACAAACAATACCATCGGTATATGAGTACGGGTAGGTATTGCTTTCATATATCAACTAGTTTGTCTTGAACCAACCAGTTTTGCCAGAAAACGTGGGCACCAAATCTTTAAGTTACTCAAAGAGGTTCTCAAACTGAAAACGCAGTTGTAACCGTCCCACTTTCCTTGGTGGCACTGAACATTTTGGTCACAATGAGAGCAGTTCACGCTACGCCGTGATTAACTGGCAACCTGAAAGACAGTGAGTGTAGCTTTTGTATTCGTGGAGAATAGTGACCTATCGTGAACTTTGCACACTCTGCCCTTAAGGCTTTTACTGTACTCGAATTGGGTTTTGCACCATTTCTCTCGAAAAGTTAGCTAAGTTTATTCGGCTCATGGGTGATAACGAACTGAGAGGAGCTGGGGAAAGCTGTTGTGGTTCGACAAACTTGCTCAAATTCTCTCAAGCTGTTCCAGTGAGCGCGTTTGCGATTCTAACGAGATTGAGGTTAATCTTTGGCAACCCCTCTTTTGATAACAGTTTTAGGAATCGGTTTGGAAATCGACACGAACGCACGCACCCAGTGAATACGCGATAGACAGGAGCTAGGGAAATGCTCGCATCTCTCGACTTACGTATTCTTCCTGGTCACATGTCGTCCTACCGGTTTCTGAGTAAAACCCGATTGTAATGGAGGTCACCATACTTTACTATGTGTTTAAACCTCCGTACAACATAGCGAACGTCAAAGTAAATTCTATGACTTTAGAGACTCCTTCCTTCTTCATCGGATTTTTACCAATCAGACTGATGGTACTAAATCGCATAAGGGAAACACCAAGGCTCTTAACTAACAGATCGGATTCCACACTTCCATCTACGCGGCCACTTAAGTGCTGGGGATAGATGGACCATTGGCGTGACCTAGTGTGAATTCAATGGCCGGAACCACGATCTCGACGGTCTCAGTAGTCAACTGTAATGGCAAGTCAATAAAACATGACCATCGAATGCATTTTGAACGCGCGTATACATTTGAAACCTTGTCAACGAGGACGGTTCCCACTTCACTCGAACAACTGATCTGTTGGCTGCCTCTGAAAGAAATGTTTTTTGAAAAGATCAAAATCAAAGGCATAGGACTGTTTTTCGATATGAGTAGTACGACACTGTATCTAGATGACAGGAAAACATTTCCCCGGAAACACACGACCGGTTTCGCGGTTATTGCCGCTCATCAGGTATGCGTACCCGGTACTCTTCCGCCCAATCATAGAGCTGTTTACAGAGATGAACACATCAGTGGCTCATTAGGCGAGAGATCAGAGTGTCGGGACCTCTAGATAGCCGTAAGCTACCAGAACAGTGCTAGGTTCGGTAATTTTCTGACCCACAAACAAATATACGACGGAAATGTGGTCGGCGAACTGCCTGTCCACTGGAACCACATTATGCCTGGAAACATGTTGGAAGTTTGAGTTAAAAGTCGAAAAGGATCTTAGAGATGTTCCAACGTTTTTAATAAAATTTAAGGCTGCAGCCAAGATCCCGATGAATTCTGTTACCCTCGAAAGGGGTTCATTGTCGAATTCTACTACCGCGGAGACGAGACTGGGGTGATATACGGTACAAAAGAATCCTGTCAGTGAAGTGAATTCAACATGTCATGAAATAAGGTGGATGGGCCGCTGCTCGAGGCTAGGGTAAGAATCTTCACTTTAGTGGAGAAAGACGACCGACGAATGGTAGGGTAACCACTTGTGAATAAGGCGTACCTCAGTCGAACTTATGCGATTGTGGCAGGTCAGTTGTACCATTTTCGTAGGTGGTCTTTCTAAGGGATACAAGGTAGCGAGTGGAGTGCAGTGGGGCCGTACCGGCTTTGGGGTGGCGATGATGAATCTACTTGCTGAACCAATTTGATTATTTTCACTCGGCTAACATTCAGTCATTCAAATCAAGTTCGCCAATGCCAACCTATGTGTTTTCTCCGGTGCGATTCATGAATCCCTGGGTGGATGCCACGATTTTAGGTTTGCATGATTTTCGTTTTATTACTTGAATTTTATTTTATACTACCGGACTACATACTACAGCTAGCTGCGGTTCATCTTCTGAGATTGATACGCCGCCCTCTACTGGCCTGGATACAGCTCAAATTTATCAGTTATTTGGAAAGCGAGTAAGGTAAGGGACAACGGAGGACTGCTAAGCAGTCATACATGCCTAACCTATTTCATGGTTGTCGAACGCGGAAACACACGTGGTTCTGTAAGGTTGATTAGACCTTACTTCGCGGTTTCCTTAGTAAACGCGTGCTTCGGTCCTTCGTACTGCGTGGACCACCTGTACGTTACTCTAATGTGCGGCACTGCACAAATATGTTAACCAGAACAATATTCTCTACGACCCGTGAGAACGAGAAGGCGATTGGGAGAGATAGTGGTTAGCGTGTATTTGGGAGCGTGCGTGAGAGCGTGCGCAAGAGCAACGGTCAAATGGCAACCGCGCTTGGCAGTCAGCGTTCAGTTAAACAATAAACGTGGTAAAAGTATGAACGAAGATGGAAACCGCTACAGGGGCCTCCTCCTAGAAGTCCGACGGAGTTGGGCTTTGATCGTGATGGTAAGCCGGAATTATTGGTTGTCCAGGAACTCCTCATAGCTTGTCCGTTATATTGTTGTTGACGTCGAATGACTGCTGATGAGTTTACCGGTGCCTGCACTCTTGAGGTCCGATGTGCGTAGGTCCAACTGTGTTTTGGCGCCCACGGGTCTCATACGAATGCAAGCCGGAAAATGCCTCGTCAGGTCCATCCAAAAAGTCGTCCAGTTGCCGTCTCCAGTGCCAGGCTGACCAATCGTCCCGTTGTCCAGTGAGCGGTTGGCTCCTTGAACGTGCACGGGAGTCAGCCAGGCTACGGATGGAGCCAATGTGACTGTGTGGATCCGTCTGAGAGAGGGCAAGGCAAACTGGAACAAAATAGCGCCTGAGGGCGCCGGCGGATGTTGGACCGTAATAACAACACACAAACGATGTTTGGTGTTGTTGTAGTCGCTAGGAGACCAGAAGAAAATGAAATCATAACTATCGATTGTAATTTGACGGGTCTGTTGTTTGGTAAATCCATGGCGAACTTCCCAACTTATTGCTAACAGTCGGTTGTAAAAATCGTCACGAAATCGGCGAAGCGGACGGGATTTCGTAGTTGGCGACCGCGACGACTACTTCGCTTTGCGGGTACGGTTGGAGAATCTGATGGAATAGCTGCCGAGTCCTCACTAGGCATAATTGGGGGTGGTTCGAGTGGTAACTCGCTCGATGCGGGTGACTGAGCAGCTTGAGTAGGTGTGAATTGGCCGAGCAGCTTGCACTCCATGACGGCAGGCTTGAGACGGTCGATAGATACGGTGTCGTGTCGTCCGCTGATATCTATGACAAATGATTTTGCCCTATGTTTTATCACCCGGAACGGGCCAGTGTATGGTGCTTGCAGTGGTGATCGAACGCCATCGACGCGAAGGAATACGTGAGTAGCGGTTTCTAAAGCAGTTGGGACATAACTTGTAGACTGTTGTTCACGCGGCGGACTGGCCTTGAGCACTCGCATGTGCTGCGTAAGGCGCTGAGCATAGTCACCGTGGTCTAAAGTCACGGTTGGCCAGGGGGCTACCAACTCCCCAGGCAGACGAAGTGTACAGCCATTTACTAGTACGGCCAGTGTTGTGTGTAATTCCTCCTTAACGGTACCACGCAGGCTTAAGAGTGCTAATGGTAGTGTTTCACTCCAAAAGGGGTTGCCGTTTGCTCAAAGAGCGGCTTTTAATTGCCGGTGGAAACGCTCAACCATACCATTGACCTGAGGGTGGTAAGCTGTGGTCTTAACGTGTTGGCAACCGAGAGTAGCAAGTAGGCTGCCGAAAGCGCCGTCAAGGTGTGGACCTCGATCGGTGGTCACTACCGCCGGGCAACTGTAATGACTTACCCTACCGGTCAGAAAAGCTTTCGCGGCCTCATCCGACGTGGGACGAGGGATAAGGATGGCCTGCGGCCAGCGAGTAAAACGATCCACGCATGTGAGTATGTAAACGTACCCAAGCGAAGGTGGAAGTGGTCCTACGAGGTCGACCTGCACACGATGAAAACGTGTTTCAGGTCCAGGGAACCTGGCTAACGCCGCCTTAGTGTGCCTATGGGTCTTAACACGTTGACACTGCAGACAAGCACGAGCCCACTGGCGAACATCTCGTTTGACATTGTGCCAAACAAAACGCTCAGTTACCAGTTTCACCGAGGCCGTCACACCCGAGTGAGCCAGATTGTGGAGTATCAGGAAAGTGGGATAACGGTGGGCAGCAGGAACTACTGGCCTAGGGCGACCTTGGGCCACATCGCACAAGATGGTATTCTGGGAAGCTGGGATAGGTACTGTGGTTAAACTCAAAGAACCGTTTCGTCGAAGTTGTTCGATGTCAGGGTCCATAGTTTGAGCCTGTGCCATTGCGTCCAAGTTGATGTCAGGCATCTGTGACAGACTTAGTTGATATACGCGTAATAGGGCGTCGGCGACGGGATTAAGTACCCCAGAGACGTGTCGTATGTCCACAGTAAACTGTGAGACAACGTCTAAGTGGCGAATCTCGCGTGGTGAGTATCGATCCGAAGCTGACTTTAGTGCGTAAACCAAAGGTTTATGGTCTTTAAACACCGTGAACAAACGGCCTTCGAGTGCATGTCGAAAACGACGGATTCCCAAGTAGATGGCTAATAACTCTTTACCGAATGTGCTGTACCTAGATTCCGCGGGTTGTAGGCACTTGGAGAAGAATGCTAAAGGTTGCCAAGAGTCGTCTACGAACTGTTGCAGTACTGCTCCAACTGCTGTGTCCGAGGCATCCGTCACTACTGAAATAGGAGCCAAAGGGTCGGGGTGGGTAAGGAGTGCTGTGTTGGCGACAGCATCTTTGACCAAGGCGAATGCGGCTTGTGCCGTGTCGGGAAACACGAACTTCCGCCCACCTCCGCGCAACAGGTCGGTTAGGGGTTGCACAATTCCCGCAAAATGAGGAATAAATCGGCGGTAGAAATTCATTAGGCCGGCAAACTGACGCAACTGGCGAAAAGATTGGGGTTCAGGGTAGTCGCGAATAGCGGAAACTTTATCTGACAGAGGGCGAATACCCGAGGATGAAATAGAATGTCTTATGAAGGTGACATCAGCCCGGCCTAATTCGCATTTCGCGATATTGATCGTAACGCCGTGCTGGCTGAGGCGTTCGAAAAGTGCTCGTAAGTGTGTAGCGTGCTCTTGCTCTGAAGAACTCGCCACCAAAATATCATCCAGGTATACGTGGACATTTTCCAAACCACGAGTTGCCTCGTGCATGAACCGTTGAAAGGTCTTGGCTGCATTGCTGAGTCCAAACGGCATTCGCAGAAACTCGAGCAGTTCGAAAGGCATAGTGACGGCATTTTTAGGGATATCGGCCTCTGCTACCGGGATCTGGTTGTACGCACGAACCAAATCGATACGGCTGAAGACGGAGCAACCTGATAAAGACGAAGTAAGGTCATGTATATGGGGAATCGGGTATGGGTCCGGGACGGTGACTTTGTTATGGGCTCTGTAATCACCACAGGGTCGCCAGTCGCCACTAGACTTAGGAGCCATATGAAGGGGAGAAGCTCAAGGGCAACTAGAAGGGCGTATTATACCCGGTTCTAGCATATGTTCGAATTCGGCCTGTGCAACACGAAGCTTGTCTGGCGCTAACCGACGCGGCCTACTGAACACTGGGGGTCCCTTGGTATCGATATGGTGAGTGACACTGGTGGTAACTGCCGGGAGAGGCCCGGCCTGCCGAACCATGGCCGGGTAGTTGGCGATGAGTTCGCTATAAGGTTGGTGTGCCGGTGGTTGAACGTAAAAAGGCGTGACGTGATTCACTCGCGAATTATAACCCGCAACAACGAGAGTGGTTTGACGATCCACCACTCTGCGGCGCCGTGCATCAACTAACAAGTCAAAGTGCTGCAGGAAGTCAATGCCCAGAATTGGGTACGGGCGTCGGCGATGATCAATACCCAACGAAAATTACGCTTTAAACCCAAGTTTAAGGTAAGCGACCGCTGGCCAAACGTTGGGATGGCCGTGCCATTGGCAGCGCGTAGTGTTTGGGTCTGCGGCGTGCTATTGTCGTCTTTCGCTCGGGGGAGGACGCTCACTTCGGCACCGGTATCTACAAGGATGAGGTTATTTGAAATGATGTCCCTTACGTTCAAAAGACGACTGTTGGTCTGATACCCGGCTTCCTGGGTCGCCACCACGGGCCGGGGGTTTAGTTTCCCTGATGAGCACCGGGAAACGTACACCCTGGTTCGCATCGTTTGGCTCCCTCACCGAAGCGACTGTGGTATTTACAATACCCTTCTTTTGAAGAACCAACGAAACGTCGTCGCAATGACGGACTATGGAGCCTAGGTGAGCGTGCGCGGTGCCGCTCCTGTGACCCACTTCTAACTGCTAGGCGTTGCAGGCTCGCGTCTATTCTAAACAAAACTGACGCGAGTTCGTTATATGTTGGCAAGGCAGGCAGCGTTGCGACGGAGGGCCTGGTTGTTACGAACGTTTGAGCAATGCGTAGCCAAATTCGCAACGGATCCCGAAATCAGAAGGCGATTATCCGTGATAATTCTACGATACTAGATTATTAAAATAAACAATGACATAAACAATATACAAACCTCAATAATACGGTCACAAGGACTCAACAACGAGAAACCGAATAGCAGCGTGTGAGCAGACAGCACGTGCGTCACGCAGGTCCTGAACGAGGATGTCCCAAAGTAGCGCTCTGGGCGCGAACAAACAACAATTGGTCCAGAAAAACGACCAGTTCGTAAAGACAAGTCAATAGTGTATGAAAATGAGTGATGTTGGGAAAAGCACTGAATCGCGAGGGAAGAAAGGGGGATTTTCCACGACCGGCTGTTACACCGCCCACCAAAATCCTCCTGGATCCTTAGCAGAGTCAAAGGTTCGGTATAAAGGTACTGATTCTTCCTACCTGCCTAGGCTTTGCTGTCAGTGCGCGTCTAATGCTCGTCGTCAACGTTCTACTACTGGTCGCACCTAAGTGAGGCTAGTCTACATCTTTCAAAAGACCAAATGACCGATGGCGGGCGTGAATGGTCACATAGACGTTGTCCTCGTAAGGGGCCGTCCGGTCCTGGATGTACGTGCTTGAGTGTGTATGTGAGTGCGTGTGCGTGTGCCGGGGTTACAATGAAATCACAGGTATGACTACACATCAAAGGAGGACTTTCTGCAATGTCAACAAAAGACCGCGTGGCAAGAAAACGAGTAAATGTAGCATGTTTGTGTGACCTGAGCTCCGCTACTTCCACATATGCAAGGGGCATTCGGTAGCGTCAACAAAAAGCAAACAAAGAACACTGTCACATGTATGATGGGTTTACGGGATGTAGAGTGCGTCGTGCATGCGTGTATGTATCGGGATGTATAATGGAATCGCACTCATCACCACATATCGGAAAGAACCTTCTGTAATGTCAACGAAAGGATCGCGAGCACCTTAACATGTTTGACGGAGATTGTGTGGTATATATGGTGTTTTTTTATCCACCTCGATTACTGGTGTGAAAAAGGTTTACTAGGCCTCAGGGTTATCAGCTCCTCCGTCTTCGCTCTCGAGTAGGTTAATACTGCGTATGTCACGAAAGAGCACTCCGTTGGCTGTCTTCACGTTCACCGTTCTTATCATTCCGTCAGTGCTTTTGATGGTTTCCGTAACTACTCCCAAAGACCAAGCGCTGAAATGTGCGCGTGCATCGGCGATCATAACCACGTCCCCAACTTTGAATGGTCTTGTTTTGGCCAGCCACTTCTGTCGAGGCTGCAAAGCCGGTAGGTACTCCCGTAGCCATCGCCTCCAGAAAACCTTGGCCAGATAGTTCGCTTGCTTCCACCCGTGGAGGTAGCTCCCACGAAGGTTTACCGGCCCTTGGAAACCCTCGTTCGACCTTAGCGTCAATAAGTCGTTTGGGGTGAGCGCCAGGTGGGTGGGGTCGCCGTTCAATACTGGAACCAGGGGGCGGTTGTTCAGGATTCGCTCCACCTCAGTCATGACGGTGTTCAGCGTCTCGTCGTCGGGCGGCTGCTGCTCCATGATTGACAGCAATATCCGTCTGGCGGACCGGATCATGCGTTCTCATATGCCGCCTCGGTGACTGGTCTGTGGGGGGTTGAAATGCCATCGTATGCCGTAGGCCACGGTTCGATTCTGCAGTTCGTCCCTGTTTATGTTCTCATGCCAACGCTGCAATTCCCGTTGAGCGCCCACAAAGTTCGATCCATTATCTGAGTATATATCGGCCGGTACGCCTCTTCGGTTGATAAACCTCTGCAAGGCCCGTAGAAACGAATCGGTCGTCATCGAATGTGCGACTTCTAGGTGTACCGCACGTGATTTCATGCACGTCATGATACATCCGTATCGCTTTTCTAATCTTTTCCCGCACTTGATCCACAAGGGCCCGAAATAGTCCAACCCGGTGTCACTGAACGGCCACCAGCCCGTAGTCACCCTGCATTCTGGTAGTGGGGCCATGAGTTGTTTGCCTGCTGTGGCATTGCGTCTCCTGCATTGCACACACCGTCGGATTACGCGTTTCACAGTCTCTCGTCCTCTCAACAACCAAAGACGCTTTCGGATGACGCTCGTCACGTGACTTTCCCCGGCATGTCCCTCCACGGCGTGGACGTGTTGAATCATTAGCTCTACTACAGGTTGTCTCGCAGGCAGCAGTATAGGATACTTTGTGTCGAAGTTCAGGTGGGCGCTGGTCAGCCTACCATCCACCCGCAGCAGTCCGTTGATGAGTTTGGGGTTTAAACGCTTCAGCTCGCCTCTTGGAGATGGCATGTCTTCATTGGTCAGCCCCACTTCTTCCGCCCTCTTGAGTTCTTGGGCGAAAGCCTCGCGTTGTATCATTCTGAAAATATCGTACTCTGCCGCTTGTAGCTCATCGGGACCTATCGGGCCGACCGGTATCCGACCTGAGGGCCGTAGCCCTTTCATGGCTAGTAAATTTCTCTTGAACCTGGTTAACCAAACTAGCGAACGAAGCGCCTTCATCCAGGAAGAAAACCTGACCAGTCGCGATAGAATGGACGACGCTTCGACGACGTTGGTTGCTATCGCTACGCCTTTGATCTCCAGTTCCAATTCCGTAGGGGTTTTTAATTCGAACACGGGACAGTCCTGTTTGGGCAATTGCAGGAAGTTTGGCCCTCTCGTCCACGTGTCCAGTTGCCTGAAGTTGTTCGCACCTCGGGAGCACAGGTCGGCCGGATTATCGCCAGACCTGACATGACTCCACTGGTGCGTGGCTGATTCATCGTGGATAATCGTGAGCCGGTTAGCAACGAAAGTACTAAACCGGCTCCGTACGTTGTTAATGTAGTAAAGTACTATCGTTGAATCCGTCCAGAAGCTCACCGACCAAATGTAGAGATCGAAACATCTCTTCACAGCTTGCACCACCCTGACTGCCAACACGGCTGCGCTGAGTTCAAGGCGTGGGATTGAGACCGACTTCAGTGGGGCAACGCGGGCTTTGGCGAACAGGATCCTCGTGGTATATTGTCCATCTCCTGCGCACCATCGTCCGTACACCACAGCTCCATAACCGACTTCGGATGCATCGGAAAAAGCATGTAGTTCTCCAGTCCGTGTCGTATGGCCAGGGGTCAAACATCGTGGGATTCTTATGTCCCATAATTTCTTCAAGGTGTTCAGAAATTCTTCCCAGTCCAGCCGGTCCCCTCGGTCCAGTGACTGGTCCCAATCAACTTTCTTACGGCACAGCCGCTGCAGCAAGATCTTTCCGGGTAGCAGCCATGGTGAGACGAAACCGAGCGGGTCGAACAAACTTGAGACGGCAGATAGTATGCCACGACGGGTTATTGGCAGCTCGGGAACGTTCAGTTCGAAAACAAAATCGTCCGTTTCCGCGTCCCATTGTATCCCTAAAGTGCGCTCGATAGGAAGTGGAGAGCCGTCCAAATCTCTTACCCTTTCGGCCTTTTCGTGATACGGGATGACTTTCAGCACTTCTGAAGCGTTCGACATCCATTTGGTTAGATGGAAGCCGCCCTCTTCCAGCAATCTCATCAGACCCCTGAACTGCTCTAGAGCTGATTCCACATCATCGAATGACCCAAGGTAGTCGTCGACGTAGAAGTTCCTGCTGACGCTTTCTACCACCGTCCGATGTACTAGATCGCCATGCTTGTTCGCTGATTCTCGGAGGGCGTAGTTTGCACAAAATGGTGACGATATGGCTCCGAAGGGGTGGACGGTCATCCTATAATTCACCACTGCGTTGTCCCGGTCGCTCCCTTCCCACCACAGGAAACGCAAAGCATCTCGTTCTCCTACCGGAATCTTCACCTGATGGAACATTTCCCTAATGTCAGCAGACAAAGCTACTTTACCCACTCTGAAACGGCACAAAACATCGATCAGTGGTGTGGTCCAGTCAGGCCCCTGTAGTAGGCGATCGTTTAACGACTTGCCCTGGAACTTGGCCGCACAGTCGAAAACCACCCTCAGTTTATTGGGTTTCTTGGGGTTGATAACCGGATGGTGAGGCAGATACCAGATACCCCTTTTGCTGTCGGTGTTGACAGGCACCTTTTCAACGTAACCGAGGGCCTCGTTTCGCTTCATCAAATCCGCGTATCGTTCCCACAGATTCTGGTCTCGAATGAAGCGTTCTTTTAGTCGTAGTAATCGTTGGAGAACATAATTTCTGTTGTCAGTCCACGGGTCGACCGGTGTGCGCCATGGGAGGGGAACCTCGAACTGTTTTTTGAGGCCTCTAGTGCCTTGCCGCACCGTTTGTAAAGCTAAGTGATCCTCTTGAGACAACGTCGGTCTTTCGTCTCCAATGTCATGAAACTCCTTTTCATAAAGCCGTTGCAGATGATACTCTATGCGGTCCGTTTCGGCGGATAAGTAATTCACGGAACCGCGTACCCCTACTGGACCGTATAACATCCATCCCAGAGCCGTGCGTACGGCATAAGGTGCCTGGCGGTCGCCCACTCTTTGGTCAAGCACCCAATGCACCTCTGGCACGTCGCATCCGATGAGGAGATCCACCTCATCATCTTCCCAGTCTACAACGGTTATATCCTGCAGGTGGGGCCACCGAGTCAAGATTGCGCTCACCGACCTTGGTGCTCGCATGAGGAGATCCGCTAACGTGAATGCCTCCGTTGGTTCAATTTCCTCGTTAGTGTCTAGAGAGATGAGTTGCAGCCTTAATCTACCGGCAGTCATTACCTGTGTTCCGCCCACCGTGCTTACTGCTAACGACGTCGCACCTTTAGCCAGTTGGTGTTTGTCGGCAAACCGCTCTTTCACTAAAGTGGTGTCGGATCCACTATCAACGAAAGCCAACGCCTTGACTATCCCAGTCGGAGTCACTACTTCTACGGCCACTACGCCTAAACGTACCGGTTTACTGGCAGATTGTGAAGTTGAACAAATCACGCTGGGCTTAGCAATCGCCTCGGATATGGTTATTCTCGCCTGATGCAGCAGCCGATGGTGTCTGCCCGTGCAGCCCTCGTAACCACATCGATTCCTTGTTCTACAGGCTGCTGCCCGGTGCGTGGTGTTGAGACAGATGAAACATGCTCCTGCCATCCTCGCCATTCCCCACCGTTCGTCTATTGTGGCATTGCCGAACTTGGGGCATTCTGGTAGGCCATGGCTAGTACCACAGGACCTGCAATTTGGTTTCTCCGTAGCATCTCGTGAAATGACGTGTGTGTTGGTCCAAGGCTGGTACTTTGTACGTTCCCGTACAGGGGTTTGGACTTGGCTAGTACCGGGCTTGTTTGCTCGGTTGCTGTCCCGGACGAGTCGGCCGAATCTGCTGTCAGCTATCTTCGTTTGCCTGTCTAAGTATTCAGTCAGGTCTTCGAAGTTGGCTTTTCTGTCGCTTCGGCTTATCCGTTCTGCTTCTTCCGCCCACCGACCCTGTAGTTCGGGAGAGAGGTGACGGACTATGCCTTCCAAAGTGTGCATGGCGTCTAGGTCAGCCCCGTAACCTAAATGGTCGAGGGCTATTGAGCAGTTCTGCATCTTGATCACCAGGTCGGCCATGGTGTAGACGTCGCCTTTGGTTCTTTTTGCCTCTGCCATCACGCCCTCTATTAGGTTACGGGCTACTTTGAAAGGTTGGCCAAACAAGTCCCTCAGAATCTTTCTTGCCCTAGTGTAGCCTTGTTCTGGATCGAGCATGGTGCACCCGTCGATAGCTTCTCGCGCTCGGCCTCGGCAGTAGTGAGTAAGGTAAAGAAGCCTTTGCCCAGGGTCGGTTACCTTGTTTTCAACGAACGTCTCGAACTGTTTGACAAACTTGCAGTATTGTTCAGCTCGTCCATCGAAAACCGTTAACTCCACTCTAGGCAGATCGATCGATGGTGGTTTGTAGTCGGCGACCGGCGTGGGGTTCCCTACCTTATTGCACTCTAACCTATCGGAAGTGTCGAAGTCACTGGTCTCATGCTCTCGCTGTTTCTGTGTACACTTCTCTGCTTCCTGCGCCTGTAGTCTAGCCGAAAGTAACTGTTGCTCTAGTTCTAGTGTTCTCAGCTTATATAAATCGACATCCTTACGATCAATATTGCTTTCAATAACACATGAGCTAGCACTGACAGGACTAGGCGATCTAGCATTAACTAAAGAATCATATGTACCCAAAACCTCCCCAGAGACTTGCCGCATTACTTCCTGTCCGGATTCGACTGCTTTTGATCCTTTTCTTGGCATTTTGCGTGATTTTTCCTCGTTCCAAATAGATCTATTGAGTATTGTAACGAACGTTTGAGCAATGCGTAGCCAAATTCGCAACGGATCCCGAAATCAGAAGGCGATTATCCGTGATAGTTCTACGATACTAGATTATTAAAATAAACAATGACATAAACAATATACAAACCTCAATAATGCGGTCACAAGGACTCAACAACGAGAAACCGAATAGCAGCGTGTGAGCAGACAGCACGTGCGTCACGCAGGTCCTGAACGAGGATGTCCCAAAGTAGCGCTCTGGGCGCGAACAAACAACAATTGGTCCAGAAAAACGACCAGTTCGTAAAGACAAGTCAATAGTGTATGAAAATGAGTGATGTTGGGAAAAGCACTGAATCGCGAGGGAAGAAAGGGGGATTTTCCACGACCGGCTGTTACACTGGTTACTCCAGCTACAGCGGGGTTGTATCGTGACAAAATGTCATCAGCTATCGCTGCAGTTTCCTCCAGCGAGCATTTGCGCGTGGCACTTAGTAAAACTGGAATGTTATGCGGCAAACGCTGCAGCCAAAGTTCCCTCAAGAGCGGGTCCCCGCCTATCGTCGGTCCTCTCAAGCGCTGCATCTCACGCAGCAGTTCGGAGGGCTTCCTACTTCCAAGCTCAACGTTTTGAAGTTGTTGCATACGTTGGTCTAGCGTTGGGGTCGTGCGGGCAATGACAGCCTCCTTTAAAGCCTCATAGCTTCGGGAAGAGATTATTACGTCCCTTACTTGCATTGTGACCTCCGGCGGGGGGCGGCCTGCTACCCACCTGAAACGGCTGGCGTCACTGGTTGTACGGCAGTTTTCGAATTCTAACTCAACCAGCGTGAACCAGAGTTTTGGATCAGCAGGCGTGAATGCCGGTATGTGCAGCTTGATCGCCCCAACGGTGGGGTCTGAGCAGGATTTCCGTTCGGCAGGCATAGCGATTACTTTATGGAATACAGACGGGAAAAGAAATCAACGACCAATGGAGCACTATAGTCTTCGCGAAAAAAAAATCACGACGAATAAGACACACAAAATATGTATGGACGAAAAAAAATTATTTGGTAAACCAACCAATAAAAAAATCAAGATAGGGAAACAATAAAACACACAAAAACGTACGCAGACGGGACCTTGAACAGTAGAAAACAAAGAAACTCACGTGACCTGGGGATCACGTCGGGCTCAGCAATTGCAAGGTTCGTTAGACCTTACTTCGCGGTTTCCTTAGTAAACGCGTGCTTCGGTCCTTCGTACTGCGTGGACCACCTGTACGTTACTCTAATGTGCGGCACTGCACAAATATGTTAACCAGAACAGTATTCTCCACGACCCGTGAGAACGAGAAGGCGATTGGGAGAGATAGTGGTTAGCGTGTATTTGGGAGCGTGCGTGAGAGCGTGCGCAAGAGCAACGGTCAAATGGCAACCACGCTTGGCAGTCAGCGTTCAGTTAAACAATAAACGTGGTAAAAGTATGAACGAAGATGGCAACCGCTACAGTTCGGTCAGCATGAACTGCGTGAGGTAAGTTATTCGAAATTATCAACCATCGAACCCCATTGTGGGTCTCGTCTTGTGTCCTCGGATATATATAAGGCATTCTAGCGTGTCTGGTATGAATGCCTCCAGACGAGACTTGCAGTATCTGGATATGCCACCGATTTTATTTCGTATTTCGGCAGCTTCCTATGTGATCGATCACACCAGCTACTGCTCGACAGTATTGTTTCCAGAGCACGTCCAAAACTGCGTAGCTAATGGGCTTTGGTACTGATCTGTCACATTTTTACACTACACGATTGTTTTGAATATTTTTATTGTTCCATCAAAGTCAACTAATGACTGGAAGTCACCGACGGTCAATAACTGACCAGCCTAGAATCTTTCATTCACGCCCATCAGTCCTCTAAGGAACATAGAAGAACTGTCTGAACTACCACAGCCTTCACTCGTCCTTTGCAGGATGAAAGCAAGTCAAGCCAGTTACGAATTCTCCAACTCACTGAACATTTTTATAGCCTAGTTTGCATTTGATAACTTGACTGGTTTCTTTTACATTTCAGCGCACAATAAGTTTTCGGTGGAATAGTTTTCATCATTCACTACCGTTCTTTATGACGCAACTGTTCGACAGTATCCGGTTGCACTGCGATTTATCCATCGGGAAATCAACGTACTGCTTTCTTCTACTGCATCAAATTTTTCGAAGATCCGAATTCCCGAAAGCTACTGATGTTGGCATTTAATATATCTCGAAACGCGCTTTCACAGCGATACTCGTGGGAAGAGAAGTCACAGTTGCTGCATGGCACGAGTTTTGTCTGGGACGGTTTCGCTGTATCTCAACGTAGTGCGTACAGCAGATTAAGGACGCTTATACGGGTTCATTTGAAAGCATGATTCCCAAGGGGTATAGGAAACAAGTAAGGGTTTTAATTACATCACAATGTGAGAGACAAGTTGAAAAACAGTTAGTGCTGATGATGTGATCGAGTTTTCCGTCGAATCCCATCCAGAAATCCACTTAGGAAACATGCATGTTTGTCGTCAACGGTCTGTCATACACCCTGGGGTTAGGGTCATCCACAATCTCTATTGATATGAACAGGCTGTCTGTGTTTTCCCCGATGCGAGAAGAAAGGTCTACTGCGTTGTTGCCGAAAGCAATATCCAAGACGCTTTACCTCAACTAATGTTCTATCTTTGCATGCCTATTACCTCACCTGCTGCATTCCTATCGCTCTCTCTTCCTCGGAACACTTGTCAAAGAATTTACTGCAATATATTTGTATCCGAAGCACTTATCTTACGCAAGTCATATACACTGTATTACTCCAGTAGATTTCAACAAATCACATCAATACAAGATATGCGAAAGGATCTCCTTGATAAATTTGACTAACGTACATCATCCACTTCATACTGACCGAAGCACGTGTGTGTCCTCTTGTAATATAAAATAATTTACGCACGTCTGACGGCTTATCGGTCCTCTGCTGTCTCTTACCTTACTCACTTCCTGTGCAATTGTTATATCTGAACAGTATCCAGGCCTACGGACAGTGAAGTACCAATGCGGTGCTGCAAAATAAAATACAATGAAATCAAACGAAAAACATGCAAACCTCAAATGATGGCATGCGCAAGAGAATTTGCAAATCATTCCGAAGAAGAAACCTGGGCTGACATCAATGAACTAGAGCCGAATGGCGGAATGTTGGGCGAGTGTAAGTAGTCAAATGGGTTCAGCAGTTGCATATGGTGCATTCAAAATGGCCACTCCACAGCCGGTACGGCTTTACCACACTGCACTAGCTACCTTGCTTCTCTCAGAAAGACTACCCACGAAAATTATACCATTGATTCTTGCCATAGAGGCAAAAGTCGGACTGAGGTATGCCCCACGCACAAGTGGTTACCCTTTTATATCATTTTTCGTTTTATTTCGGTATTAGGTTAAATTTACTCACAATTACGTCAGAATTATTAGGAAATGCCATCCGATTGGCTGTCTCAGATTTCCTCCTAAGTGGTCCAATGACCGGCATATCAATCACCCTTACACATTTCGCAAGGGTGGCAACACCGTGCACTCGTCGTCTGCACATCGAACCATATTTGGGTCCACAATATGCACGTGGAACCCACCTCGTCGTGACCAGTGTTAAGAGGTTCAGTAGCTATCATGTGACCGAAACAGGTGATCGAGAGGCGATCGTTAACAAGACGAGTAGACAGAAGCAGGCCTCTCAGTCAACCTTACGAGTTCCATTTGTTTGAAGCAGAGAAAGCGGCAAAGGTGAAGACTGGTTGAAGTTCGGAAACATTTGCTCCATTGTTAAAACACTGCATTTCTTATATCTCACTGTTAGACTGGAAGTCAGACTTTGACCAGAGTGTGATTTCGCCTGCTTCGTCCACTCCCCGCATTCACAACCCATAGGGCCAACAGAGTGGCCTATCTCTGTTTACTAGTCTTGTTAATGATCGTCTCGTCACATGGCATATACGGCTTCTTTTAGCTCTGGTCACGGGATGGTCGTGTCCACGTGCATAACAGTCGCCTCGCATTATGTGTGATGCGCAGACTACGAGTGCACGGGGTTATCACCTATGCGAAAACCGTAAGGATGATTGATGCACCGGCCCTCGGACCACTCAAGAGGAAACTTCAAACAGCCAGTCGGGTGGCATTTCCGAACTACTCTGGCCTATTTCCTAATAGATTTTATCAAATTCTGAACGATCTTGACCTTATTTCAAAACAATATTGAAAATGGTTCAGTCGTCAGCCATCTCTATCTAGCAGAATTTTCGGCTGATCCACTGACATCGTCCTGTCCTCCAGGCACTGCGGAGGTTCTTGCAATATTCTCAAGCACTGGTCTATCCAATTTCTTACATGATGTGTGGCATTAGCTTCACCGAAAGGATACTTTTGTCCAGTATATCGCGCCAGTCTCATATTCAGGTTAGTTGAAGCTGATACTGAGCCCCTACAAGGTACCGGGATTTGTTGGCAATGTCCCCTTCAACTTTATCCTCCAGTGAAAACAGTGACGTATGCCAGAGATCCTCCTCCATTTTTAACTGAAATATCCTATTTATTTTTGAGAGTTGTTCCGGTGAATCGACAGTTCATCGACCTCATTTCCATCACATATTTGTCTAGCACTGTTCTGGTGGCACTCGACTGTCTATAGGTCCTAACACGCTAATCTCCTACCGAAAGAGCCTTTGAAGCCCTTGCCTCAGTCATCAATCCTACTTTATTGTTTTTGATCATTTCAAAATGGATATCTTCCAGTTGTGGCCCATAGATCAGTTGCTCGGGTAAAGTGGAAGCCGTCGTCACGGGCACGGTTTCGATTGCATACACGCGTTCAACACGCAATCGATGGTCATCCTTTATTGACTCACCAGTGCAGTTGACTTCTGAAGCTGTAGCGATCGTGGTTCCGGCAATAGACATAGCACTAAGTCGTCCATTGCAATCGGGTTTCACACAAGGACCGGTTGAACAACATGTGTTTGATTCTTTGCCAGACCCCGAACATCCTAAACATCTACCTGAGTCTCTAATCAATCTGACTCTCTCTTCTTGGAATTAATTGGCAGAAATTTACCACATGAACCCAGATCACGTAATTCATGGCATACAGAGAGCTGCTGATTGGAGCGCCCAGCTTTTGTGTTCATTCTGTTTCGTAAGTCGTAACTCACTGAGTAATTCCTCTTGCCTAAACGGAGAGACATAGGTTGCACTGGTGCGTTGACCATAGCAGTGTGTAAAGTTCAGCAAGCCTTTCTCCAGGAAAACTAACAGATATGAAGTTTCAATTTAATTCGTCTTTTGCTCAGAACCAGTCCTGCCCACTTCAGCTGTGTATATTCCCGAAGTTAACGAACGACCCTCCGGAAACCAATACCGTCGCTTAACTTCATCCTACCCCCATAGAATAACTCATTGAGTAATATTTCTATCACATCAAATAAAACTGTATTCCAAATATCTGCATTGCTCTCGTGGATCTCTACGACGCTGTCAACATCACACAGTCTTCTACGGTGTTCTTGGTTTTACCAACACAGTGAGGGTTCATAATAACCAAACAGTTCCTTATCACCATGCAATTTCATGGCCGCTTCCACCTTGAAGCTTCTAAGAGGCCTCAACAACAGCTTTGACATTCCATCAACCTCATTTAACTCCATATCTGGTAAACGTCGCTGATGGATTTTCGTTCTTCTGGGTACGACTTCAGAGCCGTCTTGTACTGCCATCGTCTGGCATTATTCCACATCTTTCACGTAACATGGAATTCTTCGTACAGTGTGAAGTCCAAACCGTTCTCCATATATCAACACTGATTCTGTGATCTTGAACTAAATCTGACTACACCCTTGGTAACTCTTCACCTTCACTCAATTTCCCCTCCAAGCAGCACGACCGTCACCCGCGCGTCACCTGAACGTTACCTAAGTATCCCCTGACCGGCCCTGAGTGTCCTCTGACCGTCACCTGAGTGTCCCCATTGAAAAAAGGGACATTCAGGTGACTGTGGGGGGATTTTTGGGTGACGGTCGCAGAGGATCATCGAAACGTACTCCTCTGATCCCAGTTAATTTGTAACACGAATTTCAACACCGAAACACGTAAATGCTAAATAATATACTGGTAATCTACGGAATAGCCGAAGTTCGGCGCAAGCGCATAAGCACGACCATCTTACAATAAACTTAACCATAATTCTGCATACGACATTTAGCAGAATTCATCACCGGAGTTCAAAGAAAATACAGGTTATACGGGGGATAATTATATATTCTTCTATTGATAAATCCTTGTACACTGGACTCCTCAGCGAACAATTCTCATCCAACCATGGGTCCTTTTTGCGCATTTTGCAGTACCTGCCCAGGCAGCACAAACGGACACTCGACCGTCACCTGAGTATCCCTTAGGGGACGGTCACAGGAAATCAGTGCAATATCCCCCAAAAAAATCGAAATATCTATAAATACCGAAGAATCAATCATAAGTGCAAAAGGCTTCGAACGAGAGTCTCTGTTAAGCCACATTTACGAATATTTAATAGCTTGGTTCCCACTGGCTTTAGATACAGAAATCTCTGCAACCGTGAATGCACGAGAAGTCCGAAGCCAATATTCCATGTTATAAACCGTAATAAGAAAACATTTTGGCATTAACTGTCCATTTTACTGTGTATTAAAAATTTGGATGTTCTGTTTGTTTTATTGCATCCCTGTCATGACGGCCAGCTTTTGGCGGTGGTTGTTCGTTGACGCCTCTCAGGCTACGCCGTTAAACATTGTACTGCATTTGGTCTGCTTCTAAATTTCTTCGGAGGGCAAATCCCATTTATTTTCATTTATCTCTTCGTTTGTAGATGAAAAAGACCCACCCAAAATTGTGTGGCTATTCCAGAACTACAATATGGAATCGCAAGAGGCAGATCACAGTTCGCAGGGTTATTAGGGGCGATTTCAACTCATCCCTCATATGGGATGGTGGTGTAAAAAGTAAGGTGCTATGAAGTTCCTTACAAATTCTCAGGCAATTGTTCCGTTTCAACGAACGACTAGTCAGATGATTTAATTGATGACATCGACAGTCCTGAAAAAACGAATGTCTCATGAGCAGCAGTCGAGGAGCAACAAGACACAACTACCACAACCTCTACCGCTGTTAGGTAATGCACACTGAATTCCCAACTGTGGGTAGTTGTTAAAAAGAGAGGAGAGATAACACGTGCATACCGAAGGAGTGGGAGTCAACTTATTTGGCTGTGACCACCTTCACGAAAATTGGTCAGCAATCTATGCAACATAATCATCACTGATGGATGGAAAATTGAAATTTACAACACCGAGCAAAATGACAACTGCCCTCACAGAAGGTAACTGTTAATTACTAATCGTAATTAGAGTTTGTTCTTCTGCTTTCTATTTAGTTACTTATTAATGGTGGGTACATGTATCGTAAACCCCAGACATTCGTAATGTATTTTTCCTGTTTCTAAGGTATCGCATCAGTTTATACTTGAGTTTCATGGTGCTTATTACACTAACAGTTCACGTATTTATTCATAACCTTGTTTCCTCAAAGGTCTACACTCATACCGTTATATAATCTTTACGAGTGTTTCATTTGTACTGCCGAGCGGAGGCTCAAACTCCCAGTCCTAGCGTTTCTGTCAGTGCATTCCACCACTGGCCGTCACACGTCGACGGCATTAACAGATCTAGTGCCGGATTCGCCCATTCATGTTGGCACGTACTCTTGTTTACTCCAAAGACTTAGCTTATTTGTACTTATCTGTTAATGACACTTTTTATCATTGCAACCACAGTCCAATTCACGCGTTTGTATTTGATTTATTTATTTGCGACGGTAAAGGTTCTTGAATTATTGATTGTACCGCAACCAAAGTGCGCCACAGTTTCGTTCAGCTGCTTGCCAAGTGGACCGTTTTCATTTTCTGCGCTGTCCCGATTTTTGAAAGCTTACTGCCCATTGTTCTTGGTTTCTCACCTGGTTGTAAGTCTTTTACTTGCAGTAAATTTATGCTTATTGTATTATTTAGAACCACGAATCATCGATTAACACGGTTATTTGATTGGAATTTGTTCTGCTGCCCGTAATCGTGTTCTGCCCATATCGTGCGTGTAGCTAGTGAAACTAAGTTACTGATAGATTCACAGCCCTAGACATCGAGATAGTCGCAACAGTAACTGAATTATTAAATCTATACTTTCTAGATGTTGCCTCGGCCAAAGAGGTTGTGAAGCAGGCCGCTATACAAATGCACTCATCGATGGCCGTTATAAAGATTTTATTACGAGCTCTGAGACGACTAAGACCTGATTCGCAATTGGATCTGAGGTCGTTTCCGGGGTCACAAAGGAAGATCCAAAGGGAAAATGTTGGCGCCGGTGGATACGTACATGTTTGGCTAAGTGAAAGGTTATACTTAAAACTTTCATACAGCTGTCACAGATGCACACATCTTGTCTATTGCATCCTACGCCGGCTCAGTTTCCCGTCCGCCACCGGAAGGCTATATTGTGATGTTGCTTCTCGAAATCGTCATCAAGACAGTCACTATACTGACAGTTCCCTGTTTGAAGTACTACCGGTGGACGATAGCCCTGTTTCCAAAAAACTACCCACACAGCGTTTGTCTCGGAATTATGCGACGATTATTTGGTCTTTGTCATGGACTTTGTTCTGGACATAGACCCATTTGAATGTCATATGTGCGCGACAAGTAAGTGAACACCTGAAAACCATAGAAAAATATAACTTGTGTCCCGTTGTCACTATGTACGTATGCATTAATTCCATTGATTCCTCAGGTCCTGATTTATAACGCACTCAGAGATACCAATTACGTCAACACCTATGAGAGACACTGCAAGACACTGTACAGTATGAGAAAGTTTAATATGAACTGATATTCTGTTCCCAGTGAGACGAAAATTGTAACGAAGATAACAAATGTAAAAGACAAAGTTTACGAACGTAGTACTTATGGGAAAACTCTGGTTTGTATGTTCAAGTTAGGATGTTGCGTCCAGTGTTTGCAGCTATGATGAACGATCTCACAACTCCTGTTGTCGAGATACAAAGACGTAAGAGGATCTTAAACTTCAGTTTACAAATTTGAGCAATGCAGGTGCCTTAACGTAGCTGTTGCATTGCGTTATTCCTGTGCGGAATGCGTTGGAGTTCTACAGATTGAACGAAAAATTGTAAGGTGAAACATTTTACGAACAAATAGTAACTTCCGTTTTTACAACTCCGGGATTCGCAGTCGCGATTCCTGTTTGCCACAGGGAGAAAAACCATAGATGAATGCGTGCGTCAGATTACGCAACCATTGGTTTAGCACTCTTATAGGAAAACCGATCCGAAACCAGTAGGTTTTTGGCCGATTTTGGAGCTGTTTTCACTATCACGCTGATCGCTTTTCGAGCGGTTTCCGACCTGTTTCCCAGCGGTTTTTATCCATCGTTTGAAATGCGGGACATGCCTCGTTAGGTTATGTCACTTCCCCCAAATTAAGTTAAACGATGCTCCATTTTTCTATTTCCCAAGTCATGATTTTCCAAACAAGTGTCCCCATTTGACCCCTTTCGAGTGCTTAAAATATTGATCTATGAGGATGTATCCCAGGGTATTTCAATGAATCAAACCAATATATTCAAATAAAACGCCAACCAAGCATAGTGCATTACTCCGGTCGTTGATTTCCTTTGTATCCATTCAGTTTTGATCCGTGTAAAATAGCTACTAAAAAACCGATCGAAAACCGACGTCGCGAAAAGGCTGTGTGGTATAAGGGATTGCCTTCTGCAAAAATTAAATTGGCGGAGTTCTCTTGCGATAAGCATTTACAAATGCAAATGTTTGCAGAATTATTCCTGGTGAGAATGGCCGTCTGATATCTCATTCCGTATTTGAAAGTGCTCTAACTGAGGGCAGTTTTCCTAAGGCTACCGTCCCTTTCGCCGACGAGAAAATACCATGTTGAATATAGCGGTGTAAACCGAATGAGGTCACAAGCACTGATTCACCTTTTGAAGACATCACAGTACAAACCGACGGTGTTGAGGTCAGTAGTAATTCGATCAGTATTAATTTCTTATCCTCTACTCAACCTTCCGAAAGGTCTATTAGTAACGTTAGAAACTACAACCACATTTTGTGCTACCCTGTTCAATAAAAATTTCTATCATTTCCTTCTTTCCAGAAACTGCAAAGTGCACGGCAAGAACACATGGACGAGTAATAACTGTTTGTTGAAAATCGCAGTTTACGCGCATACATCGGATTGGCAAAGTACAACTGTGTTTCGTAAGACGTTTGTATGAACTTGTTTTCTAATATAGTAACTGTTCTAAAACGTCGGGCTTTTGCATGAATCTTGGGAATCCATTCCGCTAAAAGGTGTATGCGAAATTGTGTTTGAGGTTATTGGGACACACGTGACGAATTCTAGTTATACTCTAGAATAATGGTAAATTAATTGGAAGGGATACGTGTATTTAGGTGTAATAAGTTCAATTTAACATTTAAAACTAATTGGTGGTAACGGGATCCGTTTCTAATCACTTTTGGGTGATCGTCACCTTTGTATCCTTTTTTGTTCCAAAAAGGACACTCAGGTGACGGTCGAAGGAGACTCAGGTGACGTTCATGTGACGCTCAGGTGACGGTCGCGCTGCTTGGGTGGAACAAAGGAAATAAGATACTTGTTGAATTGGTGCAGTACGAAATCTCGTTATGATTTTCAACGTTGAAATTCGGTTTATGAAAGGGTTCAGCAATACATAATATATTAACGATGATCAAGTCAAAACTGACCTCAACACTTTCGGTTTGCACGGCCACGTCCTGAAATGGTGAATCAGTGCTAGTAACCTCAGTCGGTCTGCACCTTTGAATCCAACGTTGGATCTTTTCGTTCATAAAAACTTTTGTAGCTCCGGGAAAACTGTGCTTTGTTACCGCGTCTACGAATACAGAATAGGATAACACAGAACAGCATACTCACGGACAGTTTTTCTAGACTCTTGTATTGGCGGATGACTGACCCCCGTGGATACTGCGCCAGTTCGATCTGTGCAAGAAGCAATGAGAGATAAGTTCACGCATAACTTGACGTACACAGTCATCAACTGTTCGCGTTCCAGTTGCAGCAAAGGAATGCAGCTGCCACTCAGAAAGTTAAGAACAGTATAAGTTGCCATTTGCTCGTAAAAAGTTTCATCTTCTAATTTTTCATTCAACCTCTTGAACTCCCGTGCGAAACGCACCGGAGTAGCGCACTGCATGAACTGCACCGATACACCCGCAACATGTTCAAACTTGCACAGCTTAGACTTGACGTCCTCCATCGTTTTCTGCAGCTCTACAACCCGAGTGGCAAGATCGTTCATCCGAGCTGCAATTGATGGACGTAACATCCGAAGTTGGGCATACCCGCTGAAGTTTTTCCATAAGCAATGTGTTGCAAAACTCGATCTGTTACATTTTTTACCTTCTTTACCGCTTTAGTCTTCCCAAATTTAGAAAAGGTGACAATCTATTTCAAACACGCACATACCGTGCAAAAAGCCTCCGAGTGTCTCTAATAAGGGTTGATGTTGCTGTTATAATGAAACGAGTTGTGATTTGGGATCTAAACGCGTCATCAAGATAGATAAATATGTACGTCGTGACTATTGGACACTAAAGAAAGCTGAAATTAGAAGTTGCTTACAGTTGACTTCACTTCGGAGGCTTAGCGGCAAATGTCTTCCAGAACCAGCGGTGGAGACAGATCAATGTCAGCTGGTGGTGTTTTCAGTCGCTCGGTTTACTCATCGGAACTCTTATCTGAAAAGTGCTTCGGTCTCCTAAAAAAGGTATTTCGTCAACGTCAGTTCGTATACCCGTTCTTTTTAGCAAAGCAATCCATCGCTTCTGTTACGTCGAAAGATGGTAGCTCCAACAATTCTTCCGGAAGTCTTTGACAGCGGAGGGCATCGTCGAATGCATCTCCAAGTGACGGACACTGAGCAGACATTTACCGAACCATTTGCACACCTTAACATCGTAAATAGCAGTGGTTGATTGTGGTGTTTGGCCCTCACAAACGACCTTCTGGATTCTGCTGGTAGGGCAATGAGGCCACCTAACCTTACTGTGACTAATCATCCACTTGTCATTTACAGTGACAAAGGAGTTATCCACTAAGAACTCCACAACGAAAAACATCTGAAATGGAATAAATATAGATTACTTCCGGAAATTTACCATAAATTCGCCCATGTGTGTAATACGGGTTAAATGTCCCAGTTGTGACCGTAAGGTGGCAATAAACCTTTGCACATGACCTCAGTTAGACCGTAGCAGACCGTGCTGCTGGACAAACTGTGACAAAGGACTATGTAAGGTTGGTTAGACCTTACTTCGCGGTTTCCTTAGTAAATACGTGCTTTGGTCCTTTGTACTGCATGGACCACCTGCACTTTACTCTAATGCTCGGCACTGTACAAATATGTTAACCAGAACGGTATTCCTCACGCCCCGTGGTGAACGAGGCGATTGGGAGAGATAGTGGTTAGCGTATATTTAGGAGTGTGCGTGAGAGCGTGCGCAAGAGCAACGGTCAAATGGCAACCCCGCTTGGTAGTCAGCGTTCAGTTAAACAATAAACGTGGTAAAAGTATGAACGAAGATGGCCACCGCTACAGAAGCCTCCTCATAGAAGTCCGACGCAGTTGGGCTTCGATCGTGATGGTAGGCCGGAATTACTGATTTCCCAGGAACTCTTCGTAGCTTGCCCGTTATATTGTTGTTGACGTCGAATGACTGCTGATTAGTTTACCGGTGCCTGCACTCTCGAGGTCCGATGTGCGTAGGTCCAGCGGTGTTTTGGCGCCCACGGGTCTCATACTCTTTTGAGCTGGAAGATCCCGCGTCAGGTCCATCCAAAAAGGCGTCCAGTTGTCGTCTCCAGTACCAGGCTGACGAATCGTCCCGTTATCCAATGAGTGGTTGGCTCCTTGAACGTGCACGGGAGTCAGCGAGGCTGCGGATGAAGCCAATGTGATTGTGTAGATCCGTCTGAGAGAGGGCAAGGTAAACTGGAACAAAATAGCGCCTGAGGGCGCCGGCGGATGTTGGACCGTAATGACAACACACAAACGATGTTCGCTAGGAGACCAGAAGAAGATGAAATCATAACTATCGATTGCAATTTCACGGGCCTGTTGGTTGGTAAATCCATGGTGAACTTCCCAACTTACTGCTAACAGTCGGTTGTAAAAATCGTCACGAAATCGGCGAAGCGGACGGGATTTCGTAGTTGGCGACCGCGACGACTACTTCGCTTTGCGGGTACGGTTGGAGAATCTGATGGAATAGCTGCCGAGTCCTCACTAGGCATAATTGGGGGTGGTTCGAGTGGTAACTCGCTCGATGCGGGTGACTGAGCAGCTTGAGTAGGTGTGAATTGGCCGAGCAGCTTGCACTCCATGACGGCAGGCTTGAGACGGTCGATAGATACGGTGTCGTGTCGTCCGCTGATATCTATGACAAATGATTTTGCCCTATGTTTTATCACCCGGAACGGGCCAGTGTATGGTGCTTGCAGTGGTGATCGAACGCCATCGACGCGAAGGAATACGTGAGTAGCGGTTTCTAAAGCAGTTGGGACATAACTTGTAGACTGTTGTTCACGCGGCGGACTGGCCTTGAGCACTCGCATGTGCTGCGTAAGGCGCTGAGCATAGTCACCGTGGTCTAAAGTCACGGTTGGCCAGGGGGCTACCAACTCCCCAGGCAGACGAAGTGTACAGCCATTTACTAGTACGGCCAGTGTTGTGTGTAATTCCTCCTTAACGGTACCACGCAGGCTTAAGAGTGCTAATGGTAGTGTTTCACTCCAAAAGGGGTTGCCGTTTGCTCAAAGAGCGGCTTTTAATTGCCGGTGGAAACGCTCAACCATACCATTGACCTGAGGGTGGTAAGCTGTGGTCTTAACGTGTTGGCAACCGAGAGTAGCAAGTAGGCTGCCGAAAGCGCCGTCAAGGTGTGGACCTCGATCGGTGGTCACTACCGCCGGGCAACTGAAATGACTTACCCTACCGGTCAGAAAAGCTTTCGCGGCCTCATCCGACGTGGGACGAGGGATAAGGATGGCCTGCGGCCAGCGAGTAAAACGATCCACGCATGTGAGTATGTAAACGTACCCAAGCGAAGGTGGAAGTGGTCCTACGAGGTCGACCTGCACACGATGAAAACGTGTTTCAGGTCCAGGGAACCTGGCTAACGCCGCCTTAGTGTGCCTATGGGTCTTAACACGTTGACACTGCAGACAAGCACGAGCCCACTGGCGGACATCTCGTTTGACATTGTGCCAAACAAAACGCTCAGTTACCAGTTTCACCGAGGCCGTCACACCCGAGTGAGCCAGATTGTGGAGTATCAGGAAAGTGGGATAACGGTGGGCAGCAGGAACTACTGGCCTAGGGCGACCTTGGGCCACATCGCACAAGATGGTATTCTGGGAAGCTGGGATAGGTACTGTGGTTAAACTCAAAGAACCGTTTCGTCGAAGTTGTTCGATGTCAGGGTCCATAGTTTGAGCCTGTGCCATTTCGTCCAAGTTGATGTCAGGCATCTGTGACAGACTTAGTTGATATACGCGTAATAGGGCGTCGGCGACGGGATTAAGTACCCCAGAGACGTGTCGTATGTCCACAGTAAACTGTGAGACAACGTCTAAGTGGCGAATCTCGCGTGGTGAGTATCGATCCGAAGCTGACTTTAGTGCGTAAACCAAAGGTTTATGGTCTTTAAACACCGTGAACAAACGGCCTTCGAGTGCATGTCGAAAACGACGGATTCCCAAGTAGATGGCTAATAACTCTTTACCGAATGTGCTGTACCTAGATTCCGCGGGTTGTAGGCACTTGGAGAAGAATGCTAAAGGTTGCCAAGAGTCGTCTACGAACTGTTGCAGTACTGCTCCAACTGCTGTGTCCGAGGCATCCGTCACTACTGAAATAGGAGCCAAAGGGTCGGGGTGGGTAAGGAGTGCTGTGTTGGCGACAGCATCTTTGACCAAGGCGAATGCGGCTTGTGCCGTGTCGGGAAACACGAACTTCCGCCCACCTCCGCGCAACAGGTCGGTTAGGGGTTGCACAATTCCCGCAAAATGAGGAATAAATCGGCGGTAGAAATTCATTAGGCCGGCAAACTGACGCAACTGGCGACAAGATTGGGGTTCAGGGTTGTCGCGAATAGCGGAAACTTTATCTGACAGAGGGCGAATACCCGAGGATGAAATAGAATGTCTTATGAAGGTGACATCAGCCCGGCCTAATTCGCATTTCGCGATATTGATCGTAACGCCGTGCTGGCTGAGGCGTTCGAAAAGTGCTCGTAAGTGTGTAGCGTGCTCTTGCTCTGAAGAACTCGCCACCAAAATATCATCCAGGTATACGTGGACATTTTCCAAACCACGAGTTGCCTCGTGCATGAACCGTTGAAAGGTCTTGGCTGCATTGCTGAGTCCAAACGGCATTCGCAGAAACTCGAACAGTTCGAAAGGCATAGTGACGGCATTTTTAGGGATATCGGCCTGTGCTACTGGGATCTGGTTGTACGGACGAAGCAGATCCATAAGGCTGAAGACGCAGCAACCTGATAAAGACGGAGTAAGGTCCTGTATGTGGGGAATCGGGTATCGGTCAGGGACGGTGATTTTGTTATGGGCTCTGTAATCACCACAGGGTCACCAGTCGCCACTAGACTTAGGGACCATATGAAGAGGGGAAGCCCAAGTGCTACTAGAAGGGCGTATTATACCCGGTTCTAGCATATGTTCGAATTCGGCCTGTGCAACACGAAGCTTGTCTGGCGCTAACCGACGCGGCCTACCGAACACTGGGGGTCCCTTAGTATCGATATGGTGAGTGACACTGGTGGTAACTGCCGGGAGAGGCCCGGCCTGCCGAACCATGGCCGGGTAGTTGGCGATGAGTTCGCTATAAGGTTGGTGTGCCGGTGGTTGAACGTAAAAAGGCGTGACGTGATTCACTCGCGAATTATAACCCGCAACAACGAGAGTGGTTTGACGATCCACCACTCTGCGGCGCCGTGCATCAACTAACACGTCAAAGTGTTGCAGAAAGTCAATGTCTAGAATTGGGTACGGGACGTCGGCGATGATGAATGCCCAGCGAAAATCACGCTTTAAACCCAAGTTTAAGGTAAGCGACCGCTGGCCAAACGTTGGGATGGCCGTGCCATTGGCAGCGCGTAGTGTTTGGGTCTGCGGCGTGCTATTGTCGCCTTTCGGTCAGGGGAGGACGCTCACTTCGGCACCGGTATCCACAAGGAATAGTTCATTTGAAATGATGTCCCTTACGTTCAAAAGACGACTGTTGGTCTGATACCCGGCTTCCTGGGTCGCCACCACGGGCCGGGGGTTTAGTTTCCCTGATGAGCACCGGGAAACATACACCCTGGTTCGCATCGTTTGGCTCCCTCACCGAAGCAACTGCGGTATTTACAATACCCTTCTTTTGAAGAGTCAGCGCGTCATCGCAATGACGAACTATGGATCCTAGGTGAGCGTGCGCGGTGCCGCTCCTTTGAATCACTTCTTACTGCTAGGTGTTGCCGGCTCGTGTCTATTCTAAACAAAACTGACGCGAGGTCGTTATATGTTGGCAAGGCAGGCACTATTGTGACGGAGGACCTGGTTACTCCAGCTACAGCGGGGTTGTATCGTGACAAAATGCCATCAGCTATTGCTGCAGTTTCCTCCAGCGAACACTTGCGCGTGGCACACAGTAAAACTGGGATGTTGTACGGCAAACGCTGCAGCCAAAGTTCACTTAGGAGCGGGTCCTCGCCTACCGTCGGTCCTCTCAAGCGCTGCATCTCAAGCAGCAGTTCGGAGGGCTTCCTACTTCCAAGCTCAACGTTTTGAAGTTGTTGCATACGCTGGTTCTGTGTTGGGGTCGTGCGCGCAATGTCGGCCTTCTTTAAGGCTTCATAGCTTCAAGAAGAGATTGTTACGTCCCTTACTTGCATTGTGACCTCCGGCGGGAGGCGGCCTGCTACCCAACTGAAACGGCTGGCGTCACTGGTTATACGGCAGCTTTCGAATTCTAATTCGACCAGCGTGAACCAGAGTTCTGGATCAGCAGGCGTGAATGCCGGTATGTGCAGCTTGATCGCCCCAACGGTGTGGTCTGAGCAGGGTCTCCGTTCGGCAGGCATAGCGATTATTTTATCGAATGCAGACGGGAAAAGAAATCGACGACCAAACCGGATAACCAAGGATGACACTTTGACTCGTACGGACAGAGACTCAATTAGAAACTACCATAGCAACCGGGATCGAAACCAAGCTCCTCGACAGGAAATACTCCTAATTGCTTATCAGATTATTCAGCTTTTTCTAAAAGCAACCAACACAAATTCCAGTTCATGCGCATATTGCTAATATACGACCACATTCAGCTGATTGACCGACACATACTTTGCCCTGCTAGACGAAACATACCCATATGATGTCGTACGTTACCAGAAACGACGCTGAATATCACTGAAGGCAAATGCGTCAACATATGTATATGTATATTTGTCAGTGAAACAGCATAATAGAGCTGAAGTCCATGCAGAGATTTCCCACTTTATTATCCGTTACCACAGTCCACCATTCCTCCGAACCGTAGCCGGTTGGAAATTGACTCTCCACTTCTCGAGGACCCTCCAGTTGCGCTTTCTCATTTCTGGATGGTACATGTTACGGATCCTGAATCTAAACTCACCTTTTTATGGACTGCTGTTTCT
Organism: Fasciola hepatica; assembly: GCA_948099385.1. NCBI lineage: Eukaryota > Metazoa > Platyhelminthes > Trematoda > Plagiorchiida > Fasciolidae > Fasciola > Fasciola hepatica. Next base: position 17,286,499 of record CANUEZ040000067.1, read on the forward strand.
CCCACATCCACCAGTGTTCACTTTCACGAAATTCGTCTCGGCACCGTTTTGAAACTCATTCCACTTATTGAACCCCGGTAAATCCGTCATTCAGGGTCTGCATCGTCTTCATGGATCGCTATCCTCTCCGCATGCATCGACTTTTCCGAGAACACTTCTTTACAATTTTTTTCTTCCTCTTCTTGTTCAAAATTTACTCAATCTGCAGAACCCCAGTAGGCCTCCGTTTCCCCAGCTTGCATCATTCTCGTTCATAATGCGTCCTTGACACTGCGCTAACGGTTTTTCGATATCTCCACCGCCCAGCCCGGACTTGAAACCAGTTTGAAACTGCCTCGCAAACCATTATTAAAATGAGCCATTCAAACTGTTGCTGGCTATGTCTATCTATCGCTGATACTCTCGAGTTTCATACTTTGAATTTGTGAATGTTCCACCTTGTTGAGTAGCGTGCCACACCGTGATCATGCGCTAGCGCGTGCGTCTCTGCCATGGCCGAGAAATATACCATTATTATTATTATTCGCTCTCCTTCTAGATCCAGGTTCTTCACAGTTTCTACAAAATGGAAGGTGTCTTGTAGACTGTGTCCAGAAATTGCCACTCTTACTGGTTCCAATAAGCCAGTCAACCACTCTGCTGCTGCGTGATATTGCGAGTTACACACATCCAGAATCGGTCTCAATGGGACGCCTTCTTTGTGTACCTTCGGTAGACCGTACAATCTGGGAATTACCGTTCCTGTCGGTCGTATCCTTTCAAAGGTCATCGCATCGATTTTTCTTTTCTGCTTCAAGGATCGTTTTCTCGTTGAAACCGAATTTTCTATCTGAGACGTCTTATCCTTCTCAGATGGGGTTTTCGTGAACTTGGAGCCATCATTCACTATCACCTTCATCTTCTCTATATGATTCGATTCATTGGGAATTATGATACCCGCTCCTTTATCTGGTTTTGACAACATTATTTCTTTATTGGCCTGCAATACTTTGAGGCTCTTCAGGTGTTCCGACGTTAATATTCCTTTTGCCAGTTGTCTATTTCCGCGATATTGATAATATGAGTTTATAGAAGACGTTCGAGTGCGGCTGGCGAACGTGTCTCCTATCGGGTCTAGCAGCGAAATACCAACGCTATTCCCTCTATCAGACCAATAGAGAAGACGCAAGTCGGTTTAGAGATGCGAGGTGCATCCTATATATCGTGGCACCGAAACAGTACCAATACGAGAGATAAACCGAACGGAAAACGGAACGAAACGTGACGGCTGTGCAGAAAGCGAACCGCGAGCTAACGAACGAAAGTGAAAATGATTTGGAACGAGGTCAACGGAAACCTCGGAAAAGTCAGTCCAGTAAAACAAACGCAACCGGAGAACACTGAGGTCAATGTCACACGTCAGAAAAGATCGTAGAGAAAATAGATCCAAAATGTTGTCCAGAAAATAGTCATTTTCTCAAAACGATCGAGGTCACTACAGCAGCCCCCGTTAGAAAGCACGGAAAGCTTTCGAAAATTGTCAAGGGGGAGAAGGCATACAAACGATATTCGCGCGCATGAATGCGTGCAAAATACGTGAATGCAGCCCTAAGGATAACACCTCAAGTGATGTCTTATTCAAGCGTATGGATGACAAATTATGGACGAATTTCTTCGGATCTGTAGGAACTCACCAATCGATTTGCTCAGGTTGATACGTTTTCAAAGTTTAACAAATGTCCGTTCCACTTGTTTGTCAACAACGCTCCATCTCTGGCACTCGACTTGAAACAGTATCTCTCTCATTGCGCGCTTAAAGACGTAAGGCTACATTATTGATATTAATTCGATTCCTCTTTAGAACGGTATGATATTGTTTGGGATATTCTGAATTGGATAGGCACTCATCCAGAAACTGAACACGAGCGTCTTCCAGAGCCAATTTCGCACGGAAATTCACGTAACTGTTACGTTCACGGAGTTCCAGTAGCGTTTGCTTAGGCAGAGCGCAGCTTGGCAATGAGGCGATAAGATAAGTTTGAAATAACACACTGTGAGCAAATAAGACTGGCACACTGTTAGCGTAGCCCTATGATGTTACTGTCTCTTCCGGCATAGTGGTTATTCTATACTGGGTAGTTTCTGAGGAGCCTTAAAGTAGAAGAAACTATTGGGGTGACAGAGGTGATACATTAGAGGCAATCGGTCACGTGCCTTGGGACGTTAACGTGAGTTCGTGTATGCTATTACTCGATGGTGCTATCGTACTGAGATGTGCTCGAGTATGATCAAGGAAATCGGATGTAGACATGATTGCATGGTTATCGCGGTGTCCGTTTTGTCGTTATCGTATTGCAAAGCAGGAAAACATCGATGTGAGGACTGGTTTTGGAGAGCCGTGAGAAATGGGAATGAGATGGGTCCGAATTTTTGTCAGGAAAGCAAACTGGATGTTACTTCACTGTTCACAAATGTCCCGATCAGTGAAACAATCAACCATCTGTGCGATTGCATTCAGAGCAACGGAATCGATTTGGGTATCCCGTTGGATGAACTGGAACAGTTACTCTTTGTCTGCGTACATGATATCCAGTTTCAGTTCAATGGTGAAATGTATCGTCAGAAGGACGGAGTTGCGATGGGATCACCTTTTGGACCCCTATTTGCCGATATTTTCATGACAGAACTTGAAAATAATCAACTCGAACCAATAATCCGAGATTTTACCTTGTACAAACGATATGTAGACCACGTCATATGTGTGCTAGACACCAATCTGGACACAAACCTGCTTCTTAACAATTTTGGTGCTGCCCATCCCAATGTTCAATTTACTTTGGAAGAAGAAAAGGACAATAGTCCATCGTATTTAGATGTTTGCATAGGCCGTCGGAATGATTTTTCCGTCCAGTTATTAGTGCACAGAAAAGCTACATGGAACGGACAATACATCCATTTTCACAGCTTTGTGCCCCTCAAAATGAAAAGGAATCTAATACGATGCTTAGTTAACAGAGCAAGAAAAATCTGCTCCGAAGACACAATAAGGAATGAACTCGTTTTTCTGCGGAGTGTTTTCTTAAATGACGCCTATTCTGAACGGTTTATCGACAAGACGATGCAAGAAAATGAAGGGAAATCAAAGGAGATATGAGCCGCCAAGAAGATACTATATGTGCGTTTACCGTTCAAAGGCGACACGAGAACCTAAATTATTTAACGAAGATTATCGGGAGTAATCAACAAAACATTCTACGCTGCACAGTTGAAAATCCTGTTCGTTTCCCATTCGATAGTGTGTTTTCGATTGAAGGACATAGTGCCGAATTCTGCAACCTCGTTTTGTGTGTATTCCTTCACCTGTTCCTGTGGAACTAGGTACATTGGTCGCACGACTCGGCGCTTATCCGAACGCGTTCGCAAACACCACCCGGCCTGGCTGAACACGGGAGCAATTAAGACAATTACGAGTGCCGTGTGCTCACACCTTGTTGAGTCAAACCACTCAGTGGAGGTGATAAACTCTTTTTGCACCATTTACAAAGTCCGAGGAAAGCAATCAAGACTTGTCAAGTGTCGCATCTTAGCCACAGCCGAAGCCGTGGGCATTCGTCTCTACAATCCTCCCCTGTGCGCTCAGAAACAATTTGCGCAAGCACTTAAGCTTCCGTTGCCCACATCTTGGTCCCGAACACATGTGCAACCACTTGAACATTCCACACTGCGATCAATTTCACATGCAAACACGCACGTGCAGAGACAGATTTGGATTGTCATTCTCCGTTCTTATTTTGTGAGTCATGTATATTGTTATGTATTGGTATGAGTACGAATAACTAAAAATGAGCTTGTTCGCCACGTTGTTTATTCTCAATGTTTTCTGTGGGATTTTTCAGACATTTGATCTAACTTTACCTACTCCTCCTTATGACTGATAATTTCTATCTAGGACCCCATTATTATTGCTCCTGCTTCTTCTATACCTATATATATATATAAATATATATATATATACATATATATGTAGTATATCTACATATATATATATATATAAACTTACGCATATATGTCTATTTACACGCGCTCTACATCTTGCTGTTCCTCGCCGGCCACTTCTCTTGCTACCATCCCAACGACCGTCATCATGTGCATCCATCAATTCTACATTTGTGCCTCACACCTACCGTATCCAATCCTTCTAAATCGTTTCTGTCATCTGATCAACCCTCTACTTCTTTTATTGCTCGCTGCCTGTTTTACGATGAGCTTTGTGCCCTGTCCGCCGACAATCCACTGCAGAGTACCAATGCTTCATTGTTATCTTATCCTTTGCACTGCGCCTCACTTTTTTCTCCATCGTCCCTCTTCACTGCAGTTCCTTATACCGATTTCTAGCCTTTGTCATGTTTGTCAGCCGGCCTCCAGACGTATTTGCCCGGACTAGTCATTCAGTCCATCTGACCTTGAATTTCAAACTCATCGGGCGTCCATTCAAATCCGCCCTTGAGTTCATTTAAACTCTATACAATCTCTACGGTGTGCACACGTTTATCCTATTTTCGTCCTACTTTATCCCCCCTTCTGAGCCATTTTATCCAATGTTTTCATAAGAGTTTCCATATTTTCATGAATTATATCTGTCCATTCCATCACCTGTATCAACAAAATCATGCACATGGCATGCTTCGGGCGTTTCCGAAATAAACCAATATTTCATTACGTTTTATCATATCATATAAAGTACTTACATGAATTAACCATCCACAAGTCAGTGGGCTCAGATGGCATTCATCCAGCTATCATCAAGCCTTTGGCGGATATTTTAGCTTCATCAGTATGCAGGCTGTATAGGTCCACCTTGGACCAGGGTAAGCTGCCTCATGACTGGAAAGTCGCTGCTGTCGTGGCATTATATAAGAGAGTACCTAAGTCGGCTACGCAGAACTATAGACCGGTAGGCCTAACTATGTAAAGTCCTTGAGAAGGTCATCTGTATCCACATCTGCCAGCTTTCACTGGTTCACTCAATGTTAAGTCCGGTCCAGCATGGATTCCTGAAAAACAGATCCTATCTGATCAACCTCTTGTGCTTCTTAGATGAGGTAACTCGACGACTGGACGAGAGTAAGGAAGTTGAGGTATGCTACCTCAACTTTAGCAAGGCGTTCGACTCCGTTAATCATCGTCTTTTGCTCTGCAAGATGGAGACTTTCGGTATAGGTGGGCCAGTAAATAGGTGGCTGGAGGACTTCCTCACCCGCGGAAAGATTTGCGTCAAAGTGAGGAACAGGTGCTCGAGTGTGGTGAACGCCGCCGATGGTGTACCCCAGGGATCCGTTCTAGGCCCGGTCCTATTCTTGTTATTTATTGACGACCTGGCTTCTACTCTTAAATCGCCTAGCTTTATTTTTGCGGATGATGTGAAGATTGTTGGATCTGAGGGTAGGATTTGCTTGAGCAGGGATATAGGTACCGTCCTGGACTAGGCATACAAATGAAATTTACCCCCAAAAGCTGAAAAAAGCCATTTGTTGTCAAAGGCAGCAAAGAGCCTAACTGTTGCTCATTACCAAGGGTTGTTCACCATAGAAGCAGTCAGTAGGGTTAGAGACCTTGGGGTCATCATGGAAAGGGACTTCAAATGGTTGGAGCAGTGTGAAGCCGCTGCACAAAGGCTCGTGGTGAGCTCTTTAGACCGCGATCAGCTTTATCTTGCCGGGGCCGGAGTTATTTGTACCTATTTACTTGGCTAAATTACAACCTCACTTAGAAGGTGGCGTGCAGGTTTGGTCACCCTTTTACAAAGAAAACGCTGCTTGCCTGGAGAAAGTTCATCGTCTCGCCGCGCGAATGGTTGAAGGGCAGATGGGTATGACGTACGAGCAGAGACTCTGTGATCTTAATAGTTTATCGTTGGAAAAGAGGATACATCGAGGGGATCTCATAAAATAAGTTCAAGGTGATGAAGGGCTTTTTGTAACACTAATTTGAGCAGTGAGTAGCAAAATTCGCAACGGATCCCGAAATCAAAAGGCGATTGTCCGTGATATTCTACGATACTGGGTTATCGGATGACCAATGACACCAAAAAGATACAAATCTCAATAATGAGATCACAAGGACTTAACAAACGAGAAACCGAATTGCGGCTTGCGAGCAAGGAGTGTAACAATCGGTCGTGTAAAATCCCCCTTTTTTAACCCTCGCGATTCAGTGTTTTTCCTAACATCAGTCATTTGCATACACTACTGACGCGTCTTTACGAACTGGTTAATTCTATGGACCAATTGTTGTTTGTTCTCTCCCAGAGCGCTACTTTGGCACATCCTTGTTCAGGACCTGCGTGACGCACGTGTTGTTTGCTCACACGCTGTTATTCGGCCCCTCATTGTTGAGTCCTTGTGATCATATTGTCGAGGTTTGTATTTTTTGATGTCACTGTTCATGTAATAATCTAGTTTCGTAGAATACCACGGATAATCGTCTTTTGATTACGGGATCCGTTGTGAATTTGGCTACGCATTGCTCAAACGTTCGTTACAATACTTAATAGAACAATTTGGAACAAGGAAAAACACGCAAAATCTCAAGGAAGGGATCAAACACATTGGAAGCCCGACGGGAAGTAACACGGCACCTCTCTGGAGAGGTTTTGGGTACATTTGATTCTTCAGTCAATGTTAGATCGCCTGGTCCTCTTAAAGCTAGTTCATGTGGTAATGAGAGCAATATGGTTCGTGAGGATGTTGTTTTATATAGGCTGAGAATACTAGACCTAGAACAACAGTTACTATCGGTTAGACTACAGGCACGGGAAGCAGAGAAGAAGTGTACACAGAAAAAGCAAGAGCACGAGACCAACGATTACGACACTTCCGATAGTTCAGGGTGCAATAAGGTAGGGAACCCCACGCCGGTCGCCGACTACAAACCACCATCGATCAATTTGCCTAGAGTGGAACTAACGGTTTTCGACGGGCGAACTGAGCAATACTGCAAGTTTGTCAGGCGGTTCGAGACGTTCGTCGAGAATAAGGTAACCGACCCTGGACAAAGGCTTCTCTACCTTACTCACTACTGCCGAGGCCGAGCAAGAGAAGCTATCGACGGGTGCACCATGATCGACCCAGAACAAGGCTACACAAGGGCAAGGAAGATTCTAAGGGACTTGTTTGGCCAACCTTTCAAAGTAGCCCGTAACCTAATAGAGGGCGTGATGGTAGAGGCAAAGAGAACCAAGGGCGACGTCTACACCATGGCCGACCTGGTGATTAGGATGCAGAACTGCTCAATAGCCCTCGACCATTTAGGTTACAGGGCTGACCTAGACGCCATGCACACTTTGGAAGGCATAGTCCGTCACCTCCCTCCAGAACTACAGGGCCGGTGGGCGGAAGAAGCAGAACGGATAAGCCGAAGCGACAGAAAAGCCAACTTCGAAGACCTGACCGAATACTTGAACAGGCAAACGAAGATAGCTGACAGCAGGTTCGGCCGACTCATCCGAGACAGCAACCGGGCAAACAAGCCCAGTACTAGCCAAGCTTAAACTACTGCATGGGAATATCCTAAATAACAGCCTTGGACCAATACATATGCCATTTCACGCGATGCCACGGCGCAACCCAATTGTAGATCCCGTGGTGCTAGCCATGGACTACCGGAATGCCTCAAGTTCGGCAACGCCAAAATAGACGAACGGTGGGGAATGGCGAGGATTGCAGGAGCATGTTTTATTTGTCTCAATACCACGCACCGGGCGGCAGCTTGTAGGACAAGGAGCCGATGTGGTTACGAAGGCTGCACGGGCAGACACCATCGGTTGCTGCGCCAGGCGAGAGTAACCTTACCCGAGACGAGTACCAAACCCAGCGTTATTTGTTCAACGTCACGATCTGCCAGTAAACCGGTACGTTTAGGCGTGGTGGCCGTGGGATTGGCGACCCCGACTGGGGCGGTCAAAGCGTTGGCCTTCATAGATAGCGCCTCGGATACCACGCTAGTAAGGGAGGAGTTCGCAGAGAGATATGGGATCAGAGGGAATCAATCCTCACTAGCAGAAAGCACAGTGAGTGCCACCGAAGTCATCCATTCGACCAAACTGCACCTATAACTCGTTTCCTTGGTCGGCAACGATAGAGCAGAAACTCTAGAAGCATTCACCATAAAGGACCTGCCGAGGAGAACACCTCAGTCAGTGCAACCGATTCTGACTCAGTGGTCGCATCTCGACGAGGTTACGATCGAGGAATGGTAGGATAACAAAACTGATCTGCTGATTGGCTGTGATATACCGGAAGCGCATTGGGTCCTGGATCAAAGAATAAGAAGCCGCAAAGCACCCTATGCAGTACGCACTACATTCGGTTGGACCTTATATGGTAGTACAGACGGCAGATGGGGCAAGCAAATCCACATCAACTGCACTACAGTGGAAACAGCGAACATCAAACGGGCATTCCAACAATTGTATAACGCCGAATTTGCCGACCTGGCCATGGATAGGGACGCCCCATCACGAGAAGATAAGTTGGCTTTGAAAATGGTAGCCGAGAACGTCAAGTATGCAAAAGGTCGTTTCGAGGTTCCCGTCTCGTGGAGATCCAACATGAAACTCATGCCAAACAGCCTAGAAATGGCTCTGGAATGATTAGGCTCCCTCAAAGCCAGGCTACTTCGGGAAACACAATTAAGGATAGAATACACGCGAGCCGTGCAACATAACATCGACTTGGGTTATGTAGAAAGAGTAGATACAGCGGCAATCAGCGCAACTTAGAAGTGGCACCTACCTCATCACCCGGTCGTGAATCCAAAGAAACCGGGGAAGGTCAGAGTGATTTTCGACTGTGCCGTGAAATGTCAGGGTGTGTCACTCAACGACCATTTACTACAGGGCCCAGATTGGACATCACCACTAATCGAGGTTTTATGTCGTTTTCAGCTGGGAAAAGTAGCCGTCTCTGCAGACATACTTGAAATGTTTCTACAAGTGAAGATGCCCGTTGAAAGTAGGGACGCCTTCCGTCTTCTCTGGTGGCCTGAGAACCACACAAATCGCGCACCTGACGAGTACAAGCTGACCGTGCACCCATTTTGGACGGTTTCATCCCCCTTCTGAGCTAATTTTGTCCTCCGGGAAACCCTCAAGCGTTTCGGCGGCACCAGCAGCTTGTTAGGAAGAGCAATGGACCACTTCTACGTAAACGATGTTCTGTGCTCCTTTGACGATCCAACTGCTGCTATTCTTTATATGACCGAACTGATCGCCACTCTAAATGCCGGAGGATTCAACCTCACTAAATGGGCCTCGAACAGCCAACAGTTGCTCGATGTTATCCCGAAGTCCAATAAAATGGAGTGTAAGAGAGAGCTTTTCGGATCTTCACAAGCGGAGCGCACGCTTGGTCTTCAGTGGAAACCAAGAGGGGACGAATTCATTTTCACTCTAGACCTACCCAAATGATCAGTCACACGGAGAGGAATCCCGTCATCACTCTCAAGCCTCCCTGACCCCCTAGGTTTCGTTTCACCATGGCTGTTACCGGAAACGTGCTTGCTGCAATCACTGTGCCAAAGAGGGACGGGTTGGGACGAACCTCTCCAGGTTGACGACGATAAGCGATGGCGCGACTGGCTGCACAGCCTGGAGCAACTTGGGGATATAAAAATACAACGACGCTTAACAGGTATCAAGTGCACAAACGATGCCCGACTCCACTCACTCACCGATGCATCAGAAATAAGCTGCGGGATAGTTGCCTACGGCTGCTGGGTTGACGCCAATGGCGGGCGGCAAGCCAGATATTATTCGCAAAGGCAAGAGTGGCTCCACTGAAAGCGGTGTCGATTCCAAGGCTGGAACTGACGGCAGCAGTACTGGCCGTGAAAGCCGCGAGGCTGATTAGGAGATGCTTCGAAGGGAAAGACTGGGAACCAAACTTTTGGACGGACTCAGTCACAGTACTATATTACATAAACAACACTACCACCCGTTTTAACACTTTCGTAGCCAACAGACTCACTATAATCCACGTTTCGACTAAAACCGATCAATGGCACTATGTGAAATCCGCCAGTAACCCGGCCGACCTCTGCTCAAGGGGCCTGAAAACACTAGAGAGGTTGCGGATGTGGACAATGGGACCGGACTTCCTAACGGCAACTAAAGAGATATGGCCAGCGCTATTAATACCCAATGCTGATGATGGTGATATCGAGACTAAAAGACTGATACTGGCTATAAACTTCACGGGAAGTGTAAGCCTGATAGAGAAACTGTGCCAATTCCCCAACTGGGCAAAAATGTTAGGAGCCGCGGCCTGGTGGACACGGCACAAAGCACTCTTATTTATTATGAAAGGCACAAGGCCACAAAACACATTGAGCATGGGGACGATACTACCGGGCGAGCTGAATCAAGCCGAACTCGAGGTTCTACGCCTACTGCAACTAGACGCTTTCCCGTCCGAGGCCCGCGAGCTAACCAGGACAGATGAAAACACCAAAGGAAGCAGGCTGTTGCGCAGTAATATCCAAGCACTAAACCCCATGCTAATCAACGGACTACTGAGGGTTGGATGGCGGCTCACGAATTCAAGCCTAGAGTACGAAACAAAACACCCCATAATAATCCCCGGTGACCACCATATAACGAGATGCCTGATAGATCATGTACATCGGGAAGGGGGACATGCAGGCCTGAATCACTTATTGAAAAATATACGCCGACGATCTTGGGTGACAAAGGGACCAGCAACGGTCAAAGCAGTCATAGGCAACTGCATCACTTGTCGTCGCCGGAGAACGGTAGCAGGCCAACAAATGATGGCCCCCCTTCCAGCCGTAAGAGCCAACCGGGATGGTGCACGGTCGTGGAAATCGGCGTCGACCGCCTTGGCCCGTTACTCGTACGACATCAGAGAAGCACCCAAAAGAAGTGCGGCTGCCTGATAACATGCCTACAATCCAGAGCAGTCCATCTTGGAGTAGTACATAATATGACCACCGATTCGTTTCTAATGGGCCTTCAAAGTTTCATCGCGAGGCGGGGCGTCCTGAAGAAAGTATACTCAGACAATGGCTCGAACTTCGTTGGGGCTCAAAAAGAGTTAGATAAATGGTGAAACCGCCTGGACCACGCCAAAATACAAAACAAGACCGTAGCAAAGGGGATAGAATGGCACTTCAACCCACCTTATGCCAGTCATCGTGGTGGCGTTTGGAAAAGGTTGATACGATCGACTAGGAAAATACTCACAGCCCCGACCTCCCAACAAACCCTCGATAACGAGACGTTGACTACTTTACTAACAGAAACAGAATGCATACTGAACGACAGATTTCTGGTGCCGATCGTCCCAGACCCGGAAGATGAACCGGCTCTTACCCCAACGACTTCCTATTACTGCGATCAAACGTAAGAGCAATCACACCGAAAACCCTGCTTGGAAAGTATACCATTGGATGGAAACAAGTAAACCACCTGGCACAGGCTTTCTGGAAACGTCGGACGAGGGAGTACTTGCCGACACTGCAGCTTCGGCAAAAGTGGATCTCCAAACGAAGGTCGTTCAGACGTGTTGACGTGGTCATCCTCGTGGAGAGCGACTCACATAAAGACGATTGGCCGGTTGGAGTGATCAAGGATTGTCGTACAGAAATCGATGGCCTCGTGCGTACGGTGGTGGTGAGGGCGAACAAAGGAGACATATTGCGAGATATGCGTAAAATATGTCTACTTGAAGGCGACAGCGACGCGGGCGAGGCCGACGCTACCGACCAAGCTATACCCATGTTTGCCGATACCAGATGAAGCTGAATTCATTTGTTTTTTCCTTATGCATTCTCCTGTCGGACCCGACCCCCCACACCATCATTGAAGTATGTTTGTGTTTAATTTCATACAGCATTTACGATGTACTCTGGAGCTAATGGTCCAAACCTTGGCTCACCACACGACACGACACTGCATGTAGAAGTAAGTGGGCTTGGGTCACTCACACATGCCTACATTTTGCTCGTTTTTGCCACACAGTCTTTTGTTGACATTGCAGAACGTCCTCCTTTGATATGTAGTCATACTTGTGATTCCATTGTACACCTCGTCACGTAAACACACACACACACTCACTCAAGCACATACATCCAGGACAGGACGGCTTTTTAAAAGGACAGCATCTATGTGCCCCCTTCACGCCCGCCATCGGTCAGTTGGTCTTGTGGAAGATGTAGACTAGCCTCACGTCTATGTAGCCAATGGGTTCGGTGCGACTAGTATCAGAACGTTGACGACGATCATTAGGCGCGCGCACCGACAGCAGGGCCTAGGTAAGTAGAAAGAATCAGTACCTTTATACCAAACCTTTGACTCTGCTAGGGATTCGGGAGGATTTTGGTGGGCGGTGTAACGACCGGTCGTGGAAAATCCCCCTTTTTTAACCCTCGCGATTCAGTGTTTTTCCTAACATCAGTCATTTGCATACACTACTGACGCGTCTTTACGAACTGGTTAATTCTATGGACCAATTGTTGTTTGTTCTCTCCCAGAGCGCTACTTTGGCACATCCTTGTTCAGGACCTGCGTGACGCACGTGTTGTTTGCTCACACGCTGTTATTCGGCCCCTCATTGTTGAGTCCTTGTGATCATATTGTCGAGGTTTGTATTTTTTGATGTCACTGTTCATGTAATAATCTAGTTTCGTAGAATACCACGGATAATCGTCTTTTGATTACGGGATCCGTTGTGAATTTGGCTACGCATTGCTCAGACTTTCGTTGCAGAGAGCACGTGCGTCAAGCAGGTCCAGAACAAGGATATGACAAAGTAGCTCTCTGGGCGCGAACAAACAACTATTGGTCCATAAAACCAGGCAGTTCGTAAAGACACGTCAATATTGTAAGTGAATGATGTTAATAAAATCTCTGAATCGCAAGGGTTTTAGAGGATTTTCCGCGACCGGTCGTTACACCGCCCACCAAAATCCTCCCGAATCCCTAGCAGAGTCAAAGGTTTGGTATAAAGGCACTGATTCTTTCTACCTACCTAGGCCCTGCTGTCAGTGCGCTCGCCTAACGCTTGTCGTCAACGTTCTGATACTAGTCGCACCTAATCCGTTGGCCACATAGACGCAAGGCCATTCTGCATCTTCCACGAGAACAACTGACCGATGGCGGGCATGAAGGGGAAATATGGATGCTGTCCTTGGAAGGGCCGTCCTGCCCTGGCTGTATGTGTTTGCGTGAGTGTGTGTGCGTATGATGTAATCGCAGCTACTTCCACATATGCGAAAAACATTTCGGTACCGTTAACAAAATCAAACGGCAAACGCTGTCATATGTTTGATAGGGGTTGCGGGGTACAGTGCGCATCGCGTATGTGTGTATTTGTCGGGATGTAAAATGGGATCGCATTTATCACCACATATCGGAATAAACCTTGTGCAATGTCAACGAAAGACCGTGAGCACTGTAATGTGTTTGACGGAGACCGTATGGTATAACGAGTTCAATGTTTGTGAGGGTGCCTCCGGATTGCTTCCATATATGGTGTTTCCTTATCCACCTCGATGGCTAGTGCGAAAAGGTCTAATGAGCCTCAGAATTATCAGCTCCTCGGCCTTCGCACTCGAGTAGGTTATTACTGCGTATGTCACGAATGAGCACTTCGTTAGCTGTTTTCACCTTCACCGTTCTTATCATTCCGTCAGTGCTTTTGATGGTTTCCGTAACTACTCCCTAAGACCAAGCGCTGAAATGTGCGCGTGCGTCGGCGATCATAACCACGTCCCCAACTTTGAATGGTCTTGTTTTGGCCAGCCACTTCTGTCGAGTCTGCAGAGCCGGTAGGTACTCCCACAGCCATCGTCTCCAGAAGACCTTGGCCAGATAGTTCGCTTGCTTCCACTCGTGGAGGTAGCTCCCACGAAGGTTTACCGGCCCTTGGAAACCCTCGTTCGACATTAACGTCAATAATTCGTTAGGGGTGAGCTCCAGATGGGTGGGGTCGCCGGTAATTACTGGAACCAGGGGGCGGTTGTTCAGAAGTCTCTCTACCTCAGTCATGACGGTGTTCAGCGTCTCGTCGTCGGGCGGCTGTTGCTCCATGATCGACAGCAATATCCGTCTGGCGAACGGGATCATGCGTTCCCATACGCCGCCGCGGTGGCTGGCCTGCGGGAGGTTGAAATGTCATTGTATGCCGTAGGCCAGGGTTCGATCCTGCAGTCCGTCCCTGTTTATGTTCTTGTGCCAAAGCTGCAGTCCCCGGTGAGCTCCTACGAAGTTTGACCCGTTATCTGAGTATATATCGGCCGGTACGCCTCTTCGGTTGATGAATGTCCGCAAGGCCCGCAGGAAAGAATCGGTCGTCATCGAATGTTCAACTCCTAGGTGTACCGAGCGTGACTTCATGCACGTCAGAATACACCCATATCGCTTTTCTAATCTTTTCCCGCACTTGACCCACAAGGGCTCGAAATAGTCCAACCCAGTTTTTTTGAACGGCCATTAGCCCGCAGTCACCCTGCATTCTGGAAGCGGGGCCACGTGTTGTTTTCCCGCCGTGGCATTGCGCCTCCTACATTGCACACAAAGCCGGATTACGCGTTTTAGAATCGTTCTTCCTCTCAAAAACCAAAGGTGCTTTCGGATGACGCTCGTCGCGTAACTTTCCCTGGCATGTCCCTCCACGGCGTAGACGTGTTGGATCATTAGCTCTACCACGTGTTGTCCAGCAGGCATCAGTATGGAGTACTTTGTATCGAAGCTCAGGTGGGCGTTGGTTAGCCTTTCATCCACCAGCAGCAGTCCAGCAATGAGTTTTGGGTTCAAATGCTTTATGTCAGTCTTGGAGATGATATTTCTTTGTTGACTGGTCCCACTTCTCTCGCTCTCTCGAGCTCTCGGGCGAAAGCCTCTTGTTGTAGCATTCTGAAAATGTCGTATTCTGCAGCTTGTAGCTCATTGTGAATTATCGGGCCGACCCGTATCCGGCCTGAAGGGCGTAGCCCTTTCGTGACTAATAGATTTCTCTTGAACTTGGCTAACCGGACTAACGCACGACGTGTCTTCATCCATGAAGAAAACCTGACCAATCGCGATAGAATGGATGTCGCTTCGACGACGTTGGCCGCTATCACTACGCCTTTGATCTCCAGTTCTACTTCCGTAGGAGGTTTTAATTTAAACACGGGCCAGTCCTGTTTAGGCACTTGCAGGAGGTTTGGCTCCCTCGTCTACGTGTCCAGTTGCCTGAAGTTGGTAGCACCTCGGGAGCACAGGTCGGCCGGATTATCGCCAGACTTGACATGATTCCACTGATTCGTTGCTGATTCATTGTGGATAATCGTGAGTCGGTTAGCAACGAAGGTACTAAACCGGCTCCGGACGTTGGTAATGTAGTAAAGTGCTATCGTTGAGTCCGCCCAAAAGGTAACCGACAAAATTTAGAGGTCGAAACATCTCTTCACAGCTTGCACCACCCCGACTGCCAATACGGCTGCTCTGAGCTCAAGTCGTGGGATCAAGACCGACTTCAGTGGAGCAACGCGGGCTTTAGCGAACAGGATTCTCGTAGTATATTGTCCATCTCCTGTGCACCATCGTCCGTAAACCACAACTCCATAACCGACTTCTGATGTATCGGAAAAGGCATGTTGTTTTCCCGTCCGCGTTGTATGGCCAGGAGTCAAACACTGTGGAATCCTTATACCCCCTTATTGCTTCAAGGCGATTAAAAATTCTTCCCAGTCCAGCCGGACCTCTCGGTCCGGTGACTGGTCCCAGTCAACTTTCTTACGGCACAGCCGCTGCAGCAAGATCTTTCCGGGTAGCGGCCAGGGGGAGACGAAACCGAGCGGGCAGAACAGACTAGGGACAGCGGATAGTATGCCTCGAAGGGTTACTGGCAACTCGGGAACGTTTAGCTCGAAAACAAAGTCGTCCGTTTCCGCATCCCATTATACTCCTAAGGTGCGTTTGGTAATGGGTAGAGAGCCGTCCAAATCTCTTACTCTTTTGGCTTTTTTGTGATACGGGATGACCTTCAGCACTTCTGAGGCGTTCGACATCCATTTAGTTAGATGGAAGCCGCCCTCTTCTAGCAATCTTGTCGGGCCTCTGAACCGCCCTAGAGCTGATTATATATCATCGAATGATCCAAGATAGTCGTAGAAATACTGCTGACTCCATCTACCACTGACCGATGGACCAGATCTCCATGCTTGTTTACAGCTTCTCGAAAAGCGTAGTTCACACAGAAGGGTGACGATGTGGCTCCGAAGGGGTGTATGGTCGTCCTATAATTTACCACTGCGTTGTTCCGATCGTTCTCTTCCCACCACAGGAAGATCAACGCATCTCGTTCTACTACCAGTATTTTTATCTGACGAAACATTTTCCTAATGTCTGCGGACAAGGCCAATCTACTCTATCTGAAACGGAACAAAACTTCGATTTGTGGTGTGGTCTAGTCAGGTCCTTGTAGTAGGCGATCGTTTAACGACTTGCCCTGGAACTTGGCCGCACAGTCGAAAACCACCCGCAGTTTTTCGGGTTTCTTGGGGGTGATGACCGGGTGGTGAGGTATATACCAGATGCCCTTTTGGCCGTCGGTGTTTGCAGGCACCTTTTAAGCGTAGCCGAGAGCCTCGTTTCGCTTCACTAATTCTGCGTATCGTCCCCACAGATCCTGGTCTCGAATGATGCGTTCTTTCAGTAACAGTAGACGTTGAAGAACATAGTTACGGTTATCAGTCCACGGGTCAGCAGATGTGCGACACGGGAGGGGAACCTCGATCTGTTTTTGGGGCCTCTAGTGCCTTGCTTCACAGTTTGTAAAGCTAAGTGATCCTCTTGAGACAACGATGGTCTTTCGTCTCCAATGTCATGAAACTCCTTTTCATACAGCCTCTGCAGGTGATACTTTATGCAGTCCGTCTCGGCGGATAAACAATTCACGGAACCACGTATCCCTACTGGACCGTATGACATCCAACCCAGAGGCGTGCGTACAGCGTAAAGTGCCTGGCCGTCGCCCATTCTCTGGTCAAGTACCCAGTGCGCCTCTGGCACGTCGCAGCCGATGAGGAGATCCAATTCATTGTCTTCCCAGTCTACAACGGTTACATCATGCGCGTAGGGCTACCTAGTCAAGATTGCACTGACCGACCTTGGTGCTCGCATGGGGAGATAAGCTAATGTAAATGCTTCCGTTGGTTCGATTTGCTCGTTAGTGTCTAAAGAGATGAGTCGCAACCTCAACCGTCCGGCAGTCATTACTTGTGTTCCGCCCACCGTGCTCACTGCTAACGACGCCGTACCTTTAGCGAGCCGGTGTTTGTCGGCAAACCGCTGTTTCACCAGGGTAGTATCAGATCCACTGTCGACGAAATCCGACGCTTTGACTAACCCAGTTGGGGTCACTACTTCCACTGCAAATACGCCTCAACGTACCGGTTTACTGGCAGACTGCTACGTTGAACGAATCACACTTGGCTTGGTACTCGCCTCGGGTAAGGTTACTCTCGCCTGGTGTAAAAATCGATGGTGTCAGCCAGTTGGTGTCTTATAGTTGGCTACCAGCGTGAAGTTTTCTATTTTTTATGTCCTGATCTATCAGAAGTGTCGTAGTCGTTGGTCTCTGGCTCACGCTATTTATGTCTATACTTCCGCTCTGCTACGTGGGCTTGTTGTCTAGCCGATAACAATGGCTGTTCCAGGTCTAATATCCTCTGCCTATATAGACCGACATCCTTACTATCCATATTGCCCTCATTAACACATGAACTAGCACCGACAGGACTGGGCGATGTAACATTAACTGAAGAATCAAGGGTACCCAAAACCTCCTCGGTGACTTGCCGTATTACTTCCTGTCCGGATTCCAGTGTCCTTGTACAGTCCAGCCACCGGAACGTTCGAGCAACGCGTAGCGACTTATTTCGACACAGTTCAAAACAAAATCGATTCCAAATAGCTGCGGTAATGTATACAACAATTAATTAGCTTCACAATAATCAAACCTCAATAGTGCTCCTTCTGGGCTCTTTCGCTCCAAATTGGACAACAAATCGACAACTGCAGCTAGGTTACACCAAAAGGTTAGATACAGAAGATGAGATTACCAAATACGGTCACAATAATATTCAAGCTGAGCGACTCTCGCTCGAGTCAACGGTAGGAGTCCGGTTTGTGACAAAGATTTAGAAAAATAAAACAAGCAATCGGAATTTCAGCAGAGATAGTTCATACAAATGATAAATGTCGTTCGTAACATGGATGCTAATGCATAGAACGGGGTTTCCTGAACTCCTTCACACCGGCTCCTAAAATCCTACGCGGATTTTCCCCGTGCACCGCTAGGTGTGGTCGGCCTCATGCATCGGCTTGCCCTACGGTTCTTCAATACCTAAAACTGATCACCGTCAATAACAGCTCCCAGTCGGACAAGTGGATCAACTCTCTGTCTCCCGGTTAGGCAGATCAGAAGACCCGCCTCCCACTTGAGGAGAGTTGGCCTCTGAACTTACACAACCAGTGTCCGGTTCGCCTTCAATATGACAAACCTTTCTAATGTCACGGAGCACTAATCCTTCATTAGTTCGCACTGTTGCCGTTTGTACCAAGCCATAGTCCGAAACTGAGATGCTTTTGATGACTCCTCTCGGCCACCGGCCAGGCGGCAAAGCCGCCAAAACTAGTAGCACTACATCACCCGATCTAAAATTGCGTTCTCGAGTTATTTACTTCTGCCGCTGTTGTAATAGTGGAAGATATTCCCTGACCCAGCTCTTCCAAAACACAAATGTTAGTTAGTTTGCCTCCCTTTACTGACGAACCATTCTATCGCGCAACGAATCCGCTGGAATATCTCGTGTGTTCGACCTAAGGATAAGTAGGTCATTGGGCATGGGTACTGGCAGATCACGACAGTCCGAGGTCAAAGGCACTAGCGAATGTCCGTTTATTATCCGCTAACTTTCAGTAAGAAATGTCACCAATATTTCGTCAGTCATCGGCTGCTCGTCACAAACTGAAAGAAGTACTCTCATAACCGTGTAAGCCATGATCTCCCATATGCCACTAGGGTGACTAGCATGCGGGGGATTGAAATGCCACTGCACGCCCCGTCGCAAAAATCTATCCGCAATCTTATCACCAGACCAGTTCCCCTTTAGGTTCTTCAATTCCATTTGAGCCCCAACAAAATTTGTGCTATTATCATTAAGAATCTCGGACGGTGCCTCACTCCTCGACAAGAAACGCAGTAACGTGATAATGAATGAATCCGTGCTTAGAGAATAAGAAACTTCACTATGTACCGCACACATCTGGAGGCAGGTGAAGATGCATTCATATAGTTTCTCCGTGCTGCGCACATGTTTAGCCGCAAATAAGCCAAAGTAATCTATTCCGACGTATTTGGACGGAAACCAACCTTGTTGGATTCTAGTGGCTGGTGGAGGAGCCATCAACTGTTTGCCTACGACCGTCAAATGCTTCCGGCATTTTCAACATCCTCCAAGTACTCGCTTGGCGGCAGCTCACCCCTGTACAATCTAAAATATTTTACGAAGTTCCGCGAGTAACTGAGAAGGGCCTGTGTGTCCTTCCATCGCGTGATACCATCGGATTATCGAGTCTGTAATCTGGTGAGTCATGGGTGGTATCATCTGGTGTTTCACACCCCGAAGCTGACTGGAGTAGTTCAGTCGTCCTCCAACACAAATGATTCCACTTAATAAAATTGGATCGAGTTTTAATAGGGTCCTCTTCATCGCAGATTTGTTAGTGCACAGATTATCGCTCTTGTCTCGTAGCCATTTTAACTCTTTGCCATAGACCTTAGCTTGTACTACCAGAATAACACTCTCCTCCGCTTTAGCAATGTCGTGTAACTTCAACGGTCCAGTTCTCAATCCTAGATCCGTGCGCCTGCCTCTCATGACTGCAACGTACTTTTTAAAACGGGTCAACCACGCTACCGACTTCAGCAAGTGAAACCAACTGGAGTGCCTAGCCAAAAGTGCGTCCGTCCATGCATCCCGCAACACTGTGAGAACCGCACTCGAAGGCTCCTTCAACTCAACGTTTGGTAGCGCTGCAGCAACGGTAGGACTGGTCGGCCATGAAGTTCCATCGTTCGTCAAGAATTTAGGGCCTTCGAACCAGCAACTGATAACACCCGGTGATGTTGTGCCCCTTGATGCCAAGTCTGCAGGGTAAGCCTCCGATCTGGCATGAAGCCACTGCCAGGGTTCCGACCACTGATGGATTTCAGCCAAACGGTTGGCAACGTACGTACCAAATCTCATTTTAGTGTTGTTTATGTAGTGCAAAACTATAGCAGAGTCCGTCCAGTAGTAGGTCTTATCAAATTTGATTCCAGTTTCTTCCATAAGAATCCGAGAGACTCCAACGGCCAGTCTTGCTGCGGGTAACTCCAATCAAGGGATGGTTACGGTCTTCAGAGGAGCTACCCTTGACTTAGAGAACAGTAGGGTAAAGTAGGAGGCTGTCCCTTGGAACCATTCTGGAATGCACCACCACCCCATAGCCAACTTCAGAAGCCTGACAAAATACATCAAGCTGTACACCTCGGTTCAATGAGTCACCTCTAACAACAAAGGCGCTAAATTTTGAATGCGCATAGTATAGTATAGTATAGTATAGTATATTTCTTGACCGTGGTCAATACACATGCACAAGGCAAGATCAGAGTAAACAGCAGTACATGTCAATGTGAGGTATTCACAAATTCTAAATTTGTAAATCACAGCAACCGAAATACACCAGTAAAGTCATGTAGTGTTTGAGTAAACAAAAGTAGTACTGGTTGAGTCGGGAATTCCAAATCGGTTTTGAAATCGCTGGGGGCGGTGTGGGTAGATGGACAGTCGTGGAATTGCTGATTTAAGCGACAAATGGACGGTCACTAACAAGTAACCGGGCGGAAGAGATGCCAAAAAACATTGTTAGAAGTGAAGCAAGCGTGGGGCTTTCAAAGTGCAGTCAAAGATACCAGCGGAATATTGGACACTGATCCAGCATTGGGTAACTAACTGTTGGGGGAAGCATGTGAAATAAAGGCAAGTGATTCAAAGGTGATAATAAAACGGACCTTTTGTGCAGGTGATTACAGTGTCATATGGAAATTCAAATGAAGGCGAAAAGCTTCGCAGGGACTTCAGTGAACTTTTGAAGAGCATGAATGGTGTATGGACATATCCCGGACTATTAAAGAAAAGAAAAGCCGTCAATGAAACGGATTAGTGGAGACAAACGTCAATGGTTCGGCTAGGCAGGAGTTGGAAGAGTGTAAAATGTTATTTTATATATTTGATAGAAAGTTGGTAACCAAATTATGGTTGGCTGCAGATGGCCGGTATTCTGTTCCTTAAAGACCTTGGTTGCAGATGGTGGCAGGTAGAATGTTGAGGGAAGCAGGTAAAAGAGGGCTGGGTTCCGGCCATTGGTTTCGTACTGCAACGCGGGAAGAATTGAACCGTTGGGTTGGATTATTTGGGAATAGACGTTGAGCGGATGTGTTGATGGTTGGTGTCAGGAATCACCTCTGCGATCCGGTAAGACTTTCATGAGGTTTTGTTAATCCATGTACCGTGCCCCATGTAACGTCAGCAGGCGAGAGTATAGGTTTAAACCATTGATCAAATCGTCCAGTCCTTACGGTAATCCGGAATAAACGTCGATTTGGCCGATGGATACCCAAGTAACCAATGCAATCTGGAATAGATAAGGAGGGCGGCAGTCTGGAGAGTGTTCCAGCTGTGGGTTATGATTATCGTTTATATGGAAGCAAGAAAATGAGCATTTTGTTATCCGAACAGTTAGTTATCGTTTGGCTAGTGGACAGGTCTATTAGGGATCCCTAGACGGAGACTGGTAGCTTTCTAGGGTAGTTGGGTGATAGTAGAGATTTGGGGCGATATCAGATAGGCGGTGGATGAGGAGAGGGTGTCCGTTTGGTAACCAGGAATAAAACAATAGTAGATGGTATGGTCTGGAAGAAGAATGAGAAAATAGGAAGATAACAGTCTGGTCAGTTCACCATATGTGGTAAAGGACGACAAACAGTAAAAAGGGGGGAAAACACTGAGTGTTAGAATGAGGATGTTTCATGTGGGATCAAACGTGCTGGTATTCGGCAGGGGCATACGGATTCCGGTTGGAATGGGGTCTTTACTTACCATGAGCATTTGCGTAGAGAAGTGAAGCCTAGTTACTAAGGAATGGTAATACGTGTGGCAAGGCTTCAGTGTACGAAAGAGGAGCAAAAAATGCAGGATGGGACGGCTGAGTTCTAGCCTGAGCCAGGAATTAAGTGAGAGCGAGCACCCATCGCTAAAGGACGGAACGGTTTTATTTATATATACGCAAATTGTGTGTAGTAAAATGGCACAATCTAGTTAGGGAGGGGGATAAGTGAGTGGAGCATACCCAAGGTATATATATATATATATATTGATGTATACGTGGGTGCGATCATCGGACGGGTCATGCGAAAGCGGTCTGACGCAAAAGACTACGGCAAGGAAAGTGAGATAGAGTGACGCAGCCGAGGATCAACGGTTAACGGAAAGAAGAACAAAAGTTAAGCACGGGCACATCGGTGCGGCGGATCCTAAAGGCACATTGAGGCCATGAAACGCGAGACTAAAGGGGAAACGCCTAAGTGTGGCTAGAACTTTCAATGGGAAAGTTAGTATTTCGCCTAGAGTGGACATTAAGCAGGAGTAAAGACCAAGTTCTGCATGAAGTTACAAAAGAACCTTAGCTGGGGGATAGGGTGGGAGCAGAAATGGTAACGTCATAACTGGGTGTTGAGTTCAGTTAGTGAGTCACGCTAAGTGTGATGAATCAGACTCGATTTTCCAGTTTGAAATCGCAGAGGTGGTGAGCGAAGTATGAGCGGTGGGACCTGGTGCGGAAGAGAGGCATTGTAAGCTAAGAGATTGCGAAGAGCGTTGAGTTACTCACCATGATTGTGTTAATAATTATAGGACAGTGATGAGTATATATATATATATAAATATATATTTATAAATACATATACATATATATATATATTTGTATATGCAAATATTATATATATATATACATATATATATATATATGTATATATATATATATAAATCCAACCAGGGTTTGGATACTGAAGCAGTTTTTATGGCAATGTTGAGGTTGGTTTCAGGGCCGCAGACGCAATATAACTAAATAAAGTTAATAAATCGTGGAGCGGGTGAGAGATATTGACAACCTGTGGGGAGTAATACGGTGGTCTCTATAAATGCGAGCGTATCTGGAAGGATTTATTTCAAAGTTCAATTAGCAGGATCCTATAAGTTGGTATGGAAAAACCGTTAGTGGACGCAGACATGCTTACATATGTCGATGGCCAAGGCTAGGAGAAGCGGTCAAACAAAGCAATCAGAATTTTTAAAGCGGTGAGGTTATTTTGGAAGGTGAGGTAAAGAGAGAAAGCAGAGCAACGGCTTAAAAGTCAAGGCCTATCTCGTAAGCGTGACGTTCGGTTACGTGAACTTTGAATAAGCGCAAAACCGTTGGGACGGTAAGGAATTTATCAATAGCATGCACGAATGCATACTTTGACCGAGAAGATCTGATGTGCAAGGGAAGTTTATTCCAGATTCTGGAGTACACGAAGAAAAAGAACTTAGAGCGCAGAACAGTCCTCGCGGAGGGTGTGGTAATAGTATACTGTCTATTCCGGAGTGAATATCCAGTATCCGGGGAGAAGCACAATTGGTTGGAGGAATTGGACTGCTTAGTCAATAGCTTATACAGAAATATCAAATTTAGCTTGATGCGACGAAGCCATAGTGGTTCGATTTTGAGAGATAAGCATCGTTCCCTGTAGTTTAAGTTGGACGACCAACCGATAAGCTGTTATGTGAATCTTCTTTGAATACATTCGATAATAATCCTGTCGGATTTTCTCATGCTAGTGAAGATTAGGGGACAATATTCGAGAAGGGGCCTAGCATGTACTTTGTACATGTAGAGAATGCTCTGCCTAAGCTGAAAGGATCTGAACAGAAGACCAAGACACTTTTTAGCCTTCGCCGTTTGGAGGACAGCATGTTCCGAGAAGTCGAAAGAGCAAGAATAACTTAAGCCAAGGCTGGCTGTCGATGAGTGAACCGCCAATGCATAAAGAACCAGGAGGAACCTGGTATTTGTAAGTGAGGAAAATACACTTGTCGGCGGAGAATTTCATCGCCCAGGTTGAGCACCATTCATCAAGAGCGGCTAAATCAGCAGAGAGTTTAGGGATAGTAGTACTGAGGTTGCCAGGCGAGAAAGTGTAGACTATCTTAATGTCGTCGGCGAACAAAAACGGCGTGCTATCAAGTATTGTCGGAAACATAACTCTTATATATAGGAGAAAAAGAAGGGGGCCTAAAACACTGCCCTGAATAACACCGCTAATAACAGGCTTAGGATTAGAGTTGTGCCCGTTAATTAAGACAACCTGTGAACGATGAGATAAGTAAGACGAGAACCAAGAAAGAAGTGGATCGACAATCCCAAATAACCGTAGCTTTGTTAAAAGGTGGGGGTGAGGGACACGATCAAATGCCTTGGATAAATCAAGATAAAGAACAACAAGAGATTTCCCACTTTCAGCAGAGTCGGTGACGAGATTCAGAAAGTCATACTGGCAAGTCATGCAGGACCGTGAACGGAGGAATCCATGTTGGTTGTGATTAATAAGACTGAGGCTTAATAAATAGTTAATAATATTATCTTTAACTATTTTTTCCATTATGCTGGATAAAATGGAGGTATGGTTTATAGGGCGATAATTGGATACCTCATGTATATGTCCTTTTTTATGAATGGGAACGATTACCGATCGCTTCCAATTAGCAGGTACGGTGCTACCATTAAGTGAAAGAGTGAAAAGGTTAAGCAACAACAGGGGGAGATCCGGTCCACCATTGACGAGTGCAATTGGTGGTAAGCCATCGGGGCCTGATCGAGGAGAGGGTTTGCTATTAGAAAGTAGCTTGGAAATACTCCTGGCATCGAAGGGTATCGTAGAAAGGACAGAGTCGGTAAGTGGTGAAGATGGGGGCGGAGCAATGACAGTAGCTGGAGCCATGGCTGAAGCAAAGAATGCATTGAAGGCTTCGGCTATACAAGGTGGGGAGGTGATAGATGAGTTATTATCCAGAATTAGAAGTTGGAAGTCGGCCTTAACATCAGCGTTTCTAGACTTATGCAACATAGAAAGAAGTTGCGACTTGTTAGGATGACTCAAAGCCTTAGCTTCTTGGTCACGAAGTCGCGTATTATCTTGTCGTTGAATAAGTGTGGAGAGGCGGTTTGGACGATCTGAACGCCAAGCTCAGCGATCAGAACATCATAGCAATTATGTAGTTGTTTGAGAAGTTTATGGTACTTCTTATGTAGTGGCGAGACAGACGACCTCTTTTTAGGTACAGTCTGGGCAGTATTGGACAATTTTTTCAGACAATCGGAAAAGAGGGAGTAGAAAATATCCGCAGCATGCTGAGGGTCCTGGGTGAGGAAATAATCACCCCAGTCTTTCTGCCGAAGAAGCATAGTTGTTCCATACTTCTTAACCACTCATTCCAGCATCTTAGGGGTTCTGCTCTATTTTGGTCATCCTAACCAAGCTTCAACCGGCATAGAGATTGCAATAAAACCTCGTCTGGCAGAATTAAAAGTGAAACCAACCCTAGTGGGTCGAACACGGATGATATTATAGACAACAAGCCACGCCTTGTTTGAGGCTTTTTGTGTGTTGCGAATGAAAACTGGAACGTGTCTTCTCTTGCATTCCATTCCAATCCTAACTTCCTATCGAGCACTGGCACTAAATCATCTATTTCCAAAGTGGGATGAGCCAGCTCCGATTTCGGTAAAATATCCAGCACCTCATTACGATTACATACCCACTTATGAAGCCGGAATCCGCCTCGTGGTAGTAACTCACTCATCTGGATAGCAAAAACTCTTGCATTCCCCGGTGTGGGCAAAGAAACAAGACAGTCGTCTACTTAGAAGTTGTTATACACAGCCCTAGAGATGTAATCCTCATACTGTCCTCCCCAATCGTCTTCCGTGCGACGTAACGCGAAATTCGCACAAAACAGGGAGGATGTGGCATCAAATGGGTGGGCATTCATTTGATATTCAACAAGATTACCATCTAGTCGACCACTTTCCCACCAGAGGAACCTCCGTGCTCCTTTGTCTCTCGTCGGCACTCGAACCTGCATGAACATCTCTTCAACATCCGCAGCCAACGCGACAGCTTCCTTTCGAAAACGAATCAGCACTCTAACTAAGCTTGCTGTCGTATCCGGTCCCTGTAGCAAGTAATCATTCAAGAAGCGTCCCTGGAATGCAGCCGCACAGTCAAAGACTAACTTCAACTTGCTAGTTTATTAGAGTTTGCAGCTGCGTGACGTGATAAGTACCACTTTGGCTCAAAACCCATTTTTAGCTGCTCATCGGGCACTAACTGGGCGTGGCCTTTGCGCACATAACCCTCTATTATTGTAGGGTATTTGTCAAAGAATTCAGGGTCACGCGCAAACCTTTTCCTCAAGCCTTTCAGTCTCTCTTTGGCCACAATGTAGTTATTTGGAAGTCACACTACAGGATTCCTCCACGGAAGTGAAACTTCATAGTGTCTGTTCAGCCAGGTTGTGGCATTGAAAACCATATCAACGGCCTGTTTGTCTTCTAATAAAGGAGAGTTTTCTAATGCCTACCCATCGCAGGAATCGGCGTTTTATAGTCGATCAATCTGATTTGTTCAGGGGTCGATTCCCCTCTCAAAGTGGTTTATTGTCCTCACAAAGCGTGGTTCCTGGTTTATCGGACCAAGAACAATCCATCCTAAGATCGTCCGCACAGCATACGGTTGTTTTCTTTTGCCGCGTCTTTGCTCTAATGCCCAATGTGCTTCTGGGATGTCAACACCTATCAGGATTCGCACTCTCGAATCTTCCAGATTCTGTCTTTGGACGCAATGTAGGCGAGGCCAGGATAAAATGCACGCATCTGTGCAGTACTGGACTGCTTGGATTGGTAGCCTATCAACAAAAAAGGCTCTCTATATTCACGAAGTCGTTTTCTGACAATGAGTTCAGTCGCAGCTCCGTTATTCCCGAATTCCAAGTGGTAGTCCTATTTACGGTCAAAGTCTAAAGTGAGGTCGGGCATGCCTTCAGGATCACCAGCTCCATAATGTCTCATTGTATTAGAGTCACGTCAGACCCGCTGTCCGGCAGAGCTAGGTCTCCACAGAGCCCTTAGGTCCCTCTACTCGTAATAATAATAATAATAATAATAATAATAATAATAATAATGGTTTATTTCGGAGATGCCCGAAGCATGCCATGTGCATGATCTTGTTGATACAGGTGATGGAATGGACAGATATAATTCATGAAAATATGGAAACTCTTATGAAAACATTGGATAAAAAGGCTCAGAAGGGGGGATAAAGTAGGACGAAAATAGGATAAACGTTTGCACACCGTAAAGATTGTATAGAGTTTAAATGAACTCAAGGGCGGATTTGAATGGACGCCCGATGAGTTTGAAATTCAAGGTCAGATGGACTGAATGACTAGTCCGGGCAAATACGTCTGAAGGCCGGCTGACAAACATGACAAAGGCTAGAAATCGGTATAAGGAACTGCAGTGAAGAGGGACGATGGAGAAAAAAGTGAGGTGCAGTGCAAAGGATTAGATAACAATGAAGCATTGGTACTCTGCAGTGGATTGTCGGCGGACAGGGTACAAAGCTCATCGTAAAACAGGCAGCGAGCAATACAAGAAGTAGAGGGTTGATCAGATGACAAGAACGATTTAGAAGGATTGGATACGGTAGGTGTGAGGCACAGATGTAGAATTGATGGATGCATATGATGACGGTCGTTGGGATGGTAGCAAGATAAATGGCCGGTGAGGAAGTGCAAGATGCAGAGTGCGTGCACGTATACATATATGCGCAAGTTTATATATATTTAGATATGTTTATGTATATATATATATGTATATATATAAGAGAAGCAGGACCAATAAAGATGGGGTCCTAGAAAGAAATTGTCAGTCATTGGGAGGGGTAAGTAAGGTTAGATCAAATGGTTGTAGAACTAACTTCGTAATATTAGCCCACCTTAACTGATCCGACATTCTGGCCTAAGAGTAGCCGCACAATTATTGGTTCACAGCCCAGTTCTTTTTGCGTTGTCCGTACCCAGCCCATCCAGCTGCAGCCCTTGTGTTGTATCTTGCGTGACTCGATCGGCACATTGTTTCTGTGCAACATGCAGTAGAAGGTGGTGCCTTTGGAAACAGAACAGTTGCAAGACAGATGTCCACAACTGAGACACGAAAAACACGCCTTGATTTCTTTGGTCAATGCTCAACGACCGGGTATATCACGAGACAAGAATCGCTGACATTCCTCGAGTGCGCGTATTCCACGGCATGCCCAGCACCTATCAACTGCTACCAACAAAGTACTACTCTGATTTGGTGTGAACGGTGTCGCTTCTGGATGGGGGTTTTGTGCATAATTCCTCCAAGTGGATGACCGCGAATACCCCTGAGTCTCGCTATTGGCAGCCAGTTTGCCAAACCCACTTTGAGCAATCCGTGCCTCACGGGACACTAAGTGCTGCAGATCTTGGAACCTCAGTTCGTCTCCTCTTCCCAAAATATCATCGACGGTCCTAGCCCATGAATCCTGGAGACGCGTTGGTAGCACTCAGGTGATACGTTCCATAGTCTGCAGTGAGTTGAGGTCTGACATGCCACTCATCTGCGTGAGGGAAACTTCACAGTTCAGCATTTTCAACGACAATTTGGTCAAGGCATTCGAATCTTCCACCAGAGGCTTCAAACCTTGCAGTAAGCCTTCAATCAGTGAACAAGCCAATACGTGATCTTGTACATACAGATCCTTTGGGATTTCCCTAGCCCTATTGTATGCCAGTGTTGGAGGCAACATAACACATTCGGCAATCGCATCCCTTGCTCGTCCCTTGCAGTAATGCATCAAATAAAGTAGGCGCTGGCCATCGTCTCGAACGCTGCCTTCGACGTAATATTCGAACTGTTTCACAAACCTCCAGTACGTTGACGAGCAGCCCGAAAATGGCTCCAGTTCCACCCTGGGTAAGTCCAAACAATAATCCACTGCAGGTTGCGCCACTGGAACCAAGCTTGTTGTTCGCGGTGCATCGTTCTGCACGTGGCAATCACCTGGGTAACGAAAAAGATGTTCACTGAACATTTCTTCACCCTTGACTTCATCTTCGTTGACTAAACTTCCTTCTTCCTCAGCGAGTGCCAAAAACAGTTTCGCCATTTTCGTCTCAATCCTCACCCAGAGCAGCTTACGTTGCTTATCTAACTCTAATTGTTCTGCACACTTATTCTCCCTCAACTCAGCTAACAACAGATCAGCTCTAGCTCTATGGGAAACCGAGCTAACCCTAGAACAACTTGATATACTAGAGCCTGAGCAAGAAACAGGATCAGCGCCTACAGGCAAAAGGGTTTGTTTCACCTGCAGGGTATTGTCCTTTGATTCGGAACGGTTTGCCGATTTGCTGCGTAATTTCATGTATCAACGATTGCCAAGGATACTGAGTACTGTAAAATCCAGCCACTGGAACGTTCGAGCAACGCGTAGCGACTTATTTCGACACAATTCAAAACAAAATCGATTCCAAATAGCTGCGGTAATGTATACAACAATTAATTAGCTTCACAATAATCAAACCTCAATAGTGCTCCTTCTGGGCTCTTTCGCTCCAAATTGGACAACAAATCGACAACTGCAGCTAGGTTACACCAAAAGGTTAGATACAGAAGATGAGATTACCAAATACGGTCACAATAATATTCAAGCTGAGCGACTCTCGCTCGAGTCAACGGTAGGAGTCCGGTTTGTGACAAAGATTTAGAAAAATAAAACAAGCAATCGGAATTTCAGCAGAGATAGTTCATACAAATGATAAATGTCGTTCGTAACATGGATGCTAATGCATAGAACGGGGTTTTCTGAAATCCTTCACGGTCTTCAATCCTTTACTTGGCATTTTGCGTGTTTTTTCTCGTTCCAAATTGGTCTATTGATTATTGTAACACATGTTTCAGCAATGTGTAGCCAAATTCGCAATGGATCTCGAAATCAAAAGGCGATTATCCGTGAAATTCTACGATACTAGATTATTGAATAAACAGTGACACCAAAGAGATACAAACCTCAACAATGAGATCACAAGGACTCAACAAACGAGAAATAGAATTGCGGCGTGCGTGCAAGGAGCACGTGCGTCACGCAGATCCAGAAAAAGGATATGACAAAGTGGAGCTCTAGGCGCGAACAAACAACAATTGGTCCGCAAAAACATGCAGTTCGTAAAGACACGTCAATAGTGTAAGCAAGTTAGTGATGTTAAGAAAAGCTATGAATCTCAAAGGTTATAGGGGATTTTTCACGACCGGTCGTTACACTTTTCTAGCCTTAGGCCGTATAGTCTGTTGCAAGTGGATTTAGATTCCAGAACGAGGAGACATAAAAAAAAGCTGATAAACGCCTTGGCTAGGTTGATTGCTAGGTCGCACTTCTTCAGAAACATGGTAGTGAACCGTTGGAACGGTCTGGCTGGCGGAAAGATGACCGCTCAGTCCCTAAAGGGGCCCTAGATCGTACGTGGTACGAGATATTTCCTTGTAGTGAGCCTTATGTATGTCAACTAGATGGATGACGGTTAACACTGTAGTCCTTCCGGAGTATGTTTTGATGGACTTTTTCGCTCATTGCATACTGTCTTGGTGAACGCTCACGATGCACAGTCTCTTGCAGTTGATGTGCAATGAGTTTCTCCATTTCGCTCTCATTTTTAGCGGGGATTCGACGAAATACACTCGGCAGTGGTGGATGCATACCTATTGTGCATACCGTGGAAGAAATTCTGGACGCTTGATGAGCCGTGTTCATCACCTGTCCTGTGCAAGCTGACCTGAACTGAACTGAACGGCCGTACACCAGGGGTGCGGTGATCTCCTTCTTTGAATGTAGCTGTTTTTGAAATTTTTAGAACACACGGCTCGTCCCCCTCCATTTAAGTTGATCTTTATCTGTACTGACTTGATCCTGAAAAATGTCAATGCCCCTCACCACTGATATAACCGCTTGCTCAGACGAGGCTACTTCCCCCATGAGGCAGTGCGATTCCCCCTCTGTGGCCAATCTCATTCCTCAATCCGGACGAAGCGGTCCTTCATAATGCGCTGGCAACGGATGCACTAAAATGTGCAGTCCAAAGTCAGGCTGCAGAGATGGCTGAGCTAAGGGCCACTCCGCACCCTTAAGGATGAGTTTACCAGCCTGAGGAGTTTGGTTATCAAATCTCTCCCGGTGTCCCAGGCAGCCAATCAGGCGTGTAGTTTCTGAGCAGCAAGTTCCTGATGCCGCCAGGATTTTACAAGACAACGAGAATTGCTCCAAGCGTTTCACCCTTTGGGGTCGCTTCCCCAACTCGGACCACCCTCATGACACATACGCCCAGGTTTTTAACCGCCTCAAGATCCATTTCCCACCTCATTGAAATGGGCTCCACAGGTGCAGCCAAACGAATTGTTTCCTCGGCCGCTAAGCTCAAGGGGGAAATTAAAGGGCTCAAGGGAGTATCCATTGATAAGCCACTTCATCTAAGGCTCCGCAGTGAGAAGACCAAGCCAGCAATTCCATAAAAAACCGATCCTGAGCTCAGAGTGTTGCCTGTCGTCCAGGTAACTCGCCTTCAGGATAGAGCTGCATTCCCCCCATCAGTCTCTTCCCTACTCACTCCAACTCCCGTCGCAGAGAGTACTCCCAGTAGTAGGGCTAGTGCCACTAAACATCTGACGCCTACGAAGAGTATCCCAGACGCCAAAATAGCCAATGAGACTATATCAACGGACGAAACTCACTCATCCTTGAGCCTAGACACAGACCTGCCACCTGATTCTGCTGAAAGCTGCAGTGAGGAGGTTGACGTACCGGGAAATATATCTGGTGCTGCCATGCAAAACAAGCTCACCGACAAGAAAACTCAGAACAGGGCGCGAAAAGGCAAACCGCAAAATGCAGCTCACCCTTTTCGGAGACCGAAGGATCTAGACCGTCAGCCTGGTATGATACCTCCTAGGTTACTATACATCAAAATCTACCGGTCCCCCCGGCAGTCTGCTTGCTGCCTAGCCCCCAATATCTTCAGCCCCCGACTCCCCCGGGACCTCCTCTCTACCCTTAAACCCCCTCTTTCCCACTCCTCAAACCCAAAGTCAGTTGTCTCTGGCGATTCTGCAACAACTCCTGAGTATGCGCTCAATTGTTTTTACAGCAATTGCCTGAGTGTATTGAAAAAGGTCCCGGAGCTTCGGCAGCTCGCAGTAGATAATGAGCCTCAGATCACAGCCCCGACAGAAACCTGGCTCACCCCTGACATACTTGAAGCCGAAATATCCTTTCCGGGATACTTCACAGTAGGGCAGGACTCCAGCAGAGGTCGTGCCAGCGGGGTCATCATATTCCACGATAATTTGATCCCTCCTCCCACTATACTGACAACCTCCACCTTTTCATGTATTCATTGTTTGTGGGCTGTGTTTACCCTCTCTAGGACAGACACTATATTGCTTGGTGTTGTCTATCGTCCTCCCGAACGCAACTCAACTGATAGCCTAGGTCTCATAGACTTATTAGGCTCCCTGAAAAGCTACACAGACTTCACCCATCTGTTAGTTACTGGTGACTTCAACTCACCAAGTACCGACTGGCAAAGAGCTGATGCCTCTGATTCCGCCTTTGGTAAACCCCTGCTAGGTCTCTTACTGAAGAATTCATGGGTGCAGAACGCAAGAGATTCGACCAGATATCGCACAGGACAAGCCCCGTCCCCATCAGACCTGGTCATCACCAATGATTGGTTCTAAATAGATGTGGTGCATTACTTGCCGCCCCTCGGCAAAAGTGATCACATTCTCATTGGATTCGAATATATCGTGAAATAGCTTCCTCTTCCCTCAGAAAACAAAATTTTTAGATCCTTCAAAGTCCTCAGCTAAATTCAACTACCCCAGGTAACTCTGCTGGTGAAATGGCAGAGAATCTCAGAGAATTAATCTCCTTAGCTGATAGGCTATTTGTCCTGAGAATTCGTCGTCCACAGACCGCTAAGCGACTCTTCCTTCGCCCCATTAGGCTCATTCTAGACGAACGCGCACGCCTCTTTGCTAGATGTAAAGCCATAGGCCTTGCTCGCGATGCAGATAAATTCAGGATTATACGCAAGGTATCCAAAGAAAAGATTAGGTCCTATCAGAATGCAGTCTAAAGATCTGCACTTGATCGAGCACGGACCAATAAGGCATTTTTATTTCAGTACATGCGCCGTCTAAGGGGCGCAGCTCCGACGATACTAGCTCTCAAACATAGAGCCGGATCTCCAATCACTTCCCCTACCCAAGTAGCCGAGGCATTCAGTTCCTACTTCCCTACAATTTTTAGCTCCATACCCATATCATCCCACCCTACTATGCACCCGATATCTCTGGCCACTACCCTTAACCGCGCCACTATTCCCATTGGTGCAGTCGCTCAAGGTTTCCGACGGCTCAACCAATATTGCTCTATGGGTCCTGGCCTAATCCACCCCGTATTCTCCAGGAAGCCGCGGATACATTAGCTGCTCCTGATGCCTCGCTTTTTCAGCGATGTGCTGACGACGGAGTTTTCCCCACTAGCTGGAAAAAACAGTGATCGCACCCACCTATAAGAAGGGTAGCAGACATCTTGCTTCTTGTTACAGGCCCATAAGTTTCACTAGCACCACCAGCAAAACTTTTGAGGCAATTCTTAAGAGTGAGGCTCCTTCCCATCTGCATACAAATAAAATCCTCTCCCCGTAATAGCAAGGGTTTCTTCCTGGCAGATCATGCATCACCAATATGCTTACTGTCATGGATAGTCTAACGGAAGCCTATGATGATGGCCATCACTCACACGCTGTATAAATCGATTTTTCTAAGGCCCTCGATAAGGTCCCCCATGTCTCTATTCTTTATAAGCTGCAGACATACGGTATCACAGGCTCCATGTTGGCCATCCTACGCAGCTTCCTCACCGACCGCACCTTTGTGGTAAAAATCTGGAATGTTTTGTCTCAAAACTGCCCAGTAACAACTGGGGTCCCTCAAGGGTCGGTCTCAGGTCCTCTTCTTTTCTTGAGCTACGCAGTTCGACTCACCTTCAACGTGTCGTAGGTCAGTCGTGAACTGTGAAATATAGTCTAAATGCCTGACTTCTCGTGGGGAGTAATGGTTAGACTTAGTATGCAATGCTCACGTCAATGGCATATGGTCTGTAAAGAGGATGAAATATCGACCCTCGACTGTATGGCGAAAGTGCCTAACGGCATTATATGCAGCCAGCAGTTCGCGACCAAAAGCACTATATTTGGTTTCCGTGGAACTGGGGCGTCGAGAGAAAATCTCTAATGGCTTCCGGATCCCAGAAAAAGACTGTTGCAGGACCGCTCTGATGGCAAAGTCGGATGCATCCACCGCTATGCTTAGCGTGGCGGACGGAACTGGGTGCATTAGGAGCGTGGTCTGGGCTAATTTCGCTTTAATCTCCGAGAACGCTACTCGTGTGGTATCCGTAAGCGGTAGCTCACGTGGATTGCCACGAAGTAGGTCAGTTAATGGAAGCAAACGTTCAGCGGCATGGGGTATGAAACGACGATAAAAGTTAACTAACCCCAAAAATGCCTTGAGCTCCTAGATTGAGGACGGTACGGCGTAATCTAAAATAGCGCGCACTTTATCCTCGCAAGGCTTAATACCCTCTCAAGTGATCTTGTGGCCGAGGAACACGAGTTCCGGTTTGCCAAGTTCACATTTATCAGAATTGACTACTACTCGATGTTCGGACAAACGTTGAAATAGTAGCGTCAAATGTTGGAAATGTTCATCTATGATCGACGATGCGATTAGCAGGTCATCGATATAGACGTGAACAAATTCCAAGTCTCGTGTAATGCTATCGATAATCCTCTGGAATGTCTGAGCAGCATTTCTCAAACCAAAAGGCATACGTAGGAACTCAAACAAACCAAAAGTAGTCGTGACAACGGTTTTTCTGGACATCTTCAGCGGCGACTGGGATCTGGTGATAAGCTCGCACCAAATCGATCTTAGAAAATACAGTCGTGCCGTGAAGTGATGCCGTGATGTCGTGTATGTGGGGTATCGGATAACTGTCGCGACGGGTAACTGAATTTGGTGCGCGATAGTCGCCACATGGTCGTCAGCTAACGCCATCTTTCTTAAGAACCATGTGCAGAGGTGAGGCCCATGGACTGTGAGAAGGACGAACAATACCTTTAGAAATCAAAGTGTGAAACTCACGTTTGGCGAAAACCAATTTGTCCGGTGCCGGTCGGCGAGGTCGTGCCGTGACTGGAGGTCCGTTAGTGACAATGTGGTGTGCCAAATGATCGGTCACTGCGTCTATCTCTTCAAATGGTTTAGTCAATATGGGGAATTTAATAAACAAAGACTGAAAATCGTGCGGAATGTTAGAAAACAATCCTGTGATTCGGTGTGCATCTGTTCGAGCTACGAGACCCTTAACTTTAGTGCCC
Source organism: Fasciola hepatica (assembly GCA_948099385.1). NCBI lineage: Eukaryota > Metazoa > Platyhelminthes > Trematoda > Plagiorchiida > Fasciolidae > Fasciola > Fasciola hepatica. The sequence continues at coordinate 17,322,211 of CANUEZ040000067.1, forward strand.
GACGAAGGATCGATAAGCTGCAGCCTACGTGAATCAACAAGTAGTTCATAGTGCTGCAGAAAATCGATTCCCAGTATGCCTGTGGGAACATCCTCAAGAATAAACGTCCACAGATACCGTCGTCTTGGTCCCAGATTGACCGCAAGCTGTCTCATGCCGTAGGTAGGAATGGAAGAACCATTCGCCGCTGACAGCCGAAGCAAAGAAGCTCGTGGCTTGTCTTTACCGACCGGCAAGACAGAAACTTGGGCCCCAGTATCTACTAGGAACCTAGCGTTAGTGCACGAATCATGCACGTAAAATAAACAGCCAACCTGAGACTGATTGCCGGAAAGTATGGCCGCTTCTACTCGCCGGCAGTGGCGTTTCCCGCCGCGTATGAACAAGGCTGTCTGCACCCATGGGCGGTTGGTCCGAAAACGCGGTGGAACCGACAAAAGCCGCTAGCAGGATGATCAGGTTTGGATGAGGCAGATGAAGCGGATTCACGGCGGACGTGGGCAGTGTAGGGCGCCCGTCCGTGCCGTTGTTTTCTTGGGCTACTGCGAGGGGTCAGAATTTTACCTGTCATTGAAGAACAGGCGGCGCTGGATGGATCGAGATTGCCGAGGCCTCTCTGGCAATTCATCCAGGTCAAAACCCTTAGGACTGCGCGATGTCGTGGCGATGAGGGGATTAGCCCCACTGCCGACACGTGCGACAATTTTGTCAGCCACGGCGGCTGCTCTTTCCAAGGACGAGTCCTCGAGGAGAGCAGTTACGGTGGTTTGAACATGGAAGGGTAAAGAGTCCAACCACAGTTCCCTAACTATCTCCGAATCCTTATCGGCGAGCCCTGCCAGGGACCGGAGGTGAGCTAGGTGGCGGCTGGGTTTAGTATCCCCTATGGGGTGCCGTGCTAGTAGCTGACGTAACCGTTCCTCCCGTGAAAGAAGGAAATGTTGCAATATGGCCTGCTTAGGCCAATCGTATGGCTGCTCTTGAGGAGGATTTAATACTAAATCCCCCACCGAGGCGATAACATCAACTGGAATTGCCTCTAAGGCATTAGAAAATCGTTGGCGTTGGCCAATGATCCTACGTGTCTCAAACTGCAGTTCTAAGGCTGCAAACTAAACCTCAGGATCACTTGGGGACAAAGCAATGGGTTTAAAATCAACCGCAAACAGAATGAGATCTGTGTCGAGCTGCACCTTATCCTCTGACATGGTTACGTTGCGATAATATATCGTAATATATATATATATATATATATATATATATATATATATATATATATATATATTGCAACGAAAGGAGGACGTGGAGCAGCAAAACATCACAGATTCACCGGGCGGGCGAATAATCCAGGAGGTTCTGGAAGTTTCGGGATCACCAATATGGAAGACTTTCGAGAGCGGCTGGTGAACGTGTATCCTACTGGGTTCAGCAGCGATATACCAACGATATCCCCTCTATCAGACGAATGGAGAAGACGCGAGTCGGTCTAAAGATGCGAGGTGTATACTACATATCGTGGCACAGAAACAGTACCGATACGAGAGATACACCGAACGGAAAACGAACGAAACTCGACGGCTGTGCAGAAAGCTAACCGCGAGCGTGTACAATCGGCGAACGACCGAAAGTGAGTGATTTAAAACGAGGCCGACGGAAACCTCGGAAAAATCAGTCCAGTAAAACGTACGCAACCGGAGAACACTATGAGGTCGATGTCATACGTCAGAAAAGATCGTAGAGAAAATAGATCCAAAATGGTGCCCAGAAAATAGTCATTTTCTCAAAATGATCGAGGTCACTACACTTCTCCGTCTGTCCAGCCTCTTTTCTCCGTGGTCACAGCAGAAAGGTTTTCAAACCGAGGCCACGTACCTCACTAAGGATTAACATTTTTAGCTAAAGAGTTACTACTCTGTGGAATGCACTGCCGTAAGATGTTGTTCTCTCGCAGAACAAAACTATCTTCAAGAAAAAGTTAGACCTCTAGCTGGGTCTTTCCCAATAATTCCTTGTCAAAAAAGCGAAATCGATGTCTTTTATTGCATATATGTTCATGAATGTCGCACCCCCACTCCGCTTAGGGCACTTTCCACAGTGAGGCACTGCATGATGTTATTTGTTTTGTTTTCGCTGCCACCCGCCCCCCCCCCAGCTTCATTTTACCCTCGTTTCAGCTCGGTGAATCCGACGGAAGATCAAAGATTTCCTTGAGAACCGAGACAATTGGGCTCAAAGCCTCGAACCCGTGTAGTACTTCAAGACTTCATGACAACTGACCCGAAATTGAATTAAATTGAGTTTTGTCTGACCTTGAGGGCGCCAAACCGTGACTCAGCGCTGTGTAATAGAAATTTCGGGAAGGTCGTACGAGTATGGCGAATTGAATTAATGGATTTTTTCTTCCGTTTCAGTTGGTCGTATCAACCTTGTACAAGCAAAGGGAAATTTGGAAGAAGGTGATGAAACCACCAATCTGGAAGACGGTGCAACAATCCAAGAGTACTGGTTCGTAATGTGTTTATATTTGTATTTTTACATTAGTTGCAATGTGCTACATATTTCAGATAAATCCTTACATTGCTGAAGTTTGTCTTTTCGCCTTTGGCTGACTGTTACAAACTTGATGCCGCGACCCGGGATCGAGGATGCCGAAAAAGCTAGCTGAATCGGATAATCGAGAAGAGGGGACAGCTCGCTCGTCACCCAAGGACCAGCTTGGGAGTCCATCTGTCAAAGAACTTTCACGTGCGTTGACTGCGTGCAGGATAGTCGGAACTCAGCAGGTTCCTACCCCGGGAGCGCCTGAGAAATTTCATCTTAATGGAAACTATAATCAATTGGCGAGCCAAGTGCGGCGATACCTTCGATGGTTCGCTGAAGAGAGACGAGAAGGTATTATCATGGGGCTGCTGGATGGAGAGGCCTATGATATCGTCAATGAAGCAGACGTTTTTAACAGTGGTGACTTGAATTCTGTCTTCAAGCAGATTGGAAGACTTTTGGACGCCTCCGGGCACCCTTCACAATATCGGCAGGAGTTCCACGTGAGAAGGCAGCGATCGGATAAAGACTTACGATCCTTCGGTCGCGTGCTGCAATTGCAGAGTCAGCGGGCTTATCCCGACGAGACTTAGGAAGAGCGTGAACGTCGGGTGCTAGAACACTTAAGTGACGGCATCTCGAACCCGGCTGTGAAGTGGGAGCTGTCGAGAGGGAAGTTCGAGAATCTGGCACAGGCATTGTCTGCAGGGGAAGCAGAGGAGCTCGTAGAACGGGCAGTCGCGGGGGTGCCAGCTGGAGACGGGCGCTGCTTTTTACATGAGTGGCAACCGAGGACTCAACATCCAGGCAGTAATCACCCTAATTGGAGACGAAGCTGGTATCGAGGGAAGCACGCTGGAGCACGTCGACCGTCTTATAACAAGATCCAAGGCTTCAGCACCAACCGGCGGTATGCGGGTCCCCACAACAGCTCTCCCGGTACTTCGTACTCACAGCCAGTCCAAAGCGGTCTGCCCTTGTTCGGAACGAGGACACAAACTCAGGAACAAGGTAGGTCCATCGTTCCTGCTGTTTCAATATGTTCCGCTTGCACTGAATCTCTATCTGTTCGAGTGAAGGTTAATGGAACCGTTTTGTGTGGGCTGGTTGATTCGGGGGCCACGTGTAGTTTAATCAGTGCAAAACTGATGGCAATAGTCGGAAGCTTTGAGTCAGCCTCGTGCAGTATAGTCTTAACGGCGGTGAACAGGGAGAAGTTAGACGTCAGAGAGATCGTCGCTCCAAAGTTGGAACTGGGCGGCGTCGTTAGGAAGCAGCCCCTAATGGTAGTCGGGGGATCCCCTGCGACGTGATCATTGAAAAAGATGTCCTAGTGAATTTCGGTTGCGTGATCGACATTCCACAGAAGAGGTTATACCTGGGGAACGGAAACAGTAAAGCCCTCGGCCGGAACAGGATCAGCATACACAGTTGTGTAACGATACCGGCAACGAAAGACCACGTAACACGGCTCGCCGCGCTCCTAGATGATAGTGACACAGCCAAAAGTAATAAACCGTTGTTGAACCTCCTTGAGAAATTCTCCGATAGGTTCTTATGGGGAGAAGAGAGATTAGGCCGGACGGATTTAGTTAAACACCGAATTGACACGGGAGAAGCAAAACCCACAAAAATAGCCCCCAGACGGATTCCAATTCATTATCAAGCAGAGGTACAGCATATGATCGAGGAAATGCTGAAGAACGACGTTATTCAATCATCCCACTCCCCTTGGTCGTCTCCAGTGGTGTTAGTTAAGAAGGAAGATGGTAAACTTTGTCTGTGCGTAGAATACAGGAAACTCAATGCCATCACCAAAAGGGATTCATTCCCACTGCCTGTCATGGAAGACTTGTTCGACGCCTTAGGAGGTAGCCGGTACTTCAGCACCCTAGACTTGGCGTCTGGGTATTGGCAGGTTGAACTTGCGGCGGAAGACCGGCAGAAGTCCGCGTTCGCGACTCCATCCGGGCTTTATGAGTTTCAGACTGTGCCTTTTGGGCTAACCAAAGCACCTGCTACGTTCCAACGCTTGATGAATCACATTTTGGAGGGGCTGATTCCTTAGGGATGCATTGTATACACAGATGATGTACTGATTCATGGGAGAATGAAAGAGGAACATTTAGAAAACCTGGAGCTAGTTCTGGGAAGATTTAGGGACGCGGGACTTAAGCTAAAGCCATCCAAGTGCAAATTTCTGTCCAAAGAAGTGAATTTCTTGGGCCACATTGTTTCGGACTATGGAATAAGAACTGACCCAGAAAAAGTCGAACAAGTCTTAAAATGGCCAACGCCTAACAACGTGATGGAATTAAGGAGTTTCCTAGGATTGGCTTCGTATTACCGTCGCTTCATCAAGGGTTTTGCAGAACGGGCGGCACCATTGAATGCTCTTCTGCGCAAATACGACGGATCCAACATGTAACAGTCCCAACTAGAGGTAACAACATCCTTGATTTGTTGTTTACTATTGGTTTATCAGATGTTTCAGCCAGTACGCTCGACCTCTTTCCAGGAAGCGACCACAGAATGGTGTCCTGCACTTTCGTGGTTCCGCAATCTTTTGACAAATCCCACCCACCCAATCATTACTCTTCAGCAGTCAACTGGGTCAATCTTATCTGCACGCTTCGATCGCTAGACTGGGACGACTTTTTCCTGCAAAGCGACCCTCAGCTGGCTGCTAATTTACTATATTCTAACCTATCATACTTGCTGTCCAAAATCACTACTACTCGTATCACATCAAACCGAGTCCGTAGTTCAATCCTGAGCCGAATGCAAAACAAGTATCTGAAGCTCCAGAAGGTGTATCAAACCAATAATGACTTATCGCCATTCTTGCAGCTCCAACGTCTCTCGGTAGCAATCAGAATGAAGACTGATGATATGCTCAAAAAACAAGAAGTATCTGCCTTGCAATGCCATGATACTTCCTCAAAGTTGGCATACCTAATGAAGAATAGAAATCAGAGCAAACCAGTAAGTATCTCCTCTCTAATCTTAGAAAATAACGACCACATTACCTCACCTGTAGCGATATCCGAGGCGCTTAACTCCTACTTTGCTGCATCCATGACTACGGACCCCCTTACTTTATCCCCATGCATAGACCCTGTCACCGAGCACTCACTGTCTGATTTAGAATTTACTTTAAAAGAGGTGACCAACCGGAAGTCCTCACACCTTGGCCGACACTTCTACGTCTTGGAGGAACTGATGTCGCAGCCTTACTATTGAAGGTCTACAATCTATCCGTCAAGTTTGGCATATTTCCCTCACAGTGGAAGACTGCGGTCATCATCCCAATCCATAAGAAGGGACCAATACATGACCCCTCAAATTACCGCCCTATCAACCACACTCCAATTGCTTCTAGGTTGATGGAACGCCTCATCAAACAGCGGATGTCCGACTTCCTGTTGTCCCATAACATCATCCATAGTGGGCAGCATGGCTTCCTAAAATCACGTTCATGCACCACCTGTCAGTACGACTTTTTTAATCTCATAACGGCGGCCGCCGACAACGCTAAATCTATCATCATCATATACCTTGATATGACAAAGGCTTTCGACCGCGTCCCTCACGCTTTGTTACTAACCAAACTCAAAGCTCATGGCTTTTCCGGTTCGCTTTTATCTTGGTTAACATCTTATTTATCGGACCGTTCACAAGTGGTTTCCATTGATGGGTGTTTCTCACAACCTACTCCAGTCACCAGTGGAGTTATACAAGGCAGTGTACTCGGTCCTTTACTATTTCTCATCTACATAAACGACATATTTCCCATGCTGGATGATATCTCTAGTGACCTAAAGCGACTCGGGGATTGGTGCAATTCATGGAATATGGACTTTTCGACCTCGAAGAGCTGCTACACAACATTCAGATGTCAAGTGACCCCCGGAACCCTGCTTATCCACGACCTACCCATTTCGTACAGCCCTTTAGTTCGAGACCTTGGTCTCCATTATTCTTGTAGCTTTAGGTTTTCTGAGTATGTTCCACTCCAAATTGCAAAGACCAGAAGAACCACTGGACTCATCTCCAGAACTTTTCGGCTAAATGATTGCAAACTGCTCACTTACAAGTCTCACGCCAGGCCTCTTCTTGAATACTGTCCCATTATCTTCACCAACATGACGAAATCCGACCGCATTTCTCTGGAGTCCGTGCAACGCCAATTCACCAAACAATTAGTAGGCTTTTCCTCCAGTCTGTGTTACAAGGATCGATGCATCCTACTCAATCTTGACCCTCTATGGTTGCGTCGCATGAAGCTCAATTTGTGCTTCCTGTTTAAGCTGTACCACCGTACGGCCTTTTCGTGTACCGAACCCATTCGTCTCACTCCCTCCACAAATTATGCTCTACGCCATCGGTCATTGCAGCTCTCTATTCCTAGATCAAAACTAGCGTTACGATCTAACGTTTTCCTTATAAAATACGCAAAGTTATGGAATAAACTCCCGCTAAACATCCGCGAGAGTCTCTCAATTTCCCAGTTCAGAGGCTCGCTGGATCAGTTCTTGACTGTTCCCAATGTGATCCTTCTTACCGGCCTGACCGTCACCGAAGAGGTGGCCTACGAAAACGGGTTTGATTACTAGGATTACTGCACTAGAACTTTCATTTCTCACCCGATGACAAACGCCAGGGCAACTATTCTCTTTTACGTTATATTGCTTACAATCTATACTACTGTAGCCACAGTTTGCTGACTTTTATAACTATACCTAGTTTAATGCTTGCCGATTCTCCTAATTTTAGACAATGTTCCTGTTCTATTGCCAACCAGTCTAAGTTTCTTAGTCTTAGATGTCTCCACAGCAAATAAGTACGTGTCTTCGGACCCTAGGACACTGAGTTCCGCCGTCTACCACTTTACTCGATCCTTTCACTCCTCTCCCGTTCATCTTGGCTACCGCCACTCACCTGGGTTTTATGCCCGGCCTCAATTCGCCTTTCTTAATCACCTCATTCCAGAATCTATTATCCCAGAAGCCCACCTGCTAGTACTTACTTGGTGGCTTTTCCTCTCGTCTCACCTCTGTATCTACCATCCACCAACTACTATCATATTCTCTCTTATGTACCACACCATTTCCCATCAGCAGAGCTGAACTCATCTGCACCAGCTAGCCCGGAATGGACTCTGATAGTCTTAGGCATGGCCTGGCGCTGTATGAGACTGACACACGTATGCTAGCTTGTGCTTTACAACGTTCGTTGTCCTACTCCGTGTGTTGCATAATACCATCCTGCATTTTCCCAGCCCATGCTAGCGAAACCACTGATGTCAACGGCACCCATACCATTGCGTCGTTGGAACGTGGGGAAAACAGACCACCCCCAGCAGTTGCGAAAAAAGATAAATACGCATAAAATTACGATCGGGCGGAGGGGCTATGGAAAGTTCCTATATGGGCTCAACCACCCCTCTGTTAGGAAACAAAAATAATAATAATAATAATAATAATAAAACTGAAAAAAGAGAACAGTGGAAACGAAAAGACCTCGTGGGATCGATTCGATCTCCAAATACCACTGACATCGGGCTGTGAAGGAATTGGGCAACCTTCATCTATGGGAAAGTATCCCATCAGCTCAGACCTGATCCTGCGAAAGGGGAAACCCCACATCGCCCTTGTTCGCTCGACAAGCTTTTGGTTTTCACGCACGAGACTGACCGGGGTGACAGCGCACTGGACTCTCCATATACGCTTTCCCATCCCCCGCTCTAAGTTTCAACTACCCATACCCACCATAAGCGCACCTAGCATGCACGTCGACGTCAAATACAATCGCTACCACAGCCCTGACCTGGACAGAGTATCGACGTACCTGACGAATAACGGCAACCTCGATGAAGCCCGAAAAAAAAACAGATAAGAACATAGTGGAAACCGGTCACCTTTTCCATCTATACCCTCTATCTTCCGTCATCTTTTTTAGAAAGCGGTCTTCTCGATGTCCTAGCATCCAAGCCACGCTTAGGTTTACAACCCTACCTAACGGTAACCACTGCCTCCTGCCAACTACAATCACTACCGCAGCCTGCTCACAATTAAGTTAAATCTCTGAAATGCAGACGCAGCAGCCCACCGGGTTCACGCTATCTTGCTAGCCTGTGGTAGTACTTATCAACCCCCTGCAACCCTATGTTACTTAAGCTCTCTAATTAAAACCCAGATCAAAGTACGAAATGTAACACTGACAGTCCACATAAACCCAGCCAGTTCATTAATAATTGTCGCTATTTATTATCATAACTAACAGCGGGAACCACGTCCAGACTGCTAACACCATTTATTTCAGGTTTGTCGTCGCCCACTCTCTCGGGCACCACTTTCGGTGACCAATGTCCACACTTTGACCTGTACCGACAGAGACCTTAATGGCATCTTTTACACCAAACGGGATTGCAATCGGGCCACACGACCTAAAACACCCCCAAATGCTTACAAGCAGATTGATAGACGTCTCCTAACGCAACACCTCTACTACTGATGTCACTGTTGGAGGCTTCAGAAATAACAGTTCGCAAGCAACCTTCTATTGATCGATTGACACGTCCCTTACCCCGCCTGATGAACCATACCCACGGGATGCCGCACATCAACTTGGTCTCATGTGAAACAATCCAATAACAGAGCCAGGATACGCAACACATGAATTTTTTCTCATTAAAATTCGATACGTTATCCGAACGCGAGTCCACTTGTCCCTCACATCCTTGGTTCCCAACAATGATGCCGAAGATCACTGAGAATCAATAAGTCAATATATTTGTCAGCATAACAGAACATTAAGGCGCGAGCCTACAAGGAGATTTTTCGCTCCGTTTTCTCTTCCAAGATTTCATTTTTCTTTCGATCGGTATCCAGCTTGAAATTGACTCTTCACCAGTTAAAGGCCTTCAAGTTGCGCTGCCTTTTTTTCTGAATGATAAGGGTTATTGATCCCGAACCCAAACTCACCCTATATATGGATTGCTGTTTCCTCCACATTCATCAACGTTGCCTGTCCATTTCCACAAAGTTTCCTCATGTCCCCTGGTTTCATGATGAACTCCCTCTATTAGAATCGGGAATATCCATCATTCCGGGCCAACTCCATCTCCATAGAGAGCCGCTCTCTTCATATTCACCAAAGTTCACGGTTGTACTCCCATTCATTTCTTTAACCTTTCCATGTCCATTACTTACTCCGTGCACAGAACCCGCAATAGGCCTCAGTTACCCACATCTTGCATTATTATGACTTATAACGCATCCCTAGCGCTATATTTTCACGATATATTTTGTATTTTCACGGACCACTACCAACCAGTCGAATCCGAAACCAAACCGCATTTGCCGCGCAAACCTTTATAATTTCAGTCAACTCAAACTATCTCTAGCTATATTGTTTTGCTTCTGACGACTCCACTCGCTTTCTTGAAATTCGTGCATAGTTCATTGTTTTGAGTAACGTTGTACACCATGATCATGCGCTTGCGCATGCGTCTCGACCATGGTCGAGAAATATACCATTATTATTATTATTATTATTATTATTATTATTATTATTATTATTACTTAGTTGGGACGAGCGATGTGAGCAGTCATTTAAAGACTCACTTTCGGCTCTTTGCGCGGCACCCGTGCTAGCACTGCCCGATCTGGCGGAAGGAGCTAGTGAGTTTATCCTAGATACAGACGCGAGTGATGGGGCCATTGGAGATGTGTTATCACAGATCGGGCGAGATGGATTAGAGCACTTCATCGCCTATGGCAGTAAAACGTTATGTAAACGAGAGAAAAACTACCGTACGACACGAAAAGAAATGCTAGCTTTGATCACATTCGCAGAAAAAGTTTAGACAGTACCTAATCGGTCGACGATTTCGAATTCGTACAGACCATCAGGCCCTTCTGTGGCTACAAAACTTTAAAGACCTCCAGAGACAGACATCCCGGTGGCAGGAGCGGTTGCAGGAGTTTGATTTCGTGATTGAACACCGTGCAGGTAGCCGACATTCGAATGCGGACGCATTATCGAGGAGGCCAATCCGAAACCACGGAGATTGCCCGTCCTGCCCCGTCGGTTATGTGGCACAGATCAGTCTACAGGAGGATACGGCGGAACAGTGGGGCTGGATCCAGTCCAGCGATAGCGACTCAAGCCCCATCTACACAAAATTGAAGGCATGAATTGAGAAGCCTAGTCAGCGAGAGATGGCGGGGAGTGGTTCGTGGACCAAGCATCTCTGGAGCCTCTGGGATCACTTGAGCATTGTGGATAACGCTTTAGTTTTCAAGTTTAGTCCCAATTATCCAGCGAAAGTCGTAGTCCCTCGGTCCATGGTACAAAAGGTCCTTACAACATTGCCCACTGACCTGGGCCGTGCGGGTGTCAACAAACTAGAGCATGCGACAAGGACTCGGTTTTGGTGGCCTTACCAACGAAGAGATGCATTGGATTTCTGTAGGACGTGCGAACGTTGTGGCCGCTTTAAGAAACCCTGAACTGCACCATGTGCTCCGTTACAACCCATAGCAGCGGGGTTTCCCAATGGAATAGTCAGTATGGATTTAATCGGACCTCTACCACTTACGCAACATGGAAATAAATACTTATTGGTGCTCTTCGACTATTTTACTAAACTGTGCGAAGCGATACCGTTGAACTTCGGAGATGCCAAAACCGTTGCAGATGCGATCCTTAAGCATTGGATTTGCCAGTGGGGTGCACCGAGCCAACTACACTCGGATAAGGGTACGAATTTCGAAAGCTGTCTTATACAGGAGCTTTGTAGATCTCTTGGTATCGACAAAACGCGCACTACCTCCTACCACCCACAAGGGAATTTAATAGTTGAGGGTACTAATCGGACACTTATCAACCTTCTCAAAGCCTTCGACGAGCACGGTACTGGTTGGGACACGAAAATACACTTCTGCTTGCTAGCGTATCGCGGTTCAGTGCATGCGTCAACAAACCAGACTCCAAGCTTCCTTTGAACAGGAAGAGAAATTCGGCTTCCGTCAGATTTGCGATTACCCACAATAAGCAATCAAAACACTACGGTAGTGGAATACGTCGGCAAACTGCGGGACATAATAAGAAGTGGTGAAGACCTTGCTCGAGCCCATCTTCGGACAGCGCAGAGGCGGCAAAAAGAGTATTATGACAGAAAGGCGTTTGGTGCCCCATTAAAAGCTGGCGATCTCGTGTGGCTCCATACGTCAGTACCCATCGGGGGGACACCAACTAGATTTTCCGGGGGCTGCAAGGGACCCTTTCGCATTGAAAGGGTTGTTTCAGATGCATCCTGTGTCATTCGGAACGCGTCGCCGAATAGTAGTAACCCATCATTCGTTGTTCATTTCAATAAGCTGAAGCCGTTCGAGCAGGTAGCTCAGGGAATCAATCCAACCAGTGGGATTTCGCCGACCGAAGACCAGTTAGAGCTAGAGGTGCGATAGAAAGGGGAAGAGCTGTGGCCCCGGGGACGGAGCCTTCTGGAGGGGAGAGCTGTGTAGTAGAAACTTCGGGAAGGTCGTACGAGTATGGCGAATTGAAGTAATGGATTTTCTCTTCCGTTTCAGTTGGTCGTATCAACCTTGTACAAGCAAAGGGAAAACTGGAAGAAGGTGAAGAAACCACCAATCTGGAAGACGGTGCAACAATCCAAGAGGATACGAGAGATACACCGAACGGAAAACGAACGAAACTCGACGGCTGTGCAGAAAGCTAACCGCGAGCGTGTACAATCGGCGAACGACCGAAAGTGAGTGATTTAAAACGAGGCCGACGGAAACCTCGGAAAAATCAGTCCAGTAAAACGTACGCAACCGGAGAACACTATGAGGTCGATGTCATACGTCAGAAAAGATCGTAGAGAAAATAGATCCAAAATGGTGCCCAGAAAATAGTCATTTTCTCAAAATGATCGAGGTCACTACACTTCTCCGTCTGTCCAGCCTCTTTTCTCCGTGGTCACAGCAGGAAGGTTTTCAAACCGAGGCCACGTACCTCACTAAGGATTAACATTTTTAGCTAAAGAGTTACTACTCTGTGGAATGCACTGCCGTAAGATGTTGTTCTCTCGCAGAACAAAACTATCTTCAAGAAAAAGTTAGACCTCTAGCTGGGTCTTTCCCAATAATTCCTTGTCAAAAAAGCGAAATCGATGTCTTTTATTGCATATATGTTCATGAATGTCGCACCCCCACTCCGCTTAGGGCACTTTCCACAGTGAGGCACTGCATGATGTTATTTGTTTTGTTTTCGCTGCCACCCGCCCCCCCCCCAGCTTCATTTTACCCTCGTTTCAGCTCGGTGAATCCGACGGAAGATCAAAGATTTCCTTGAGAACCGAGACAATTGGGCTCAAAGCCTCGAACCCGTGTAGTACTTCAAGACTTCATGACAACTGACCCGAAATTGAATTAAATTGAGTTTTGTCTGACCTTGAGGGCGCCACACCGTGACATAGCGCAGCGTGGGGTGGAGTCTTGGATGTGTGGTTTGCATTGGTCGTTTGGAATTAGTGTGCGTGCGTTCGTTGCATTTCGTGCTGCTAGCGGTTGATCGTGGGTGGGAGATGTGGGTAAATTAGGAGTAAGGATTTTATGAAAGCAAGTTGTTCCGGCGGTGAGTTGTGCAATGAATTGATATTTCATTTTTCTGTTTTTCTTTACTTCGTTTTGTTTGTTTCGTTTTCTCTGGTAATGTTACGACGAGACCGCACCTTAACGTCTTTATCATCACCATGGTACAGCGGTAAACAGTAGGACAAGCTCCACTCGTCACTGCCTTTCTCACCATACTGCAAGCTGAATTAGAAAGTATGAATAAACAAGATAGATAGGGAGTGAACCTACACGGGTGGTAAAAGAAAAGAATGCCCTAGTAGTTAAAACACGGAATACACAGTGCAACTATACAAGCGCACATCGATCAATCAATCTGATGTAACAGAAAGTGACGACACGATCGCTACTGTTCACGGTTCGTTGTCATACCCTTCAGTGTCTCCAGGTAACTGTTTGACGGATCTTTTGGACCCCAACCAAGGAGAAGTGAGGCATCTAATTTTCCTAAGTTCGCTGTACGTTTTCTCATTCCTCGTTGCCAAGTTATTTGTTGACCTCCACTTGGTTTCTTCCGCTCCTGAGAAGCAACGGAGAATAGTACATGGTATGGAAGGCGTGTTCGCCATTCGGACCACGTGCCCCAACCAATGGAGTTTACTAATCCTGATCGCTGAAATAGTATTCAGTACTCGATATGTGACCTCAGTATTGCTCACTCGGTGGTTCCATCCAATCTTAGCGATATTACACAAACATTGATGGTCGAAAACCTCAAGACGACGAATGTCCTCCGAACGCACACCCCGGGTCTTGCAACCATACAACAGAACAATGCACCGCGGCACAGCATACACGACCTTTCAACTTCAGTGAAATATCAGCTCGGCGCCACAAGTGCTTCAGTCCAGCGTACGCCGCTCGAGCCTTAGATATGCGTGTGCTCACATCTAATACAGTGCTCCCATTCGTCGTTATGCTGCTGCCGAGGTAAGTGAAGCGGTCCACAATTGCCAGCACTTCTCCATCGAGCGTCAAGCTCGGAATCGTTGACGTTCAGTCTTGTAACATCACTTTACACTTCGAAGGTGCAAAGCCCATGCCAGATGGAGCTATAGCACTTGTGAGTCTATCTAGTGCGCGTTGAGCATGTCCCGTGGATTCGAACAAGCAGGAAACGTCGTCTGAGTAATCTAGGTCACAATACTTTTCACTTTTTCCCAGTTCGACGACCACGTCCGGGAGATCTCCAAGTGCATTCTCGATTATCTCGTCTAATAATAGTTTATTTCGGATAACCCCGAAGCATGCTGCAATGCAAGATCAAACGGTACAGTTGAAAGCTGAATGAAAGTTACAGTGGGACTGTACAATTATGCGAACGCGATTGAATATAAGAGAAGGCATTCAAGTCAATTGCTGCGATACCGCCCGGTGAATTTAAACTCAAGATCAGGTGGTCGATCCGGCTGGAGGTAGGCGTAGTTATTTTGCCAAAATGTGGGGTGGATGGAGAATGGTACAAAATCACACAAATCCCACAGAAGAAAGACTGTCCTGTCGGAGAACTAAACTAGATTGACGAATACGCGGATATCGTGAAGAAGAAACATTCCTGAAGGAGACGTATTCAAGCAATGGAGCTTTACAATGTATGAGAGGAGTTGCGGTGAAAAATTAGACGATAAAAATTCTGGCATAATACATATAGACCAAGAAAATCGGTCGAGGATAGCGATTTTGAGGTACAGTGACCGTATATCGGTTGAGCCAGTTGTAAAACGAAACGGACAACACACTGGACTGTGGGTGTCAAATTGATGGTGAGAGAAGTGGCCGGATAGAGCATATAGACTTTGAGTGGATTGTTTTGCTTTCAGAAATAAGGAATGTAATGCTTCAGCAAGAAACTGGTAACTGACAAAAAAATGCGACGTGTGGTGCGTAGCTACGACAGTGGCAGAAACGTGGCTTGCAAGAAGGATGACCGGTTGAATGACAGGTAGGTACTTACATACTGATAATTCTCAGCAAAGACTTCACGTGGTGAAGAAAAAAATGTATCAAGTATCGGAAGTGTCTGAGACGATCTATCGGAATGGAGCATGAGAAAGGAAATACACAACAACCGATGAATAGGTTTGCAAAGTTCGGCAGCCGGATATGGGCGGAGTGTGTGTGATAAACCAAATGGACTACACATCTGGACGGTGGTTGCCAGAGTGAAGGAAGTGACCGGGTAAAACATATGGACTTTGAGTGGATTGTTTTGCTTTCAGAAAAAAAGGAATGTAATGCATCAGCATGAACTAGGAATTATCGAGAAAATCGTTGCGTGGTGCTCAACTACAACAACAGGAAGGACACAGCTGGAAAAAACGAAGAAGTGATGGGCAGAAGACTATCAGTTTATGTTTGATACAAAAGGTGGACCACTTTGTGGTGACAGAACATAACTCTGCGGCACAAGAGCTTATCAGATGTGCAAAAGTGGGACAATACCTTGCAAGATGAGGACATTGCAATGCAACAGCCTTAAGTGGGCAAACAGCGGAGCTGGCAGAGAAAGCAAGCAAACACAGAGTCGTCGATTATTGGGAATCTCGAGAGATAAATTTCGCAGTGTCATATACTGTCTGGAGATTGTGGTACGGAAGTTAGTGACAGCAATAAATGCGTTATTTCTGGAGTATATTGATAAAAGTAGCAAAAAGGGGTGGGCTTTATCTAAGAGAGTGGTTAAGTTTGCAAATAAGACTGGTGAGTAGTTTGGCATGAAACCGCGGGAAGTGGACTGGGAATAATGAGCCAGAAGTGTTGATGGGTTTTTAAGTATACGATAATTGTGCACCAAAAAAAGCAACTTTTGCCGGACGAAAAAAGCGTTAGGTTATGAAGGCAAATTTGAAGCGAGCACGATGTAGAGTCAATGTTGGCTGGAGGAGACAGCAACATTTTGAGTATATGAACGGTATTCCTTTTGTTCTATTTTCTTGTTGTTTTTTTTGTAATCCGCAACCGGTGCTAGTGGGTGGGGCTGACCGTGCGCTGGACACCCAACCTGAAAACATCGTTGCAGACGTCCTGCACGCCCGATGTGCACCGGCCAAAGCGGGGGATCTGTCCGCGCCTCGCACCGGCGGGATTTGCACAGGTGATTTTGGCCGAGATCATACAGACGTAGAGATGGCGTAGTCTAGGAGATTGTGGGGGATCCAGATTTGAAGCCTGACGTTTGGGCCAGATATTTCGCTGGTGTTATCTCCGGATCATTCCAAGACATCAAAAGGGAGATGCGCGCCGGTTGGTGTATGGAAGTATAACAGTAGAGAGACGCAGTCTGGGATGCTCCCAGTTGAGGATCAACGGTCAATGGTGAAAAGAGAAATCTAGTAATGTAGACACAGACTACTTTGGGAAGAATGAGGACTGTGAGCCATTGGGAGTGAATGGAAATACAAAAATAATGATCAAAACTAGGAATAAGAATGATAATTTAGAAGGTAAGTGGTGGTCACTGGAACTGGATTAAGTGTTGGGACGCTAGGGCAAAATAAAAGAGGGGAATGGGGTCAGTCGGGACCGAGTAAAACGAATTAAGTATGATGGTGATAATAGATAGGAAACGTTGGAGCTCGTGAATCGGGGAGAATCTAACAAGAGCAGTGTCAGTGATGTAAGTCATTCTAAGGGGTACTAATATGCTGGCGATGGAGAAGGCATCTGGGGTAGGTGATGCCGACGTTGAAAAGGATGCTAACTGGGTCGTGCTTTCTTCCTCTATTCAAAAATCTAGGTTACCCTCATAAGCTTGTTCCAACGTGGTGCACATATGGGTTAATTGTAGTACCTTGGCGACATCTAAGTATTTTGTAAGGACAATTTTGAAACGGTCTAGTGTCTGGCAGGCCCGAATGTCTTCGGGCAGTCTGTTCCAAATGCGGGAATAAACGGTGATGAAGAACCTTTCTCTTAGTTTTGTTTTGGTGTATGGGACTTTTGTAGTATGATTTCGGTTACGAAGAGGGTAGGGTGCGTTTTGAGCGAAACATAGATCAGTGATGGACGTATGCGCTCTAGAATGTAGGAGGTTGAATAGAAGATAAAGATTGAGTTTCATACGTCGTAGCCATAGGGGTTCAAGCCTTAGTAGCTCACATCTCTATAATTCAAGGGAGATGATGAGCCGAGTAAGTGCTTGGTGAAGGATCGCTGAACTCTTTCGATCGCAAGTCTGTCAGATTTGCGCATGTGAGTGTATACCAGAGGGCAGTACTCAAGCTGTGGTCTGGCGTGGGATTTAAAGATCAGAAGCTGGCTGTCGCGCATTCTAAAGGTTCTGCAGATGAGAGCTATCGTTCTCTTAGTCTTAGCCACCTGGTAGGTGGCTTGTTCTTGAAAAGTGAACGTGCAAGAATATTGTAGACCGAGATCTCGTACTAGCGGAGTAGTAGGAATGAACGAGCCGTTTAAGGCGAGGGACTCAGGGGGAATTTGGCTTTTATATGTGAGAATGGCACTCTTAGCAGCGGAGAAACTCATTTTCCAAGTGTTGCACCATATGTCAAGAGCGTTCAGGTCGTCAGCTATTTTGGTGAGGGTATAGGTCGAGGTATGAGGTTCAAATGAATATACAATCTTAATATCATCGGCGAATAGGAACGCGGTGCCATGGCGTATTACTTTGAATACGTCGTTTATGTAGAGAAGAAATAAAAGTGGACCTAACACACTGCCCTGTATAACACCACTTGTGACTGGCCGGGGTGATGAGAGGTAACCCTCAATGCTTACTGCTTGTGATCTCATGCTAAGATAGGATGACAGCCAAGAAAAGAGCGGGTCTATTATGCCGTAAGATTTAACCTTGGTTAGCAGCTGGGCGTGAGGCACGCGGTCAAATGCTTTCGTCATATCAAGGAAGATAACGATAAATGCCATTCCAGAGTCAGCTGACGTTGTGATCAGATTAAGGAAATCGAGTTGGCAGGTCAGGCACGACCTAGACTTTAAGAAGCCGTGTTGGTTTTTATGTATTAACCCACGGGTAAGGATAAAATTGGCAATCTCATCTTTAACTACTCGTTCCATTATCCTAGATATAATGGGAGTGTGGTTTATGGGGCGGTAATTAGCAGGGTCATGTAAAGCACCCTTCTTATGGAGGGGAATGATAACGGAAGTTTTCCACTGGGATGGGAAAATGCTTTGTGACATGGAGAGATTAAATAAGTTCATCAAAAGCATCACAATGTCCGGGCCGCCAAGACGAAACAGAGCTGGTGGGATACCATCGGGACCAGGGCGAGCCAGAGGCCGGGTGGAATTTAACAGCTTTCTGACTTCGTTGGCTGAGAATACTACGGTTGACAAGGTGTCAGCAGTCAAGGGGGTGAGATCCTGGGTTGGACTATTGTGGTCTGTTATGAAGGTAGAAGCGAAGAAATTATTGAATGTCTCAGCGATTAACTGGGGCGAGCTAATATAAATGTTCTCTGATAGGAGCAAATACGGTATTTTGGTTGTACAGCGGGGGTTTCGAGTTCTGATAAGGCCAGAAAGGTGGGCTATTTTATTCGGCTGGTTGAGAGCGTACAGTTCTTGCTTCTCATTTTCGCTTAGTAGCTGGCGTGAGAGGTGGCTAAGGCAGAGGAAGATAGAAAGGTCGTTGGTCCTTTCGTAGGCAAGCTGCAACTTTTCGAACTTACGTTGCAACTTTTGTTGTCGATCGGTTTTTCTCCCACTGAATTCAGTTATCTCGGAAGATATGATGTTAAGAGAACAAAATAGGTTAGAGTACATCACATCCGATGCCAGTTGAGGATTAGTTGTCTGAAAAAATTCATCCCATGTCTGGTTACGCAGGATGGTGGGTAAAGTATCCCAATTTGCATTTCGAAAAGATTTTCGATTTTGAGGACTTTCCTGGTGATGCGGCTGAACGGAGAATTCACACGTTATGACCCTATGATCACAACCAGGAAGGTGGCTAAGGACATTTGTCTTTATATTTCGGAGGCCTAAAGTAAAGACAAGGTCAAGAATTTTGTTCCCTCTGGTTGGTGATTTTACGTGTTGTGTCCATCCGCCAGCACGGATACATGAGATAAAATTGCATAACTTCGGAGAGGAATTCAGGGTTGCCCAACAAATGCCAGGGAGGTTGAAGTCCCCCGCTATGATTTTAGAAGCATGTGGGATTTCAGCTACGTGACAGAAAGCATCAGTGATTGCATTTACGTTGCCCATGTTGTAGCCCGGCGGACAGTAAATACAACCAATGACGAGCTGCCCCTGAAGCAGGGGTATAGAGATCCAAACAGATTCTTGGACCTTATCAAGGACAGGAAGTTGGAGTAAGTGTGTTCCAAGACTGCTCTTACTATAAGCAAGGCATCCACCACCACGTCTCTCAGATCTGTTCGTAGCAAATATATTATAACCGGGTATGGAAATGTGTCGGAGGGGAGTTTTATCAGTTACGAGGATTACATCCGGGTGAGATTGCAGTGCAAAGGAGCGGACGGATGAAAGTTTACTTACAAGGGAGCGAGCATTGAAAAGTGCAATTGTGAAACTATCATTATCGTGGCCATGACGTACATGGAACGTATGACACCTTAAGGTGGCTGCCAGGTTTGGAGAAATTGTAGCCACTGGCGGACTGTGGGATGGTGTGGGGAGAGATATGGTATGGGAGGAGGCGGGACATTCAGGGGAAACGGAAAAACCGGCAAATTTAGATGGGGTGGCATTAAGTTCGAAAGCTCGCGACTATCTGGAATTGAAGAGCAGGATGCATGTGGTTGGGTAGCCCGTAAGTAGTCAACCGGAACCGCATTTGGATAAGGTACTGGCATAACGGTCTGAACAGTCCTGCCGAGACTTCCTTTTTCGTCGTTGGAAGAAGTGTTTTTATGGTTCACTCTACCTGGAGGCAAAAGACTGATTGGGTTCGGAGAGCGAGGTCCAAGTCCGCGAGTTGAGATGGCTGATTTTGCCGATAAAGCTACTCTATTTATTTTCGAATTCGTTACGGGTGCCGGTGCAAATACATCTAGTCTCGCTCCTTTCTGTGGTATGCAAGGAATGGCTAGTTCTGACGTCAACAGCTGAGGGATTACTGATTTTACTCCAGATATTGGACTGTTTTCCCGATCCGGTTTTGGATTTCGGACTCCTGCAAGGGTCGGCGTTCGTTTTTTCGAACTATATTCTGTGGGAGTAGTTTGTAGGTTCGACCAGACACTTCCTGAGCTAGTTGAGGGAATCATGTCAATCGGGGTTTTGTATGGTATTTTGTTACTAGTCTTTGAGTCAGTGGGACTTTTATCAGTTTTGCGGACGTCAGGAGGCACATTAATTTGGACCGTTTCATTGACACTGTTCTGTAAGTTTTGACATTTGCAACGCGACTCCGATGGAGTGGAGACTGATGAACTATCTAGGTCGACAACGATTTTGCGACTAACCACAGAAGAGGTCTTCGCATGGTGGCCGACGCTTGGTAAATCGACCACCTGAGAGGGGCTACTGGCCAAATGTTTACCAGGGTTATGGTTCTTCGCATGGCTTTTGTGAACCTCTCTTTGTAGGGGGTTTTTATCGGGAAGTATTTTTGCCCGCTTGAAACCTGTATTTGCGACGACAAAAGACTGTCGGCTAATAAATTCCTTGGCAGAAAATTCAGTATTAAACTGAAACAGGAGTGGGCATGTATTTTGCGGTGAAGTTTTGCGGAGTCTGACACAGTAGCAAGGTTGCGAATCTAGGTTGCAAGCCTTTAAGATTAAGTTCTTGGCAGTTGAGAGAGGTAACTTATCCGGAATGTTGAATACTACTGCGTTGTTGGCTTTCTTGATGCGTTTAAATATTTCAGAGGCAACGGTATCAATGAACTTCGCGGCTGAGATTAGGTTTGCCTGAGTGTGGTGTAGAGATGGGTCAAGCAGAAACGCTAATGGACCTAACTGATCGATGGTTTGATCATAAGCGTCAAGCCGAGAGGAAAAACTATTCATGGTTTTGCGTATTTCAGCAGTTGCTTTGGTAGCATCTCCAAGTATATCAACGAGGGATACTGAACAACTTTTGAGCGCGCTTTGGAGGTTGGGGGTCTTACAACGGCGAGTGCTAGCTGTGATTTTTGGCCGGTGGGCAGCAATGGAACGCATGGCTAAGCTTTTGGAGTGATTGGTAGTTAATTTGGCTCAATATCGCGGGGAGAAAAGTAGTGACAGCTAACACAATGGGCGAGTTGTCGGACTATGGTAAATTGCGGGGTATCAAAAAGGTGAGAGAAAAAAGTGGCTAATTATCTTTGAGAGGCCGGATAAGAAGAGAGAATACTTAGGGAGGGTTTTGAACAATTGATTAAGTTACTTGGAAACCACGAATGTCTATAAAGTTCTATTGTACTGATTCGCGATAATAACTGACGCCAACAGGTTGGTGTGCCGCAGTTATTGCTACTATCGGATCAATAAATCAGTTTGAATAGAAATAATTAATGGTAACAGCTAAATCATTGATATTAACGCTAAAAAGCAAAAAACCTGAGACAACCTGATTTTGCGTCACGATGACCTTGACCTGGCACATAGTCGAAAACCTCAAGACGACGAATGTCCTCCGAACGCACACCCCGGGTCTTGCAACCATACAACAGAACAATGCACCGCGGCACAGCATACACGACCTTTCAACTTCAGTGAAATATCAGCTCGGCGCCACAAGTGCTTCAGTCCAGCGTACGCCGCTCGAGCCTTAGATATGCGTGTGCTCACATCTAATACAGTGCTCCCATTCGTCGTTATGCTGCTGCCGAGGTAAGTGAAGCGGTCCACAATTGCCAGCACTTCTCCATCGAGCGTCAAGCTCGGAATCGTTGACATTCAGTCTTGTAACATCACTTTACACTTCGAAGGTGCAAAGCCCATGCCAGATGGAGCTATAGCTCTCGTGAGTCTATCTAGTCATATTCCAGGTCAAGGTCAAGCCCGCGTGAAATCCAGGTTGTCTCGTTTTCTTTTTTTGCATATACCACTGTTTAGACTTGTAATTGTGTCCACCCTAGTATACACCACCTAATTACTTGAAACCGTGACCTAGTTGTGTAAGCAACTGCGGCACACCACCGTGCAGACGCTAGTATTTATCGCGAGTTAGAGTTATAGACAACATTGATTATGCACTGCTCTAATTCCACTTAATTACATTCTACATGGCTTATCCAGCAAATCTCCCCTGATTCTCGCCACAGTAGGATCTATCTGGCGTTTTTACATCCCATCGCTATAACCTAACTCCTACCTTATTTTCGCTACGCATCCTCCGGTGCACCTTTTGAAGTTTCTGTCCCACTGTACCTCCATTCATTTGTTTTGTTCGCCTTAAAAGCGCACTTTCGTTCCACCCGGTCCACTGACCCCATACTCACAATATACTCTCTCGCAAAACCTGCTGTTGTGACCCAAGCAACAGCTAAGTACCTACCGTATCCTGTGGGGTTCAGCCTGTGCACACCACACAGCAAAATTCCTTCTATCTCACTATTCCCCATCGTCCCAAGTCTCCTAGGCCCAACAGTATATATAGCGGGTCATATAGCTCACTGCCCGTACCTCATTGCCACATTGGTCTCATCTAGACCTTTGCACACATAGCACCCAGGAACACTCCTGGTCTGCTCAGACCTTTGGCCTGTCTCTGTCTAGTTGACTGACTTCCTGCTACCTTTTTACCTCCGCCATATATTTCTACTTATCATGCTATCCCGGCCCCCAACCAGTACTCGGAAAATCCGTATCGCTAAAGCTGGCAAATCCAAACGCACCCAACCCCTCCCAAAAACCAGGCCGTGCTCTGTCACCCTCGTTAACGTCGACGGTGAAGCTTCTAATAGTCCTAATGGCCTAAAGCAGAGTTTCGTCGAACTTAGTAACAAGGTCGAGCTGATTGGTGAAATCTTTTCAAAGGTTTCACCCCTGGCTACTCTCCTTGACCCTGTAGCCGCTACATCGCCCAAGAACTTGGTTTCGGTGGGACACCTCCTCGACTCCGTGTCCACTGAAATATACCACCGCATTGCCAACTCCAAGCACGCAGTGGTTTTTAATGTTCCAGACCGCTTACCACTTTCCTTGGCCAAACACAACATACTAAGTTCGTGCAACATGGCTCACTACAGATGCCATTGCAGGAGGCTACGTAAAAAGTCCCAGCGACATAGTTGCCCCCTGCTATTCCAATTCACGGACGATCTAACAGCTACAGAGTTCATTAGCAACAAGTCGACGATTGCTGCACTTTCGCCGTATAAGGATATCAAGATATTCTCTGATAAAACCCCCTCCAACGGGAAATACTTCGTTCGTTGAGAAATAACTCCGCCTTGCCCATGCAGACTGACCCCACTGTAACCGACATGGTTACCCAATGCCCCTCTGTCAAGAAGTCAAAGGCGTGCCCAGCGCCTCGCCCTGCCCGCCTGCAAACTGTCGACTTAGATATGTCTAACTCCCCACCCCGGTTCCGCTTCCACTCAAACGCCCTTTTTTACCATCTCCCCCAGTAGCCTCTACTAGCAGTAGCTCTCGCTCCCCGACCACAGGCCCCAAGCGGCACTCCACTTCAGTACTAAAGCCGCGCTCCCCCGTCATAATCTCTGAGCCAAAACAAGACTCTGGTACAACCAACAGCCCCCGCCGTACTACTTCCAATCCGTCCTCTGAGCCGTTGACAAGTGTTGTCACCCGCCGCTCTCGTTCTAACGACTCTACGAACTACCCACCATCTGCTAGCTCAGCCGCGACACTTCGTTTCTATCCTCATAAGTGCCGCTCTAATCCCCCCATAAGCCTACCTGGTACTCCTACCAGGTCCGCACTTGCCCAACTAATCACCTTACCTATTACCCCCCACTCTCAATCGGCTTCTGCCTATAGCGTACTCTCGGATCCTCCAGGTGATAACCAACTGGGCCACCATCCGGATCCGGATCCGTCTAACGCCATCGTCCCTTTGAGTAAGAGTGACCTTCAGGGCCTTGCCAGTGCCACTCACCCTTCCACTGCCTCGCACCCCCTTCCCCTGTCCTTCCCCCTCTCTGATCGCATGGGTTACACCAACCCTCCATCTCCGTTGCTACCGTATATCCCCCCCTACGCCCCAGACACCAACCCCCCATACTATAGCCCCAGCATGCTTCCGCTTTTCCCCCCTGCTCACCTCCACCAACCCTCATCCTACCCTGAAGTACCACGTACATACCCTAGCAGATACTCTAGGTTCGTACCTGTAGCCCGCCTCCTCGCCCCACCCTCCCACTTACCGGCTCCCCTGCCCCTCATGAGCCTCCAAACCTTTCCAAATTTCGCCACTCCCTTCCCGCCCCCCACCTCACACTACGTCCCAGTCACTCTCCCACATGCCTTCACCCCATACCGACTTACCGGCCTTATACTGACTCTGCCCAACAGGTAGGTTACCTGCAGCCAAGATCTCGTTTTTTTCCTGACCGGTGCCCTCCGCACCCGTGGCCATATGGCTAGTCGCCCTATGGACCATATCCATAATCTTTCACAGGCTCATATCACTGTTCGCTCCCCACTCGAGGCCATGCCACTCAGCACCTTACACCACGCACTCCCCCCTGTCCACCCCGCTTCGACAGATATTCTTAACCTCTCACTTTGCCATTTGGTGCCACCTTCCTCTGCACCGTGTGACACCCCTCCGGCCCACATCAACGGTGTGCTGCACCGTATTGATCACCCACAGCGATCGGCTGCGCCTAATGCTAACGCTTCTCCTACTTTCCGTCCCCCACCCAACACTGCCTGCCTTCCCCCTTCTACCGACGCTCTATCTCCATTGAGACCCAACTCCTATCGCCACAGCGATCCCAATAGTCCTGCACCTGGCATCCATGCTTTGCGCACACCGACACTGAACTCATTACTACTAGTTCTTATTAACGCTCGCTCAATAATTAGAAAAATATCGCACCTGCGATCTTTGGCATTTACGTCAAACGCTGACATTATACTAATAACTGAATCCTGGCTGTCAGATGATGCTTCGCTTGACCTTGTTCGCATACCTGGGTATCAATGCTTCTCGAACACCCGCCAGTCCAGGCGGGGAGGTGGCTGTTTAGCCTTTGTCAAATGCACTATCCACGCTAGTGTTATCGACCACCCCCCTCTTCTCCTTATTGAGGATTCGTTATGGCTATCCATTCACGCCTCCGGCCAGAACCTCCTCCTTGGCTGCGTCTACGTCCCCCCGGGTCTGGAGCCTGCAAAAATTGACTCTGCCGTGGATGTCTTCAATGCTGCGCTTGACTACCCTGCCAGTGCAAAAATTATTGCGGGTGACTTTAACTTTCCTTCAATTTGCTGGTCCTCCCAAACTAGCCCTCCCGCCCTCTCCACCTTCCTTTCTTGTGTCCGTCTTGGTGGATGGACCCAACATGTCTCCTGCCCTACTAGGGGGAACAACATCTTGGACCTAGTATTCTCCATCGATGTTCCTGATATGATCACCCAGATTACTGATCACTTCCCGGGTAGTGACCACCGTATTGTCAGGTGCAAGTTCAGCTGTTCTCATCCGATGCAATCCTCTCCCCCTGTTCTGACTTCCTACCGTTCCTGTAACTGGCCCCTAGTGCCAATGATAATCCGATCCCTTAACTGGGACACATTTTTTCTTTCATCCGATCCCCTCACTGTCGTGAACTCTCTCTACTCCAACCTCCTACACTGCCTAAATACTGCCAACCCATGTGTCGACCCACGCCCCGATTCCAGCACCTCACGCCTGTCACTTTTCGAGCGTAAGCTGTCTAAGCTGCAACTTACCTTCGCTAGATCACACGACTTTACAATTCTCCTGCGCATAAACCAGCTACAACTGAGGCTGCGTTGCATGGTCAATTCGCATCTGAGAAGGCAAGAGGCCATCGCCCTAGCACACCCAAACAAAACTGGCTACCTGTCCAACCTGCTTAGTAAAAGGTCCAATCAATCCAATCATATCTCGCCCAAGTTCCTCATCTGCGGCTCATCTACCGCTCATACTCCTGCATCTATTTCTGAGGCCTTCAATGAGCATTTTTCTTCCTCCCTCATAAGCTGTCCTGGTATTCCCCCTCCTACAATCCAGCCCTGCTCCCCTGCCTCTCTTTCATCGATTCCCTTCACCCATCTAGAAATTGAAAAATCAGTTTCGTCTTTTAAACCTTCCTCGAAACCGGGACCAGATGATCTCCCACCGGCCCTCCTCCGTTTCGGTGGTCCTGACCTCCCTTTATTGTTACTTAATATGTATACCACCTCCATGATTCACAATTTCGTCCCGCCTCAATGGAAATCCTCTGTTATAGTTCCCCGCTTCAAAAAGGGCGTATTACACGACCCTGATAACTATCGGCCAATCAATCACACCCCAGTAGTCTGCAAAATTATGGAGAGAATTATCAAAAGACACATTGTCCAGTACCTCTTATCTAACAACCTGCTGAACCCTGGTCAGCATGGTTTCTTGAACTCCCGGTCCTGCTCTTCCTGCCAGCTTGACTTTCTCAATGTCCTATCGTCTGCTGCCGACGCCGGCAACTCTGTAATTGTCCTGTACCTCGACATGTCTAAGGCTTTTGACCGTGTTCCCCATATTCATCTGTTGGCCATAATCCGATCTCTCGGTATTACTGACCCTCTCCTCTCCTGGCTATCCTCCTATCTCTCTAACAGATCACAAGCCGTGCTCGTCGACGGCCACCTATCTTCCGCCAAACCAATTACTAGCGGCGTCATCCAAGGCAGTGTCCTAGGCCCATTACTATTCCTTATTTATATCAATGACATTTTCTCTTCTATTCGACACGGCACTCCTTTCCTCTTTGCCGACGATATAAAAATAGTGTACTCTTTCCTCCCTAGTGACCTATCCGTGACTCTATGCAACATATCGCATGACTTACTCGTTCTCCAAACTTGGTGCGTCTCGTGGTTCATGAAATTCTCTGCGGAGAAAAGCTTCCTCCTGCCGTACAAGTGCACCGTACCACCCGGCCAAATTTGTCTGGACGGTCTGCCCATCCCCATACAGCCCATGGTTACCGATCTTGGCGTGCGCTACTCTTGTTCCTTTAACTTCTCAGAACAGGCATCATTCCAAATCGCTAAGGCTAAGAGAACCCTAGGCCTGATCAATCGGTGTTTCCTAATACCGGCCAGTCGCCTCTCCATGTATCTCTCACACGTGAGACCGCTCCTAGAATATTGTCCCATTACCTCCAGCCTCTGGCCACGTTCCTCCATTGTATCTCTTGAGAACGTTCAGCGTACCTTCACCAAAAGGCTGTTGGGCATATCCCTAGCTCTAACATACCGCCAGCGCTGTGAGCTCCTACAAATTGAGCCTCTATGGATTCGTCGCATGAGGCTCAACCTGATTTTCCTCTTTAAGCTAATCCATAACCTGGCCTACACCTCTTATCCCATTTCATTCGCTGCGCCCTGCTCCTACCCCATCCGGCACCGTGCCTTCTCTCTCACTGTCCCTCATTCTAATCTCTGTCTGAAGTCCCGATTCTTTCTGTCAGCCTATTCCAAAATCTGGAATAAGCTGCCCCTTAGCTTACGCAGTGCCTCCTCAATGTTCGCTTTTAGGCGCGCACTTTTGTCATACTTAACAGTCCCCAATGCTATATTGCTCACCAATGAGCTCGTCTCCGCCGACCTGGCCTTTGAAAGAGATCTCACACTGTAACTCTACTACCTCTGCGTCACAAGCCACTAGGTACACCCCGCGAACTAAGGCCATTGCCTTCACTGATCCACAGCGATCCTACCGCCTGTCATCATAAGGTAACCTAATTGCTCGCCTACGTTCATCTCTTATCCATCATATTCACTTTTTTTCTCCTCAGTATCCGTTGATTCTCAGCTGGGGCACACCCAGACTGCGCTTCTCTATCCCTTTTCCCTCTCCAGTGATCCCCGCTGACGGCCAACCACTTCGGGCACCGTAATTACCATCTCCCTGGCAGGTGCATCTGGATAATATTGCTACACGGTCGTCTACCACTTGCTGTTTCCGTTGGCTCTTCTGTCCATGGTCTCACGGCTTGGTCAATTGTTCCTGGTTCACGCACCCCCATCGCGGTCGTTTTGTCCCCTGTACAATTATCCATGATCACTCGTGCCACTCCCAACAGTGCGGGGCGCGGTCAGATCCACCGCTATGGCCGGCGCACATCGGGCGTGCAGGCCGTCTGCAACGATGTGCGAGCGCAACTAGACTGGTGGATCACACCTCCTGCGTTCACTTCACGAAGTGTTTTTCAGGTTGGGTGCCCAGCGCACGGCCAGTCCCACCCACTAGCACCGGTTGCGGGTGGCATGCCCTAACTTTTCTTGAACTACCGAATCCAATGCCGTCGGTTGAAAATTGCATGCTCCTCATCGTTTTTCCGCCACAGCTTGTTCACCTAGAGCTCTTATCATCTGTCTCCACTTCCCGTCTTTGTCGCCCTACCACGGTATGCACACCTTCCCGTTTTGTCCTCCATCCTATTGCTTCTCTCTACATCAACTTTCACTGCTTTGAGTCACTATCGTCCTAACCACTCTTCTCTGTCGACGCTCGCCAATAACTCTTTTCCCACCTGCCGTCATTGCTGGCTTCTATCATCTATGCGCTTGGTGTTACCCTCTGCTCAGATCGCCCATTGATAGCTTCCTTAAAACCTGTCGCCCTGTTAATCCTTCCTCGTGCCCCATGCCATGATGCACCAACCGCACCCGCACTCATGCCCAATCCGCATATTAGAAATTGCCGCTCCAAACTTCGCATCCTTTACAGTCGTATTTATTATCTAATCACCACCACCATATCTTCCTTACTTGGCCCCGCGATTCCTCTGCGGTTCTTTCCAGTGTCCTGATTAGTATCCACCTGTTCAATTGTCTGCCGGCACACAGCTCTCCAGCTCCATTGCCCCAACTCGTTTGCGCGTTCGTTTTTTTGTGGCCTTTTCGCTCTATTACTGGTCCACTTATCTCGGGGCTTCCCGCTTCCTTGTCCGCCTCCTTCGTGTTTCATCTGCAGTAAAATGATCTGATTGGTGATTTCTTACCTGTGTCTCCTCGGTCATTGCTTTCATCCCTTGATCCGTTTATTGCTCGCTACAGGCATTTCTCTGTACCTTCCAGTGTGGTCCGCTTTTCCATGTTCCACCATTGTAATGACAATG
Source organism: Fasciola hepatica (assembly GCA_948099385.1). NCBI lineage: Eukaryota > Metazoa > Platyhelminthes > Trematoda > Plagiorchiida > Fasciolidae > Fasciola > Fasciola hepatica. The sequence goes on from CANUEZ040000067.1 coordinate 17,351,602, forward strand.
TTACGTCGTGACGTTCTTTTACAGTTCCAAATTGTTTGACCTGTCACTACCTGATTCCTCTGGTCCGTCACCACATGTCGCACCTGCATTGATCAAATAATTAGACCTATTCTTACCTGTTTTCCTTGATCCTCTTTTCCATCTTCACTCTTCCATGAACTGCTCCTAACAGTCTTCATCACTTATGTGCTTCCACGTTCCATTTTTCTCTCCGTTGGGCTGCCACGTGCACTTGTCATGAAGTTAATCCACCACGAAATTCCAAAGTTGATCCTACAACCAATTGATCTAACATTACCTACTCCTCCTATTGACTGATAATTTCTTTCTAGGACTCCATTGTTATTGCTCCTGCTTCTCTTAAACCTATACATATATATACAGTTAATCTATATATATATATATATATATATATATATATATATATATATATATATATATAAACTTACGCATATATATCTATGTGCACGCGCTCTGCATCTTGCAGTTCCTCACCGGCCATTTCTCTTGCTATCATCCCAACGACCGTCATCATAGGCATCCATCAACTCTACATCTGTGCCTCATATCTACCGTATCCAATCCTTCTAAATCGTTTTTGTCATCTGATCATCCCTCTACGTCTTGCATTGCTCGCTGCCTGTTTTACGGTGAGTTTTGTGTCCTGTCCGCCGACAATTCACTGCAAAGTACCAATGCTTCATTGTCATCTAATCCACTGCAATGCACCTCACCTTTTTCTCCATCGTTCCACGCTACTGCAATTCTTTATACCGATTTCCAGCCTTTCTCATGTTTACCAGTCTGCCTCCATATGTAACCGCCCGGGACCAGCCATTCAGTCCACCTGACCTTGAATTTCAAATTCACCGGGCGTCCGTTCAAATATGCTCTTCAGCTCATTTAAACTCCACACAATTTCTATGGTGTGCATACGTTTATACTATTTTCATCCTAAGTTATTCACAATTCGGAGCCTTTTTACCCAATATTTTAATGAGAGTCTCCATATTTCCATGAATTATATATGTCCATTCCATCACCTGTATCTACATGATCATGCACATGGCATGCTTCGGGCGCTTCCGAAATAAACCATTATTATTATTATTATTATTATTATTATTATTATTATTAGTGCGCGTTGAGCATGTCCCGTGGATTCGAACAAGCAGAAAACGTCGTCTGAGTAATCTAGGTCACAATACTTTTCACTTTTTCCCAGTTCGACGACCACATCCGGGAGATCTCCAAGTGCATTCTCGATTATCTCGTCTCTGACAAAGTTAACCAAGAATGGAGAAATGGGACATCCCTGTCGTATACTGTTCGTCGTTTCGAACAAACTGGATAGTTCAACAAACCCTTGCGCGGCTAGAAGTATGAGAGTACAACAACCTCTGTAGATTCACAAACTTCTGAGGCATGCCTTTCCGGTGAAGAGCACTAAATAGTACCGTCCGGTCAACTGAATCGAAGGCACCTTTCAGGTTGAGGAAAACCATTACTGTCGGTTGACGGTGTGCTTGACGCACCTCCAGTAATTGACGAAGAGTGAAAATCTGATCGATGCATCCTTGACCTGGGCGGAATCCAGGCTGCTGTTCGCGGGCATTCCTCTCGCGAGCCGGCGTAAGATGGCGCAGCAAAATCGAGGGTAATACCTTCGTGATCATCGGAATTAAGCTAATCCCACGATGGTTACTACAGTGATTGCATATTCCCTTCTTGAAGATGGGGTCAATCAATGACTCGTTCCATATTAACGAATTACGCTCCTCGTTCTGAATGTCACGGAGCAAGGTCGTAAGTGATTTTATCAATGCACCACCACACATTTTGAAAAGAACTTGAGGGAGTCCGTCGAGACCGGTTGCTCTCTTTCGCTTTAGTAATCGAATACATGACTCTACTTTTGACTCCGATGGGGGTTCAAGTGATACCACCCAAGGAATCGCAGTTGTTAACACAGTAGCAACTACATTAACGCGCGGTCAGCTAAGCTGCTCCTTGAAGCATTCGGCCCAACGGTCCAGCCCTTGCTCTTTGCCATGAATGGGTTCTCCATTTCTATCGCATAGCGTTTTACAGACAGGGGTTCGTCGTCCACCGGTGTCGCAAATAAGTTTGACCAGTCTTTGACTGTTACCTGAAGCAACTTCTATTTCCATTTCTTCGGCTACCTTGACTCATCAATTTTTGCGATCATTCTTAAGGCTTTTCGTAACTTGCTTCTGTAGATGACTTCGTATCTTATTCATCTCCTCACGGTTCGAGAGCTGACGTTTTTGCTATATTAGACTGATCGACTTTTGTGAAATCCAGTGTCTTTGATGGACATCGGATCTAGAACCACATGCGAAACCTGCTGCAACGTGCATTAACTGTTTGATATGGGCCTAATACTCATCTACATTGCCGTTCATCGTGACAGTACCTGTCCAACATGTCCAATGAACTGACCGACTACAAAGAATTCCATACCGAATCGGTCGTCGCACAGGATGTAACAGCCGGTCGTGGAAAATCCCCCTTTTTCCCTCGCGATTCAGTGTTTTTTCCCAACATCACTCATTTCCATACACTATTGACTTGTCTTTACGAACTGCTTGTTTTTCTGGACCAATTGTTGTTTGTTCGCGCCCAGAGCGCTATTTTGGCACATCCTTGTTCAGGACCTGCGTGACGCACGTGCTGTCTGCTCACACGCTGCTATTCGGTTTCTCGTTGTTGAGACTTTGTGATCGTATTATTGAGGTTTGTATATTGTTTACGTCATTGTTTATTTTAATAATCTAGTATCGTAGAATTATCACGGATAATCGCCTTCTGATTTCGGGATCCGTTGCGAATTTGGCTACGCATTGCTCAAACGTTCGTAACAATACTCAATAGATCTATTTGGAACGAGGAAAATTCACGCAAAATGCCAAGGAAAGGATCAAAGGCAGTCGAACCCGGACAGGAAGTAATACGGCAAGTCTCTGGGGAGGTTTTGGGTACTTATGATTCTTTAGTTAATGCTAGATCGCCTAGTCCTGTCAGTGCTAGCTCATGTGTTATTGAAAGCAATATTGATTGTAAGGACGTTGATTTATATAAGCTGAGAATAATAGAACTAGAGCAACAGTTACTTTCGGCTAGACTACAGGCGCATGAAGCAGAGAAGTGTACACAGAAACAGCGAGAGTATAGGACCAGTGACTTCGACACTTCCGATAGGTTAGAGTGCAATAAGGTAGGGAACCCCACGCAGGTCGCCGACTACAAACCACCATCGATCGATCTGCCTAGAGTGGAGTTAACGGTTTTCGACGGGCGAGCTGAGCAATATTGCAAGTTTGTCAAACAGTTCGAGACGTTCGTTGAAAACAAGGTAACCGACCCTGGGCAAAGGCTTCTTTACCTTACTCACTACTGCCGAGGCCGAGCGCGAGAAGCTATCGACGGGTGCACCATGCTCGATCCAGAACAAGGCTACACAAGGGCAAGAAAGATTCTGAGGGACTTGTTTGGCCAACCTTTCAAAGTAGCCCGTAACCTAATAGAGGGCGTGATGGCAGAGGCAAAGAAAACCAAGGGCGACGTCTACACCATGGCCGACCTGGTGATCAAGATGCAGAACTGCTCAATAGCCCTCGACCATTTAGGTTACAGAGCTGACTTAGACGCCATGCACACTTTGGAAGGCATAGTCCGTCACCTCTCTCCCGAACTACAGGGTCGGTGGGCGGAAGAAGCTGAACGGATAAGCCGAGGCGACAGAGAAGCCAACTTCGAAGACCTGACTGAATACTTAGACAGGCAAACGAAGATAGCTGACAGCAGATTCGGCCGACTCATCCGGGACAGCAACCGAGCAAACAAGCCCGGTACTAGCCAAGTCCAAACCCCTGTACGGAAATATCCAAATTACCAGCCTTGGACCAACACACGTCATTTCACGAGATGCTACGGCGAAACCAAATTGCAGATCCTGTGGTACTAGCCATGGCCTACCAGAATGCCCCAAGTTCGGCAATGCCACAATAGACGAACGGTGGGGAATGGCGAGGATGGCAGGAGCATGTTTCATCTGTCTCAACACCACGCACCGAGCAGCAGCCTGTAGAACAAGGAATCGATGTGGTTACGAGGGCTGCACGGGCAGACACCATCGGCTGCTGCATCAGGCGAGAATAACCATATCCGAGGCGAGTGCCAAGCCCAGCGTGATTTGTTCAACTTCACAATCTGCCAGTAAACCGGTACGTTTAGGCGTAGTGGCCGTGGGAGTAGTGACTCCGACTGGGATAGTCAAGGCGTTGGCTTTCGTTGATAGTGGATCCGACACCACTTTAGTGAAAGAGCGGTTTGCCGACAAACACCAACTGGCTAAAGGTGCGACGTCGTTAGCAGTGAGCACGGTGGGCGGAACACAGGTAATGACTGCCGGTAGATTAAGGCTGCAACTCATCTCTCTAGACACTAACGAGGAAATTGAACCAACGGAGGCATTCACGTTAGCGGATCTTCCCATGCGAGCACCAAGGTCGGTAAACGCAATCTTGACTCGATGGCCCCACCTGCAGGATGTAACCGTCGTAGACTGGGAAGATGATGAGGTGGATCTCCTCATCGGATGCGACGTGCCAGAGGCGCATTGGGTGCTTGACCAAAGAGTGGGCGACCGCCAGGCACCTTATGCCGTACGCACGGCTCTGGGATGGATGTTATACGGTCCAGTAGGGGTACGCGGTTCCGTGAATTACTTATCCGCCGAAACGGACCGCATAGAGTATCATCTGCAACGGCTTTATGAAAAGGAGTTTCATGACATTGGGGACGAAAGACCGACGTTGTCTCAAGAGGATCACTTCGCTCTACAAACGGTGCGGCAAGGCTCTAGAGGCCTCAAAAAACAGTTCGAGGTTCCCCTCCCATGGCGCACACCGGTCGACCCGTGGACTGACAACAGAAATTATGTTCTCCAACGATTACTACGACTAAAAGAACGCTTCATTCGAGACCAGAATCTGTGGGAACGATACGCGGATTTGATGAAGCGAAACGAGGCCCTCGGTTACGTTGAAAGGGTGCCTGTTAACACCGACAGCAAAAAGGGTATCTGGTATCTGCCTCACCATCCGGTTATCAACCCCAAAAAACCCAATAAACTGAGGGTGGTTTTCGACTGTGCGGCCAAGTTCCAGGGCAAGTCGTTAAACGATCGCCTACTACAGGGGCCTGACTGGACCACACCAATGATCGATGTTCTGTGCCGTTTCAGAGTGGGTAAAGTGGCTTTGTCTGCCGACATTAGGGAAATGTTCCATCAGGTGAAGATTCCGGTAGGAGAACGAGATGCTTTGCGTTTCCTGTGGTGGGAAGGGAGCGACCGGGACAATGCAGTGGTGAATTATAGGATGACCGTCCACCCCTTCGGAGCCATATCGTCACCATTTTGTGCCAACTACGCCCTCCGAGAATCAGCGAACAAACATGGCGATCTGGTACATCGGACGGTGGTAGAAAGCGTCAGCAGGAACTTCTACGTCGACGACTACCTTGGGTCATTCGATGATGTGGAATCAGCTCTAGAGCAGTTCAGGGGTCTGACGAGATTGCTGGAAGAGGGTGGCTTCCATCTAACTAAATGGATGTCGAACGCTTCGGAAGTGCTGAAGGTCATCCCGTATCACGAAAAGGTCGAAAGGGTAAGAGATTTGGACGGCTCTCCACTTCCTATCGAGCGCACTTTAGGGATACAATGGGACGCGGAAACGGACGATTTTGTTTTCGAACTGAACGTTCCCGAGCTGCCAATAACCCGTCGTGGCATACTATCTGCCGTCTCAAGTTTGTTCGACCCGCTCGGTTTCGTCTCACCATGGCTGCTACCCGGAAAGATCTTGCTGCAGCGGCTGTGCCGTAAGAAAGTTGATTGGGACCAGTCACTGGACCGAGGGGACCGGCTGGACTGGGAGGAATTTTTGAACACCTTGAAGAAATTAGGGGACATAAGAATACCACGATGTTTGACTCCTGGCCATACGACACGGACTGGAGAACTACATGCCTTTTCCGATGCATCCGAAGTCGGTTATGGAGCTGTGGTGTACGGACGATGGTGCGCAGGAGATGGACAATATACCACGAGGATCCTGTTCGCCAAAGCCCGCGTTGCTCCACTGAAGTCGGTCTCAATCCCACGCCTCGAACTCAGCGCAGCCGTGTTGGCAGTCAGGGTGGTGCAAGCTGTGAAGAGATGTTTCGATCTCTACATTTGGTCGGTGAGCTTCTGGACGGATTCAACGATAGTACTTTACTACATTAACAACGTACGGAGCCGGTTTAGTACTTTCGTTGCTAACCGGCTCACGATTATCCACGATGAATCAGCCACGCACCAGTGGAGTCATGTCAGGTCTGGTGATAATCCGGCCGACCTGTGCTCCCGAGGTGCGAACAACTTCAGGCAACTGGACACGTGGACGAGAGGGCCGAACTTCCTGCAATTGCCCAAACAGGACTGGCCCGTGTTCGAATTAAAACCCCCTACGGAATTGGAACTGGAGATCAAAGGCGTAGTGATAGCAACCAACGTCGTCGAAGCGTCGCCCATTTTATCGCGACTGGTCAGGTTTTCTTCCTGGATGAAGACGCTTCGTTCGCTAGCTTGGTTAACCAGGTTCAAGATAAGTTTACTAGTCATGAAAGGGCTACGGCCCTCAGGTCGGATACCGGTCGGCCCGATAGGTCCCGATGAGCTACAAGCGGCAGAGTACGATATTTTCAGAATGATACAACGCGAGGCTTTCGCCCGAGAACTCAAGAGGGCGGAAGAAGTGGGGCTGACCAATGAAGACATGCCATCTCCAAGAGGCGAGCTGAAGCGTTTAAACCCCAAACTCATCAACGGACTGCTGCGGGTGGATGGTAGGCTGACCAACGCCCACCTGAACTTCGACACAAAGTATCCTATACTGCTGCCTGCGAGACAACCCGTAGTAGAGCTAATGATTCAACACGTCCACGCCGTGGAGGGACATGCCGGGGAAAGTCACGTGACGAGCGTCATCCGAAAGCGTCTTTGGTTGTTGAGAGGACGAGAGACTGTAAAACGCGTAATTCGACGGTGTGTGCAATGCAGGAGACGCAATGCCACAGCAGGCAAACAACTCATGGCCCCGCTACCGGAATGCAGGGTAACTACGGGCTGGTGGCCGTTCAGTGACACCGGGTTGGACTATTTCGGGCCCTTGTGGATCAAGTGCGGGAAAAGATTAGAAAAGCGATACGGATGTATCATGACGTGCATGAAATCACGTGCGGTGCACCTAGAAGTCGCACATTCGATGACGACCGATTCGTTTCTACGGGCCTTGCAAAGATTTATCAACCGAAGAGGCGTACAGGCCGACATATACTCAGATAATGGATCGAACTTTGTGGGCGCTCAACGGGAATTGCAGCGTTGGCACAAGAACATAAACAGGGACGAACTGCAGAATCGAACCGTGGCCTACGGCATACGCTGGCATTTCAACCCCCCACAGGCCAGTCACCGAGGCGGCATATGGGAACGCATGATCCGGTCCGCCAGACGGATATTGCTGTCAATCATGGAGCAGCAGCCGCCCGACGACGAGACCCTGAACACCGTCATGACTGAGGTGGAGCGAATCCTGAACAACCGCCCCCTGGTTCCAGTATTGAACGGCGACCCCACCCACCTGGCGCTCACCCCAAACGACTTATTGACGCTAAGGTCGAACGAGGGTTTCCAAGGGCCGGTAAACCTTCGTGGGAGCTACCTCCACGGGTGGAAGCAAGCGAACTATCTGGCCAAGGTTTTCTGGAGGCGATGGCTACGGGAGTACCTACCGGCTTTGCAGCCTCGACAGAAGTGGCTGGCCAAAACAAGACCATTCAAAGTTGGGGACGTGGTTATGATCGCCGACGAACGCGCACATTTCAGCGCTTGGTCTTTGGGAGTAGTTACGGAAACCATCAAAAGCACCGACGAAATGATAAGAACGGTGAAGGTGAAGACAGCTAACGGAGTGCTCTTTCGTGACATACGCAGTATTAACCTACTCGAGAGCGAAGACGGAGGAGCTGATAACCCTGTGGCCTAGTAAACCTTTTTCACACCAGTAATCGAGGTGGATAAAGAAACACCATATATACCACACAATCTCCGTCAAACACGTTAAGGTGCTCGCGGTCCTTTCGTTGACATTACAGAAGGTTCTTTCCGATATGTGGTGATGAGTGCGATTCCATTATACATCCCGATATATACACACATGCACGACGCACTCTACATCCCGTAAACCCATCATACATGTGACAGTGTTCTTTGTTCGCCTTTTGTTGACGCTGACGAATGCCCCTTGCATATGTGGAAGTAGCGGAGCTCAGGTCACACATGCACGCTACATTTACTCGTTTTCTTGCCACGCGGTCTTTTGTTGACATTGCAGAAAGTCATCCTTTGATGTGTAGTCATAACTGTGATTTCATTGTAACCCCGGCACACACACACACACACGCACACACACACACACACACACTCAAGCGCGTACATCCAGGACCGGACGGCCCCTTACGAGGACAACGTCTATGTGACCATTCACGCCCGCCATCGGTCATTTGGTCTTGTGGAAGATGTAGACTAGCCTCACGTCTATGTAGCCAATGGGTTAGGTGCGACCAGTAATAGAACGTCGACGACGAGCATTAGACGCGCGCACTGACAGCAGGGCCTAGGCAGGTAGGGAGAATCAGTACCTTTATACCGAACCTTTGACTCTGTTAAGGATCCAGGAGGATTTTGGTGGGCGGTGTAACAGCCGGTCGTGGAAAATCGCCCTTTTTCCCTCGCGATTCAGTGTTTTTTCCCAACATCACTCATTTCCATACACTATTGACTTGTCTTTACGAACTGCTTGTTTTTCTGGACCAATAGTTGTTTGTTCGCGCCCAGAGCGCTATTTTGGCACATCCTTGTTCAGGACCTGCGTGACGCACGTGCTGTCTGCTCACACGCTGCTATTCGGTTTCTCGTTGTTGAGACTTTGTGATCGTATTATTGAGGTTTGTATATTGTTTACGACATTGTTTATTTTAATAATCTAGTATCGTAGAATTATCACGGATAATCGCCTTCTGATTTCGGGATCCGTTGCGAATTTGGCTACGCATTGCTCAAACGTTCGTAACACAGGATAATCAGAACCGTACTACCCATTGCATCCAGCGAAGTGGGTAGTGGAGCGTGGGATACTACTCAGTGTTCCATCTTATTCATTCAACTTTAGTCTTCTGTCCCAAACCATATCTTTGGGTTTTACTGGTATTGTTGTTGTAATTTTCTTCAACTATTGTCAAACAGAGAGAGAGAGAGCGAGAGCGAGAAATGGATCAGATGTGTGATCGGTGGAATGTGTTCCTGAGTATGTGCATGTCGATGCTATTATTTTGTCCGTCTTACTGTCTTTGTGTGTGTATGTGTGTTAGTGTATATGGTCCTATTTTGTGTGCATAATGAGGGACACGCTTCCGAATGTTCATGATTGTTTAGTGCTATATTCGTTCGTTCGTTCGAGCCCAACTTCGGAGAGCGCAGAGGCGGCAAAAAGAGTATTATGACAGAAAGGCGTTTGGTGCCCCATTAAAAGCTGGCGATCTCGTGTGGCTCCATACGTCAGTACCCATCGGGGGGGACACCAACTAGATTTTCCGGGGGCTGGAAGGGACCCTTTCGTATTGAAAGGGTTGTTTCAGATGCATCCTGTGTCATTCGGAACGCGTCGCCGAATAGTAGTAACCCATCATTCGTTGTTCATTTCAATAAGCTGAAGCCGTTCGAGCAGGTAGCTCAGGGAATCAATCCAACCAGTGGGATTTCGCCGACCGATAGAAAGGGGGAAGAGCTGTGGCCCCGGGGACGGAGCCTTCTGGAGGGGAGAGCTGTGTAGTAGAAACTTCGGGAAGGTCGTACGAGTATGGCGAATTGAAGTAATGGATTTTCTCTTCCGTTTCAGTTGGTCGTATCAACCCTGTACAAGCAAAGGGAAAACTGGAAGAAGGTGAAGAAACCACCAATCTGGAAGACGGTGCAACAATCCAAGAGGATACGAGAGATACACCGAACGGAAAACGAACGAAACTCGACGGCTGTGCAGAAAGCTAACCGCGAGCGTGTACAATCGGCGAACGACCGAAAGTGAGTGATTTAAAACGAGGCCGACGGAAACCTCGGAAAAATCAGTCCAGTAAAACGTACGCAACCGGAGAACACTATGAGGTCGATGTCATACGTCAGAAAAGATCGTAGAGAAAATAGATCCAAAATGGTGCCCAGAAAATAGTCATTTTCTCAAAATGATCGAGGTCACTACACTTCTCCGTCTGTCCAGCCTCTTTTCTCCGTGGTCACAGCAGAAAGGTTTTCAAACCGAGGCCACGTACCTCACTAAGGATTAACATTTTTAGCTAAAGAGTTACTACTCTGTGGAATGCACTGCCGTAAGATGTTGTTCTCTCGCAGAACAAAACTATCTTCAAGAAAAAGTTAGACCTCTAGCTGGGTCTTTCCCAATAATTCCTTGTCAAAAAAGCGAAATCGATGTCTTTTATTGCATATATGTTCATGAATGTCGCACCCCCACTCCGCTTAGGGCACTTTCCACAGTGAGGCACTGCATGATGTTATTTGTTTTGTTTTCGCTGCCACCCGGCCCCCCCCCCAGCTTCATTTTACCCTCGTTTCAGCTCGGTGAATCCGACGGAAGATCAAAGATTTCCTTGAGAACCGAGACAATTGGGCTCAAAGCCTCGAACCCGTGTAGTACTTCAAGACTTCATGACAACTGACCCGAAATTGAATTAAATTGAGTTTTGTCTGACCTTGAGGGCGCCACACCGTGACATAGCGCAGCGTGGGGTGGAGTCTTGGATGTGTGGTTTGCATTGGTCGTTTGGAATTAGTGTGCGTGCGTTCGTTGCATTTCGTGCTGCTAGCGGTTGATCGTGGGTGGGAGATGTGGGTAAATTAGGAGTAAGGATTTTATGAAAGCAAGTTGTTCCGGCGGTGAGTTGTGCAATGAATTGATATTTCATTTTTCTGTTTTTCTTTACTTCGTTGTGACCCAAGCAACAGCTAAGTACCTACCGTATCCTGTGGGGTTCAGCCTGTGCACACCACACAGCAAAATTCCTTCTATCTCACTATTCCCCATCGTCCCAAGTCTCCTAGGCCCAACAGTATATATAGCGGGTCATATAGCTCACTGCCCGTACCTCATTGCCACATTGGTCTCATCTAGACCTTTGCACACATAGCACCCAGGAACACTCCTGGTCTGCTCAGACCTTTGGCCTGTCTCTGTCTAGTTGACTGACTTCCTGCTACCTTTTTACCTCCGCCATATATTTCTACTTATCATGCTATCCCGGCCCCCAACCAGTACTCGGAAAATCCGTATCGCTAAAGCTGGCAAATCCAAACGCACCCAACCCCTCCCAAAAACCAGGCCGTGCTCTGTCACCCTCGTTAACGTCGACGGTGAAGCTTCTAATAGTCCTAATGGCCTAAAGCAGAGTTTCGTCGAACTTAGTAACAAGGTCGAGCTGATTGGTGAAATCTTTTCAAAGGTTTCACCCCTGGCTACTCTCCTTGACCCTGTAGCCGCTACATCGCCCAAGAACTTGGTTTCGGTGGGACACCTCCTCGACTCCGTGTCCACTGAAATATACCACCGCATTGCCAACTCCAAGCACGCAGTGGTTTTTAATGTTCCAGACCGCTTACCACTTTCCTTGGCCAAACACAACATACTAAGTTCGTGCAACATGGCTCACTACAGATGCCATTGCAGGAGGCTACGTAAAAAGTCCCAGCGACATAGTTGCCCCCTGCTATTCCAATTCACGGACGATCTAACAGCTACAGAGTTCATTAGCAACAAGTCGACGATTGCTGCACTTTCGCCGTATAAGGATATCAAGATATTCTCTGATAAAACCCCCTCCAACGGGAAATACTTCGTTCGTTGAGAAATAACTCCGCCTTGCCCATGCAGACTGACCCCACTGTAACCGACATGGTTACCCAATGCCCCTCTGTCAAGAAGTCAAAGGCGTGCCCAGCGCCTCGCCCTGCCCGCCTGCAAACTGTCGACTTAGATATGTCTAACTCCCCACCCCGGTTCCGCTTCCACTCAAACGCCCTTTTTTACCATCTCCCCCAGTAGCCTCTACTAGCAGTAGCTCTCGCTCCCCGACCACAGGCCCCAAGCGGCACTCCACTTCAGTATTAAAGCCGCGCTCCCCCGTCATAATCTCTGAGCCAAAACAAGACTCTGGTACAACCAACAGCCCCCGCCGTACTACTTCCAATCCGTCCTCTGAGCCGTTGACAAGTGTTGTCACCCGCCGCTCTCGTTCTAACGACTCTACGAACTACCCACCATCTGCTAGCTCAGCCGCGACACTTCGTTTCTATCCTCATAAGTGCCGCTCTAATCCCCCCATAAGCCTACCTGGTACTCCTACCAGGTCCGCACTTGCCCAACTAATCACCTTACCTATTACCCCCCACTCTCAATCGGCTTCTGCCTATAGCGTACTCTCGGATCCTCCAGGTGATAACCAACTGGGCCACCATCCGGATCCGGATCCGTCTAACGCCATCGTCCCTTTGAGTAAGAGTGACCTTCAGGGCCTTGCCAGTGCCACTCACCCTTCCACTGCCTCGCACCCCCTTCCCCTGTCCTTCCCCCTCTCTGATCGCATGGGTTACACCAACCCTCCATCTCCGTTGCTACCGTATATCCCCCCTACGCCCCAGACACCAACCCCCCATACTATAGCCCCAGCATGCTTCCGCTTTTCCCCCCTGCTCACCTCCACCAACCCTCATCCTACCCTGAAGTACCACGTACATACCCTAGCAGATACTCTAGGTTCGTACCTGTAGCCCGCCTCCTCGCCCCACCCTCCCACTTACCGGCTCCCCTGCCCCTCATGAGCCTCCAAACCTTTCCAAATTTCGCCACTCCCTTCCCGCCCCCCACCTCACACTACGTCCCAGTCACTCTCCCACATGCCTTCACCCCATACCGACTTACCGGCCTTATACTGACTCTGCCCAACAGGTAGGTTACCTGCAGCCAAGATCTCGTTTTTTTCCTGACCGGTGCCCTCCGCACCCGTGGCCATATGGCTAGTCGCCCTATGGACCATATCCATAATCTTTCACAGGCTCATATCACTGTTCGCTCCCCACTCGAGGCCATGCCACTCAGCACCTTACACCACGCACTCCCCCCTGTCCACCCCGCTTCGACAGATATTCTTAACCTCTCACTTTGCCATTTGGTGCCACCTTCCTCTGCACCGTGTGACACCCCTCCGGCCCACATCGACGGTGTGCTGCACCGTATTGATCACCCACAGCGATCGGCTGCGCCTAATGCTAACGCTTCTCCTACTTTCCGTCCCCCACCCAACACTGCCTGCCTTCCCCCTTCTACCGACGCTCTATCTCCATTGAGACCCAACTCCTATCGCCACAGCGATCCCAATAGTCCTGCACCTGGCATCCATGCTTTGCGCACACCGACACTGAACTCATTACTACTAGTTCTTATTAACGCTCGCTCAATAATTAGAAAAATATCGCACCTGCGATCTTTGGCATTTACGTCAAACGCTGACATTATACTAATAACTGAATCCTGGCTGTCAGATGATGCTTCGCTTGACCTTGTTCGCATACCTGGGTATCAATGCTTCTCGAACACCCGCCAGTCCAGGCGGGGAGGGGGCTGTTTAGCCTTTGTCAAATGCACTATCCACGCTAGTGTTATCGACCACCCCCCTCTTCTCCTTATTGAGGATTCGTTATGGCTATCCATTCACGCCTCCGGCCAGAACCTCCTCCTTGGCTGCGTCTACGTCCCCCCGGGTCTGGAGCCTGCAAAAATTGACTCTGCCGTGGATGTCTTCAATGCTGCGCTTGACTACCCTGCCAGTGCAAAAATTATTGCGGGTGACTTTAACTTTCCTTCAATTTGCTGGTCCTCCCAAACTAGCCCTCCCGCCCTCTCCACCTTCCTTTCTTGTGTCCGTCTTGGTGGATGGACCCAACATGTCTCCTGCCCTACTAGGGGGAACAACATCTTGGACCTAGTATTCTCCATCGATGTTCCTGATATGATCACCCAGATTACTGATCACTTCCCGGGTAGTGACCACCGTATTGTCAGGTGCAAGTTCAGCTGTTCTCATCCGATGCAATCCTCTCCCCCTGTTCTGACTTCCTACCGTTCCTGTAACTGGCCCCTAGTGCCAATGATAATCCGATCCCTTAACTGGGACACATTTTTTCTTTCATCCGATCCCCTCACTGTCGTGAACTCTCTCTACTCCAACCTCCTACACTGCCTAAATACTGCCAACCCATGTGTCGACCCACGCCCCGATTCCAGCACCTCACGCCTGTCACTTTTCGAGCGTAAGCTGTCTAAGCTGCAACTTACCTTCGCTAGATCACACGACTTTACAATTCTCCTGCGCATAAACCAGCTACAACTGAGGCTGCGTTGCATGGTCAATTCGCATCTGAGAAGGCAAGAGGCCATCGCCCTAGCACACCCAAACAAAACTGGCTACCTGTCCAACCTGCTTAGTAAAAGGTCCAATCAATCCAATCATATCTCGCCCAAGTTCCTCATCTGCGGCTCATCTACCGCTCATACTCCTGCATCTATTTCTGAGGCCTTCAATGAGCATTTTTCTTCCTCCCTCATAAGCTGTCCTGGTATTCCCCCTCCTACAATCCAGCCCTGCTCCCCTGCCTCTCTTTCATCGATTCCCTTCACCCATCTAGAAATTGAAAAATCAGTTTCGTCTTTTAAACCTTCCTCGAAACCGGGACCAGATGATCTCCCACCGGCCCTCCTCCGTTTCGGTGGTCCTGACCTCCCTTTATTGTTACTTAATATGTATACCACCTCCATGATTCACAATTTCGTCCCGCCTCAATGGAAATCCTCTGTTATAGTTCCCCGCTTCAAAAAGGGCGTATTACACGACCCTGATAACTATCGGCCAATCAATCACACCCCAGTAGTCTGCAAAATTATGGAGAGAATTATCAAAAGACACATTGTCCAGTACCTCTTATCTAACAACCTGCTGAACCCTGGTCAGCATGGTTTCTTGAACTCCCGGTCCTGCTCTTCCTGCCAGCTTGACTTTCTCAATGTCCTATCGTCTGCTGCCGACGCCGGCAACTCTGTAATTGTCCTGTACCTCGACATGTCTAAGGCTTTTGACCGTGTTCCCCATATTCATCTGTTGGCCATAATCCGATCTCTCGGTATTACTGACCCTCTCCTCTCCTGGCTATCCTCCTATCTCTCTAACAGATCACAAGCCGTGCTCGTCGACGGCCACCTATCTTCCGCCAAACCAATTACTAGCGGCGTCATCCAAGGCAGTGTCCTAGGCCCATTACTATTCCTTATTTATATCAATGACATTTTCTCTTCTATTCGACACGGCACTCCTTTCCTCTTTGCCGACGATATAAAAATAGTGTACTCTTTCCTCCCTAGTGACCTATCCGTGACTCTATGCAACATATCGCATGACTTACTCGTTCTCCAAACTTGGTGCGTCTCGTGGTTCATGAAATTCTCTGCGGAGAAAAGCTTCCTCCTACCGTACAAGTGCACCGTACCACCCGGCCAAATTTGTCTGGACGGTCTGCCCATCCCCATACAGCCCATGGTTACCGATCTTGGCGTGCGCTACTCTTGTTCCTTTAACTTCTCAGAACAGGCATCATTCCAAATCGCTAAGGCTAAGAGAACCCTAGGCCTGATCAATCGGTGTTTCCTAATACCGGCCAGTCGCCTCTCCATGTATCTCTCACACGTGAGACCGCTCCTAGAATATTGTCCCATTACCTCCAGCCTCTGGCCACGTTCCTCCATTGTATCTCTTGAGAACGTTCAGCGTACCTTCACCAAAAGGCTGTTGGGCATATCCCTAGCTCTAACATACCGCCAGCGCTGTGAGCTCCTACAAATTGAGCCTCTATGGATTCGTCGCATGAGGCTCAACCTGATTTTCCTCTTTAAGCTAATCCATAACCTGGCCTACACCTCTTATCCCATTTCATTCGCTGCGCCCTGCTCCTACCCCATCCGGCACCGTGCCTTCTCTCTCACTGTCCCTCATTCTAATCTCTGTCTGAAGTCCCGATTCTTTCTGTCAGCCTATTCCAAAATCTGGAATAAGCTGCCCCTTAGCTTACGCAGTGCCTTCTCAATGTTCGCTTTTAGGCGCGCACTTTTGTCATACTTAACAGTCCCCAATGCTATATTGCTCACCAATGAGCTCGTCTCCGCCGACCTGGCCTTTGAAAGAGGTCTCACACTGTAACTCTACTACCTCTGCGTCACAAGCCACTAGGTACACCCCGCGAACTAAGGCCATTGCCTTCACTGATCCACAGCGATCCTACCGCCTGTCATCATAAGGTAACCTAATTGCTCGCCTACGTTCATCTCTTATCCATCATATTCACTTTTTTTCTCCTCAGTATCCGTTGATTCTCAGCTGGGGCACACCCAGACTGCGCTTCTCTATCCCTTTTCCCTCTCCAGTGATCCCCGCTGACGGCCAACCACTTCGGGCACCATAATTACCATCTCCCTGGCAGGTGCATCTGGATAATATTGCTACACGGTCGTCTACCACTTGCTGTTTCCGTTGGCTCTTCTGTCCATGGTCTCACGGCTTGGTCAATTGTTCCTGGTTCACGCACCCCCATCGCGGTCGTTTTGTCCCCTGTACAATTATCCATGATCACTCGTGCCACTCCCAACAGTGCGGGGCGCGGTCAGATCCACCGCTATGGCCGGCGCACATCGGGCGTGCAGGCCGTCTGCAACGATGTGCGAGCGCAACTAGACTGGTGGATCACACCTCCTGCGTTCACTTCACGAAGTGTTTTTCAGGTTGGGTGCCCAGCGCACGGCCAGTCCCACCCACTAGCACCGGTTGCGGGTGGCATGCCCTAACTTTTCTTGAACTACCGAATCCAATGCCGTCGGTTGAAAATTGCATGCTCCTCATCGTTTTTCCGCCACAGCTTGTTCACCTAGAGCTCTTATCATCTGTCTCCACTTCCCGTCTTTGTCGCCCTACCACGGTATGCACACCTTCCCGTTTTGTCCTCCATCCTATTGCCTCTCTCTACATCAACTTTCACTGCTTTGAGTCACTATCGTCCTAACCACTCTTCTCTGTCGACGCTCGCCAATAACTCTTTTCCCACCTGCCGTCATTGCTGGCTTCTATCATCTATGCGCTTGGTGTTACCCTCTGCTCAGATCGCCCATTGATAGCTTCCTTAAAACCTGTCGCCCTGTTAATCCTTCCTCGTGCCCCATGCCATGATGCACCAACCGCACCCGCACTCATGCCCAATCCGCATATTAGAAATTGCCGCTCCAAACTTCGCATCCTTTACAGTCGTATTTATTATCTAATCACCACCACCATATCTTCCTTACTTGGCCCCGCGATTCCTCTGCGGTTCTTTCCAGTGTCCTGATTAGTATCCACCTGTTCAATTGTCTGCCGGCACACAGCTCTCCAGCTCCATTGCCCCAACTCGTTTGCGCGTTCGTTTTTTTGTGGCCTTTTTGCTCTATTACTGGTCCACTTATCTCGGGGCTTCCCGCTTCCTTGTCCGCCTCCTTCGTGTTTCATCTGCAGTAAAATGATCTGATTGGTGATTTCTTACCTGTGTCTCCTCGGTCATTGCTTTCATCCCTTGATCCGTTTATTGCTCGCTACAGGCATTTCTCTGTACCTTCCAGTGTGGTCCGCTTTTCCATGTTCCACCATTGTAATGACAATGTTACGTCGTGACGTTCTTTTACAGTTCCAAATTGTTTGACCTGTCACTACCTGATTCCTCTGGTCCGTCACCACATGTCGCACCTGCATTGATCAAATAATTAGACCTATTCTTACCTGTTTTCCTTGATCCTCTTTTCCATCTTCACTCTTCCATGAACTGCTCCTAACAGTCTTCATCACTTATGTGCTTCCACGTTCCATTTTTCTCTCCGTTGGGCTGCCACGTGCACTTGTCATGAAGTTAATCCACCACGAAATTCCAAAGTTGATCCTACAACCAATTGATCTAACATTACCTACTCCTCCTATTGACTGATAATTTCTTTCTAGGACTCCATTGTTATTGCTCCTGCTTCTCTTAAACCTATACATATATATACAGTTAATCTATATATATATATATATATATATATATATATATAAACTTACGCATATATATCTATGTGCACGCGCTCTGCATCTTGCAGTTCCTCACCGGCCATTTCTCTTGCTATCATCCCAACGACCGTCATCATAGGCATCCATCAACTCTACATCTGTGCCTCATATCTACCGTATCCAATCCTTCTAAATCGTTTTTGTCATCTGATCATCCCTCTACGTCTTGCATTGCTCGCTGCCTGTTTTACGGTGAGTTTTGTGTCCTGTCCGCCGACAATTCACTGCAAAGTACCAATGCTTCATTGTCATCTAATCCACTGCAATGCACCTCACCTTTTTCTCCATCGTTCCACGCTACTGCAATTCTTTATACCGATTTCCAGCCTTTCTCATGTTTACCAGTCTGCCTCCATATGTAACCGCCCGGGACCAGCCATTCAGTCCACCTGACCTTGAATTTCAAATTCACCGGGCGTCCGTTCAAATATGCTCTTCAGCTCATTTAAACTCCACACAATTTCTATGGTGTGCATACGTTTATACTATTTTCATCCTAAGTTATTCACAATTCGGAGCCTTTTTACCCAATATTTTAATGAGAGTCTCCATATTTCCATGAATTATATATGTCCATTCCATCACCTGTATCTACATGATCATGCACATGGCATGCTTCGGGCGCTTCCGAAATAAACCATTATTATTATTATTATTATTATTATTATTATTATTAGTGCGCGTTGAGCATGTCCCGTGGATTCGAACAAGCAGAAAACGTCGTCTGAGTAATCTAGGTCACAATACTTTTCACTTTTTCCCAGTTCGACGACCACATCCGGGAGATCTCCAAGTGCATTCTCGATTATCTCGTCTCTGACAAAGTTAACCAAGAATGGAGAAATGGGACATCCCTGTCGTATACTGTTCGTCGTTTCGAACAAACTGGATAGTTCAACAAACCCTTGCGCGGCTAGAAGTATGAGAGTACAACAACCTCTGTAGATTCACAAACTTCTGAGGCATGCCTTTCCGGTGAAGAGCACTAAATAGTACCGTCCGGTCAACTGAATCGAAGGCACCTTTCAGGTTGAGGAAAACCATTACTGTCGGTTGACGGTGTGCTTGACGCACCTCCAGTAATTGACGAAGAGTGAAAATCTGATCGATGCATCCTTGACCTGGGCGGAATCCAGGCTGCTGTTCGCGGGCATTCCTCTCGCGAGCCGGCGTAAGATGGCGCAGCAAAATCGAGGGTAATACCTTCGTGATCATCGGAATTAAGCTAATCCCACGATGGTTACTACAGTGATTGCATATTCCCTTCTTGAAGATGGGGTCAATCAATGACTCGTTCCATATTAACGAATTACGCTCCTCGTTCTGAATGTCACGGAGCAAGGTCGTAAGTGATTTTATCAATGCACCACCACACATTTTGAAAAGAACTTGAGGGAGTCCGTCGAGACCGGTTGCTCTCTTTCGCTTTAGTAATCGAATACATGACTCTACTTTTGATTCCGATGGGGGTTCAAGTGATACCACCCAAGGAATCGCAGTTGTTAACACAGTAGCAACTACATTAACGCGCGGTCAGCTAAGCTGCTCCTTGAAGCATTCGGCCCAACGGTCCAGCCCTTGCTCTTTGCCATGAATGGGTTCTCCATTTCTATCGCATAGCGTTTTACAGACAGGGGTTCGTCGTCCACCGGTGTCGCAAATAAGTTTGACCAGTCTTTGACTGTTACCTGAAGCAACTTCTATTTCCATTTCTTCGGCTACCTTGACTCATCAATTTTTGCGATCATTCTTAAGGCTTTTCGTAACTTGCTTCTGTAGATGTCTTCGTATCTTATTCATCTCCTCACGGTTCGAGAGCTGACGTTTTTGCTATATTAGACTGATCGACTTTTGTGAAATCCAGTGTCTTTGATGGACATCGGATCTAGAACCACATGCGAAACCTGCTGCAACGTGCATTAACTGTTTGATATGGGCCTAATACTCATCTACATTGCCGTTCATCGTGACAGTACCTGTCCAACATGTCCAATGAACTGACCGACTACAAAGAATTCCATACCGAATCGGTCGTCGCACAGGATAATCAGAACCGTACTACCCATTGCATCCAGCGAAGTGGGTAGTGGAGCGTGGGCTACTACTCAGTGTTCCATCTTATTCATTCAACTTTAGTCTTCTGTCCCAAACCATATCTTTGGGTTTTACTGGTATTGTTGTTGTAATTTTCTTCAACTATTGTCAAACAGAGAGAGAGAGAGCGAGAGCGAGAAATGGATCAGATGTGTGATCGGTGGAATGTGTTCCTGAGTATGTGCATGTCGATGCTATTATTTTGTCCGTCTTACTGTCTTTGTGTGTGTATGTGTGTTAGTGTATATGGTCCTATTTTGTGTGCATAATGAGGGACACGCTTCCGAATGTTCATGATTGTTTAGTGCTATATTCGTTCGTTCGTTCGAGCCCAACTTCGGAGAGCGCAGAGGCGGCAAAAAGAGTATTATGACAGAAAGGCGTTTGGTGCCCCATTAAAAGCTGGCGATCTCGTGTGGCTCCATACGTCAGTACCCATCGGGGGGGACACCAACTAGATTTTCCGGGGGCTGGAAGGGACCCTTTCGTATTGAAAGGGTTGTTTCAGATGCATCCTGTGTCATTCGGAACGCGTCGCCGAATAGTAGTAACCCATCATTCGTTGTTCATTTCAATAAGCTGAAGCCGTTCGAGCAGGTAGCTCAGGGAATCAATCCAACCAGTGGGATTTCGCCGACCGATAGAAAGGGGGAAGAGCTGTGGCCCCGGGGACGGAGCCTTCTGGAGGGGAGAGCTGTGTAGTAGAAACTTCGGGAAGGTCGTACGAGTATGGCGAATTGAAGTAATGGATTTTCTCTTCCGTTTCAGTTGGTCGTATCAACCTTGTACAAGCAAAGGGAAAACTGGAAGAAGGTGAAGAAACCACCAATCTGGAAGACGGTGCAACAATCCAAGAGGATACGAGAGATACACCGAACGGAAAACGAACGAAACTCGACGGCTGTGCAGAAAGCTAACCGCGAGCGTGTACAATCGGCGAACGACCGAAAGTGAGTGATTTAAAACGAGGCCGACGGAAACCTCGGAAAAATCAGTCCAGTAAAACGTACGCAACCGGAGAACACTATGAGGTCGATGTCATACGTCAGAAAAGATCGTAGAGAAAATAGATCCAAAATGGTGCCCAGAAAATAGTCATTTTCTCAAAATGATCGAGGTCACTACACTTCTCCGTCTGTCCAGCCTCTTTTCTCCGTGGTCACAGCAGAAAGGTTTTCAAACCGAGGCCACGTACCTCACTAAGGATTAACATTTTTAGCTAAAGAGTTACTACTCTGTGGAATGCACTGCCGTAAGATGTTGTTCTCTCGCAGAACAAAACTATCTTCAAGAAAAAGTTAGACCTCTAGCTGGGTCTTTCCCAATAATTCCTTGTCAAAAAAGCGAAATCGATGTATTTTATTGCATATATGTTCATGAATGTCGCACCCCCACTCCGCTTAGGGCACTTTCCACAGTGAGGCACTGCATGATGTTATTTGTTTTGTTTTCGCTGCCACCCGGCCCCCCCCCCAGCTTCATTTTACCCTCGTTTCAGCTCGGTGAATCCGACGGAAGATCAAAGATTTCCTTGAGAACCGAGACAATTGGGCTCAAAGCCTCGAACCCGTGTAGTACTTCAAGACTTCATGACAACTGACCCGAAATTGAATTAAATTGAGTTTTGTCTGACCTTGAGGGCGCCACACCGTGACATAGCGCAGCGTGGGGTGGAGTCTTGGATGTGTGGTTTGCATTGGTCGTTTGGAATTAGTGTGCGTGCGTTCGTTGCATTTCGTGCTGCTAGCGGTTGATCGTGGGTGGGAGATGTGGGTAAATTAGGAGTAAGGATTTTATGAAAGCAAGTTGTTCCGGCGGTGAGTTGTGCAATGAATTGATATTTCATTTTTCTGTTTTTCTTTACTTCGTTTTGTTTGTTTCGTTTTCTCTGGTAATGTTACGACGAGACCGCACCTTAACGTCTTTATCATCACCATGGTACAGCGGTAAACAGTAGGACAAGCTCCACTCGTCACTGCCTTTCTCACCATACTGCAAGCTGAATTAGAAAGTATGAATAAACAAGATAGATAGGGAGTGAACCTACACGGGTGGTAAAAGAAAAGAATGCCCTAGTAGTTAAAACACGGAATACACAGTCCAACTATACAAGCGCACATCGGTCAATCAATCTGATGTAACAGAAAGTGACGACACGATCGCTACTGTTCACGGTTCGTTGTCATACCCTTCAGTGTCTCCAGGTAACTGTTTGACGGATCTTTTGGACCCCAACCAAGGAGAAGTGAGGCATCTAATTATCCTAAGTTCGCTGTACGTTTTCTCATTCCTCGTTGCCAAGTTATTTGTTGACCTCCACTTGGTTTCTTCCGCTCCTGAGAAGGAACGGAGAATAGTACATGGTATGGAAGGCGTGTTCGCCATTCGGACCACGTGCCCCAACCAATGGAGTTTACTAATCCTGATCGCTGAAATAGTATTCAGTACTCGATATGTGACCTCAGTATTGCTCACTCGGTGGTTCCATCCAATCTTAGCGATATTACACAAACATTGATGGTCGAAAACCTCAAGACGACGAATGTCCTCCGAACGCACACCCCGGGTCTTGCAACCATACAACAGAACAATGCACCGCGGCACAGCATACACGACCTTTCAACTTCAGTGAAATATCAGCTCGGCGCCACAAGTGCTTCAGTCCAGCGTACGCCGCTCGAGCCTT
This sequence comes from Fasciola hepatica, assembly GCA_948099385.1. Taxonomy (NCBI): domain Eukaryota; kingdom Metazoa; phylum Platyhelminthes; class Trematoda; order Plagiorchiida; family Fasciolidae; genus Fasciola; species Fasciola hepatica. Next base: position 17,374,751 of record CANUEZ040000067.1, read on the forward strand.
AGATATGCGTGTGCTCACATCTAATACAGTGCTCCCATTCGTCGTTATGCTGCTGCCGAGGTAAGTGAAGCGGTCCACAATTGCCAGCACTTCTCCATCGAGCGTCAAGCTCGGAATCGTTGACGTTCAGTCTTGTAACATCACTTTACACTTCGAAGGTGCAAAGCCCATGCCAGATGGAGCTATAGCTCTTGTGAGTCTATCTAGTGCGCGTTGAGCATGTCCCGTGGATTCGAACAAGCAGAAAACGTCGTCTGAGTAATCTAGGTCACAATACTTTTCACTTTTTCCCAGTTCGACGACCACGTCCGGGAGATCTCCAAGTGCATTCTCGATTATCTCGTCTCTGACAAAGTTAACCAAGAATGGAGAAATGGGACATCCCTGTCGTATACTGTTCGTCGTTTCGAACAAACTGGATAGTTCAACAAACCCTTGCGCGGCTAGAAGTATGAGAGTACAACAACCTCTGTAGATTCACAAACTTCTGAGGCATGCCTTTCCGGTGAAGAGCACTAAATAGTACCGTCCGGTCAACTGAATCGAAGGCACCTTTCAGGTTGAGGAAAACCATTACTGTCGGTTGACGGTGTGCTTGACGCACCTCCAGTAATTGACGAAGAGTGAAAATCTGATCGATGCATCCTTGACCTGGGCGGAATCCAGGCTGCTGTTCGCGGGCATTCCTCTCGCGAGCCGGCGTAAGATGGCGCAGCAAAATCGAGGGTAATACCTTCGTGATCATCGGAATTAAGCTAATCCCACGATGGTTACTACAGTGATTGCATATTCCCTTCTTGAAGATGGGGTCAATCAATGACTCGTTCCATATTAACGAATTACGCTCCTCGTTCTGAATGTCACGGAGCAAGGTCGTAAGTGATTTTATCAATGCACCACCACACATTTTGAAAAGAACTTGAGGGAGTCCGTCGAGACCGGTTGCTCTCTTTCGCTTTAGTAATCGAATACATGACTCTACTTTTGATTCCGATGGGGGTTCAAGTGATACCACCCAAGGAATCGCAGTTGTTAACACAGTAGCAACTACATTAACGCGCGGTCAGCTAAGCTGCTCCTTGAAGCATTCGGCCCAACGGTCCAGCCCTTGCTCTTTGCCATGAATGGGTTCTCCATTTCTATCGCATAGCGTTTTACAGACAGGGGTTCGTCGTCCACCGGTGTCGCAAATAAGTTTGACCAGTCTTTGACTGTTACCTGAAGCAACTTCTATTTCCATTTCTTCGGCTACCTTGACTCATCAATTTTTGCGATCATTCTTAAGGCTTTTCGTAACTTGCTTCTGTAGATGTCTTCGTATCTTATTCATCTCCTCACGGTTCGAGAGCTGACGTTTTTGCTATATTAGACTGATCGACTTTTGTGAAATCCAGTGTCTTTGATGGACATCGGATCTAGAACCACATGCGAAACCTGCTGCAACGTGCATTAACTGTTTGATATGGGCCTAATACTCATCTACATTGCCGTTCATCGTGACAGTACCTGTCCAACATGTCCAATGAACTGACCGACTACAAAGAATTCCATACCGAATCGGTCGTCGCACAGGATAATCAGAACCGTACTACCCATTGCATCCAGCGAAGTGGGTAGTGGAGCGTGGGCTACTACTCAGTGTTCCATCTTATTCATTCAACTTTAGTCTTCTGTCCCAAACCATATCTTTGGGTTTTACTGGTATTGTTGTTGTAATTTTCTTCAACTATTGTCAAACAGAGAGAGAGAGAGCGAGAGCGAGAAATGGATCAGATGTGTGATCGGTGGAATGTGTTCCTGAGTATGTGCATGTCGATGCTATTATTTTGTCCGTCTTACTGTCTTTGTGTGTGTATGTGTGTTAGTGTATATGGTCCTATTTTGTGTGCATAATGAGGGACACGCTTCCGAATGTTCATGATTGTTTAGTGCTATATTCGTTCGTTCGTTCGAGCCCAACTTCGGAGAGCGCAGAGGCGGCAAAAAGAGTATTATGACAGAAAGGCGTTTGGTGCCCCATTAAAAGCTGGCGATCTCGTGTGGCTCCATACGTCAGTACCCATCGGGGGGGACACCAACTAGATTTTCCGGGGGCTGGAAGGGACCCTTTCGTATTGAAAGGGTTGTTTCAGATGCATCCTGTGTCATTCGGAACGCGTCGCCGAATAGTAGTAACCCATCATTCGTTGTTCATTTCAATAAGCTGAAGCCGTTCGAGCAGGTAGCTCAGGGAATCAATCCAACCAGTGGGATTTCGCCGACCGATAGAAAGGGGGAAGAGCTGTGGCCCCGGGGACGGAGCCTTCTGGAGGGGAGAGCTGTGTAGTAGAAACTTCGGGAAGGTCGTACGAGTATGGCGAATTGAAGTAATGGATTTTCTCTTCCGTTTCAGTTGGTCGTATCAACCTTGTACAAGCAAAGGGAAAACTGGAAGAAGGTGAAGAAACCACCAATCTGGAAGACGGTGCAACAATCCAAGAGGATACGAGAGATACACCGAACGGAAAACGAACGAAACTCGACGGCTGTGCAGAAAGCTAACCGCGAGCGTGTACAATCGGCGAACGACCGAAAGTGAGTGATTTAAAACGAGGCCGACGGAAACCTCGGAAAAATCAGTCCAGTAAAACGTACGCAACCGGAGAACACTATGAGGTCGATGTCATACGTCAGAAAAGATCGTAGAGAAAATAGATCCAAAATGGTGCCCAGAAAATAGTCATTTTCTCAAAATGATCGAGGTCACTACACTTCTCCGTCTGTCCAGCCTCTTTTCTCCGTGGTCACAGCAGAAAGGTTTTCAAACCGAGGCCACGTACCTCACTAAGGATTAACATTTTTAGCTAAAGAGTTACTACTCTGTGGAATGCACTGCCGTAAGATGTTGTTCTCTCGCAGAACAAAACTATCTTCAAGAAAAAGTTAGACCTCTAGCTGGGTCTTTCCCAATAATTCCTTGTCAAAAAAGCGAAATCGATGTCTTTTATTGCATATATGTTCATGAATGTCGCACCCCCACTCCGCTTAGGGCACTTTCCACAGTGAGGCACTGCATGATGTTATTTGTTTTGTTTTCGCTGCCACCCGGCCCCCCCCAGCTTCATTTTACCCTCGTTTCAGCTCGGTGAATCCGACGGAAGATCAAAGATTTCCTTGAGAACCGAGACAATTGGGCTCAAAGCCTCGAACCCGTGTAGTACTTCAAGACTTCATGACAACTGACCCGAAATTGAATTAAATTGAGTTTTGTCTGACCTTGAGGGCGCCACACCGTGACATAGCGCAGCGTGGGGTGGAGTCTTGGATGTGTGGTTTGCATTGGTCGTTTGGAATTAGTGTGCGTGCGTTCGTTGCATTTCGTGCTGCTAGCGGTTGATCGTGGGTGGGAGATGTGGGTAAATTAGGAGTAAGGATTTTATGAAAGCAAGTTGTTCCGGCGGTGAGTTGTGCAATGAATTGATATTTCATTTTTCTGTTTTTCTTTACTTCGTTTTGTTTGTTTCGTTTTCTCTGGTAATGTTACGACGAGACCGCACCTTAACGTCTTTATCATCACCATGGTACAGCGGTAAACAGTAGGACAAGCTCCACTCGTCACTGCCTTTCTCACCATACTGCAAGCTGAATTAGAAAGTATGAATAAACAAGATAGATAGGGAGTGAACCTACACGGGTGGTAAAAGAAAAGAATGCCCTAGTAGTTAAAACACGGAATACACAGTGCAACTATACAAGCGCACATCGATCAATCAATCTGATGTAACAGAAAGTGACGACACGATCGCTACTGTTCACGGTTCGTTGTCATACCCTTCAGTGTCTCCAGGTAACTGTTTGACGGATCTTTTGGACCCCAACCAAGGAGAAGTGAGGCATCTAATTATCCTAAGTTCGCTGTACGTTTTCTCATTCCTCGTTGCCAAGTTATTTGTTGACCTCCACTTGGTTTCTTCCGCTCCTGAGAAGGAACGGAGAATAGTACATGGTATGGAAGGCGTGTTCGCCATTCGGACCACGTGCCCCAACCAATGGAGTTTACTAATCCTGATCGCTGAAATAGTATTCAGTACTCGATATGTGACCTCAGTATTGCTCACTCGGTGGTTCCATCCAATCTTAGCGATATTACACAAACATTGATGGTCGAAAACCTCAAGACGACGAATGTCCTCCGAACGCACACCCCGGGTCTTGCAACCATACAACAGAACAATGCACCGCGGCACAGCATACACGACCTTTCAACTTCAGTGAAATATCAGCTCGGCGCCACAAGTGCTTCAGTCCAGCGTACGCCGCTCGAGCCTTAGATATGCGTGTGCTCACATCTAATACAGTGCTCCCATTCGTCGTTATGCTGCTGCCGAGGTAAGTGAAGCGGTCCACAATTGCCAGCACTTCTCCATCGAGCGTCAAGCTCGGAATCGTTGACGTTCAGTCTTGTAACATCACTTTACACTTCGAAGGTGCAAAGCCCATGCCAGATGGAGCTATAGCTCTTGTGAGTCTATCTAGTGCGCGTTGAGCATGTCCCGTGGATTCGAACAAGCAGAAAACGTCGTCTGAGTAATCTAGGTCACAATACTTTTCACTTTTTCCCAGTTCGACGACCACGTCCGGGAGATCTCCAAGTGCATTCTCGATTATCTCGTCTCTGACAAAGTTAACCAAGAATGGAGAAATGGGACATCCCTGTCGTATACTGTTCGTCGTTTCGAACAAACTGGATAGTTCAACAAACCCTTGCGCGGCTAGAAGTATGAGAGTACAACAACCTCTGTAGATTCACAAACTTCTGAGGCATGCCTTTCCGGTGAAGAGCACTAAATAGTACCGTCCGGTCAACTGAATCGAAGGCACCTTTCAGGTTGAGGAAAACCATTACTGTCGGTTGACGGTGTGCTTGACGCACCTCCAGTAATTGACGAAGAGTGAAAATCTGATCGATGCATCCTTGACCTGGGCGGAATCCAGGCTGCTGTTCGCGGGCATTCCTCTCGCGAGCCGGCGTAAGATGGCGCAGCAAAATCGAGGGTAATACCTTCGTGATCATCGGAATTAAGCTAATCCCACGATGGTTACTACAGTGATTGCATATTCCCTTCTTGAAGATGGGGTCAATCAATGACTCGTTCCATATTAACGAATTACGCTCCTCGTTCTGAATGTCACGGAGCAAGGTCGTAAGTGATTTTATCAATGCACCACCACACATTTTGAAAAGAACTTGAGGGAGTCCGTCGAGACCGGTTGCTCTCTTTCGCTTTAGTAATCGAATACATGACTCTACTTTTGATTCCGATGGGGGTTCAAGTGATACCACCCAAGGAATCGCAGTTGTTAACACAGTAGCAACTACATTAACGCGCGGTCAGCTAAGCTGCTCCTTGAAGCATTCGGCCCAACGGTCCAGCCCTTGCTCTTTGCCATGAATGGGTTCTCCATTTCTATCGCATAGCGTTTTACAGACAGGGGTTCGTCGTCCACCGGTGTCGCAAATAAGTTTGACCAGTCTTTGACTGTTACCTGAAGCAACTTCTATTTCCATTTCTTCGGCTACCTTGACTCATCAATTTTTGCGATCATTCTTAAGGCTTTTCGTAACTTGCTTCTGTAGATGTCTTCGTATCTTATTCATCTCCTCACGGTTCGAGAGCTGACGTTTTTGCTATATTAGACTGATCGACTTTTGTGAAATCCAGTGTCTTTGATGGACATCGGATCTAGAACCACATGCGAAACCTGCTGCAACGTGCATTAACTGTTTGATATGGGCCTAATACTCATCTACATTGCCGTTCATCGTGACAGTACCTGTCCAACATGTCCAATGAACTGACCGACTACAAAGAATTCCATACCGAATCGGTCGTCGCACAGGATAATCAGAACCGTACTACCCATTGCATCCAGCGAAGTGGGTAGTGGAGCGTGGGCTACTACTCAGTGTTCCATCTTATTCATTCAACTTTAGTCTTCTGTCCCAAACCATATCTTTGGGTTTTACTGGTATTGTTGTTGTAATTTTCTTCAACTATTGTCAAACAGAGAGAGAGAGAGCGAGAGCGAGAAATGGATCAGATGTGTGATCGGTGGAATGTGTTCCTGAGTATGTGCATGTCGATGCTATTATTTTGTCCGTCTTACTGTCTTTGTGTGTGTATGTGTGTTAGTGTATATGGTCCTATTTTGTGTGCATAATGAGGGACACGCTTCCGAATGTTCATGATTGTTTAGTGCTATATTCGTTCGTTCGTTCGAGCCCAACTTCGGAGAGCGCAGAGGCGGCAAAAAGAGTATTATGACAGAAAGGCGTTTGGTGCCCCATTAAAAGCTGGCGATCTCGTGTGGCTCCATACGTCAGTACCCATCGGGGGGGACACCAACTAGATTTTCCGGGGGCTGGAAGGGACCCTTTCGTATTGAAAGGGTTGTTTCAGATGCATCCTGTGTCATTCGGAACGCGTCGCCGAATAGTAGTAACCCATCATTCGTTGTTCATTTCAATAAGCTGAAGCCGTTCGAGCAGGTAGCTCAGGGAATCAATCCAACCAGTGGGATTTCGCCGACCGATAGAAAGGGGGAAGAGCTGTGGCCCCGGGGACGGAGCCTTCTGGAGGGGAGAGCTGTGTAGTAGAAACTTCGGGAAGGTCGTACGAGTATGGCGAATTGAAGTAATGGATTTTCTCTTCCGTTTCAGTTGGTCGTATCAACCTTGTACAAGCAAAGGGAAAACTGGAAGAAGGTGAAGAAACCACCAATCTGGAAGACGGTGCAACAATCCAAGAGGATACGAGAGATACACCGAACGGAAAACGAACGAAACTCGACGGCTGTGCAGAAAGCTAACCGCGAGCGTGTACAATCGGCGAACGACCGAAAGTGAGTGATTTAAAACGAGGCCGACGGAAACCTCGGAAAAATCAGTCCAGTAAAACGTACGCAACCGGAGAACACTATGAGGTCGATGTCATACGTCAGAAAAGATCGTAGAGAAAATAGATCCAAAATGGTGCCCAGAAAATAGTCATTTTCTCAAAATGATCGAGGTCACTACACTTCTCCGTCTGTCCAGCCTCTTTTCTCCGTGGTCACAGCAGAAAGGTTTTCAAACCGAGGCCACGTACCTCACTAAGGATTAACATTTTTAGCTAAAGAGTTACTACTCTGTGGAATGCACTGCCGTAAGATGTTGTTCTCTCGCAGAACAAAACTATCTTCAAGAAAAAGTTAGACCTCTAGCTGGGTCTTTCCCAATAATTCCTTGTCAAAAAAGCGAAATCGATGTCTTTTATTGCATATATGTTCATGAATGTCGCACCCCCACTCCGCTTAGGGCACTTTCCACAGTGAGGCACTGCATGATGTTATTTGTTTTGTTTTCGCTGCCACCCGGCCCCCCCCAGCTTCATTTTACCCTCGTTTCAGCTCGGTGAATCCGACGGAAGATCAAAGATTTCCTTGAGAACCGAGACAATTGGGCTCAAAGCCTCGAACCCGTGTAGTACTTCAAGACTTCATGACAACTGACCCGAAATTGAATTAAATTGAGTTTTGTCTGACCTTGAGGGCGCCACACCGTGACATAGCGCAGCGTGGGGTGGAGTCTTGGATGTGTGGTTTGCATTGGTCGTTTGGAATTAGTGTGCGTGCGTTCGTTGCATTTCGTGCTGCTAGCGGTTGATCGTGGGTGGGAGATGTGGGTAAATTAGGAGTAAGGATTTTATGAAAGCAAGTTGTTCCGGCGGTGAGTTGTGCAATGAATTGATATTTCATTTTTCTGTTTTTCTTTACTTCGTTTTGTTTGTTTCGTTTTCTCTGGTAATGTTACGACGAGACCGCACCTTAACGTCTTTATCATCACCATGGTACAGCGGTAAACAGTAGGACAAGCTCCACTCGTCACTGCCTTTCTCACCATACTGCAAGCTGAATTAGAAAGTATGAATAAACAAGATAGATAGGGAGTGAACCTACACGGGTGGTAAAAGAAAAGAATGCCCTAGTAGTTAAAACACGGAATACACAGTCCAACTATACAAGCGCACATCGGTCAATCAATCTGATGTAACAGAAAGTGACGACACGATCGCTACTGTTCACGGTTCGTTGTCATACCCTTCAGTGTCTCCAGGTAACTGTTTGACGGATCTTTTGGACCCCAACCAAGGAGAAGTGAGGCATCTAATTATCCTAAGTTCGCTGTACGTTTTCTCATTCCTCGTTGCCAAGTTATTTGTTGACCTCCACTTGGTTTCTTCCGCTCCTGAGAAGGAACGGAGAATAGTACATGGTATGGAAGGCGTGTTCGCCATTCGGACCACGTGCCCCAACCAATGGAGTTTACTAATCCTGATCGCTGAAATAGTATTCAGTACTCGATATGTGACCTCAGTATTGCTCACTCGGTGGTTCCATCCAATCTTAGCGATATTACACAAACATTGATGGTCGAAAACCTCAAGACGACGAATGTCCTCCGAACGCACACCCCGGGTCTTGCAACCATACAACAGAACAATGCACCGCGGCACAGCATACACGACCTTTCAACTTCAGTGAAATATCAGCTCGGCGCCACAAGTGCTTCAGTCCAGCGTACGCCGCTCGAGCCTTAGATATGCGTGTGCTCACATCTAATACAGTGCTCCCATTCGTCGTTATGCTGCTGCCGAGGTAAGTGAAGCGGTCCACAATTGCCAGCACTTCTCCATCGAGCGTCAAGCTCGGAATCGTTGACGTTCAGTCTTGTAACATCACTTTACACTTCGAAGGTGCAAAGCCCATGCCAGATGGAGCTATAGCTCTTGTGAGTCTATCTAGTGCGCGTTGAGCATGTCCCGTGGATTCGAACAAGCAGAAAACGTCGTCTGAGTAATCTAGGTCACAATACTTTTCACTTTTTCCCAGTTCGACGACCACGTCCGGGAGATCTCCAAGTGCATTCTCGATTATCTCGTCTCTGACAAAGTTAACCAAGAATGGAGAAATGGGACATCCCTGTCGTATACTGTTCGTCGTTTCGAACAAACTGGATAGTTCAACAAACCCTTGCGCGGCTAGAAGTATGAGAGTACAACAACCTCTGTAGATTCACAAACTTCTGAGGCATGCCTTTCCGGTGAAGAGCACTAAATAGTACCGTCCGGTCAACTGAATCGAAGGCACCTTTCAGGTTGAGGAAAACCATTACTGTCGGTTGACGGTGTGCTTGACGCACCTCCAGTAATTGACGAAGAGTGAAAATCTGATCGATGCATCCTTGACCTGGGCGGAATCCAGGCTGCTGTTCGCGGGCATTCCTCTCGCGAGCCGGCGTAAGATGGCGCAGCAAAATCGAGGGTAATACCTTCGTGATCATCGGAATTAAGCTAATCCCACGATGGTTACTACAGTGATTGCATATTCCCTTCTTGAAGATGGGGTCAATCAATGACTCGTTCCATATTAACGAATTACGCTCCTCGTTCTGAATGTCACGGAGCAAGGTCGTAAGTGATTTTATCAATGCACCACCACACATTTTGAAAAGAACTTGAGGGAGTCCGTCGAGACCGGTTGCTCTCTTTCGCTTTAGTAATCGAATACATGACTCTACTTTTGATTCCGATGGGGGTTCAAGTGATACCACCCAAGGAATCGCAGTTGTTAACACAGTAGCAACTACATTAACGCGCGGTCAGCTAAGCTGCTCCTTGAAGCATTCGGCCCAACGGTCCAGCCCTTGCTCTTTGCCATGAATGGGTTCTCCATTTCTATCGCATAGCGTTTTACAGACAGGGGTTCGTCGTCCACCGGTGTCGCAAATAAGTTTGACCAGTCTTTGACTGTTACCTGAAGCAACTTCTATTTCCATTTCTTCGGCTACCTTGACTCATCAATTTTTGCGATCATTCTTAAGGCTTTTCGTAACTTGCTTCTGTAGATGTCTTCGTATCTTATTCATCTCCTCACGGTTCGAGAGCTGACGTTTTTGCTATATTAGACTGATCGACTTTTGTGAAATCCAGTGTCTTTGATGGACATCGGATCTAGAACCACATGCGAAACCTGCTGCAACGTGCATTAACTGTTTGATATGGGCCTAATACTCATCTACATTGCCGTTCATCGTGACAGTACCTGTCCAACATGTCCAATGAACTGACCGACTACAAAGAATTCCATACCGAATCGGTCGTCGCACAGGATAATCAGAACCGTACTACCCATTGCATCCAGCGAAGTGGGTAGTGGAGCGTGGGCTACTACTCAGTGTTCCATCTTATTCATTCAACTTTAGTCTTCTGTCCCAAACCATATCTTTGGGTTTTACTGGTATTGTTGTTGTAATTTTCTTCAACTATTGTCAAACAGAGAGAGAGAGAGCGAGAGCGAGAAATGGATCAGATGTGTGATCGGTGGAATGTGTTCCTGAGTATGTGCATGTCGATGCTATTATTTTGTCCGTCTTACTGTCTTTGTGTGTGTATGTGTGTTAGTGTATATGGTCCTATTTTGTGTGCATAATGAGGGACACGCTTCCGAATGTTCATGATTGTTTAGTGCTATATTCGTTCGTTCGTTCGAGCCCAACTTCGGAGAGCGCAGAGGCGGCAAAAAGAGTATTATGACAGAAAGGCGTTTGGTGCCCCATTAAAAGCTGGCGATCTCGTGTGGCTCCATACGTCAGTACCCATCGGGGGGGACACCAACTAGATTTTCCGGGGGCTGGAAGGGACCCTTTCGTATTGAAAGGGTTGTTTCAGATGCATCCTGTGTCATTCGGAACGCGTCGCCGAATAGTAGTAACCCATCATTCGTTGTTCATTTCAATAAGCTGAAGCCGTTCGAGCAGGTAGCTCAGGGAATCAATCCAACCAGTGGGATTTCGCCGACCGATAGAAAGGGGGAAGAGCTGTGGCCCCGGGGACGGAGCCTTCTGGAGGGGAGAGCTGTGTAGTAGAAACTTCGGGAAGGTCGTACGAGTATGGCGAATTGAAGTAATGGATTTTCTCTTCCGTTTCAGTTGGTCGTATCAACCTTGTACAAGCAAAGGGAAAACTGGAAGAAGGTGAAGAAACCACCAATCTGGAAGACGGTGCAACAATCCAAGAGGATACGAGAGATACACCGAACGGAAAACGAACGAAACTCGACGGCTGTGCAGAAAGCTAACCGCGAGCGTGTACAATCGGCGAACGACCGAAAGTGAGTGATTTAAAACGAGGCCGACGGAAACCTCGGAAAAATCAGTCCAGTAAAACGTACGCAACCGGAGAACACTATGAGGTCGATGTCATACGTCAGAAAAGATCGTAGAGAAAATAGATCCAAAATGGTGCCCAGAAAATAGTCATTTTCTCAAAATGATCGAGGTCACTACACTTCTCCGTCTGTCCAGCCTCTTTTCTCCGTGGTCACAGCAGAAAGGTTTTCAAACCGAGGCCACGTACCTCACTAAGGATTAACATTTTTAGCTAAAGAGTTACTACTCTGTGGAATGCACTGCCGTAAGATGTTGTTCTCTCGCAGAACAAAACTATCTTCAAGAAAAAGTTAGACCTCTAGCTGGGTCTTTCCCAATAATTCCTTGTCAAAAAAGCGAAATCGATGTCTTTTATTGCATATATGTTCATGAATGTCGCACCCCCACTCCGCTTAGGGCACTTTCCACAGTGAGGCACTGCATGATGTTATTTGTTTTGTTTTCGCTGCCACCCGGCCCCCCCCAGCTTCATTTTACCCTCGTTTCAGCTCGGTGAATCCGACGGAAGATCAAAGATTTCCTTGAGAACCGAGACAATTGGGCTCAAAGCCTCGAACCCGTGTAGTACTTCAAGACTTCATGACAACTGACCCGAAATTGAATTAAATTGAGTTTTGTCTGACCTTGAGGGCGCCACACCGTGACATAGCGCAGCGTGGGGTGGAGTCTTGGATGTGTGGTTTGCATTGGTCGTTTGGAATTAGTGTGCGTGCGTTCGTTGCATTTCGTGCTGCTAGCGGTTGATCGTGGGTGGGAGATGTGGGTAAATTAGGAGTAAGGATTTTATGAAAGCAAGTTGTTCCGGCGGTGAGTTGTGCAATGAATTGATATTTCATTTTTCTGTTTTTCTTTACTTCGTTTTGTTTGTTTCGTTTTCTCTGGTAATGTTACGACGAGACCGCACCTTAACGTCTTTATCATCACCATGGTACAGCGGTAAACAGTAGGACAAGCTCCACTCGTCACTGCCTTTCTCACCATACTGCAAGCTGAATTAGAAAGTATGAATAAACAAGATAGATAGGGAGTGAACCTACACGGGTGGTAAAAGAAAAGAATGCCCTAGTAGTTAAAACACGGAATACACAGTCCAACTATACAAGCGCACATCGGTCAATCAATCTGATGTAACAGAAAGTGACGACACGATCGCTACTGTTCACGGTTCGTTGTCATACCCTTCAGTGTCTCCAGGTAACTGTTTGACGGATCTTTTGGACCCCAACCAAGGAGAAGTGAGGCATCTAATTATCCTAAGTTCGCTGTACGTTTTCTCATTCCTCGTTGCCAAGTTATTTGTTGACCTCCACTTGGTTTCTTCCGCTCCTGAGAAGGAACGGAGAATAGTACATGGTATGGAAGGCGTGTTCGCCATTCGGACCACGTGCCCCAACCAATGGAGTTTACTAATCCTGATCGCTGAAATAGTATTCAGTACTCGATATGTGACCTCAGTATTGCTCACTCGGTGGTTCCATCCAATCTTAGCGATATTACACAAACATTGATGGTCGAAAACCTCAAGACGACGAATGTCCTCCGAACGCACACCCCGGGTCTTGCAACCATACAACAGAACAATGCACCGCGGCACAGCATACACGACCTTTCAACTTCAGTGAAATATCAGCTCGGCGCCACAAGTGCTTCAGTCCAGCGTACGCCGCTCGAGCCTTAGATATGCGTGTGCTCACATCTAATACAGTGCTCCCATTCGTCGTTATGCTGCTGCCGAGGTAAGTGAAGCGGTCCACAATTGCCAGCACTTCTCCATCGAGCGTCAAGCTCGGAATCGTTGACGTTCAGTCTTGTAACATCACTTTACACTTCGAAGGTGCAAAGCCCATGCCAGATGGAGCTATAGCTCTTGTGAGTCTATCTAGTGCGCGTTGAGCATGTCCCGTGGATTCGAACAAGCAGAAAACGTCGTCTGAGTAATCTAGGTCACAATACTTTTCACTTTTTCCCAGTTCGACGACCACGTCCGGGAGATCTCCAAGTGCATTCTCGATTATCTCGTCTCTGACAAAGTTAACCAAGAATGGAGAAATGGGACATCCCTGTCGTATACTGTTCGTCGTTTCGAACAAACTGGATAGTTCAACAAACCCTTGCGCGGCTAGAAGTATGAGAGTACAACAACCTCTGTAGATTCACAAACTTCTGAGGCATGCCTTTCCGGTGAAGAGCACTAAATAGTACCGTCCGGTCAACTGAATCGAAGGCACCTTTCAGGTTGAGGAAAACCATTACTGTCGGTTGACGGTGTGCTTGACGCACCTCCAGTAATTGACGAAGAGTGAAAATCTGATCGATGCATCCTTGACCTGGGCGGAATCCAGGCTGCTGTTCGCGGGCATTCCTCTCGCGAGCCGGCGTAAGATGGCGCAGCAAAATCGAGGGTAATACCTTCGTGATCATCGGAATTAAGCTAATCCCACGATGGTTACTACAGTGATTGCATATTCCCTTCTTGAAGATGGGGTCAATCAATGACTCGTTCCATATTAACGAATTACGCTCCTCGTTCTGAATGTCACGGAGCAAGGTCGTAAGTGATTTTATCAATGCACCACCACACATTTTGAAAAGAACTTGAGGGAGTCCGTCGAGACCGGTTGCTCTCTTTCGCTTTAGTAATCGAATACATGACTCTACTTTTGATTCCGATGGGGGTTCAAGTGATACCACCCAAGGAATCGCAGTTGTTAACACAGTAGCAACTACATTAACGCGCGGTCAGCTAAGCTGCTCCTTGAAGCATTCGGCCCAACGGTCCAGCCCTTGCTCTTTGCCATGAATGGGTTCTCCATTTCTATCGCATAGCGTTTTACAGACAGGGGTTCGTCGTCCACCGGTGTCGCAAATAAGTTTGACCAGTCTTTGACTGTTACCTGAAGCAACTTCTATTTCCATTTCTTCGGCTACCTTGACTCATCAATTTTTGCGATCATTCTTAAGGCTTTTCGTAACTTGCTTCTGTAGATGTCTTCGTATCTTATTCATCTCCTCACGGTTCGAGAGCTGACGTTTTTGCTATATTAGACTGATCGACTTTTGTGAAATCCAGTGTCTTTGATGGACATCGGATCTAGAACCACATGCGAAACCTGCTGCAACGTGCATTAACTGTTTGATATGGGCCTAATACTCATCTACATTGCCGTTCATCGTGACAGTACCTGTCCAACATGTCCAATGAACTGACCGACTACAAAGAATTCCATACCGAATCGGTCGTCGCACAGGATAATCAGAACCGTACTACCCATTGCATCCAGCGAAGTGGGTAGTGGAGCGTGGGCTACTACTCAGTGTTCCATCTTATTCATTCAACTTTAGTCTTCTGTCCCAAACCATATCTTTGGGTTTTACTGGTATTGTTGTTGTAATTTTCTTCAACTATTGTCAAACAGAGAGAGAGAGAGCGAGAGCGAGAAATGGATCAGATGTGTGATCGGTGGAATGTGTTCCTGAGTATGTGCATGTCGATGCTATTATTTTGTCCGTCTTACTGTCTTTGTGTGTGTATGTGTGTTAGTGTATATGGTCCTATTTTGTGTGCATAATGAGGGACACGCTTCCGAATGTTCATGATTGTTTAGTGCTATATTCGTTCGTTCGTTCGAGCCCAACTTCGGAGAGCGCAGAGGCGGCAAAAAGAGTATTATGACAGAAAGGCGTTTGGTGCCCCATTAAAAGCTGGCGATCTCGTGTGGCTCCATACGTCAGTACCCATCGGGGGGGACACCAACTAGATTTTCCGGGGGCTGGAAGGGACCCTTTCGTATTGAAAGGGTTGTTTCAGATGCATCCTGTGTCATTCGGAACGCGTCGCCGAATAGTAGTAACCCATCATTCGTTGTTCATTTCAATAAGCTGAAGCCGTTCGAGCAGGTAGCTCAGGGAATCAATCCAACCAGTGGGATTTCGCCGACCGATAGAAAGGGGGAAGAGCTGTGGCCCCGGGGACGGAGCCTTCTGGAGGGGAGAGCTGTGTAGTAGAAACTTCGGGAAGGTCGTACGAGTATGGCGAATTGAAGTAATGGATTTTCTCTTCCGTTTCAGTTGGTCGTATCAACCTTGTACAAGCAAAGGGAAAACTGGAAGAAGGTGAAGAAACCACCAATCTGGAAGACGGTGCAACAATCCAAGAGGATACGAGAGATACACCGAACGGAAAACGAACGAAACTCGACGGCTGTGCAGAAAGCTAACCGCGAGCGTGTACAATCGGCGAACGACCGAAAGTGAGTGATTTAAAACGAGGCCGACGGAAACCTCGGAAAAATCAGTCCAGTAAAACGTACGCAACCGGAGAACACTATGAGGTCGATGTCATACGTCAGAAAAGATCGTAGAGAAAATAGATCCAAAATGGTGCCCAGAAAATAGTCATTTTCTCAAAATGATCGAGGTCACTACACTTCTCCGTCTGTCCAGCCTCTTTTCTCCGTGGTCACAGCAGAAAGGTTTTCAAACCGAGGCCACGTACCTCACTAAGGATTAACATTTTTAGCTAAAGAGTTACTACTCTGTGGAATGCACTGCCGTAAGATGTTGTTCTCTCGCAGAACAAAACTATCTTCAAGAAAAAGTTAGACCTCTAGCTGGGTCTTTCCCAATAATTCCTTGTCAAAAAAGCGAAATCGATGTCTTTTATTGCATATATGTTCATGAATGTCGCACCCCCACTCCGCTTAGGGCACTTTCCACAGTGAGGCACTGCATGATGTTATTTGTTTTGTTTTCGCTGCCACCCGGCCCCCCCCAGCTTCATTTTACCCTCGTTTCAGCTCGGTGAATCCGACGGAAGATCAAAGATTTCCTTGAGAACCGAGACAATTGGGCTCAAAGCCTCGAACCCGTGTAGTACTTCAAGACTTCATGACAACTGACCCGAAATTGAATTAAATTGAGTTTTGTCTGACCTTGAGGGCGCCACACCGTGACATAGCGCAGCGTGGGGTGGAGTCTTGGATGTGTGGTTTGCATTGGTCGTTTGGAATTAGTGTGCGTGCGTTCGTTGCATTTCGTGCTGCTAGCGGTTGATCGTGGGTGGGAGATGTGGGTAAATTAGGAGTAAGGATTTTATGAAAGCAAGTTGTTCCGGCGGTGAGTTGTGCAATGAATTGATATTTCATTTTTCTGTTTTTCTTTACTTCGTTTTGTTTGTTTCGTTTTCTCTGGTAATGTTACGACGAGACCGCACCTTAACGTCTTTATCATCACCATGGTACAGCGGTAAACAGTAGGACAAGCTCCACTCGTCACTGCCTTTCTCACCATACTGCAAGCTGAATTAGAAAGTATGAATAAACAAGATAGATAGGGAGTGAACCTACACAATCTAACTGTATAAACGCACATCGATCAGTGATTCTGATTCGATCGAAAATGACAACACGATCGGTGTGGTTATAGCATGTGTGTGTACTTTCGGGTGAAGAGAGAGAGAGAGAAATGGATGAGATGTGTGATTGGTGGGATGTGGTCGTGAGTATGTGCATGTCGATGTTGTTTTTTGTCAGTCTGTTTGTCTTTGTGTTTGTATGTTTGTGTGCGTGATGGAAGATACGTTTGCGAATGTTCATGATTGTTTAGTGCTATATTCGTTCGTTCGTTCGTCCGTGTTTGTTTGTTTGTTTGTTTGTCTGAATGCTTTTGTGTTTGTGTAGTTCAGTTCAGTTCAGTTCAGTTCAGTTCAGTTGTGTTTATTTGATTTCACTATAGTTAGGTTAAGTTTAGTTTGTGTTGGGTTAGGTAAGTTTTGTTATTATTTTGTTAGTTTTGATCATATGTGATGAGAACCGATCCATATTCGCGGTTTCCACTGACGCGTGATGGTCATTCGGTTATGCCTTCTTTGGAAGTCTGAGATGTTGCGAATGAAGTGTTTACATGGTATATTGTATTGATTGATTGTGTTGTATTGTTTTAAAAAAAATTTTGCATTGTTGTTTTGATTTTCTTCAATTATTGTCAGGTATATATGGTGTTCGCGTGTTGTTGGCTATTGTCGTGTTGGAGGCGGAGTGCGCGCGCGTGCGTGCATGCGTGCGTGCGTTTGTTGAATTTCGTGCTGGTAGCAGTTGATGGTGGACGGGAGATGTGGATGAAATGTGAATAGTAATTTCATTGGAGTAAATTGTTCCGAGGGTGAGTTTTGCAACAATTGATATATATATGATTTTTGCGTAGTGTGTTTGGTTGTATTGTATTGTATTGTATTGTATTTTATTGTATTGCATTGTGTTGTATTGTATTGTATTGTATAGTGTTGTATTATTGCGTGATGCTGAGTAAGGTTTGTTTTGCTGATTAGTAGTAGTATGTGTCTGAGTTGGTGCATGTGATGCGGATGGCGTTAGTGTTATTGTTTGTGCGAAATCTTGCGCATGCGATGTAATGTGATCTGTGTTTTGTGTCAGCCTGTGATGTGTGTTTGTGTGGTGTGATGTTTTGAGGTGTTGTGTTTGTGCGGTGTTTTCTTGTTTATTATCATCATAGTACAGCGTTAAACAGTAGGGTAAGCCCCACCGACGACTGTTTTTTCTTTCTCACGATTTTGGACGCTGAATTAGAAAGTATGAACATACGAGATGGACAGAGAGTGGGCCTAGAGGAGTGGTAAAAGGAAAGAATGCCGTAGTAGCCAACACACGGAATACACAGTCTAACTGTATAAACGCACATCGATCAGTGATTCTGATTCGATCGAAAGTGACAACACGATCGGTGTGGTTATAGTATGTGTGTGTACTTTCGGGTGAAGAGAGAGAGGGAGAAATGGATGAGATGTGTGATTGGTGGGATGTGGTCGTGAGTATGTGCATGTCGATGTTGTTTTTTGTCAGTCTGTTTGTCTTTGTGTTTGTATGTTTGTGTGCGTGATGGAAGATACGTTCGCGAATGTTCATGATTGTTTAGTGCTATATTCGTTCGTTCGTTCGTCCGTGTTTGTTTGTTTGTTTGTCTGAATGCTTTTGTGTTTCTGTAGTTCAGTTCAGTTCAGTTCAGTTCAGTTCACTTCAGTTGTGTTTATTTGATTTCACTATAGTTAGGTTAAGTTTAGTTTGTGTTGGGTTAGGTACGTTTTGTTATTATTTTGTTAGTTTTGATCATATGTGATGAGAACCGATCCATATTCGCGGTTTCCACTGACGCGTGATGGTCATTCGGTTATGCCTTCTTTGGAAGTCTGAGATGTTGCGAATGAAGTGTTTCCATGGTATATTGTATTGATTGATTGTGTTGTATTGTTTAAAAAAAATTTTGCATTGTTGTTTTAATTTTCTTCAATTATTGTCAGATATATATGGTGTTCGCGTGTTGTTGGCTATTGTCGTGTTGGAGGCGGAGTGTGCGCGCGTGCGTGCGTTTGTTGAATTTCGTGCTGGTAGCAGTTGATGGTGGACGGGAGATGTGGATGCAATGTGAATAGTAATTTCATTGGAGTAAATTGTTCCGAGGGTGAGTTTTGCAACAATTGATATATATATATATATATGATTTTTGCGTAGTGTGTTTGGTTGTATTGTATTGTATTGTATTGTATTGTATTGTATTTTATTGTATTAAATTGTATTGCATTGTGTTGTATTGTATTGTATTGTATAGTGTTGTATTATTTCGTGATGCTGAGTAAGGTTTGTTTTGCTGATTAGTAGTAGTATGTGTCTGTGATGGTGCATGTGATGCGGATGGCGTGAGTGTTATTGTTTGTGCGAAATCTTGCGCATGCGATGTAATGCAATGTGTGTTTTGTGTCAGCCTGTGATGTGTGTGTGTGTGTGTTTTCGTGTGTTCGTGTGGTGTGATGTTTTGAGGTGTTTTCTTGTTTATTATCATCATAGTACAGCGTTAAACAGTAGGGTAAGCCCCACTGACGACTGTTTTTTTTCTCTCACGATTTTGGACGCTGAATTAGAAAGTATGAACATACGAGATGGACAGAGAGTGGGTCTAGAGGAGTAGTAAAAGGAAAGAATGCCGTAGTAGCCAACACACGGAATACACAGTCTAACTGTATAAACGCACATCGATCAGTGATTCTGATTCGATCGAAAGTGACAACACGATCGGTGTGGTTATAGTATGTGTGTGTACTTTCGGGTGAAGAGAGAGAGAGAAATGGATGAGATGTGTGATTGGTGGGATGTGGTCGTGAGTATGTGCATGTCGATGTTGTTTTTTGTCAGTCTGTTTGTCTTTGTGTTTGTATATTTGTGTGCGTGATGGAAGATACGTTTGCGAATGTTCATGATTGTTTAGTGCTATATTCGTTCGTTCGTTCGTCCGTGTTTGTTTGTTTGTTTGTTTGTCTGAATGCTTTTGTGTTTGTGTAGTTCAGTTCAGTTCAGTTCAGTTCAGTTCAGTTGTGTTTATTTGATTTCACTATAGTTAGGTTAAGTTTAGTTTGTGTTGGGTTAGGTAAGTTTTGTTATTATTTTGTTAGTTTTGATCATATGTGATGAGAACCGATCCATATTCGCGGTTTCCACTGACGCGTGATGGTCATTCGGTTATGCCTTCTTTGGAAGTCTGAGATGTTGCGAATGAAGTGTTTCCATGGTATATTGTATTGATTGATTGTGTTTTGTAAGAAGAATCCCACAGAACACATTGAGAACAAAACAGCGTGGTGAACAAGCTCGTTTTCAGTTATTGGTACTCATACCAATACATAACATTAAATATGACTCAAACCAACAAAGGGGATGATCATCCAAATCTGTCTGTGCACGTGTGTGTGTGTATGCATGTGAAATTGATCACAAATTGATCACATGCATACACACACACACACGTGCACAGACAGATTTGGATGATCATCCCCTTTGTTGGTTTGAGTCATATTTAATGTTATGTATTGGTATGAGTACCAATAACTGAAAACGAGCTTGTTCACGACGCTGTTTTGTTCTCAATGATTGTGTTGTATTGTTTCAAAAAAAATGTGTATTGTTGTTTTGATTTTCTTCAATTATTGTCAGGTATATATGGTGTTCGCGTGTTGTTGGCTATTGTCGTGTTGGAGGCGGAGTGTGCGCGCGTGCGTGCGTTTGTTGAATTTCGTGCTGGTAGCAGTTGATGGTGGACGGGAGATGTGGATGAAATGTGAATAGTAATTTCATTGGAGTAAATTGTTCCGAGGGTGAGTTTTGCAACAATTGATATATATATATATATATATGATTTTTGCGTAGTGTGTTTGGTTGTATTGTATTGTATTGTATTGTATTGTATTTTATTGTATTAAATTGTATTGCATTGTGTTGTATTGTATTGTATTGTA
The DNA here is from genome assembly GCA_948099385.1 of Fasciola hepatica. Classification (NCBI taxonomy): domain Eukaryota; kingdom Metazoa; phylum Platyhelminthes; class Trematoda; order Plagiorchiida; family Fasciolidae; genus Fasciola; species Fasciola hepatica. The sequence continues at coordinate 17,395,297 of CANUEZ040000067.1, forward strand.
TAGTGTTGTATTATTGCGTGATGCTGAGTAAGGTTTGTTTTGCTGATTAGTAGTAGTATGTGTCTGTGTTGGTGCATGTGATGCGGATGGCGTTAGTGTTATTGTTTGTGCGAAATCTTGCGCATGCGATGTAATGTGATGTGTGTGTGTGTGTGTGTGTGTGTGTGTGTGTTTTCGTGTGTTTGTGTGGTGTGATGTTTTGTGGTGTTGTGTTTGTGCGGTGTTTTCTTGTTTATTATCATCATAGTACAGCGTTAAACAGTAGGGTAAGCCCCAGTGACGACTGTTTTTTTTTTCTCTCACGATTTTGGACGCTGAATTAGAAAGTATGAACATACGAGATGGACAGAGAGTGGGCCTAGGGGAGTGGTAAAAGGAAAGAATGCCGTAGTAGCCAACACACGGAATACACAGTCTAACTGTATAAACGCACATCGATCAGTGATTCTGATTCGATCGAAAGTGACAACACGATCGGTGTGGTTATAGTATGTGTGTGTACTTTCGGGTGAAGAGAGAGAGAGAGAAATGGATGAGATGTGTGATTGGTGGGATGTGGTCGTGAGTATGTGCATGTCGATGTTCTTTTTTTTGTCAGTCTGTTTGTCTTTGTGTTTGTATGTTTGTGTGCGTGATGGAAGATACGTTTGCGAATGTTCATGATTGTTTAGTGCTATATTCGTTCGTTCGTTCGTTCGTTCGTCCGTGTTTGTTTGTTTGTTTGTCTGAATGCTTTTGTGTTTGTGTAGTTCAGTTCAGTTCAGTTCAGTTCAGTTCAGTTCGCTTCAGTTGTGTTTATTTGATTTCACTATAGTTAGGTTAAGTTTAGTTTGTGTTGGGTTAGGTAAGTTTTGTTATTATTTTGTTAGTTTTGATCATATGTGATGAGAACCGATCCATATTCGCGGTTTCCACTGACGCGTGATGGTCCTTCGGTTATGCCTTCTTTGGAAGTCTGAGATGTTGCGAATGAAGTGTTTACATGGTATATTGTATTGATTGATTGTGTTGTATGGTTTTAAAAAAAATTTTGCATTGTTGTTTTAATTTTCTTCAATTATTGTCAGGTATATATGGTGTTCGCGTGTTGTTGGCTATTGTCGTGTTGGAGGCGGAGTGCGCGCGCGTGCGTGCATGCGTGCGTGCGTTTGTTGAATTTCGTGCTGGTAGCAGTTGATGGTGGACGGGAGATGTGGATGAAATGTGAATAGTAATTTCATTGGAGTAAATTGTTCCGAGGGTGAGTTTTGCAACAATTGATATATGATTTTTGCGTAGTGTGTTTGGTTGTATTGTATTGTATTGTATTGTATTGTATTGTATTTTATTGTATTAAATTGTATTGCATTGTGTTGTATTGCATTGTATTGTATAGTGTTGTATTATTGCGTGATGCTGAGTAAGGTTTGTTTTGCTGATTAGTAGTAGTATGTGTCTGTGTTGGTGCATGTGATGCGGATGGCGTTAGTGTTATTGTTTGTGCGAAATCTTGCGCATGCGATGTAATGCGATGTGTGTTTTGTGTCAGCCTGTGATGTGTGTGTTTGTTTTCGTGTGTTTGTGTGGTGTGATGTTTTGTGGTGTTGTGTTTGTGCGGTGTTTTCTTGTTTATTATCATCATAGTACAGCGTTAAACAGTAGGGTAAGCCCCACTGACGACTGTTTTTTTTCTCTCACGATTTTGGACGCTGAATTAGAAAGTATGAACATACGAGATGGACAGAGAGTGGGCCTAGAGGAGTGGTAAAAGGAAAGAATGCCGTAGTAGCCAACACACGGAATACACAGTCTAACTGTATAAACGCACATCGATCAGTGATTCTGATTCGATCGAAAGTGACAACACGATCGGTGTGGTTATAGTATGTGTGTGTACTTTCGGGTGAAGAGAGAGAGAGAGAAATGGATGAGATGTGTGATTGGTGGGATGTGGTCGTGAGTATGTGCATGTCGATGTTGTTTTTTGTCAGTCTGTTTGTCTTTGTGTTTGTATGTTTGTGTGCGTGATGGAAGATACGTTTGCGAATGTTCATGATTGTTTAGTGCTATATTCGTTCGTTCGTTCGTTCGTTCGTCCGTGTTTGTTTGTTTGTTTGTCTGAATGCTTTTGTGTTTGTGTAGTTCAGTTCAGTTCAGTTCAGTTCAGTTCAGTTGTGTTTATTTGATTTCACTATAGTTAGGTTAAGTTTAGTTTGTGTTGGGTTAGGTAAGTTTTGTTATTATTTTGTTAGTTTTGATCATATGTGATGAGAACCGATCCATATTCGCGGTTTCCACTGACGCGTGATGGTCCTTCGGTTATGCCTTCTTTGGAAGTCTGAGATGTTGCGAATGAAGTGTTTACATGGTATATTGTATTGATTGATTGTGTTGTATGGTTTTAAAAAAAATTTTGCATTGTTGTTTTAATTTTCTTCAATTATTGTCAGGTATATATGGTGTTCGCGTGTTGTTGGCTATTGTCGTGTTGGAGGCGGAGTGCGCGCGCGTGCGTGCATGCGTGCGTGCGTTTGTTGAATTTCGTGCTGGTAGCAGTTGATGGTGGACGGGAGATGTGGATGAAATGTGAATAGTAATTTCATTGGAGTAAATTGTTCCGAGGGTGAGTTTTGCAACAATTGATATATATATGATTTTTGCGTAGTGTGTTTGGTTGTATTGTATTGTATTGTACTGTATTGTATTTTATTGTATTAAATTGTATTGCATTGTGTTGTATTGTATTGTATTGTATAGTGTTGTATTATTTCGTGATGCTGAGTAAGGTTTGTTTTGCTGATTAGTAGTAGTATGTGTCTGTGTTGGTGCATGTGATGCGGATGGCGTTAGTGTTATTGTTTGTGCGAAATCTTGCGCATGCGATGTAATGTGATGTGTGTTTTGTGTCAGCCTGTGATGTGTGTGTGTGTTTTCGTGTGTTTGTGTGGTGTGATGTTTTGTGGTGTTGTGTTTGTGCGGTGTTTTCTTGTTTATTATCATCATAGTACAGCGTTAAACAGTAGGGTAAGCCCCACTGACGACTGTTTTTTTTCTCTCACGATTTTGGACGCTGAATTAGAAAGTATGAACATACGAGATGGACAGAGAGTGGGCCTAGAGGAGTGGTAAAAGGAAAGAATGCCGTAGTAGCCAACACACGGAATACACAGTCTAACTGTATAAACGCACATCGATCAGTGATTCTGATTCGATCGAAAGTGACAACACGATCGGTGTGGTTATAGTATGTGTGTGTACTTTCGGGTGAAGAGAGAGAGAGAGAAATGGATGAGATGTGTGATTGGTGGGATGTGGTCGTGAGTATGTGCATGTCGATGTTGTTTTTTGTCAGTCTGTTTGTCTTTGTGTTTGTATGTTTGTGTGCGTGATGGAAGATACGTTTGCGAATGTTCATGATTGTTTAGTGCTATATTCGTTCGTTCGTCCGTGTTTGTTCGTTTGTTTGTTTGTCTGAATGCTTTTGTGTTTGTGTAGTTCAGTTCAGTTCAGTTCAGTTCAGTTCAGTTGTGTTTATTTGATTTCACTATAGTTAGGTTAAGTTTAGTTTGTGTTGGGTTAGGTAAGTTTTGTTATTATTTTGTTAGTTTTGATCATATGTGATGAGAACCGATCCATATTCGCGGTTTCCACTGACGCGTGATGGTCATTCGGTTATGCCTTCTTTGGAAGTCTGAGATGTTGCGAATGAAGTGTTTCCATGGTATATTGTATTGATTGATTGTGTTGTATTGTTTTAAAAAAAATTTGCATTGTTGTTTTTATTTTCTTCCATTATTGTCAGGTATATATGGTGTTCGCGTGTTGTTGGCTATTGTCGTGTTGGAGGCGGAGTGCGCGCGCGTGCGTGCATGCGTGCGTGCGTTTGTTGAATTTCGTGCTGGTAGCAGTTGATGGTGGACGGGAGATGTGGATGAAATGTGAATAGTAATTTCATTGGAGTAAATTGTTCCGAGGGTGAGTTTTGCAACAATTGATATATATATGATTTTTGCGTAGTGTGTTTGGTTGTATTGTATTGTATTGTATTGTATTGTATTTTATTGTATTAAATTGTATTGCATTGTGTTGTATTGTATTGTATTGTATAGTGTTGTATTATTTCGTGATGCTGAGTAAGGTTTGTTTTGCTGATTAGTAGTAGTATGTGTCTGTGTTGGTGCATGTGATGCGGATGGCGTTAGTGTTATTGTTTGTGCGAAATCTTGCGCATGCGATGTAATGTGATGTGTGTTTTGTGTCAGCCTGTGATGTGTGTGTGTGTTTTCGTGTGTTTGTGTGGTGTGATGTTTTGTGGTGTTGTGTTTGTGCGGTGTTTTCTTGTTTATTATCATCATAGTACAGCGTTAAACAGTAGGGTAAGCCCCAGTGACGACTGTTTTTTTTCTCACGATTTTGGACGCTGAATTAGAAAGTATGAACATACGAGATGGACAGAGAGTGGGCCTAGGGGAGTGGTAAAAGGAAAGAATGCCGTAGTAGCCAACACACGGAATACACAGTCTAACTGTATAAACGCACATCGATCAGTGATTCTGATTCGATCGAAAGTGACAACACGATCGGTGTGGTTATAGTATGTGTGTGTACTTTCGGGTGAAGAGAGAGAGAGAGAAATGGATGAGATGTGTGATTGGTGGGATGTGGTCGTGAGTATGTGCATGTCGATGTTGTTTTTTGTCAGTCTGTTTGTCTTTGTGTTTGTATGTTTGTGTGCGTGATGGAAGATACGTTTGCGAATGTTCATGATTGTTTAGTGCTATATTCGTTCGTTCGTTCGTTCGTTCGTCCGTGTTTGTTTGTTTGTTTGTCTGAATGCTTTTGTGTTTGTGTAGTTCAGTTCAGTTCAGTTCAGTTCAGTTCAGTTGTGTTTATTTGATTTCACTATAGTTAGGTTAAGTTTAGTTTGTGTTGGGTTAGGTAAGTTTTGTTATTATTTTGTTAGTTTTGATCATATGTGATGAGAACCGATCCATATTCGCGGTTTCCACTGACGCGTGATGGTCATTCGGTTATGCCTTCTTTGGAAGTCTGAGATGTTGCGAATGAAGTGTTTACATGGTATATTGCATTGATTGATTGTGTTGTATGGTTTTAAAAAAAATTTTGCATTGTTGTTTTAATTTTCTTCCATTATTGTCAGGTATATATGGTGTTCGCGTGTTGTTGGCTATTGTCGTGTTGGAGGCGGAGTGCGCGCGCGTGCGTGCATGCGTGCGTGCGTTTGTTGAATTTCGTGCTGGTAGCAGTTGATGGTGGACGGGAGATGTGGATGAAATGTGAATAGTAATTTCATTGGAGTAAATTGTTCCGAGGGTGAGTTTTGCAACAATTGATATATATATGATTTTTGCGTAGTGTGTTTGGTTGTATTGTATTGTATTGTATTGTATTGTATTTTATTGTATTAAATTGTATTGCATTGTGTTGTATTGTATTGTATTGTATAGTGTTGTATTATTGCGTGATGCTGAGTAAGGTTTGTTTTGCTGATTAGTAGTAGTATGTGTCTGTGTTGGTGCATGTGATGCGGATGGCGTTAGTGTTATTGTTTGTGCGAAATCTTGCGCATGCGATGTAATGTGATGTGTGTTTTGTGTCAGCCTGTGATGTGTGTGTGTGTTTTCGTGTGTTTGTGTGGTGTGATGTTTTGTGGTGTTGTGTTTGTGCGGTGTTTTCTTGTTTATTATCATCATAGTACAGCGTTAAACAGTAGGGTAAGCCCCACTGACGACTGTTTTTTTTTCTCTCACGATTTTGGACGCTGAATTAGAAAGTATGAACATACGAGATGGACAGAGAGTGGGCCTAGGGGAGTGGTAAAAGGAAAGAATGCCGTAGTAGCCAACACACGGAATACACAGTCTAACTGTATAAACGCACATCGATCAGTGATTCTGATTCGATCGAAAGTGACAACACGATCGGTGTGGTTATAGTATGTGTGTGTACTTTCGGGTGAAGAGAGAGAGAGAGAAATGGATGAGATGTGTGATTGGTGGGATGTGGTCGTGAGTATGTGCATGTCGATGTTGTTTTTTGTCAGTCTGTTTGTCTTTGTGTTTGTATGTTTGTGTGCGTGATGGAAGATACGTTTGCGAATGTTCATGGTGGTTTAGTGCTATATTCGTTCGTTCGTTCGTTCGTTCGTTCGTTCGTTCGTTCGTTCGTTCGTTCGTTCGTTCGTTCGTCCGTGTTTGTTTGTTTGTTTGTCTGAATGCTTTTGTGTTTGTGTAGTTCAGTTCAGTTCAGTTCAGTTCAGTTCAGTTCAGTTGTGTTTATTTGATTTCACTATAGTTAGGTTAAGTTTAGTTTGTGTTGGGTTAGCTAAGTTTTGTTATTATTTTGTTAGTTTTGATCATATGTGATGAGAACCGATCCATATTCGCGGTTTCCACTGACGCGTGATGGTCATTCGGTTATGCCTTCTTTGGAAGTCTGAGATGTTGCGAATGAACTGTTTCCATGGTATATTGTATTGATTGATTGTGTTGTATGGTTTTAAAAAAAATTTTGCATTGTTGTTTTAATTTTCTTCCATTATTGTCAGGTATATATGTTGTTCGCGTGTTGTTGGCTATTGTCGTGTTGGAGGCGGAGTGCGCGCGCGTGCGTGCATGCGTGCGTGCGTTTGTTGAATTTCGTGCTGGTAGCAGTTGATGGTGGACGGGAGATGTGGATGAAATGTGAATAGTAATTTCATTGGAGTAAATTGTTCCGAGGGTGAGTTTTGCAACAATTGATATATATATGATTTTTGCGTAGTGTGTTTGGTTGTATTGTATTGTATTGTATTGTATTGTATTTTATTGTATTAAATTGTATTGCATTGTGTTGTATTGTATTGTATTGTATAGTGTTGTATTATTTCGTGATGCTGAGTAAGGTTTGTTTTGCTGATTAGTAGTAGTATGTGTCTGTGTTGGTGCATGTGATGCGGATGGCGTTAGTGTTATTGTTTGTGCGAAATCTTGCGCATGCGATGTAATGTGATGTGTGTTTTGTGTCAGCCTGTGATGTGTGTGTGTGTTTTCGTGTGTTTGTGTGGTGTGATGTTTTGTGGTGTTGTGTTTGTGCGGTGTTTTCTTGTTTATTATCATCATAGTACAGCGTTAAACAGTAGGGTAAGCCCCACTGACGACTGTTTTTTTTCTCTCACGATTTTGGACGCTGAATTAGAAAGTATGAACATACGAGATGGACAGAGAGTGGGCCTAGGGGAGTGGTAAAAGGAAAGAATGCCGTAGTAGCCAACACACGGAATACACAGTCTAACTGTATAAACGCACATCGATCAGTGATTCTGATTCGATCGAAAGTGACAACACGATCGGTGTGGTTATAGTATGTGTGTGTACTTTCGGGTGAAGAGAGAGAGAGAGAAATGGATGAGATGTGTGATTGGTGGGATGTGGTCGTGAGTATGTGCATGTCGATGTTCTTTTTTTTGTCAGTCTGTTTGTCTTTGTGTTTGTATGTTTGTGTGCGTGATGGAAGATACATTTGCGAATGTTCATGATTGTTTAGTGCTATATTCGTTCGTTCGTCCGTGTTTGTTCGTTTGTTTGTCTGAATGCTTTTGTGTTTGTGTAGTTCAGTTCAGTTCAGTTCAGTTCAGTTGTGTTTATTTGATTTCACTATAGTTAGGTTAAGTTTAGTTTGTGTTGGGTTAGGTAAGTTTTGTTATTATTTTGTTAGTTTTGATCATATGTGATGAGAACCGATCCATATTCGCGGTTTCCACTGACGCGTGATGGTCATTCGGTTATGCCTTCTTTGGAAGTCTGAGATGTTGCGAATGAAGTGTTTACATGGTATATTGTATTGATTGATTGTGTTGTATTGTTTTAAAAAAAATTTGCATTGTTGTTTTAATTTTCTTCCATTATTGTCAGGTATATATGGTGTTCGCGTGTTGTTGGCTATTGTCGTGTTGGAGGCGGAGTGCGCGCGCGTGCGTGCATGCGTGCGTGCGTTTGTTGAATTTCGTGCTGGTAGCAGTTGATGGTGGACGGGAGATGTGGATGAAATGTGAATATAATATGATTCATCATGCAGCTTGAACGCTCAACTCACCATTGAAAACCATGGAAGCACTGTACAGCTGTTTCATCCTTGTTGGTAATCATCAGCAGTGCACATCCACCGAGCCCCCACGGGGACTCGAACCCGGGGTGAACGATTGTGAATCGAACACCTTAACCACAAGGCTATCCGGACTGGCTCTCAACGGATTGTTGAACATCTACACTACATGATATAGCACCCTTCCGTCACTGGCTTCGAACGGTAACAACCCGTCTCCCACACAGCGATCGACTCCTATGATGGATGACTTCTCTGTAGGGGCCTAAGTACAACGAAGGCATTCCGTTATGAACAACCTACAGAGCTTGGTTACTATTTGCAATTGAAGTAAAGTAAATTGTTCCGAGGGTGAGTTTTGCAACAATTGATATATGATTTTTGCGTAGTGTGTTTGGTTGTATTGTATTGTATTGTATTGTATTTTATTGTATTAAATTGTATTGCATTGTGTTGTATTGTATTGTATTGTATAGTGTTGTATTATTGCGTGATGCTGAGTAAGGTTTGTTTTGCTGATTAGTAGTAGTATGTGTCTGTGTTGGTGCATGTGATGCGGATGGCGTTAGTGTTATTGTTTGTGCGAAATCTTGCGCATGCGATGTAATGTGATGTGTGTTTTGTGTCAGCCTGTGATGTGTGTGTGTGTTTTCGTGTGTTTGTGTGGTGTGATGTTTTGTGGTGTTGTGTTTGTGCGGTGTTTTCTTGTTTATTATCATCATAGTACAGCGTTAAACAGTAGGGTAAGCCCCACTGACGACTGTTTTTTTTTCTCTCACGATTTTGGACGCTGAATTAGAAAGTATGAACATACGAGATGGACAGAGAGTGGGCCTAGGGGAGTGGTAAAAGGAAAGAATGCCGTAGTAGCCAACACACGGAATACACAGTCTAACTGTATAAACGCACATCGATCAGTGATTCTGATTCGATCGAAAGTGACAACACGATCGGTGTGGTTATAGTATGTGTGTGTACTTTCGGGTGAAGAGAGAGAGAGAGAAATGGATGAGATGTGTGATTGGTGGGATGTGGTCGTGAGTATGTGCATGTCGATGTTGTTTTTTGTCAGTCTGTTTGTCTTTGTGTTTGTATGTTTGTGTGCGTGATGGAAGATACGTTTGCGAATGTTCATGGTTGTTTAGTGCTATATTCGTTCGTTCGTTCGTTCGTTCGTTCGTTCGTTCGTTCGTTCGTTCGTTCGTTCGTCCGTGTTTGTTTGTTTGTTTGTCTGAATGCTTTTGTGTTTGTGTAGTTCAGTTCAGTTCAGTTCAGTTCAGTTCAGTTCAGTTGTGTTTATTTGATTTCACTATAGTTAGGTTAAGTTTAGTTTGTGTTGGGTTAGGTAAGTTTTGTTATTATTTTGTTAGTTTTGATCATATGTGATGAGAACCGATCCATATTCGCGGTTTCCACTGACGCGTGATGGTCATTCGGTTATGCCTTCTTTGGAAGTCTGAGATGTTGCGAATGAACTGTTTCCATGGTATATTGTATTGATTGATTGTGTTGTATGGTTTTAAAAAAAATTTTGCATTGTTGTTTTAATTTTCTTCCATTATTGTCAGGTATATATGTTGTTCGCGTGTTGTTGGCTATTGTCGTGTTGGAGGCGGAGTGCGCGCGCGCGCGTGCATGCGTGCGTGCGTTTGTTGAATTTCGTGCTGGTAGCAGTTGATGGTGGACGGGAGATGTGGATGAAATGTGAATAGTAATTTCATTGGAGTAAATTGTTCCGAGGGTGAGTTTTGCAACAATTGATATATATATGATTTTTGCGTAGTGTGTTTGGTTGTATTGTATTGTATTGTATTGTATTGTATTGTATTTTATTGTATTAAATTGTATTGCATTGTGTTGTATTGTATTGTATTGTATAGTGTTGTATTATTTCGTGATGCTGAGTAAGGTTTGTTTTGCTGATTAGTAGTAGTATGTGTCTGTGTTGGTGCATGTGATGCGGATGGCGTTAGTGTTATTGTTTGTGCGAAATCTTGCGCATGCGATGTAATGTGATGTGTGTTTTGTGTCAGCCTGTGATGTGTGTGTGTGTTTTCGTGTGTTTGTGTGGTGTGATGTTTTGTGGTGTTGTGTTTGTGCGGTGTTTTCTTGTTTATTATCATCATAGTACAGCGTTAAACAGTAGGGTAAGCCCCACTGACGACTGTTTTTTTTCTCTCACGATTTTGGACGCTGAATTAGAAAGTATGAACATACGAGATGGACAGAGAGTGGGCCTAGGGGAGTGGTAAAAGGAAAGAATGCCGTAGTAGCCAACACACGGAATACACAGTCTAACTGTATAAACGCACATCGATCAGTGATTCTGATTCGATCGAAAGTGACAACACGATCGGTGTGGTTATAGTATGTGTGTGTACTTTCGGGTGAAGAGAGAGAGAGAGAGAGAAATGGATGAGATGTGTGATTGGTGGGATGTGGTCGTGAGTATGTGCATGTCGATGTTCTTTTTTTTGTCAGTCTGTTTGTCTTTGTGTTTGTATGTTTGTGTGCGTGATGGAAGATACATTTGCGAATGTTCATGATTGTTTAGTGCTATATTCGTTCGTTCGTCCGTGTTTGTTCGTTTGTTTGTCTGAATGCTTTTGTGTTTGTGTAGTTCAGTTCAGTTCAGTTCACTTCAGTTGTGTTTATTTGATTTCACTATAGTTAGGTTAAGTTTAGTTTGTGTTGGGTTAGGTAAGTTTTGTTATTATTTTGTTAGTTTTGATCATATGTGATGAGAACCGATCCATATTCGCGGTTTCCACTGACGCGTGATGGTCATTCGGTTATGCCTTCTTTGGAAGTCTGAGATGTTGCGAATGAAGTGTTTACATGGTATATTGTATTGATTGATTGTGTTGTATTGTTTTAAAAAAAATTTGCATTGTTGTTTTAATTTTCTTCCATTATTGTCAGGTATATATGGTGTTCGCGTGTTGTTGGCTATTGTCGTGTTGGAGGCGGAGTGCGCGCGCGTGCGTGCATGCGTGCGTGCGTTTGTTGAATTTCGTGCTGGTAGCAGTTGATGGTGGACGGGAGATGTGGATGAAATGTGAATATAATATGATTCATCATGCAGCTTGAACGCTCAACTCACCATTGAAAACCATGGAAGCACTGTACAGCTGTTTCATCCTTGTTGGTAATCATCAGCAGTGCACATCCACCGAGCCCCCACGGGGACTCGAACCCGGGGTGAACGATTGTGAATCGAACACCTTAACCACAAGGCTATCCGGACTGGCTCTCAACGGATTGTTGAACATCTACACTACATGATATAGCACCCTTCCGTCACTGGCTTCGAACGGTAACAACCCGTCTCCCACACAGCGATCGACTCCTATGATGGATGACTTCTCTGTAGGGGCCTAAGTACAACGAAGGCATTCCGTTATGAACAACCTACAGAGCTTGGTTACTATTTGCAATTGAAGTAAAGTAAATTGTTCCGAGGGTGAGTTTTGCAACAATTGATATATGATTTTTGCGTAGTGTGTTTGGTTGTATTGTATTGTATTGTATTGTATTTTATTGTATTAAATTGTATTGCATTGTGTTGTATTGTATTGTATTGTATAGTGTTGTATTATTGCGTGATGCTGAGTAAGGTTTGTTTTGCTGATTAGTAGTAGTATGTGTCTGTGTTGGTGCATGTGATGCGGATGGCGTTAGTGTTATTGTTTGTGCGAAATCTTGCGCATGCGATGTAATGTGATGTGTGTTTTGTGTCAGCCTGTGATGTGTGTGTGTGTTTTCGTGTGTTTGTGTGGTGTGATGTTTTGTGGTGTTGTGTTTGTGCGGTGTTTTCTTGTTTATTATCATCATAGTACAGCGTTAAACAGTAGGGTAAGCCCCACTGACTGTTGAATTTCGTGCTGGTAGCAGTTGATGGTGGACGGGAGATGTGGATGAAATGTGAATAGTAATTTCATTGGAGTAAATTGTTCCGAGGGTGAGTTTTGCAACAATTGATATATATATGATTTTTGCGTAGTGTGTTTGGTTGTATTGTATTGTATTGTATTGTATTGTATTTTATTGTATTAAATTGTATTGCATTGTGTTGTATTGTATTGTATTGTATAGTGTTGTATTATTGCGTGATGCTGAGTAAGGTTTGTTTTGCTGATTAGTAGTAGTATGTGTCTGTGTTGGTGCATGTGATGCGGATGGCGTTAGTGTTATTGTTTGTGCGAAATCTTGCGCATGCGATGTAATGTGATGTGTGTTTTGTGTCAGCCTGTGATGTGTGTGTGTGTTTTCGTGTGTTTGTGTGGTGTGATGTTTTGTGGTGTTGTGTTTGTGCGGTGTTTTCTTGTTTATTATCATCATAGTACAGCGTTAAACAGTAGGGTAAGCCCCACTGACGACTGTTTTTTTTTCTCTCACGATTTTGGACGCTGAATTAGAAAGTATGAACATACGAGATGGACAGAGAGTGGGCCTAGGGGAGTGGTAAAAGGAAAGAATGCCGTAGTAGCCAACACACGGAATACACAGTCTAACTGTATAAACGCACATCGATCAGTGATTCTGATTCGATCGAAAGTGACAACACGATCGGTGTGGTTATAGTATGTGTGTGTACTTTCGGGTGAAGAGAGAGAGAGAGAAATGGATGAGATGTGTGATTGGTGGGATGTGGTCGTGAGTATGTGCATGTCGATGTTCTTTTTTTTGTCAGTCTGTTTGTCTTTGTGTTTGTATGTTTGTGTGCGTGATGGAAGATACGTTTGCGAATGTTCATGGTTGTTTAGTGCTATATTCGTTCGTTCGTTCGTTCGTTCGTTCGTTCGTTCGTTCGTTCGTTCGTTCGTTCGTTCGTTCGTTCGTTCGTTCGTTCGTCCGTGTTTGTTTGTCTGAATGCTTTTGTGTTTGTGTAGTTCAGTTCAGTTCAGTTCACTTCAGTTGTGTTTATTTGATTTCACTATAGTTAGGTTAAGTTTAGTTTGTGTTGGGTTAGGTAAGTTTTGTTATTATTTTGTTAGTTTTGATCATATGTGATGAGAACCGATCCATATTCGCGGTTTCCACTGACGCGTGATGGTCATTCGGTTATGCCTTCTTTGGAAGTCTGAGATGTTGCGAATGAACTGTTTCCATGGTATATTGTATTGATTGATTGTGTTGTATGGTCTTAAAAAAAATTTTGCATTGTTGTTTTAATTTTCTTCCATTATTGTCAGGTATATATGTTGTTCGCGTGTTGTTGGCTATTGTCGTGTTGGAGGCGGAGTGCGCGCGCGTGCGTGCATGCGTGCGTGCGTTTGTTGAATTTCGTGCTGGTAGCAGTTGATGGTGGACGGGAGATGTGGATGAAATGTGAATAGTAATTTCATTGGAGTAAATTGTTTCGAGGGTGAGTTTTGCAACAATTGATATATATATGATTTTTGCGTAGTGTGTTTGGTTGTATTGTATTGTATTGTATTGTATTGTATTTTATTGTATTAAATTGTATTGCATTGTGTTGTATTGTATTGTATTGTATAGTGTTGTATTATTTCGTGATGCTGAGTAAGGTTTGTTTTGCTGATTAGTAGTAGTATGTGTCTGTGTTGGTGCATGTGATGCGGATGGCGTTAGTGTTATTGTTTGTGCGAAATCTTGCGCATGCGATGTAATGTGATGTGTGTTTTGTGTCAGCCTGTGATGTGTGTGTGTGTTTTCGTGTGTTTGTGTGGTGTGATGTTTTGTGGTGTTGTGTTTGTGCGGTGTTTTCTTGTTTATTATCATCATAGTACAGCGTTAAACAGTAGGGTAAGCCCCACTGACGACTGTTTTTTTTTCTCTCACGATTTTGGACGCTGAATTAGAAAGTATGAACATACGAGATGGACAGAGAGTGGGCCTAGGGGAGTGGTAAAAGGAAAGAATGCCGTAGTAGCCAACACACGGAATACACAGTCTAACTGTATAAACGCACATCGATCAGTGATTCTGATTCGATCGAAAGTGACAACACGATCGGTGTGGTTATAGTATGTGTGTGTACTTTCGGGTGAAGAGAGAGAGAGAGAAATGGATGAGATGTGTGATTGGTGGGATGTGGTCGTGAGTATGTGCATGTCGATGTTCTTTTTTTTGTCAGTCTGTTTGTCTTTGTGTTTGTATGTTTGTGTGCGTGATGGAAGATACGTTTGCGAATGTTCATGGTTGTTTAGTGCTATATTCGTTCGTTCGTTCGTTCGTTCGTTCGTTCGTTCGTTCGTTCGTTCGTTCGTTCGTTCGTTCGTTCGTTCGTCCGTGTTTGTTTGTTTGTTTGTCTGAATGCTTTTGTGTTTGTGTAGTTCAGTTCAGTTCAGTTCAGTTGTGTTTATTTGATTTCACTATAGTTAGGTTAAGTTTAGTTTGTGTTGGGTTAGGTAAGTTTTGTTATTATTTTGTTAGTTTTGATCATATGTGATGAGAACCGATCCATATTCGCGGTTTCCACTGACGCGTGATGGTCATTCGGTTATGCCTTCTTTGGAAGTCTGAGATGTTGCGAATGAAGTGTTTCCATGGTATATTGTATTGATTGATTGTGTTGTATGGTCTTAAAAAAAATTTTGCATTGTTGTTTTAATTTTCTTCCATTATTGTCAGGTATATATGTTGTTCGCGTGTTGTTGGCTATTGTCGTGTTGGAGGCGGAGTGCGCGCGCGTGCGTGCATGCGTGCGTGCGTTTGTTGAATTTCGTGCTGGTAGCAGTTGATGGTGGACGGGAGATGTGGATGAAATGTGAATAGTAATTTCATTGGAGTAAATTGTTTCGAGGGTGAGTTTTGCAACAATTGATATATATATGATTTTTGCGTAGTGTGTTTGGTTGTATTGTATTGTATTGTATTGTATTGTATTTTATTGTATTAAATTGTATTGCATTGTGTTGTATTGTATTGTATTGTATAGTGTTGTATTATTTCGTGATGCTGAGTAAGGTTTGTTTTGCTGATTAGTAGTAGTATGTGTCTGTGTTGGTGCATGTGATGCGGATGGCGTTAGTGTTATTGTTTGTGCGAAATCTTGCGCATGCGATGTAATGTGATGTGTGTTTTGTGTCAGCCTGTGATGTGTGTGTGTGTTTTCGTGTGTTTGTGTGGTGTGATGTTTTGTGGTGTTGTGTTTGTGCGGTGTTTTCTTGTTTATTATCATCATAGTACAGCGTTAAACAGTAGGGTAAGCCCCACTGACGACTGTTTTTTTTTCTCTCACGATTTTGGACGCTGAATTAGAAAGTATGAACATACGAGATGGACAGAGAGTGGGCCTAGGGGAGTGGTAAAAGGAAAGAATGCCGTAGTAGCCAACACACGGAATACACAGTCTAACTGTATAAACGCACATCGATCAGTGATTCTGATTCGATCGAAAGTGACAACACGATCGGTGTGGTTATAGTATGTGTGTGTACTTTCGGGTGAAGAGAGAGAGAGAGAAATGGATGAGATGTGTGATTGGTGGGATGTGGTCGTGAGTATGTGCATGTCGATGTTCTTTTTTTTGTCAGTCTGTTTGTCTTTGTGTTTGTATGTTTGTGTGCGTGATGGAAGATACGTTTGCGAATGTTCATGGTTGTTTAGTGCTATATTCGTTCGTTCGTTCGTTCGTTCGTTCGTTCGTTCGTTCGTTCGTTCGTTCGTTCGTTCGTTCGTTCGTTCGTCCGTGTTTGTTTGTTTGTTTGTCTGAATGCTTTTGTGTTTGTGTAGTTCAGTTCAGTTCAGTTCAGTTGTGTTTATTTGATTTCACTATAGTTAGGTTAAGTTTAGTTTGTGTTGGGTTAGGTAAGTTTTGTTATTATTTTGTTAGTTTTGATCATATGTGATGAGAACCGATCCATATTCGCGGTTTCCACTGACGCGTGATGGTCATTCGGTTATGCCTTCTTTGGAAGTCTGAGATGTTGCGAATGAAGTGTTTCCATGGTATATTGTATTGATTGATTGTGTTGTATGGTCTTAAAAAAAATTTTGCATTGTTGTTTTAATTTTCTTCCATTATTGTCAGGTATATATGTTGTTCGCGTGTTGTTGGCTATTGTCGTGTTGGAGGCGGAGTGCGCGCGCGTGCGTGCATGCGTGCGTGCGTTTGTTGAATTTCGTGCTGGTAGCAGTTGATGGTGGACGGGAGATGTGGATGAAATGTGAATAGTAATTTCATTGGAGTAAATTGTTCCGAGGGTGAGTTTTGCAACAATTGATATATATATGATTTTTGCGTAGTGTGTTTGGTTGTATTGTATTGTATTGTATTGTATTGTATTTTATTGTATTAAATTGTATTGCATTGTGTTGTATTGTATTGTATTGTATAGTGTTGTATTATTTCGTGATGCTGAGTAAGGTTTGTTTTGCTGATTAGTAGTAGTATGTGTCTGTGTTGGTGCATGTGATGCGGATGGCGTTAGTGTTATTGTTTGTGCGAAATCTTGCGCATGCGATGTAATGTGATGTGTGTTTTGTGTCAGCCTGTGATGTGTGTGTGTGTTTTCGTGTGTTTGTGTGGTGTGATGTTTTGTGGTGTTGTGTTTGTGCGGTGTTTTCTTGTTTATTATCATCATAGTACAGCGTTAAACAGTAGGGTAAGCCCCACTGACGACTGTTTTTTTTCTCTCACGATTTTGGACGCTGAATTAGAAAGTATGAACATACGAGATGGACAGAGAGTGGGCCTAGGGGAGTGGTAAAAGGAAAGAATGCCGTAGTAGCCAACACACGGAATACACAGTCTAACTGTATAAACGCACATCGATCAGTGATTCTGATTCGATCGAAAGTGACAACACGATCGGTGTGGTTATAGTATGTGTGTGTACTTTCGGGTGAAGAGAGAGAGAGAGAGAGAAATGGATGAGATGTGTGATTGGTGGGATGTGGTCGTGAGTATGTGCATGTCGATGTTCTTTTTTTTGTCAGTCTGTTTGTCTTTGTGTTTGTATGTTTGTGTGCGTGATGGAAGATACGTTTGCGAATGTTCATGATTGTTTAGTGCTATATTCGTTCGTTCGTTCGTTCGTTCGTCCGTGTTTGTTTGTCTGAATGCTTTTGTGTTTGTGTAGTTCAGTTCAGTTCAGTTCACTTCAGTTGTGTTTATTTGATTTCACTATAGTTAGGTTAAGTTTAGTTTGTGTTGGGTTAGGTAAGTTTTGTTATTATTTTGTTAGTTTTGATCATATGTGATGAGAACCGATCCATATTCGCGGTTTCCACTGACGCGTGATGGTCATTCGGTTATGCCTTCTTTGGAAGTCTGAGATGTTGCGAATGAAGTGTTTACATGGTATATTGTATTGATTGATTGTGTTGTATTGTTTTAAAAAAAATTTGCATTGTTGTTTTAATTTTCTTCCATTATTGTCAGGTATATATGGTGTTCGCGTGTTGTTGGCTATTGTCGTGTTGGAGGCGGAGTGCGCGCGCGTGCGTGCATGCGTGCGTGCGTTTGTTGAATTTCGTGCTGGTAGCAGTTGATGGTGGACGGGAGATGTGGATGAAATGTGAATATAATATGATTCATCATGCAGCTTGAACGCTCAACTCACCATTGAAAACCATGGAAGCACTGTACAGCTGTTTCATCCTTGTTGGTAATCATCAGCAGTGCACATCCACCGAGCCCCCACGGGGACTCGAACCCGGGGTGAACGATTGTGAATCGAACACCTTAACCACAAGGCTATCCGGACTGGCTCTCAACGGATTGTTGAACATCTACACTACATGATATAGCACCCTTCCGTCACTGGCTTCGAACGGTAACAACCCGTCTCCCACACAGCGATCGACTCCTATGATGGATGACTTCTCTGTAGGGGCCTAAGTACAACGAAGGCATTCCGTTATGAACAACCTACAGAGCTTGGTTACTATTTGCAATTGAAGTAAAGTAAATTGTTCCGAGGGTGAGTTTTGCAACAATTGATATATGATTTTTGCGTAGTGTGTTTGGTTGTATTGTATTGTATTGTATTGTATTTTATTGTATTAAATTGTATTGCATTGTGTTGTATTGTATTGTATTGTATAGTGTTGTATTATTGCGTGATGCTGAGTAAGGTTTGTTTTGCTGATTAGTAGTAGTATGTGTCTGTGTTGGTGCATGTGATGCGGATGGCGTTAGTGTTATTGTTTGTGCGAAATCTTGCGCATGCGATGTAATGTGATGTGTGTTTTGTGTCAGCCTGTGATGTGTGTGTGTGTTTTCGTGTGTTTGTGTGGTGTGATGTTTTGTGGTGTTGTGTTTGTGCGGTGTTTTCTTGTTTATTATCATCATAGTACAGCGTTAAACAGTAGGGTAAGCCCCACTGACGACTGTTTTTTTTCTCTCACGATTTTGGACGCTGAATTAGAAAGTATGAACATACGAGATGGACAGAGAGTGGGCCTAGGGGAGTGGTAAAAGGAAAGAATGCCGTAGTAGCCAACACACGGAATACACAGTCTAACTGTATAAACGCACATCGATCAGTGATTCTGATTCGATCGAAAGTGACAACACGATCGGTGTGGTTATAGTATGTGTGTGTACTTTCGGGTGAAGAGAGAGAGAGAGAGAGAAATGGATGAGATGTGTGATTGGTGGGATGTGGTCGTGAGTATGTGCATGTCGATGTTCTTTTTTTTGTCAGTCTGTTTGTCTTTGTGTTTGTATGTTTGTGTGCGTGATGGAAGATACATTTGCGAATGTTCATGATTGTTTAGTGCTATATTCGTTCGTTCGTTCGTTCGTTCGTCCGTGTTTGTTTGTCTGAATGCTTTTGTGTTTGTGTAGTTCAGTTCAGTTCAGTTCACTTCAGTTGTGTTTATTTGATTTCACTATAGTTAGGTTAAGTTTAGTTTGTGTTGGGTTAGGTAAGTTTTGTTATTATTTTGTTAGTTTTGATCATATGTGATGAGAACCGATCCATATTCGCGGTTTCCACTGACGCGTGATGGTCATTCGGTTATGCCTTCTTTGGAAGTCTGAGATGTTGCGAATGAAGTGTTTACATGGTATATTGTATTGATTGATTGTGTTGTATTGTTTAAAAAAAAATTTGCATTGTTGTTTTAATTTTCTTCCATTATTGTCAGGTATATATGGTGTTCGCGTGTTGTTGGCTATTGTCGTGTTGGAGGCGGAGTGCGCGCGCGTGCGTGCATGCGTGCGTGCGTTTGTTGAATTTCGTGCTGGTAGCAGTTGATGGTGGACGGGAGATGTGGATGAAATGTGAATATAATATGATTCATCATGCAGCTTGAACGCTCAACTCACCATTGAAAACCATGGAAGCACTGTACAGCTGTTTCATCCTTGTTGGTAATCATCAGCAGTGCACATCCACCGAGCCCCCACGGGGACTCGAACCCGGGGTGAACGATTGTGAATCGAACACCTTAACCACAAGGCTATCCGGACTGGCTCTCAACGGATTGTTGAACATCTACACTACATGATATAGCACCCTTCCGTCACTGGCTTCGAACGGTAACAACCCGTCTCCCACACAGCGATCGACTCCTATGATGGATGACTTCTCTGTAGGGGCCTAAGTACAACGAAGGCATTCCGTTATGAACAACCTACAGAGCTTGGTTACTATTTGCAATTGAAGTAAAGTAAATTGTTCCGAGGGTGAGTTTTGCAACAATTGATATATGATTTTTGCGTAGTGTGTTTGGTTGTATTGTATTGTATTGTATTGTATTTTATTGTATTAAATTGTATTGCATTGTGTTGTATTGTATTGTATTGTATAGTGTTGTATTATTGCGTGATGCTGAGTAAGGTTTGTTTTGCTGATTAGTAGTAGTATGTGTCTGTGTTGGTGCATGTGATGCGGATGGCGTTAGTGTTATTGTTTGTGCGAAATCTTGCGCATGCGATGTAATGTGATGTGTGTTTTGTGTCAGCCTGTGATGTGTGTGTGTGTTTTCGTGTGTTTGTGTGGTGTGATGTTTTGTGGTGTTGTGTTTGTGCGGTGTTTTCTTGTTTATTATCATCATAGTACAGCGTTAAACAGTAGGGTAAGCCCCACTGACGACTGTTTTTTTTCTCTCACGATTTTGGACGCTGAATTAGAAAGTATGAACATACGAGATGGACAGAGAGTGGGCCTAAGGGAGTGGTAAAAGGAAAGAATGCCGTAGTAGCCAACACACGGAATACACAGTCTAACTGTATAAACGCACATCGATCAGTGATTCTGATTCGATCGAAAGTGGCAACACGATCGGTGTGGTTATAGTATGTGTGTGTACTTTCGGGTGAAGAGAGAGAGAGAGAAATGGATGAGATGTGTGATTGGTGGGATGTGGTCGTGAGTATGTGCATGTCGATGTTCTTTTTTTTGTCAGTCTGTTTGTCTTTGTGTTTGTATGTTTGTGTGCGTGATGGAAGATACATTTGCGAATGTTCATGATTGTTTAGTGCTATATTCGTTCGTTCGTCCGTGTTTGTTCGTTTGTTTGTCTGAATGCTTTTGTGTTTGTGTAGTTCAGTTCAGTTCAGTTCACTTCAGTTGTGTTTATTTGATTTCACTATAGTTAGGTTAAGTTTAGTTTGTGTTGGGTTAGGTAAGTTTTGTTATTATTTTGTTAGTTTTGATCATATGTGATGAGAACCGATCCATATTCGCGGTTTCCACTGACGCGTGATGGTCATTCGGTTATGCCTTCTTTGGAAGTCTGAGATGTTGCGAATGAAGTGTTTACATGGTATATTGTATTGATTGATTGTGTTGTATTGTTTTAAAAAAAATTTGCATTGTTGTTTTTATTTTCTTCCATTATTGTCAGGTATATATGGTGTTCGCGTGTTGTTGGCTATTGTCGTGTTGGAGGCGGAGTGCGCGCGCGTGCGTGCATGCGTGCGTGCGTTTGTTGAATTTCGTGCTGGTAGCAGTTGATGGTGGACGGGAGATGTGGATGAAATGTGAATATAATATGATTCATCATGCAGCTTGAACGCTCAACTCACCATTGAAAACCATGGAAGCACTGTACAGCTGTTTCATCCTTGTTGGTAATCATCAGCAGTGCACATCCACCGAGCCCCCACGGGGACTCGAACCCGGGGTGAACGATTGTGAATCGAACACCTTAACCACAAGGCTATCCGGACTGGCTCTCAACGGATTGTTGAACATCTACACTACATGATATAGCACCCTTCCGTCACTGGCTTCGAACGGTAACAACCCGTCTCCCACACAGCGATCGACTCCTATGATGGATGACTTCTCTGTAGGGGCCTAAGTACAACGAAGGCATTCCGTTATGAACAACCTACAGAGCTTGGTTACTATTTGCAATTGAAGTAAAGTAAATTGTTCCGAGGGTGAGTTTTGCAACAATTGATATATGATTTTTGCGTAGTGTGTTTGGTTGTATTGTATTGTATTGTATTGTATTTTATTGTATTAAATTGTATTGCATTGTGTTGTATTGTATTGTATTGTATAGTGTTGTATTATTTCGTGATGCTGAGTAAGGTTTGTTTTGCTGATTAGTAGTAGTATGTGTCTGTGTTGGTGCATGTGATGCGGATGGCGTTAGTGTTATTGTTTGTGCGAAATCTTGCGCATGCGATGTAATGTGATGTGTGTTTTGTGTCAGCCTGTGATGTGTGTGTGTGTTTTCGTGTGTTTGTGTGGTGTGATGTTTTGTGGTGTTGTGTTTGTGCGGTGTTTTCTTGTTTATTATCATCATAGTACAGCGTTAAACAGTAGGGTAAGCCCCAGTGACGACTGTTTTTTTTCTCTCTCACGATTTTGGACGCTGAATTAGAAAGTATGAACATACGAGATGGACAGAGAGTGGGCCTAGGGGAGTGGTAAAAGGAAAGAATGCCGTAGTAGCCAACACACGGAATACACAGTCTAACTGTATAAACGCACATCGATCAGTGATTCTGATTCGATCGAAAGTGACAACACGATCGGTGTGGTTATAGTATGTGTGTGTACTTTCGGGTGAAGAGAGAGAGAGAGAAATGGATGAGATGTGTGATTGGTGGGATGTGGTCGTGAGTATGTGCATGTCGATGTTGTTTTTTGTCAGTCTGTTTGTCTTTGTGTTTGTATGTTTGTGTGCGTGATGGAAGATACGTTTGCGAATGTTCATGATTGTTTAGTGCTATATTCGTTCGTTCGTTCGTCCGTGTTTGTTCGTTTGTTTGTCTGAATGCTTTTGTGTTTGTGTAGTTCAGTTCGGTTCAGTTCACTTCAGTTGTGTTTATTTGATTTCACTATAGTTAGGTTAAGTTTAGTTTGTGTTGGGTTAGGTAAGTTTTGTTATTATTTTGTTAGTTTTGATCATATGTGATGAGAACCGATCCATATTCGCGGTTTCCACTGACGCGTGATGGTCATTCGGTTATGCCTTCTTTGGAAGTCTGAGATGTTGCGAATGAAGTGTTTACATGGTATATTGTATTGATTGATTGTGTTGTATTGTTTTAAAAAAATTTTGCATTGTTGTTTTAATTTTCTTCCATTATTGTCAGGTATATATGGTGTTCGCGTGTTGTTGGCTATTGTCGTGTTGGAGGCGGAGTGCGCGCGCGTGCGTGCATGCGTGCGTGCGTTTGTTGAATTTCGTGCTGGTAGCAGTTGATGGTGGACGGGAGATGTGGATGAAATGTGAATAGTAATTTTATTGGAGTAAATTGTTCCGAGGGTGAGTTTTGCAACAATTGATATATGATTTTTGCGTAGTGTGTTTGGTTGTATTGTATTGTATTGTATTGTATTGTATTTTATTGTATTAAATTGTATTGCATTGTGTTGTATTGTATTGTATTGTATAGTGTTGTATTATTTCGTGATGCTGAGTAAGGTTTGTTTTGCTGATTAGTAGTAGTATGTGTCTGTGTTGGTGCATGTGATGCGGATGGCGTTAGTGTTATTGTTTGTGCGAAATCTTGCGCATGCGATGTAATGTGATGTGTGTTTTGTGTCAGCCTGTGATGTGTGTGTGTTTTCGTGTGTTTGTGTGGTGTGATGTTTTGTGGTGTTGTGTTTGTGCGGTGTTTTCTTGTTTATTATCATCATAGTACAGCGTTAAACAGTAGGGTAAGCCCCACTGACGACTGTTTTTTCTCTCTCACGATTTTGGACGCTGAATTAGAAAGTATGAACATATGAGATGGACAGAGAGTGGGCCTAGGGGAGTGGTAAAAGGAAAGAATGCCGTAGTAGCCAACACACGGAATACACAGTCTAACTGTATAAACGCACATCGATCAGTGATTCTGATTCGATCGAAAGTGACAACACGATCGGTGTGGTTATAGTATGTGTGTGTACTTTCGGGTGAAGAGAGAGAGAGAGAGAAATGGATGAGATGTGTGATTGGTGGGATGTGGTCGTGAGTATGTGCATGTCGATGTTCTTTTTTTTGTCAGTCTGTTTGTCTTTGTGTTTGTATGTTTGTGTGCGTGATGGAAGATACGTTTGCGAATGTTCATGATTGTTTAGTGCTATATTCGTTCGTTCGTTCGTTCGTTCGTCCGTGTTTGTTTGTTTGTTTGTCTGAATGCTTTTGTGTTTGTGTAGTTCAGTTCGGTTCAGTTCAGTTCAGTTCACTTCAGTTGTGTTTATTTGATTTCACTATAGTTAGGTTAAGTTTAGTTTGTGTTGGGTTAGGTAAGTTTTGTTATTATTTTGTTAGTTTTGATCATATGTGATGAGAACCGATCCATATTCGCGGTTTCCACTGACGCGTGATGGTCATTCGGTTATGCCTTCTTTGGAAGTCTGAGATGTTGCGAATGAAGTGTTTACATGGTATATTGTATTGATTGATTGTGTTGTATTGTTTTAAAAAAAATTTGCATTGTTGTTTTAATTTTCTTCCATTATTGTCAGGTATATATGGTGTTCGCGTGTTGTTGGCTATTGTCGTGTTGGAGGCGGAGTGCGCGCGCGTGCGTGCATGCGTGCGTGCGTTTGTTGAATTTCGTGCTGGTAGCAGTTGATGGTGGACGGGAGATGTGGATGAAATGTGAATAGTAATTTCATTGGAGTAAATTGTTCCGAGGGTGAGTTTTGCAACAATTGATATATGATTTTTGCGTAGTGTGTTTGGTTGTATTGTATTGTATTGTATTGTATTGTATTTTATTGTATTAAATTGTATTGCATTGTGTTGTATTGTATTGTATTGTATAGTGTTGTATTATTTCGTGATGCTGAGTAAGGTTTGTTTTGCTGATTAGTAGTAGTATGTGTCTGTGTTGGTGCATGTGATGCGGATGGCGTTAGTGTTATTGTTTGTGCGAAATCTTGCGCATGCGATGTAATGTGATGTGTGTTTTGTGTCAGCCTGTGATGTGTGTGTGTTTTCGTGTGTTTGTGTGGTGTGATGTTTTGTGGTGTTGTGTTTGTGCGGTGTTTTCTTGTTTATTATCATCATAGTACAGCGTTAAACAGTAGGGTAAGCCCCACTGACGACTGTTTTTTCTCTCTCACGATTTTGGACGCTGAATTAGAAAGTATGAACATATGAGATGGACAGAGAGTGGGCCTAGGGGAGTGGTAAAAGGAAAGAATGCCGTAGTAGCCAACACACGGAATACACAGTCTAACTGTATAAACGCACATCGATCAGTGATTCTGATTCGATCGAAAGTGACAACACGATCGGTGTGGTTATAGTATGTGTGTGTACTTTCGGGTGAAGAGAGAGAGAGAGAAATGGATGAGATGTGTGATTGGTGGGATGTGGTCGTGAGTATGTGCATGTCGATGTTCTTTTTTTTGTCAGTCTGTTTGTCTTTGTGTTTGTATGTTTGTGTGCGTGATGGAAGATACGTTTGCGAATGTTCATGATTGTTTAGTGCTATATTCGTTCGTTCGTTCGTTCGTTCGTCCGTGTTTGTTTGTTTGTTTGTCTGAATGCTTTTGTGTTTGTGTAGTTCAGTTCGGTTCAGTTCAGTTCAGTTCACTTCAGTTGTGTTTATTTGATTTCACTATAGTTAGGTTAAGTTTAGTTTGTGTTGGGTTAGGTAAGTTTTGTTATTATTTTGTTAGTTTTGATCATATGTGATGAGAACCGATCCATATTCGCGGTTTCCACTGACGCGTGATGGTCATTCGGTTATGCCTTCTTTGGAAGTCTGAGATGTTGCGAATGAAGTGTTTACATGGTATATTGTATTGATTGATTGTGTTGTATTGTTTTAAAAAAAATTTGCATTGTTGTTTTAATTTTCTTCCATTATTGTCAGGTATATATGGTGTTCGCGTGTTGTTGGCTATTGTCGTGTTGGAGGCGGAGTGCGCGCGCGTGCGTGCATGCGTGCGTGCGTTTGTTGAATTTCGTGCTGGTAGCAGTTGATGGTGGACGGGAGATGTGGATGAAATGTGAATAGTAATTTTATTGGAGTAAATTGTTCCGAGGGTGAGTTTTGCAACAATTGATATATGATTTTTGCGTAGTGTGTTTGGTTGTATTGTATTGTATTGTATTGTATTGTATTTTATTGTATTAAATTGTATTGCATTGTGTTGTATTGTATTGTATTGTATTGTATAGTGTTGTATTATTTCGTGATGCTGAGTAAGGTTTGTTTTGCTGATTAGTAGTAGTATGTGTCTGTGTTGGTGCATGTGATGCGGATGGCGTTAGTGTTATTGTTTGTGCGAAATCTTGCGCATGCGATGTAATGTGATGTGTGTTTTGTGTCAGCCTGTGATGTGTGTGTGTTTTCGTGTGTTTGTGTGGTGTGATGTTTTGTGGTGTTGTGTTTGTGCGGTGTTTTCTTGTTTATTATCATCATAGTACAGCGTTAAACAGTAGGGTAAGCCCCACTGACGACTGTTTTTTCTCTCTCACGATTTTGGACGCTGAATTAGAAAGTATGAACATATGAGATGGACAGAGAGTGGGCCTAGGGGAGTGGTAAAAGGAAAGAATGCCGTAGTAGCCAACACACGGAATACACAGTCTAACTGTATAAACGCACATCGATCAGTGATTCTGATTCGATCGAAAGTGACAACACGATCGGTGTGGTTATAGTATGTGTGTGTACTTTCGGGTGAAGAGAGAGAGAGAGAGAAATGGATGAGATGTGTGATTGGTGGGATGTGGTCGTGAGTATGTGCATGTCGATGTTTTTTTTTGTCAGTCTGTTTGTCTTTGTGTTTGTATGTTTGTGTGCGTGATGGAAGATACGTTTGCGAATGTTCATGATTGTTTAGTGCTATATTCGTTCGTTCGTTCGTTCGTTCGTTCGTCCGTGTTTGTTTGTTTGTTTGTCTGAATGCTTTTGTGTTTGTGTAGTTCAGTTCGGTTCAGTTCAGTTCAGTTCACTTCAGTTGTGTTTATTTGATTTCACTATAGTTAGGTTAAGTTTAGTTTGTGTTGGGTTAGGTAAGTTTTGTTATTATTTTGTTAGTTTTGATCATATGTGATGAGAACCGATCCATATTCGCGGTTTCCACTGACGCGTGATGGTCATTCGGTTATGCCTTCTTTGGAAGTCTGAGATGTTGCGAATGAAGTGTTTACATGGTATATTGTATTGATTGATTGTGTTGTATTGTTTTAAAAAAATTTTGCATTGTTGTTTTAATTTTCTTCCATTATTGTCAGGTATATATGGTGTTCGCGTGTTGTTGGCTATTGTCGTGTTGGAGGCGGAGTGCGCGCGCGTGCGTGCATGCGTGCGTGCGTTTGTTGAATTTCGTGCTGGTAGCAGTTGATGGTGGACGGGAGATGTGGATGAAATGTGAATAGTAATTTCATTGGAGTAAATTGTTCCGAGGGTGAGTTTTGCAACAATTGATATATGATTTTTGCGTAGTGTGTTTGGTTGTATTGTATTGTATTGTATTGTATTGTATTGTATTTTATTGTATTAAATTGTATTGCATTGTGTTGTATTGTATTGTATTGTATAGTGTTGTATTATTTCGTGATGCTGAGTAAGGTTTGTTTTGCTGATTAGTAGTAGTATGTGTCTGTGTTGGTGCATGTGATGCGGATGGCGTTAGTGTTATTGTTTGTGCGAAATCTTGCGCATGCGATGTAATGTGATGTGTGTTTTGTGTCAGCCTGTGATGTGTGTGTGTTTTCGTGTGTTTGTGTGGTGTGATGTTTTGTGGTGTTGTGTTTGTGCGGTGTTTTCTTGTTTATTATCATCATAGTACAGCGTTAAACAGTAGGGTAAGCCCCACTGACGACTGTTTTTTCTCTCTCACGATTTTGGACGCTGAATTAGAAAGTATGAACATATGAGATGGACAGAGAGTGGGCCTAGGGGAGTGGTAAAAGGAAAGAATGCCGTAGTAGCCAACACACGGAATACACAGTCTAACTGTATAAACGCACATCGATCAGTGATTCTGATTCGATCGAAAGTGACAACACGATCGGTGTGGTTATAGTATGTGTGTGTACTTTCGGGTGAAGAGAGAGAGAGAGAAATGGATGAGATGTGTGATTGGTGGGATGTGGTCGTGAGTATGTGCATGTCGATGTTCTTTTTTTTGTCAGTCTGTTTGTCTTTGTGTTTGTATGTTTGTGTGCGTGATGGAAGATACGTTTGCGAATGTTCATGATTGTTTAGTGCTATATTCGTTCGTTCGTTCGTTCGTTCGTCCGTGTTTGTTTGTTTGTTTGTCTGAATGCTTTTGTGTTTGTGTAGTTCAGTTCGGTTCAGTTCAGTTCAGTTCACTTCAGTTGTGTTTATTTGATTTCACTATAGTTAGGTTAAGTTTAGTTTGTGTTGGGTTAGGTAAGTTTTGTTATTATTTTGTTAGTTTTGATCATATGTGATGAGAACCGATCCATATTCGCGGTTTCCACTGACGCGTGATGGTCATTCGGTTATGCCTTCTTTGGAAGTCTGAGATGTTGCGAATGAAGTGTTTACATGGTATATTGTATTGATTGATTGTGTTGTATTGTTTTAAAAAAAATTTGCATTGTTGTTTTAATTTTCTTCCATTATTGTCAGGTATATATGGTGTTCGCGTGTTGTTGGCTATTGTCGTGTTGGAGGCGGAGTGCGCGCGCGTGCGTGCATGCGTGCGTGCGTTTGTTGAATTTCGTGCTGGTAGCAGTTGATGGTGGACGGGAGATGTGGATGAAATGTGAATAGTAATTTCATTGGAGTAAATTGTTCCGAGGGTGAGTTTTGCAACAATTGATATATGATTTTTGCGTAGTGTGTTTGGTTGTATTGTATTGTATTGTATTGTATTGTATTTTATTGTATTAAATTGTATTGCATTGTGTTGTATTGTATTGTATTGTATAGTGTTGTATTATTTCGTGATGCTGAGTAAGGTTTGTTTTGCTGATTAGTAGTAGTATGTGTCTGTGTTGGTGCATGTGATGCGGATGGCGTTAGTGTTATTGTTTGTGCGAAATCTTGCGCATGCGATGTAATGTGATGTGTGTTTTGTGTCAGCCTGTGATGTGTGTGTGTTTTCGTGTGTTTGTGTGGTGTGATGTTTTGTGGTGTTGTGTTTGTGCGGTGTTTTCTTGTTTATTATCATCATAGTACAGCGTTAAACAGTAGGGTAAGCCCCACTGACGACTGTTTTTTCTCTCTCACGATTTTGGACGCTGAATTAGAAAGTATGAACATATGAGATGGACAGAGAGTGGGCCTAGGGGAGTGGTAAAAGGAAAGAATGCCGTAGTAGCCAACACACGGAATACACAGTCTAACTGTATAAACGCACATCGATCAGTGATTCTGATTCGATCGAAAGTGACAACACGATCGGTGTGGTTATAGTATGTGTGTGTACTTTCGGGTGAAGAGAGAGAGAGAGAAATGGATGAGATGTGTGATTGGTGGGATGTGGTCGTGAGTATGTGCATGTCGATGTTCTTTTTTTTGTCAGTCTGTTTGTCTTTGTGTTTGTATGTTTGTGTGCGTGATGGAAGATACGTTTGCGAATGTTCATGATTGTTTAGTGCTATATTCGTTCGTTCGTTCGTTCGTTCGTCCGTGTTTGTTTGTTTGTTTGTCTGAATGCTTTTGTGTTTGTGTAGTTCAGTTCGGTTCAGTTCAGTTCAGTTCACTTCAGTTGTGTTTATTTGATTTCACTATAGTTAGGTTAAGTTTAGTTTGTGTTGGGTTAGGTAAGTTTTGTTATTATTTTGTTAGTTTTGATCATATGTGATGAGAACCGATCCATATTCGCGGTTTCCACTGACGCGTGATGGTCATTCGGTTATGCCTTCTTTGGAAGTCTGAGATGTTGCGAATGAAGTGTTTACATGGTATATTGTATTGATTGATTGTGTTGTATTGTTTTAAAAAAAATTTGCATTGTTGTTTTGATTTTCTTAAATTATTGTCAGGTATATATGGTGTTCGCGTGTTGTTGGCTATTGTCGTGTTGGAGGCGGAGTGCGCGCGCGTGCGTGCATGCGTGCGTGCGTTTGTTGAATTTCGTGCTGGTAGCAGTTGATGGTGGACGGGAGATGTGGATGAAATGTGAATAGTAATTTTATTGGAGTAAATTGTTCCGAGGGTGAGTTTTGCAACAATTGATATATGATTTTTGCGTAGTGTGTTTGGTTGTATTGTATTGTATTGTATTGTATTGTATTTTATTGTATTAAATTGTATTGCATTGTGTTGTATTGTATTGTATTGTATAGTGTTGTATTATTTCGTGATGCTGAGTAAGGTTTGTTTTGCTGATTAGTAGTAGTATGTGTCTGTGTTGGTGCATGTGATGCGGATGGCGTTAGTGTTATTGTTTGTGCGAAATCTTGCGCATGCGATGTAATGTGATGTGTGTTTTGTGTCAGCCTGTGATGTGTGTGTGTGTTTTCGTGTGTTTGTGTGGTGTGATGTTTTGTGGTGTTGTGTTTGTGCGGTGTTTTCTTGTTTATTATCATCATAGTACAGCGTTAAACAGTAGGGTAAGCCCCACTGACGACTGTTTTTTCTCTCTCACGATTTTGGACGCTGAATTAGAAAGTATGAACATATGAGATGGACAGAGAGTGGGCCTAGGGGAGTGGTAAAAGGAAAGAATGCCGTAGTAGCCAACACACGGAATACACAGTCTAACTGTATAAACGCACATCGATCAGTGATTCTGATTCGATCGAAAGTGACAACACGATCGGTGTGGTTATAGTATGTGTGTGTACTTTCGGGTGAAGAGAGAGAGAGAGAAATGGATGAGATGTGTGATTGGTGGGATGTGGTCGTGAGTATGTGCATGTCGATGTTCTTTTTTTGTCAGTCTGTTTGTCTTTGTGTTTGTATGTTTGTGTGCGTGATGGAAGATACGTTTGCGAATGTTCATGATTGTTTAGTGCTATATTCGTTCGTTCGTTCGTTCGTTCGTTCGTCCGTGTTTGTTTGTTTGTTTGTCTGAATGCTTTTGTGTTTGTGTAGTTCAGTTCGGTTCAGTTCAGTTCAGTTCACTTCAGTTGTGTTTATTTGATTTCACTATAGTTAGGTTAAGTTTAGTTTGTGTTGGGTTAGGTAAGTTTTGTTATTATTTTGTTAGTTTTGATCATATGTGATGAGAACCGATCCGTATTCGCGGTTTCCACTGACGCGTGATGGTCATTCGGTTATGCCTTCTTTGGAAGTCTGAGATGTTGCGAATGAAGTGTTTACATGGTATATTGTATTGATTGATTGTGTTGTATTGTTTTAAAAAAATTTTGCATTGTTGTTTTAATTTTCTTCCATTATTGTCAGGTATATATGGTGTTCGCGTGTTGTTGGCTATTGTCGTGTTGGAGGCGGAGTGCGCGCGCGTGCGTGCATGCGTGCGTGCGTTTGTTGAATTTCGTGCTGGTAGCAGTTGATGGTGGACGGGAGATGTGGATGAAATGTGAATAGTAATTTCATTGGAGTAAATTGTTCCGAGGGTGAGTTTTGCGACAATTGATATATGATTTTTGCGTAGTGTGTTTGGTTGTATTGTATTGTATTGTATTGTATTGTATTGTATTGTATTGTATTTTATTGTATTAAATTGTATTGCATTGTGTTGTATTGTATTGTATTGTATTGTATAGTGTTGTATTATTTCGTGATGCTGAGTAAGGTTTGTTTTGCTGATTAGTAGTAGTATGTGTCTGTGTTGGTGCATGTGATGCGGATGGCGTTAGTGTTATTGTTTGTGCGAAATCTTGCGCATGCGATGTAATGTGATGTGTGTTTTGTGTCAGCCTGTGATGTGTGTGTGTGTTTTCGTGTGTTTGTGTGGTGTGATGTTTTGTGGTGTTGTGTTTGTGCGGTGTTTTCTTGTTTATTATCATCATAGTACAGCGTTAAACAGTAGGGTAAGCCCCACTGACGACTGTTTTTTTTCTCTCACGATTTTGGACGCTGAATTAGAAAGTATGAACATACGAGATGGACAGAGAGTGGGCCTAGAGGAGTGGTAAAATGAAAGAATGCCGTAGTAGCCAACACACGGAATACACAGTCTAACTGTATAAACGCACATCGATCAGTGATTCTGATTCGATCGAAAGTGACAACACGATCGGTGTGGTTATAGTATGTGTGTGTACTTTCGGGTGAAGAGAGAGAGAGAGAAATGGATGAGATGTGTGATTGGTGGGATGTGGTCGTGAGTATGTGCATGTCGATGTTCTTTTTTTTGTCAGTCTGTTTGTCTTTGTGTTTGTATGTTTGTGTGCGTGATGGAAGATACGTTTGCGAATGTTCATGATTGTTTAGTGCTATATTCGTTCGTTCGTTCGTTCGTTCGTCCGTGTTTGTTTGTTTGTTTGTCTGAATGCTTTTGTGTTTGTGTAGTTCAGTTCGGTTCAGTTCAGTTCAGTTCACTTCAGTTGTGTTTATTTGATTTCACTATAGTTAGGTTAAGTTTAGTTTGTGTTGGGTTAGGTAAGTTTTGTTATTATTTTGTTAGTTTTGATCATATGTGATGAGAACCGATCCATATTCGCGGTTTCCACTGACGCGTGATGGTCATTCGGTTATGCCTTCTTTGGAAGTCTGAGATGTTGCGAATGAAGTGTTTACATGGTATATTGTATTGATTGATTGTGTTGTATTGTTTTAAAAAAAATTTGCATTGTTGTTTTTATTTTCTTCCATTATTGTCAGGTATATATGGTGTTCGCGTGTTGTTGGCTATTGTCGTGTTGGAGGCGGAGTGCGCGCGCGTGCGTGCATGCGTGCGTGCGTTTGTTGAATTTCGTGCTGGTAGCAGTTGATGGTGGACGGGAGATGTGGATGAAATGTGAATAGTAATTTCATTGGAGTAAATTGTTCCGAGGGTGAGTTTTGCAACAATTGATATATGATTTTTGCGTAGTGTGTTTGGTTGTATTGTATTGTATTGTATTGTATTGTATTGTATTGTATTGTATTGTATTGTATTGTATTGTATTTTATTGTATTAAATTGTATTGCATTGTGTTGTATTGTATTGTATTGTATTGTATAGTGTTGTATTATTTCGTGATGCTGAGTAAGGTTTGTTTTGCTGATTAGTAGTAGTATGTGTCTGTGTTGGTGCATGTGATGCGGATGGCGTTAGTGTTATTGTTTGTGCGAAATCTTGCGCATGCGATGTAATGTGATGTGTGTTTTGTGTCAGCCTGTGACGTGTGTGTGTGTGTGTTTTCGTGTGTTTGTGTGGTGTGATGTTTTGTGGTGTTGTGTTTGTGCGGTGTTTTCTTGTTTATTATCATCATAGTACAGCGTTAAACAGTAGGGTAAGCCCCACTGACGACTGTTTTTTTTCTCTCACGATTTTGGACGCTGAATTAGAAAGTATGAACATACGAGATGGACAGAGAGTGGGCCTAGGGGAGTGGTAAAAGGAAAGAATGCCGTAGTAGCCAACACACGAAATACACAGTCTAACTGTATAAACGCACATCGATCAGTGATTCTGATTCGATCGAAAGTGACAACACGATCGGTGTGGTTATAGTATGTGTGTGTACTTTCGGGTGAAGAGAGAGAGAGAGAGAAATGGATGAGATGTGTGATTGGTGGGATGTGGTCGTGAGTATGTGCATGTCGATGTTCTTTTTTTTGTCAGTCTGTTTGTCTTTGTGTTTGTATGTTTGTGTGCGTGATGGAAGATACGTTTGCGAATGTTCATGATTGTTTAGTGCTATATTCGTTCGTTCGTTCGTTCGTTCGTTCGTCCGTGTTTGTTTGTTTGTTTGTCTGAATGCTTTTGTGTTTGTGTAGTTTAGTTCGGTTCAGTTCAGTTCAGTTCACTTCAGTTGTGTTTATTTGATTTCACTATAGTTAGGTTAAGTTTAGTTTGTGTTGGGTTAGGTAAGTTTTGTTATTATTTTGTTAGTTTTGATCATATGTGATGAGAACCGATCCATATTCGCGGTTTCCACTGACGCGTGATGGTCATTCGGTTATGCCTTCTTTGGAAGTCTGAGATGTTGCGAATGAAGTGTTTACATGGTATATTGTATTGATTGATTGTGTTGTATTGTTTTAAAAAAAATTTGCATTGTTGTTTTTATTTTCTTCCATTATTGTCAGGTATATATGGTGTTCGCGTGTTGTTGGCTATTGTCGTGTTGGAGGCGGAGTGCGCGCGCGTGCGTGCATGCGTGCGTGCGTTTGTTGAATTTCGTGCTGGTAGCAGTTGATGGTGGACGGGAGATGTGGATGAAATGTGAATAGTAATTTTATTGGAGTAAATTGTTCCGAGGGTGAGTTTTGCAACAATTGATATATGAATTTTGCGTAGTGTGTTTGGTTGTATTGTATTGTATTGTATTGTATTGTATTGTATTGTATTGTATTTTATTGTATTAAATTGTATTGCATTGTGTTGTATTGTATTGTATTGTATTGTATAGTGTTATATTATTTCGTGATGCTGAGTAAGGTTTGTTTTGCTGATTAGTAGTAGTATGTGTCTGTGTTGGTGCATGTGATGCGGATGGCGTTAGTGTTATTGTTTGTGCGAAATCTTGCGCATGCGATGTAATGTGTTGTGTGTTTTGTGTCAGCCTGTGACGTGTGTGTGTGTGTGTGTTTTCGTGTGTTTGTGTGGTGTGATGTTTTGTGGTGTTGTGTTTGTGCGGTGTTTTCTTGTTTATTATCATCATAGTACAGCGTTAAACAGTAGGGTAAGCCCCACTGACGACTGTTTTTTTTCTCTCACGATTTTGGACGCTGAATTAGAAAGTATGAACATACGAGATGGACAGAGAGTGGGCCTAGAGGAGTGGTAAAAGGAAAGAATGCCGTAGTAGCCAACACACGGAATACACAGTCTAACTGTATAAACGCACATCGATCAGTGATTCTGATTCGATCGAAAGTGACAACACGATCGGTGTGGTTATAGTATGTGTGTGTACTTTCGGGTGAAGAGAGAGAGAGAGAGAGAAATGGATGAGATGTGTGATTGGTGGGATGTGGTCGTGAGTATGTGCATGTCGATGTTCTTTTTTTTGTCAGTCTGTTTGTCTTTGTGTTTGTATGTTTGTGTGCGTGATGGAAGATAGGTTTGCGAATGTTCATGATTGTTTAGTGCTATATTCGTTCGTTCGTTCGTTCGTTCGTCCGTGTTTGTTTGTTTGTTTGTCTGAATGCTTTTGTGTTTGTGTAGTTCAGTTCGGTTCAGTTCAGTTCAGTTCACTTCAGTTGTGTTTATTTGATTTCACTATAGTTAGGTTAAGTTTAGTTTGTGTTGGGTTAGGTAAGTTTTGTTATTATTTTGTTAGTTTTGATCATATGTGATGAGAACCGATCCATATTCGCGGTTTCCACTGACGCGTGATGGTCATTCGGTTATGCCTTCTTTGGAAGTCTGAGATGTTGCGAATGAAGTGTTTACATGGTATATTGTATTGATTGTTGTGTTGTATTGTTTTAAAAGAAATTTGCATTGTTGTTTTAATTTTCTTCCATTATTGTCAGGTATATATGGTGTTCGCGTGTTGTTGGCTATTGTCGTGTTGGAGGCGGAGTGCGCGCGCGTGCGTGCATGCGTGCGTGCGTTTGTTGAATTTCGTGCTGGTAGTAGTTGATGGTGGACGGGAGATGTGGATGAAATGTGAATAGTAATTTCATTGGAGTAAATTGTTCCGAGGGTGAGTTTTGCAACAATTGATATATGATTTTTGCGTAGTGTGTTTGGTTGTATTGTATTGTATTGTATTGTATTGTATTGTATTGTATTGTATTGTATTTTATTGTAATAAATTGTATTGCATTGTGTTGTATTGTATTGTATTGTATTGTATAGTGTTGTATTATTTCGTGATGCTGAGTAAGGTTTGTTTTGCTGATTAGTAGTAGTATGTGTCTGTGTTGGTGCATGTGATGCGGATGGCGTTAGTGTTATTGTTTGTGCGAAATCTTGCGCATGCGATGTAATGTGATGTGTGTGTGTGTTTTCGTGTGTTTGTGTGGTGTGATGTTTTGTGGTGTTGTGTTTGTGCGGTGTTTTCTTGTTTATTATCATCATAGTACAGCGTTAAACAGTAGGGTAAGCCCCACTGACGACTGTTTTTATGTCTTACGATTTTGGACGCTGAATTAGAAAGTATGAACATACGAGATGGACAGAGAGTGGGCCTAGGGGAGTGGTAAAATGAAAGAATGCCGTAGTAGCCAACACACGGAATACACAGTCTAACTGTATAAACGCACATCGATCAGTGATTCTGATTCGATCGAAAGTGACAACACGATCGGTGTGGTTATAGTATGTGTGTGTACTTTCGGGTGAAGAGAGAGAGAGAGAAATGGATGAGATGTGTGATTGGTGGGATGTGGTCGTGAGTATGTGCATGTCGATGTTCTTTTTTTTGTCAGTCTGTTTGTCTTTGTGTTTGTATGTTTGTGTGCGTGATGGAAGATACGTTTGCGAATGTTCATGATTGTTTAGTGCTATATTCGTTCGTTCGTTCGTTCGTTCGTCCGTGTTTGTTTGTTTGTTTGTTTGTCTGAATGCTTTTGTGTTTGTGTAGTTCAGTTCGGTTCAGTTCAGTTCAGTTCACTTCAGTTGTGTTTATTTGATTTCACTATAGTTAGGTTAAGTTTAGTTTGTGTTGGGTTAGGTAAGTTTTGTTATTATTTTGTTAGTTTTGATCATATGTGATGAGAACCGATCCATATTCGCGGTTTCCACTGACGCGTGATGGTCCTTCGGTTATGCCTTGTTTGGAAGTCTGAGATGTTGCGAATGAAGTGTTTACATGGTATATTGTATTGATTGATTGTGTTGTATTGTTTAAAAAAAAATTTGCATTGTTGTTTTAATTTTCTTCCATTATTGTCAGGTATATATGGTGTTCGCGTGTTGTTGGCTATTGTCGTGTTGGAGGCGGAGTGCGCGCGCGTGCGTGCATGCGTGCGTGCGTTTGTTGAATTTCGTGCTGGTAGCAGTTGATGGTGGACGGGAGATGTGGATGAAATGTGAATAGTAATTTCATTGGAGTAAATTGTTCCGAGGGTGAGTTTTGCAACAATTGATATATGATTTTTGCGTAGTGTGTTTGGTTGTATTGTATTGTATTGTATTGTATTGTATTGTATTTTATTGTATTAAATTGTATTGCATTGTGTTGTATTGTATTGTATTGTATTGTATAGTGTTGTATTATTTCGTGATGCTGAGTAAGGTTTGTTTTGCTGATTAGTAGTAGTATGTGTCTGTGTTGGTGCATGTGATGCGGAT
Source organism: Fasciola hepatica (assembly GCA_948099385.1). Taxonomy (NCBI): domain Eukaryota; kingdom Metazoa; phylum Platyhelminthes; class Trematoda; order Plagiorchiida; family Fasciolidae; genus Fasciola; species Fasciola hepatica. The sequence continues at coordinate 17,431,995 of CANUEZ040000067.1, forward strand.
GGCGTTAGTGTTATTGTTTGTGCGAAATCTTGCGCATGCGATGTAATGTGATGTGTGTTTTGTGTCAGCCTGTGATGTGTGTGTGTGTTTTCGTGTGTTTGTGTGGTGTGATGTTTTGTGGTGTTGTGTTTGTGCGGTGTTTTCTTGTTTATTATCATCATAGTACAGCGTTAAACAGTAGGGTAAGCCCCACTGACGACTGTTTTTATGTCTCACGATTTTGGACGCTGAATTAGAAAGTATGAACATACGAGATGGACAGAGAGTGGGCCTAGGGGAGTGGTAAAAGGAAAGAATGCCGTAGTAGCCAACACACGGAATACACAGTCTAACTGTATAAACGCACATCGATCAGTGATTCTGATTCGATCGAAAGTGACAACACGATCGGTGTGGTTATAGTATGTGTGTGTACTTTCGGGTGAAGAGAGAGAGAGAGAAATGGATGAGATGTGTGATTGGTGGGATGTGGTCGTGAGTATGTGCATGTCGATGTTCTTTTTTTTGTCAGTCTGTTTGTCTTTGTGTTTGTATGTTTGTGTGCGTGATGGAAGATACGTTTGCGAATGTTCATGATTGTTTAGTGCTATATTCGTTCGTTCGTTCGTTCGTTCGTCCGTGTTTGTTTGTTTGTTTGTTTGTCTGAATGCTTTTGTGTTTGTGTAGTTCAGTTCGGTTCAGTTCAGTTCAGTTCACTTCAGTTGTGTTTATTTGATTTCACTATAGTTAGGTTAAGTTTAGTTTGTGTTGGGTTAGGTAAGTTTTGTTATTATTTTGTTAGTTTTGATCATATGTGATGAGAACCGATCCATATTCGCGGTTTCCACTGACGCGTGATGGTCATTCGGTTATGCCTTCTTTGGAAGTCTGAGATGTTGCGAATGAAGTGTTTACATGGTATATTGTATTGATTGTTGTGTTGTATTGTTTTAAAAGAAATTTGCATTGTTGTTTTAATTTTCTTCCATTATTGTCAGGTATATATGGTGTTCGCGTGTTGTTGGCTGTTGTCGTGTTGGAGGCGGAGTGCGCGCGCGTGCGTGCATGCGTGCGTGCGTTTGTTGAATTTCGTGCTGGTAGCAGTTGATGGTGGACGGGAGATGTGGATGAAATGTGAATAGTAATTTCATTGGAGTAAATTGTTCCGAGAGTGAGTTTTGCAACAATTGATATATGATTTTTGCGTAGTGTGTTTGGTTGTATTGTATTGTATTGTATTGTATTGTATTGTATTGTATTGTATTGTATTGTATTTTATTGTAATAAATTGTATTGCATTGTGTTGTATTGTATTGTATTGTATTGTATAGTGTTGTATTATTTCGTGATGCTGAGTAAGGTTTGTTTTGCTGATTAGTAGTAGTATGTGTCTGTGTTGGTGCATGTGATGCGGATGGCGTTAGTGTTATTGTTTGTGCGAAATCTTGCGCATGCGATGTAATGTGATGTGTGTGTGTGTTTTCGTGTGTTTGTGTGGTGTGATGTTTTGTGGTGTTGTGTTTGTGCGGTGTTTTCTTGTTTATTATCATCATAGTACAGCGTTAAACAGTAGGGTAAGCCCCACTGACGACTGTTTTTTTTCTCTCACGATTTTGGACGCTGAATTAGAAAGTATGAACATACGAGATGGACAGAGAGTGGGCCTAGGGGAGTGGTAAAATGAAAGAATGCCGTAGTAGCCAACACACGGAATACACAGTCTAACTGTATAAACGCACATCGATCAGTGATTCTGATTCGATCGAAAGTGACAACACGATCGGTGTGGTTATAGTATGTGTGTGTACTTTCGGGTGAAGAGAGAGAGAGAGAAATGAATGAGATGTGTGATTGGTGGGATGTGGTCGTGAGTATGTGCATGTCGATGTTGTTTTTTGTCAGTCTGTTTGTCTTTGTGTTTGTATGTTTGTGTGCGTGATGGAAGATACGTTTGCGAATGTTCATGATTGTTTAGTGCTATATTCGTTCGTTCGTTCGTTCGTTCGTCCGTGTTTGTTTGTTTGTTTGTTTGTCTGAATGCTTTTGTGTTTGTGTAGTTCAGTTCGGTTCAGTTCAGTTCAGTTCACTTCAGTTGTGTTTATTTGATTTCACTATAGTTAGGTTAAGTTTAGTTTGTGTTGGGTTAGGTAAGTTTTGTTATTATTTTGTTAGTTTTGATCATATGTGATGAGAACCGATCCATATTCGCGGTTTCCACTGACGCGTGATGGTCATTCGGTTATGCCTTCTTTGGAAGTCTGAGATGTTGCGAATGAAGTGTTTACATGGTATATTGTATTGATTGTTGTGTTGTATTGTTTTAAAAGAAATTTGCATTGTTGTTTTAATTTTCTTCCATTATTGTCAGGTATATATGGTGTTCGCGTGTTGTTGGCTGTTGTCGTGTTGGAGGCGGAGTGCGCGCGCGTGCGTGCATGCGTGCGTGCGTTTGTTGAATTTCGTGCTGGTAGCAGTTGATGGTGGACGGGAGATGTGGATGAAATGTGAATAGTAATTTCATTGGAGTAAATTGTTCCGAGAGTGAGTTTTGCAACAATTGATATATGATTTTTGCGTAGTGTGTTTGGTTGTATTGTATTGTATTGTATTGTATTGTATTGTATTGTATTGTATTGTATTTTATTGTAATAAATTGTATTGCATTGTGTTGTATTGTATTGTATTGTATTGTATAGTGTTGTATTATTTCGTGATGCTGAGTAAGGTTTGTTTTGCTGATTAGTAGTAGTATGTGTCTGTGTTGGTGCATGTGATGCGGATGGCGTTAGTGTTATTGTTTGTGCGAAATCTTGCGCATGCGATGTAATGTGATGTGTGTGTGTGTTTTCGTGTGTTTGTGTGGTGTGATGTTTTGTGGTGTTGTGTTTGTGCGGTGTTTTCTTGTTTATTATCATCATAGTACAGCGTTAAACAGTAGGGTAAGCCCCACTGACGACTGTTTTTTTTCTCTCACGATTTTGGACGCTGAATTAGAAAGTATGAACATACGAGATGGACAGAGAGTGGGCCTAGGGGAGTGGTAAAATGAAAGAATGCCGTAGTAGCCAACACACGGAATACACAGTCTAACTGTATAAACGCACATCGATCAGTGATTCTGATTCGATCGAAAGTGACAACACGATCGGTGTGGTTATAGTATGTGTGTGTACTTTCGGGTGAAGAGAGAGAGAGAGAAATGAATGAGATGTGTGATTGGTGGGATGTGGTCGTGAGTATGTGCATGTCGATGTTGTTTTTTGTCAGTCTGTTTGTCTTTGTGTTTGTATGTTTGTGTGCGTGATGGAAGATACGTTTGCGAATGTTCATGATTGTTTAGTGCTATATTCGTTCGTTCGTTCGTTCGTTCGTCCGTGTTTGTTTGTTTGTTTGTTTGTCTGAATGCTTTTGTGTTTGTGTAGTTCAGTTCGGTTCAGTTCAGTTCAGTTCACTTCAGTTGTGTTTATTTGATTTCACTATAGTTAGGTTAAGTTTAGTTTGTGTTGGGTTAGGAAAGTTTTGTTATTATTTTGTTAGTTTTGATCATATGTGATGAGAACCGATCCATATTCGCGGTTTCCACTGACGCGTGATGGTCATTCGGTTATGCCTTCTTTGGAAGTCTGAGATGTTGCGAATAAAGTGTTTACATGGTATATTGTATTGATTGGTTGTGTTGTATTGTTTTAAAAAAAATTTGCATTGTTGTTTTAATTTTCTTCCATTATTGTCAGGTATATATGGTGTTCGCGTGTTGTTGGCTATTGTCGTGTTGGAGGCGGAGTGCGCGCGCGTGCGTGCGTTTGTTGAATTTCGTGCTGGTAGCAGTTGATGGTGGACGGGAGATGTGGATGAAATGTGAATAGTAATTTCATTGGAGTAAATTGTTCCGAGGGTGAGTTTTGCAACAATTGATATATGATTTTTGCGTAGTGTGTTTGGTTGTATTGTATTGTATTGTATTGTATTTTATTGTATTAAATTGTGTTGTATTGTGTTGTATTGTATTGTATTGTATAGTGTTGTATTATTTCGTGATGCTGAGTAAGGTTTGTTTTGCTGATTAGTAGTAGTATGTGTCTGTGTTGGTGCATGTGATGCGGATGGCGTTAGTGTTATTGTTTGTGCGAAATCTTGCGCATGCGATGTAATGTGATGTGTGTGTGTGTTTTCGTGTGTTTGTGTGGTGTGATGTTTTGTGGTGTTGTGTTTGTGCGGTGTTTTCTTGTTTATTATCATCATAGTACAGCGTTAAACAGTAGGGTAAGCCTCACTGACGACTGTTTTTTTCTCTCTCACGATTTTGGACGCTGAATTAGAAAGTATGAACATACGAGATGGACAGAGAGTGGGCCTAGGGGAGTGGTAAAAGGAAAGAATGCCGTAGTAGCCAACACACGGAATACACAGTCTAACTGTATAAACGCACATCGATCAGTGATTCTGATTCGATCGAAAGTGACAACACGATCGGTGTGGTTATAGTATGTGTGTGTACTTTCGGGTGAAGAGAGAGAGAGAGAAATGGATGAGATGTGTGATTGGTGGGATGTGGTCGTGAGTATGTGCATGTCGATGTTGTTTTTTGTCAGTCTGTTTGTCTTTGTGTTTGTATGTTTGTGTGCGTGATGGAAGATACGTTTGCGAATGTTCATGATTGTTTAGTGCTATATTCGTTCGTTCGTTCGTTCGTTCGTCCGTGTTTGTTTGTTTGTTTGTCTGAATGCTTTTGTGTTTGTGTAGTTCAGTTCGGTTCAGTTCAGTTCAGTTCACTTCAGTTGTGTTTATTTGATTTCACTATAGTTAGGTTAAGTTTAGTTTGTGTTGGGTTAGGTAAGTTTTGTTATTATTTTGTTAGTTTTGATCATATGTGATGAGAACCGATCCATATTCGCGGTTTCCACTGACGCGTGATGGTCATTCGGTTATGCCTTCTTTGGAAGTCTGAGATGTTGCGAATGAAGTGTTTACATGGTATATTGTATTGATTGATTGTGTTGTATTGTTTTAAAAAAAATTTTGCATTGTTGTTTTAATTTTCTTCCATTATTGTCAGGTATATATGGTGTTCGCGTGTTGTTGGCTATTGTCGTGTTGGAGGCGGAGTGCGCGCGCGTGCGTGCATGCGTGCGTGCGTGCGTTTGTTGAATTTCGTGCTGGTAGCAGTTGATGGTGGACGGGAGATGTGTATGAAATGTGAATAGTAATTTCATTGGAGTAAATTGTTCCGAGGGTGAGTTTTGCAACAATTGATATATGATTTTTGCGTAGTGTGTTTGGTTGTATTGTATTGTATTGTATTGTATTGTATTGTATTTTATTGTATTAAATTGTATTGCATTGTGTTGTATTGTATTGTATTGTATAGTGTTGTATTATTTCGTGATGCTGAGTAAGGTTTGTTTTGCTGATTAGTAGTAGTATGTGTCTGTGTTGGTGCATGTGATGCGGATGGCGTTAGTGTTATTGTTTGTGCGAAATCTTGCGCATGCGATGTAATGTGTTGTGTGTTTTGTGTCAGCCTGTGATGTGTGTGTGTGTGTATGTGTTTTTGTGTGTTTGTGTGGTGTGATGTTTTGTGGTATTGTGTTTGTGCGGTGTTTTCTTGTTTATTATCATCATAGTACAGCGTTAAACAGTAGGGTAAGCCCCACTGACGACTGTTTTTTTTCTCTCACGATTTTGGACGCTGAATTAGAAAGTATGAACATACGAGATGGACAGAGAGTGGGCCTAGGGGAGTGGTAAAAGGAAAGAATGCCGTAGTAGCCAACACACGGAATACACAGTCTAACTGTATAAACGCACATCGATCAGTGATTCTGATTCGATCGAAAGTGACAACACGATCGGTGTGGTTATAGTATGTGTGTGTACTTTCGGGTGAAGAGAGAGAGAGAGAGAAATGGATGAGATGTGTGATTGGTGGGATGTGGTCGTGAGTATGTGCATGTCGATGTTCTTTTTTTTGTCAGTCTGTTTGTCTTTGTGTTTGTATGTTTGTGTGCGTGATGGAAGATACGTTTGCGAATGTTCATGATTGTTTAGTGCTATATTCGTTCGTTCGTTCGTTCGTTCGTTCGTCCGTGTTTGTTTGTTTGTTTGTCTGAATGCTTTTGTGTTTGTGTAGTTCAGTTCGGTTCAGTTCAGTTCAGTTCACTTCAGTTGTGTTTATTTGATTTCACTATAGTTAGGTTAAGTTTAGTTTGTGTTGGGTTAGGTAAGTTTTGTTATTATTTTGTTAGTTTTGATCATATGTGATGAGAACCGATCCATATTCGCGGTTTCCACTGACGCGTGATGGTCATTCGGTTATGCCTTCTTTGGAAGTCTGAGATGTTGCGAATGAAGTGTTTACATGGTATATTGTATTGATTGATTGTGTTGTATTGTTTTAAAAAAAATTTTGCATTGTTGTTTTAATTTTCTTCCATTATTGTCAGGTATATATGGTGTTCGCGTGTTGTTGGCTATTGTCGTGTTGGAGGCGGAGTGCGCGCGCGTGCGTGCATGCGTGCGTGCGTGCGTTTGTTGAATTTCGTGCTGGTAGCAGTTGATGGTGGACGGGAGATGTGGATGAAATGTGAATAGTAATTTCATTGGAGTAAAATGTTCCGAGGGTGAGTTTTGCAACAATTGATATATGATTTTTGCGTAGTGTGTTTGGTTGTATTGTATTGTATTGTATTGTATTGTATTGTATTGTATTAAATTGTATCAAATTGTATTGCATTGTGTTGCATTGTGTTGTATTGTATAGTGTTGTATTATTTCGTGATGCTGAGTAAGGTTTGTTTTGCTGATTAGTAGTAGTATGTGTCTGTGTTGGTGCATGTGATGCGGATGGCGTTAGTGTTATTGTTTGTGCGAAATCTTGCGCATGCGATGTAATGTGATGTGTGTTTTGTGTCAGCCTGTGATGTGTGTGTGTGTTTTCGTGTGTTTGTGTGGTGTGATGTTTTGTGGTGTTGTGTTTGTGCGGTGTTTTCTTGTTTATTATCATCATAGTACAGCGTTAAACAGTAGGGTAAGCCCCAGTGACGACTGTTTTTTTTTCTCTCACGATTTTGGACGCTGAATTAGAAAGTATGAACATACGAGATGGACAGAGAGTGGGCCTAGGGGAGTGGTAAAAGGAAAGAATGCCGTAGTAGCCAACACACGGAATACACAGTCTAACTGTATAAACGCACATCGATCAGTGATTCTGATTCGATCGAAAGTGACAACACGATCGGTGTGGTTATAGTATGTGTGTGTACTTTCGGGTGAAGAGAGAGAGAGAGAAATGGATGAGATGTGTGATTGGTGGGATGTGGTCGTGAGTATGTGCATGTCGATGTTCTTTTTTTTGTCAGTCTGTTTGTCTTTGTGTTTGTATGTTTGTGTGCGTGATGGAAGATACGTTTGCGAATGTTCATGATTGTTTAGTGCTATATTCGTTCGTTCGTTCGTTCGTTCGTCCGTGTTTGTTTGTTTGTTTGTCTGAATGCTTTTGTGTTTGTGTAGTTCAGTTCAGTTCAGTTCACTTCAGTTGTGTTTATTTGATTTCACTATAGTTAGGTTAAGTTTAGTTTGTGTTGGGTTAGGTAAGTTTTGTTATTATTTTGTTAGTTTTGATCATATGTGATGAGAACCGATCCATATTCGCGGTTTCCACTGACGCGTGATGGTCATTCGGTTATGCCTTCTTTGGAAGTCTGAGATGTTGCGAATGAAGTGTTTACATGGTATATTGTATTGATTGATTGTGTTGTATTGTTTCAAAAAAATTTTGTATTGTTGTTTTGATTTTCTTAAATTATTGTCAGGTATATATGGTGTTCGCGTGTTGTTGGCTATTGTCGTGTTGGAGGCGGAGTGCGCGCGCGTGCGTGCATGCGTGCGTGCGTTTGTTGAATTTCGTGCTGGTAGCAGTTGATGGTGGACGGGAGATGTGGATGAAATGTGAATAGTAATTTCATTGGAGTAAATTGTTCCGAGGGTGAGTTTTGCAACAATTGATATATGATTTTCGCGTAGTGTGTTTGGTTGTATTGTATTGTATTGTATTGTATTGTATTTTATTGTATTAAATTGTATTGCATTGTGTTGTATTGTATTGTATTGTATAGTGTTGTATTATTTCGTGATGCTGAGTAAGGTTTGTTTTGCTGATTAGTAGTAGTATGTGTCTGTGTTGGTGCATGTGATGCGGATGGCGTTAGTGTTATTGTTTGTGCGAAATCTTGCGCATGCGATGTAATGTGATGTGTGTTTTGTGTCAGCCTGTGATGTGTGTGTGTGTTTTCGTGTGTTTGTATGGTGTGATGTTTTGTGGTGTTGTGTTTGTGCGGTGTTTTCTTGTTTATTATCATCATAGTACAGCGTTAAACAGTAGGGTAAGCCTCACTGACGACTGTTTTTTTTCTCTCACGATTTTGGACGCTGAATTAGAAAGTATGAACATACGAGATGGACAGAGAGTGGGCCTAGAGGAGTGGTAAAAGGAAAGAATGCCGTAGTAGCCAACACACGGAATACACAGTCTAACTGTATAAACGCACATCGATTAGTGATTCTGATTCGATCGAAAGTGACAACACGATCGGTGTGGTTATAGTATGTGTGTGTACTTTCGGGTGAAGAGAGAGAGAGAGAGAGAAATGGATGAGATGTGTGATTGGTGGGATGTGGTCGTGAGTATGTGCATGTCGATGTTCTTTTTTTTGTCAGTCTGTTTGTCTTTGTGTTTGTATGTTTGTGTGCGTGATGGAAGATACGTTTGCGAATGTTCATGATTGTTTAGTGCTATATTCGTTCGTTCGTTCGTTCGTTCGTCCGTGTTTGTTTGTCTGAATGCTTTTGTGTTTGTGTAGTTCAGTTCAGTTCAGTTCACTTCAGTTGTGTTTATTTGATTTCACTATAGTTAGGTTAAGTTTAGTTTGTGTTGGGTTAGGTAAGTTTTGTTATTATTTTGTTAGTTTTGATCATATGTGATGAGAACCGATCCATATTCGCGGTTTCCACTGACGCGTGATGGTCATTCGGTTATGCCTTCTTTGGAAGTCTGAGATGTTGCGAATGAAGTGTTTACATGGTATATTGTATTGATTGATTGTGTTGTATTGTTTCAAAAAAATTTTGTATTGTTGTTTTGATTTTCTTAAATTATTGTCAGGTATATATGGTGTTCGCGTGTTGTTGGCTATTGTCGTGTTGGAGGCGGAGTGCGCGCGCGTGCGTGCATGCGTGCGTGCGTTTGTTGAATTTCGTGCTGGTAGCAGTTGATGGTGGACGGGAGATGTGGATGAAATGTGAATAGTAATTTCATTGGAGTAAATTGTTCCGAGGGTGAGTTTTGCAACAATTGATATATATATGATTTTTGCGTAGTGTGTTTGGTTGTATTGTATTGTATTGTATTGTATTGTATTGTATTTTATTGTATTAAATTGTATTGCATTGTGTTGTATTGTATTGTATTGTATAGTGTTGTATTATTTCGTGATGCTGAGTAAGGTTTGTTTTGCTGATTAGTAGTAGTATGTGTCTGTGTTGGTGCATGTGATGCGGATGGCGTTAGTGTTATTGTTTGTGCGAAATCTTGCGCATGCGATGTAATGTGATGTGTGTTTTGTGTCAGCCTGTGATGTGTGTGTGTGTTTTCGTGTGTTTGTATGGTGTGATGTTTTGTGGTGTTGTGTTTGTGCGGTGTTTTCTTGTTTATTATCATCATAGTACAGCGTTAAACAGTAGGGTAAGCCTCACCGACAACTGTTTTTTTTCTCTCACGATTTTGGACGCTGAATTAGAAAGTATGAACATACGAGATGGACAGAGAGTGGGCCTAGAGGAGTGGTAAAAGGAAAGAATGCCGTAGTAGCCAACACACGGAATACACAGTCTAACTGTATAAACGCACATCGATTAGTGATTCTGATTCGATCGAAAGTGACAACACGATCGGTGTGGTTATAGTATGTGTGTGTACTTTCGGGTGAAGAGAGAGAGAGAGAGAGAAATGGATGAGATGTGTGATTGGTGGGATGTGGTCGTGAGTATGTGCATGTCGATGTTCTTTTTTTTGTCAGTCTGTTTGTCTTTGTGTTTGTATGTTTGTGTGCGTGATGGAAGATACGTTTGCGAATGTTCATGATTGTTTAGTGCTATATTCGTTCGTTCGTTCGTTCGTTCGTCCGTGTTTGTTTGTTTGTTTGTCTGAATGCTTTTGTGTTTGTGTAGTTCAGTTCAGTTCAGTTCACTTCATTTGTGTTTATTTGATTTCACTATAGTTAGGTTAAGTTTAGTTTGTGTTGGGTTAGGTAAGTTTTGTTATTATTTTGTTAGTTTTGATCATATGTGATGAGAACCGATCCATATTCGCGGTTTCCACTGACGCGTGATGGTCATTCGGTTATGCCTTCTTTGGAAGTCTGAGATGTTGCGAATGAAGTGTTTACATGGTATATTGTATTGATTGATTGTGTTGTATTGTTTTAAAAAAATTTTGCATTGTTGTTTTAATTTTCTTCAATTATTGTCAGGTATATATGGTGTTCGCGTGTTGTTGGCTATTGTCGTGTTGGAGGCGGAGTGCGCGCGCGTGCGTGCATGCGTGCGTGCGTTTGTTGAATTTCGTGCTGGTAGCAGTTGATGGTGGACGGGAGATGTGGATGAAATGTGAATAGTAATTTCATTGGAGTAAATTGTTCCGAGGGTGAGTTTTGCAACAATTGATATATGATTTTTGCGTAGTGTGTTTGGTTGTATTGTATTGTATTGTATTGTATTGTATTGTATTGTATTGTATTGTATTAAATTGTATCAAATTGTATTGCATTGTGTTGCATTGTGTTGTATTGTATAGTGTTGTATTATTTCGTGATGCTGAGTAAGGTTTGTTTTGCTGATTAGTAGTAGTATGTGTCTGTGTTGGTGCATGTGATGCGGATGGCGTTAGTGTTATTGTTTGTGCGAAATCTTGCGCATGCGATGTAATGTGATGTGTGTTTTGTGTCAGCCTGTGATGTGTGTGTGTGTTTTCGTGTGTTTGTATGGTGTGATGTTTTGTGGTGTTGTGTTTGTGCGGTGTTTTCTTGTTTATTATCATCATAGTACAGCGTTAAACAGTAGGGTAAGCCCCAGTGACGACTGTTTTTTTTTTCTCTCACGATTTTGGACGCTGAATTAGAAAGTATGAACATACGAGATGGACAGAGAGTGGGCCTAGGGGAGTGGTAAAAGGAAAGAATGCCGTAGTAGCCAACACACGGAATACACAGTCTAACTGTATAAACGCACATCGATCAGTGATTATGATTCGATCGAAAGTGACAACACGATCGGTGTGGTTATAGTATGTGTGTGTACTTTCGGGTGAAGAGAGAGAGAGAAATGGATGAGATGTGTGATTGGTGGGATGTGGTCGTGAGTATGTGCATGTCGATGTTCTTTTTTTTGTCAGTCTGTTTGTCTTTCTGTTTGTATGTTTGTGTGCGTGATGGAAGATACGTTTGCGAATGTTCATGATTGTTTAGTGCTATATTCGTTCGTTCGTTCGTTCGTTCGTCCGTGTTTGTTTGTCTGAATGCTTTTGTGTTTGTGTAGTTCAGTTCAGTTCAGTTCACTTCAGTTGTGTTTATTTGATTTCACTATAGTTAGGTTAAGTTTAGTTTGTGTTGGGTTAGGTAAGTTTTGTTATTATTTTGTTAGTTTTGATCATATGTGATGAGAACCGATCCATATTCGCGGTTTCCACTGACGCGTGATGGTCATTCGGTTATGCCTTCTTTGGAAGTCTGAGATGTTGCGAATGAAGTGTTTACATGGTATATTGTATTGATTGATTGTGTTGTATTGTTTCAAAAAAATTTTGTATTGTTGTTTTGATTTTCTTAAATTATTGTCAGGTATATATGGTGTTCGCGTGTTGTTGGCTATTGTCGTGTTGGAGGCGGAGTGCGCGCGCGTGCGTGCATGCGTGCGTGCGTTTGTTGAATTTCGTGCTGGTAGCAGTTGATGGTGGACGGGAGATGTGGATGAAATGTGAATAGTAATTTCATTGGAGTAAATTGTTCCGAGGGTGAGTTTTGCAACAATTGATATATGATTTTCGCGTAGTGTGTTTGGTTGTATTGTATTGTATTGTATTGTATTGTATTTTATTGTATTAAATTGTATTGCATTGTGTTGTATTGTATTGTATTGTATAGTGTTGTATTATTTCGTGATGCTGAGTAAGGTTTGTTTTGCTGATTAGTAGTAGTATGTGTCTGTGTTGGTGCATGTGATGCGGATGGCGTTAGTGTTATTGTTTGTGCGAAATCTTGCGCATGCGATGTAATGTGATGTGTGTTTTGTGTCAGCCTGTGACGTGTGTGTGTGTGTGTGTGTGTTTTCGTGTGTTTGTGTGGTGTGATGTTTTGTGGTGTTGTGTTTGTGCGGTGTTTTCTTGTTTATTATCATCATAGTACAGCGTTAAACAGTAGGGTAAGCCTCACTGACGACTGTTTTTTTTTTCTCTCACGATTTTGGACGCTGAATTAGAAAGTATGAACATACGAGATGGACAGAGAGTGGGCCTAGAGGAGTGGTAAAAGGAAAGAATGCCGTAGTAGCCAACACACGGAATACACAGTCTAACTGTATAAACGCACATCGATTAGTGATTCTGATTCGATCGAAAGTGACAACACGATCGGTGTGGTTATAGTATGTGTGTGTACTTTCGGGTGAAGAGAGAGAGAGAGAGAGAAATGGATGAGATGTGTGATTGGTGGGATGTGGTCGTGAGTATGTGCATGTCGATGTTGTTTTTTGTCAGTCTGTTTGTATGTTTGTGTGCGTGATGGAAGATAGGTTTGCGAATGTTCATGATTGTTTAGTGCTATATTCGTTCGTTCGTCCGTGTTTGTTCGTTTGTTTGTCTGAATGCTTTTGTGTTTGTGTAGTTCAGTTCAGTTCAGTTCAGTTCACTTCATTTGTGTTTATTTGATTTCACTATAGTTAGGTTAAGTTTAGTTTGTGTTGGGTTAGGTAAGTTTTGTTATTATTTTGTTAGTTTTGATCATATGTGATGAGAACCGATCCATATTCGCGGTTTCCACTGACGCGTGATGGTCATTCGGTTATGCCTTCTTTGGAAGTCTGAGATGTTGCGAATGAAGTGTTTACATGGTATATTGTATTGATTGATTGTGTTGTATGGTTTTAAAAAAAATTTTGCATTGTTGTTTTAATTTTCTTCAATTATTGTCAGGTATATATGGTGTTCGCGTGTTGTTGGCTATTGTCGTGTTGGAGGCGGAGTGCGCGCGCGTGCGTGCATGCGTGCGTGCGTTTGTTGAATTTCGTGCTGGTAGCAGTTGATGGTGGACGGGAGATGTGGATGAAATGTGAATAGTAATTTCATTGGAGTAAATTGTTCCGAGGGTGAGTTTTGCAACAATTGATATATATATGATTTTTGCGTAGTGTGTTTGGTTGTATTGTATTGTATTGTATTGTATTGTATTGTATTTTATTGTATTAAATTGTATTGCATTGTGTTGTATTGTATTGTATTGTATAGTGTTGTATTATTTCGTGATGCTGAGTAAGGTTTGTTTTGCTGATTAGTAGTAGTATGTGTCTGTGTTGGTGCATGTGATGCGGATGGCGTTAGTGTTATTGTTTGTGCGAAATCTTGCGCATGCGATGTAATGTGATGTGTGTTTTGTGTCAGCCTGTGATGTGTGTGTGTGTTTTCGTGTGTTTGTATGGTGTGATGTTTTGTGGTGTTGTGTTTGTGCGGTGTTTTCTTGTTTATTATCATCATAGTACAGCGTTAAACAGTAGGGTAAGCCTCACTGACGACTGTTTTTTTTCTCTCACGATTTTGGACGCTGAATTAGAAAGTATGAACATACGAGATGGACAGAGAGTGGGCCTAGAGGAGTGGTAAAAGGAAAGAATGCCGTAGTAGCCAACACACGGAATACACAGTCTAACTGTATAAACGCACATCGATTAGTGATTCTGATTCGATCGAAAGTGACAACACGATCGGTGTGGTTATAGTATGTGTGTGTACTTTCGGGTGAAGAGAGAGAGAGAGAGAGAAATGGATGAGATGTGTGATTGGTGGGATGTGGTCGTGAGTATGTGCATGTCGATGTTCTTTTTTTTGTCAGTCTGTTTGTCTTTGTGTTTGTATGTTTGTGTGCGTGATGGAAGATACGTTTGCGAATGTTCATGATTGTTTAGTGCTATATTCGTTCGTTCGTTCGTTCGTTCGTCCGTGTTTGTTTGTTTGTTTGTCTGAATGCTTTTGTGTTTGTGTAGTTCAGTTCAGTTCAGTTCACTTCATTTGTGTTTATTTGATTTCACTATAGTTAGGTTAAGTTTAGTTTGTGTTGGGTTAGGTAAGTTTTGTTATTATTTTGTTAGTTTTGATCATATGTGATGAGAACCGATCCATATTTGCGGTTTCCACTGACGCGTGATGGTCATTCGGTTATGCCTTCTTTGGAAGTCTGAGATGTTGCGAATGAAGTGTTTACATGGTATATTGTATTGATTGATTGTGTTGTATTGTTTTAAAAAAATTTTGCATTGTTGTTTTAATTTTCTTCAATTATTGTCAGGTATATATGGTGTTCGCGTGTTGTTGGCTATTGTCGTGTTGGAGGCGGAGTGCGCGCGCGTGCGTGCATGCGTGCGTGCGTGCGTTTGTTGAATTTCGTGCTGGTAGCAGTTGATGGTAGACGGGAGATGTGGATGAAATGTGAATAGTAATTTCATTGGAGTAAATTGTTCCGAGGGTGAGTTTTGCAACAATTGATATATATATGATTTTTGCGTAGTGTGTTTGGTTGTATTGTATTGTATTGTATTGTATTGTATTGTATTTTATTGTATTAAATTGTATTGCATTGTGTTGTATTGTATTGTATTGTATAGTGTTGTATTATTTCGTGATGCTGAGTAAGGTTTGTTTTGCTGATTAGTAGTAGTATGTGTCTGTGTTGGTGCATGTGATGCGGATGGCGTTAGTGTTATTGTTTGTGCGAAATCTTGCGCATGCGATGTAATGTGTTGTGTGTTTTGTGTCAGCCTGTGATGTGTGTGTGTGTTTTCGTGTGTTTGTGTGGTGTGATGTTTTGTGGTGTTGTGTTTGTGCGGTGTTTTCTTGTTTATTATCATCATAGTACAGCGTTAAACAGTAGGGTAAGCCTCACTGACGACTGTTTTTTTTCTCTCACGATTTTGGACGCTGAATTAGAAAGTATGAACATACGAGATGGACAGAGAGTGGGCCTAGGGGAGTGGTAAAAGGAAAGAATGCCGTAGTAGCCAACACACGGAATACACAGTCTAACTGTATAAACGCACATCGATCAGTGATTCTGATTCGATCGAAAGTGACAACACGATCGGTGTGGTTATAGTATGTGTGTGTACTTTCGGGTGAAGAGAGAGAGAGAGAGAGAGAAATGGATGAGATGTGTGATTGGTGGGATGTGGTCGTGAGTATGTGCATGTCGATGTTGTTTTTTGTCAGTCTGTTTGTCTTTGTGTTTGTATGTTTGTGTGCGTGATGGAAGATACGTTTGCGAATGTTCATGATTGTTTAGTGCTATATTCGTTCGTTCGTTCGTCCGTGTTTGTTTGTTTGTTTGTCTGAATGCTTTTGTGTTTGTGTAGTTCAGTTCAGTTCAGTTCACTTCATTTGTGTTTATTTGATTTCACTATAGTTAGGTTAAGTTTAGTTTGTGTTGGGTTAGGTAAGTTTTGTTATTATTTTGTTAGTTTTGATCATATGTGATGAGAACCGATCCATATTCGCGGTTTCCACTGACGCGTGATGGTCATTCGGTTATGCCTTCTTTGGAAGTCTGAGATGTTGCGAATGAAGTGTTTACATGGTATATTGTATTGATTGATTGTGTTGTATTGTTTAAAAAAAATTTTGCATTGTTGTTTTAATTTTCTTCAATTATTGTCAGGTATATATGGTGTTCGCGTGTTGTTGGCTATTGTCGTGTTGGAGGCGGAGTGCGCGCGCGTGCGTGCATGCGTGCGTGCGTTTGTTGAATTTCGTGCTGGTAGCAGTTGATGGTGGACGGGAGATGTGGATGAAATGTGAATAGTAATTTCATTGGAGTAAATTGTTCCGAGGGTGAGTTTTGCAACAATTGATATATGATTTTTGCGTAGTGTGTTTGGTTGTATTGTATTGTATTGTATTGTATTGTATTGTATTTTATTGTATTAAATTGTATTGCATTGTGTTGTATTGTATTGTATTGTATAGTGTTGTATTATTTCGTGATGCTGAGTAAGGTTTGTTTTGCTGATTAGTAGTAGTATGTGTCTGTGTTGGTGCATGTGATGCGGATGGCGTTAGTGTTATTGTTTGTGCGAAATCTTGCGCATGCGATGTAATGTGATGTGTGTTTTGTGTCAGCCTGTGATGTGTGTGTGTGTTTTCGTGTGTTTGTGTGGTGTGATGTTTTGTGGTGTTGTGTTTGTGCGGTGTTTTCTTGTTTATTATCATCATAGTACAGCGTTAAACAGTAGGGTAAGCCCCCACTGACGACTGTTTTTTTCTCTCTCACGATTTTGGACGCTGAATTAGAAAGTATGAACATACGAGATGGACAGAGAGTGGGCCTAGGGGAGTGGTAAAAGGAAAGAATGCCGTAGTAGCCAACACACGGAATACACAGTCTAACTGTATAAACGCACATCGATCAGTGATTCTGATTCGATCGAAAGTGACAACACGATCGGTGTGGTTATAGTATGTGTGTGTACTTTCGGGTGAAGAGAGAGAGAGAGAAATGGATGAGATGTGTGATTGGTGGGATGTGGTCGTGAGTATGTGCATGTCGATGTTGTTTTTTGTCAGTCTGTTTGTATGTTTGTGTGCGTGATGGAAGATAGGTTTGCGAATGTTCATGATTGTTTAGTGCTATATTCGTTCGTTCGTCCGTGTTTGTTCGTTTGTTTGTCTGAATGCTTTTGTGTTTGTGTAGTTCAGTTCAGTTCAGTTCAGTTCACTTCATTTGTGTTTATTTGATTTCACTATAGTTAGGTTAAGTTTAGTTTGTGTTGGGTTAGGTAAGTTTTGTTATTATTTTGTTAGTTTTGATCATATGTGATGAGAACCGATCCATATTCGCGGTTTCCACTGACGCGTGATGGTCATTCGGTTATGCCTTCTTTGGAAGTCTGAGATGTTGCGAATGAAGTGTTTCCATGGTATATTGTATTGATTGATTGTGTTGTATTGTTTTAAAAAAAATTTTGCATTGTTGTTTTAATTTTCTTAAATTATTGTCAGGTATATATGGTGTTCGCGTGTTGTTGGCTATTGTCGTGTTGGAGGCGGAGTGCGCGCGCGTGCGTGCATGCGTGCGTGCGTTTGTTGAATTTCGTGCTGGTAGCAGTTGATGGTGGACGGGAGATGTGGATGAAATGTGAATAGTAATTTCATTGGAGTAAATTGTTCCGAGGGTGAGTTTTGCAACAATTGATATATGATTTTTGCGTAGTGTGTTTGGTTGTATTGTATTGTATTGTATTGTATTGTATTTTATTGTATTGCATTGTGTTGTATTGTATTGTATTGTATAGTGTTGTATTATTTCGTGATGCTGAGTAAGGTTTGTTTTGCTGATTAGTAGTAGTATGTGTCTGTGTTGGTGCATGTGATGCGGATGGCGTTAGTGTTATTGTTTGTGCGAAATCTTGCGCATGCGATGTAATGTGTTGTGTGTTTTGTGTCAGCCTGTGATGTGTGTGTGTGTTTTCGTGTGTTTGTGTGGTGTGATGTTTTGTGGTGTTGTGTTTGTGCGGTGTTTTCTTGTTTATTATCATCATAGTACAGCGTTAAACAGTAGGGTAAGCCCCACTGACGACTGTTTTTTTTCTCTCACGATTTTGGACGCTGAATTAGAAAGTATGAACATACGAGATGGACAGAGAGTGGGCCTAGGGGAGTGGTAAAAGGAAAGAATGCCGTAGTAGCCAACACACGGAATACACAGTCTAACTGTATAAACGCACATCGATCAGTGATTCTGATTCGATCGAAAGTGACAACACGATCGGTGTGGTTATAGTATGTGTGTGTACTTTCGGGTGAAGAGAGAGAGAGAGAGAGAGAGAGAGAAATGGATGAGATGTGTGATTGGTGGGATGTGGTCGTGAGTATGTGCATGTCGATGTTGTTTTTTGTCAGTCTGTTTGTATGTTTGTGTGCGTGATGGAAGATAGGTTTGCGAATGTTCATGATTGTTTAGTGCTATATTCGTTCGTTCGTTCGTTCGTTCGTTCGTCCGTGTTTGTTCGTTTGTTTGTCTGAATGCTTTTGTGTTTGTGTAGTTCAGTTCAGTTCAGTTCAGTTCACTTCATTTGTGTTTATTTGATTTCACTATAGTTAGGTTAAGTTTAGTTTGTGTTGGGTTAGGTAAGTTTTGTTATTATTTTGTTAGTTTTGATCATATGTGATGAGAACCGATCCATATTCGCGGTTTCCACTGACGCGTGATGGTCATTCGGTTATGCCTTCTTTGGAAGTCTGAGATGTTGCGAATGAAGTGTTTCCATGGTATATTGTATTGATTGATTGTGTTGTATTGTTTTAAAAAAATTTTGCATTGTTGTTTTAATTTTCTTCAATTATTGTCAGGTATATATGGTGTTCGCGTGTTGTTGGCTATTGTCGTGTTGGAGGCTGAGTGCGCGCGCGTGCGTGCATGCGTGCGTGCGTTTGTTGAATTTCGTGCTGGTAGCAGTTGATGGTGGACGGGAGATGTGGATGAAATGTGAATAGTAATTTCATTGGAGTAAATTGTTCCGAGGGTGAGTTTTGCAACAGTTGATATATGATTTTTGCGTAGTGTGTTTGGTTGTATTGTATTGTATTGTATTGTATTGTATTGTATTGTATTGTATTTTATTGTATTAAATTGTATTAAATTGTATTGCATTGTGTTGTATTGTGTTGTATTGTATTGTATTGTATAGTGTTGTATTATTTCGTGATGCTGAGTAAGGTTTGTTTTGCTGATTAGTAGTAGTATGTGTCTGTGTTGGTGCATGTGATGCGGATGGCGTTAGTGTTATTGTTTGTGCGAAATCTTGCGCATGCGATGTAATGTGATGTGTGTTTTGTGTCAGCCTGTGATGTGTGTGTGTTTTCGTGTGTTTGTGTGGTGTGATGTTTTGTGGTGTTGTGTTTGTGCGGTGTTTTCTTGTTTATTATCATCATAGTACAGCGTTAAACAGTAGGGTAAGCCCCACTGACGACTGTTTTTTTTCTCTCACGATTTTGGACGCTGAATTAGAAAGTATGAACATACGAGATGGACAGAGAGTGGGCCTAGGGGAGTGGTAAAAGGAAAGAATGCCGTAGTAGCCAACACACGGAATACACAGTCTAACTGTATAAACGCACATCGATCAGTGATTCTGATTCGATCGAAAGTGACAACACGATCGGTGTGGTTATAGTATGTGTGTGTACTTTCGGGTGAAGAGAGAGAGAGAGAGAGAGAGAGAGAAATGGATGAGATGTGTGATTGGTGGGATGTGGTCGTGAGTATGTGCATGTCGATGTTGTTTTTTGTCAGTCTGTTTGTATGTTTGTGTGCGTGATGGAAGATAGGTTTGCGAATGTTCATGATTGTTTAGTGCTATATTCGTTCGTTCGTCCGTGTTTGTTCGTTTGTTTGTCTGAATGCTTTTGTGTTTGTGTAGTTCAGTTCAGTTCAGTTCAGTTCACTTCATTTGTGTTTATTTGATTTCACTATAGTTAGGTTAAGTTTAGTTTGTGTTGGGTTAGGTAAGTTTTGTTATTATTTTGTTAGTTTTGATCATATGTGATGAGAACCGATCCATATTCGCGGTTTCCACTGACGCGTGATGGTCATTCGGTTATGCCTTCTTTGGAAGTCTGAGATGTTGCGAATGAAGTGTTTCCATGGTATATTGTATTGATTGATTGTGTTGTATTGTTTTAAAAAAAATTTTGCATTGTTGTTTTAATTTTCTTAAATTATTGTCAGGTATATATGGTGTTCGCGTGTTGTTGGCTATTGTCGTGTTGGAGGCGGAGTGCGCGCGCGTGCGTGCATGCGTGCGTGCGTTTGTTGAATTTCGTGCTGGTAGCAGTTGATGGTGGACGGGAGATGTGGATGAAATGTGAATAGTAATTTCATTGGAGTAAATTGTTCCGAGGGTGAGTTTTGCAACAATTGATATATGATTTTTGCGTAGTGTGTTTGGTTGTATTGTATTGTATTGTATTGTATTGTATTGTATTGTATTGTATTTTATTGTATTAAATTGTGTTGTATTGTATTGTATTGTATAGTGTTGTATTATTTCGTGATGCTGAGTAAGGTTTGTTTTGCTGATTAGTAGTAGTATGTGTCTGTGTTGGTGCATGTGATGCGGATGGCGTTAGTGTTATTGTTTGTGCGAAATCTTGCGCATGCGATGTAATGTGATGTGTGTTTTGTGTCAGCCTGTGATGTGTGTGTGTGTTTTCGTGTGTTTGTGTGGTGTGATGTTTTGTGGTGTTGTGTTTGTGCGGTGTTTTCTTGTTTATTATCATCATAGTACAGCGTTAAACAGTAGGGTAAGCCCCACTGACGACTGTTTTTTTCTCTCTCACGATTTTGGACGCTGAATTAGAAAGTATGAACATACGAGATGGACAGAGAGTGGGCCTAGGGGAGTGGTAAAAGGAAAGAATGCCGTAGTAGCCAACACACGGAATACACAGTCTAACTGTATAAACGCACATCGATCAGTGATTCTGATTCGATCGAAAGTGACAACACGATCGGTGTGGTTATAGTATGTGTGTGTACTTTCGGGTGAAGAGAGAGAGAGAGAGAGAGAGAGAGAGAAATGGATGAGATGTGTGATTGGTGGGATGTGGTCGTGAGTATGTGCATGTCGATGTTGTTTTTTGTCAGTCTGTTTGTATGTTTGTGTGCGTGATGGAAGATAGGTTTGCGAATGTTCATGATTGTTTAGTGCTATATTCGTTCGTTCGTTCGTTCGTTCGTTCGTCCGTGTTTGTTCGTTTGTTTGTCTGAATGCTTTTGTGTTTGTGTAGTTCAGTTCAGTTCAGTTCAGTTCACTTCATTTGTGTTTATTTGATTTCACTATAGTTAGGTTAAGTTTAGTTTGTGTTGGGTTAGGTAAGTTTTGTTATTATTTTGTTAGTTTTGATCATATGTGATGAGAACCGATCCATATTCGCGGTTTCCACTGACGCGTGATGGTCATTCGGTTATGCCTTCTTTGGAAGTCTGAGATGTTGCGAATGAAGTGTTTCCATGGTATATTGTATTGATTGATTGATTGTGTTGTATTGTTTTAAAAAAATTTTGCATTGTTGTTTTAATTTTCTTAAATTATTGTCAGGTATATATGGTGTTCGCGTGTTGTTGGCTATTGTCGTGTTGGAGGCGGAGTGCGCGCGCGTGCGTGCATGCGTGCGTGCGTTTGTTGAATTTCGTGCTGGTAGCAGTTGATGGTGGACGGGAGATGTGGATGAAATGTGAATAGTAATTTCATTGGAGTAAATTGTTCCGAGGGTGAGTTTTGCAACAATTGATATCCATATGATTTTTGCGTAGTGTGTTTGGTTGTATTGTATTGTATTGTATTGTATTGTATTGTATTGTATTGTATTTTATTGTATTAAATTGTGTTGTATTGTATTGTATTGTATAGTGTTGTATTATTTCGTGATGCTGAGTAAGGTTTGTTTTGCTGATTAGTAGTAGTATGTGTCTGTGTTGGTGCATGTGATGCGGATGGCGTTAGTGTTATTGTTTGTGCGAAATCTTGCGCATGCGATGTAATGTGTTGTGTGTTTTGTGTCAGCCTGTGATGTGTGTGTGTGTTTTCGTGTGTTTGTGTGGTGTGATGTTTTGTGGTGTTGTGTTTGTGCGGTGTTTTCTTGTTTATTATCATCATAGTACAGCGTTAAACAGTAGGGTAAGCCCCACTGACGACTGTTTTTTTCTCTCACGATTTTGGACGCTGAATTAGAAAGTATGAACATACGAGATGGACAGAGAGTGGGCCTAGGGGAGTGGTAAAAGGAAAGAATGCCGTAGTAGCCAACACACGGAATACACAGTCTAACTGTATAAACGCACATCGATCAGTGATTCTGATTCGATCGAAAGTGACAACACGATCGGTGTGGTTATAGTATGTGTGTGTACTTTCGGGTGAAGAGAGAGAGAGAGAGAGAAATGGATGAGATGTGTGATTGGTGGGATGTGGTCGTGAGTATGTGCATGTCGATGTTGTTTTTTGTCAGTCTGTTTGTATGTTTGTGTGCGTGATGGAAGATAGGTTTGCGAATGTTCATGATTGTTTAGTGCTATATTCGTTCGTTCGTTCGTTCGTCCGTGTTTGTTCGTTTGTTTGTCTGAATGCTTTTGTGTTTGTGTAGTTCAGTTCAGTTCAGTTCAGTTCACTTCATTTGTGTTTATTTGATTTCACTATAGTTAGGTTAAGTTTAGTTTGTGTTGGGTTAGGTAAGTTTTGTTATTATTTTGTTAGTTTTGATCATATGTGATGAGAACCGATCCATATTCGCGGTTTCCACTGACGCGTGATGGTCATTCGGTTATGCCTTCTTTGGAAGTCTGAGATGTTGCGAATGAAGTGTTTCCATGGTATATTGTATTGATTGATTGATTGTGTTGTATTGTTTTAAAAAAAATTTTGCATTGTTGTTTTAATTTTCTTAAATTATTGTCAGGTATATATGGTGTTCGCGTGTTGTTGGCTATTGTCGTGTTGGAGGCTGAGTGCGCGCGCGTGCGTGCATGCGTGCGTGCGTTTGTTGAATTTCGTGCTGGTAGCAGTTGATGGTGGACGGGAGATGTGGATGAAATGTGAATAGTAATTTCATTGGAGTAAATTGTTCCGAGGGTGAGTTTTGCAACAGTTGATATATGATTTTTGCGTAGTGTGTTTGGTTGTATTGTATTGTATTGTATTGTATTGTATTGTATTTTATTGTATTAAATTGTATTGCATTGCATTGTGTTGTATTGTATTGTATTGTATTGTATAGTGTTGTATTATTTCGTGATGCTGAGTAAGGTTTGTTTTGCTGATTAGTAGTAGTATGTGTCTGTGTTGGTGCATGTGATGCGGATGGCGTTAGTGTTATTGTTTGTGCGAAATCTTGCGCATGCGATGTAATGTGATGTGTGTTTTGTGTCAGCCTGTGATGTGTGTGTGTGTTTTCGTGTGTTTGTGTGGTGTGATGTTTTGTGGTGTTGTGTTTGTGCGGTGTTTTCTTGTTTATTATCATCATAGTACAGCGTTAAACAGTAGGGTAAGCCCCACTGACGACTGTTTTTTTTCTCTCACGATTTTGGACGCTGAATTAGAAAGTATGAACATACGAGATGGACAGAGAGTGGGCCTAGGGGAGTGGTAAAAGGAAAGAATGCCGTAGTAGCCAACACACGGAATACACAGTCTAACTGTATAAACGCACATCGATCAGTGATTCTGATTCGATCGAAAGTGACAACACGATCGGTGTGGTTATAGTATGTGTGTGTACTTTCGGGTGAAG
The DNA here is from genome assembly GCA_948099385.1 of Fasciola hepatica. Taxonomy (NCBI): domain Eukaryota; kingdom Metazoa; phylum Platyhelminthes; class Trematoda; order Plagiorchiida; family Fasciolidae; genus Fasciola; species Fasciola hepatica. The sequence goes on from CANUEZ040000067.1 coordinate 17,455,570, forward strand.
AGAGAGAGAGAGAGAGAGAAATGGATGAGATGTGTGATTGGTGGGATGTGGTCGTGAGTATGTGCATGTCGATGTTGTTTTTTGTCAGTCTGTTTGTATGTTTGTGTGCGTGATGGAAGATAGGTTTGCGAATGTTCATGATTGTTTAGTGCTATATTCGTTCGTTCGTTCGTTCGTCCGTGTTTGTTCGTTTGTTTGTCTGAATGCTTTTGTGTTTGTGTAGTTCAGTTCAGTTCAGTTCAGTTCACTTCATTTGTGTTTATTTGATTTCACTATAGTTAGGTTAAGTTTAGTTTGTGTTGGGTTAGGTAAGTTTTGTTATTATTTTGTTAGTTTTGATCATATGTGATGAGAACCGATCCATATTCGCGGTTTCCACTGACGCGTGATGGTCATTCGGTTATGCCTTCTTTGGAAGTCTGAGATGTTGCGAATGAAGTGTTTCCATGGTATATTGTATTGATTGATTGTGTTGTATTGTTTTAAAAAAAATTTTGCATTGTTGTTTTAATTTTCTTAAATTATTGTCAGGTATATATGGTGTTCGCGTGTTGTTGGCTATTGTCGTGTTGGAGGCGGAGTGCGCGCGCGTGCGTGCATGCGTGCGTGCGTTTGTTGAATTTCGTGCTGGTAGCAGTTGATGGTGGACGGGAGATGTGGATGAAATGTGAATAGTAATTTCATTGGAGTAAATTGTTCCGAGGGTGAGTTTTGCAACAATTGATATCCATATGATTTTTGCGTAGTGTGTTTGGTTGTATTGTATTGTATTGTATTGTATTGTATTGTATTTTATTGTATTAAATTGTATTGCATTGTGTTGTATTGTATTGTATTGTATAGTGTTGTATTATTTCGTGATGCTGAGTAAGGTTTGTTTTGCTGATTAGTAGTAGTATGTGTCTGTGTTGGTGCATGTGATGCGGATGGCGTTAGTGTTATTGTTTGTGCGAAATCTTGCGCATGCGATGTAATGTGTTGTGTGTTTTGTGTCAGCCTGTGATGTGTGTGTGTGTTTTCGTGTGTTTGTGTGGTGTGATGTTTTGTGGTGTTGTGTTTGTGCGGTGTTTTCTTGTTTATTATCATCATAGTACAGCGTTAAACAGTAGGGTAAGCCTCACTGACGACTGTTTTTTTCTCTCTCACGATTTTGGACGCTGAATTAGAAAGTATGAACATACGAGATGGACAGAGAGTGGGCCTAGGGGAGTGGTAAAAGGAAAGAATGCCGTAGTAGCCAACACACGGAATACACAGTCTAACTGTATAAACGCACATCGATCAGTGATTCTGATTCGATCGAAAGTGACAACACGATCGGTGTGGTTATAGTATGTGTGTGTACTTTCGGGTGAAGAGAGAGAGAGAGAGAGAAATGGATGAGATGTGTGATTGGTGGGATGTGGTCGTGAGTATGTGCATGTCGATGTTGTTTTTTGTCAGTCTGTTTGTATGTTTGTGTGCGTGATGGAAGATAGGTTTGCGAATGTTCATGATTGTTTAGTGCTATATTCGTTCGTTCGTTCGTTCGTCCGTGTTTGTTCGTTTGTTTGTCTGAATGCTTTTGTGTTTGTGTAGTTCAGTTCAGTTCAGTTCAGTTCACTTCATTTGTGTTTATTTGATTTCACTATAGTTAGGTTAAGTTTAGTTTGTGTTGGGTTAGGTAAGTTTTGTTATTATTTTGTTAGTTTTGATCATATGTGATGAGAACCGATCCATATTCGCGGTTTCCACTGACGCGTGATGGTCATTCGGTTATGCCTTCTTTGGAAGTCTGAGATGTTGCGAATGAAGTGTTTACATGGTATATTGTATTGATTGATTGTGTTGTATTGTTTTAAAAAAATTTTGCATTGTTGTTTTAATTTTCTTAAATTATTGTCAGGTATATATGGTGTTCGCGTGTTGTTGGCTATTGTCGTGTTGGAGGCGGAGTGCGCGCGCGTGCGTGCATGCGTGCGTGCGTTTGTTGAATTTCGTGCTGGTAGCAGTTGATGGTGGACGGGAGATGTGGATGAAATGTGAATAGTAATTTCATTGGAGTAAATTGTTCCGAGGGTGAGTTTTGCAACAATTGATATATATATATGATTTTTGCGTAGTGTGTTTGGTTGTATTGTATTGTATTGTATTGTATTGTATTTTATTGTATTAAATTGTATTGCATTGTGTTGTATTGTATTGTATTGTATAGTGTTGTATTATTTCGTGATGCTGAGTAAGGTTTGTTTTGCTGATTAGTAGTAGTATGTGTCTGTGTTGGTGCATGTGATGCGGATGGCGTTAGTGTTATTGTTTGTGCGAAATCTTGCGCATGCGATGTAATGTGTTGTGTGTTTTGTGTCAGCCTGTGATGTGTGTGTGTGTTTTCGTGTGTTTGTGTGGTGTGATGTTTTGTGGTGTTGTGTTTGTGCGGTGTTTTCTTGTTTATTATCATCATAGTACAGCGTTAAACAGTAGGGTAAGCCCCACTGACGACTGTTTTTTTCTCTCACGATTTTGGACGCTGAATTAGAAAGTATGAACATACGAGATGGACAGAGAGTGGGCCTAGGGGAGTGGTAAAAGGAAAGAATGCCGTAGTAGCCAACACACGGAATACACAGTCTAACTGTATAAACGCACATCGATCAGTGATTCTGATTCGATCGAAAGTGACAACACGATCGGTGTGGTTATAGTATGTGTGTGTACTTTCGGGTGAAGAGAGAGAGAGAGAGAGAAATGGATGAGATGTGTGATTGGTGGGATGTGGTCGTGAGTATGTGCATGTCGATGTTGTTTTTTGTCAGTCTGTTTGTATGTTTGTGTGCGTGATGGAAGATAGGTTTGCGAATGTTCATGATTGTTTAGTGCTATATTCGTTCGTTCGTTCGTTCGTCCGTGTTTGTTCGTTTGTTTGTCTGAATGCTTTTGTGTTTGTGTAGTTCAGTTCAGTTCAGTTCAGTTCACTTCATTTGTGTTTATTTGATTTCACTATAGTTAGGTTAAGTTTAGTTTGTGTTGGGTTAGGTAAGTTTTGTTATTATTTTGTTAGTTTTGATCATATGTGATGAGAACCGATCCATATTCGCGGTTTCCACTGACGCGTGATGGTCATTCGGTTATGCCTTCTTTGGAAGTCTGAGATGTTGCGAATGAAGTGTTTCCATGGTATATTGTATTGATTGATTGATTGTGTTGTATTGTTTTAAAAAAAATTTTGCATTGTTGTTTTAATTTTCTTAAATTATTGTCAGGTATATATGGTGTTCGCGTGTTGTTGGCTATTGTCGTGTTGGAGGCTGAGTGCGCGCGCGTGCGTGCATGCGTGCGTGCGTTTGTTGAATTTCGTGCTGGTAGCAGTTGATGGTGGACGGGAGATGTGGATGAAATGTGAATAGTAATTTCATTGGAGTAAATTGTTCCGAGGGTGAGTTTTGCAACAGTTGATATATGATTTTTGCGTAGTGTGTTTGGTTGTATTGTATTGTATTGTATTGTATTGTATTGTATTTTATTGTATTAAATTGTATTGCATTGCATTGTGTTGTATTGTATTGTATTGTATTGTATAGTGTTGTATTATTTCGTGATGCTGAGTAAGGTTTGTTTTGCTGATTAGTAGTAGTATGTGTCTGTGTTGGTGCATGTGATGCGGATGGCGTTAGTGTTATTGTTTGTGCGAAATCTTGCGCATGCGATGTAATGTGATGTGTGTTTTGTGTCAGCCTGTGATGTGTGTGTGTGTTTTCGTGTGTTTGTGTGGTGTGATGTTTTGTGGTGTTGTGTTTGTGCGGTGTTTTCTTGTTTATTATCATCATAGTACAGCGTTAAACAGTAGGGTAAGCCCCACTGACGACTGTTTTTTTTCTCTCACGATTTTGGACGCTGAATTAGAAAGTATGAACATACGAGATGGACAGAGAGTGGGCCTAGGGGAGTGGTAAAAGGAAAGAATGCCGTAGTAGCCAACACACGGAATACACAGTCTAACTGTATAAACGCACATCGATCAGTGATTCTGATTCGATCGAAAGTGACAACACGATCGGTGTGGTTATAGTATGTGTGTGTACTTTCGGGTGAAGAGAGAGAGAGAGAGAGAGAAATGGATGAGATGTGTGATTGGTGGGATGTGGTCGTGAGTATGTGCATGTCGATGTTGTTTTTTGTCAGTCTGTTTGTATGTTTGTGTGCGTGATGGAAGATAGGTTTGCGAATGTTCATGATTGTTTAGTGCTATATTCGTTCGTTCGTTCGTTCGTCCGTGTTTGTTCGTTTGTTTGTCTGAATGCTTTTGTGTTTGTGTAGTTCAGTTCAGTTCAGTTCAGTTCACTTCATTTGTGTTTATTTGATTTCACTATAGTTAGGTTAAGTTTAGTTTGTGTTGGGTTAGGTAAGTTTTGTTATTATTTTGTTAGTTTTGATCATATGTGATGAGAACCGATCCATATTCGCGGTTTCCACTGACGCGTGATGGTCATTCGGTTATGCCTTCTTTGGAAGTCTGAGATGTTGCGAATGAAGTGTTTCCATGGTATATTGTATTGATTGATTGTGTTGTATTGTTTTAAAAAAAATTTTGCATTGTTGTTTTAATTTTCTTAAATTATTGTCAGGTATATATGGTGTTCGCGTGTTGTTGGCTATTGTCGTGTTGGAGGCGGAGTGCGCGCGCGTGCGTGCATGCGTGCGTGCGTTTGTTGAATTTCGTGCTGGTAGCAGTTGATGGTGGACGGGAGATGTGGATGAAATGTGAATAGTAATTTCATTGGAGTAAATTGTTCCGAGGGTGAGTTTTGCAACAATTGATATCCATATGATTTTTGCGTAGTGTGTTTGGTTGTATTGTATTGTATTGTATTGTATTGTATTGTATTTTATTGTATTAAATTGTATTGCATTGTGTTGTATTGTATTGTATTGTATAGTGTTGTATTATTTCGTGATGCTGAGTAAGGTTTGTTTTGCTGATTAGTAGTAGTATGTGTCTGTGTTGGTGCATGTGATGCGGATGGCGTTAGTGTTATTGTTTGTGCGAAATCTTGCGCATGCGATGTAATGTGTTGTGTGTTTTGTGTCAGCCTGTGATGTGTGTGTGTGTTTTCGTGTGTTTGTGTGGTGTGATGTTTTGTGGTGTTGTGTTTGTGCGGTGTTTTCTTGTTTATTATCATCATAGTACAGCGTTAAACAGTAGGGTAAGCCTCACTGACGACTGTTTTTTTCTCTCTCACGATTTTGGACGCTGAATTAGAAAGTATGAACATACGAGATGGACAGAGAGTGGGCCTAGGGGAGTGGTAAAAGGAAAGAATGCCGTAGTAGCCAACACACGGAATACACAGTCTAACTGTATAAACGCACATCGATCAGTGATTCTGATTCGATCGAAAGTGACAACACGATCGGTGTGGTTATAGTATGTGTGTGTACTTTCGGGTGAAGAGAGAGAGAGAGAGAGAGAGAAATGGATGAGATGTGTGATTGGTGGGATGTGGTCGTGAGTATGTGCATGTCGATGTTGTTTTTTGTCAGTCTGTTTGTATGTTTGTGTGCGTGATGGAAGATAGGTTTGCGAATGTTCATGATTGTTTAGTGCTATATTCGTTCGTTCGTTCGTTCGTCCGTGTTTGTTCGTTTGTTTGTCTGAATGCTTTTGTGTTTGTGTAGTTCAGTTCAGTTCAGTTCAGTTCACTTCATTTGTGTTTATTTGATTTCACTATAGTTAGGTTAAGTTTAGTTTGTGTTGGGTTAGGTAAGTTTTGTTATTATTTTGTTAGTTTTGATCATATGTGATGAGAACCGATCCATATTCGCGGTTTCCACTGACGCGTGATGGTCATTCGGTTATGCCTTCTTTGGAAGTCTGAGATGTTGCGAATGAAGTGTTTACATGGTATATTGTATTGATTGATTGTGTTGTATTGTTTTAAAAAAATTTTGCATTGTTGTTTTAATTTTCTTAAATTATTGTCAGGTATATATGGTGTTCGCGTGTTGTTGGCTATTGTCGTGTTGGAGGCGGAGTGCGCGCGCGTGCGTGCATGCGTGCGTGCGTTTGTTGAATTTCGTGCTGGTAGCAGTTGATGGTGGACGGGAGATGTGGATGAAATGTGAATAGTAATTTCATTGGAGTAAATTGTTCCGAGGGTGAGTTTTGCAACAATTGATATATATATATGATTTTTGCGTAGTGTGTTTGGTTGTATTGTATTGTATTGTATTGTATTGTATTTTATTGTATTAAATTGTATTGCATTGTGTTGTATTGTATTGTATTGTATAGTGTTGTATTATTTCGTGATGCTGAGTAAGGTTTGTTTTGCTGATTAGTAGTAGTATGTGTCTGTGTTGGTGCATGTGATGCGGATGGCGTTAGTGTTATTGTTTGTGCGAAATCTTGCGCATGCGATGTAATGTGTTGTGTGTTTTGTGTCAGCCTGTGATGTGTGTGTGTGTTTTCGTGTGTTTGTGTGGTGTGATGTTTTGTGGTGTTGTGTTTGTGCGGTGTTTTCTTGTTTATTATCATCATAGTACAGCGTTAAACAGTAGGGTAAGCCCCACTGACGACTGTTTTTTTCTCTCACGATTTTGGACGCTGAATTAGAAAGTATGAACATACGAGATGGACAGAGAGTGGGCCTAGGGGAGTGGTAAAAGGAAAGAATGCCGTAGTAGCCAACACACGGAATACACAGTCTAACTGTATAAACGCACATCGATCAGTGATTCTGATTCGATCGAAAGTGACAACACGATCGGTGTGGTTATAGTATGTGTGTGTACTTTCGGGTGAAGAGAGAGAGAGAGAGAAATGGATGAGATGTGTGATTGGTGGGATGTGGTCGTGAGTATGTGCATGTCGATGTTGTTTTTTGTCAGTCTGTTTGTCTTTGTGTTTGTATGTTTGTGTGCGTGATGGAAGATAGGTTTGCGAATGTTCATGATTGTTTAGTGCTATATTCGTTCGTTCGTTCGTTCGTCCGTGTTTGTTCGTTTGTTTGTCTGAATGCTTTTGTGTTTGTGTAGTTCAGTTCAGTTCAGTTCAGTTCACTTCATTTGTGTTTATTTGATTTCACTATAGTTAGGTTAAGTTTAGTTTGTGTTGGGTTAGGTAAGTTTTGTTATTATTTTGTTAGTTTTGATCATATGTGATGAGAACCGATCCATATTCGCGGTTTCCACTGACGCGTGATGGTCATTCGGTTATGCCTTCTTTGGAAGTCTGAGATGTTGCGAATGAAGTGTTTACATAATATATTGTATTGATTGATTGTGTTGTATTGTTTTAAAAAAAATTTTGCATTGTTGTTTTAATTTTCTTCAATTATTGTCAGGTATATATGGTGTTCGCGTGTTGTTGGCTATTGTCGTGTTGGAGGCGGAGTGCGCGCGCGTGCGTGCATGCGTGCGTGCGTTTGTTGAATTTCGTGCTGGTAGCAGTTGATGGTGGACGGGAGATGTGGATGAAATGTGAATAGTAATTTCATTGGAGTAAATTGTTCCGAGGGTGAGTTTTGCAACAATTGATATATATATGATTTTTGCGTAGTGTGTTTGGTTGTATTGTATTGTATTGTATTGTATTGTATTTTATTGTATTAAATTGTATTGCATTGTGTTGTATTGTATTGTATTGTATAGTGTTGTATTATTTCGTGATGCTGAGTAAGGTTTGTTTTGCTGATTAGTAGTAGTATGTGTCTGTGTTGGTGCATGTGATGCGGATGGCGTTAGTGTTATTGTTTGTGCGAAATCTTGCGCATGCGATGTAATGTGTTGTGTGTTTTGTGTCAGCCTGTGATGTGTGTGTGTGTTTTCGTGTGTTTGTGTGGTGTGATGTTTTGTGGTGTTGTGTTTGTGCGGTGTTTTCTTGTTTATTATCATCATAGTACAGCGTTAAACAGTAGGGTAAGCCCCACTGACGACTGTTTTTTTCTCTCACGATTTTGGACGCTGAATTAGAAAGTATGAACATACGAGATGGACAGAGAGTGGGCCTAGGGGAGTGGTAAAAGGAAAGAATGCCGTAGTAGCCAACACACGGAATACACAGTCTAACTGTATAAACGCACATCGATCAGTGATTCTGATTCGATCGAAAGTGACAACACGATCGGTGTGGTTATAGTATGTGTGTGTACTTTCGGGTGAAGAGAGAGAGAGAGAGAGAAATGGATGAGATGTGTGATTGGTGGGATGTGGTCGTGAGTATGTGCATGTCGATGTTGTTTTTTGTCAGTCTGTTTGTATGTTTGTGTGCGTGATGGAAGATAGGTTTGCGAATGTTCATGATTGTTTAGTGCTATATTCGTTCGTTCGTTCGTTCGTCCGTGTTTGTTCGTTTGTTTGTCTGAATGCTTTTGTGTTTGTGTAGTTCAGTTCAGTTCAGTTCAGTTCACTTCATTTGTGTTTATTTGATTTCACTATAGTTAGGTTAAGTTTAGTTTGTGTTGGGTTAGGTAAGTTTTGTTATTATTTTGTTAGTTTTGATCATATGTGATGAGAACCGATCCATATTCGCGGTTTCCACTGACGCGTGATGGTCATTCGGTTATGCCTTCTTTGGAAGTCTGAGATGTTGCGAATGAAGTGTTTCCATGGTATATTGTATTGATTGATTGTGTTGTATTGTTTTAAAAAAAATTTTGCATTGTTGTTTTAATTTTCTTAAATTATTGTCAGGTATATATGGTGTTCGCGTGTTGTTGGCTATTGTCGTGTTGGAGGCGGAGTGCGCGCGCGTGCGTGCATGCGTGCGTGCGTTTGTTGAATTTCGTGCTGGTAGCAGTTGATGGTGGACGGGAGATGTGGATGAAATGTGAATAGTAATTTCATTGGAGTAAATTGTTCCGAGGGTGAGTTTTGCAACAATTGATATCCATATGATTTTTGCGTAGTGTGTTTGGTTGTATTGTATTGTATTGTATTGTATTGTATTAAATTGTATTGCATTGTGTTGTATTGTATTGTATTGTATAGTGTTGTATTATTTCGTGATGCTGAGTAAGGTTTGTTTTGCTGATTAGTAGTAGTATGTGTCTGTGTTGGTGCATGTGATGCGGATGGCGTTAGTGTTATTGTTTGTGCGAAATCTTGCGCATGCGATGTAATGTGTTGTGTGTTTTGTGTCAGCCTGTGATGTGTGTGTGTGTTTTCGTGTGTTTGTGTGGTGTGATGTTTTGTGGTGTTGTGTTTGTGCGGTGTTTTCTTGTTTATTATCATCATAGTACAGCGTTAAACAGTAGGGTAAGCCTCACTGACGACTGTTTTTTTCTCTCTCACGATTTTGGACGCTGAATTAGAAAGTATGAACATACGAGATGGACAGAGAGTGGGCCTAGGGGAGTGGTAAAAGGAAAGAATGCCGTAGTAGCCAACACACGGAATACACAGTCTAACTGTATAAACGCACATCGATCAGTGATTCTGATTCGATCGAAAGTGACAACACGATCGGTGTGGTTATAGTATGTGTGTGTACTTTCGGGTGAAGAGAGAGAGAGAGAGAGAGAGAAATGGATGAGATGTGTGATTGGTGGGATGTGGTCGTGAGTATGTGCATGTCGATGTTGTTTCTTGTCAGTCTGTTTGTATGTTTGTGTGCGTGATGGAAGATAGGTTTGCGAATGTTCATGATTGTTTAGTGCTATATTCGTTCGTTCGTTCGTTCGTCCGTGTTTGTTCGTTTGTTTGTCTGAATGCTTTTGTGTTTGTGTAGTTCAGTTCAGTTCAGTTCAGTTCACTTCATTTGTGTTTATTTGATTTCACTATAGTTAGGTTAAGTTTAGTTTGTGTTGGGTTAGGTAAGTTTTGTTATTATTTTGTTAGTTTTGATCATATGTGATGAGAACCGATCCATATTCGCGGTTTCCACTGACGCGTGATGGTCATTCGGTTATGCCTTCTTTGGAAGTCTGAGATGTTGCGAATGAAGTGTTTCCATGGTATATTGTATTGATTGATTGTGTTGTATTGTTTTAAAAAAAATTTTGCATTGTTGTTTTAATTTTCTTAAATTATTGTCAGGTATATATGGTGTTCGCGTGTTGTTGGCTATTGTCGTGTTGGAGGCGGAGTGCGCGCGCGTGCGTGCATGCGTGCGTGCGTTTGTTGAATTTCGTGCTGGTAGCAGTTGATGGTGGACGGGAGATGTGGATGAAATGTGAATAGTAATTTCATTGGAGTAAATTGTTCCGAGGGTGAGTTTTGCAACAATTGATATATATATATGATTTTTGCGTAGTGTGTTTGGTTGTATTGTATTGTATTGTATTGTATTGTATTAAATTGTATTGCATTGTGTTGTATTGTATTGTATTGTATAGTGTTGTATTATTTCGTGATGCTGAGTAAGGTTTGTTTTGCTGATTAGTAGTAGTATGTGTCTGTGTTGGTGCATGTGATGCGGATGGCGTTAGTGTTATTGTTTGTGCGAAATCTTGCGCATGCGATGTAATGTGTTGTGTGTTTTGTGTCAGCCTGTGATGTGTGTGTGTGTTTTCGTGTGTTTGTGTGGTGTGATGTTTTGTGGTGTTGTGTTTGTGCGGTGTTTTCTTGTTTATTATCATCATAGTACAGCGTTAAACAGTAGGGTAAGCCTCACTGACGACTGTTTTTTTCTCTCTCACGATTTTGGACGCTGAATTAGAAAGTATGAACATACGAGATGGACAGAGAGTGGGCCTAGGGGAGTGGTAAAAGGAAAGAATGCCGTAGTAGCCAACACACGGAATACACAGTCTAACTGTATAAACGCACATCGATCAGTGATTCTGATTCGATCGAAAGTGACAACACGATCGGTGTGGTTATAGTATGTGTGTGTACTTTCGGGTGAAGAGAGAGAGAGAGAGAGAGAGAGAGAAATGGATGAGATGTGTGATTGGTGGGATGTGGTCGTGAGTATGTGCATGTCGATGTTGTTTCTTGTCAGTCTGTTTGTATGTTTGTGTGCGTGATGGAAGATAGGTTTGCGAATGTTCATGATTGTTTAGTGCTATATTCGTTCGTTCGTTCGTTCGTCCGTGTTTGTTCGTTTGTTTGTCTGAATGCTTTTGTGTTTGTGTAGTTCAGTTCAGTTCAGTTCAGTTCACTTCATTTGTGTTTATTTGATTTCACTATAGTTAGGTTAAGTTTAGTTTGTGTTGGGTTAGGTAAGTTTTGTTATTATTTTGTTAGTTTTGATCATATGTGATGAGAACCGATCCATATTCGCGGTTTCCACTGACGCGTGATGGTCATTCGGTTATGCCTTCTTTGGAAGTCTGAGATGTTGCGAATGAAGTGTTTACATGGTATATTGTATTGATTGATTGTGTTGTATTGTTTTAAAAAAATTTTGCATTGTTGTTTTAATTTTCTTCAATTATTGTCAGGTATATATGGTGTTCGCGTGTTGTTGGCTATTGTCGTGTTGGAGGCGGAGTGCGCGCGCGTGCGTGCATGCGTGCGTGCGTTTGTTGAATTTCGTGCTGGTAGCAGTTGATGGTGGACGGGAGATGTGGATGAAATGTGAATAGTAATTTCATTGGAGTAAATTGTTCCGAGGGTGAGTTTTGCAACAATTGATATATATATATGATTTTTGCGTAGTGTGTTTGGTTGTATTGTATTGTATTGTATTGTATTGTATTTTATTGTATTAAATTGTATTGCATTGTGTTGTATTGTATTGTATTGTATAGTGTTGTATTATTTCGTGATGCTGAGTAAGGTTTGTTTTGCTGATTAGTAGTAGTATGTGTCTGTGTTGGTGCATGTGATGCGGATGGCGTTAGTGTTATTGTTTGTGCGAAATCTTGCGCATGCGATGTAATGTGTTGTGTGTTTTGTGTCAGCCTGTGATGTGTGTGTGTGTTTTCGTGTGTTTGTGTGGTGTGATGTTTTGTGGTGTTGTGTTTGTGCGGTGTTTTCTTGTTTATTATCATCATAGTACAGCGTTAAACAGTAGGGTAAGCCTCACTGACGACTGTTTTTTTCTCTCTCACGATTTTGGACGCTGAATTAGAAAGTATGAACATACGAGATGGACAGAGAGTGGGCCTAGGGGAGTGGTAAAAGGAAAGAATGCCGTAGTAGCCAACACACGGAATACACAGTCTAACTGTATAAACGCACATCGATCAGTGATTCTGATTCGATCGAAAGTGACAACACGATCGGTGTGGTTATAGTATGTGTGTGTACTTTCGGGTGAAGAGAGAGAGAGAGAAATGGATGAGATGTGTGATTGGTGGGATGTGGTCGTGAGTATGTGCATGTCGATGTTGTTTTTTGTCAGTCTGTTTGTATGTTTGTGTGCGTGATGGAAGATAGGTTTGCGAATGTTCATGATTGTTTAGTGCTATATTCGTTCGTTCGTTCGTTCGTCCGTGTTTGTTCGTTTGTTTGTCTGAATGCTTTTGTGTTTGTGTAGTTCAGTTCAGTTCAGTTCAGTTCACTTCATTTGTGTTTATTTGATTTCACTATAGTTAGGTTAAGTTTAGTTTGTGTTGGGTTAGGTAAGTTTTGTTATTATTTTGTTAGTTTTGATCATATGTGATGAGAACCGATCCATATTCGCGGTTTCCACTGACGCGTGATGGTCATTCGGTTATGCCTTCTTTGGAAGTCTGAGATGTTGCGAATGAAGTGTTTCCATGGTATATTGTATTGATTGATTGATTGTGTTGTATTGTTTTAAAAAAATTTTGCATTGTTGTTTTAATTTTCTTAAATTATTGTCAGGTATATATGGTGTTCGCGTGTTGTTGGCTATTGTCGTGTTGGAGGCTGAGTGCGCGCGCGTGCGTGCATGCGTGCGTGCGTTTGTTGAATTTCGTGCTGGTAGCAGTTGATGGTGGACGGGAGATGTGGATGAAATGTGAATAGTAATTTCATTGGAGTAAATTGTTCCGAGGGTGAGTTTTGCAACAGTTGATATATGATTTTTGCGTAGTGTGTTTGGTTGTATTGTATTGTATTGTATTGTATTGTATTGTATTGTATTGTATTTTATTGTATTAAATTGTATTGCATTGTGTTGTATTGTGTTGTATTGTATTGTATTGTATAGTGTCGTATTTTTTCGTGATGCTGAGTAAGGTTTGTTTTGCTGATTAGTAGTAGTATGTGTCTGTGTTGGTGCATGTGATGCGGATGGCGTTAGTGTTATTGTTTGTGCGAAATCTTGCGCATGCGATGTAATGTGATGTGTGTTTTGTGTCAGCCTGTGATGTGTGTGTGTGTTTTCGTGTGTTTGTGTGGTGTGATGTTTTGTGGTGTTGTGTTTGTGCGGTGTTTTCTTGTTTATTATCATCATAGTACAGCGTTAAACAGTAGGGTAAGCCTCACTGACGACTGTTTTTTTCTCTCTCACGATTTTGGACGCTGAATTAGAAAGTATGAACATACGAGATGGACAGAGAGTGGGCCTAGGGGAGTGGTAAAAGGAAAGAATGCCGTAGTAGCCAACACACGGAATACACAGTCTAACTGTATAAACGCACATCGATCAGTGATTCTGATTCGATCGAAAGTGACAACACGATCGGTGTGGTTATAGTATGTGTGTGTACTTTCGGGTGAAGAGAGAGAGAGAGAGAAATGGATGAGATGTGTGATTGGTGGGATGTGGTCGTGAGTATGTGCATGTCGATGTTGTTTTTTGTCAGTCTGTTTGTATGTTTGTGTGCGTGATGGAAGATAGGTTTGCGAATGTTCATGATTGTTTAGTGCTATATTCGTTCGTTCGTTCGTTCGTCCGTGTTTGTTCGTTTGTTTGTCTGAATGCTTTTGTGTTTGTGTAGTTCAGTTCAGTTCAGTTCAGTTCACTTCATTTGTGTTTATTTGATTTCACTATAGTTAGGTTAAGTTTAGTTTGTGTTGGGTTAGGTAAGTTTTGTTATTATTTTGTTAGTTTTGATCATATGTGATGAGAACCGATCCATATTCGCGGTTTCCACTGACGCGTGATGGTCATTCGGTTATGCCTTCTTTGGAAGTCTGAGATGTTGCGAATGAAGTGTTTCCATGGTATATTGTATTGATTGATTGTGTTGTATTGTTTTAAAAAAAATTTTGCATTGTTGTTTTAATTTTCTTAAATTATTGTCAGGTATATATGGTGTTCGCGTGTTGTTGGCTATTGTCGTGTTGGAGGCGGAGTGCGCGCGCGTGCGTGCATGCGTGCGTGCGTTTGTTGAATTTCGTGCTGGTAGCAGTTGATGGTGGACGGGAGATGTGGATGAAATGTGAATAGTAATTTCATTGGAGTAAATTGTTCCGAGGGTGAGTTTTGCAACAATTGATATCCATATGATTTTTGCGTAGTGTGTTTGGTTGTATTGTATTGTATTGTATTGTATTGTATTGTATTTTATTGTATTAAATTGTATTGCATTGTGTTGTATTGTATTGTATTGTATAGTGTTGTATTATTTCGTGATGCTGAGTAAGGTTTGTTTTGCTGATTAGTAGTAGTATGTGTCTGTGTTGGTGCATGTGATGCGGATGGCGTTAGTGTTATTGTTTGTGCGAAATCTTGCGCATGCGATGTAATGTGTTGTGTGTTTTGTGTCAGCCTGTGATGTGTGTGTGTGTTTTCGTGTGTTTGTGTGGTGTGATGTTTTGTGGTGTTGTGTTTGTGCGGTGTTTTCTTGTTTATTATCATCATAGTACAGCGTTAAACAGTAGGGTAAGCCCCACTGACGACTGTTTTTTTCTCTCTCACGATTTTGGACGCTGAATTAGAAAGTATGAACATACGAGATGGACAGAGAGTGGGCCTAGGGGAGTGGTAAAAGGAAAGAATGCCGTAGTAGCCAACACACGGAATACACAGTCTAACTGTATAAACGCACATCGATCAGTGATTCTGATTCGATCGAAAGTGACAACACGATCGGTGTGGTTATAGTATGTGTGTGTACTTTCGGGTGAAGAGAGAGAGAGAGAGAGAGAGAAATGGATGAGATGTGTGATTGGTGGGATGTGGTCGTGAGTATGTGCATGTCGATGTTGTTTTTTGTCAGTCTGTTTGTCTTTGTGTTTGTATGTTTGTGTGCGTGATGGAAGATACGTTTGCGAATGTTCATGATTGTTTAGTGCTATATTCGTTCGTTCGTTCGTTGGTTCGTCCGTGTTTGTTTGTTTGTTTGTCTGAATGCTTTTGTGTTTGTGTAGTTCAGTTCAGTTCAGTTCAGTTCACTTCATTTGTGTTTATTTGATTTCACTATAGTTAGGTTAAGTTTAGTTTGTGTTGGGTTAGGTAAGTTTTGTTATTATTTTGTTAGTTTTGATCATATGTGATGAGAACCGATCCATATTCGCGGTTTCCACTGACGCGTGATGGTCATTCGGTTATGCCTTCTTTGGAAGTCTGAGATGTTGCGAATGAAGTGTTTACATGGTATATTGTATTGATTGATTGTGTTGTATTGTTTTAAAAAAAATTTTGCATTGTTGTTTTAATTTTCTTCAATTATTGTCAGGTATATATGGTGTTCGCGTGTTGTTGGCTATTGTCGTGTTGGAGGCGGAGTGCGCGCGCGTGCGTGCATGCGTGCGTGCGTTTGTTGAATTTCGTGCTGGTAGCAGTTGATGGTGGACGGGAGATGTGGATGAAATGTGAATAGTAATTTCATTGGAGTAAATTGTTCCGAGGGTGAGTTTTGCAACAATTGATATATATATATGATTTTTGCGTAGTGTGTTTGGTTGTATTGTATTGTATTGTATTGTATTGTATTGTATTTTATTGTATTAAATTGTATTGCATTGTGTTGTATTGTATTGTATTGTATAGTGTTGTATTATTTCGTGATGCTGAGTAAGGTTTGTTTTGCTGATTAGTAGTAGTATGTGTCTGTGTTGGTGCATGTGATGCGGATGGCGTTAGTGTTATTGTTTGTGCGAAATCTTGCGCATGCGATGTAATGTGTTGTGTGTTTTGTGTCAGCCTGTGATGTGTGTGTGTGTTTTCGTGTGTTTGTGTGGTGTGATGTTTTGTGGTGTTGTGTTTGTGCGGTGTTTTCTTGTTTATTATCATCATAGTACAGCGTTAAACAGTAGGGTAAGCCCCACTGACGACTGTTTTTTCTCTCTCACGATTTTGGACGCTGAATTAGAAAGTTTGAACATACGAGATGGACAGAGAGTGGGCCTAGAGGAGTGGTAAAAGGAAAGAATGCCGTAGTAGCCAACACACGGAATACACAGTCTAACTGTATAAACGCACATCGATCAGTGATTCTGATTCGATCGAAAGTGACAACACGATCGGTGTGGTTATAGTATGTGTGTGTACTTTCGGGTGAAGAGAGAGAGAGAGAGAGAGAAATGGAAGAGATGTGTGATTGGTGGGATGTGGTCGTGAGTATGTGCATGTCGATGTTGTTTTTTGTCAGTCTGTTTGTCTTTGTGTTTGTATGTTTGTGTGCGTGATGGAAGATACGTTTGCGAATGTTCATGATTGTTTAGTGCTATATTCGTTCGTTCGTCCGTGTTTGTTCGTTTGTTTGTCTGAATGCTTTTGTGTTTGTGTAGTTCAGTTCAGTTCAGTTCAGTTCACTTCATTTGTGTTTATTTGATTTCACTATAGTTAGGTTAAGTTTAGTTTGTGTTGGGTTAGGTAAGTTTTGTTATTATTTTGTTAGTTTTGATCATATGTGATGAGAACCGATCCATATTCGCGGTTTCCACTGACGCGTGATGGTCATTCGGTTATGCCTTCTTTGGAAGTCTGAGATGTTGCGAATGAAGTGTTTACATGGTATATTGTATTGATTGATTGTGTTGTATTGTTTTAAAAAAAATTTGCATTGTTGTTTTAATTTTCTTCAATTATTGTCAGGTATATATGGTGTTCGCGTGTTGTTGGCTATTGTCGTGTTGGAGGCGGAGTGCGCGCGCGTGCGTGCATGCGTGCGTGCGTTTGTTGAATTTCGTGCTGGTAGCAGTTGATGGTGGACGGGAGATGTGGATGAAATGTGAATAGTAATTTCATTGGAGTAAATTGTTCCGAGGGTGAGTTTTGCAACAATTGATATATATATATATATATGATTTTTGCGTAGTGTGTTTGGTTGTATTGTATTGTATTGTACTGTATTGTATTTTATTGTATTAAATTGTATTGCATTGTGTTGTATTGTATTGTATAGTGTTGTATTATTTCGTGATGCTGAGTAAGGTTTGTTTTGCTGATTAGTAGTAGTATGTGTCTGTGTTGGTGCATGTGATGCGGATGGCGTTAGTGTTATTGTTTGTGCGAAATCTTGCGCATGCGATGTAATGTGATGTGTGTTTTGTGTCAGCCTGTGATGTGTGTGTGTTTTCGTGTGTTTGTGTGGTGTGATGTTTTGTGGTGTTGTGTTTGTGCGGTGTTTTCTTGTTTATTATCATCATAGTACAGCGTTAAACAGTAGGGTAAGCCCCCACTGACGACTGTTTTTTTTTCTCACGATTTTGGACGCTGAATTAGAAAGTTTGAACATACGAGATGGACTGAGAGTGGGCCTAGAGGAGTGGTAAAAGGAAAGAATGCCGTAGTAGCCAACACACGGAATACACAGTCTAACTGTATAAACGCACATCGATCAGTGATTCTGATTCGATCGAAAGTGACAACACGATCGGTGTGGTTATAGTATGTGTGTGTGTACTTTCGGGTGAAGAGAGAGAGAGAGAGAGAGAGAGAGAAATGGATGAGATGTGTGATTGGTGGGATGTGGTCGTGAGTATGTGCATGTCGATGTTCTTTTTCTTTGTTAGTATGTTTGTCTTTGTGTTTGTATGTTTGTGTGCGTGATGGAAGATACATTTGCGAATGTTCATGATTGTTTAGTGCTATATTCGTTCGTTCGTCCGTGTTTGTTCGTTTGTTTGTCTGAATGCTTTTGTGTTTGTGTAGTTCAGTTCAGTTCAGTTCAGTTCACTTCATTTGTGTTTATTTGATTTCACTATAGTTAGGTTAAGTTTAGTTTGTGTTGGGTTAGGTAAGTTTTGTTATTATTTTGTTAGTTTTGATCATATGTGATGAGAACCGATCCATATTCGCGGTTTCCACTGACGCGTGATGGTCATTCGGTTATGCCTTCTTTGGAAGTCTGAGATGTTGCGAATGAAGTGTTTCCATGGTATATTGTATTGATTGATTGTGTTGTATTGTTTTAAAAAAATTTTGCATTGTTGTTTTAATTTTCTTCAATTATTGTCAGGTATATATGGTGTTCGCGTGTTGTTGGCTATTGTCGTGTTGGAGGCGGAGTGTGCGCGCGTGCGTGCGTGCGTTTGTTGAATTTCGTGCTGGTAGCAGTTGATGGTGGACGGGAGATGTGGATGAAATGTGAATAGTAATTTCATTGGAGTAAATTGTTCCGAGGGTGAGTTTTGCAACAATTGATATATGATTTTTGCGTAGTGTGTTTGGTTGTATTGTATTGTATTGTATTGTATTGTATGTTATTGTGTTAAATTGTATTGCATTGTGTTGTATTGTATTGTATTGTATAGTGTTGTATTATTTCGTGATGCTGAGTAAGGTTTGTTTTGCTGATTAGTAGTAGTATGTGTCTGTGTTGGTGCATGTGATGCGGATGGCGTTAGTGTTATTGTTTGTGCGAAATCTTGCGCATGCGATGTAATGTGATGTGTGTTTTGTGTCAGCCTGTGATGTGTGTGTGTGTTTTCGTGTGTTTGTGTGGTGTGATGTTTTGTGGTGTTGTGTTTGTGCGGTGTTTTCTTGTTTATTATCATCATAGTACAGCGTTAAACAGTAGGGTAAGCCCCCACTGACGACTGTTTTTTTTTCTCACGATTTTGGACGCTGAATTAGAAAGTTTGAACATACGAGATGGACTGAGAGTGGGCCTAGAGGAGTGGTAAAAGGAAAGAATGCCGTAGTAGCCAACACACGGAATACACAGTCTAACTGTATAAACGCACATCGATCAGTGATTCTGATTCGATCGAAAGTGACAACACGATCGGTGTGGTTATAGTATGTGTGTGTGTACTTTCGGGTGAAGAGAGAGAGAGAGAGAGAAATGGATGAGATGTGTGATTGGTGGGATGTGGTCGTGAGTATGTGCATGTCGATGTTCTTTTTTTTGTTAGTATGTTTGTCTTTGTGTTTGTATGTTTGTGTGCGTGATGGAAGATACATTTGCGAATGTTCATGATTGTTTAGTGCTATATTCGTTCGTTCGTCCGTGTTTGTTCGTTTGTTTGTCTGAATGCTTTTGTGTTTGTGTAGTTCAGTTCAGTTCAGTTCAGTTCACTTCATTTGTGTTTATTTGATTTCACTATAGTTAGGTTAAGTTTAGTTTGTGTTGGGTTAGGTAAGTTTTGTTATTATTTTGTTAGTTTTGATCATATGTGATGAGAACCGATCCATATTCGCGGTTTCCACTGACGCGTGATGGTCATTCGGTTATGCCTTCTTTGGAAGTCTGAGATGTTGCGAATGAAGTGTTTACATGGTATATTGTATTGATTGATTGTGTTGTATTGTTTTAAAAAAAATTTTGCATTGTTGTTTTAATTTTCTTCAATTATTGTCAGGTATATATGGTGTTCGCGTGTTGTTGGCTATTGTCGTGTTGGAGGCGGAGTGTGCGCGCGTGCGTGCGTGCGTTTGTTGAATTTCGTGCTGGTAGCAGTTGATGGTGGACGGGAGATGTGGATGAAATGTGAATAGTAATTTCATTGGAGTAAATTGTTCCGAGGGTGAGTTTTGCAACAATTGATATATGAATTTTGCGTAGTGTGTTTGGTTGTATTCTATTGTATTGTATTGTATTGTATTGTATTGTATTGTATTTTATTGTATTAAATTGCATTGCATTGTGTTGCATTGTATAGTGTTGTATTATTTCGTGATGCTGAGTAAGGTTTGTTTTGCTGATTAGTAGTAGTATGTGTCTGTGTTGGTGCATGTGATGCGCATGGCGTTAGTGTTATTGTTTGTGCGAAATCTTGCGCATGCGATGTAATGTGTTGTGTGTTTTGTGTCAGCCTGTGATGTGTGTGTGTGTTTTCGTGTGTTTGTGTGGTGTGATGTTTTGTGGTGTTGTGTTTGTGCGGTGTTTTCTTGTTTATTATCATCATAGTACAGCGTTAAACAGTAGGGTAAGCCCCCACTGACGACTGTTTTTTTTTCTCACGATTTTGGACGCTGAATTAGAAAGTTTGAACATACGAGATGGACTGAGAGTGGGCCTAGAGGAGTGGTAAAAGGAAAGAATGCCGTAGTAGCCAACACACGGAATACACAGTCTAACTGTATAAACGCACATCGATCAGTGATTCTGATTCGATCGAAAGTGACAACACGATCGGTGTGGTTATAGTATGTGTGTGTGTACTTTCGGGTGAAGAGAGAGAGAGAGAGAGAGAGAGAAATGGATGAGATGTGTGATTGGTGGGATGTGGTCGTGAGTATGTGCATGTCGATGTTCTTTTTCTTTGTTAGTATGTTTGTCTTTGTGTTTGTATGTTTGTGTGCGTGATGGAAGATACATTTGCGAATGTTCATGATTGTTTAGTGCTATATTCGTTCGTTCGTCCGTGTTTGTTCGTTTGTTTGTCTGAATGCTTTTGTGTTTGTGTAGTTCAGTTCAGTTCAGTTCAGTTCACTTCATTTGTGTTTATTTGATTTCACTATAGTTAGGTTAAGTTTAGTTTGTGTTGGGTTAGGTAAGTTTTGTTATTATTTTGTTAGTTTTGATCATATGTGATGAGAACCGATCCATATTCGCGGTTTCCACTGACGCGTGATGGTCATTCGGTTATGCCTTCTTTGGAAGTCTGAGATGTTGCGAATGAAGTGTTTCCATGGTATATTGTATTGATTGATTGTGTTGTATTGTTTTAAAAAAATTTTGCATTGTTGTTTTAATTTTCTTCAATTATTGTCAGGTATATATGGTGTTCGCGTGTTGTTGGCTATTGTCGTGTTGGAGGCGGAGTGTGCGCGCGTGCGTGCGTGCGTTTGTTGAATTTCGTGCTGGTAGCAGTTGATGGTGGACGGGAGATGTGGATGAAATGTGAATAGTAATTTCATTGGAGTAAATTGTTCCGAGGGTGAGTTTTGCAACAATTGATATATGATTTTTGCGTAGTGTGTTTGGTTGTATTGTATTGTATTGTATTGTATTGTATGTTATTGTGTTAAATTGTATTGCATTGTGTTGTATTGTATTGTATTGTATAGTGTTGTATTATTTCGTGATGCTGAGTAAGGTTTGTTTTGCTGATTAGTAGTAGTATGTGTCTGTGTTGGTGCATGTGATGCGGATGGCGTTAGTGTTATTGTTTGTGCGAAATCTTGCGCATGCGATGTAATGTGATGTGTGTTTTGTGTCAGCCTGTGATGTGTGTGTGTGTTTTCGTGTGTTTGTGTGGTGTGATGTTTTGTGGTGTTGTGTTTGTGCGGTGTTTTCTTGTTTATTATCATCATAGTACAGCGTTAAACAGTAGGGTAAGCCCCCACTGACGACTGTTTTTTTTTCTCACGATTTTGGACGCTGAATTAGAAAGTTTGAACATACGAGATGGACTGAGAGTGGGCCTAGAGGAGTGGTAAAAGGAAAGAATGCCGTAGTAGCCAACACACGGAATACACAGTCTAACTGTATAAACGCACATCGATCAGTGATTCTGATTCGATCGAAAGTGACAACACGATCGGTGTGGTTATAGTATGTGTGTGTGTACTTTCGGGTGAAGAGAGAGAGAGAGAGAGAAATGGATGAGATGTGTGATTGGTGGGATGTGGTCGTGAGTATGTGCATGTCGATGTTCTTTTTTTTGTTAGTATGTTTGTCTTTGTGTTTGTATGTTTGTGTGCGTGATGGAAGATACATTTGCGAATGTTCATGATTGTTTAGTGCTATATTCGTTCGTTCGTCCGTGTTTGTTCGTTTGTTTGTCTGAATGCTTTTGTGTTTGTGTAGTTCAGTTCAGTTCAGTTCAGTTCACTTCATTTGTGTTTATTTGATTTCACTATAGTTAGGTTAAGTTTAGTTTGTGTTGGGTTAGGTAAGTTTTGTTATTATTTTGTTAGTTTTGATCATATGTGATGAGAACCGATCCATATTCGCGGTTTCCACTGACGCGTGATGGTCATTCGGTTATGCCTTCTTTGGAAGTCTGAGATGTTGCGAATGAAGTGTTTACATGGTATATTGTATTGATTGATTGTGTTGTATTGTTTTAAAAAAAATTTTGCATTGTTGTTTTAATTTTCTTCAATTATTGTCAGGTATATATGGTGTTCGCGTGTTGTTGGCTATTGTCGTGTTGGAGGCGGAGTGTGCGCGCGTGCGTGCGTGCGTTTGTTGAATTTCGTGCTGGTAGCAGTTGATGGTGGACGGGAGATGTGGATGAAATGTGAATAGTAATTTCATTGGAGTAAATTGTTCCGAGGGTGAGTTTTGCAACAATTGATATATGAATTTTGCGTAGTGTGTTTGGTTGTATTCTATTGTATTGTATTGTATTGTATTGTATTGTATTGTATTTTATTGTATTAAATTGCATTGCATTGTGTTGCATTGTATAGTGTTGTATTATTTCGTGATGCTGAGTAAGGTTTGTTTTGCTGATTAGTAGTAGTATGTGTCTGTGTTGGTGCATGTGATGCGCATGGCGTTAGTGTTATTGTTTGTGCGAAATCTTGCGCATGCGATGTAATGTGTTGTGTGTTTTGTGTCAGCCTGTGATGTGTGTGTGTGTTTTCGTGTGTTTGTGTGGTGTGATGTTTTGTGGTGTTGTGTTTGTGCGGTGTTTTCTTGTTTATTATCATCATAGTACAGCGTTAAACAGTAGGGTAAGCCCCCACTGACGACTGTTTTTTTTTTCTCACGATTTTGGACGCTGAATTAGAAAGTTTGAACATACGAGATGGACTGAGAGTGGGCCTAGAGGAGTGGTAAAAGGAAAGAATGCCGTAGTAGCCAACACACGGAATACACAGTCTAACTGTATAAACGCACATCGATCAGTGATTCTGATTCGATCGAAAGTGACAACACGATCGGTGTGGTTATAGTATGTGTGTGTGTACTTTCGGGTGAAGAGAGAGAGAGAGAGAGAGAGAAATGGATGAGATGTGTGATTGGTGGGATGTGGTCGTGAGTATGTGCATGTCGATGTTCTTTTTCTTTGTTAGTATGTTTGTCTTTGTGTTTGTATGTTTGTGTGCGTGATGGAAGATACATTTGCGAATGTTCATGATTGTTTAGTGCTATATTCGTTCGTTCGTCCGTGTTTGTTCGTTTGTTTGTCTGAATGCTTTTGTGTTTGTGTAGTTCAGTTCAGTTCAGTTCAGTTCACTTCATTTGTGTTTATTTGATTTCACTATAGTTAGGTTAAGTTTAGTTTGTGTTGGGTTAGGTAAGTTTTGTTATTATTTTGTTAGTTTTGATCATATGTGATGAGAACCGATCCATATTCGCGGTTTCCACTGACGCGTGATGGTCATTCGGTTATGCCTTCTTTGGAAGTCTGAGATGTTGCGAATGAAGTGTTTCCATGGTATATTGTATTGATTGATTGTGTTGTATTGTTTTAAAAAAATTTTGCATTGTTGTTTTAATTTTCTTCAATTATTGTCAGGTATATATGGTGTTCGCGTGTTGTTGGCTATTGTCGTGTTGGAGGCGGAGTGTGCGCGCGTGCGTGCGTGCGTTTGTTGAATTTCGTGCTGGTAGCAGTTGATGGTGGACGGGAGATGTGGATGAAATGTGAATAGTAATTTCATTGGAGTAAATTGTTCCGAGGGTGAGTTTTGCAACAATTGATATATGATTTTTGCGTAGTGTGTTTGGTTGTATTGTATTGTATTGTATTGTATTGTATGTTATTGTGTTAAATTGTATTGCATTGTGTTGTATTGTATTGTATTGTATAGTGTTGTATTATTTCGTGATGCTGAGTAAGGTTTGTTTTGCTGATTAGTAGTAGTATGTGTCTGTGTTGGTGCATGTGATGCGGATGGCGTTAGTGTTATTGTTTGTGCGAAATCTTGCGCATGCGATGTAATGTGATGTGTGTTTTGTGTCAGCCTGTGATGTGTGTGTGTGTTTTCGTGTGTTTGTGTGGTGTGATGTTTTGTGGTGTTGTGTTTGTGCGGTGTTTTCTTGTTTATTATCATCATAGTACAGCGTTAAACAGTAGGGTAAGCCCCCACTGACGACTGTTTTTTTTTTCTCACGATTTTGGACGCTGAATTAGAAAGTTTGAACATACGAGATGGACTGAGAGTGGGCCTAGAGGAGTGGTAAAAGGAAAGAATGCCGTAGTAGCCAACACACGGAATACACAGTCTAACTGTATAAACGCACATCGATCAGTGATTCTGATTCGATCGAAAGTGACAACACGATCGGTGTGGTTATAGTATGTGTGTGTGTACTTTCGGGTGAAGAGAGAGAGAGAGAAATGGATGAGATGTGTGATTGGTGGGATGTGGTCGTGAGTATGTGCATGTCGATGTTCTTTTTTTTATTTGTTAGTATGTTTGTCTTTGTGTTTGTATGTTTGTGTGCGTGATGGAAGATACATTTGCGAATGTTCATGATTGTTTAGTGCTATATTCGTTCGGTCGTCCGTGTTTGTTCGTTTGTTTGTCTGAATGCTTTTGTGTTTGTGTAGTTCAGTTCAGTTCAGTTCAGTTCACTTCATTTGTGTTTATTTGATTTCACTATAGTTAGGTTAAGTTTAGTTTGTGTTGGGTTAGGTAAGTTTTGTTATTATTTTGTTAGTTTTGATCATATGTGATGAGAACCGATCCATATTCGCGGTTTCCACTGACGCGTGATGGTCATTCGGTTATGCCTTCTTTGGAAGTCTGAGATGTTGCGAATGAAGTGTTTCCATGGTATATTGTATTGATTGATTGTGTTGTATTGTTTTAAAAAAATTTTGCATTGTTGTTTTAATTTTCTTCAATTATTGTCAGGTATATATGGTGTTCGCGTGTTGTTGGCTATTGTCGTGTTGGAGGCGGAGTGTGCGCGCGTGCGTGCGTGCGTTTGTTGAATTTCGTGCTGGTAGCAGTTGATGGTGGACGGGAGATGTGGATGAAATGTGAATAGTAATTTCATTGGAGTAAATTGTTCCGAGGGTGAGTTTTGCAACAATTGATATATGAATTTTGCGTAGTGTGTTTGGTTGTATTCCATTGTATTGTATTGTATTGTATTGTATTTTATTGTATTGCATTGTGTTGCATTGTATAGTGTTGTATTATTTCGTGATGCTGAGTAAGGTTTGTTTTGCTGATTAGTAGTAGTATGTGTCTGTGTTGGTGCATGTGATGCGGATGGCGTTAGTGTTATTGTTTGTGCGAAATCTTGCGCATGCGATGTAATGTGTTGTGTGTTTTGTGTCAGCCTGTGATGTGTGTGTGTGTTTTCGTGTGTTTGTGTGGTGTGATGTTTTGTGGTGTTGTGTTTGTGCGGTGTTTTCTTGTTTATTATCATCATAGTACAGCGTTAAACAGTAGGGTAAGCCCCCACTGACGACTGTTTTTTTTTCTCTCACGATTTTGGACGCTGAATTAGAAAGTTTGAACATACGAGATGGTCTGAGAGTGGGCCTAGAGGAGTGGTAAAAGGAAAGAATGCCGTAGTAGCCAACACACGGAATACACAGTCTAACTGTATAAACGCACATCGATCAGTGATTCTGATTCGATCGAAAGTGACAACACGATCGGTGTGGTTATAGTATGTGTGTGTGTACTTTCGGGTGAAGAGAGAGAGAGAGAGAGAGAAATGGATGAGATGTGTGATTGGTGGGATGTGGTCGTGAGTATGTGTATGTCGATGTTCTTTTTTTTTGTTAGTATGTTTGTCTTTGTGTTTGTATGTTTGTGTGCGTGATGGAAGATACATTTGCGAATGTTCATGATTGTTTAGTGCTATATTCGTTCGTTCGTCCGTGTTTGTTCGTTTGTTTGTCTGAATGCTTTTGTGTTTGTGTAGTTCAGTTCAGTTCAGTTCAGTTCACTTCATTTGTGTTTATTTGATTTCACTATAGTTAGGTTAAGTTTAGTTTGTGTTGGGTTAGGTAAGTTTTGTTATTATTTTGTTAGTTTTGATCATATGTGATGAGAACCGATCCATATTCGCGGTTTCCACTGACGCGTGATGGTCCTTCGGTTATGCCTTCTTTGGAAGTCTGAGATGTTGCGAATGAAGTGTTTCCATGGTATATTGTATTGATTGATTGTGTTGTATTGTTTTAAAAAAATTTTGCATTGTTGTTTTAATTTTCTTCAATTATTGTCAGGTATATATGGTGTTCGCGTGTTGTTGGCTATTGTCGTGTTGGAGGCGGAGTGTGCGCGCGTGCGTGCGTGCGTTTGTTGAATTTCGTGCTGGTAGCAGTTGATGGTGGACGGGAGATGTGGATGAAATGTGAATAGTAATTTCATTGGAGTAAATTGTTCCGAGGGTGAGTTTTGCAACAATTGATATATGAATTTTGCGTAGTGTGTTTGGTTGTATTCCATTGTATTGTATTGTATTGTATTGTATTGTATTTTATTGTATTGCATTGTGTTGCATTGTATAGTGTTGTATTATTTCGTGATGCTGAGTAAGGTTTGTTTTGCTGATTAGTAGTAGTATGTGTCTGTGTTGGTGCATGTGATGCGGATGGCGTTAGTGTTATTGTTTGTGCGAAATCTTGCGCATGCGATGTAATGTGTTGTGTGTTTTGTGTCAGCCTGTGATGTGTGTGTGTGTGTTTTCGTGTGTTTGTGTGGTGTGATGTTTTGTGGTGTTGTGTTTGTGCGGTGTTTTCTTGTTTATTATCATCATAGTACAGCGTTAAACAGTAGGGTAAGCCCCCACTGACGACTGTTTTTTTTTCTCTCACGATTTTGGACGCTGAATTAGAAAGTTTGAACATACGAGATGGTCTGAGAGTGGGCCTAGAGGAGTGGTAAAAGGAAAGAATGCCGTAGTAGCCAACACACGGAATACACAGTCTAACTGTATAAACGCACATCGATCAGTGATTCTGATTCGATCGAAAGTGACAACACGATCGGTGTGGTTATAGTATGTGTGTGTGTACTTTCGGGTGAAGAGAGAGAGAGAGAGAAATGGATGAGATGTGTGATTGGTGGGATGTGGTCGTGAGTATGTGTATGTCGATGTTCTTTTTTTTTTGTTAGTATGTTTGTATGTTTGTGTGCGTGATGGAAGATACATTTGCGAATGTTCATGATTGTTTAGTGCTATATTCGTTCGTTCGTCCGTGTTTGTTCGTTTGTTTGTCTGAATGCTTTTGTGTTTGTGTAGTTCAGTTCGGTTCAGTTCAGTTCAGTTCACTTCAGTTGTGTTTATTTGATTTCACTATAGTTAGGTTAAGTTTAGTTTGTGTTGGGTTAGGTAAGTTTTGTTATTATTTTGTTAGTTTTGATCATATGTGATGAGAACCGATCCATATTCGCGGTTTCCACTGACGCGTGATGGTCATTCGGTTATGCCTTCTTTGGAAGTCTGAGATGTTGCGAATGAAGTGTTTCCATGGTATATTGTATTGATTGATTGTGTTGTATTGTTTTAAAAAAATTTTGCATTGTTGTTTTAATTTTCTTCAATTATTGTCAGGTATATATGGTGTTCGCGTGTTGTTGGCTATTGTCGTGTTGGAGGCTGAGTGTGCGCGCGTGCGTGCGTGCGTTTGTTGAATTTCGTGCTGGTAGCAGTTGATGGTGGACGGGAGATGTGGATGAAATGTGAATAGTATTTTCATTGGAGTAAATTGTTCCGAGGGTGAGTTTTGCAACAATTGATATATGAATTTTGCGTAGTGTGTTTGGTTGTATTCTATTGTATTGTATTGTATTGTATTTTATTGTATTAAATTGTATTGCATTGTGTTGCATTGTATAGTGTTGTATTATTTCGTGATGCTGAGTAAGGTTTGTTTTGCTGATTAGTAGTAGTATGTGTCTGTGTTGGTGCATGTGATGCGGATGGCGTTAGTGTTATTGTTTGTGCGAAATCTTGCGCATGCGATGTAATGTGTTGTGTGTTTTGTGTCAGCCTGTGATGTGTGTGTGTTTTCGTGTGTTTGTGTGGTGTGATGTTTTGTGGTGTTGTGTTTGTGCGGTGTTTTCTTGTTTATTATCATCATAGTACAGCGTTAAACAGTAGGGTAAGCCCCACTGACGACTGTTTTTTTTTCTCTCTCACGATTTTGGACGCTGAATTAGAAAGTTTGAACATACGAGATAGACTGAGAGTGGGCCTAGAGGAGTGGTAAAAGGAAAGAATGCCGTAGTAGCCAACACACGGAATACACAGTCTAACTGTATAAACGCACATCGATCAGTGATTCTGATTCGATCGAAAGTGACAACACGATCGGTGTGTTTATAGTATGTGTGTGTGTACTTTCGGGTGAAGAGAGAGAGAGAAATGGATGAGATGTGTGATTGGTGGGATGTGGTCGTGAGTATGTGCATGTCGATGTTCTTTTTTTTTGTTAGTATGTTTGTCTTTGTGTTTGTATGTTTGTGTGCGTGATGGAAGATACATTTGCGAATGTTCATGATTGTTTAGTGCTATATTCGTTCGTTCGTCCGTGTTTGTTCGTTTGTTTGTCTGAATGCTTTTGTGTTTGTGTAGTTCAGTTCAGTTCAGTTCAGTTCACTTCATTTGTGTTTATTTGATTTCACTATAGTTAGGTTAAGTTTAGTTTGTGTTGGGTTAGGTAAGTTTTGTTATTATTTTGTTAGTTTTGATCATATGTGATAAGAACCGATCCATATTCGCGGTTTCCACTGACGCGTGATGGTCATTCGGTTATGCCTTCTTTGGAAGTCTGAGATGTTGCGAATGAAGTGTTTCCATGGTATATTGTATTGATTGATTGTGTTGTATTGTTTTAAAAAAATTTTGCATTGTTGTTTTAATTTTCTTCAATTATTGTCAGGTATATATGGTGTTCGCGTGTTGTTGGCTATTGTCGTGTTGGAGGCTGAGTGTGCGCGCGTGCGTGCGTGCGTTTGTTGAATTTCGTGCTGGTAGCAGTTGATGGTGGACGGGAGATGTGGATGAAATGTGAATAGTAATTTCATTGGAGTAAATTGTTCCGAGGGTGAGTTTTGCAACAATTGATATATGAATTTTGCGTAGTGTGTTTGGTTGTATTCTATTGTATTGTATTGTATTGTATTTTATTGTATTAAATTGTATTGCATTGTGTTGCATTGTATAGTGTTGTATTATTTCGTGATGCTGAGTAAGGTTTGTTTTGCTGATTAGTAGTAGTATGTGTCTGTGTTGGTGCATGTGATGCGGATGGCGTTAGTGTTATTGTTTGTGCGAAATCTTGCGCATGCGATGTAATGTGTTGTGTGTTTTGTGTCAGCCTGTGATGTGTGTGTGTGTTTTCGTGTGTTTGTGTGGTGTGATGTTTTGTGGTGTTGTGTTTGTGCGGTGTTTTCTTGTTTATTATCATCATAGTACAGCGTTAAACAGTAGGGTAAGCCCCACTGACGACTGTTTTTTTTTCTCTCACGATTTTGGACGCTGAATTAGAAAGTTTGAACATACGAGATAGACTGAGAGTGGGCCTAGAGGAGTGGTAAAAGGAAAGAATGCCGTAGTAGCCAACACACGGAATACACAGTCTAACTGTATAAACGCACATCGATCAGTGATTCTGATTCGATCGAAAGTGACAACACGATCGGTGTGTTTATAGTATGTGTGTGTGTACTTTCGGGTGAAGAGAGAGAGAGAAATGGATGAGATGTGTGATTGGTGGGATGTGGTCGTGAGTATGTGCATGTCGATGTTCTTTTTTTTGTTAGTATGTTTGTCTTTGTGTTTGTATGTTTGTGTGCGTGATGGAAGATACATTTGCGAATGTTCATGATTGTTTAGTGCTATATTCGTTCGTTCGTCCGTGTTTGTTCGTTTGTTTGTCTGAATGCTTTTGTGTTTGTGTAGTTCAGTTCAGTTCAGTTCAGTTCAGTTCACTTCATTTGTGTTTATTTGATTTCACTATAGTTAGGTTAAGTTTAGTTTGTGTTGGGTTAGGTAAGTTTTGTTATTATTTTGTTAGTTTTGATCATATGTGATGAGAACCGATCCATATTCGCGGTTTCCACTGACGCGTGATGGTCCTTCGGTTATGCCTTCTTTGGAAGTCTGAGATGTTGCGAATGAAGTGTTTCCATGGTATATTGTATTGATTGATTGTGTTGTATTGTTTTAAAAAAAATTTTGCATTGTTGTTTTAATTTTCTTCAATTATTGTCAGGTATATATGGTGTTCGCGTGTTGTTGGCTATTGTCGTGTTGGAGGCGGAGCGTGCGCGCGTGCGTGCGTGCGTTTGTTGAATTTCGTGTTGGTAGCAGTTGATGGTGGACGGGAGATGTGGATGAAATGTGAATAGTAATTTCATTGGAGTAAATTGTTCCGAGGGTGAGTTTTGCAACAATTGATATATGAATTTTGCGTAGTGTGTTTGGTTGTATTCTATTGTATTGTATTGTATTGTATTTTATTGTATTAAATTGTGTTGCATTGTATAGTGTTGTATTATTTCGTGATGCTGAGTAAGGTTTGTTTTGCTGATTAGTAGTAGTATGTGTCTGTGTTGGTGCATGTGATGCGGATGGCGTTAGTGTTATTGTTTGTGCGAAATCTTGCGCATGCGATGTAATGTGTTGTGTGTTTTGTGTCAGCCTGTGATGTGTGTGTGTGTTTTCGTGTGTTTGTGTGGTGTGATGTTTTGTGGTGTTGTGTTTGTGCGGTGTTTTCTTGTTTATTATCATCATAGTACAGCGTTAAACAGTAGGGTAAGCCCCACTGACGACTGTTTTTTTTTCTCTCTCACGATTTTGGACGCTGAATTAGAAAGTTTGAACATACGAGATAGACTGAGAGTGGGCCTAGAGGAGTGGTAAAAGGAAAGAATGCCGTAGTAGCCAACACACGGAATACACAGTCTAACTGTATAAACGCACATCGATCAGTGATTCTGATTCGATCGAAAGTGACAACACGATCGGTGTGGTTATAGTATGTGTGTGTACTTTCGGGTGAAGAGAGAGAGAGAGAAATGGATGAGATGTGTGATTGGTGGGATGTGGTCGTGAGTATGTGCATGTCGATGTTGTTTTTTGTCAGTCTGTTTGTATGTTTGTGTGCGTGATGGAAGATAGGTTTGCGAATGTTCATGATTGTTTAGTGCTATATTCGTTCGTTCGTCCGTGTTTGTTCGTTTGTTTGTCTGAATGCTTTTGTGTTTGTGTAGTTCAGTTCAGTTCAGTTCAGTTCACTTCATTTGTGTTTATTTGATTTCACTATAGTTAGGTTAAGTTTAGTTTGTGTTGGGTTAGGTAAGTTTTGTTATTATTTTGTTAGTTTTGATCATATGTGATGAGAACCGATCCATATTCGCGGTTTCCACTGACGCGTGATGGTCCTTCGGTTATGCCTTCTTTGGAAGTCTGAGATGTTGCGAATGAAGTGTTTCCATGGTATATTGTATTGATTGATTGTGTTGTATTGTTTTAAAAAAATTTTGCATTGTTGTTTTAATTTTCTTCAATTATTGTCAGGTATATATGGTGTTCGCGTGTTGTTGGCTATTGTCGTGTTGGAGGCGGAGCGTGCGCGCGTGCGTGCGTGCGTTTGTTGAATTTCGTGCTGGTAGCAGTTGATGGTGGACGGGAGATGTGGATGAAATGTGAATAGTAATTTCATTGGAGTAAATTGTTCCGAGGGTGAGTTTTGCAACAATTGATATATGAATTTTGCGTAGTGTGTTTGGTTGTATTCTATTGTATTGTATTGTATTGTATTTTATTGTATTGCATTGTGTTGCATTGTATAGTGTTGTATTATTTCGTGATGCTGAGTAAGGTTTGTTTTGCTGATTAGTAGTAGTATGTGTCTGTGTTGGTGCATGTGATGCGGATGGCGTTAGTGTTATTGTTTGTGCGAAATCTTGCGCATGCGATGTAATGTGTTGTGTGTTTTGTGTCAGCCTGTGATGTGTGTGTGTGTTTTCGTGTGTTTGTGTGGTGTGATGTTTTGTGGTGTTGTGTTTGTGCGGTGTTTTCTTGTTTATTATCATCATAGTACAGCGTTAAACAGTAGGGTAAGCCCCACTGACGACTGTTTTTTTTCTCACGATTTTGGACGCTGAATTAGAAAGTTTGAACATACGAGATGGACTGAGAGTGGGCCTAGAGGAGTGGTAAAAGGAAAGAATGCCGTAGTAGCCAACACACGGAATACACAGTCTAACTGTATAAACGCACATCGATCAGTGATTCTGATTCGATCGAAAGTGACAACACGATCGGTGTGTTTATAGTATGTGTGTGTGTACTTTCGGGTGAAGAGAGAGAGAGAGAGAAATGGATGAGATGTGTGATTGGTGGGATGTGGTCGTGAGTATGTGCATGTCGATGTTCTTTTTTTTGTTAGTATGTTTGTCTTTGTGTTTGTATGTTTGTGTGCGTGATGGAAGATACATTTGCGAATGTTCATGATTGTTTAGTGCTATATTCGTTCGTTCGTCCGTGTTTGTTCGTTTGTTTGTCTGAATGCTTTTGTGTTTGTGTAGTTCAGTTCAGTTCACTTCATTTGTGTTTATTTGATTTCACTATAGTTAGGTTAAGTTTAGTTTGTGTTGGGTTAGGTAAGTTTTGTTATTATTTTGTTAGTTTTGATCATATGTGATGAGAACCGATCCATATTCGCGGTTTCCACTGACGCGTGATGGTCCTTCGGTTATGCCTTCTTTGGAAGTCTGAGATGTTGCGAATGAAGTGTTTACATGGTATATTGTATTGATTGATTGTGTTGTATTGTTTTAAAAAAAATTTTGCATTGTTGTTTTAATTTTCTTCAATTATTGTCAGGTATATATGGTGTTCGCGTGTTGTTGGCTATTGTCGTGTTGGAGGCGGAGCGCGCGCGCGTGCGTGCGTGCGTTTGTTGAATTTCGTGCTGGTAGCAGTTGATGGTGGACGGGAGATGTGGATGAAATGTGAATAGTAATTTCATTGGAGTAAATTGTTCCGAGGGTGAGTTTTGCAACAATTGATATATGAATTTTGCGTAGTGTGTTTGGTTGTATTCTATTGTATTGTATTGTATTGTATTTTATTGTATTGCATTGTGTTGCATTGTATAGTGTTGTATTATTTCGTGATGCTGAGTAAGGTTTGTTTTGCTGATTAGTAGTAGTATGTGTCTGTGTTGGTGCATGTGATGCGGATGGCGTTAGTGTTATTGTTTGTGCGAAATCTTGCGCATGCGATGTAATGTGTTGTGTGTTTTGTGTCAGCCTGTGATGTGTGTGTGTGTTTTCGTGTGTTTGTGTGGTGTGATGTTTTGTGGTGTTGTGTTTGTGCGGTGTTTTCTTGTTTATTATCATCATAGTACAGCGTTAAACAGTAGGGTAAGCCCCACTGACGACTGTTTTTTTTTCTCTCTCACGATTTTGGACGCTGAATTAGAAAGTTTGAACATACGAGATAGACTGAGAGTGGGCCTAGAGGAGTGGTAAAAGGAAAGAATGCCGTAGTAGCCAACACACGGAATACACAGTCTAACTGTATAAACGCACATCGATCAGTGATTCTGATTCGATCGAAAGTGACAACACGATCGGTGTGTTTATAGTATGTGTGTGTGTACTTTCGGGTGAAGAGAGAGAGAGAGAGAGAAATGGATGAGATGTGTGATTGGTGGGATGTGGTCGTGAGTATGTGCATGTCGATGTTCTTTTTTTTGTTAGTATGTTTGTCTTTGTGTTTGTATGTTTGTGTGCGTGATGGAAGATACATTTGCGAATGTTCATGATTGTTTAGTGCTATATTCGTTCGTTCGTCCGTGTTTGTTCGTTTGTTTGTCTGAATGCTTTTGTGTTTGTGTAGTTCAGTTCAGTTCAGTTCAGTTCAGTTCACTTCATTTGTGTTTATTTGATTTCACTATAGTTAGGTTAAGTTTAGTTTGTGTTGGGTTAGGTAAGTTTTGTTATTAATTTGTTAGTTTTGATCATATGTGATGAGAACCGATCCATATTCGCGGTTTCCACTGACGCGTGATGGTCATTCGGTTATGCCTTCTTTGGAAGTCTGAGATGTTGCGAATGAAGTGTTTACATGGTATATTGTATTGATTGATTGTGTTGTATTGTTTTAAAAAAAATTTTGCATTGTTGTTTTAATTTTCTTCAATTATTGTCAGGTATATATGGTGTTCGCGTGTTGTTGGCTATTGTCGTGTTGGAGGCGGAGCGTGCGCGCGTGCGTGCGTGCGTTTGTTGAATTTCGTGCTGGTAGCAGTTGATGGTGGACGGGAGATGTGGATGAAATGTGAATAGTAATTTCATTGGAGTAAATTGTTCCGAGGGTGAGTTTTGCAACAATTGATATATGAATTTTGCGTAGTGTGTTTGGTTGTATTCTATTGTATTGTATTGTATTGTATTTTATTGTATTGCATTGTGTTGCATTGTATAGTGTTGTATTATTTCGTGATGCTGAGTAAGGTTTGTTTTGCTGATTAGTAGTAGTATGTGTCTGTGTTGGTGCATGTGATGCGGATGGCGTTAGTGTTATTGTTTGTGCGAAATCTTGCGCATGCGATGTAATGTGTTGTGTGTTTTGTGTCAGCCTGTGATGTGTGTGTGTTTTCGTGTGTTTGTGTGGTGTGATGTTTTGTGGTGTTGTGTTTGTGCGGTGTTTTCTTGTTTATTATCATCATAGTACAGCGTTAAACAGTAGGGTAAGCCCCACTGACGACTGTTTTTTTTTCTCTCTCACGATTTTGGACGCTGAATTAGAAAGTTTGAACATACGAGATAGACTGAGAGTGGGCCTAGAGGAGTGGTAAAAGGAAAGAATGCCGTAGTAGCCAACACACGGAATACACAGTCTAACTGTATAAACGCACATCGATCAGTGATTCTGATTCGATCGAAAGTGACAACACGATCGGTGTGGTTATAGTATGTGTGTGTACTTTCGGGTGAAGAGAGAGAGAGAGAAATGGATGAGATGTGTGATTGGTGGGATGTGGTCGTGAGTATGTGCATGTCCATGTTCTTTTTTTGTTAGTATGTTTGTCTTTGTGTTTGTATGTTTGTGTGCGTGATGGAAGATACATTTGCGAATGTTCATGATTGTTTAGTGCTATATTCGTTCGTTCGTCCGTGTTTGTTCGTTTGTTTGTCTGAATGCTTTTGTGTTTGTGTAGTTCAGTTCAGTTCTGTTCACTTTATTTGTGTTTATTTGATTTCACTATAGTTAGGTTAAGTTTAGTTTGTGTTGGGTTAGGTAAGTTTTGTTATTATTTTGTTAGTTTTGATCATATGTGATGAGAACCGATCCATATTCGCGGTTTCCACTGACGCGTGATGGTCCTTCGGTTATGCCTTCTTTGGAAGTCTGAGATGTTGCGAATGAAGTGTTTCCATGGTATATTGTATTGATTGATTGTGTTGTATTGTTTTAAAAAAAATTTTGCATTGTTGTTTTAATTTTCTTCAATTATTGTCAGGTATATATGGTGTTCGCGTGTTGTTGGCTATTGTCGTGTTGGAGGCTGAGTGTGCGCGCGTGCGTGCATGCGTGCGTGCGTTTGTTGAATTTCGTGCTGGTAGCAGTTGATGGTGGACGGGAGATGTGGATGAAATGTGAATAGTAATTTCATTGGAGTAAATTGTTCCGAGGGTGAGTTTTGCAACAATTGATATATGAATTTTGCGTAGTGTGTTTGGTTGTATTCTATTGTATTGTATTGTATTGTATTTTATTGTATTGCATTGTGTTGCATTGTATAGTGTTGTATTATTTCGTGATGCTGAGTAAGGTTTGTTTTGCTGATTAGTAGTAGTATGTGTCTGTGTTGGTGCATGTGATGCGGATGGCGTTAGTGTTATTGTTTGTGCGAAATCTTGCGCATGCGATGTAATGTGATGTGTGTTTTGTGTCAGCCTGTGATGTGTGTGTGTGTTTTCGTGTGTTTGTGTGGTGTGATGTTTTGTGGTGTTGTGTTTGTGCGGTGTTTTCTTGTTTATTATCATCATAGTACAGCGTTAAACAGTAGGGTAAGCCCCACTGACGACTGTTTTTTTTCTCTCACGATTTTGGACGCTGAATTAGAAAGTTTGAACATACGAGATAGACTGAGAGTGGGCCTAGAGGAGTGGTAAAAGGAAAGAATGCCGTAGTAGCCAACACACGGAATACACAGTCTAACTGTATAAACGCACATCGATCAGTGATTCTGATTCGATCGAAAGTGACAACACGATCGGTGTGGTTATAGTATGTGTGTGTGTACTTTCGGGTGAAGAGAGAGAGAGAGAGAGAAATGGATGAGATGTGTGATTGGTGGGATGTGGTCGTGAGTATGTGCATGTCGATGTTCTTTTTTTGTTAGTATGTTTGTCTTTGTGTTTGTATGTTTGTGTGCGTGATGGAAGATACATTTGCGAATGTTCATGATTGTTTAGTGCTATATTCGTTCGTTCGTCCGTGTTTGTTCGTTTGTTTGTCTGAATGCTTTTGTGTTTGTGTAGTTCAGTTCAGTTCAGTTCAGTTCACTTCATTTGTGTTTATTTGATTTCACTATAGTTAGGTTAAGTTTAGTTTGTGTTGGGTTAGGTAAGTTTTGTTATTAATTTGTTAGTTTTGATCATATGTGATGAGAACCGATCCATATTCGCGGTTTCCACTGACGCGTGATGGTCCTTCGGTTATGCCTTCTTTGGAAGTCTGAGATGTTGCGAATGAAGTGTTTACATGGTATATTGTATTGATTGATTGTGTTGTATTGTTTTAAAAAAAATTTTGCATTGTTGTTTTAATTTTCTTCAATTATTGTCAGGTATATATGGTGTTCGCGTGTTGTTGGCTATTGTCGTGTTGGAGGCGGAGCGTGCGCGCGTGCGTGCGTGCGTTTGTTGAATTTCGTGCTGGTAGCAGTTGATGGTGGACGGGAGATGTGGATGAAATGTGAATAGTAATTTCATTGGAGTAAATTGTTCCGAGGGTGAGTTTTGCAACAATTGATATATGAATTTTGCGTAGTGTGTTTGGTTGTATTCTATTGTATTGTATTGTATTTTATTGTATTGCATTGTGTTGCATTGTATAGTGTTGTATTATTTCGTGATGCTGAGTAAGGTTTGTTTTGCTGATTAGTAGTAGTATGTGTCTGTGTTGGTGCATGTGATGCGGATGGCGTTAGTGTTATTGTTTGTGCGAAATCTTGCGCATGCGATGTAATGTGTTGTGTGTTTTGTGTCAGCCTGTGATGTGTGTGTGTGTTTTCGTGTGTTTGTGTGGTGTGATGTTTTGTGGTGTTGTGTTTGTGCGGTGTTTTCTTGTTTATTATCATCATAGTACAGCGTTAAACAGTAGGGTAAGCCCCACTGACGACTGTTTTTTTTTCTCTCTCACGATTTTGGACGCTGAATTAGAAAGTTTGAACATACGAGATAGACTGAGAGTGGGCCTAGAGGAGTGGTAAAAGGAAAGAATGCCGTAGTAGCCAACACACGGAATACACAGTCTAACTGTATAAACGCACATCGATCAGTGATTCTGATTCGATCGAAAGTGACAACACGATCGGTGTGTTTATAGTATGTGTGTGTGTACTTTCGGGTGAAGAGAGAGAGAGAGAGAAATGGATGAGATGTGTGATTGGTTGGATGTGGTCGTGAGTATGTGCATGTCGATGTTCTTTTTTTTGTTAGTATGTTTGTCTTTGTGTTTGTATGTTTGTGTGCGTGATGGAAGATAGGTTTGCGAATGTTCATGATTGTTTAGTGCTATATTCGTTCGTTCGTCCGTGTTTGTTCGTTTGTTTGTCTGAATGCTTTTGTGTTTGTGTAGTTCAGTTCAGTTCAGTTCAGTTCAGTTCACTTCATTTGTGTTTATTTGATTTCACTATAGTTAGGTTAAGTTTAGTTTGTGTTGGGTTAGGTAAGTTTTGTTATTATTTTGTTAGTTTTGATCATATGTGATGAGAACCGATCCATATTCGCGGTTTCCACTGACGCGTGATGGTCCTTCGGTTATGCCTTCTTTGGAAGTCTGAGATGTTGCGAATAAAGTGTTTCCATGGTATATTGTATTGATTGATTGTGTTGTATTGTTTTAAAAAAAATTTTGCATTGTTGTTTTAATTTTCTTCAATTATTGTCAGGTATATATGGTGTTCGCGTGTTGTTGGCTATTGTCGTGTTGGAGGCGGAGTGTGCGCGCGTGCGTGCGTTTGTTGAATTTCGTGCTGGTAGCAGTTGATGGTGGACGGGAGATGTGGATGAAATGTGAATAGTAATTTCATTGGAGTAAATTGTTCCGAGGGTGAGTTTTGCAACAATTGATATATGAATTTTGCGTAGTGTGTTTGGTTGTATTCTATTGTATTGTATTGTATTGTATTTTATTGTATTGCATTGTGTTGCATTGTATAGTGTTGTATTATTTCGTGATGCTGAGTAAGGTTTGTTTTGCTGATTAGTAGTAGTATGTGTCTGTGTTGGTGCATGTGATGCGGATGGCGTTAGTGTTATTGTTTGTGCGAAATCTTGCGCATGCGATGTAATGTGTTGTGTGTTTTGTGTCAGCCTGTGATGTGTGTGTGTGTTTTCGTGTGTTTGTGTGGTGTGATGTTTTGTGGTGTTGTGTTTGTGCGGTGTTTTCTTGTTTATTATCATCATAGTACAGCGTTAAACAGTAGGGTAAGCCCCACTGACGACTGTTTTTTTTTCTCTCTCACGATTTTGGACGCTGAATTAGAAAGTTTGAACATACGAGATAGACTGAGAGTGGGCCTAGAGGAGTGGTAAAAGGAAAGAATGCCGTAGTAGCCAACACACGGAATACACAGTCTAACTGTATAAACG
Source organism: Fasciola hepatica (assembly GCA_948099385.1). NCBI lineage: Eukaryota > Metazoa > Platyhelminthes > Trematoda > Plagiorchiida > Fasciolidae > Fasciola > Fasciola hepatica. Next base: position 17,494,454 of record CANUEZ040000067.1, read on the forward strand.
CACATCGATCAGTGATTCTGATTCGATCGAAAGTGACAACACGATCGGTGTGGTTATAGTATGTGTGTGTACTTTCGGGTGAAGAGAGAGAGAGAGAGAAATGGATGAGATGTGTGATTGGTTGGATGTGGTCGTGAGTATGTGCATGTCGATGTTCTTTTTCTTTGTTAGTATGTTTGTCTTTGTGTTTGTATGTTTGTGTGCGTGATGGAAGATAGGTTTGCGAATGTTCATGATTGTTTAGTGCTATATTCGTTCGTTCGTCCGTGTTTGTTCGTTTGTTTGTCTGAATGCTTTTGTGTTTGTGTAGTTCAGTTCAGTTCAGTTCAGTTCAGTTCACTTCATTTGTGTTTATTTGATTTCACTATAGTTAGGTTAAGTTTAGTTTGTGTTGGGTTAGGTAAGTTTTGTTATTATTTTGTTAGTTTTGATCATATGTGATGAGAACCGATCCATATTCGCGGTTTCCACTGACGCGTGATGGTCCTTCGGTTATGCCTTCTTTGGAAGTCTGAGATGTTGCGAATAAAGTGTTTCCATGGTATATTGTATTGATTGATTGTGTTGTATTGTTTTAAAAAAAATTTTGCATTGTTGTTTTAATTTTCTTCAATTATTGTCAGGTATATATGGTGTTCGCGTGTTGTTGGCTATTGTCGTGTTGGAGGCGGAGTGTGCGCGCGTGCGTGCGTGCGTTTGTTGAATTTCGTGCTGGTAGCAGTTGATGGTGGACGGGAGATGTGGATGAAATGTGAATAGTAATTTCATTGGAGTAAATTGTTCCGAGGGTGAGTTTTGCAACAATTGATATATGAATTTTGCGTAGTGTGTTTGGTTGTATTCTATTGTATTGTATTGTATTGTATTTTATTGTATTGCATTGTGTTGCATTGTATAGTGTTGTATTATTTCGTGATGCTGAGTAAGGTTTGTTTTGCTGATTAGTAGTAGTATGTGTCTGTGTTGGTGCATGTGATGCGGATGGCGTTAGTGTTATTGTTTGTGCGAAATCTTGCGCATGCGATGTAATGTGTTGTGTGTTTTGTGTCAGCCTGTGATGTGTGTGTGTGTTTTCGTGTGTTTGTGTGGTGTGATGTTTTGTGGTGTTGTGTTTGTGCGGTGTTTTCTTGTTTATTATCATCATAGTACAGCGTTAAACAGTAGGGTAAGCCCCACTGACGACTGTTTTTTTTCTCTCACGATTTTGGACGCTGAATTAGAAAGTTTGAACATACGAGATAGACTGAGAGTGGGCCTAGAGGAGTGGTAAAAGGAAAGAATGCCGTAGTAGCCAACACACGGAATACACAGTCTAACTGTATAAACGCACATCGATCAGTGATTCTGATTCGATCGAAAGTGACAACACGATCGGTGTGTTTATAGTATGTGTGTGTGTACTTTCGGGTGAAGAGAGAGAGAGAGAGAAATGGATGAGATGTGTGATTGGTGGGATGTGGTCGTGAGTATGTGCATGCCGATGTTCTTTTTTTTGTTAGTATGTTTGTCTTTGTGTTTGTATGTTTGTGTGCGTGATGGAAGATACATTTGCGAATGTTCATGATTGTTTAGTGCTATATTCGTTCGTTCGTCCGTGTTTGTTCGTTTGTTTGTCTGAATGCTTTTGTGTTTGTGTAGTTCAGTTCAGTTCAGTTCAGTTCACTTCATTTGTGTTTATTTGATTTCACTATAGTTAGGTTAAGTTTAGTTTGTGTTGGGTTAGGTAAGTTTTGTTATTAATTTGTTAGTTTTGATCATATGTGATGAGAACCGATCCATATTCGCGGTTTCCACTGACGCGTGATGGTCCTTCGGTTATGCCTTCTTTGGAAGTCTGAGATGTTGCGAATGAAGTGTTTACATGGTATATTGTATTGATTGATTGTGTTGTATTGTTTTAAAAAAAATTTTGCATTGTTGTTTTAATTTTCTTCAATTATTGTCAGGTATATATGGTGTTCGCGTGTTGTTGGCTATTGTCGTGTTGGAGGCGGAGTGTGCGCGCGTGGGTGCGTTCGTGCGTGCGTTTGTTGAATTTCGTGCTGGTAGCAGTTGATGGTGGACGGGAGATGTGGATGAAATGTGAATAGTAATTTCATTGGAGTAAATTGTTCCGAGGGTGAGTTTTGCAACAATTGATATATGAATTTTGCGTAGTGTGTTTGGTTGTATTCTATTGTATTGTATTGTATTGTATTTTATTGTATTGCATTGTGTTGCATTGTATAGTGTTGTATTATTTCGTGATGCTGAGTAAGGTTTGTTTTGCTGATTAGTAGTAGTATGTGTCTGTGTTGGTGCATGTGATGCGGATGGCGTTAGTGTTATTGTTTGTGCGAAATCTTGCGCATGCGATGTAATGTGTTGTGTGTTTTGTGTCAGCCTGTGATGTGTGTGTGTGTTTTCGTGTGTTTGTGTGGTGTGATGTTTTGTGGTGTTGTGTTTGTGCGGTGTTTTCTTGTTTATTATCATCATAGTACAGCGTTAAACAGTAGGGTAAGCCCCACTGACGACTGTTTTTTTTTCTCTCTCACGATTTTGGACGCTGAATTAGAAAGTTTGAACATACGAGATAGACTGAGAGTGGGCCTAGAGGAGTGGTAAAAGGAAAGAATGCCGTAGTAGCCAACACACGGAATACACAGTCTAACTGTATAAACGCACATCGATCAGTGATTCTGATTCGATCGAAAGTGACAACACGATCGGTGTGTTTATAGTATGTGTGTGTGTACTTTCGGGTGAAGAGAGAGAGAGAGAGAAATGGATGAGATGTGTGATTGGTGGGATGTGGTCGTGAGTATGTGCATGCCGATGTTCTTTTTTTTGTTAGTATGTTTGTCTTTGTGTTTGTATGTTTGTGTGCGTGATGGAAGATACATTTGCGAATGTTCATGATTGTTTAGTGCTATATTCGTTCGTTCGTCCGTGTTTGTTCGTTTGTTTGTCTGAATGCTTTTGTGTTTGTGTAGTTCAGTTCAGTTCAGTTCAGTTCACTTCATTTGTGTTTATTTGATTTCACTATAGTTAGGTTAAGTTTAGTTTGTGTTGGGTTAGGTAAGTTTTGTTATTAATTTGTTAGTTTTGATCATATGTGATGAGAACCGATCCATATTCGCGGTTTCCACTGACGCGTGATGGTCCTTCGGTTATGCCTTCTTTGGAAGTCTGAGATGTTGCGAATGAAGTGTTTCCATGGTATATTGTATTGATTGATTGTGTTGTATTGTTTTAAAAAAAATTTTGCATTGTTGTTTTAATTTTCTTCAATTATTGTCAGGTATATATGGTGTTCGCGTGTTGTTGGCTATTGTCGTGTTGGAGGCGGAGTGTGCGCGCGTGGGTGCGTTCGTGCGTGCGTTTGTTGAATTTCGTGCTGGTAGCAGTTGATGGTGGACGGGAGATGTGGATGAAATGTGAATAGTAATTTCATTGGAGTAAATTGTTCCGAGGGTGAGTTTTGCAACAATTGATATATGAATTTTGCGTAGTGTGTTTGGTTGTATTCTATTGTATTGTATTGTATTGTATTTTATTGTATTGCATTGTGTTGCATTGTATAGTGTTGTATTATTTCGTGATGCTGAGTAAGGTTTGTTTTGCTGATTAGTAGTAGTATGTGTCTGTGTTGGTGCATGTGATGCGGATGGCGTTAGTGTTATTGTTTGTGCGAAATCTTGCGCATGCGATGTAATGTGTTGTGTGTTTTGTGTCAGCCTGTGATGTGTGTGTGTGTTTTCGTGTGTTTGTGTGGTGTGATGTTTTGTGGTGTTGTGTTTGTGCGGTGTTTTCTTGTTTATTATCATCATAGTACAGCGTTAAACAGTAGGGTAAGCCCCACTGACGACTGTTTTTTTTTCTCTCTCACGATTTTGGACGCTGAATTAGAAAGTTTGAACATACGAGATAGACTGAGAGTGGGCCTAGAGGAGTGGTAAAAGGAAAGAATGCCGTAGTAGCCAACACACGGAATACACAGTCTAACTGTATAAACGCACATCGATCAGTGATTCTGATTCGATCGAAAGTGACAACACGATCGGTGTGGTTATAGTATGTGTGTGTGTACTTTCGGGTGAAGAGAGAGAGAGAGAGAAATGGATGAGATGTGTGATTGGTGGGATGTGGTCGTGAGTATGTGCATGTCGATGTTCTTTTTCTTTGTTAGTATGTTTGTCTTTGTGTTTGTATGTTTGTGTGCGTGATGGAAGATACATTTGCGAATGTTCATGATTGTTTAGTGCTATATTCGTTCGTTCGTCCGTGTTTGTTCGTTTGTTTGTCTGAATGCTTTTGTGTTTGTGTAGTTCAGTTCAGTTCAGTTCAGTTCAGTTCACTTCATTTGTGTTTATTTGATTTCACTATAGTTAGGTTAAGTTTAGTTTGTGTTGGGTTAGGTAAGTTTTGTTATTATTTTGTTAGTTTTGATCATATGTGATGAGAACCGATCCATATTCGCGGTTTCCACTGACGCGTGATGGTCCTTCGGTTATGCCTTCTTTGGAAGTCTGAGATGTTGCGAATGAAGTGTTTCCATGGTATATTGTATTGATTGATTGTGTTGTATTGTTTTAAAAAAATTTTGCATTGTTGTTTTAATTTTCTTCAATTATTGTCAGGTATATATGGTGTTCGCGTGTTGTTGGCTATTGTCGTGTTGGAGGCGGAGCGTGCGCGCGTGCGTGCGTGCGTTTGTTGAATTTCGTGCTGGTAGCAGTTGATGGTGGACGGGAGATGTGGATGAAATGTGAATAGTAATTTCATTGGAGTAAATTGTTCCGAGGGTGAGTTTTGCAACAATTGATATATGAATTTTGCGTAGTGTGTTTGGTTGTATTCTATTGTATTGTATTGTATTGTATTTTATTGTATTGCATTGTGTTGCATTGTATAGTGTTGTATTATTTCGTGATGCTGAGTAAGGTTTGTTTTGCTGATTAGTAGTAGTATGTGTCTGTGTTGGTGCATGTGATGCGGATGGCGTTAGTGTTATTGTTTGTGCGAAATCTTGCGCATGCGATGTAATGTGTTGTGTGTTTTGTGTCAGCCTGTGATGTGTGTGTGTGTGTTTTCGTGTGTTTGTGTGGTGTGATGTTTTGTGGTGTTGTGTTTGTGCGGTGTTTTCTTGTTTATTATCATCATAGTACAGCGTTAAACAGTAGGGTAAGCCCCACTGACGACTGTTTTTTTTTCTCTCTCACGATTTTGGACGCTGAATTAGAAAGTTTGAACATACGAGATAGACTGAGAGTGGGCCTAGAGGAGTGGTAAAAGGAAAGAATGCCGTAGTAGCCAACACACGGAATACACAGTCTAACTGTATAAACGCACATCGATCAGTGATTCTGATTCGATCGAAAGTGACAACACGATCGGTGTGGTTATAGTATGTGTGTGTGTACTTTCGGGTGAAGAGAGAGAGAGAGAGAAATGGATGAGATGTGTGATTGGTGGGATGTGGTCGTGAGTATGTGCATGTCGATGTTCTTTTTCTTTGTTAGTATGTTTGTCTTTGTGTTTGTATGTTTGTGTGCGTGATGGAAGATACATTTGCGAATGTTCATGATTGTTTAGTGCTATATTCGTTCGTTCGTCCGTGTTTGTTCGTTTGTTTGTCTGAATGCTTTTGTGTTTGTGTAGTTCAGTTCAGTTCAGTTCAGTTCACTTCATTTGTGTTTATTTGATTTCACTATAGTTAGGTTAAGTTTAGTTTGTGTTGGGTTAGGTAAGTTTTGTTATTAATTTGTTAGTTTTGATCATATGTGATGAGAACCGATCCATATTCGCGGTTTCCACTGACGCGTGATGGTCCTTCGGTTATGCCTTCTTTGGAAGTCTGAGATGTTGCGAATGAAGTGTTTCCATGGTATATTGTATTGATTGATTGTGTTGTATTGTTTTAAAAAAAATTTTGCATTGTTGTTTTAATTTTCTTCAATTATTGTCAGGTATATATGGTGTTCGCGTGTTGTTGGCTATTGTCGTGTTGGAGGCGGAGTGTGCGCGCGTGGGTGCGTTCGTGCGTGCGTTTGTTGAATTTCGTGCTGGTAGCAGTTGATGGTGGACGGGAGATGTGGATGAAATGTGAATAGTAATTTCATTGGAGTAAATTGTTCCGAGGGTGAGTTTTGCAACAATTGATATATGAATTTTGCGTAGTGTGTTTGGTTGTATTCTATTGTATTGTATTGTATTGTATTTTATTGTATTGCATTGTGTTGCATTGTATAGTGTTGTATTATTTCGTGATGCTGAGTAAGGTTTGTTTTGCTGATTAGTAGTAGTATGTGTCTGTGTTGGTGCATGTGATGCGGATGGCGTTAGTGTTATTGTTTGTGCGAAATCTTGCGCATGCGATGTAATGTGTTGTGTGTTTTGTGTCAGCCTGTGATGTGTGTGTGTGTTTTCGTGTGTTTGTGTGGTGTGATGTTTTGTGGTGTTGTGTTTGTGCGGTGTTTTCTTGTTTATTATCATCATAGTACAGCGTTAAACAGTAGGGTAAGCCCCACTGACGACTGTTTTTTTTTCTCTCTCACGATTTTGGACGCTGAATTAGAAAGTTTGAACATACGAGATAGACTGAGAGTGGGCCTAGAGGAGTGGTAAAAGGAAAGAATGCCGTAGTAGCCAACACACGGAATACACAGTCTAACTGTATAAACGCACATCGATCAGTGATTCTGATTCGATCGAAAGTGACAACACGATCGGTGTGGTTATAGTATGTGTGTGTGTACTTTCGGGTGAAGAGAGAGAGAGAGAGAAATGGATGAGATGTGTGATTGGTGGGATGTGGTCGTGAGTATGTGCATGTCGATGTTCTTTTTCTTTGTTAGTATGTTTGTCTTTGTGTTTGTATGTTTGTGTGCGTGATGGAAGATACATTTGCGAATGTTCATGATTGTTTAGTGCTATATTCGTTCGTTCGTCCGTGTTTGTTCGTTTGTTTGTCTGAATGCTTTTGTGTTTGTGTAGTTCAGTTCAGTTCAGTTCAGTTCAGTTCACTTCATTTGTGTTTATTTGATTTCACTATAGTTAGGTTAAGTTTAGTTTGTGTTGGGTTAGGTAAGTTTTGTTATTATTTTGTTAGTTTTGATCATATGTGATGAGAACCGATCCATATTCGCGGTTTCCACTGACGCGTGATGGTCCTTCGGTTATGCCTTCTTTGGAAGTCTGAGATGTTGCGAATGAAGTGTTTCCATGGTATATTGTATTGATTGATTGTGTTGTATTGTTTTAAAAAAATTTTGCATTGTTGTTTTAATTTTCTTCAATTATTGTCAGGTATATATGGTGTTCGCGTGTTGTTGGCTATTGTCGTGTTGGAGGCGGAGCGTGCGCGCGTGCGTGCGTGCGTTTGTTGAATTTCGTGCTGGTAGCAGTTGATGGTGGACGGGAGATGTGGATGAAATGTGAATAGTAATTTCATTGGAGTAAATTGTTCCGAGGGTGAGTTTTGCAACAATTGATATATGAATTTTGCGTAGTGTGTTTGGTTGTATTCTATTGTATTGTATTGTATTGTATTTTATTGTATTGCATTGTGTTGCATTGTATAGTGTTGTATTATTTCGTGATGCTGAGTAAGGTTTGTTTTGCTGATTAGTAGTAGTATGTGTCTGTGTTGGTGCATGTGATGCGGATGGCGTTAGTGTTATTGTTTGTGCGAAATCTTGCGCATGCGATGTAATGTGTTGTGTGTTTTGTGTCAGCCTGTGATGTGTGTGTGTTTTCGTGTGTTTGTGTGGTGTGATGTTTTGTGGTGTTGTGTTTGTGCGGTGTTTTCTTGTTTATTATCATCATAGTACAGCGTTAAACAGTAGGGTAAGCCCCACTGACGACTGTTTTTTTTTCTCTCTCACGATTTTGGACGCTGAATTAGAAAGTTTGAACATACGAGATAGACTGAGAGTGGGCCTAGAGGAGTGGTAAAAGGAAAGAATGCCGTAGTAGCCAACACACGGAATACACAGTCTAACTGTATAAACGCACATCGATCAGTGATTCTGATTCGATCGAAAGTGACAACACGATCGGTGTGGTTATAGTATGTGTGTGTGTACTTTCGGGTGAAGAGAGAGAGAGAGAGAAATGGATGAGATGTGTGATTGGTGGGATGTGGTCGTGAGTATGTGCATGTCGATGTTCTTTTTCTTTGTTAGTATGTTTGTCTTTGTGTTTGTATGTTTGTGTGCGTGATGGAAGATACATTTGCGAATGTTCATGATTGTTTAGTGCTATATTCGTTCGTTCGTCCGTGTTTGTTCGTTTGTTTGTCTGAATGCTTTTGTGTTTGTGTAGTTCAGTTCAGTTCAGTTCAGTTCACTTCATTTGTGTTTATTTGATTTCACTATAGTTAGGTTAAGTTTAGTTTGTGTTGGGTTAGGTAAGTTTTGTTATTATTTTGTTAGTTTTGATCATATGTGATGAGAACCGATCCATATTCGCGGTTTCCACTGACGCGTGATGGTCCTTCGGTTATGCCTTCTTTGGAAGTCTGAGATGTTGCGAATGAAGTGTTTCCATGGTATATTGTATTGATTGATTGTGTTGTATTGTTTTAAAAAAAATTTTGCATTGTTGTTTTAATTTTCTTCAATTATTGTCAGGTATATATGGTGTTCGCGTGTTGTTGGCTATTGTCGTGTTGGAGGCGGAGCGTGCGCGCGTGCGTGCGTGCGTTTGTTGAATTTCGTGCTGGTAGCAGTTGATGGTGGACGGGAGATGTGGATGAAATGTGAATAGTAATTTCATTGGAGTAAATTGTTCCGAGGGTGAGTTTTGCAACAATTGATATATGAATTTTGCGTAGTGTGTTTGGTTGTATTCTATTGTATTGTATTGTATTGTATTTTATTGTATTGCATTGTGTTGCATTGTATAGTGTTGTATTATTTCGTGATGCTGAGTAAGGTTTGTTTTGCTGATTAGTAGTAGTATGTGTCTGTGTTGGTGCATGTGATGCGGATGGCGTTAGTGTTATTGTTTGTGCGAAATCTTGCGCATGCGATGTAATGTGTTGTGTGTTTTGTGTCAGCCTGTGATGTGTGTGTGTGTTTTCGTGTGTTTGTGTGGTGTGATGTTTTGTGGTGTTGTGTTTGTGCGGTGTTTTCTTGTTTATTATCATCATAGTACAGCGTTAAACAGTAGGGTAAGCCCCCACTGACGACTGTTTTTTTTTTCTCACGATTTTGGACGCTGAATTAGAAAGTTTGAACATACGAGATGGACTGAGAGTGGGCCTAGAGGAGTGGTAAAAGGAAAGAATGCCGTAGTAGCCAACACACGGAATACACAGTCTAACTGTATAAACGCACATCGATCAGTGATTCTGATTCGATCGAAAGTGACAACACGATCGGTGTGTTTATAGTATGTGTGTGTGTACTTTCGGGTGAAGAGAGAGAGAGAGAGAAATGGATGAGATGTGTGATTGGTGGGATGTGGTCGTGAGTATGTGCATGTCGATGTTCTTTTTTTTGTTAGTATGTTTGTCTTTGTGTTTGTATGTTTGTGTGCGTGATGGAAGATACATTTGCGAATGTTCATGATTGTTTAGTGCTATATTCGTTCGTTCGTCCGTGTTTGTTCGTTTGTTTGTCTGAATGCTTTTGTGTTTGTGTAGTTCAGTTCAGTTCAGTTCAGTTCAGTTCACTTCATTTGTGTTTATTTGATTTCACTATAGTTAGGTTAAGTTTAGTTTGTGTTGGGTTAGGTAAGTTTTGTTATTATTTTGTTAGTTTTGATCATATGTGATGAGAACCGATCCATATTCGCGGTTTCCACTGACGCGTGATGGTCATTCGGTTATGCCTTCTTTGGAAGTCTGAGATGTTGCGAATGAAGTGTTTACATGGTATACTGTATTGATTGATTGTGTTGTATTGTTTTAAAAAAAATTTTGCATTGTTGTTTTAATTTTCTTCAATTATTGTCAGGTATATATGGTGTTCGCGTGTTGTTGGCTATTGTCGTGTTGGAGGCGGAGTGCGCGCGCGTGCGTGCATGCGTGCGTGCGTTTGTTGAATTTCGTGCTGGTAGCAGTTGATGGTGGACGGGAGATGTGGATGAAATGTGAATAGTAATTTCATTGGAGTAAATTGTTCCGAGGGTGAGTTTTGCAACAATTGATATATGAATTTTGCGTAGTGTGTTTGGTTGTATTCTATTGTATTGTATTGTATTTTATTTTATTGTATTAAATTGTATTGCATTGTGTTGCATTGTATAGTGTTGTATTATTTCGTGATGCTGAGTAAGGTTTGTTTTGCTGATTAGTAGTAGTATGTGTCTGTGTTGGTGCATGTGATGCGGATGGCGTTAGTGTTATTGTTTGTGCGAAATCTTGCGCATGCGATGTAATGTGTTGTGTGTTTTGTGTCAGCCTGTGATGTGTGTGTGTGTTTTCGTGTGTTTGTGTGGTGTGATGTTTTGTGGTGTTGTGTTTGTGCGGTGTTTTCTTGTTTATTATCATCATAGTACAGCGTTAAACAGTAGGGTAAGCCCCACTGACGACTGTTTTTTTTTCTCTCACGATTTTGGACGCTGAATTAGAAAGTTTGAACATACGAGATGGTCTGAGAGTGGGCCTAGAGGAGTGGTAAAAGGAAAGAATGCCGTAGTAGCCAACACACGGAATACACAGTCTAACTGTATAAACGCACATCGATCAGTGATTCTGATTCGATCGAAAGTGACAACACGATCGGTGTGGTTATAGTATGTGTGTGTACTTTCGGGTGAAGAGAGAGAGAGAGAGAGAAATGGATGAGATGTGTGATTGGTGGGATGTGGTCGTGAGTATGTGCATGTCGATGTTCTTTTTTTTGTTAGTATGTTTGTCTTTGTGTTTGTATGTTTGTGTGCGTGATGGAAGATACGTTTGCGAATGTTCATGATTGTTTAGTGCTATATTCGTTCGTTCGTCCGTGTTTGTTCGTTTGTTTGTCTGAATGCTTTTGTGTTTGTGTAGTTCAGTTCAGTTCAGTTCAGTTCAGTTCACTTCATTTGTGTTTATTTGATTTCACTATAGTTAGGTTAAGTTTAGTTTGTGTTGGGTTAGGTAAGTTTTGTTATTATTTTGTTAGTTTTGATCATATGTGATGAGAACCGATCCATATTCGCGGTTTCCACTGACGCGTGATGGTCCTTCGGTTATGCCTTCTTTGGAAGTCTGAGATGTTGCGAATGAAGTGTTTCCATGGTATATTGTATTGATTGATTGTGTTGTATTGTTTTAAAAAAATTTTGCATTGTTGTTTTAATTTTCTTCAATTATTGTCAGGTATATATGGTGTTCGCGTGTTGTTGGCTATTGTCGTGTTGGAGGCGGAGCGTGCGCGCGTGCGTGCGTGCGTTTGTTGAATTTCGTGCTGGTAGCAGTTGATGGTGGACGGGAGATGTGGATGAAATGTGAATAGTAATTTCATTGGAGTAAATTGTTCCGAGGGTGAGTTTTGCAACAATTGATATATGAATTTTGCGTAGTGTGTTTGGTTGTATTCTATTGTATTGTATTGTATTGTATTGTATTGTATTGTATTGTATTGTATTTTATTGTATTAAATTGTATTGCATTGTGTTGCATTGTATAGTGTTGTATTATTTCGTGATGCTGAGTAAGGTTTGTTTTGCTGATTAGTAGTAGTATGTGTCTGTGTTGGTGCATGTGATGCGGATGGCGTTAGTGTTATTGTTTGTGCGAAATCTTGCGCATGCGATGTAATGTGTTGTGTGTTTTGTGTCAGCCTGTGATGTGTGTGTGTGTTTTCGTGTGTTTGTGTGGTGTGATGTTTTGTGGTGTTGTGTTTGTGCGGTGTTTTCTTGTTTATTATCATCATAGTACAGCGTTAAACAGTAGGGTAAGCCCCACTGACGACTGTTTTTTTTCTCTCTCACGATTTTGGACGCTGAATTAGAAAGTTTGAACATACGAGATAGACTGAGAGTGGGCCTAGAGGAGTGGTAAAAGGAAAGAATGCCGTAGTAGCCAACACACGGAATACACAGTCTAACTGTATAAACGCACATCGATCAGTGATTCTGATTCGATCGAAAGTGACAACACGATCGGTGTGGTTATAGTATGTGTGTGTGTACTTTCGGGTGAAGAGAGAGAGAGAGAAATGGATGAGATGTGTGATTGGTGGGATGTGGTCGTGAGTATGTGCATGTCGATGTTCTTTTTTTTATTTGTTAGTATGTTTGTCTTTGTGTTTGTATGTTTGTGTGCGTGATGGAAGATACATTTGCGAATGTTCATGATTGTTTAGTGCTATATTCGTTCGTTCGTCCGTGTTTGTTCGTTTGTTTGTCTGAATGCTTTTGTGTTTGTGTAGTTCAGTTCAGTTCAGTTCAGTTCACTTCATTTGTGTTTATTTGATTTCACTATAGTTAGGTTAAGTTTAGTTTGTGTTGGGTTAGGTAAGTTTTGTTATTATTTTGTTAGTTTTGATCATATGTGATGAGAACCGATCCATATTCGCGGTTTCCACTGACGCGTGATGGTCATTCGGTTATGCCTTCTTTGGAAGTCTGAGATGTTGCGAATGAAGTGTTTCCATGGTATATTGTATTGATTGATTGTGTTGTATTGTTTTAAAAAAATTTTGCATTGTTGTTTTAATTTTCTTCAATTATTGTCAGGTATATATGGTGTTCGCGTGTTGTTGGCTATTGTCGTGTTGGAGGCGGAGCGTGCGCGCGTGCGTGCGTGCGTTTGTTGAATTTCGTGCTGGTAGCAGTTGATGGTGGACGGGAGATGTGGATGAAATGTGAATAGTAATTTCATTGGAGTAAATTGTTCCGAGGGTGAGTTTTGCAACAATTGATATATGAATTTTGCGTAGTGTGTTTGGTTGTATTCTATTGTATTGTATTGTATTGTATTTTATTGTATTGCATTGTGTTGCATTGTATAGTGTTGTATTATTTCGTGATGCTGAGTAAGGTTTGTTTTGCTGATTAGTAGTAGTATGTGTCTGTGTTGGTGCATGTGATGCGGATGGCGTTAGTGTTATTGTTTGTGCGAAATCTTGCGCATGCGATGTAATGTGATGTGTGTTTTGTGTCAGCCTGTGATGTGTGTGTGTGTTTTCGTGTGTTTGTGTGGTGTGATGTTTTGTGGTGTTGTGTTTGTGCGGTGTTTTCTTGTTTATTATCATCATAGTACAGCGTTAAACAGTAGGGTAAGCCCCCACTGACGACTGTTTTTTTTTTCTCACGATTTTGGACGCTGAATTAGAAAGTTTGAACATACGAGATGGACTGAGAGTGGGCCTAGAGGAGTGGTAAAAGGAAAGAATGCCGTAGTAGCCAACACACGGAATACACAGTCTAACTGTATAAACGCACATCGATCAGTGATTCTGATTCGATCGAAAGTGACAACACGATCGGTGTGGTTATAGTATGTGTGTGTACTTTCGGGTGAAGAGAGAGAGAGAGAGAAATGGATGAGATGTGTGATTGGTGGGATGTGGTCGTGAGTATGTGCATGTCGATGTTCTTTTTTTTGTTAGTATGTTTGTCTTTGTGTTTGTATGTTTGTGTGCGTGATGGAAGATACGTTTGCGAATGTTCATGATTGTTTAGTGCTATATTCGTTCGTTCGTCCGTGTTTGTTCGTTTGTTTGTCTGAATGCTTTTGTGTTTGTGTAGTTCAGTTCAGTTCAGTTCAGTTCAGTTCACTTCATTTGTGTTTATTTGATTTCACTATAGTTAGGTTAAGTTTAGTTTGTGTTGGGTTAGGTAAGTTTTGTTATTATTTTGTTAGTTTTGATCATATGTGATGAGAACCGATCCATATTCGCGGTTTCCACTGACGCGTGATGGTCATTCGGTTATGCCTTCTTTGGAAGTCTGAGATGTTGCGAATGAAGTGTTTCCATGGTATATTGTATTGATTGATTGTGTTGTATTGTTTTAAAAAAAATTTTGCATTGTTGTTTTAATTTTCTTCAATTATTGTCAGGTATATATGGTGTTCGCGTGTTGTTGGCTATTGTCGTGTTGGAGGCGGAGTGTGCGCGCGTGGGTGCGTTCGTGCGTGCGTTTGTTGAATTTCGTGCTGGTAGCAGTTGATGGTGGACGGGAGATGTGGATGAAATGTGAATAGTAATTTCATTGGAGTAAATTGTTCCGAGGGTGAGTTTTGCAACAATTGATATATGAATTTTGCGTAGTGTGTTTGGTTGTATTCTATTGTATTGTATTGTATTGTATTGTATTGTATTTTATTGTATTAAATTGTATTGCATTGTGTTGCATTGTATAGTGTTGTATTATTTCGTGATGCTGAGTAAGGTTTGTTTTGCTGATTAGTAGTAGTATGTGTCTGTGTTGGTGCATGTGATGCGGATGGCGTTAGTGTTATTGTTTGTGCGAAATCTTGCGCATGCGATGTAATGTGTTGTGTGTTTTGTGTCAGCCTGTGATGTGTGTGTGTGTTTTCGTGTGTTTGTGTGGTGTGATGTTTTGTGGTGTTGTGTTTGTGCGGTGTTTTCTTGTTTATTATCATCATAGTACAGCGTTAAACAGTAGGGTAAGCCCCACTGACGACTGTTTTTTTTCTCTCTCACGATTTTGGACGCTGAATTAGAAAGTTTGAACATACGAGATAGACTGAGAGTGGGCCTAGAGGAGTGGTAAAAGGAAAGAATGCCGTAGTAGCCAACACACGGAATACACAGTCTAACTGTATAAACGCACATCGATCAGTGATTCTGATTCGATCGAAAGTGACAACACGATCGGTGTGGTTATAGTATGTGTGTGTGTACTTTCGGGTGGAGAGAGAGAGAGAGAGAGAGAGAGAGAGAGAAATGGATGAGATGTGTGATTGGTGGGATGTGGTCGTGAGTATGTGCATGTCGATGTTCTTTTTTTTTGTTAGTATGTTTGTCTTTGTGTTTGTATGTTTGTGTGCGTGATGGAAGATACATTTGCGAATGTTCATGATTGTTTAGTGCTATATTCGTTCGTTCGTCCGTGTTTGTTCGTTTGTTTGTCTGAATGCTTTTGTGTTTGTGTAGTTCAGTTCAGTTCAGTTCAGTTCACTTCATTTGTGTTTATTTGATTTCACTATAGTTAGGTTAAGTTTAGTTTGTGTTGGGTTAGGTAAGTTTTGTTATTATTTTGTTAGTTTTGATCATATGTGATGAGAACCGATCCATATTCGCGGTTTCCACTGACGCGTGATGGTCATTCGGTTATGCCTTCTTTGGAAGTCTGAGATGTTGCGAATGAAGTGTTTCCATGGTATATTGTATTGATTGATTGTGTTGTATTGTTTTAAAAAAATTTTGCATTGTTGTTTTAATTTTCTTCAATTATTGTCAGGTATATATGGTGTTCGCGTGTTGTTGGCTATTGTCGTGTTGGAGGCGGAGCGTGCGCGCGTGCGTGCGTGCGTTTGTTGAATTTCGTGCTGGTAGCAGTTGATGGTGGACGGGAGATGTGGATGAAATGTGAATAGTAATTTCATTGGAGTAAATTGTTCCGAGGGTGAGTTTTGCAACAATTGATATATGAATTTTGCGTAGTGTGTTTGGTTGTATTCTATTGTATTGTATTGTATTGTATTTTATTGTATTGCATTGTGTTGCATTGTATAGTGTTGTATTATTTCGTGATGCTGAGTAAGGTTTGTTTTGCTGATTAGTAGTAGTATGTGTCTGTGTTGGTGCATGTGATGCGGATGGCGTTAGTGTTATTGTTTGTGCGAAATCTTGCGCATGCGATGTAATGTGATGTGTGTTTTGTGTCAGCCTGTGATGTGTGTGTGTGTTTTCGTGTGTTTGTGTGGTGTGATGTTTTGTGGTGTTGTGTTTGTGCGGTGTTTTCTTGTTTATTATCATCATAGTACAGCGTTAAACAGTAGGGTAAGCCCCCACTGACGACTGTTTTTTTTTTCTCACGATTTTGGACGCTGAATTAGAAAGTTTGAACATACGAGATGGACTGAGAGTGGGCCTAGAGGAGTGGTAAAAGGAAAGAATGCCGTAGTAGCCAACACACGGAATACACAGTCTAACTGTATAAACGCACATCGATCAGTGATTCTGATTCGATCGAAAGTGACAACACGATCGGTGTGGTTATAGTATGTGTGTGTACTTTCGGGTGAAGAGAGAGAGAGAGAGAAATGGATGAGATGTGTGATTAGTGGGATGTGGTCGTGAGTATGTGCATGTCGATGTTCTTTTTTTTGTTAGTATGTTTGTCTTTGTGTTTGTATGTTTGTGTGCGTGATGGAAGATACGTTTGCGAATGTTCATGATTGTTTAGTGCTATATTCGTTCGTTCGTCCGTGTTTGTTCGTTTGTTTGTCTGAATGCTTTTGTGTTTGTGTAGTTCAGTTCAGTTCAGTTCAGTTCAGTTCACTTCATTTGTGTTTATTTGATTTCACTATAGTTAGGTTAAGTTTAGTTTGTGTTGGGTTAGGTAAGTTTTGTTATTATTTTGTTAGTTTTGATCATATGTGATGAGAACCGATCCATATTCGCGGTTTCCACTGACGCGTGATGGTCATTCGGTTATGCCTTCTTTGGAAGTCTGAGATGTTGCGAATGAAGTGTTTCCATGGTATATTGTATTGATTGATTGTGTTGTATTGTTTTAAAAAAAATTTTGCATTGTTGTTTTAATTTTCTTCAATTATTGTCAGGTATATATGGTGTTCGCGTGTTGTTGGCTATTGTCGTGTTGGAGGCGGAGTGTGCGCGCGTGCGTGCGTGCGTTTGTTGAATTTCGTGCTGGTAGCAGTTGATGGTGGACGGGAGATGTGGATGAAATGTGAATAGTAATTTCATTGGAGTAAATTGTTCCGAGGGTGAGTTTTGCAACAATTGATATATGAATTTTGCGTAGTGTGTTTGGTTGTATTCTATTGTATTGTATTGTATTGTATTGTATTGTATTGTATTGTATTTTATTGTATTAAATTGTATTGCATTGTGTTGCATTGTATAGTGTTGTATTATTTCGTGATGCTGAGTAAGGTTTGTTTTGCTGATTAGTAGTAGTATGTGTCTGTGTTGGTGCATGTGATGCGGATGGCGTTAGTGTTATTGTTTGTGCGAAATCTTGCGCATGCGATGTAATGTGTTGTGTGTTTTGTGTCAGCCTGTGATGTGTGTGTGTGTTTTCGTGTGTTTGTGTGGTGTGATGTTTTGTGGTGTTGTGTTTGTGCGGTGTTTTCTTGTTTATTATCATCATAGTACAGCGTTAAACAGTAGGGTAAGCCCCACTGACGACTGTTTTTTTTCTCTCTCACGATTTTGGACGCTGAATTAGAAAGTTTGAACATACGAGATAGACTGAGAGTGGGCCTAGAGGAGTGGTAAAAGGAAAGAATGCCGTAGTAGCCAACACACGGAATACACAGTCTAACTGTATAAACGCACATCGATCAGTGATTCTGATTCGATCGAAAGTGACAACACGATCGGTGTGGTTATAGTATGTGTGTGTGTACTTTCGGGTGGAGAGAGAGAGAGAGAGAGAGAGAGAGAGAGAGAGAGAGAGAGAGAGAGAGAAATGGATGAGATGTGTGATTGGTGGGATGTGGTCGTGAGTATGTGCATGTCGATGTTCTTTTTTTTATAAGTATGTTTGTCTTTGTGTTTGTATGTTTGTGTGCGTGATGGAAGATACATTTGCGAATGTTCATGATTGTTTAGTGCTATATTCGTTCGTTCGTCCGTGTTTGTTCGTTTGTTTGTCTGAATGCTTTTGTGTTTGTGTAGTTCAGTTCAGTTCAGTTCAGTTCACTTCATTTGTGTTTATTTGATTTCACTATAGTTAGGTTAAGTTTAGTTTGTGTTGGGTTAGGTAAGTTTTGTTATTATTTTGTTAGTTTTGATCATATGTGATGAGAACCGATCCATATTCGCGGTTTCCACTGACGCGTGATGGTCATTCGGTTATGCCTTCTTTGGAAGTCTGAGATGTTGCGAATGAAGTGTTTCCATGGTATATTGTATTGATTGATTGTGTTGTATTGTTTTAAAAAAATTTTGCATTGTTGTTTTAATTTTCTTCAATTATTGTCAGGTATATATGGTGTTCGCGTGTTGTTGGCTATTGTCGTGTTGGAGGCGGAGTGTGCGCGCGTGGGTGCGTTCGTGCGTGCGTTTGTTGAATTTCGTGCTGGTAGCAGTTGATGGTGGACGGGAGATGTGGATGAAATGTGAATAGTAATTTCATTGGAGTAAATTGTTCCGAGGGTGAGTTTTGCAACAATTGATATATGAATTTTGCGTAGTGTGTTTGGTTGTATTGTATTGTATTGTATTGTATTGTATTGTATTGTATTGTATTGTATTGTATTGTATTGTATTGTATTGTATTGTATTGTATTAAATTGTATTGCATTGTGTTGCATTGTATAGTGTTGTATTATTTCGTGATGCTGAGTAAGGTTTGTTTTGCTGATTAGTAGTAGTATGTGTCTGTGTTGGTGCATGTGATGCGGATGGCGTTAGTGTTATTGTTTGTGCGAAATCTTGCGCATGCGATGTAATGTGTTGTGTGTTTTGTGTCAGCCTGTGATGTGTGTGTGTGTTTTCGTGTGTTTGTGTGGTGTGATGTTTTGTGGTGTTGTGTTTGTGCGGTGTTTTCTTGTTTATTATCATCATAGTACAGCGTTAAACAGTAGGGTAAGCCCCACTGACGACTGTTTTTTTTTCTCTCTCACGATTTTGGACGCTGAATTAGAAAGTTTGAACATACGAGATGGTCTGAGAGTGGGCCTAGAGGAGTGGTAAAAGGAAAGAATGCCGTAGTAGCCAACACACGGAATACACAGTCTAACTGTATAAACGCACATCGATCAGTGATTCTGATTCGATCGAAAGTGACAACACGATCGGTGTGGTTATAGTATGTGTGTGTGTACTTTCGGGTGGAGACAGAGAGAGAGAGAGAGAGAGAGAGAGAGAGAGCGAGAGAGAGAGAGAAATGGATGAGATGTGTGATTGGTGGGATGTGGTCGTGAGTATGTGCATGTCGATGTTCTTTTTTTTGTTAGTATGTTTGTCTTTGTGTTTGTATGTTTGTGTGCGTGATGGAAGATACATTTGCGAATGTTCATGATTGTTTAGTGCTATATTCGTTCGTTCGTCCGTGTTTGTTCGTTTGTTTGTCTGAATGCTTTTGTGTTTGTGTAGTTCAGTTCAGTTCAGTTCAGTTCACTTCATTTGTGTTTATTTGATTTCACTATAGTTAGGTTAAGTTTAGTTTGTGTTGGGTTAGGTAAGTTTTGTTATTATTTTGTTAGTTTTGATCATATGTGATGAGAATCGATCCATATTCGCGGTTTCCACTGACGCGTGATGGTCATTCGGTTATGCCTTCTTTGGAAGTCTGAGATGTTGCGAATGAAGTGTTTCCATGGTATATTGTATTGATTGATTGTGTTGTATTGTTTTAAAAAAATTTTGCATTGTTGTTTTAATTTTCTTCAATTATTGTCAGGTATATATGGTGTTCGCGTGTTGTTGGCTATTGTCGTGTTGGAGGCGGAGTGTGCGCGCGTGGGTGCGTTCGTGCGTGCGTTTGTTGAATTTCGTGCTGGTAGCAGTTGATGGTGGACGGGAGATGTGGATGAAATGTGAATAGTAATTTCATTGGAGTAAATTGTTCCGAGGGTGAGTTTTGCAACAATTGATATATGAATTTTGCGTAGTGTGTTTGGTTGTATTTTATTGTATTGTATTGTATTGTATTGTATTGTATTGTATTGTATTGTATTGTATTGTATTGTATTGTATTGTATTGTATTAAATTGTATTGCATTGTGTTGCATTGTATAGTGTTGTATTATTTCGTGATGCTGAGTAAGGTTTGTTTTGCTGATTAGTAGTAGTATGTGTCTGTGTTGGTGCATGTGATGCGGATGGCGTTAGTGTTATTGTTTGTGCGAAATCTTGCGCATGCGATGTAATGTGTTGTGTGTTTTGTGTCAGCCTGTGATGTGTGTGTGTGTTTTCGTGTGTTTGTGTGGTGTGATGTTTTGTGGTGTTGTGTTTGTGCGGTGTTTTCTTGTTTATTATCATCATAGTACAGCGTTAAACAGTAGGGTAAGCCCCACTGACGACTGTTTTTTTTTCTCTCTCACGATTTTGGACGCTGAATTAGAAAGTTTGAACATACGAGATGGTCTGAGAGTGGGCCTAGAGGAGTGGTAAAAGGAAAGAATGCCGTAGTAGCCAACACACGGAATACACAGTCTAACTGTATAAACGCACATCGATCAGTGATTCTGATTCGATCGAAAGTGACAACACGATCGGT
Organism: Fasciola hepatica; assembly: GCA_948099385.1. Taxonomy (NCBI): domain Eukaryota; kingdom Metazoa; phylum Platyhelminthes; class Trematoda; order Plagiorchiida; family Fasciolidae; genus Fasciola; species Fasciola hepatica. Next base: position 17,514,752 of record CANUEZ040000067.1, read on the forward strand.
GTGGTTATAGTATGTGTGTGTGTACTTTCGGGTGGAGACAGAGAGAGAGAGAGAGAGAGAGAGAGAGAGAGAGAGAGAGAGCGAGAGAGAGAGAGAAATGGATGAGATGTGTGATTGGTGGGATGTGGTCGTGAGTATGTGCATGTCGATGTTCTTTTTTTTTGTTAGTATGTTTGTCTTTGTGTTTGTATGTTTGTGTGCGTGATGGAAGATACATTTGCGAATGTTCATGATTGTTTAGTGCTATATTCGTTCGTTCGTCCGTGTTTGTTCGTTTGTTTGTCTGAATGCTTTTGTGTTTGTGTAGTTCAGTTCAGTTCAGTTCAGTTCACTTCATTTGTGTTTATTTGATTTCACTATAGTTAGGTTAAGTTTAGTTTGTGTTGGGTTAGGTAAGTTTTGTTATTATTTTGTTAGTTTTGATCATATGTGATGAGAACCGATCCATATTCGCGGTTTCCACTGACGCGTGATGGTCATTCGGTTATGCCTTCTTTGGAAGTCTGAGATGTTGCGAATGAAGTGTTTACATGGTATATTGTATTGATTGATTGTGTTGTATTGTTTTAAAAAAAATTTTGCATTGTTGTTTTAATTTTCTTCAATTATTGTCAGGTATATATGGTGTTCGCGTGTTGTTGGCTATTGTCGTGTTGGAGGCGGAGTGTGCGCGCGTGGGTGCGTTCGTGCGTGCGTTTGTTGAATTTCGTGCTGGTAGCAGTTGATGGTGGACGGGAGATGTGGATGAAATGTGAATAGTAATTTCATTGGAGTAAATTGTTCCGAAGGTTAGTTTTGCAACAATTGATATATGAATTTTGCGTAGTGTGTTTGGTTGTATTCTATTGTATTGTATTGTATTGTATTTTATTGTATTGCATTGTGTTGCATTGTATAGTGTTGTATTATTTCGTGATGCTGAGTAAGGTTTGTTTTGCTGATTAGTAGTAGTATGTGTCTGTGTTGGTGCATGTGATGCGGATGGCGTTAGTGTTATTGTTTGTGCGAAATCTTGCGCATGCGATGTAATGTGTTGTGTGTTTTGTGTCAGCCTGTGATGTGTGTGTGTTTTCGTGTGTTTGTGTGGTGTGATGTTTTGTGGTGTTGTGTTTGTGCGGTGTTTTCTTGTTTATTATCATCATAGTACAGCGTTAAACAGTAGGGTAAGCCCCACTGACGACTGTTTTTTTTCTCTCACGATTTTGGACGCTGAATTAGAAAATTTGAACATACGAGATAGACTGAGAGTGGGCCTAGAGGAGTGGTAAAAGGAAAGAATGCCGTAGTAGCCAACACACGGAATACACAGTCTAACTGTATAAACGCACATCGATCAGTGATTCTGATTCGATCGAAAGTGACAACACGATCGGTGTGGTTATAGTATGTGTGTGTACTTTCGGGTGAAGAGAGAGAGAGAGGGAAATGGATGAGATGTGTGATTGGTGGGATGTGGTCGTGAGTATGTGCATGTCGATGTTCTTTTTTTTTGTTAGTATGTTTGTCTTTGTGTTTGTATGTTTGTGTGCGTGATGGAAGATACATTTGCGAATGTTCATGATTGTTTAGTGCTATATTCGTTCGTTCGTCCGTGTTTGTTCGTTTGTTTGTCTGAATGCTTTTGTGTTTGTGTAGTTCAGTTCAGTTCAGTTCAGTTCACTTCATTTGTGTTTATTTGATTTCACTATAGTTAGGTTAAGTTTAGTTTGTGTTGGGTTAGGTAAGTTTTGTTATTATTTTGTTAGTTTTGATCATATGTGATGAGAACCGATCCATATTCGCGGTTTCCACTGACGCGTGATGGTCATTCGGTTATGCCTTCTTTGGAAGTCTGAGATGTTGCGAATGAAGTGTTTACATGGTATATTGTATTGATTGATTGTGTTGTATTGTTTTAAAAAAAATTTTGCATTGTTGTTTTAATTTTCTTCAATTATTGTCAGGTATATATGGTGTTCGCGTGTTGTTGGCTATTGTCGTGTTGGAGGCGGAGTGTGCGCGCGTGGGTGCGTTCGTGCGTGCGTTTGTTGAATTTCGTGCTGGTAGCAGTTGATGGTGGACGGGAGATGTGGATGAAATGTGAATAGTAATTTCATTGGAGTAAATTGTTCCGAGGGTGAGTTTTGCAACAATTGATATATGAATTTTGCGTAGTGTGTTTGGTTGTATTCTATTGTATTGTATTGTATTGTATTTTATTGTATTGCATTGTGTTGCATTGTATAGTGTTGTATTATTTCGTGATGCTGAGTAAGGTTTGTTTTGCTGATTAGTAGTAGTATGTGTCTGTGTTGGTGCATGTGATGCGGATGGCGTTAGTGTTATTGTTTGTGCGAAATCTTGCGCATGCGATGTAATGTGTTGTGTGTTTTGTGTCAGCCTGTGATGTGTGTGTGTTTTCGTGTGTTTGTGTGGTGTGATGTTTTGTGGTGTTGTGTTTGTGCGGTGTTTTCTTGTTTATTATCATCATAGTACAGCGTTAAACAGTAGGGTAAGCCCCACTGACGACTGTTTTTTTTCTCTCACGATTTTGGACGCTGAATTAGAAAATTTGAACATACGAGATAGACTGAGAGTGGGCCTAGAGGAGTGGTAAAAGGAAAGAATGCCGTAGTAGCCAACACACGGAATACACAGTCTAACTGTATAAACGCACATCGATCAGTGATTCTGATTCGATCGAAAGTGACAACACGATCGGTGTGGTTATAGTATGTGTGTGTACTTTCGGGTGAAGAGAGAGAGAGAGGGAAATGGATGAGATGTGTGATTGGTGGGATGTGGTCGTGAGTATGTGCATGTCGATGTTCTTTTTTTTGTTAGTATGTTTGTCTTTGTGTTTGTATGTTTGTGTGCGTGATGGAAGATAGGTTTGCGAATGTTCATGATTGTTTAGTGCTATATTCGTTCGTTCGTCCGTGTTTGTTCGTTTGTTTGTCTGAATGCTTTTGTGTTTGTGTAGTTCAGTTCAGTTCAGTTCAGTTCACTTCATTTGTGTTTATTTGATTTCACTATAGTTAGGTTAAGTTTAGTTTGTGTTGGGTTAGGTAAGTTTTGTTATTATTTTGTTAGTTTTGATCATATGTGATGAGAACCGATCCATATTCGCGGTTTCCACTGACGCGTGATGGTCCTTCGGTTATGCCTTCTTTGGAAGTCTGAGATGTTGCGAATGAAGTGTTTACATGGTATATTGTATTGATTGATTGTGTTGTATTGTTTTAAAAAAATTTTGCATTGTTGTTTTAATTTTCTTCAATTATTGTCAGGTATATATGGTGTTCGCGTGTTGTTGGCTATTGTCGTGTTGGAGGCGGAGTGTGCGCGCGTGGGTGCGTTCGTGCGTGCGTTTGTTGAATTTCGTGCTGGTAGCAGTTGATGGTGGACGGGAGATGTGGATGAAATGTGAATAGTAATTTCATTGGAGTAAATTGTTCCGAGGGTGAGTTTTGCAACAATTGATATATGAATTTTGCGTAGTGTGTTTGGTTGTATTGTATTGTATTGTATTGTATTTTATTGTATTGCATTGTGTTGCATTGTATAGTGTTGTATTATTTCGTGATGCTGAGTAAGGTTTGTTTTGCTGATTAGTAGTAGTATGTGTCTGTGTTGGTGCATGTGATGCGGATGGCGTTAGTGTTATTGTTTGTGCGAAATCTTGCGCATGCGATGTAATGTGTTGTGTGTTTTGTGTCAGCCTGTGATGTGTGTGTGTTTTCGTGTGTTTGTGTGGTGTGATGTTTTGTGGTGTTGTGTTTGTGCGGTGTTTTCTTGTTTATTATCATCATAGTACAGCGTTAAACAGTAGGGTAAGCCCCACTGACGACTGTTTTTTTTTCTCTCTCACGATTTTGGACGCTGAATTAGAAAGTTTGAACATACGAGATAGACTGAGAGTGGGCCTAGAGGAGTGGTAAAAGGAAAGAATGCCGTAGTAGCCAACACACGGAATACACAGTCTAACTGTATAAACGCACATCGATCAGTGATTCTGATTCGATCGAAAGTGACAACACGATCGGTGTGGTTATAGTATGTGTGTGTACTTTCGGGTGAAGAGAGAGAGAGAGAGAAATGGATGAGATGTGTGATTGGTGGGATGTGGTCGTGAGTATGTGCATGTCGATGTTCTTTTTTTTGTTAGTATGTTTGTCTTTGTGTTTGTATGTTTGTGTGCGTGATGGAAGATACATTTGCGAATGTTCATGATTGTTTAGTGCTATATTCGTTCGTTCGTCCGTGTTTGTTCGTTTGTTTGTCTGAATGCTTTTGTGTTTGTGTAGTTCAGTTCGGTTCAGTTCAGTTCAGTTCACTTCATTTGTGTTTATTTGATTTCACTATAGTTAGGTTAAGTTTAGTTTGTGTTGGGTTAGGTAAGTTTTGTTATTATTTTGTTAGTTTTGATCATATGTGATGAGAACCGATCCATATTCGCGGTTTCCACTGACGCGTGATGGTCCTTCGGTTATGCCTTCTTTGGAAGTCTGAGATGTTGCGAATGAAGTGTTTACATGGTATATTGTATTGATTGATTGTGTTGTATTGTTTTAAAAAAATTTTGCATTGTTGTTTTAATTTTCTTCAATTATTGTCAGGTATATATGGTGTTCGCGTGTTGTTGGCTATTGTCGTGTTGGAGGCGGAGTGTGCGCGCGTGGGTGCGTTCGTGCGTGCGTTTGTTGAATTTCGTGCTGGTAGCAGTTGATGGTGGACGGGAGATGTGGATGAAATGTGAATAGTAATTTCATTGGAGTAAATTGTTCCGAGGGTGAGTTTTGCAACAATTGATATATGAATTTTGCGTAGTGTGTTTGGTTGTATTCTATTGTATTGTATTGTATTGTATTTTATTGTATTGCATTGTGTTGCATTGTATAGTGTTGTATTATTTCGTGATGCTGAGTAAGGTTTGTTTTGCTGATTAGTAGTAGTATGTGTCTGTGTTGGTGCATGTGATGCGGATGGCGTTAGTGTTATTGTTTGTGCGAAATCTTGCGCATGCGATGTAATGTGTTGTGTGTTTTGTGTCAGCCTGTGATGTGTGTGTGTGTTTTCGTGTGTTTGTGTGGTGTGATGTTTTGTGGTGTTGTGTTTGTGCGGTGTTTTCTTGTTTATTATCATCATAGTACAGCGTTAAACAGTAGGGTAAGCCCCACTGACGACTGTTTTTTTTTCTCTCTCACGATTTTGGACGCTGAATTAGAAAGTTTGAACATACGAGATGGTCTGAGAGTGGGCCTAGAGGAGTGGTAAAAGGAAAGAATGCCGTAGTAGCCAACACACGGAATACACAGTCTAACTGTATAAACGCACATCGATCAGTGATTCTGATTCGATCGAAAGTGACAACACGATCGGTGTGGTTATAGTATGTGTGTGTGTACTTTCGGGTGAAGAGAGAGAGAGAGAGAAATGGATGAGATGTGTGATTGGTGGGATGTGGTCGTGAGTATGTGCATGTCGATGTTCTTTTTTTTGTTAGTATGTTTGTCTTTGTGTTTGTATGTTTGTGTGCGTGATGGAAGATACATTTGCGAATGTTCATGATTGTTTAGTGCTATATTCGTTCGTTCGTCCGTGTTTGTTCGTTTGTTTGTCTGAATGCTTTTGTGTTTGTGTAGTTCAGTTCGGTTCAGTTCAGTTCAGTTCACTTCATTTGTGTTTATTTGATTTCACTATAGTTAGGTTAAGTTTAGTTTGTGTTGGGTTAGGTAAGTTTTGTTATTATTTTGTTAGTTTTGATCATATGTGATGAGAACCGATCCATATTCGCGGTTTCCACTGACGCGTGATGGTCATTCGGTTATGCCTTCTTTGGAAGTCTGAGATGTTGCGAATGAAGTGTTTCCATGGTATATTGTATTGATTGATTGTGTTGTATTGTTTTAAAAAAATTTTGCATTGTTGTTTTAATTTTCTTCAATTATTGTCAGGTATATATGGTGTTCGCGTGTTGTTGGCTATTGTCGTGTTGGAGGCGGAGTGTGCGCGCGTGCGTGCGTGCGTTTGTTGAATTTCGTGCTGGTAGCAGTTGATGGTGGACGGGAGATGTGGATGAAATGTGAATAGTAATTTCATTGGAGTAAATTGTTCCGAGGGTGAGTTTTGCAACAATTGATATATGAATTTTGCGTAGTGTGTTTGGTTGTATTCTATTGTATTGTATTGTATTGTATTTTATTGTATTGCATTGTGTTGCATTGTATAGTGTTGTATTATTTCGTGATGCTGAGTAAGGTTTGTTTTGCTGATTAGTAGTAGTATGTGTCTGTGTTGGTGCATGTGATGCGGATGGCGTTAGTGTTATTGTTTGTGCGAAATCTTGCGCATCCGATGTAATGTGTTGTGTGTTTTGTGTCAGCCTGTGATGTGTGTGTGTGTTTTCGTGTGTTTGTGTGGTGTGATGTTTTGTGGTGTTGTGTTTGTGCGGTGTTTTCTTGTTTATTATCATCATAGTACAGCGTTAAACAGTAGGGTAAGCCCCACTGACGACTGTTTTTTTTTCTCTCACGATTTTGGACGCTGAATTAGAAAGTTTGAACATACGAGATGGACTGAGAGTGGGCCTAGAGGAGTGGTAAAAGGAAAGAATGCCGTAGTAGCCAACACACGGAATACACAGTCTAACTGTATAAACGCACATCGATCAGTGATTCTGATTCGATCGAAAGTGACAACACGATCGGTGTGGTTATAGTATGTGTGTGTGTACTTTCGGGTGAAGAGAGAGAGAGAGAGAAATGGATGAGATGTGTGATTGGTTGGATGTGGTCGTGAGTATGTGCATGTCCATGTTCTTTTTTTTGTTAGTATGTTTGTCTTTGTGTTTGTATGTTTGTGTGCGTGATGGAAGATACGTTCGCGAATGTTCATGATTGTTTAGTGCTATATTCGTTCGTTCGTCCGTGTTTGTTCGTTTGTTTGTCTGAATGCTTTTGTGTTTGTGTAGTTCAGTTCGGTTCAGTTCAGTTCAGTTCACTTCATTTGTGTTTATTTGATTTCACTATAGTTAGGTTAAGTTTAGTTTGTGTTGGGTTAGGTAAGTTTTGTTATTATTTTGTTAGTTTTGATCATATGTGATGAGAACCGATCCATATTCGCGGTTTCCACTGACGCGTGATGGTCATTCGGTTATGCCTTCTTTGGAAGTCTGAGATGTTGCGAATGAAGTGTTTACATGGTATATTGTATTGATTGATTGTGTTGTATTGTTTTAAAAAAAATTTTGCATTGTTGTTTTAATTTTCTTCAATTATTGTCAGGTATATATGGTGTTCGCGTGTTGTTGGCTATTGTCGTGTTGGAGGCGGAGTGTGCGCGCGTGCGTGCGTGCGTTTGTTGAATTTCGTGCTGGTAGCAGTTGATGGTGGACGGGAGATGTGGATGAAATGTGAATAGTAATTTCATTGGAGTAAATTGTTCCGAGGGTGAGTTTTGCAACAATTGATATATGAATTTTGCGTAGTGTGTTTGGTTGTATTCTATTGTATTTTATTGTATTGCATTGTGTTGCATTGTATAGTGTTGTATTATTTCGTGATGCTGAGTAAGGTTTGTTTTGCTGATTAGTAGTAGTATGTGTCTGTGTTGGTGCATGTGATGCGGATGGCGTTAGTGTTATTGTTTGTGCGAAATCTTGCGCATGCGATGTAATGTGTTGTGTGTTTTGTGTCAGCCTGTGATGTGTGTGTGTGTTTTCGTGTGTTTGTGTGGTGTGATGTTTTGTGGTGTTGTGTTTGTGCGGTGTTTTCTTGTTTATTATCATCATAGTACAGCGTTAAACAGTAGGGTAAGCCCCACTGACGACTGTTTTTTTTCTCTCACGATTTTGGACGCTGAATTAGAAAGTTTGAACATACGAGATGGACTGAGAGTGGGCCTAGAGGAGTGGTAAAAGGAAAGAATGCCGTAGTAGCCAACACACGGAATACACAGTCTAACTGTATAAACGCACATCGATCAGTGATTCTGATTCGATCGAAAGTGACAACACGATCGGTGTGGTTATAGTATGTGTGTGTGTACTTTCGGGTGAAGAGAGAGAGAGAGAGAAATGGATGAGATGTGTGATTGGTGGGATGTGGTCGTGAGTATGTGCATGTCGATGTTCTTTTTTTTTGTTAGTATGTTTGTCTTTGTGTTTGTATGCTTGTGTGCGTGATGGAAGATACGTTTGCGAATGTTCATGATTGTTTAGTGCTATATTCGTTCGTTCGTCCGTGTTTGTTCGTTTGTTTGTCTGAATGCTTTTGTGTTTGTGTAGTTCAGTTCAGTTCAGTTCAGTTCACTTCATTTGTGTTTATTTGATTTCACTATAGTTAGGTTAAGTTTAGTTTGTGTTGGGTTAGGTAAGTTTTGTTATTATTTTGTTAGTTTTGATCATATGTGATGAGAACCGATCCATATTCGCGGTTTCCACTGACGCGTGATGGTCATTCGGTTATGCCTTCTTTGGAAGTCTGAGATGTTGCGAATGAAGTGTTTCCATGATATATTGTATTGATTGATTGTGTTGTATTGTTTTAAAAAAATTTTGCATTGTTGTTTTAATTTTCTTCAATTATTGTCAGGTATATATGGTGTTCGCGTGTTGTTGGCTATTGTCGTGTTGGAGGCGGAGTGTGCGCGCGTGCGTGCGTGCGTTTGTTGAATTTCGTGCTGGTAGCAGTTGATGGTGGACGGGAGATGTGGATGAAATGTGAATAGTAATTTCATTGGAGTAAATTGTTCCGAGGGTGAGTTTTGCAACAATTGATATATGAATTTTGCGTAGTGTGTTTGGTTGTATTCTATTGTATTGTATTGTATTGTATTTTATTGTATTAAATTGTGTTGCATTGTATAGTGTTGTATTATTTCGTGATGCTGAGTAAGGTTTGTTTTGCTGATTAGTAGTAGTATGTGTCTGTGTTGGTGCATGTGATGCGGATGGCGTTAGTGTTATTGTTTGTGCGAAATCTTGCGCATCCGATGTAATGTGTTGTGTGTTTTGTGTCAGCCTGTGATGTGTGTGTGTGTTTTCGTGTGTTTGTGTGGTGTGATGTTTTGTGGTGTTGTGTTTGTGCGGTGTTTTCTTGTTTATTATCATCATAGTACAGCGTTAAACAGTAGGGTAAGCCCCACTGACGACTGTTTTTTTTCTCTCACGATTTTGGACGCTGAATTAGAAAGTTTGAACATACGAGATGGACTGAGAGTGGGCCTAGAGGAGTGGTAAAAGGAAAGAATGCCGTAGTAGCCAACACACGGAATACACAGTCTAACTGTATAAACGCACATCGATCAGTGATTCTGATTCGATCGAAAGTGACAACACGATCGGTGTGGTTATAGTATGTGTGTGTGTACTTTCGGGTGAAGAGAGAGAGAGAGAGAAATGGATGAGATGTGTGATTGGTGGGATGTGGTCGTGAGTATGTGCATGTCGATGTTCTTTTTTTTTGTTAGTATGTTTGTCTTTGTGTTTGTATGTTTGTGTGCGTGATGGAAGATACATTTGCGAATGTTCATGATTGTTTAGTGCTATATTCGTTCGTTCGTCCGTGTTTGTTCGTTTGTTTGTCTGAATGCTTTTGTGTTTGTGTAGTTCAGTTCAGTTCAGTTCAGTTCAGTTCACTTCATTTGTGTTTATTTGATTTCACTATAGTTAGGTTAAGTTTAGTTTGTGTTGGGTTAGGTAAGTTTTGTTATTATTTTGTTAGTTTTGATCATATGTGATGAGAACCGATCCATATTCGCGGTTTCCACTGACGCGTGATGGTCATTCGGTTATGCCTTCTTTGGAAGTCTGAGATGTTGCGAATGAAGTGTTTCCATGGTATATTGTATTGATTGATTGTGTTGTATTGTTTTAAAAAAATTTTGCATTGTTGTTTTAATTTTCTTCAATTATTGTCAGGTATATATGGTGTTCGCGTGTTGTTGGCTATTGTCGTGTTGGAGGCGGAGTGTGCGCGCGTTCGTGCGTGCGTTTGTTGAATTTCGTGCTGGTAGCAGTTGATGGTGGACGGGAGATGTGGATGAAATGTGAATAGTAATTTCATTGGAGTAAATTGTTCCGAGGGTGAGTTTTGCAACAATTGATATATGAATTTTGCGTAGTGTGTTTGGTTGTATTGTATTGTATTGTATTGTATTGTATTTTATTGTATTAAATTGTATTGCATTGTGTTGCATTGTATAGTGTTGTATTATTTCGTGATGCTGAGTAAGGTTTGTTTTGCTGATTAGTAGTAGTATGTGTCTGTGTTGGTGCATGTGATGCGGATGGCGTTAGTGTTATTGTTTGTGCGAAATCTTGCGCATGCGATGTAATGTGTTGTGTGTTTTGTGTCAGCCTGTGATGTGTGTGTGTGTTTTCGTGTGTTTGTGTGGTGTGATGTTTTGTGGTGTTGTGTTTGTGCGGTGTTTTCTTGTTTATTATCATCATAGTACAGCGTTAAACAGTAGGGTAAGCCCCCACTGACGACTGTTTTTTTTTTCTCTCACGATTTTGGACGCTGAATTAGAAAGTTTGAACATACGAGATGGTCTGAGAGTGGGCCTAGAGGAGTGGTAAAAGGAAAGAATGCCGTAGTAGCCAACACACGGAATACACAGTCTAACTGTATAAACGCACATCGACCAGTGATTCTGATTCGATCGAAAGTGACAACACGATCGGTGTGGTTATAGTATGTGTGTGTGTACTTTCGGGTGAAGAGAGAGAGAGAGAAAAATGGATGAGATGTGTGATTGGTGGGATGTGGTCGTGAGTATGTGCATGTCGACGTTCTTTTTTTTTGTTAGTATGTTTGTCTTTGTGTTTGTATGTTTGTGTGCGTGATGGAAGATACGTTCGCGAATGTTCATGATTGTTTAGTGCTATATTCGTTCGTTCGTCCGTGTTTGTTCGTTTGTTTGTCTGAATGCTTTTGTGTTTGTGTAGTTCAGTTCAGTTCAGTTCAATTCAGTTGTGTTTTTGATTTCACTATAGTTAGGTTAAGTTTAGTTTGTGTTGGGTTAGGTAAGTTTTGTTATTATTTTGTTAGTTTTGATCATATGTGATGAGAACCGATCCATATTCGCGGTTTCCACTGACGCGTGATGGTCATTCGGTTATGCCTTCTTTGGAAGTCTGAGATGTTGCGAATGAAGTGTTTACATGGTATATTGTATTGATTGATTGTGTTGTATTGTTTTAAAAAAATTTTGCATTGTTGTTTTAATTTTCTTCAATTATTGTCAGGTATATATGGTGTTCGCGTGTTGTTGGCTATTGTCGTGTTGGAGGCGGAGTGTGCGCGCGTGCGTGCGTGCGTTTGTTGAATTTCGTGCTGGTAGCAGTTGATGGTGGACGGAAGATGTGGATGAAATGTGAATAGTAATTTCATTGGAGTAAATTGTTCCGAGGGTGAGTTTTGCAACAATTGATATATGAATTTTGCGTAGTGTGTTTGGTTGTATTCTATTGTATTGTATTGTATTGTATTTTATTGTATTGCATTGTGTTGCATTGTATAGTGTTGTATTATTTCGTGATGCTGAGTAAGGTTTGTTTTGCTGATTAGTAGTAGTATGTGTCTGTGTTGGTGCATGTGATGCGGATGGCGTTAGTGTTATTGTTTGTGCGAAATCTTGCGCATGCGATGTAATGTGTTGTGTGTTTTGTGTCAGCCTGTGATGTGTGTGTGTGTGTTTTCGTGTGTTTGTGTGGTGTGATGTTTTGTGGTGTTGTGTTTGTGCGGTGTTTTCTTGTTTATTATCATCATAGTACAGCGTTAAACAGTAGGGTAAGCCCCACTGACGACTGTTTTTTTTTCTCTCACGATTTTGGACGCTGAATTAGAAAGTTTGAACATACGAGATGGACTGAGAGTGGGCCTAGAGGAGTGGTAAAAGGAAAGAATGCCGTAGTAGCCAACACACGGAATACACAGTCTAACTGTATAAACGCACATCGATCAGTGATTCTGATTCGATCGAAAGTGACAACACGATCGGTGTGGTTATAGTATGTGTGTGTGTACTTTCGGGTGAAGAGAGAGAGAGAGAAATGGATGAGATGTGTGATTGGTGGGATGTGGTCGTGAGTATGTGCATGTGCATGTTCTTTTTTTTGTTAGTATGTTTGTCTTTGTGTTTGTATGTTTGTGTGCGTGATGGAAGATACATTTGCGAATGTTCATGATTGTTTAGTGCTATATTCGTTCGTTCGTCCGTGTTTGTTCGTTTGTTTGTCTGAATGCTTTTGTGTTTGTGTAGTTCAGTTCGGTTCAGTTCAGTTCAGTTCACTTCATTTGTGTTTATTTGATTTCACTATAGTTAGGTTAAGTTTAGTTTGTGTTGGGTTAGGTAAGTTTTGTTATTATTTTGTTAGTTTTGATCATATGTGATGAGAACCGATCCATATTCGCGGTTTCCACTGACGCGTGATGGTCATTCGGTTATGCCTTCTTTGGAAGTCTGAGATGTTGCGAATGAAGTGTTTCCATGGTATATTGTATTGATTGATTGTGTTGTATTGTTTTAAAAAAATTTTGCATTGTTGTTTTAATTTTCTTCAATTATTGTCAGGTATATATGGTGTTCGCGTGTTGTTGGCTATTGTCGTGTTGGAGGCGGAGTGTGCGCGCGTGCGTGCGTGCGTTTGTTGAATTTCGTGCTGGTAGCAGTTGATGGTGGACGGAAGATGTGGATGAAATGTGAATAGTAATTTCATTGGAGTAAATTGTTCCGAGGGTGAGTTTTGCAACAATTGATATATGAATTTTGCGTAGTGTGTTTGGTTGTATTCTATTGTATTGTATTGTATTTTATTGTATTGCATTGTGTTGCATTGTATAGTGTTGTATTATTTCGTGATGCTGAGTAAGGTTTGTTTTGCTGATTAGTAGTAGTATGTGTCTGTGTTGGTGCATGTGATGCGGATGGCGTTAGTGTTATTGTTTGTGCGAAATCTTGCGCATGCGATGTAATGTGTTGTGTGTTTTGTGTCAGCCTGTGATGTGTGTGTGTGTTTTCGTGTGTTTGTGTGGTGTGATGTTTTGTGGTGTTGTGTTTGTGCGGTGTTTTCTTGTTTATTATCATCATAGTACAGCGTTAAACAGTAGGGTAAGCCCCACTGACGACTGTTTTTTTTCTCTCACGATTTTGGACGCTGAATTAGAAAGTTTGAACATACGAGATGGACTGAGAGTGGGCCTAGAGGAGTGGTAAAAGGAAAGAATGCCGTAGTAGCCAACACACGGAATACACAGTCTAACTGTATAAACGCACATCGATCAGTGATTCTGATTCGATCGAAAGTGACAACACGATCGGTGTGGTTATAGTATGTGTGTGTGTACTTTCGGGTGAAGAGAGAGAGAGAGAGAGAAATGGATGAGATGTGTGATTGGTGGGATGTGGTCGTGAGTATGTGCATGTCGATGTTCTTTTTTTTGTTAGTATGTTTGTCTTTGTGTTTGTATGTTTGTGTGCGTGATGGAAGATACATTTGCGAATGTTCATGATTGTTTAGTGCTATATTCGTTCGTTCGTCCGTGTTTGTTCGTTTGTTTGTCTGAATGCTTTTGTGTTTGTGTAGTTCAGTTCGGTTCAGTTCAGTTCAGTTCACTTCATTTGTGTTTATTTGATTTCACTATAGTTAGGTTAAGTTTAGTTTGTGTTGGGTTAGGTAAGTTTTGTTATTATTTTGTTAGTTTTGATCATATGTGATGAGAACCGATCCATATTCGCGGTTTCCACTGACGCGTGATGGTCATTCGGTTATGCCTTCTTTGGAAGTCTGAGATGTTGCGAATGAAGTGTTTCCATGGTATATTGTATTGATTGATTGTGTTGTATTGTTTTAAAAAAATTTTGCATTGTTGTTTTAATTTTCTTCAATTATTGTCAGGTATATATGGTGTTCGCGTGTTGTTGGCTATTGTCGTGTTGGAGGCGGAGTGTGCGCGCGTGCGTGCGTGCGTTTGTTGAATTTCGTGCTGGTAGCAGTTGATGGTGGACGGGAGATGTGGATGAAATGTGAATAGTAATTTCATTGGAGTAAATTGTTCCGAGGGTGAGTTTTGCAACAATTGATATATGAATTTTGCGTAGTGTGTTTGGTTGTATTGTATTGTATTTTATTGTATTGCATTGTGTTGCATTGTATAGTGTTGTATTATTTCGTGATGCTGAGTAAGGTTTGTTTTGCTGATTAGTAGTAGTATGTGTCTGTGTTGGTGCATGTGATGCGGATGGCGTTAGTGTTATTGTTTGTGCGAAATCTTGCGCATGCGATGTAATGTGTTGTGTGTTTTGTGTCAGCCTGTGATGTGTGTGTGTGTTTTCGTGTGTTTGTGTGGTGTGATGTTTTGTGGTGTTGTGTTTGTGCGGTGTTTTCTTGTTTATTATCATCATAGTACAGCGTTAAACAGTAGGGTAAGCCCCACTGACGACTGTTTTTTTTCTCTCACGATTTTGGACGCTGAATTAGAAAGTTTGAACATACGAGATGGACTGAGAGTGGGCCTAGAGGAGTGGTAAAAGGAAAGAATGCCGTAGTAGCCAACACACGGAATACACAGTCTAACTGTATAAACGCACATCGATCAGTGATTCTGATTCGATCGAAAGTGACAACACGATCGGTGTGGTTATAGTATGTGTGTGTGTACTTTCGGGTGAAGAGAGAGAGAGAGAGAGAAATGGATGAGATGTGTGATTGGTGGGATGTGGTCGTGAGTATGTGCATGTCCATGTTCTTTTTTTTGTTAGTATGTTTGTCTTTGTGTTTGTATGTTTGTGTGCGTGATGGAAGATACATTTGCGAATGTTCATGATTGTTTAGTGCTATATTCGTTCGTTCGTCCGTGTTTGTTCGTTTGTTTGTCTGAATGCTTTTGTGTTTGTGTAGTTCAGTTCGGTTCAGTTCAGTTCAGTTCACTTCATTTGTGTTTATTTGATTTCACTATAGTTAGGTTAAGTTTAGTTTGTGTTGGGTTAGGTAAGTTTTGTTATTATTTTGTTAGTTTTGATCATATGTGATGAGAACCGATCCATATTCGCGGTTTCCACTGACGCGTGATGGTCATTCGGTTATGCCTTCTTTGGAAGTCTGAGATGTTGCGAATGAAGTGTTTCCATGGTATATTGTATTGATTGATTGTGTTGTATTGTTTTAAAAAAATTTTGCATTGTTGTTTTAATTTTCTTCAATTATTGTCAGGTATATATGGTGTTCGCGTGTTGTTGGCTATTGTCGTGTTGGAGGCGGAGTGTGCGCGCGTGCGTGCGTGCGTTTGTTGAATTTCGTGCTGGTAGCAGTTGATGGTGGACGGAAGATGTGGATGAAATGTGAATAGTAATTTCATTGGAGTAAATTGTTCCGAGGGTGAGTTTTGCAACAATTGATATATGAATTTTGCGTAGTGTGTTTGGTTGTATTGTATTGTATTGTATTGTATTGTATTTTATTGTATTGCATTGTGTTGCATTGTATAGTGTTGTATTATTTCGTGATGCTGAGTAAGGTTTGTTTTGCTGATTAGTAGTAGTATGTGTCTGTGTTGGTGCATGTGATGCGGATGGCGTTAGTGTTATTGTTTGTGCGAAATCTTGCGCATGCGATGTAATGTGTTGTGTGTTTTGTGTCAGCCTGTGATGTGTGTGTGTGTTTTCGTGTGTTTGTGTGGTGTGATGTTTTGTGGTGTTGTGTTTGTGCGGTGTTTTCTTGTTTATTATCATCATAGTACAGCGTTAAACAGTAGGGTAAGCCCCACTGACGACTGTTTTTTTTCTCTCACGATTTTGGACGCTGAATTAGAAAGTTTGAACATACGAGATGGACTGAGAGTGGGCCTAGAGGAGTGGTAAAAGGAAAGAATGCCGTAGTAGCCAACACACGGAATACACAGTCTAACTGTATAAACGCACATCGATCAGTGATTCTGATTCGATCGAAAGTGACAACACGATCGGTGTGGTTATAGTATGTGTGTGTGTACTTTCGGGTGAAGAGAGAGAGAGAGAGAGAGAAATGGATGAGATGTGTGATTGGTGGGATGTGGTCGTGAGTATGTGCATGTCCATGTTCTTTTTTTTGTTAGTATGTTTGTCTTTGTGTTTGTATGTTTGTGTGCGTGATGGAAGATACATTTGCGAATGTTCATGATTGTTTAGTGCTATATTCGTTCGTTCGTCCGTGTTTGTTCGTTTGTTTGTCTGAATGCTTTTGTGTTTGTGTAGTTCAGTTCGGTTCAGTTCAGTTCAGTTCACTTCATTTGTGTTTATTTGATTTCACTATAGTTAGGTTAAGTTTAGTTTGTGTTGGGTTAGGTAAGTTTTGTTATTATTTTGTTAGTTTTGATCATATGTGATGAGAACCGATCCATATTCGCGGTTTCCACTGACGCGTGATGGTCATTCGGTTATGCCTTCTTTGGAAGTCTGAGATGTTGCGAATGAAGTGTTTCCATGGTATATTGTATTGATTGATTGTGTTGTATTGTTTTAAAAAAATTTTGCATTGTTGTTTTAATTTTCTTCAATTATTGTCAGGTATATATGGTGTTCGCGTGTTGTTGGCTATTGTCGTGTTGGAGGCGGAGTGTGCGCGCGTGCGTGCGTGCGTTTGTTGAATTTCGTGCTGGTAGCAGTTGATGGTGGACGGGAGATGTGGATGAAATGTGAATAGTAATTTCATTGGAGTAAATTGTTCCGAGGGTGAGTTTTGCAACAATTGATATATGAATTTTGCGTAGTGTGTTTGGTTGTATTGTATTGTATTGTATTGTATTGTATTTTATTGTATTGCATTGTGTTGCATTGTATAGTGTTGTATTATTTCGTGATGCTGAGTAAGGTTTGTTTTGCTGATTAGTAGTAGTATGTGTCTGTGTTGGTGCATGTGATGCGGATGGCGTTAGTGTTATTGTTTGTGCGAAATCTTGCGCATGCGATGTAATGTGTTGTGTGTTTTGTGTCAGCCTGTGATGTGTGTGTGTGTGTTTTCGTGTGTTTGTGTGGTGTGATGTTTTGTGGTGTTGTGTTTGTGCGGTGTTTTCTTGTTTATTATCATCATAGTACAGCGTTAAACAGTAGGGTAAGCCCCACTGACGACTGTTTTTTTTCTCTCACGATTTTGGACGCTGAATTAGAAAGTTTGAACATACGAGATGGACTGAGAGTGGGCCTAGAGGAGTGGTAAAAGGAAAGAATGCCGTAGTAGCCAACACACGGAATACACAGTCTAACTGTATAAACGCACATCGATCAGTGATTCTGATTCGATCGAAAGTGACAACACGATCGGTGTGGTTATAGTATGTGTGTGTACTTTCGGGTGAAGAGAGAGAGAGAGAGAAATGGATGAGATGTGTGATTGGTGGGATGTGGTCGTGAGTATGTGCATGTCCATGTTCTTTTTTTTGTTAGTATGTTTGTCTTTGTGTTTGTATGTTTGTGTGCGTGATGGAAGATACATTTGCGAATGTTCATGATTGTTTAGTGCTATATTCGTTCGTTCGTCCGTGTTTGTTCGTTTGTTTGTCTGAATGCTTTTGTGTTTGTGTAGTTCAGTTCGGTTCAGTTCAGTTCAGTTCACTTCATTTGTGTTTATTTGATTTCACTATAGTTAGGTTAAGTTTAGTTTGTGTTGGGTTAGGTAAGTTTTGTTATTATTTTGTTAGTTTTGATCATATGTGATGAGAACCGATCCATATTCGCGGTTTCCACTGACGCGTGATGGTCATTCGGTTATGCCTTCTTTGGAAGTCTGAGATGTTGCGAATGAAGTGTTTACATGGTATATTGTATTGATTGATTGTGTTGTATTGTTTTAAAAAAAATTTTGCATTGTTGTTTTAATTTTCTTCAATTATTGTCAGGTATATATGGTGTTCGCGTGTTGTTGGCTATTGTCGTGTTGGAGGCGGAGTGTGCGCGCGTGCGTGCGTGCGTTTGTTGAATTTCGTGCTGGTAGCAGTTGATGGTGGACGGGAGATGTGGATGAAATGTGAATAGTAATTTCATTGGAGTAAATTGTTCCGAGGGTGAGTTTTGCAACAATTGATATATGAATTTTGCGTAGTGTGTTTGGTTGTATTCTATTGTATTGTATTGTATTGTATTAAATTGTATTGCATTGTGTTGCATTGTATAGTGTTGTATTATTTCGTGATGCTGAGTAAGGTTTGTTTTGCTGATTAGTAGTAGTATGTGTCTGTGTTGGTGCATGTGATGCGGATGGCGTTAGTGTTATTGTTTGTGCGAAATCTTGCGCATGCGATGTAATGTGTTGTGTGTTTTGTGTCAGCCTGTGATGTGTGTGTGTGTTTTCGTGTGTTTGTGTGGTGTGATGTTTTGTGGTGTTGTGTTTGTGCGGTGTTTTCTTGTTTATTATCATCATAGTACAGCGTTAAACAGTAGGGTAAGCCCCACTGACGACTGTTTTTTTTCTCTCACGATTTTGGACGCTGAATTAGAAAGTTTGAACATACGAGATGGACTGAGAGTGGGCCTAGAGGAGTGGTAAAAGGAAAGAATGCCGTAGTAGCCAACACACGGAATACACAGTCTAACTGTATAAACGCACATCGATCAGTGATTCTGATTCGATCGAAAGTGACAACACGATCGGTGTGGTTATAGTATGTGTGTGTGTACTTTCGGGTGAAGAGAGAGAGAGAGAGAGAAATGGATGAGATGTGTGATTGGTGGGATGTGGTCGTGAGTATGTGCATGTCCATGTTCTTTTTTTTGTTAGTATGTTTGTCTTTGTGTTTGTGTGCGTGATGGAAGATACATTTGCGAATGTTCATGATTGTTTAGTGCTATATTCGTTCGTTCGTCCGTGTTTGTTCGTTTGTTTGTCTGAATGCTTTTGTGTTTGTGTAGTTCAGTTCGGTTCAGTTCAGTTCAGTTCACTTCATTTGTGTTTATTTGATTTCACTATAGTTAGGTTAAGTTTAGTTTGTGTTGGGTTAGGTAAGTTTTGTTATTATTTTGTTAGTTTTGATCATATGTGATGAGAACCGATCCATATTCGCGGTTTCCACTGACGCGTGATGGTCATTCGGTTATGCCTTCTTTGGAAGTCTGAGATGTTGCGAATGAAGTGTTTACATGGTATATTGTATTGATTGATTGTGTTGTATTGTTTTAAAAAAAATTTTGCATTGTTGTTTTAATTTTCTTCAATTATTGTCAGGTATATATGGTGTTCGCGTGTTGTTGGCTATTGTCGTGTTGGAGGCGGAGTGTGCGCGCGTGCGTGCGTGCGTTTGTTGAATTTCGTGCTGGTAGCAGTTGATGGTGGACGGGAGATGTGGATGAAATGTGAATAGTAATTTCATTGGAGTAAATTGTTCCGAGGGTGAGTTTTGCAACAATTGATATATGAATTTTGCGTAGTGTGTTTGGTTGTATTGTATTGTATTGTATTGTATTTTATTGTATTGTATTGCATTGTGTTGCATTGTATAGTGTTGTATTATTTCGTGATGCTGAGTAAGGTTTGTTTTGCTGATTAGTAGTAGTATGTGTCTGTGTTGGTGCATGTGATGCGGATGGCGTTAGTGTTATTGTTTGTGCGAAATCTTGCGCATGCGATGTAATGTGTTGTGTGTTTTGTGTCAGCCTGTGATGTGTGTGTGTGTGTTTTCGTGTGTTTGTGTGGTGTGATGTTTTGTGGTGTTGTGTTTGTGCGGTGTTTTCTTGTTTATTATCATCATAGTACAGCGTTAAACAGTAGGGTAAGCCCCACTGACGACTGTTTTTTTTCTCTCACGATTTTGGACGCTGAATTAGAAATTTTGAACATACGAGATGGACTGAGAGTGGGCCTAGAGGAGTGGTAAAAGGAAAGAATGCCGTAGTAGCCAACACACGGAATACACAGTCTAACTGTATAAACGCACATCGATCAGTGATTCTGATTCGATCGAAAGTGACAACACGATCGGTGTGGTTATAGTATGTGTGTGTGTACTTTCGGGTGAAGAGAGAGAGAGAGAGAGAGAGAAATGGATGAGATGTGTGATTGGTGGGATGTGGTCGTGAGTATGTGCATGTGCATGTTCTTTTTTTTGTTAGTATGTTTGTCTTTGTGTTTGTATGTTTGTGTGCGTGATGGAAGATACATTTGCGAATGTTCATGATTGTTTAGTGCTATATTCGTTCGTTCGTCCGTGTTTGTTCGTTTGTTTGTCTGAATGCTTTTGTGTTTGTGTAGTTCAGTTCGGTTCAGTTCAGTTCAGTTCACTTCATTTGTGTTTATTTGATTTCACTATAGTTAGGTTAAGTTTAGTTTGTGTTGGGTTAGGTAAGTTTTGTTATTATTTTGTTAGTTTTGATCATATGTGATGAGAACCGATCCATATTCGCGGTTTCCACTGACGCGTGATGGTCATTCGGTTATGCCTTCTTTGGAAGTCTGAGATGTTGCGAATGAAGTGTTTACATGGTATATTGTATTGATTGATTGTGTTGTATTGTTTTAAAAAAAATTTTGCATTGTTGTTTTAATTTTCTTCAATTATTGTCAGGTATATATGGTGTTCGCGTGTTGTTGGCTATTGTCGTGTTGGAGGCGGAGTGTGCGCGCGTGCGTGCGTGCGTTTGTTGAATTTCGTGCTGGTAGCAGTTGATGGTGGACGGGAGATGTGGATGAAATGTGAATAGTAATTTCATTGGAGTAAATTGTTCCGAGGGTGAGTTTTGCAACAATTGATATATGAATTTTGCGTAGTGTGTTTGGTTGTATTGTATTGTATTGTATTGTATTGTATTTTATTGTATTGCATTGTGTTGCATTGTATAGTGTTGTATTATTTCGTGATGCTGAGTAAGGTTTGTTTTGCTGATTAGTAGTAGTATGTGTCTGTGTTGGTGCATGTGATGCGGATGGCGTTAGTGTTATTGTTTGTGCGAAATCTTGCGCATGCGATGTAATGTGTTGTGTGTTTTGTGTCAGCCTGTGATGTGTGTGTGTGTTTTCGTGTGTTTGTGTGGTGTGATGTTTTGTGGTGTTGTGTTTGTGCGGTGTTTTCTTGTTTATTATCATCATAGTACAGCGTTAAACAGTAGGGTAAGCCCCACTGACGACTGTTTTTTTTCTCTCACGATTTTGGACGCTGAATTAGAAAGTTTGAACATACGAGATGGACTGAGAGTGGGCCTAGAGGAGTGGTAAAAGGAAAGAATGCCGTAGTAGCCAACACACGGAATACACAGTCTAACTGTATAAACGCACATCGATCAGTGATTCTGATTCGATCGAAAGTGACAACACGATCGGTGTGGTTATAGTATGTGTGTGTGTACTTTCGGGTGAAGAGAGAGAGAGAGAGAGAAATGGATGAGATGTGTGATTGGTGGGATGTGGTCGTGAGTATGTGCATGTCCATGTTCTTTTTTTTGTTAGTATGTTTGTCTTTGTGTTTGTGTGCGTGATGGAAGATACATTTGCGAATGTTCATGATTGTTTAGTGCTATATTCGTTCGTTCGTCCGTGTTTGTTCGTTTGTTTGTCTGAATGCTTTTGTGTTTGTGTAGTTCAGTTCGGTTCAGTTCAGTTCAGTTCACTTCATTTGTGTTTATTTGATTTCACTATAGTTAGGTTAAGTTTAGTTTGTGTTGGGTTAGGTAAGTTTTGTTATTATTTTGTTAGTTTTGATCATATGTGATGAGAACCGATCCATATTCGCGGTTTCCACTGACGCGTGATGGTCATTCGGTTATGCCTTCTTTGGAAGTCTGAGATGTTGCGAATGAAGTGTTTACATGGTATATTGTATTGATTGATTGTGTTGTATTGTTTTAAAAAAAATTTTGCATTGTTGTTTTAATTTTCTTCAATTATTGTCAGGTATATATGGTGTTCGCGTGTTGTTGGCTATTGTCGTGTTGGAGGCGGAGCGTGCGCGCGTGCGTGCGTGCGTTTGTTGAATTTCGTGCTGGTAGCAGTTGATGGTGGACGGGAGATGTGGATGAAATGTGAATAGTAATTTCATTGGAGTAAATTGTTCCGAGGGTGAGTTTTGCAACAATTGATATATGAATTTTGCGTAGTGTGTTTGGTTGTATTCTATTGTATTGTATTGTATTTTATTGTATTGCATTGTGTTGCATTGTATAGTGTTGTATTATTTCGTGATGCTGAGTAAGGTTTGTTTTGCTGATTAGTAGTAGTATGTGTCTGTGTTGGTGCATGTGATGCGGATGGCGTTAGTGTTATTGTTTGTGCGAAATCTTGCGCATGCGATGTAATGTGTTGTGTGTTTTGTGTCAGCCTGTGATGTGTGTGTGTGTGTTTTCGTGTGTTTGTGTGGTGTGATGTTTTGTGGTGTTGTGTTTGTGCGGTGTTTTCTTGTTTATTATCATCATAGTACAGCGTTAAACAGTAGGGTAAGCCCCACTGACGACTGTTTTTTTTCTCTCACGATTTTGGACGCTGAATTAGAAAGTTTGAACATACGAGATGGACTGAGAGTGGGCCTAGAGGAGTGGTAAAAGGAAAGAATGCCGTAGTAGCCAACACACGGAATACACAGTCTAACTGTATAAACGCACATCGATCAGTGATTCTGATTCGATCGAAAGTGACAACACGATCGGTGTGGTTATAGTATGTGTGTGTGTACTTTCGGGTGAAGAGAGAGAGAGAGAGAGAGAGAAATGGATGAGATGTGTGATTGGTGGGATGTGGTCGTGAGTATGTGCATGTCGATGTTCTTTTTTTTTTGTTAGTATGTTTGTCTTTGTGTTTGTATGTTTGTGTGCGTGATGGAAGATACATTTGCGAATGTTCATGATTGTTTAGTGCTATATTCGTTCGTTCGTCCGTGTTTGTTCGTTTGTTTGTCTGAATGCTTTTGTGTTTGTGTAGTTCAGTTCGGTTCAGTTCAGTTCAGTTCACTTCATTTGTGTTTATTTGATTTCACTATAGTTAGGTTAAGTTTAGTTTGTGTTGGGTTAGGTAAGTTTTGTTATTATTTTGTTAGTTTTGATCATATGTGATGAGAACCGATCCATATTCGCGGTTTCCACTGACGCGTGATGGTCATTCGGTTATGCCTTCTTTGGAAGTCTGAGATGTTGCGAATGAAGTGTTTACATGGTATATTGTATTGATTGATTGTGTTGTATTGTTTTAAAAAAAATTTTGCATTGTTGTTTTAATTTTCTTCAATTATTGTCAGGTATATATGGTGTTCGCGTGTTGTTGGCTATTGTCGTGTTGGAGGCGGAGTGTGCGCGCGTGCGTGCGTGCGTTTGTTGAATTTCGTGCTGGTAGCAGTTGATGGTGGACGGGAGATGTGGATGAAATGTGAATAGTAATTTCATTGGAGTAAATTGTTCCGAGGGTGAGTTTTGCAACAATTGATATATGAATTTTGCGTAGTGTGTTTGGTTGTATTGTATTGTATTGTATTGTATTGTATTTTATTGTATTGCATTGTGTTGCATTGTATAGTGTTGTATTATTTCGTGATGCTGAGTAAGGTTTGTTTTGCTGATTAGTAGTAGTATGTGTCTGTGTTGGTGCATATGATGCGGATGGCGTTAGTGTTATTGTTTGTGCGAAATCTTGCGCATGCGATGTAATGTGTTGTGTGTTTTGTGTCAGCCTGTGATGTGTGTGTGTGTTTTCGTGTGTTTGTGTGGTGTGATGTTTTGTGGTGTTGTGTTTGTGCGGTGTTTTCTTGTTTATTATCATCATAGTACAGCGTTAAACAGTAGGGTAAGCCCCACTGACGACTGTTTTTTTTCTCTCACGATTTTGGACGCTGAATTAGAAAGTTTGAACATACGAGATGGACTGAGAGTGGGCCTAGAGGAGTGGTAAAAGGAAAGAATGCCGTAGTAGCCAACACACGGAATGCACAGTCTAACTGTATAAACGCACATCGATCAGTGATTCTGATTCGATCGAAAGTGACAACACGATCGGTGTGGTTATAGTATGTGTGTGTGTACTTTCGGGAGAAGAGAGAGAGAGAGAGAGAGAGCGAGAGAGAGAGAGAGAGAGAGAAATGGATGAGATGTGTGATTGGTGGGATGTGGTCGTGAGTATGTGCATGTCGATGTTCTTTTTTTTGTTAGTATGTTTGTCTTTGTGTTTGTATGTTTGTGTGCGTGATGGAAGATACATTTGCGAATGTTCATGATTGTTTAGTGCTATATTCGTTCGTTCGTCCGTGTTTGTTCGTTTGTTTGTCTGAATGCTTTTGTGTTTGTGTAGTTCAGTTCGGTTCAGTTCAGTTCAGTTCACTTCATTTGTGTTTATTTGATTTCACTGTAGTTAGGTTAAGTTTAGTTTGTGTTGGGTTAGGTAAGTTTTGTTATTATTTTGTTAGTTTTGATCATATGTGATGAGAACCGATCCATATTCGCGGTTTCCACTGACGCGTGATGGTCATTCGGTTATGCCTTCTTTGGAAGTCTGAGATGTTGCGAATGAAGTGTTTCCATGGTATATTGTATTGATTGATTGTGTTGTATTGTTTTAAAAAAAATTTTGCATTGTTGTTTTAATTTTCTTCAATTATTGTCAGGTATATATGGTGTTCGCGTGTTGTTGGCTATTGTCGTGTTGGAGGCGGAGTGTGCGCGCGTGCGTGCGTGCGTTTGTTGAATTTCGTGCTGGTAGCAGTTGATGGTGGACGGAAGATGTGGATGAAATGTGAATAGTAATTTCATTGGAGTAAATTGTTCCGAGGGTGAGTTTTGCAACAATTGATATATGAATTTTGCGTAGTGTGTTTGGTTGTATTGTATTGTATTGTATTGTATTGTATTTTATTGTATTGCATTGTGTTGCATTGTATAGTGTTGTATTATTTCGTGATGCTGAGTAAGGTTTGTTTTGCTGATTAGTAGTAGTATGTGTCTGTGTTGGTGCATGTGATGCGGATGGCGTTAGTGTTATTGTTTGTGCGAAATCTTGCGCATGCGATGTAATGTGTTGTGTGTTTTGTGTCAGCCTGTGATGTGTGTGTGTGTTTTCGTGTGTTTGTGTGGTGTGATGTTTTGTGGTGTTGTGTTTGTGCGGTGTTTTCTTGTTTATTATCAACATAGTACAGCGTTAAACAGTAGGGTAAGCCCCACTGACGACTGTTTTTTTTCTCTCACGATTTTGGACGCTGAATTAGAAAGTTTGAACATACGAGATGGACTGAGAGTGGGCCTAGAGGAGTGGTAAAAGGAAAGAATGCCGTAGTAGCCAACACACGGAATACACAGTCTAACTGTATAAACGCACATCGATCAGTGATTCTGATTCGATCGAAAGTGACAACACGATCGGTGTGGTTATAGTATGTGTGTGTGTACTTTCGGGAGAAGAGAGAGAGAGAGAGAGAGAGCGAGAGAGAGAGAGAGAGAGAGAAATGGATGAGATGTGTGATTGGTGGGATGTGGTCGTGAGTATGTGCATGTCGATGTTCTTTTTTTTGTTAGTATGTTTGTCTTTGTGTTTGTATGTTTGTGTGCGTGATGGAAGATACATTTGCGAATGTTCATGATTGTTTAGTGCTATATTCGTTCGTTCGTCCGTGTTTGTTCGTTTGTTTGTCTGAATGCTTTTGTGTTTGTGTAGTTCAGTTCAGTTCAGTTCAGTTCACTTCATTTGTGTTTATTTGATTTCACTATAGTTAGGTTAAGTTTAGTTTGTGTTGGGTTAGGTAAGTTTTGTTATTATTTTGTTAGTTTTGATCATATGTGATGAGAACCGATCCATATTCGCGGTTTCCACTGACGCGTGATGGTCATTCGGTTATGCCTTCTTTGGAAGTCTGAGATGTTGCGAATGAAGTGTTTACATGGTATATTGTATTGATTGATTGTGTTGTATTGTTTTAAAAAAAATTTTGCATTGTTGTTTTAATTTTCTTCAATTATTGTCAGGTATATATGGTGTTCGCGTGTTGTTGGCTATTGTCGTGTTGGAGGCGGAGTGTGCGCGCGTGCGTGCGTGCGTTTGTTGAATTTCGTGCTGGTAGCAGTTGATGGTGGACGGGAGATGTGGATGAAATGTGAATAGTAATTTCATTGGAGTAAATTGTTCCGAGGGTGAGTTTTGCAACAATTGATATATGAATTTTGCGTAGTGTGTTTGGTTGTATTCTATTGTATTGTATTGTATTGTATTAAATTGTGTTGCATTGTATAGTGTTGTATTATTTCGTGATGCTGAGTAAGGTTTGTTTTGCTGATTAGTAGTAGTATGTGTCTGTGTTGGTGCATGTGATGCGGATGGCGTTAGTGTTATTGTTTGTGCGAAATCTTGCGCATGCGATGTAATGTGTTGTGTGTTTTGTGTCAGCCTGTGATGTGTGTGTGTGTTTTCGTGTGTTTGTGTGGTGTGATGTTTTGTAGTGTTGTGTTTGTGCGGTGTTTTCTTGTTTATTATCATCATAGTACAGCGTTAAACAGTAGGGTAAGCCCCACTGACGACTGTTTTTTTTCTCTCACGATTTTGGACGCTGAATTAGAAAGTTTGAACATACGAGATAGACTGAGAGTGGGCCTAGGGGAGTGGTAAAAGGAAAGAATGCCGTAGTTGCCAACACACGGAATACACAGTCTAACTGTATAAACGCACATCGATCAGTGATTCTGATTCGATCGAAAGTGACAACACGATCGGTGTGGTTATAGTATGTGTGTGTGTACTTTCGGGAGAAGAGAGAGAGAGAGAGAGAGAGCGAGAGAGAGAGAGAGAGAGAGAAATGGATGAGATGTGTGATTGGTGGGATGTGGTCGTGAGTATGTGCATGTCGATGTTCTTTTTTTTGTTAGTATGTTTGTCTTTGTGTTTGTATGTTTGTGTGCGTGATGGAAGATACATTTGCGAATGTTCATGATTGTTTAGTGCTATATTCGTTCGTTCGTCCGTGTTTGTTCGTTTGTTTGTCTGAATGCTTTTGTGTTTGTGTAGTTCAGTTCAGTTCAGTTCAGTTCACTTCATTTGTGTTTATTTGATTTCACTATAGTTAGGTTAAGTTTAGTTTGTGTTGGGTTAGGTAAGTTTTGTTATTATTTTGTTAGTTTTGATCATATGTGATGAGAACCGATCCATATTCGCGGTTTCCACTGACGCGTGATGGTCATTCGGTTATGCCTTCTTTGGAAGTCTGAGATGTTGCGAATGAAGTGTTTACATGGTATATTGTATTGATTGATTGTGTTGTATTGTTTTAAAAAAAATTTTGCATTGTTGTTTTAATTTTCTTCAATTATTGTCAGGTATATATGGTGTTCGCGTGTTGTTGGCTATTGTCGTGTTGGAGGCGGAGTGTGCGCGCGTGCGTGCGTGCGTTTGTTGAATTTCGTGCTGGTAGCAGTTGATGGTGGACGGGAGATGTGGATGAAATGTGAATAGTAATTTCATTGGAGTAAATTGTTCCGAGGGTGAGCTTTGCAACAATTGATATATGAATTTTGCGTAGTGTGTTTGGTTGTATTCTATTGTATTGTATTGTATTGTATTAAATTGTGTTGCATTGTATAGTGTTGTATTATTTCGTGATGCTGAGTAAGGTTTGTTTTGCTGATTAGTAGTAGTATGTGTCTGTGTTGGTGCATGTGATGCGGATGGCGTTAGTGTTATTGTTTGTGCGAAATCTTGCGCATGCGATGTAATGTGTTGTGTGTTTTGTGTCAGCCTGTGATGTGTGTGTGTGTTTTCGTGTGTTTGTGTGGTGTGATGTTTTGTAGTGTTGTGTTTGTGCGGTGTTTTCTTGTTTATTATCATCATAGTACAGCGTTAAACAGTAGGGTAAGCCCCACTGACGACTGTTTTTTTTCTCTCACGATTTTGGACGCTGA
Organism: Fasciola hepatica; assembly: GCA_948099385.1. Classification (NCBI taxonomy): domain Eukaryota; kingdom Metazoa; phylum Platyhelminthes; class Trematoda; order Plagiorchiida; family Fasciolidae; genus Fasciola; species Fasciola hepatica. The sequence goes on from CANUEZ040000067.1 coordinate 17,542,550, forward strand.
ATTAGAAAGTTTGAACATACGAGATAGACTGAGAGTGGGCCTAGGGGAGTGGTAAAAGGAAAGAATGCCGTAGTTGCCAACACACGGAATACACAGTCTAACTGTATAAACGCACATCGATCAGTGATTCTGATTCGATCGAAAGTGACAACACGATCGGTGTGGTTATAGTATGTGTGTGTGTACTTTCGGGTGAAGAGAGAGAGAGAGAGAGAGAAATGGATGAGATGTGTGATTGGTGGGATGTGGTCGTGAGTATGTGCATGTCGATGTTCTTTTTTTTTGTTAGTATGTTTGTCTTTGTGTTTGTATGTTTGTGTGCGTGATGGAAGATACATTTGCGAATGTTCATGATTGTTTAGTGCTATATTCGTTCGTTCGTCCGTGTTTGTTCGTTTGTTTGTCTGAATGCTTTTGTGTTTGTGTAGTTCAGTTCAGTTCAGTTCAGTTCACTTCATTTGTGTTTATTTGATTTCACTATAGTTAGGTTAAGTTTAGTTTGTGTTGGGTTAGGTAAGTTTTGTTATTATTTTGTTAGTTTTGATCATATGTGATGAGAACCGATCCATATTCGCGGTTTCCACTGACGCGTGATGGTCATTCGGTTATGCCTTCTTTGGAAGTCTGAGATGTTGCGAATGAAGTGTTTCCATGGTATATTGTATTGATTGATTGTGTTGTATTGTTTTAAAAAAATTTTGCATTGTTGTTTTAATTTTCTTCAATTATTGTCAGGTATATATGGTGTTCGCGTGTTGTTGGCTATTGTCGTGTTGGAGGCGGAGTGTGCGCGCGTGCGTGCGTGCGTTTGTTGAATTTCGTGCTGGTAGCAGTTGATGGTGGACGGGAGATGTGGATGAAATGTGAATAGTAATTTCATTGGAGTAAATTGTTCCGAGGGTGAGTTTTGCAACAATTGATATATGAATTTTGCGTAGTGTGTTTGGTTGTATTCTATTGTATTGTATTGTATTGTATTAAATTGTATTGCATTGTGTTGCATTGTATAGTGTTGTATTATTTCGTGATGCTGAGTAAGGTTTGTTTTGCTGATTAGTAGTAGTATGTGTCTGTGTTGGTGCATGTGATGCGGATGGCGTTAGTGTTATTGTTTGTGCGAAATCTTGCGCATGCGATGTAATGTGTTGTGTGTTTTGTGTCAGCCTGTGATGTGTGTGTGTGTTTTCGTGTGTTTGTGTGGTGTGATGTTTTGTGGTGTTGTGTTTGTGCGGTGTTTTCTTGTTTATTATCATCATAGTACAGCGTTAAACAGTAGGGTAAGCCCCACTGTTGACTGTTTTTTTTCTCTCACGATTTTGGACGCTGAATTAGAAAGTTTGAACATACGAGATGGACTGAGAGTGGGCCTAGAGGAGTGGTAAAAGGAAAGAATGCCGTAGTAGCCAACACACGGAATACACAGTCTAACTGTATAAACGCACATCGATCAGTGATTCTGATTCGATCGAAAGTGACAACACGATCGGTGTGGTTATAGTATGTGTGTGTGTACTTTCGGGTGAAGAGAGAGAGAGAGAGAGAGAGAGAAATGGATGAGATGTGTGATTGGTGGGATGTGGTCGTGAGTATGTGCATGTCCATGTTCTTTTTTTTGTTAGTATGTTTGTCTTTGTGTTTGTATGTTTGTGTGCGTGATGGAAGATACATTTGCGAATGTTCATGATTGTTTAGTGCTATATTCGTTCGTTCGTCCGTGTTTGTTCGTTTGTTTGTCTGAATGCTTTTGTGTTTGTGTAGTTCAATTCAGTTCAGTTCAGTTCACTTCATTTGTGTTTATTTGATTTCACTATAGTTAGGTTAAGTTTAGTTTGTGTTGGGTTAGGTAAGTTTTGTTATTATTTTGTTAGTTTTGATCATATGTGATGAGAACCGATCCATATTCGCGGTTTCCACTGACGCGTGATGGTCATTCGGTTATGCCTTCTTTGGAAGTCTGAGATGTTGCGAATGAAGTGTTTACATGGTATATTGTATTGATTGATTGTGTTGTATTGTTTTAAAAAAAATTTTGCATTGTTGTTTTAATTTTCTTCAATTATTGTCAGGTATATATGGTGTTCGCGTGTTGTTGGCTATTGTCGTGTTGGAGGCGGAGTGTGCGCGCGTGCGTGCGTGCGTTTGTTGAATTTCGTGCTGGTAGCAGTTGATGGTGGACGGGAGATGTGGATGAAATGTGAATAGTAATTTCATTGGAGTAAATTGTTCCGAGGGTGAGTTTTGCAACAATTGATATATGAATTTTGCGTAGTGTGTTTGGTTGTATTCTATTGTATTGTATTGTATTGTATTTTATTGTATTGCATTGTGTTGCATTGTATAGTGTTGTATTATTTCGTGATGCTGAGTAAGGTTTGTTTTGCTGATTAGTAGTAGTATGTGTCTGTGTTGGTGCATGTGATGCGGATGGCGTTAGTGTTATTGTTTGTGCGAAATCTTGCGCATGCGATGTAATGTGTTGTGTGTTTTGTGTCAGCCTGTGATGTGTGTGTGTGTTTTCGTGTGTTTGTGTGGTGTGATGTTTTGTGGTGTTGTGTTTGTGCGGTGTTTTCTTGTTTATTATCATCATAGTACAGCGTTAAACAGTAGGGTAAGCCCCACTGACGACTGTTTTTTTTCTCTCACGATTTTGGACGCTGAATTAGAAAGTTTGAACATACGAGATGGACTGAGAGTGGGCCTAGAGGAGTGGTAAAAGGAAAGAATGCCGTAGTAGCCAACACACGGAATACACAGTCTAACTGTATAAACGCACATCGATCAGTGATTCTGATTCGATCGAAAGTGACAACACGATCGGTGTGGTTATAGTATGTGTGTGTGTACTTTCGGGTGAAGAGAGAGAGAGAGAGAGAAATGGATGAGATGTGTGATTGGTGGGATGTGGTCGTGAGTATGTGCATGTCGATGTTCTTTTTTTTTGTTAGTATGTTTGTCTTTGTGTTTGTATGTTTGTGTGCGTGATGGAAGATACGTTTGCGAATGTTCATGATTGTTTAGTGCTATATTCGTTCGTTCGTCCGTGTTTGTTCGTTTGTTTGTCTGAATGCTTTTGTGTTTGTGTAGTTCAGTTCAGTTCAGTTCAGTTCACTTCATTTGTGTTTATTTGATTTCACTATAGTTAGGTTAAGTTTAGTTTGTGTTGGGTTAGGTAAGTTTTGTTATTATTTTGTTAGTTTTGATCATATGTGATGAGAACCGATCCATATTCGCGGTTTCCACTGACGCGTGATGGTCATTCGGTTATGCCTTCTTTGGAAGTCTGAGATGTTGCGAATGAAGTGTTTACATGGTATATTGTATTGATTGATTGTGTTGTATTGTTTTAAAAAAATTTTGCATTGTTGTTTTAATTTTCTTCAATTATTGTCAGGTATATATGGTGTTCGCGTGTTGTTGGCTATTGTCGTGTTGGAGGCGGAGTGTGCGCGCGTGCGTGCGTGCGTTTGTTGAATTTCGTGCTGGTAGCAGTTGATGGTGGACGGGAGATGTGGATGAAATGTGAATAGTAATTTCATTGGAGTAAATTGTTCCGAGGGTGAGTTTTGCAACAATTGATATATGAATTTTGCGTAGTGTGTTTGGTTGTATTCTATTGTATTGTATTGTATTGTATTTTATTGTATTGCATTGTGTTGCATTGTATAGTGTTGTATTATTTCGTGATGCTGAGTAAGGTTTGTTTTGCTGATTAGTAGTAGTATGTGTCGGTGTTGGTGCATGTGATGCGGATGGCGTTAGTGTTATTGTTTGTGCGAAATCTTGCGCATGCGATGTAATGTGTTGTGTGTTTTGTGTCAGCCTGTGATGTGTGTGTGTGTTTTCGTGTGTTTGTGTGGTGTGATGTTTTGTGGTGTTGTGTTTGTGCGGTGTTTTCTTGTTTATTATCATCATAGTACAGCGTTAAACAGTAGGGTAAGCCCCACTGACGACTGTTTTTTTTCTCTCACGATTTTGGACGCTGAATTAGAAAGTTTGAACATACGAGATGGACTGAGAGTGGGCCTAGAGGAGTGGTAAAAGGAAAGAATGCCGTAGTAGCCAACACACGGAATACACAGTCTAACTGTATAAACGCACATCGATCAGTGATTCTGATTCGATCGAAAGTGACAACACGATCGGTGTGGTTATAGTATGTGTGTGTGTACTTTCGGGTGAAGAGAGAGAGAGAGAGAGAGAAATGGATGAGATGTGTGATTGGTGGGATGTGGTCGTGAGTATGTGCATGTCGATGTTCTTTTTTTTTGTTAGTATGTTTGTCTTTGTGTTTGTATGTTTGTGTGCGTGATGGAAGATACGTTTGCGAATGTTCATGATTGTTTAGTGCTATATTCGTTCGTTCGTCCGTGTTTGTTCGTTTGTTTGTCTGAATGCTTTTGTGTTTGTGTAGTTCAGTTCAGTTCAGTTCAGTTCACTTCATTTGTGTTTATTTGATTTCACTATAGTTAGGTTAAGTTTAGTTTGTGTTGGGTTAGGTAAGTTTTGTTATTATTTTGTTAGTTTTGATCATATGTGATGAGAACCGATCCATATTCGCGGTTTCCACTGACGCGTGATGGTCATTCGGTTATGCCTTCTTTGGAAGTCTGAGATGTTGCGAATGAAGTGTTTCCATGGTATATTGTATTGATTGATTGTGTTGTATTGTTTTAAAAAAATTTTGCATTGTTGTTTTAATTTTCTTCAATTATTGTCAGGTATATATGGTGTTCGCGTGTTGTTGGCTATTGTCGTGTTGGAGGCGGAGTGTGCGCGCGTGCGTGCGTGCGTTTGTTGAATTTCGTGCTGGTAGCAGTTGATGGTGGACGGGAGATGTGGATGAAATGTGAATAGTAATTTCATTGGAGTAAATTGTTCCGAGGGTGAGTTTTGCAACAATTGATATATGAATTTTGCGTAGTGTGTTTGGTTGTATTCTATTGTATTGTATTGTATTGTATTTTATTGTATTGCATTGTGTTGCATTGTATAGTGTTGTATTATTTCGTGATGCTGAGTAAGGTTTGTTTTGCTGATTAGTAGTAGTATGTGTCTGTGTTGGTGCATGTGATGCGGATGGCGTTAGTGTTATTGTTTGTGCGAAATCTTGCGCATGCGATGTAATGTGTTGTGTGTTTTGTGTCAGCCTGTGATGTGTGTGTGTGTTTTCGTGTGTTTGTGTGGTGTGATGTTTTGTGGTGTTGTGTTTGTGCGGTGTTTTCTTGTTTATTATCATCATAGTACAGCGTTAAACAGTAGGGTAAGCCCCACTGACGACTGTTTTTTTTCTCTCACGATTTTGGACGCTGAATTAGAAAGTTTGAACATACGAGATGGACTGAGAGTGGGCCTAGAGGAGTGGTAAAAGGAAAGAATGCCGTAGTAGCCAACACACGGAATACACAGTCTAACTGTATAAACGCACATCGATCAGTGATTCTGATTCGATCGAAAGTGACAACACGATCGGTGTGGTTATAGTATGTGTGTGTGTACTTTCGGGTGAAGAGAGAGAGAGAGAGAGAGAGAAATGGATGAGATGTGTGATTGGTGGGATGTGGTCGTGAGTATGTGCATGTCGATGTTCTTTTTTTTCTGTTAGTATGTTTGTCTTTGTGTTTGTATGTTTGTGTGCGTGATGGAAGATACGTTTGCGAATGTTCATGATTGTTTAGTGCTATATTCGTTCGTTCGTCCGTGTTTGTTCGTTTGTTTGTCTGAATGCTTTTGTGTTTGTGTAGTTCAGTTCGGTTCAGTTCAGTTCAGTTCACTTCATTTGTGTTTATTTGATTTCACTATAGTTAGGTTAAGTTTAGTTTGTGTTGGGTTAGGTAAGTTTTGTTATTATTTTGTTAGTTTTGATCATATGTGATGAGAACCGATCCATATTCGCGGTTTCCACTGACGCGTGATGGTCATTCGGTTATGCCTTCTTTGGAAGTCTGAGATGTTGCGAATGAAGTGTTTACATGGTATATTGTATTGATTGATTGTGTTGTATTGTTTTAAAAAAATTTTGCATTGTTGTTTTAATTTTCTTCAATTATTGTCAGGTATATATGGTGTTCGCGTGTTGTTGGCTATTGTCGTGTTGGAGGCGGAGTGTGCGCGCGTGCGTGCGTGCGTTTGTTGAATTTCGTGCTGGTAGCAGTTGATGGTGGACGGGAGATGTGGATGAAATGTGAATAGTAATTTCATTGGAGTAAATTGTTCCGAGGGTGAGTTTTGCAACAATTGATATATGAATTTTGCGTAGTGTGTTTGGTTGTATTCTATTGTATTGTATTGTATTGTATTTTATTGTATTGCATTGTGTTGCATTGTATAGTGTTGTATTATTTCGTGATGCTGAGTAAGGTTTGTTTTGCTGATTAGTAGTAGTATGTGTCTGTGTTGGTGCATGTGATGCGGATGGCGTTAGTGTTATTGTTTGTGCGAAATCTTGCGCATGCGATGTAATGTGTTGTGTGTTTTGTGTCAGCCTGTGATGTGTGTGTGTGTTTTCGTGTGTTTGTGTGGTGTGATGTTTTGTGGTGTTGTGTTTGTGCGGTGTTTTCTTGTTTATTATCATCATAGTACAGCGTTAAACAGTAGGGTAAGCCCCACTGACGACTGTTTTTTTTCTCTCACGATTTTGGACGCTGAATTAGAAAGTTTGAACATACGAGATGGACTGAGAGTGGGCCTAGAGGAGTGGTAAAAGGAAAGAATGCCGTAGTAGCCAACACACGGAATACACAGTCTAACTGTATAAACGCACATCGATCAGTGATTCTGATTCGATCGAAAGTGACAACACGATCGGTGTGGTTATAGTATGTGTGTGTGTACTTTCGGGTGAAGAGAGAGAGAGAGAGAGAGAAATGGATGAGATGTGTGATTGGTGGGATGTGGTCGTGAGTATGTGCATGTCGATGTTCTTTTTTTTTGTTAGTATGTTTGTCTTTGTGTTTGTATGTTTGTGTGCGTGATGGAAGATACGTTTGCGAATGTTCATGATTGTTTAGTGCTATATTCGTTCGTTCGTCCGTGTTTGTTCGTTTGTTTGTCTGAATGCTTTTGTGTTTGTGTAGTTCAGTTCAGTTCAGTTCAGTTCACTTCATTTGTGTTTATTTGATTTCACTATAGTTAGGTTAAGTTTAGTTTGTGTTGGGTTAGGTAAGTTTTGTTATTATTTTGTTAGTTTTGATCATATGTGATGAGAACCGATCCATATTCGCGGTTTCCACTGACGCGTGATGGTCATTCGGTTATGCCTTCTTTGGAAGTCTGAGATGTTGCGAATGAAGTGTTTACATGGTATATTGTATTGATTGATTGTGTTGTATTGTTTTAAAAAAATTTTGCATTGTTGTTTTAATTTTCTTCAATTATTGTCAGGTATATATGGTGTTCGCGTGTTGTTGGCTATTGTCGTGTTGGAGGCGGAGTGTGCGCGCGTGCGTGCGTGCGTTTGTTGAATTTCGTGCTGGTAGCAGTTGATGGTGGACGGGAGATGTGGATGAAATGTGAATAGTAATTTCATTGGAGTAAATTGTTCCGAGGGTGAGTTTTGCAACAATTGATATATGAATTTTGCGTAGTGTGTTTGGTTGTATTCTATTGTATTGTATTGTATTGTATTTTATTGTATTGCATTGTGTTGCATTGTATAGTGTTGTATTATTTCGTGATGCTGAGTAAGGTTTGTTTTGCTGATTAGTAGTAGTATGTGTCTGTGTTGGTGCATGTGATGCGGATGGCGTTAGTGTTATTGTTTGTGCGAAATCTTGCGCATGCGATGTAATGTGTTGTGTGTTTTGTGTCAGCCTGTGATGTGTGTGTGTGTTTTCGTGTGTTTGTGTGGTGTGATGTTTTGTGGTGTTGTGTTTGTGCGGTGTTTTCTTGTTTATTATCATCATAGTACAGCGTTAAACAGTAGGGTAAGCCCCACTGACGACTGTTTTTTTTCTCTCACGATTTTGGACGCTGAATTAGAAAGTTTGAACATACGAGATGGACTGAGAGTGGGCCTAGAGGAGTGGTAAAAGGAAAGAATGCCGTAGTAGCCAACACACGGAATACACAGTCTAACTGTATAAACGCACATCGATCAGTGATTCTGATTCGATCGAAAGTGACAACACGATCGGTGTGGTTATAGTATGTGTGTGTGTACTTTCGGGTGAAGAGAGAGAGAGAGAGAGAGAGAAATGGATGAGATGTGTGATTGGTGGGATGTGGTCGTGAGTATGTGCATGTCGATGTTCTTTTTTTTTTTGTTAGTATGTTTGTCTTTGTGTTTGTATGTTTGTGTGCGTGATGGAAGATACGTTTGCGAATGTTCATGATTGTTTAGTGCTATATTCGTTCGTTCGTCCGTGTTTGTTCGTTTGTTTGTCTGAATGCTTTTGTGTTTGTGTAGTTCAGTTCAGTTCAGTTCAGTTCACTTCATTTGTGTTTATTTGATTTCACTATAGTTAGGTTAAGTTTAGTTTGTGTTGGGTTAGGTAAGTTTTGTTATTATTTTGTTAGTTTTGATCATATGTGATGAGAACCGATCCATATTCGCGGTTTCCACTGACGCGTGATGGTCATTCGGTTATGCCTTCTTTGGAAGTCAGATGTTGCGAATGAAGTGTTTACATGGTATATTGTATTGATTGATTGTGTTGTATTGTTTTAAAAAAATTTTGCATTGTTGTTTTAATTTTCTTCAATTATTGTCAGGTATATATGGTGTTCGCGTGTTGTTGGCTATTGTCGTGTTGGAGGCGGAGTGTGCGCGCGTGCGTGCGTGCGTTTGTTGAATTTCGTGCTGGTAGCAGTTGATGGTGGACGGGAGATGTGGATGAAATGTGAATAGTAATTTCATTGGAGTAAATCGTTCCGAGGGTGAGTTTTGCAACAATTGATATATGAATTTTGCGTAGTGTGTTTGGTTGTATTCTATTGTATTGTATTGTATTGTATTTTATTGTATTGCATTGTGTTGCATTGTATAGTGTTGTATTATTTCGTGATGCTGAGTAAGGTTTGTTTTGCTGATTAGTAGTAGTATGTGTCTGTGTTGGTGCATGTGATGCGGATGGCGTTAGTGTTATTGTTTGTGCGAAATCTTGCGCATGCGATGTAATGTGTTGTGTGTTTTGTGTCAGCTTGTGATGTGTGTGTGTGTTTTCGTGTGTTTGTGTGGTGTGATGTTTTGTGGTGTTGTGTTTGTGCGGTGTTTTCTTGTTTATTATCATCATAGTACAGCGTTAAACAGTAGGGTAAGCCCCACTGACGACTGTTTTTTTTCTCTCACGATTTTGGACGCTGAATTAGAAAGTTTGAACATACGAGATGGACTGAGAGTGGGCCTAGAGGAGTGGTAAAAGGAAAGAATGCCGTAGTAGCCAACACACGGAATACACAGTCTAACTGTATAAACGCACATCGATCAGTGATTCTGATTCGATCGAAAGTGACAACACGATCGGTGTGGTTATAGTATGTGTGTGTGTACTTTCGGGTGAAGAGAGAGAGAGAGAGAGAAATGGATGAGATGTGTGATTGGTGGGATGTGGTCGTGAGTATGTGCATGTCGATGTTCTTTTTTTTTTGTTAGTATGTTTGTCTTTGTGTTTGTATGTTTGTGTGCGTGATGGAAGATACGTTTGCGAATGTTCATGATTGTTTAGTGCTATATTCGTTCGTTCGTCCGTGTTTGTTCGTTTGTTTGTCTGAATGCTTTTGTGTTTGTGTAGTTCAGTTCAGTTCAGTTCAATTCAGTTGTGTTTTTTTGATTTCACTATAGTTAGGTTAAGTTTAGTTTGTGTTGGGTTAGGTAAGTTTTGTTATTATTTTGTTAGTTTTGATCATATGTGATGAGAACCGATCCATATTCGCGGTTTCCACTGACGCGTGATGGTCATTCGGTTATGCCTTCTTTGGAAGTCTGAGATGTTGCGAATGAAGTGTTTCCATGGTATATTGTATTGATTGATTGTGTTGTATTGTTTTAAAAAAATTTTGCATTGTTGTTTTAATTTTCTTCAATTATTGTCAGGTATATATGGTGTTCGCGTGTTGTTGGCTATTGTCGTGTTGGAGGCGGAGTGTGCGCGCGTGCGTGCGTGCGTTTGTTGAATTTCGTGCTGGTAGCAGTTGATGGTGGACGGGAGATGTGGATGAAATGTGAATAGTAATTTCATTGGAGTAAATTGTTCCGAGGGTGAGTTTTGCAACAATTGATATATGAATTTTGCGTAGTGTGTTTGGTTGTATTCTATTGTATTGTATTGTATTGTATTTTATTGTATTGCATTGTGTTGCATTGTATAGTGTTGTATTATTTCGTGATGCTGAGTAAGGTTTGTTTTGCTGATTAGTAGTAGTATGTGTCTGTGTTGGTGCATGTGATGCGGATGGCGTTAGTGTTATTGTTTGTGCGAAATCTTGCGCATGCGATGTAATGTGTTGTGTGTTTTGTGTCAGCCTGTGATGTGTGTGTGTGTTTTCGTGTGTTTGTGTGGTGTGATGTTTTGTGGTGTTGTGTTTGTGCGGTGTTTTCTTGTTTATTATCATCATAGTACAGCGTTAAACAGTAGGGTAAGCCCCACTGACGACTGTTTTTTTTTCTCTCACGATTTTGGACGCTGAATTAGAAAGTTTGAACATACGAGATGGACTGAGAGTGGGCCTAGAGGAGTGGTAAAAGGAAAGAATGCCGTAGTAGCCAACACACGGAATACACAGTCTAACTGTATAAACGCACATCGATCAGTGATTCTGATTCGATCGAAAGTGACAACACGATCGGTGTGGTTATAGTATGTGTGTGTGTACTTTCGGGTGAAGAGAGAGAGAGAGAGAGAAATGGATGAGATGTGTGATTGGTGGGATGTGGTCGTGAGTATGTGCATGTCGATGTTCTTTTTTTTTTGTTAGTATGTTTGTCTTTGTGTTTGTATGTTTGTGTGCGTGATGGAAGATACGTTTGCGAATGTTCATGATTGTTTAGTGCTATATTCGTTCGTTCGTCCGTGTTTGTTCGTTTGTTTGTCTGAATGCTTTTGTGTTTGTGTAGTTCAGTTCAGTTCAGTTCAGTTCACTTCATTTGTGTTTATTTGATTTCACTGTAGTTAGGTTAAGTTTAGTTTGTGTTGGGTTAGGTAAGTTTTGTTATTATTTTGTTAGTTTTGATCATATGTGATGAGAACCGATCCATATTCGCGGTTTCCACTGACGCGTGATGGTCATTCGGTTATGCCTTCTTTGGAAGTCTGAGATGTTGCGAATGAAGTGTTTCCATGGTATATTGTATTGATTGATTGTGTTGTATTGTTTTAAAAAAATTTTGCATTGTTGTTTTAATTTTCTTCAATTATTGTCAGGTATATATGGTGTTCGCGTGTTGTTGGCTATTGTCGTGTTGGAGGCGGAGTGTGCGCGCGTGCGTGCGTGCGTTTGTTGAATTTCGTGCTGGTAGCAGTTGATGGTGGACGGGAGATGTGGATGAAATGTGAATAGTAATTTCATTGGAGTAAATTGTTCCGAGGGTGAGTTTTGCAACAATTGATATATGAATTTTGCGTAGTGTGTTTGGTTGTATTCTATTGTATTGTATTGTATTGTATTTTATTGTATTGCATTGTGTTGCATTGTATAGTGTTGTATTATTTCGTGATGCTGAGTAAGGTTTGTTTTGCTGATTAGTAGTAGTATGTGTCTGTGTTGGTGCATGTGATGCGGATGGCGTTAGTGTTATTGTTTGTGCGAAATCTTGCGCATGCGATGTAATGTGTTGTGTGTTTTGTGTCAGCCTGTGATGTGTGTGTGTGTGTTTTCGTGTGTTTGTGTGGTGTGATGTTTTGTGGTGTTGTGTTTGTGCGGTGTTTTCTTGTTTATTATCATCATAGTACAGCGTTAAACAGTAGGGTAAGCCCCACTGACGACTGTTTTTTTTCTCTCACGATTTTGGACGCTGAATTAGAAAGTTTGAACATACGAGATGGACTGAGAGTGGGCCTAGAGGAGTGGTAAAAGGAAAGAATGCCGTAGTAGCCAACACACGGAATACACAGTCTAACTGTATAAACGCACATCGATCAGTGATTCTGATTCGATCGAAAGTGACAACACGATCGGTGTGGTTATAGTATGTGTGTGTGTACTTTCGGGTGAAGAGAGAGAGAGAGAGAGAAATGGATGAGATGTGTGATTGGTGGGATGTGGTCGTGAGTATGTGCATGTCGATGTTCTTTTTTTTTGTTAGTATGTTTGTCTTTGTGTTTGTATGTTTGTGTGCGTGATGGAAGATACGTTTGCGAATGTTCATGATTGTTTAGTGCTATATTCGTTCGTTCGTCCGTGTTTGTTCGTTTGTTTGTCTGAATGCTTTTGTGTTTGTGTAGTTCAGTTCAGTTCAGTTCAGTTCACTTCATTTGTGTTTATTTGATTTCACTATAGTTAGGTTAAGTTTAGTTTGTGTTGGGTTAGGTAAGTTTTGTTATTATTTTGTTAGTTTTGATCATATGTGATGAGAACCGATCCATATTCGCGGTTTCCACTGACGCGTGATGGTCATTCGGTTATGCCTTCTTTGGAAGTCTGAGATGTTGCGAATGAAGTGTTTACATGGTATATTGTATTGATTGATTGTGTTGTATTGTTTTAAAAAAATTTTGCATTGTTGTTTTAATTTTCTTCAATTATTGTCAGGTATATATGGTGTTCGCGTGTTGTTGGCTATTGTCGTGTTGGAGGCGGAGTGTGCGCGCGTGCGTGCGTGCGTTTGTTGAATTTCGTGCTGGTAGCAGTTGATGGTGGACGGGAGATGTGGATGAAATGTGAATAGTAATTTCATTGGAGTAAATTGTTCCGAGGGTGAGTTTTGCAACAATTGATATATGAATTTTGCGTAGTGTGTTTGGTTGTATTCTATTGTATTGTATTGTATTGTATTTTATTGTATTGCATTGTGTTGCATTGTATAGTGTTGTATTATTTCGTGATGCTGAGTAAGGTTTGTTTTGCTGATTAGTAGTAGTATGTGTCTGTGTTGGTGCATGTGATGCGGATGGCGTTAGTGTTATTGTTTGTGCGAAATCTTGCGCATGCGATGTAATGTGTTGTGTGTTTTGTGTCAGCCTGTGATGTGTGTGTGTGTGTTTTCGTGTGTTTGTGTGGTGTGATGTTTTGTGGTGTTGTGTTTGTGCGGTGTTTTCTTGTTTATTATCATCATAGTACAGCGTTAAACAGTAGGGTAAGCCCCACTGACGACTGTTTTTTTTTCTCTCACGATTTTGGACGCTGAATTAGAAAGTTTGAACATACGAGATGGACTGAGAGTGGGCCTAGAGGAGTGGTAAAAGGAAAGAATGCCGTAGTAGCCAACACACGGAATACACAGTCTAACTGTATAAACGCACATCGATCAGTGATTCTGACTCGATCGAAAGTGACAACACGATCGGTGTGGTTATAGTATGTGTGTGTGTACTTTCGGGTGAAGAGAGAGAGAGAGAGAAATGGATGAGATGTGTGATTGGTGGGATGTGGTCGTGAGTATGTGCATGTCGATGTTCTTTTTTTTTGTTAGTATGTTTGTCTTTGTGTTTGTATGTTTGTGTGCGTGATGGAAGATACGTTTGCGAATGTTCATGATTGTTTAGTGCTATATTCGTTCGTTCGTCCGTGTTTGTTCGTTTGTTTGTCTGAATGCTTTTGTGTTTGTGTAGTTCAGTTCAGTTCAGTTCAGTTCACTTCATTTGTGTTTATTTGATTTCACTATAGTTAGGTTAAGTTTAGTTTGTGTTGGGTTAGGTAAGTTTTGTTATTATTTTGTTAGTTTTGATCATATGTGATGAGAACCGATCCATATTCGCGGTTTCCACTGACGCGTGATGGTCATTCGGTTATGCCTTCTTTGGAAGTCTGAGATGTTGCGAATGAAGTGTTTCCATGGTATATTGTATTGATTGATTGTGTTGTATTGTTTTAAAAAAATTTTGCATTGTTGTTTTAATTTTCTTCAATTATTGTCAGGTATATATGGTGTTCGCGTGTTGTTGGCTATTGTCGTGTTGGAGGCGGAGTGTGCGCGCGTGCGTGCGTGCGTTTGTTGAATTTCGTGCTGGTAGCAGTTGATGGTGGACGGGAGATGTGGATGAAATGTGAATAGTAATTTCATTGGAGTAAATTGTTCCGAGGGTGAGTTTTGCAACAATTGATATATGAATTTTGCGTAGTGTGTTTGGTTGTATTCTATTGTATTGTATTGTATTGTATTTTATTGTATTGCATTGTGTTGCATTGTATAGTGTTGTATTATTTCGTGATGCTGAGTAAGGTTTGTTTTGCTGATTAGTAGTAGTATGTGTCTGTGTTGGTGCATGTGATGCGGATGGCGTTAGTGTTATTGTTTGTGCGAAATCTTGCGCATGCGATGTAATGTGTTGTGTGTTTTGTGTCAGCCTGTGATGTGTGTGTGTGTTTTCGTGTGTTTGTGTGGTGTGATGTTTTGTGGTGTTGTGTTTGTGCGGTGTTTTCTTGTTTATTATCATCATAGTACAGCGTTAAACAGTAGGGTAAGCCCCACTGACGACTGTTTTTTTTCTCTCACGATTTTGGACGCTGAATTAGAAAGTTTGAACATACGAGATGGACTGAGAGTGGGCCTAGAGGAGTGGTAAAAGGAAAGAATGCCGTAGTAGCCAACACACGGAATACACAGTCTAACTGTATAAACGCACATCGATCAGTGATTCTGATTCGATCGAAAGTGACAACACGATCGGTGTGGTTATAGTATGTGTGTGTGTACTTTCGGGTGAAGAGAGAGAGAGAGAGAAATGGATGAGATGTGTGATTGGTGGGATGTGGTCGTGAGTATGTGCATGTCGATGTTCTTTTTTTTTGTTAGTATGTTTGTCTTTGTGTTTGTATGTTTGTGTGCGTGATGGAAGATACGTTTGCGAATGTTCATGATTGTTTAGTGCTATATTCGTTCGTTCGTCCGTGTTTGTTCGTTTGTTTGTCTGAATGCTTTTGTGTTTGTGTAGTTCAGTTCAGTTCAGTTCAATTCAGTTGTGTTTTTTTGATTTCACTATAGTTAGGTTAAGTTTAGTTTGTGTTGGGTTAGGTAAGTTTTGTTATTATTTTGTTAGTTTTGATCATATGTGATGAGAACCGATCCATATTCGCGGTTTCCACTGACGCGTGATGGTCATTCGGTTATGCCTTCTTTGGAAGTCTGAGATGTTGCGAATGAAGTGTTTACATGGTATATTGTATTGATTGATTGTGTTGTATTGTTTTAAAAAAATTTTGCATTGTTGTTTTAATTTTCTTCAATTATTGTCAGGTATATATGGTGTTCGCGTGTTGTTGGCTATTGTCGTGTTGGAGGCGGAGTGTGCGCGCGTGCGTGCGTGCGTTTGTTGAATTTCGTGCTGGTAGCAGTTGATGGTGGACGGGAGATGTGGATGAAATGTGAATAGTAATTTCATTGGAGTAAATTGTTCCGAGGGTGAGTTTTGCAACAATTGATATATGAATTTTGCGTAGTGTGTTTGGTTGTATTCTATTGTATTGTATTGTATTGTATTTTATTGTATTGCATTGTGTTGCATTGTATAGTGTTGTATTATTTCGTGATGCTGAGTAAGGTTTGTTTTGCTGATTAGTAGTAGTATGTGTCTGTGTTGGTGCATGTGATGCGGATGGCGTTAGTGTTATTGTTTGTGCGAAATCTTGCGCATGCGATGTAATGTGTTGTGTGTTTTGTGTCAGCCTGTGATGTGTGTGTGTGTTTTCGTGTGTTTGTGTGGTGTGGTGTTTTGTGGTGTTGTGTTTGTGCGGTGTTTTCTTGTTTATTATCATCATAGTACAGCGTTAAACAGTAGGGTAAGCCCCACTGACGACTGTTTTTTTTCTCTCACGATTTTGGACGCTGAATCAGAAAGTTTGAACATACGAGATGGACTGAGAGTGGGCCTAGAGGAGTGGTAAAAGGAAAGAATGCCGTAGTAGCCAACACACGGAATACACAGTCTAACTGTATAAACGCACATCGATCAGTGATTCTGACTCGATCGAAAGTGACAACACGATCGGTGTGGTTATAGTATGTGTGTGTGTACTTTCGGGTGAAGAGAGAGAGAGAGAGAGAAATGGATGAGATGTGTGATTGGTGGGATGTGGTCGTGAGTATGTGCATGTCGATGTTCTTTTTTTTTGTTAGTATGTTTGTCTTTGTGTTTGTATGTTTGTGTGCGTGATGGAAGATACGTTTGCGAATGTTCATGATTGTTTAGTGCTATATTCGTTCGTTCGTCCGTGTTTGTTCGTTTGTTTGTCTGAATGCTTTTGTGTTTGTGTAGTTCAGTTCAGTTCAGTTCAATTCAGTTGTGTTTATTTGATTTCACTATAGTTAGGTTAAGTTTAGTTTGTGTTGGGTTAGGTAAGTTTTGTTATTATTTTGTTAGTTTTGATCATATGTGATGAGAACCGATCCATATTCGCGGTTTCCACTTACGCGTGATGGTCATTCGGTTATGCCTTCTTTGGAAGTCTGAGATGTTGCGAATGAAGTGTTTACATGGTATATTGTATTGATTGATTGTGTTGTATTGTTTTAAAAAAATTTTGCATTGTTGTTTTAATTTTCTTCAATTATTGTCAGGTATATATGGTGTTCGCGTGTTGTTGGCTATTGTCGTGTTGGAGGCGGAGTGTGCGCGCGTGCGTGCGTGCGTTTGTTGAATTTCGTGCTGGTAGCAGTTGATGGTGGACGGGAGATGTGGATGAAATGTGAATAGTAATTTCATTGGAGTAAATTGTTCCAAGGGTGAGTTTTGCAACAATTGATATATGAATTTTGCGTAGTGTGTTTGGTTGTATTCTATTGTATTGTATTGTATTGTATTTTATTGTATTGCATTGTGTTGCATTGTATAGTGTTGTATTATTTCGTGATGCTGAGTAAGGTTTGTTTTGCTGATTAGTAGTAGTATGTGTCTGTGTTGGTGCATGTGATGCGGATGGCGTTAGTGTTATTGTTTGTGCGAAATCTTGCGCATGCGATGTAATGTGTTGTGTGTTTTGTGTCAGCCTGTGATGTGTGTGTGTGTTTTCGTGTGTTTGTGTGGTGTGGTGTTTTGTGGTGTTGTGTTTGTGCGGTGTTTTCTTGTTTATTATCATCATAGTACAGCGTTAAACAGTAGGGTAAGCCCCACTGACGACTGTTTTTTTTCTCTCACGATTTTGGACGCTGAATTAGAAAGTTTGAACATACGAGATGGACTGAGAGTGGGCCTAGAGGAGTGGTAAAAGGAAAGAATGCCGTAGTAGCCAACACACGGAATACACAGTCTAACTGTATAAACGCACATCGATCAGTGATTCTGATTCGATCGAAAGTGACAACACGATCGGTGTGGTTATAGTATGTGTGTGTGTACTTTCGGGTGAAGAGAGAGAGAGAGAGAAATGGATGAGATGTGTGATTGGTGGGATGTGGTCGTGAGTATGTGCATGTCGATGTTCTTTTTTTTCTGTTAGTATGTTTGTCTTTGTGTTTGTATGTTTGTGTGCGTGATGGAAGATACGTTTGCGAATGTTCATGATTGTTTAGTGCTATATTCGTTCGTTCGTCCGTGTTTGTTCGTTTGTTTGTCTGAATGCTTTTGTGTTTGTGTAGTTCAGTTCAGTTCAGTTCAATTCAGTTGTGTTTTTTTGATTTCACTATAGTTAGGTTAAGTTTAGTTTGTGTTGGGTTAGGTAAGTTTTGTTATTATTTTGTTAGTTTTGATCATATGTGATGAGAACCGATCCATATTCGCGGTTTCCACTGACGCGTGATGGTCATTCGGTTATGCCTTCTTTGGAAGTCTGAGATGTTGCGAATGAAGTGTTTACATGGTATATTGTATTGATTGATTGTGTTGTATTGTTTTAAAAAAATTTTGCATTGTTGTTTTAATTTTCTTCAATTATTGTCAGGTATATATGGTGTTCGCGTGTTGTTGGCTATTGTCGTGTTGGAGGCGGAGTGTGCGCGCGTGCGTGCGTGCGTTTGTTGAATTTCGTGCTGGTAGCAGTTGATGGTGGACGGGAGATGTGGATGAAATGTGAATAGTAATTTCATTGGAGTAAATTGTTCCGAGGGTGAGTTTTGCAACAATTGATATATGAATTTTGCGTAGTGTGTTTGGTTGTATTCTATTGTATTGTATTGTATTGTATTTTATTGTATTAAATTGTGTTGCATTGTATAGTGTTGTATTATTTCGTGATGCTGAGTAAGGTTTGTTTTGCTGATTAGTAGTAGTATGTGTCTGTGTTGGTGCATGTGATGCGGATGGCGTTAGTGTTATTGTTTGTGCGAAATCTTGCGCATGCGATGTAATGTGTTGTGTGTTTTGTGTCAGCCTGTGATGTGTGTGTGTGTTTTCGTGTGTTTGTGTGGTGTGGTGTTTTGTGGTGTTGTGTTTGTGCGGTGTTTTCTTGTTTATTATCATCATAGTACAGCGTTAAACAGTAGGGTAAGCCCCACTGACGACTGTTTTTTCTCTCTCACGATTTTGGACGCTGAATTAGAAAGTTTGAACATACGAGATGGACTGAGAGTGGGCCTAGAGGAGTGGTAAAAGGAAAGAATGCCATAGTAGCCAACACACGGAATACACAGTCTAACTGTATAAACGCACATCGATCAGTGATTCTGATTCGATCGAAAGTGACAACACGATCGGTGTGGTTATAGTATGTGTGTGTGTACTTTCGGGTGAAGAGAGAGAGAGAGAGAAATGGATGAGATGTGTGATTGGTGGGATGTGGTCGTGAGTATGTGCATGTCGATGTTCTTTTTTTTTTGTTAGTATGTTTGTCTTTGTGTTTGTATGTTTGTGTGCGTGATGGAAGATACGTTTGCGAATGTTCATGATTGTTTAGTGCTATATTCGTTCGTTCGTCCGTGTTTGTTTGTCTGAATGCTTTTGTGTTTGTGTAGTTCAGTTCAGTTCAGTTCAGTTCACTTCATTTGTGTTTATTTGATTTCACTATAGTTAGGTTAAGTTTAGTTTGTGTTGGGTTAGGTAAGTTTTGTTATTATTTTGTTAGTTTTGATCATATGTGATGAGAACCGATCCATATTCGCGGTTTCCACTGACGCGTGATGGTCATTCGGTTATGCCTTCTTTGGAAGTCTGAGATGTTGCGAATGAAGTGTTTACATGGTATATTGTATTGATTGATTGTGTTGTATTGTTTTAAAAAAATTTTGCATTGTTGTTTTAATTTTCTTCAATTATTGTCAGGTATATATGGTGTTCGCGTGTTGTTGGCTATTGTCGTGTTGGAGGCGGAGTGTGCGCGCGTGCGTGCGTGCGTTTGTTGAATTTCGTGCTGGTAGCAGTTGATGGTGGACGGGAGATGTGGATGAAATGTGAATAGTAATTTCATTGGAGTAAATTGTTCCGAGGGTGAGTTTTGCAACAATTGATATATGAATTTTGCGTAGTGTGTTTGGTTGTATTCTATTGTATTGTATTGTATTGTATTTTATTGTATTGCATTGTGTTGCATTGTATAGTGTTGTATTATTTCGTGATGCTGAGTAAGGTTTGTTTTGCTGATTAGTAGTAGTATGTGTCTGTGTTGGTGCATGTGATGCGGATGGCGTTAGTGTTATTGTTTGTGCGAAATCTTGCGCATGCGATGTAATGTGTTGTGTGTTTTGTGTCAGCCTGTGATGTGTGTGTGTGTGTTTTCGTGTGTTTGTGTGGTGTGATGTTTTGTGGTGTTGTGTTTGTGCGGTGTTTTCTTGTTTATTATCATCATAGTACAGCGTTAAACAGTAGGGTAAGCCCCACTGACGACTGTTTTTTTTCTCTCACGATTTTGGACGCTGAATTAGAAAGTTTGAACATACGAGATGGACTGAGAGTGGGCCTAGAGGAGTGGTAAAAGGAAAGAATGCCATAGTAGCCAACACACGGAATACACAGTCTAACTGTATAAACGCACATCGATCAGTGATTCTGATTCGATCGAAAGTGACAACACGATCGGTGTGGTTATAGTATGTGTGTGTGTACTTTCGGGTGAAGAGAGAGAGAGAGAGAGAGAAATGGATGAGATGTGTGATTGGTGGGATGTGGTCGTGAGTATGTGCATGTCGATGTTCTTTTTTTTTGTTAGTATGTTTGTCTTTGTGTTTGTATGTTTGTGTGCGTGATGGAAGATACATTTGCGAATGTTCATGATTGTTTAGTGCTATATTCGTTCGTTCGTCCGTGTTTGTTCGTTTGTTTGTCTGAATGCTTTTGTGTTTGTGTAGTTCAGTTCAGTTCAGTTCAATTCAGTTGTGTTTTTTTGATTTCACTATAGTTAGGTTAAGTTTAGTTTGTGTTGGGTTAGGTAAGTTTTGTTATTATTTTGTTAGTTTTGATCATATGTGATGAGAACCGATCCATATTCGCGGTTTCCACTGACGCGTGATGGTCATTCGGTTATGCCTTCTTTGGAAGTCTGAGATGTTGCGAATGAAGTGTTTACATGGTATATTGTATTGATTGATTGTGTTGTATTGTTTTAAAAAAATTTTGCATTGTTGTTTTAATTTTCTTCAATTATTGTCAGGTATATATGGTGTTCGCGTGTTGTTGGCTATTGTCGTGTTGGAGGCGGAGTGTGCGCGCGTGCGTGCGTGCGTTTGTTGAATTTCGTGCTGGTAGCAGTTGATGGTGGACGGGAGATGTGGATGAAATGTGAATAGTAATTTCATTGGAGTAAATTGTTCCGAGGGTGAGTTTTGCAACAATTGATATATGAATTTTGCGTAGTGTGTTTGGTTGTATTCTATTGTATTGTATTGTATTGTATTTTATTGTATTGCATTGTGTTGCATTGTATAGTGTTGTATTATTTCGTGATGCTGAGTAAGGTTTGTTTTGCTGATTAGTAGTAGTATGTGTCTGTGTTGGTGCATGTGATGCGGATGGCGTTAGTGTTATTGTTTGTGCGAAATCTTGCGCATGCGATGTAATGTGGTGTGTGTTTTGTGTCAGCCTGTGATGTGTGTGTGTGTTTTCGTGTGTTTGTGTGGTGTGATGTTTTGTGGTGTTGTGTTTGTGCGGTGTTTTCTTGTTTATTATCATCATAGTACAGCGTTAAACAGTAGGGTAAGCCCCACTGTTGACTGTTTTTTTTCTCTCACGATTTTGGACGCTGAATTAGAAAGTTTGAACATACGAGATGGACTGAGAGTGGGCCTAGAGGAGTGGTAAAAGGAAAGAATGCCGTAGTAGCCAACACACGGAATACACAGTCTAACTGTATAAACGCACATCGATCAGTGATTCTGATTCGATCGAAAGTGACAACACGATCGGTGTGGTTATAGTATGTGTGTGTGTACTTTCGGGTGAAGAGAGAGAGAGAGAGAAATGGATGAGATGTGTGATTGGTGGGATGTGGTCGTGAGTATGTGCATGTCGATGTTCTTTTTTTTTGTTAGTATGTTTGTCTTTGTGTTTGTATGTTTGTGTGCGTGATGGAAGATACGTTTGCGAATGTTCATGATTGTTTAGTGCTATATTCGTTCGTCCGTCCGTGTTTGTTCGTTTGTTTGTCTGAATGCTTTTGTGTTTGTGTAGTTCAGTTCAGTTCAGTTCAGTTCACTTCATTTGTGTTTATTTGATTTCACTATAGTTAGGTTAAGTTTAGTTTGTGTTGGGTTAGGTAAGTTTTGTTATTATTTTGTTAGTTTTGATCATATGTGATGAGAACCGATCCATATTCGCGGTTTCCACTGACGCGTGATGGTCATTCGGTTATGCCTTCTTTGGAAGTCTGAGATGTTGCGAATGAAGTGTTTACATGGTATATTGTATTGATTGATTGTGTTGTATTGTTTTAAAAAAATTTTGCATTGTTGTTTTAATTTTCTTCAATTATTGTCAGGTATATATGGTGTTCGCGTGTTGTTGGCTATTGTCGTGTTGGAGGCTGAGTGTGCGCGCGTGCGTGCGTGCGTTTGTTGAATTTCGTGCTGGTAGCAGTTGATGGTGGACGGGAGATGTGGATGAAATGTGAATAGTAATTTCATTGGAGTAAATTGTTCCGAGGGTGAGTTTTGCAACAATTGATATATGAATTTTGCGTAGTGTGTTTGGTTGTATTCTATTGTATTGTATTGTATTGTATTTTATTGTATTGCATTGTGTTGCATTGTATAGTGTTGTATTATTTCGTGATGCTGAGTAAGGTTTGTTTTGCTGATTAGTAGTAGTATGTGTCTGTGTTGGTGCATGTGATGCGGATGGCGTTAGTGTTATTGTTTGTGCGAAATCTTGCGCATGCGATGTAATGTGTTGTGTGTTTTGTGTCAGCCTGTGATGTGTGTGTGTGTTTTCGTGTGTTTGTGTGGTGTGATGTTTTGTGGTGTTGTGTTTGTGCGGTGTTTTCTTGTTTATTATCATCATAGTACAGCGTTAAACAGTAGGGTAAGCCCCACTGACGACTGTTTTTTTTCTCTCACGATTTTGGACGCTGAATTAGAAAGTTTGAACATACGAGATGGACTGAGAGTGGGCCTAGAGGAGTGGTAAAAGGAAAGAATGCCATAGTAGCCAACACACGGAATACACAGTCTAACTGTATAAACGCACATCGATCAGTGATTCTGATTCGATCGAAAGTGACAACACGATCGGTGTGGTTATAGTATGTGTGTGTGTACTTTCGGGTGAAGAGAGAGAGAGAGAGAGAAATGGATGAGATGTGTGATTGGTGGGATGTGGTCGTGAGTATGTGCATGTCGATGTTTTTTTTTTTGTTAGTATGTTTGTCTTTGTGTTTGTATGTTTGTGTGCGTGATGGAAGATACGTTTGCGAATGTTCATGATTGTTTAGTGCTATATTCGTTCGTTCGTCCGTGTTTGTTCGTTTGTTTGTCTGAATGCTTTTGTGTTTGTGTAGTTCAGTTCAGTTCAGTTCAGTTCACTTCATTTGTGTTTATTTGATTTCACTATAGTTAGGTTAAGTTTAGTTTGTGTTGGGTTAGGTAAGTTTTGTTATTATTTTGTTAGTTTTGATCATATGTGATGAGAACCGATCCATATTCGCGGTTTCCACTGACGCGTGATGGTCATTCGGTTATGCCTTCTTTGGAAGTCTGAGATGTTGCGAATGAAGTGTTTACATGGTATATTGTATTGATTGATTGTGTTGTATTGTTTAAAAAAAATTTTGCATTGTTGTTTTAATTTTCTTCAATTATTGTCAGGTATATATGGTGTTCGCGTGTTGTTGGCTATTGTCGTGTTGGAGGCGGAGTGTGCGCGCGTGCGTGCGTGCGTTTGTTGAATTTCGTGCTGGTAGCAGTTGATGGTGGACGGGAGATGTGGATGAAATGTGAATAGTAATTTCATTGGAGTAAATTGTTCCGAGGGTGAGTTTTGCAACAATTGATATATGAATTTTGCGTAGTGTGTTTGGTTGTATTTTATTGTATTGTATTGTATTGTATTAAATTGTGTTGCATTGTATAGTGTTGTATTATTTCGTGATGCTGAGTAAGGTTTGTTTTGCTGATTAGTAGTAGTATGTGTCTGTGTTGGTGCATGTGATGCGGATGGCGTTAGTGTTATTGTTTGTGCGAAATCTTGCGCATGCGATGTAATGTGTTGTGTGTTTTGTGTCAGCCTGTGATGTGTGTGTGTGTTTTCGTGTGTTTGTGTGGTGTGATGTTTTGTGGTGTTGTGTTTGTGCGGTGTTTTCTTGTTTATTATCATCATAGTACAGCGTTAAACAGTAGGGTAAGCCCCACTGACGACTGTTTTTTTTCTCTCACGATTTTGGACGCTGAATTAGAAAGTTTGAACATACGAGATGGACTGAGAGTGGGCCTAGAGGAGTGGTAAAAGGAAAGAATGCCATAGTAGCCAACACACGGAATACACAGTCTAACTGTATAAACGCACATCGATCAGTGATTCTGATTCGATCGAAAGTGACAACACGATCGGTGTGGTTATAGTATGTGTGTGTGTACTTTCGGGTGAAGAGAGAGAGAGAGAGAGAGAAATGGATGAGATGTGTGATTGGTGGGATGTGGTCGTGAGTATGTGCATGTCGATGTTCTTTTTTTTTGTTAGTATGTTTGTCTTTGTGTTTGTATGTTTGTGTGCGTGATGGAAGATACGTTTGCGAATGTTCATGATTGTTTAGTGCTATATTCGTTCGTTCGTCCGTGTTTGTTCGTTTGTTTGTCTGAATGCTTTTGTGTTTGTGTAGTTCAGTTCAGTTCAGTTCAATTCAGTTGTGTTTTTTTGATTTCACTATAGTTAGGTTAAGTTTAGTTTGTGTTGGGTTAGGTAAGTTTTGTTATTATTTTGTTAGTTTTGATCATATGTGATGAGAACCGATCCATATTCGCGGTTTCCACTGACGCGTGATGGTCATTCGGTTATGCCTTCTTTGGAAGTCTGAGATGTTGCGAATGAAGTGTTTACATGGTATATTGTATTGATTGATTGTGTTGTATTGTTTTAAAAAAATTTTGCATTGTTGTTTTAATTTTCTTCAATTATTGTCAGGTATATATGGTGTTCGCGTGTTGTTGGCTATTGTCGTGTTGGAGGCGGAGTGTGCGCGCGTGCGTGCGTGCGTTTGTTGAATTTCGTGCTGGTAGCAGTTGATGGTGGACGGGAGATGTGGATGAAATGTGAATAGTAATTTCATTGGAGTAAATTGTTCCGAGGGTGAGTTTTGCAACAATTGATATATGAATTTTGCGTAGTGTGTTTGGTTGTATTCTATTGTATTGTATTGTATTGTATTTTATTGTATTGCATTGTGTTGCATTGTATAGTGTTGTATTATTTCGTGATGCTGAGTAAGGTTTGTTTTGCTGATTAGTAGTAGTATGTGTCTGTGTTGGTGCATGTGATGCGGATGGCGTTAGTGTTATTGTTTGTGCGAAATCTTGCGCATGCGATGTAATGTGTTGTGTGTTTTGTGTCAGCCTGTGATGTGTGTGTGTGTTTTCGTGTGTTTGTGTGGTGTGATGTTTTGTGGTGTTGTGTTTGTGCGGTGTTTTCTTGTTTATTATCATCATAGTACAGCGTTAAACAGTAGGGTAAGCCCCACTGTTGACTGTTTTTTTTCTCTCACGATTTTGGACGCTGAATTAGAAAGTTTGAACATACGAGATGGACTGAGAGTGGGCCTAGAGGAGTGGTAAAAGGAAAGAATGCCATAGTAGCCAACACACGGAATACACAGTCTAACTGTATAAACGCACATCGATCAGTGATTCTGATTCGATCGAAAGTGACAACACGATCGGTGTGGTTATAGTATGTGTGTGTGTACTTTCGGGTGAAGAGAGAGAGAGAGAGAGAAATGGATGAGATGTGTGATTGGTGGGATGTGGTCGTGAGTATGTGCATGTCGATGTTCTTTTTTTTTGTTAGTATGTTTGTCTTTGTGTTTGTATGTTTGTGTGCGTGATGGAAGATACATTTGCGAATGTTCATGATTGTTTAGTGCTATATTCGTTCGTTCGTCCGTGTTTGTTCGTTTGTTTGTCTGAATGCTTTTGTGTTTGTGTAGTTCAGTTCAGTTCAGTTCAATTCAGTTGTGTTTTTTTGATTTCACTATAGTTAGGTTAAGTTTTGTTTGTGTTGGGTTAGGTAAGTTTTGTTATTATTTTGTTAGTTTTGATCATATGTGATGAGAACCGATCCATATTCGCGGTTTCCACTGACGCGTGATGGTCATTCGGTTATGCCTTCTTTGGAAGTCTGAGATGTTGCGAATGAAGTGTTTACATGGTATATTGTATTGATTGATTGTGTTGTATTGTTTAAAAAAAAATTTGCATTGTTGTTTTAATTTTCTTCAATTATTGTCAGGTATATATGGTGTTCGCGTGTTGTTGGCTATTGTCGTGTTGGAGGCGGAGTGTGCGCGCGTGCGTGCGTGCGTTTGTTGAATTTCGTGCTGGTAGCAGTTGATGGTGGACGGGAGATGTGGATGAAATGTGAATAGTAATTTCATTGGAGTAAATTGTTCCGAGGGTGAGTTTTGCAACAATTGATATATGAATTTTGCGTAGTGTGTTTGGTTGTATTCTATTGTATTGTATTGTATTGTATTTTATTGTATTGCATTGTGTTGCATTGTATAGTGTTGTATTATTTCGTGATGCTGAGTAAGGTTTGTTTTGCTGATTAGTAGTAGTATGTGTCTGTGTTGGTGCATGTGATGCGGATGGCGTTAGTGTTATTGTTTGTGCGAAATCTTGCGCATGCGATGTAATGTGTTGTGTGTTTTGTGTCAGCCTGTGATGTGTGTGTGTGTTTTCGTGTGTTTGTGTGGTGTGATGTTTTGTGGTGTTGTGTTTGTGCGGTGTTTTCTTGTTTATTATCATCATAGTACAGCGTTAAACAGTAGGGTAAGCCCCACTGTTGACTGTTTTTTTTCTCTCACGATTTTGGACGCTGAATTAGAAAGTTTGAACATACGAGATGGACTGAGAGTGGGCCTAGAGGAGTGGTAAAAGGAAAGAATGCCGTAGTAGCCAACACACGGAATACACAGTCTAACTGTATAAACGCACATCGATCAGTGATTCTGATTCGATCGAAAGTGACAACACGATCGGTGTGGTTATAGTATGTGTGTGTGTACTTTCGGGTGAAGAGAGAGAGAGAGAGAGAGAAATGGATGAGATGTGTGATTGGTGGGATGTGGTCGTGAGTATGTGCATGTCGATGTTCTTTTTTTTTGTTAGTATGTTTGTCTTTGTGTTTGTATGTTTGTGTGCGTGATGGAAGATACATTTGCGAATGTTCATGATTGTTTAGTGCTATATTCGTTCGTTCGTCCGTGTTTGTTCGTTTGTTTGTCTGAATGCTTTTGTGTTTGTGTAGTTCAGTTCAGTTCAGTTCAATTCAGTTGTGTTTTTTTGATTTCACTATAGTTAGGTTAAGTTTAGTTTGTGTTGGGTTAGGTAAGTTTTGTTATTATTTTGTTAGTTTTGATCATATGTGATGAGAACCGATCCATATTCGCGGTTTCCACTGACGCGTGATGGTCATTCGGTTATGCCTTCTTTGGAAGTCTGAGATGTTGCGAATGAAGTGTTTACATGGTATATTGTATTGTTTAAAAAAAAATTTGCATTGTTGTTTTAATTTTCTTCAATTATTGTCAGGTATATATGGTGTTCGCGTGTTGTTGGCTATTGTCGTGTTGGAGGCTGAGTGTGCGCGCGTGCGTGCGTGCGTTTGTTGAATTTCGTGCTGGTAGCAGTTGATGGTGGACGGGAGATGTGGATGAAATGTGAATAGTAATTTCATTGGAGTAAATTGTTCCGAGGGTGAGTTTTGCAACAATTGATATATGAATTTTGCGTAGTGTGTTTGGTTGTATTCTATTGTATTGTATTGTATTGTATTTTATTGTATTGCATTGTGTTGCATTGTATAGTGTTGTATTATTTCGTGATGCTGAGTAAGGTTTGTTTTGCTGATTAGTAGTAGTATGTGTCTGTGTTGGTGCATGTGATGCGGATGGCGTTAGTGTTATTGTTTGTGCGAAATCTTGCGCATGCGATGTAATGTGTTGTGTGTTTTGTGTCAGCCTGTGATGTGTGTGTGTGTTTTCGTGTGTTTGTGTGGTGTGATGTTTTGTGGTGTTGTGTTTGTGCGGTGTTTTCTTGTTTATTATCATCATAGTACAGCGTTAAACAGTAGGGTAAGCCCCACTGACGACTGTTTTTTTTCTCTCACGATTTTGGACGCTGAATTAGAAAGTTTGAACATACGAGATGGACTGAGAGTGGGCCTAGAGGAGTGGTAAAAGGAAAGAATGCCGTAGTAGCCAACACACGGAATACACAGTCTAACTGTATAAACGCACATCGATCAGTGATTCTGATTCGATTGAAAGTGACAACACGATCGGTGTGGTTATAGTATGTGTGTGTGTACTTTCGGGTGAAGAGAGAGAGAGAGAGAGAAATGGATGAGATGTGTGATTGGTGGGATGTGGTCGTGAGTATGTGCATGTCGATGTTCTTTTTTTTGTTAGTATGTTTGTCTTTGTGTTTGTATGTTTGTGTGCGTGATGGAAGATACGTTTGCGAATGTTCATGATTGTTTAGTGCTATATTCGTTCGTTCGTCCGTGTTTGTTCGTTTGTTTGTCTGAATGCTTTTGTGTTTGTGTAGTTCAGTTCAGTTCAGTTCAGTTCACTTCATTTGTGTTTATTTGATTTCACTATAGTTAGGTTAAGTTTAGTTTTTGTTGGGTTAGGTAAGTTTTGTTATTATTTTGTTAGTTTTGATCATATGTGATGAGAACCGATCCATATTCGCGGTTTCCACTGACGCGTGATGGTCATTCGGTTATGCCTTCTTTGGAAGTCTGAGATGTTGCGAATGAAGTGTTTACATGGTATATTGTATTGATTGATTGTGTTGTATTGTTTTAAAAAAATTTTGCATTGTTGTTTTAATTTTCTTCAATTATTGTCAGGTATATATGGTGTTCGCGTGTTGTTGGCTATTGTCGTGTTGGAGGCGGAGTGTGCGCGCGTGCGTGCGTGCGTTTGTTGAATTTCGTGCTGGTAGCAGTTGATGGTGGACGGGAGATGTGGATGAAATGTGAATAGTAATTTCATTGGAGTAAATTGTTCCGAGGGTGAGTTTTGCAACAATTGATATATGAATTTTGCGTAGTGTGTTTGGTTGTATTCTATTGTATTGTATTGTATTTTATTGTATTGCATTGTGTTGCATTGTATAGTGTTGTATTATTTCGTGATGCTGAGTAAGGTTTGTTTTGCTGATTAGTAGTAGTATGTGTCTGTGTTGGTGCATGTGATGCGGATGGCGTTAGTGTTATTGTTTGTGCGAAATCTTGCGCATGCGATGTAATGTGTTGTGTGTTTTGTGTCAGCCTGTGATGTGTGTGTGTGTTTTCGTGTGTTTGTGTGGTGTGATGTTTTGTGGTGTTGTGTTTGTGCGGTGTTTTCTTGTTTATTATCATCATAGTACAGCGTTAAACAGTAGGGTAAGCCCCACTGACGACTGTTTTTTTTTTCTCTCACGATTTTGGACGCTGAATTAGAAAGTTTGAACATACGAGATGGACTGAGAGTGGGCCTAGAGGAGTGGTAAAAGGAAAGAATGCCATAGTAGCCAACACACGGAATACACAGTCTAACTGTATAAACGCACATCGATCAGTGATTCTGATTCGATCGAAAGTGACAACACGATCGGTGTGGTTATAGTATGTGTGTGTGTACTTTCGGGTGAAGAGAGAGAGAGAGAGAGAGAAATGGATGAGATGTGTGATTGGTGGGATGTGGTCGTGAGTATGTGCATGTCGATGTTCTTTTTTTTGTTAGTATGTTTGTCTTTGTGTTTGTATGTTTGTGTGCGTGATGGAAGATACATTTGCGAATGTTCATGATTGTTTAGTGCTATATTCGTTCGTTCGTCCGTGTTTGTTCGTTTGTTTGTCTGAATGCTTTTGTGTTTGTGTAGTTCAGTTCAGTTCAGTTCAATTCAGTTGTGTTTTTTTGATTTCACTATAGTTAGGTTAAGTTTAGTTTGTGTTGGGTTAGGTAAGTTTTGTTATTATTTTGTTAGTTTTGATCATATGTGATGAGAACCGATCCATATTCGCGGTTTCCACTGACGCGTGATGGTCATTCGGTTATGCCTTCTTTGGAAGTCTGAGATGTTGCGAATGAAGTGTTTACATGGTATATTGTATTGTTTAAAAAAAAATTTGCATTGTTGTTTTAATTTTCTTCAATTATTGTCAGGTATATATGGTGTTCGCGTGTTGTTGGCTATTGTCGTGTTGGAGGCTGAGTGTGCGCGCGTGCGTGCGTGCGTTTGTTGAATTTCGTGCTGGTAGCAGTTGATGGTGGACGGGAGATGTGGATGAAATGTGAATAGTAATTTCATTGGAGTAAATTGTTCCGAGGGTGAGTTTTGCAACAATTGATATATGAATTTTGCGTAGTGTGTTTGGTTGTATTCTATTGTATTGTATTGTATTGTATTTTATTGTATTGCATTGTGTTGCATTGTATAGTGTTGTATTATTTCGTGATGCTGAGTAAGGTTTGTTTTGCTGATTAGTAGTAGTATGTGTCTGTGTTGGTGCATGTGATGCGGATGGCGTTAGTGTTATTGTTTGTGCGAAATCTTGCGCATGCGATGTAATGTGTTGTGTGTTTTGTGTCAGCCTGTGATGTGTGTGTGTGTTTTCGTGTGTTTGTGTGGTGTGATGTTTTGTGGTGTTGTGTTTGTGCGGTGTTTTCTTGTTTATTATCATCATAGTACAGCGTTAAACAGTAGGGTAAGCCCCACTGACGACTGTTTTTTTTCTCTCACGATTTTGGACGCTGAATTAGAAAGTTTGAACATACGAGATGGACTGAGAGTGGGCCTAGAGGAGTGGTAAAAGGAAAGAATGCCGTAGTAGCCAACACACGGAATACACAGTCTAACTGTATAAACGCACATCGATCAGTGATTCTGATTCGATTGAAAGTGACAACACGATCGGTGTGGTTATAGTATGTGTGTGTGTACTTTCGGGTGAAGAGAGAGAGAGAGAGAGAAATGGATGAGATGTGTGATTGGTGGGATGTGGTCGTGAGTATGTGCATGTCGATGTTCTTTTTTTTGTTAGTATGTTTGTCTTTGTGTTTGTATGTTTGTGTGCGTGATGGAAGATACGTTTGCGAATGTTCATGATTGTTTAGTGCTATATTCGTTCGTTCGTCCGTGTTTGTTCGTTTGTTTGTCTGAATGCTTTTGTGTTTGTGTAGTTCAGTTCAGTTCAGTTCAGTTCACTTCATTTGTGTTTATTTGATTTCACTATAGTTAGGTTAAGTTTAGTTTTTGTTGGGTTAGGTAAGTTTTGTTATTATTTTGTTAGTTTTGATCATATGTGATGAGAACCGATCCATATTCGCGGTTTCCACTGACGCGTGATGGTCATTCGGTTATGCCTTCTTTGGAAGTCTGAGATGTTGCGAATGAAGTGTTTACATGGTATATTGTATTGATTGATTGTGTTGTATTGTTTTAAAAAAATTTTGCATTGTTGTTTTAATTTTCTTCAATTATTGTCAGGTATATATGGTGTTCGCGTGTTGTTGGCTATTGTCGTGTTGGAGGCGGAGTGTGCGCGCGTGCGTGCGTGCGTTTGTTGAATTTCGTGCTGGTAGCAGTTGATGGTGGACGGGAGATGTGGATGAAATGTGAATAGTAATTTCATTGGAGTAAATTGTTCCGAGGGTGAGTTTTGCAACAATTGATATATGAATTTTGCGTAGTGTGTTTGGTTGTATTCTATTGTATTGTATTGTATTTTATTGTATTGCATTGTGTTGCATTGTATAGTGTTGTATTATTTCGTGATGCTGAGTAAGGTTTGTTTTGCTGATTAGTAGTAGTATGTGTCTGTGTTGGTGCATGTGATGCGGATGGCGTTAGTGTTATTGTTTGTGCGAAATCTTGCGCATGCGATGTAATGTGTTGTGTGTTTTGTGTCAGCCTGTGATGTGTGTGTGTGTTTTCGTGTGTTTGTGTGGTGTGATGTTTTGTGGTGTTGTGTTTGTGCGGTGTTTTCTTGTTTATTATCATCATAGTACAGCGTTAAACAGTAGGGTAAGCCCCACTGACGACTGTTTTTTTTTTCTCTCACGATTTTGGACGCTGAATTAGAAAGTTTGAACATACGAGATGGACTGAGAGTGGGCCTAGAGGAGTGGTAAAAGGAAAGAATGCCATAGTAGCCAACACACGGAATACACAGTCTAACTGTATAAACGCACATCGATCAGTGATTCTGATTCGATCGAAAGTGACAACACGATCGGTGTGGTTATAGTATGTGTGTGTGTACTTTCGGGTGAAGAGAGAGAGAGAGAGAGAAATGGATGAGATGTGTGATTGGTGGGATGTGGTCGTGAGTATGTGCATGTCGATGTTTTTTTTTTGTTAGTATGTTTGTCTTTGTGTTTGTATGTTTGTGTGCGTGATGGAAGATACGTTTGCGAATGTTCATGATTGTTTAGTGCTATATTCGTTCGTTCGTCCGTGTTTGTTCGTTTGTTTGTCTGAATGCTTTTGTGTTTGTGTAGTTCAGTTCAGTTCAGTTCAGTTCACTTCATTTGTGTTTATTTGATTTCACTATAGTTAGGTTAAGTTTAGTTTGTGTTGGGTTAGGTAAGTTTTGTTATTATTTTGTTAGTTTTGATCATATGTGATGAGAACCGATCCATATTCGCGGTTTCCACTGACGCGTGATGGTCATTCGGTTATGCCTTCTTTGGAAGTCTGAGATGTTGCGAATGAAGTGTTTACATGGTATATTGTATTGATTGATTGTGTTGTATTGTTTAAAAAAAAATTTGCATTGTTGTTTTAATTTTCTTCAATTATTGTCAGGTATATATGGTGTTCGCGTGTTGTTGGCTATTGTCGTGTTGGAGGCTGAGTGTGCGCGCGTGCGTGCGTGCGTTTGTTGAATTTCGTGCTGGTAGCAGTTGATGGTGGACGGGAGATGTGGATGAAATGTGAATAGTAATTTCATTGGAGTAAATTGTTCCGAGGGTGAGTTTTGCAACAATTGATATATGAATTTTGCGTAGTGTGTTTGGTTGTATTTTATTGTATTGTATTGTATTGTATTAAATTGTGTTGCATTGTATAGTGTTGTATTATTTCGTGATGCTGAGTAAGGTTTGTTTTGCTGATTAGTAGTAGTATGTGTCTGTGTTGGTGCATGTGATGCGGATGGCGTTAGTGTTATTGTTTGTGCGAAATCTTGCGCATGCGATGTAATGTGTTGTGTGTTTTGTGTCAGCCGGTGATGTGTGTGTTTTTGTGTGTTTGTGTGGTGTGATGTTTTGTGGTGTTGTGTTTGTGCGGTGTTTTCTTGTTTATTATCATCATAGTACAGCGTTAAACAGTAGGGTAAGCCCCACTGACGACTGTTTTTTTTCTCTCACGATTTTGGACGCTGAATTAGAAAGTTTGAACATACGAGATAGACTGAGAGTGGGCCTAGAGGAGTGGTAAAAGGAAAGAATGCCGTAGTAGCCAACACACGGAATACACAGTCTAACTGTATAAACGCACATCGATCAGTGATTCTGATTCGATTGAAAGTGACAACACGATCGGTGTGGTTATAGTATGTGTGTGTGTACTTTCGGGTGAAGAGAGAGAGAGAGAGAGAAATGGATGAGATGTGTGATTGGTGGGATGTGGTCGTGAGTATGTGCATGTCGATGTTCTTTTTTTTGTTAGTATGTTTGTCTTTGTGTTTGTATGTTTGTGTGCGTGATGGAAGATACGTTTGCGAATGTTCATGATTGTTTAGTGCTATATTCGTTCGTTCGTCCGTGTTTGTTCGTTTGTTTGTCTGAATGCTTTTGTGTTTGTGTAGTTCAGTTCAGTTCAGTTCAGTTCACTTCATTTGTGTTTATTTGATTTCACTATAGTTAGGTTAAGTTTAGTTTGTGTTGGGTTAGGTAAGTTTTGTTATTATTTTGTTAGTTTTGATCATATGTGATGAGAACCGATCCATATTCGCGGTTTCCACTGACGCGTGATGGTCATTCGGTTATGCCTTCTTTGGAAGTCTGAGATGTTGCGAATGAAGTGTTTACATGGTATATTGTATTGATTGATTGTGTTGTATTGTTTTAAAAAAATTTGCATTGTTGTTTTAATTTTCTTCAATTATTGTCAGGTATATATGGTGTTCGCGTGTTGTTGGCTATTGTCGTGTTGGAGGCGGAGTGTGCGCGCGTGCGTGCGTGCGTTTGTTGAATTTCGTGCTGGTAGCAGTTGATGGTGGACGGGAGATGTGGATGAAATGTGAATAGTAATTTCATTGGAGTAAATTGTTCCGAGGGTGAGTTTTGCAACAATTGATATATGAATTTTGCGTAGTGTGTTTGGTTGTATTTTATTGTATTGTATTGTATTGTATTAAATTGTGTTGCATTGTATAGTGTTGTATTATTTCGTGATGCTGAGTAAGGTTTGTTTTGCTGATTAGTAGTAGTATGTGTCTGTGTTGGTGCATGTGATGCGGATGGCGTTAGTGTTATTGTTTGTGCGAAATCTTGCGCATGCGATGTAATGTGTTGTGTGTTTTGTGTCAGCCGGTGATGTGTGTGTTTTTGTGTGTTTGTGTGGTGTGATGTTTTGTGGTGTTGTGTTTGTGCGGTGTTTTCTTGTTTATTATCATCATAGTACAGCGTTAAACAGTAGGGTAAGCCCCACTGACGACTGTTTTTTTTCTCTCACGATTTTGGACGCTGAATTAGAAAGTTTGAACATACGAGATAGACTGAGAGTGGGCCTAGAGGAGTGGTAAAAGGAAAGAATGCCGTAGTAGCCAACACACGGAATACACAGTCTAACTGTATAAACGCACATCGATCAGTGATTCTGATTCGATTGAAAGTGACAACACGATCGGTGTGGTTATAGTATGTGTGTGTGTACTTTCGGGTGAAGAGAGAGAGAGAGAGAGAGAGAGAAATGGATGAGATGTGTGATTGGTGGGATGTGGTCGTGAGTATGTGCATGTCGATGTTCTTTTTTTTTGTTAGTATGTTTGTCTTTGTGTGCGTGATGGAAGATACATTTGCGAATGTTCATGATTGTTTAGTGCTATATTCGTTCGTTCGTCCGTGTTTGTTCGTTTGTTTGTCTGAATGCTTTTGTGTTTGTGTAGTTCAGTTCAGTTCAGTTCACTTCATTTGTGTTTATTTGATTTCACTATAGTTAGGTTAAGTTTAGTTTGTGTTGGGTTAGGTAAGTTTTGTTATTATTTTGTTAGTTTTGATCATATGTGATGAGAACCGATCCATATTCGCGGTTTCCACTGACGCGTAATGGTCATTCGGTTATGCCTTCTTTGGAAGTCTGAGATGTTGCGAATGAAGTGTTTACATGGTATATTGTATTGATTGATTGTGTTGTATTGTTTTAAAAAAATTTTGCATTGTTGTTTTAATTTTCTTCAATTATTGTCAGGTATATATGGTGTTCGCGTGTTGTTGGCTATTGTCGTGTTGGAGGCGGAGTGTGCGCGCGTGCGTGCGTGCGTTTGTTGAATTTCGTGCTGGTAGCAGTTGATGGTGGACGGGAGATGTGGATGAAATGTGAATAGTAATTTCATTGGAGTAAATTGTTCCGAGGGTGAGTTTTGCAACAATTGATATATGAATTTTGCGTAGTGTGTTTGGTTGTATTTTATTGTATTGTATTGTATTGTATTGCATTGTGTTGCATTGTATAGTGTTGTATTATTTCGTGATGCTGAGTAAGGTTTGTTTTGCTGATTAGTAGTAGTATGTGTCTGTGTTGGTGCATGTGATGCGGATGGCGTTAGTGTTATTGTTTGTGCGAAATCTTGCGCATGCGATGTAATGTGTTGTGTGTTTTGTGTCAGCCTGTGATGTGTGTGTGTGTTTTCGTGTGTTTGTGTGGTGTGATGTTTTGTGGTGTTGTGTTTGTGCGGTGTTTTCTTGTTTATTATCATCATAGTACAGCGTTAAACAGTAGGGTAAGCCCCACTGACGACTGTTTTTTTTTTCTCTCACGATTTTGGACGCTGAATTAGAAAGTTTGAACATACGAGATAGACTGAGAGTGGGCCTAGAGGAGTGGTAAAAGGAAAGAATGCCGTAGTAGCCAACACACGGAATACACAGTCTAACTGTATAAACGCACATCGATCAGTGATTCTGATTCGATCGAAAGTGACAACACGATCGGTGTGGTTATAGTATGTGTGTGTGTACTTTCGGGTGAAGAGAGAGAGAGAGAGAGAGAGAAATGGATGAGATGTGTGATTGGTGGGATGTGGTCGTGAGTATGTGCATGTCGATGTTCTTTTTTTTTGTTAGTATGTTTGTCTTTGTGTTTGTATGTTTGTGTGCGTGATGGAAGATACGTTTGCGAATGTTCATGATTGTTTAGTGCTATATTCGTTCGTTCGTCCGTGTTTGTTCGTTTGTTTGTCTGAATGCTTTTGTGTTTGTGTAGTTCAGTTCGGTTCAGTTCAGTTCAGTTCACTTCATTTGTGTTTATTTGATTTCACTATAGTTAGGTTAAGTTTAGTTTGTGTTGGGTTAGGTAAGTTTTGTTATTATTTTGTTAGTTTTGATCATATGTGATGAGAACCGATCCATATTCGCGGTTTCCACTGACGCGTGATGGTCATTCGGTTATGCCTTCTTTGGAAGTCTGAGATGTTGCGAATGAAGTGTTTACATGGTATATTGTATTGATTGATTGTGTTGTATTGTTTTAAAAAAATTTTGCATTGTTGTTTTAATTTTCTTCAATTATTGTCAGGTATATATGGTGTTCGCGTGTTGTTGGCTATTGTCGTGTTGGAGGCGGAGTGTGCGCGCGTGCGTGCGTGCGTTTGTTGAATTTCGTGCTGGTAGCAGTTGATGGTGGACGGGAGATGTGGATGAAATGTGAATAGTAATTTCATTGGAGTAAATTGTTCCGAGGGTGAGTTTTGCAACAATTGATATATGAATTTTGCGTAGTGTGTTTGGTTGTATTTTATTGTATTGTATTGTATTGTATTTTATTGTATTAAATTGTGTTGCATTGTATAGTGTTGTATTATTTCGTGATGCTGAGTAAGGTTTGTTTTGCTGATTAGTAGTAGTATGTGTCTGTGTTGGTGCATGTGATGCGGATGGCGTTAGTGTTATTGTTTGTGCGAAATCTTGCGCATGCGATGTAATGTGTTGTGTGTTTTGTGTCAGCCTGTGATGTGTGTGTGTGTTTTCGTGTGTTTGTGTGGTGTGATGTTTTGTGGTGTTGTGTTTGTGCGGTGTTTTCTTGTTTATTATCATCATAGTACAGCGTTAAACAGTAGGGTAAGCCCCACTGACGACTGTTTTTTTTCTCTCACGATTTTGGACGCTGAATTAGAAAGTTTGAACATACGAGATGGACTGAGAGTGGGCCTAGAGGAGTGGTAAAAGGAAAGAATGCCGTAGTAGCCAACACACGGAATACACAGTCTAACTGTATAAACGCACATCGATCAGTGATTCTGATTCGATCGAAAGTGACAACACGATCGGTGTGGTTATAGTATGTGTGTGTGTACTTTCGGGTGAAGAGAGAGAGAGAGAGAGAGAGAGAGAAATGGATGAGATGTGTGATTGGTGGGATGTGGTCGTGAGTATGTGCATGTCGATGTTCTTTTTTTTTTGTTAGTATGTTTGTCTTTGTGTTTGTATGTTTGTGTGCGTGATGGAAGATACGTTTGCGAATGTTCATGATTGTTTAGTGCTATATTCGTTCGTTCGTCCGTGTTTGTTCGTTTGTTTGTCTGAATGCTTTTGTGTTTGTGTAGTTCAGTTCAGTTCAGTTCAATTCAGTTGTGTTTTTTTGATTTCACTATAGTTAGGTTAAGTTTAGTTTGTGTTGGGTTAGGTAAGTTTTGTTATTATTTTGTTAGTTTTGATCATATGTGATGAGAACCGATCCATATTCGCGGTTTCCACTGACGCGTGATGGTCATTCGGTTATGCCTTCTTTGGAAGTCTGAGATGTTGCGAATGAAGTGTTTACATGGTATATTGTATTGATTGATTGTGTTGTATTGTTTTAAAAAAATTTTGCATTGTTGTTTTAATTTTCTTCAATTATTGTCAGGTATATATGGTGTTCGCGTGTTGTTGGCTATTGTCGTGTTGGAGGCGGAGTGTGCGCGCGTGCGTGCGTGCGTTTGTTGAATTTCGTGCTGGTAGCAGTTGATGGTGGACGGGAGATGTGGATGAAATGTGAATAGTAATTTCATTGGAGTAAATTGTTCCGAGGGTGAGTTTTGCAACAATTGATATATGAATTTTGCGTAGTGTGTTTGGTTGTATTCTATTGTATTGTATTGTATTTTATTGTATTGCATTGTGTTGCATTGTATAGTGTTGTATTATTTCGTGATGCTGAGTAAGGTTTGTTTTGCTGATTAGTAGTAGTATGTGTCTGTGTTGGTGCATGTGATGCGGATGGCGTTAGTGTTATTGTTTGTGCGAAATCTTGCGCATGCGATGTAATGTGTTGTGTGTTTTGTGTCAGCCTGTGATGTGTGTGTGTGTTTTCGTGTGTTTGTGTGGTGTGGTGTTTTGTGGTGTTGTGTTTGTGCGGTGTTTTCTTGTTTATTATCATCATAGTACAGCGTTAAACAGTAGGGTAAGCCCCACTGACGACTGTTTTTTTTCTCTCACGATTTTGGACGCTGAATTAGAAAGTTTGAACATACGAGATGGACTGAGAGTGGGCCTAGAGGAGTGGTAAAAGGAAAGAATGCCATAGTAGCCAACACACGGAATACACAGTCTAACTGTATAAACGCACATCGATCAGTGATTCTGATTCGATCGAAAGTGACAACACGATCGGTGTGGTTATAGTATGTGTGTGTGTACTTTCGGGTGAAGAGAGAGAGAGAGAGAGAGAGAGAGAAATGGATGAGATGTGTGATTGGTGGGATGTGGTCGTGAGTATGTGCATGTCGATGTTCTTTTTTTTTGTTAGTATGTTTGTCTTTGTGTTTGTATGTTTGTGTGCGTGATGGAAGATACGTTTGCGAATGTTCATGATTGTTTAGTGCTATATTCGTTCGTTCGTCCGTGTTTGTTCGTTTGTTTGTCTGAATGCTTTTGTGTTTGTGTAGTTCAGTTCAGTTCAGTTCATTTCAGTTGTGTTTTTGATTTCACTATAGTTAGGTTAAGTTTAGTTTGTGTTGGGTTAGGTAAGTTTTGTTATTATTTTGTTAGTTTTGATCATATGTGATGAGAACCGATCCATATTCGCGGTTTCCACTGACGCGTGATGGTCATTCGGTTATGCCTTCTTTGGAAGTCTGAGATGTTGCGAATGAAGTGTTTCCATGGTATATTGTATTGATTGATTGTGTTGTATTGTTTTAAAAAAATTTGCATTGTTGTTTTAATTTTCTTCAATTATTGTCAGGTATATATGGTGTTCGCGTGTTGTTGGCTATTGTCGTGTTGGAGGCGGAGTGTGCGCGCGTGCGTGCGTGCGTTTGTTGAATTTCGTGCTGGTAGCAGTTGATGGTGGACGGGAGATGTGGATGAAATGTGAATAGTAATTTCATTGGAGTAAATTGTTCCGAGGGTGAGTTTTGCAACAATTGATATATGAATTTTGCGTAGTGTGTTTGGTTGTATTCTATTGTATTGTATTGTATTGTATTTTATTGTATTGCATTGTGTTGCATTGTATAGTGTTGTATTATTTCGTGATGCTGAGTAAGGTTTGTTTTGCTGATTAGTAGTAGTATGTGTCTGTGTTGGTGCATGTGATGCGGATGGCGTTAGTGTTATTGTTTGTGCGAAATCTTGCGCATGCGATGTAATGTGTTGTGTGTTTTGTGTCAGCCTGTGATGTGTGTGTGTGTTTTCGTGTGTTTGTGTGGTGTGATGTTTTGTGGTGTTGTGTTTGTGCGGTGTTTTCTTGTTTATTATCATCATAGTACAGCGTTAAACAGTAGGGTAAGCCCCACTGACGACTGTTTTTTTTTCTCTCACGATTTTGGACGCTGAATTAGAAAGTTTGAACATACGAGATGGACTGAGAGTGGGCCTAGAGGAGTGGTAAAAGGAAAGAATGCCGTAGTAGCCAACACACGGAATACACAGTCTAACTGTATAAACGCACATCGATCAGTGATTCTGATTCGATTGAAAGTGACAACACGATCGGTGTGGTTATAGTATGTGTGTGTGTACTTTCGGGTGAAGAGAGAGAGAGAGAGAGAAATGGATGAGATGTGTGATTGGTGGGATGTGGTCGTGAGTATGTGCATGTCGATGTTCTTTTTTTTTGTTAGTATGTTTGTCTTTGTGTTTGTATGTTTGTGTGCGTGATGGAAGATACGTTTGCGAATGTTCATGATTGTTTAGTGCTATATTCGTTCGTTCGTCCGTGTTTGTTCGTTTGTTTGTCTGAATGCTTTTGTGTTTGTGTAGTTCAGTTCAGTTCAGTTCAGTTCACTTCGTTTGTGTTTATTTGATTTCACTATAGTTAGGTTAAGTTTAGTTTGTGTTGGGTTAGGTAAGTTTTGTTATTATTTTGTTAGTTTTGATCATATGTGATGAGAACCGATCCATATTCGCGGTTTCCACTGACGCGTGATGGTCATTCGGTTATGCCTTCTTTGGAAGTCTGAGATGTTGCGAATGAAGTGTTTACATGGTATATTGTATTGATTGATTGTGTTGTATTGTTTTAAAAAAATTTTGCATTGTTGTTTTAATTTTCTTCAATTATTGTCAGGTATATATGGTGTTCGCGTGTTGTTGGCTATTGTCGTGTTGGAGGCGGAGTGTGCGCGCGTGCGTGCGTGCGTTTGTTGAATTTCGTGCTGGTAGCAGTTGATGGTGGACGGGAGATGTGGATGAAATGTGAATAGTAATTTCATTGGAGTAAATTGTTCCGAGGGTGAGTTTTGCAACAATTGATATATGAATTTTGCGTAGTGTGTTTGGTTGTATTTTATTGTATTGTATTGTATTGTATTTTATTGTATTAAATTGTGTTGCATTGTATAGTGTTGTATTATTTCGTGATGCTGAGTAAGGTTTGTTTTGCTGATTAGTAGTAGTATGTGTCTGTGTTGGTGCATGTGATGCGGATGGCGTTAGTGTTATTGTTTGTGCGAAATCTTGCGCATGCGATGTAATGTGTTGTGTGTTTTGTGTCAGCCTGTGATGTGTGTGTGTGTTTTCGTGTGTTTGTGTGGTGTGATGTTTTGTGGTGTTGTGTTTGTGCGGTGTTTTCTTGTTTATTATCATCATAGTACAGCGTTAAACAGTAGGGTAAGCCCCACTGACGACTGTTTTTTTTTCTCTCACGATTTTGGACGCTGAATTAGAAAGTTTGAACATACGAGATGGACTGAGAGTGGGCCTAGAGGAGTGGTAAAAGGAAAGAATGCCGTAGTAGCCAACACACGGAATACACAGTCTAACTGTATAAACGCACATCGATCAGTGATTCTGATTCGATCGAAAGTGACAACACGATCGGTGTGGTTATAGTATGTGTGTGTGTACTTTCGGGTGAAGAGAGAGAGAGAGAGAGAGAAATGGATGAGATGTGTGATTGGTGGGATGTGGTCGTGAGTATGTGCATGTCGATGTTCTTTTTTTTTTGTTAGTATGTTTGTCTTTGTGTTTGTATGTTTGTGTGCGTGATGGAAGATACATTTGCGAATGTTCATGATTGTTTAGTGCTATATTCGTTCGTTCGTCCGTGTTTGTTCGTTTGTTTGTCTGAATGCTTTTGTGTTTGTGTAGTTCAGTTCGGTTCAGTTCAGTTCAGTTCACTTCATTTGTGTTTATTTGATTTCACTATAGTTAGGTTAAGTTTAGTTTGTGTTGGGTTAGGTAAGTTTTGTTATTATTTTGTTAGTTTTGATCATATGTGATGAGAACCGATCCATATTCGCGGTTTCCACTGACGCGTGATGGTCATTCGGTTATGCCTTCTTTGGAAGTCTGAGATGTTGCGAATGAAGTGTTTACATGGTATATTGTATTGATTGATTGTGTTGTATTGTTTTAAAAAAATTTTGCATTGTTGTTTTAATTTTCTTCAATTATTGTCAGGTATATATGGTGTTCGCGTGTTGTTGGCTATTGTCGTGTTGGAGGCGGAGTGTGCGCGCGTGCGTGCGTGCGTTTGTTGAATTTCGTGCTGGTAGCAGTTGATGGTGGACGGGAGATGTGGATGAAATGTGAATAGTAATTTCATTGGAGTAAATTGTTCCGAGGGTGAGTTTTGCAACAATTGATATATGAATTTTGCGTAGTGTGTTTGGTTGTATTTTATTGTATTGTATTGTATTGTATTTTATTGTATTAAATTGTGTTGCATTGTATAGTGTTGTATTATTTCGTGATGCTGAGTAAGGTTTGTTTTGCTGATTAGTAGTAGTATGTGTCTGTGTTGGTGCATGTGATGCGGATGGCGTTAGTGTTATTGTTTGTGCGAAATCTTGCGCATGCGATGTAATGTGTTGTGTGTTTTGTGTCAGCCTGTGATGTGTGTGTGTGTTTTCGTGTGTTTGTGTGGTGTGATGTTTTGTGGTGTTGTGTTTGTGCGGTGTTTTCTTGTTTATTATCATCATAGTACAGCGTTAAACAGTAGGGTAAGCCCCACTGACGACTGTTTTTTTTCTCTCACGATTTTGGACGCTGAATTAGAAAGTTTGAACATACGAGATGGACTGAGAGTGGGCCTAGAGGAGTGGTAAAAGGAAAGAATGCCGTAGTAGCCAACACACGGAATACACAGTCTAACTGTATAAACGCACATCGATCAGTGATTCTGATTCGATTGAAAGTGACAACACGATCGGTGTGGTTATAGTATGTGTGTGTGTACTTTCGGGTGAAGAGAGAGAGAGAGAGAGAAATGGATGAGATGTGTGATTGGTGGGATGTGGTCGTGAGTATGTGCATGTCGATGTTCTTTTTTTTGTCAGTATGTTTGTCTTTGTGTTTGTATGTTTGTGTGCGTGATGGAAGATACGTTTGCGAATGTTCATGATTGTTTAGTGCTATATTCGTTCGTTCGTCCGTGTTTGTTCGTTTGTTTGTCTGAATGCTTTTGTGTTTGTGTAGTTCAGTTCAGTTCAGTTCAATTCAGTTGTGTTTTTTTGATTTCACTATAGTTAGGTTAAGTTTAGTTTTTGTTGGGTTAGGTAAGTTTTGTTATTATTTTGTTAGTTTTGATCATATGTGATGAGAACCGATCCATATTCGCGGTTTCCACTGACGCGTGATGGTCATTCGGTTATGCCTTCTTTGGAAGTCTGAGATGTTGCGAATGAAGTGTTTACATGGTATATTGTATTGATTGATTGTGTTGTATTGTTTTAAAAAAATTTTGCATTGTTGTTTTAATTTTCTTCAATTATTGTCAGGTATATATGGTGTTCGCGTGTTGTTGGCTATTGTCGTGTTGGAGGCGGAGTGTGCGCGCGTGCGTGCGTGCGTTTGTTGAATTTCGTGCTGGTAGCAGTTGATGGTGGACGGGAGATGTGGATGAAATGTGAATAGTAATTTCATTGGAGTAAATTGTTCCGAGGGTGAGTTTTGCAACAATTGATATATGAATTTTGCGTA
The DNA here is from genome assembly GCA_948099385.1 of Fasciola hepatica. Classification (NCBI taxonomy): domain Eukaryota; kingdom Metazoa; phylum Platyhelminthes; class Trematoda; order Plagiorchiida; family Fasciolidae; genus Fasciola; species Fasciola hepatica. Next base: position 17,585,771 of record CANUEZ040000067.1, read on the forward strand.
GTGTGTTTGGTTGTATTCTATTGTATTGTATTGTATTGTATTTTATTGTATTGCATTGTGTTGCATTGTATAGTGTTGTATTATTTCGTGATGCTGAGTAAGGTTTGTTTTGCTGATTAGTAGTAGTATGTGTCTGTGTTGGTGCATGTGATGCGGATGGCGTTAGTGTTATTGTTTGTGCGAAATCTTGCGCATGCGATGTAATGTGTTGTGTGTTTTGTGTCAGCCTGTGATGTGTGTGTGTGTTTTCGTGTGTTTGTGTGGTGTGATGTTTTGTGGTGTTGTGTTTGTGCGGTGTTTTCTTGTTTATTATCATCATAGTACAGCGTTAAACAGTAGGGTAAGCCCCACTGACGACTGTTTTTTTTCTCTCACGATTTTGGACGCTGAATTAGAAAGTTTGAACATACGAGATGGACTGAGAGTGGGCCTAGAGGAGTGGTAAAAGGAAAGAATGCCGTAGTAGCCAACACACGGAATACACAGTCTAACTGTATAAACGCACATCGATCAGTGATTCTGATTCGATTGAAAGTGACAACACGATCGGTGTGGTTATAGTATGTGTGTGTGTACTTTCGGGTGAAGAGAGAGAGAGAGAGAGAAATGGATGAGATGTGTGATTGGTGGGATGTGGTCGTGAGTATGTGCATGTCGATGTTCTTTTTTTTTGTCAGTATGTTTGTCTTTGTGTTTGTATGTTTGTGTGCGTGATGGAAGATACGTTTGCGAATGTTCATGATTGTTTAGTGCTATATTCGTTCGTTCGTCCGTGTTTGTTCGTTTGTTTGTCTGAATGCTTTTGTGTTTGTGTAGTTCAGTTCAGTTCAGTTCAATTCAGTTGTGTTTTTTTGATTTCACTATAGTTAGGTTAAGTTTAGTTTTTGTTGGGTTAGGTAAGTTTTGTTATTATTTTGTTAGTTTTGATCATATGTGATGAGAACCGATCCATATTCGCGGTTTCCACTGACGCGTGATGGTCATTCGGTTATGCCTTCTTTGGAAGTCTGAGATGTTGCGAATGAAGTGTTTACATGGTATATTGTATTGATTGATTGTGTTGTATTGTTTTAAAAAAATTTTGCATTGTTGTTTTAATTTTCTTCAATTATTGTCAGGTATATATGGTGTTCGCGTGTTGTTGGCTATTGTCGTGTTGGAGGCGGAGTGTGCGCGCGTGCGTGCGTGCGTTTGTTGAATTTCGTGCTGGTAGCAGTTGATGGTGGACGGGAGATGTGGATGAAATGTGAATAGTAATTTCATTGGAGTAAATTGTTCCGAGGGTGAGTTTTGCAACAATTGATATATGAATTTTGCGTAGTGTGTTTGGTTGTATTCTATTGTATTGTATTGTATTGTATTTTATTGTATTGCATTGTGTTGCATTGTATAGTGTTGTATTATTTCGTGATGCTGAGTAAGGTTTGTTTTGCTGATTAGTAGTAGTATGTGTCTGTGTTGGTGCATGTGATGCGGATGGCGTTAGTGTTATTGTTTGTGCGAAATCTTGCGCATGCGATGTAATGTGTTGTGTGTTTTGTGTCAGCCTGTGATGTGTGTGTGTGTTTTCGTGTGTTTGTGTGGTGTGATGTTTTGTGGTGTTGTGTTTGTGCGGTGTTTTCTTGTTTATTATCATCATAGTACAGCGTTAAACAGTAGGGTAAGCCCCACTGACGACTGTTTTTTTTCTCTCACGATTTTGGACGCTGAATTAGAAAGTTTGAACATACGAGATGGACTGAGAGTGGGCCTAGAGGAGTGGTAAAAGGAAAGAATGCCGTAGTAGCCAACACACGGAATACACAGTCTAACTGTATAAACGCACATCGATCAGTGATTCTGATTCGATTGAAAGTGACAACACGATCGGTGTGGTTATAGTATGTGTGTGTGTACTTTCGGGTGAAGAGAGAGAGAGAGAGAGAAATGGATGAGATGTGTGATTGGTGGGATGTGGTCGTGAGTATGTGCATGTCGATGTTCTTTTTTTTTGTCAGTATGTTTGTCTTTGTGTTTGTATGTTTGTGTGCGTGATGGAAGATACGTTTGCGAATGTTCATGATTGTTTAGTGCTATATTCGTTCGTTCGTCCGTGTTTGTTCGTTTGTTTGTCTGAATGCTTTTGTGTTTGTGTAGTTCAGTTCAGTTCAGTTCAATTCAGTTGTGTTTTTTTGATTTCACTATAGTTAGGTTAAGTTTAGTTTGTGTTGGGTTAGGTAAGTTTTGTTATTATTTTGTTAGTTTTGATCATATGTGATGAGAACCGATCCATATTCGCGGTTTCCACTGACGCGTGATGGTCATTCGGTTATGCCTTCTTTGGAAGTCTGAGATGTTGCGAATGAAGTGTTTACATGGTATATTGTATTGATTGATTGTGTTGTATTGTTTTAAAAAAATTTTGCATTGTTGTTTTAATTTTCTTCAATTATTGTCAGGTATATATGGTGTTCGCGTGTTGTTGGCTATTGTCGTGTTGGAGGCGGAGTGTGCGCGCGTGCGTGCGTGCGTTTGTTGAATTTCGTGCTGGTAGCAGTTGATGGTGGACGGGAGATGTGGATGAAATGTGAATAGTAATTTCATTGGAGTAAATTGTTCCGAGGGTGAGTTTTGCAACAATTGATATATGAATTTTGCGTAGTGTGTTTGGTTGTATTTTATTGTATTGTATTGTATTGTATTTTATTGTATTAAATTGTGTTGCATTGTATAGTGTTGTATTATTTCGTGATGCTGAGTAAGGTTTGTTTTGCTGATTAGTAGTAGTATGTGTCTGTGTTGGTGCATGTGATGCGGATGGCGTTAGTGTTATTGTTTGTGCGAAATCTTGCGCATGCGATGTAATGTGTTGTGTGTTTTGTGTCAGCCTGTGATGTGTGTGTGTGTTTTCGTGTGTTTGTGTGGTGTGATGTTTTGTGGTGTTGTGTTTGTGCGGTGTTTTCTTGTTTATTATCATCATAGTACGGCGTTAAACAGTAGGGTAAGCCCCACTGACGACTGTTTTTTTTTTCTCTCACGATTTTGGACGCTGAATTAGAAAGTTTGAACATACGAGATGGACTGAGAGTGGGCCTAGAGGAGTGGTAAAAGGAAAGAATGCCGTAGTAGCCAACACACGGAATACACAGTCTAACTGTATAAACGCACATCGATCAGTGATTCTGATTCGATCGAAAGTGACAACACGATCGGTGTGGTTATAGTATGTGTGTGTGTACTTTCGGGTGAAGAGAGAGAGAGAGAGAGAGAGAAATGGATGAGATGTGTGATTGGTGGGATGTGGTCGTGAGTATGTGCATGTCGATGTTCTTTTTTTTTGTTAGTATGTTTGTCTTTGTGTTTGTATGTTTGTGTGCGTGATGGAAGATACATTTGCGAATGTTCATGATTGTTTAGTGCTATATTCGTTCGTTCGTCCGTGTTTGTTCGTTTGTTTGTCTGAATGCTTTTGTGTTTGTGTAGTTCAGTTCAGTTCAGTTCAGTTCACTTCATTTGTGTTTATTTGATTTCACTATAGTTAGGTTAAGTTTAGTTTGTGTTGGGTTAGGTAAGTTTTGTTATTATTTTGTTAGTTTTGATCATATGTGATGAGAACCGATCCATATTCGCGGTTTCCACTGACGCGTGATGGTCATTCGGTTATGCCTTCTTTGGAAGTCTGAGATGTTGCGAATGAAGTGTTTACATGGTATATTGTATTGATTGATTGTGTTGTATTGTTTTAAAAAAATTTTGCATTGTTGTTTTAATTTTCTTCAATTATTGTCAGGTATATATGGTGTTCGCGTGTTGTTGGCTATTGTCGTGTTGGAGGCGGAGTGTGCGCGCGTGCGTGCGTGCGTTTGTTGAATTTCGTGCTGGTAGCAGTTGATGGTGGACGGGAGATGTGGATGAAATGTGAATAGTAATTTCATTGGAGTAAATTGTTCCGAGGGTGAGTTTTGCAACAATTGATATATGAATTTTGCGTAGTGTGTTTGGTTGTATTTTATTGTATTGTATTGTATTGTATTTTATTGTATTAAATTGTGTTGCATTGTATAGTGTTGTATTATTTCGTGATGCTGAGTAAGGTTTGTTTTGCTGATTAGTAGTAGTATGTGTCTGTGTTGGTGCATGTGATGCGGATGGCGTTAGTGTTATTGTTTGTGCGAAATCTTGCGCATGCGATGTAATGTGTTGTGTGTTTTGTGTCAGCCTGTGATGTGTGTGTGTGTTTTCGTGTGTTTGTGTGGTGTGATGTTTTGTGGTGTTGTGTTTGTGCGGTGTTTTCTTGTTTATTATCATCATAGTACAGCGTTAAACAGTAGGGTAAGCCCCACTGACGACTGTTTTTTTTTTCTCTCACGATTTTGGACGCTGAATTAGAAAGTTTGAACATACGAGATGGACTGAGAGTGGGCCTAGAGGAGTGGTAAAAGGAAAGAATGCCGTAGTAGCCAACACACGGAATACACAGTCTAACTGTATAAACGCACATCGATCAGTGATTCTGATTCGATCGAAAGTGACAACACGATCGGTGTGGTTATAGTATGTGTGTGTGTACTTTCGGGTGAAGAGAGAGAGAGAGAGAGAGAGAAATGGATGAGATGTGTGATTGGTGGGATGTGGTCGTGAGTATGTGCATGTCGATGTTCTTTTTTTTTGTTAGTATGTTTGTCTTTGTGTTTGTATGTTTGTGTGCGTGATGGAAGATACATTTGCGAATGTTCATGATTGTTTAGTGCTATATTCGTTCGTTCGTCCGTGTTTGTTCGTTTGTTTGTCTGAATGCTTTTGTGTTTGTGTAGTTCAGTTCAGTTCAGTTCAGTTCACTTCATTTGTGTTTATTTGATTTCACTATAGTTAGGTTAAGTTTAGTTTGTGTTGGGTTAGGTAAGTTTTGTTATTATTTTGTTAGTTTTGATCATATGTGATGAGAACCGATCCATATTCGCGGTTTCCACTGACGCGTGATGGTCATTCGGTTATGCCTTCTTTGGAAGTCTGAGATGTTGCGAATGAAGTGTTTACATGGTATATTGTATTGATTGATTGTGTTGTATTGTTTTAAAAAAATTTTGCATTGTTGTTTTAATTTTCTTCAATTATTGTCAGGTATATATGGTGTTCGCGTGTTGTTGGCTATTGTCGTGTTGGAGGCGGAGTGTGCGCGCGTGCGTGCGTGCGTTTGTTGAATTTCGTGCTGGTAGCAGTTGATGGTGGACGGGAGATGTGGATGAAATGTGAATAGTAATTTCATTGGAGTAAATTGTTCCGAGGGTGAGTTTTGCAACAATTGATATATGAATTTTGCGTAGTGTGTTTGGTTGTATTTTATTGTATTGTATTGTATTGTATTTTATTGTATTAAATTGTGTTGCATTGTATAGTGTTGTATTATTTCGTGATGCTGAGTAAGGTTTGTTTTGCTGATTAGTAGTAGTATGTGTCTGTGTTGGTGCATGTGATGCGGATGGCGTTAGTGTTATTGTTTGTGCGAAATCTTGCGCATGCGATGTAATGTGTTGTGTGTTTTGTGTCAGCCTGTGATGTGTGTGTGTGTTTTCGTGTGTTTGTGTGGTGTGATGTTTTGTGGTGTTGTGTTTGTGCGGTGTTTTCTTGTTTATTATCATCATAGTACAGCGTTAAACAGTAGGGTAAGCCCCACTGACGACTGTTTTTTTTTTCTCTCACGATTTTGGACGCTGAATTAGAAAGTTTGAACATACGAGATGGACTGAGAGTGGGCCTAGAGGAGTGGTAAAAGGAAAGAATGCCGTAGTAGCCAACACACGGAATACACAGTCTAACTGTATAAACGCACATCGATCAGTGATTCTGATTCGATCGAAAGTGACAACACGATCGGTGTGGTTATAGTATGTGTGTGTGTACTTTCGGGTGAAGAGAGAGAGAGAGAGAGAGAGAAATGGATGAGATGTGTGATTGGTGGGATGTGGTCGTGAGTATGTGCATGTCGATGTTCTTTTTTTTTGTTAGTATGTTTGTCTTTGTGTTTGTATGTTTGTGTGCGTGATGGAAGATACATTTGCGAATGTTCATGATTGTTTAGTGCTATATTCGTTCGTTCGTCCGTGTTTGTTCGTTTGTTTGTCTGAATGCTTTTGTGTTTGTGTAGTTCAGTTCAGTTCAGTTCAGTTCACTTCATTTGTGTTTATTTGATTTCACTATAGTTAGGTTAAGTTTAGTTTGTGTTGGGTTAGGTAAGTTTTGTTATTATTTTGTTAGTTTTGATCATATGTGATGAGAACCGATCCATATTCGCGGTTTCCACTGACGCGTGATGGTCATTCGGTTATGCCTTCTTTGGAAGTCTGAGATGTTGCGAATGAAGTGTTTACATGGTATATTGTATTGATTGATTGTGTTGTATTGTTTTAAAAAAATTTTGCATTGTTGTTTTAATTTTCTTCAATTATTGTCAGGTATATATGGTGTTCGCGTGTTGTTGGCTATTGTCGTGTTGGAGGCGGAGTGTGCGCGCGTGCGTGCGTGCGTTTGTTGAATTTCGTGCTGGTAGCAGTTGATGGTGGACGGGAGATGTGGATGAAATGTGAATAGTAATTTCATTGGAGTAAATTGTTCCGAGGGTGAGTTTTGCAACAATTGATATATGAATTTTGCGTAGTGTGTTTGGTTGTATTTTATTGTATTGTATTGTATTGTATTTTATTGTATTAAATTGTGTTGCATTGTATAGTGTTGTATTATTTCGTGATGCTGAGTAAGGTTTGTTTTGCTGATTAGTAGTAGTATGTGTCTGTGTTGGTGCATGTGATGCGGATGGCGTTAGTGTTATTGTTTGTGCGAAATCTTGCGCATGCGATGTAATGTGTTGTGTGTTTTGTGTCAGCCTGTGATGTGTGTGTGTGTTTTCGTGTGTTTGTGTGGTGTGATGTTTTGTGGTGTTGTGTTTGTGCGGTGTTTTCTTGTTTATTATCATCATAGTACAGCGTTAAACAGTAGGGTAAGCCCCACTGACGACTGTTTTTTTTTCTCTCACGATTTTGGACGCTGAATTAGAAAGTTTGAACATACGAGATGGACTGAGAGTGGGCCTAGAGGAGTGGTAAAAGGAAAGAATGCCGTAGTAGCCAACACACGGAATACACAGTCTAACTGTATGAACGCACATCGATCAGTGATTCTGATTCGATCGAAAGTGACAACACGATCGGTGTGGTTATAGTATGTGTGTGTGTACTTTCGGGTGAAGAGAGAGAGAGAGAGAGAAATGGATGAGATGTGTGATTGGTGGGATGTGGTCGTGAGTATGTGCATGTCGATGTTCTTTTTTTTTGTTAGTATGTTTGTCTTTGTGTTTGTATGTTTGTGTGCGTGATGGAAGATACGTTTGCGAATGTTCATGATTGTTTAGTGCTATATTCGTTCGTTCGTCCGTGTTTGTTCGTTTGTTTGTCTGAATGCTTTTGTGTTTGTGTAGTTCAGTTCAGTTCAGTTCAATTCAGTTGTGTTTATTTGATTTCACTATAGTTAGGTTAAGTTTAGTTTGTGTTGGGTTAGGTAAGTTTTGTTATTATTTTGTTAGTTTTGATCATATGTGATGAGAACCGATCCATATTCGCGGTTTCCACTGACGCGTGATGGTCATTCGGTTATGCCTTCTTTGGAAGTCTGAGATGTTGCGAATGAAGTGTTTACATGGTATATTGTATTGATTGATTGTGTTGTATTGTTTTAAAAAAATTTTGCATTGTTGTTTTAATTTTCTTCAATTATTGTCAGGTATATATGGTGTTCGCGTGTTGTTGGCTATTGTCGTGTTGGAGGCGGAGTGTGCGCGCGTGCGTGCGTGCGTTTGTTGAATTTCGTGCTGGTAGCAGTTGATGGTGGACGGGAGATGTGGATGAAATGTGAATAGTAATTTCATTGGAGTAAATTGTTCCGAGGGTGAGTTTTGCAACAATTGATATATGAATTTTGCGTAGTGTGTTTGGTTGTATTCTATTGTATTGTATTGTATTGTATTTTATTGTATTAAATTGTGTTGCATTGTATAGTGTTGTATTATTTCGTGATGCTGAGTAAGGTTTGTTTTGCTGATTAGTAGTAGTATGTGTCTGTGTTGGTGCATGTGATGCGGATGGCGTTAGTGTTATTGTTTGTGCGAAATCTTGCGCATGCGATGTAATGTGTTGTGTGTTTTGTGTCAGCCTGTGATGTGTGTGTGTGTTTTCGTGTGTTTGTGTGGTGTGGTGTTTTGTGGTGTTGTGTTTGTGCGGTGTTTTCTTGTTTATTATCATCATAGTACAGCGTTAAACAGTAGGGTAAGCCCCACTGACGACTGTTTTTTTTCTCTCACGATTTTGGACGCTGAATTAGAAAGTTTGAACATACGAGATGGACTGAGAGTGGGCCTAGAGGAGTGGTAAAAGGAAAGAATGCCGTAGTAGCCAACACACGGAATACACAGTCTAACTGTATAAACGCACATCGATCAGTGATTCTGATTCGATTGAAAGTGACAACACGATCGGTGTGGTTATAGTATGTGTGTGTGTACTTTCGGGTGAAGAGAGAGAGAGAGAGAGAGAAATGGATGAGATGTGTGATTGGTGGGATGTGGTCGTGAGTATGTGCATGTCGATGCTCTTTTTTTTTTGTTAGTATGTTTGTCTTTGTGTTTGTATGTTTGTGTGCGTGATGGAAGATACGTTTGCGAATGTTCATGATTGTTTAGTGCTATATTCGTTCGTTCGTCCGTGTTTGTTCGTTTGTTTGTCTGAATGCTTTTGTGTTTGTGTAGTTCAGTTCAGTTCAGTTCACTTCATTTGTGTTTATTTGATTTCACTATAGTTAGGTTAAGTTTAGTTTGTGTTGGGTTAGGTAAGTTTTGTTATTATTTTGTTAGTTTTGATCATATGTGATGAGAACCGATCCATATTCGCGGTTTCCACTGACGCGTGATGGTCATTCGGTTATGCCTTCTTTGGAAGTCTGAGATGTTGCGAATGAAGTGTTTACATGGTATATTGTATTGATTGATTGTGTTGTATTGTTTTAAAAAAATTTTGCATTGTTGTTTTAATTTTCTTCAATTATTGTCAGGTATATATGGTGTTCGCGTGTTGTTGGCTATTGTCGTGTTGGAGGCGGAGTGTGCGCGCGTGCGTGCGTGCGTTTGTTGAATTTCGTGCTGGTAGCAGTTGATGGTGGACGGGAGATGTGGATGAAATGTGAATAGTAATTTCATTGGAGTAAATTGTTCCGAGGGTGAGTTTTGCAACAATTGATATATGAATTTTGCGTAGTGTGTTTGGTTGTATTTTATTGTATTGTATTGTATTGTATTTTATTGTATTAAATTGTGTTGCATTGTATAGTGTTGTATTATTTCGTGATGCTGAGTAAGGTTTGTTTTGCTGATTAGTAGTAGTATGTGTCTGTGTTGGTGCATGTGATGCGGATGGCGTTAGTGTTATTGTTTGTGCGAAATCTTGCGCATGCGATGTAATGTGTTGTGTGTTTTGTGTCAGCCTGTGATGTGTGTGTGTGTTTTCGTGTGTTTGTGTGGTGTGATGTTTTGTGGTGTTGTGTTTGTGCGGTGTTTTCTTGTTTATTATCATCATAGTACAGCGTTAAACAGTAGGGTAAGCCCCACTGACGACTGTTTTTTTTTTTTTCTCACGATTTTGGACGCTGAATTAGAAAGTTTGAACATACGAGATGGACTGAGAGTGGGCCTAGAGGAGTGGTAAAAGGAAAGAATGCCGTAGTAGCCAACACACGGAATACACAGTCTAACTGTATAAACGCACATCGATCAGTGATTCTGATTCGATTGAAAGTGACAACACGATCGGTGTGGTTATAGTATGTGTGTGTGTACTTTCGGGTGAAGAGAGAGAGAGAGAGAGAGAGAGAGAGAGAAATGGATGAGATGTGTGATTGGTGGGATGTGGTCGTGAGTATGTGCATGTCGATGTTCTTTTTTTTTGTTAGTATGTTTGTCTTTGTGTTTGTATGTTTGTGTGCGTGATGGAAGATACATTTGCGAATGTTCATGATTGTTTAGTGCTATATTCGTTCGTTCGTCCGTGTTTGTTCGTTTGTTTGTCTGAATGCTTTTGTGTTTGTGTAGTTCAGTTCAGTTCAGTTCACTTCATTTGTGTTTATTTGATTTCACTATAGTTAGGTTAAGTTTAGTTTGTGTTGGGTTAGGTAAGTTTTGTTATTATTTTGTTAGTTTTGATCATATGTGATGAGAACCGATCCATATTCGCGGTTTCCACTGACGCGTGATGGTCATTCGGTTATGCCTTCTTTGGAAGTCTGAGATGTTGCGAATGAAGTGTTTACATGGTATATTGTATTGATTGATTGTGTTGTATTGTTTTAAAAAAATTTTGCATTGTTGTTTTAATTTTCTTCAATTATTGTCAGGTATATATGGTGTTCGCGTGTTGTTGGCTATTGTCGTGTTGGAGGCGGAGTGTGCGCGCGTGCGTGCGTGCGTTTGTTGAATTTCGTGCTGGTAGCAGTTGATGGTGGACGGGAGATGTGGATGAAATGTGAATAGTAATTTCATTGGAGTAAATTGTTCCGAGGGTGAGTTTTGCAACAATTGATATATGAATTTTGCGTAGTGTGTTTGGTTGTATTTTATTGTATTGTATTGTATTGTATTTTATTGTATTAAATTGTGTTGCATTGTATAGTGTTGTATTATTTCGTGATGCTGAGTAAGGTTTGTTTTGCTGATTAGTAGTAGTATGTGTCTGTGTTGGTGCATGTGATGCGGATGGCGTTAGTGTTATTGTTTGTGCGAAATCTTGCGCATGCGATGTAATGTGTTGTGTGTTTTGTGTCAGCCTGTGATGTGTGTGTGTGTTTTCGTGTGTTTGTGTGGTGTGATGTTTTGTGGTGTTGTGTTTGTGCGGTGTTTTCTTGTTTATTATCATCATAGTACAGCGTTAAACAGTAGGGTAAGCCCCACTGACGACTGTTTTTTTTCTCTCACGATTTTGGACGCTGAATTAGAAAGTTTGAACATACGAGATGGACTGAGAGTGGGCCTAGAGGAGTGGTAAAAGGAAAGAATGCCGTAGTAGCCAACACACGGAATACACAGTCTAACTGTATAAACGCACATCGATCAGTGATTCTGATTCGATCGAAAGTGACAACACGATCGGTGTGGTTATAGTATGTGTGTGTGTACTTTCGGGTGAAGAGAGAGAGAGAGAGAGAGAGAAATGGATGAGATGTGTGATTGGTGGGATGTGGTCGTGAGTATGTGCATGTCGATGTTCTTTTTTTTTGTTAGTATGTTTGTCTTTGTGTTTGTATGTTTGTGTGCGTGATGGAAGATACATTTGCGAATGTTCATGATTGTTTAGTGCTATATTCGTTCGTTCGTCCGTGTTTGTTCGTTTGTTTGTCTGAATGCTTTTGTGTTTGTGTAGTTCAGTTCAGTTCAGTTCAGTTCACTTCATTTGTGTTTATTTGATTTCACTATAGTTAGGTTAAGTTTAGTTTGTGTTGGGTTAGGTAAGTTTTGTTATTATTTTGTTAGTTTTGATCATATGTGATGAGAACCGATCCATATTCGCGGTTTCCACTGACGCGTGATGGTCATTCGGTTATGCCTTCTTTGGAAGTCTGAGATGTTGCGAATGAAGTGTTTACATGGTATATTGTATTGATTGATTGTGTTGTATTGTTTTAAAAAAATTTTGCATTGTTGTTTTAATTTTCTTCAATTATTGTCAGGTATATATGGTGTTCGCGTGTTGTTGGCTATTGTCGTGTTGGAGGCGGAGTGTGCGCGCGTGCGTGCGTGCGTTTGTTGAATTTCGTGCTGGTAGCAGTTGATGGTGGACGGGAGATGTGGATGAAATGTGAATAGTAATTTCATTGGAGTAAATTGTTCCGAGGGTGAGTTTTGCAACAATTGATATATGAATTTTGCGTAGTGTGTTTGGTTGTATTCTATTGTATTGTATTGTATTGTATTTTATTGTATTGCATTGTGTTGCATTGTATAGTGTTGTACTATTTCGTGATGCTGAGTAAGGTTTGTTTTGCTGATTAGTAGTAGTATGTGTCTGTGTTGGTGCATGTGATGCGGATGGCGTTAGTGTTATTGTTTGTGCGAAATCTTGCGCATGCGATGTAATGTGTTGTGTGTTTTGTGTCAGCCTGTGATGTGTGTGTGTGTTTTCGTGTGTTTGTGTGGTGTGATGTTTTGTGGTGTTGTGTTTGTGCGGTGTTTTCTTGTTTATTATCATCATAGTACAGCGTTAAACAGTAGGGTAAGCCCCACTGACGACTGTTTTTTTTTTTCTCTCACGATTTTGGACGCTGAATTAGAAAGTTTGAACATACGAGATGGACTGAGAGTGGGCCTAGAGGAGTGGTAAAAGGAAAGAATGCCGTAGTAGCCAACACACGGAATACACAGTCTAACTGTATAAACGCACATCGATCAGTGATTCTGATTCGATCGAAAGTGACAACACGATCGGTGTGGTTATAGTATGTGTGTGTGTACTTTCGGGTGAAGAGAGAGAGAGAGAGAGAGAAATGGATGAGATGTGTGATTGGTGGGATGTGGTCGTGAGTATGTGCATGTCGATGTTCTTTTTTTTTGTTAGTATGTTTGTCTTTGTGTTTGTATGTTTGTGTGCGTGATGGAAGATACATTTGCGAATGTTCATGATTGTTTAGTGCTATATTCGTTCGTTCGTCCGTGTTTGTTCGTTTGTTTGTCTGAATGCTTTTGTGTTTGTGTAGTTCAGTTCAGTTCAGTTCACTTCATTTGTGTTTATTTGATTTCACTATAGTTAGGTTAAGTTTAGTTTGTGTTGGGTTAGGTAAGTTTTGTTATTATTTTGTTAGTTTTGATCATATGTGATGAGAACCGATCCATATTCGCGGTTTCCACTGACGCGTGATGGTCATTCGGTTATGCCTTCTTTGGAAGTCTGAGATGTTGCGAATGAAGTGTTTACATGGTATATTGTATTGATTGATTGTGTTGTATTGTTTTAAAAAAATTTTGCATTGTTGTTTTAATTTTCTTCAATTATTGTCAGGTATATATGGTGTTCGCGTGTTGTTGGCTATTGTCGTGTTGGAGGCGGAGTGTGCGCGCGTGCGTGCGTGCGTTTGTTGAATTTCGTGCTGGTAGCAGTTGATGGTGGACGGGAGATGTGGATGAAATGTGAATAGTAATTTCATTGGAGTAAATTGTTCCGAGGGTGAGTTTTGCAACAATTGATATATGAATTTTGCGTAGTGTGTTTGGTTGTATTTTATTGTATTGTATTGTATTGTATTTTATTGTATTAAATTGTGTTGCATTGTATAGTGTTGTATTATTTCGTGATGCTGAGTAAGGTTTGTTTTGCTGATTAGTAGTAGTATGTGTCTGTGTTGGTGCATGTGATGCGGATGGCGTTAGTGTTATTGTTTGTGCGAAATCTTGCGCATGCGATGTAATGTGTTGTGTGTTTTGTGTCAGCCTGTGATGTGTGTGTGTGTTTTCGTGTGTTTGTGTGGTGTGATGTTTTGTGGTGTTGTGTTTGTGCGGTGTTTTCTTGTTTATTATCATCATAGTACAGCGTTAAACAGTAGGGTAAGCCCCACTGACGACTGTTTTTTTTTTCTCTCACGATTTTGGACGCTGAATTAGAAAGTTTGAACATACGAGATGGACTGAGAGTGGGCCTAGAGGAGTGGTAAAAGGAAAGAATGCCGTAGTAGCCAACACACGGAATACACAGTCTAACTGTATAAACGCACATCGATCAGTGATTCTGATTCGATTGAAAGTGACAACACGATCGGTGTGGTTATAGTATGTGTGTGTGTACTTTCGGGTGAAGAGAGAGAGAGAGAGAGAGAGAGAGAAATGGATGAGATGTGTGATTGGTGGGATGTGGTCGTGAGTATGTGCATGTCGATGTTCTTTTTTTTGTTAGTATGTTTGTCTTTGTGTTTGTATGTTTGTGTGCGTGATGGAAGATACGTTTGCGAATGTTCATGATTGTTTAGTGCTATATTCGTTCGTTCGTCCGTGTTTGTTCGTTTGTTTGTCTGAATGCTTTTGTGTTTGTGTAGTTCAGTTCAGTTCAGTTCACTTCATTTGTGTTTATTTGATTTCACTATAGTTAGGTTAAGTTTAGTTTGTGTTGGGTTAGGTAAGTTTTGTTATTATTTTGTTAGTTTTGATCATATGTGATGAGAACCGATCCATATTCGCGGTTTCCACTGACGCGTGATGGTCATTCGGTTATGCCTTCTTTGGAAGTCTGAGATGTTGCGAATGAAGTGTTTACATGGTATATTGTATTGATTGATTGTGTTGTATTGTTTTAAAAAAATTTTGCATTGTTGTTTTAATTTTCTTCAATTATTGTCAGGTATATATGGTGTTCGCGTGTTGTTGGCTATTGTCGTGTTGGAGGCGGAGTGTGCGCGCGTGCGTGCGTGCGTTTGTTGAATTTCGTGCTGGTAGCAGTTGATGGTGGACGGGAGATGTGGATGAAATGTGAATAGTAATTTCATTGGAGTAAATTGTTCCGAGGGTGAGTTTTGCAACAATTGATATATGAATTTTGCGTAGTGTGTTTGGTTGTATTTTATTGTATTGTATTGTATTGTATTTTATTGTATTAAATTGTGTTGCATTGTATAGTGTTGTATTATTTCGTGATGCTGAGTAAGGTTTGTTTTGCTGATTAGTAGTAGTATGTGTCTGTGTTGGTGCATGTGATGCGGATGGCGTTAGTGTTATTGTTTGTGCGAAATCTTGCGCATGCGATGTAATGTGTTGTGTGTTTTGTGTCAGCCTGTGATGTGTGTGTGTGTTTTCGTGTGTTTGTGTGGTGTGATGTTTTGTGGTGTTGTGTTTGTGCGGTGTTTTCTTGTTTATTATCATCATAGTACAGCGTTAAACAGTAGGGTAAGCCCCACTGACGACTGTTTTTTTTCTCTCACGATTTTGGACGCTGAATTAGAAAGTTTGAACATACGAGATGGACTGAGAGTGGGCCTAGAGGAGTGGTAAAAGGAAAGAATGCCGTAGTAGCCAACACACGGAATACACAGTCTAACTGTATAAACGCACATCGATCAGTGATTCTGATTCGATCGAAAGTGACAACACGATCGGTGTGGTTATAGTATGTGTGTGTGTACTTTCGGGTGAAGAGAGAGAGAGAGAGAGAGAAATGGATGAGATGTGTGATTGGTGGGATGTGGTCGTGAGTATGTGCATGTCGATGTTCTTTTTTTTTGTTAGTATGTTTGTCTTTGTGTTTGTATGTTTGTGTGCGTGATGGAAGATACATTTGCGAATGTTCATGATTGTTTAGTGCTATATTCGTTCGTTCGTCCGTGTTTGTTCGTTTGTTTGTCTGAATGCTTTTGTGTTTGTGTAGTTCAGTTCAGTTCAGTTCAGTTCACTTCATTTGTGTTTATTTGATTTCACTATAGTTAGGTTAAGTTTAGTTTGTGTTGGGTTAGGTAAGTTTTGTTATTATTTTGTTAGTTTTGATCATATGTGATGAGAACCGATCCATATTCGCGGTTTCCACTGACGCGTGATGGTCATTCGGTTATGCCTTCTTTGGAAGTCTGAGATGTTGCGAATGAAGTGTTTACATGGTATATTGTATTGATTGATTGTGTTGTATTGTTTTAAAAAAATTTTGCATTGTTGTTTTAATTTTCTTCAATTATTGTCAGGTATATATGGTGTTCGCGTGTTGTTGGCTATTGTCGTGTTGGAGGCGGAGTGTGCGCGCGTGCGTGCGTGCGTTTGTTGAATTTCGTGCTGGTAGCAGTTGATGGTGGACGGGAGATGTGGATGAAATGTGAATAGTAATTTCATTGGAGTAAATTGTTCCGAGGGTGAGTTTTGCAACAATTGATATATGAATTTTGCGTAGTGTGTTTGGTTGTATTCTATTGTATTGTATTGTATTGTATTTTATTGTATTGCATTGTGTTGCATTGTATAGTGTTGTACTATTTCGTGATGCTGAGTAAGGTTTGTTTTGCTGATTAGTAGTAGTATGTGTCTGTGTTGGTGCATGTGATGCGGATGGCGTTAGTGTTATTGTTTGTGCGAAATCTTGCGCATGCGATGTAATGTGTTGTGTGTTTTGTGTCAGCCTGTGATGTGTGTGTGTGTTTTCGTGTGTTTGTGTGGTGTGATGTTTTGTGGTGTTGTGTTTGTGCGGTGTTTTCTTGTTTATTATCATCATAGTACAGCGTTAAACAGTAGGGTAAGCCCCACTGACGACTGTTTTTTTTTTTCTCTCACGATTTTGGACGCTGAATTAGAAAGTTTGAACATACGAGATGGACTGAGAGTGGGCCTAGAGGAGTGGTAAAAGGAAAGAATGCCGTAGTAGCCAACACACGGAATACACAGTCTAACTGTATAAACGCACATCGATCAGTGATTCTGATTCGATCGAAAGTGACAACACGATCGGTGTGGTTATAGTATGTGTGTGTGTACTTTCGGGTGAAGAGAGAGAGAGAGAGAGAGAAATGGATGAGATGTGTGATTGGTGGGATGTGGTCGTGAGTATGTGCATGTCGATGTTCTTTTTTTTTGTTAGTATGTTTGTCTTTGTGTTTGTATGTTTGTGTGCGTGATGGAAGATACATTTGCGAATGTTCATGATTGTTTAGTGCTATATTCGTTCGTTCGTCCGTGTTTGTTCGTTTGTTTGTCTGAATGCTTTTGTGTTTGTGTAGTTCAGTTCAGTTCAGTTCACTTCATTTGTGTTTATTTGATTTCACTATAGTTAGGTTAAGTTTAGTTTGTGTTGGGTTAGGTAAGTTTTGTTATTATTTTGTTAGTTTTGATCATATGTGATGAGAACCGATCCATATTCGCGGTTTCCACTGACGCGTGATGGTCATTCGGTTATGCCTTCTTTGGAAGTCTGAGATGTTGCGAATGAAGTGTTTACATGGTATATTGTATTGATTGATTGTGTTGTATTGTTTTAAAAAAATTTTGCATTGTTGTTTTAATTTTCTTCAATTATTGTCAGGTATATATGGTGTTCGCGTGTTGTTGGCTATTGTCGTGTTGGAGGCGGAGTGTGCGCGCGTGCGTGCGTGCGTTTGTTGAATTTCGTGCTGGTAGCAGTTGATGGTGGACGGGAGATGTGGATGAAATGTGAATAGTAATTTCATTGGAGTAAATTGTTCCGAGGGTGAGTTTTGCAACAATTGATATATGAATTTTGCGTAGTGTGTTTGGTTGTATTTTATTGTATTGTATTGTATTGTATTTTATTGTATTAAATTGTGTTGCATTGTATAGTGTTGTATTATTTCGTGATGCTGAGTAAGGTTTGTTTTGCTGATTAGTAGTAGTATGTGTCTGTGTTGGTGCATGTGATGCGGATGGCGTTAGTGTTATTGTTTGTGCGAAATCTTGCGCATGCGATGTAATGTGTTGTGTGTTTTGTGTCAGCCTGTGATGTGTGTGTGTGTTTTCGTGTGTTTGTGTGGTGTGATGTTTTGTGGTGTTGTGTTTGTGCGGTGTTTTCTTGTTTATTATCATCATAGTACAGCGTTAAACAGTAGGGTAAGCCCCACTGACGACTGTTTTTTTTCTCTCACGATTTTGGACGCTGAATTAGAAAGTTTGAACATACGAGATGGACTGAGAGTGGGCCTAGAGGAGTGGTAAAAGGAAAGAATGCCGTAGTAGCCAACACACGGAATACACAGTCTAACTGTATAAACGCACATCGATCAGTGATTCTGATTCGATTGAAAGTGACAACACGATCGGTGTGGTTATAGTATGTGTGTGTGTACTTTCGGGTGAAGAGAGAGAGAGAGAGAGAGAGAAATGGATGAGATGTGTGATTGGTGGGATGTGGTCGTGAGTATGTGCATGTCGATGTTCTTTTTTTTGTTAGTATGTTTGTCTTTGTGTTTGTATGTTTGTGTGCGTGATGGAAGATACGTTTGCGAATGTTCATGATTGTTTAGTGCTATATTCGTTCGTTCGTCCGTGTTTGTTCGTTTGTTTGTCTGAATGCTTTTGTGTTTGTGTAGTTCAGTTCAGTTCAGTTCACTTCATTTGTGTTTATTTGATTTCACTATAGTTAGGTTAAGTTTAGTTTGTGTTGGGTTAGGTAAGTTTTGTTATTATTTTGTTAGTTTTGATCATATGTGATGAGAACCGATCCATATTCGCGGTTTCCACTGACGCGTGATGGTCATTCGGTTATGCCTTCTTTGGAAGTCTGAGATGTTGCGAATGAAGTGTTTACATGGTATATTGTATTGATTGATTGTGTTGTATTGTTTTAAAAAAATTTTGCATTGTTGTTTTAATTTTCTTCAATTATTGTCAGGTATATATGGTGTTCGCGTGTTGTTGGCTATTGTCGTGTTGGAGGCGGAGTGTGCGCGCGTGCGTGCGTGCGTTTGTTGAATTTCGTGCTGGTAGCAGTTGATGGTGGACGGGAGATGTGGATGAAATGTGAATAGTAATTTCATTGGAGTAAATTGTTCCGAGGGTGAGTTTTGCAACAATTGATATATGAATTTTGCGTAGTGTGTTTGGTTGTATTCTATTGTATTGTATTGTATTGTATTTTATTGTATTAAATTGTGTTGCATTGTATAGTGTTGTATTATTTCGTGATGCTGAGTAAGGTTTGTTTTGCTGATTAGTAGTAGTATGTGTCTGTGTTGGTGCATGTGATGCGGATGGCGTTAGTGTTATTGTTTGTGCGAAATCTTGCGCATGCGATGTAATGTGTTGTGTGTTTTGTGTCAGCCTGTGATGTGTGTGTGTGTTTTCGTGTGTTTGTGTGGTGTGATGTTTTGTGGTGTTGTGTTTGTGCGGTGTTTTCTTGTTTATTATCATCATAGTACAGCGTTAAACAGTAGGGTAAGCCCCACTGACGACTGTTTTTTTTTCTCTCACGATTTTGGACGCTGAATTAGAAAGTTTGAACATACGAGATGGACTGAGAGTGGGCCTAGAGGAGTGGTAAAAGGAAAGAATGCCGTAGTAGCCAACACACGGAATACACAGTCTAACTGTATAAACGCACATCGATCAGTGATTCTGATTCGATTGAAAGTGACAACACGATCGGTGTGGTTATAGTATGTGTGTGTGTACTTTCGGGTGAAGAGAGAGAGAGAGAGAGAAATGGATGAGATGTGTGATTGGTGGGATGTGGTCGTGAGTATGTGCATGTCGATGTTCTTTTTTTTTTGTTAGTATGTTTGTCTTTGTGTTTGTATGTTTGTGTGCGTGATGGAAGATACGTTTGCGAATGTTCATGATTGTTTAGTGCTATATTCGTTCGTTCGTCCGTGTTTGTTCGTTTGTTTGTCTGAATGCTTTTGTGTTTGTGTAGTTCAGTTCAGTTCAGTTCACTTCATTTGTGTTTATTTGATTTCACTATAGTTAGGTTAAGTTTAGTTTGTGTTGGGTTAGGTAAGTTTTGTTATTATTTTGTTAGTTTTGATCATATGTGATGAGAACCGATCCATATTCGCGGTTTCCACTGACGCGTGATGGTCATTCGGTTATGCCTTCTTTGGAAGTCTGAGATGTTGCGAATGAAGTGTTTACATGGTATATTGTATTGATTGATTGTGTTGTATTGTTTTAAAAAAATTTTGCATTGTTGTTTTAATTTTCTTCAATTATTGTCAGGTATATATGGTGTTCGCGTGTTGTTGGCTATTGTCGTGTTGGAGGCGGAGTGTGCGCGCGTGCGTGCGTGCGTTTGTTGAATTTCGTGCTGGTAGCAGTTGATGGTGGACGGGAGATGTGGATGAAATGTGAATAGTAATTTCATTGGAGTAAATTGTTCCGAGGGTGAGTTTTGCAACAATTGATATATGAATTTTGCGTAGTGTGTTTGGTTGTATTTTATTGTATTGTATTGTATTGTATTTTATTGTATTAAATTGTGTTGCATTGTATAGTGTTGTATTATTTCGTGATGCTGAGTAAGGTTTGTTTTGCTGATTAGTAGTAGTATGTGTCTGTGTTGGTGCATGTGATGCGGATGGCGTTAGTGTTATTGTTTGTGCGAAATCTTGCGCATGCGATGTAATGTGTTGTGTGTTTTGTGTCAGCCTGTGATGTGTGTGTGTGTTTTCGTGTGTTTGTGTGGTGTGATGTTTTGTGGTGTTGTGTTTGTGCGGTGTTTTCTTGTTTATTATCATCATAGTACAGCGTTAAACAGTAGGGTAAGCCCCACTGACGACTGTTTTTTTTCTCTCACGATTTTGGACGCTGAATTAGAAAGTTTGAACATACGAGATGGACAGAGAGTGGGCCTAGAGGAGTGGTAAAAGGAAAGAATGCCGTAGTAGCCAACACACGGAATACACAGTCTAACTGTATAAACGCACATCGATCAGTGATTCTGATTCGATCGAAAGTGACAACACGATCGGTGTGGTTATAGTATGTGTGTGTGTACTTTCGGGTGAAGAGAGAGAGAGAGAGAGAGAGAGAAATGGATGAGATGTGTGATTGGTGGGATGTGGTCGTGAGTATGTGCATGTCGATGTTCTTTTTTTTGTTAGTATGTTTGTCTTTGTGTTTGTATGTTTGTGTGCGTGATGGAAGATACGTTTGCGAATGTTCATGATTGTTTAGTGCTATATTCGTTCGTTCGTCCGTGTTTGTTCGTTTGTTTGTCTGAATGCTTTTGTGTTTGTGTAGTTCAGTTCAGTTCAGTTCACTTCATTTGTGTTTATTTGATTTCACTATAGTTAGGTTAAGTTTAGTTTGTGTTGGGTTAGGTAAGTTTTGTTATTATTTTGTTAGTTTTGATCATATGTGATGAGAACCGATCCATATTCGCGGTTTCCACTGACGCGTGATGGTCATTCGGTTATGCCTTCTTTGGAAGTCTGAGATGTTGCGAATGAAGTGTTTACATGGTATATTGTATTGATTGATTGTGTTGTATTGTTTTAAAAAAATTTTGCATTGTTGTTTTAATTTTCTTCAATTATTGTCAGGTATATATGGTGTTCGCGTGTTGTTGGCTATTGTCGTGTTGGAGGCGGAGTGTGCGCGCGTGCGTGCGTGCGTTTGTTGAATTTCGTGCTGGTAGCAGTTGATGGTGGACGGGAGATGTGGATGAAATGTGAATAGTAATTTCATTGGAGTAAATTGTTCCGAGGGTGAGTTTTGCAACAATTGATATATGAATTTTGCGTAGTGTGTTTGGTTGTATTCTATTGTATTGTATTGTATTGTATTTTATTGTATTAAATTGTGTTGCATTGTATAGTGTTGTATTATTTCGTGATGCTGAGTAAGGTTTGTTTTGCTGATTAGTAGTAGTATGTGTCTGTGTTGGTGCATGTGATGCGGATGGCGTTAGTGTTATTGTTTGTGCGAAATCTTGCGCATGCGATGTAATGTGTTGTGTGTTTTGTGTCAGCCTGTGATGTGTGTGTGTGTTTTCGTGTGTTTGTGTGGTGTGATGTTTTGTGGTGTTGTGTTTGTGCGGTGTTTTCTTGTTTATTATCATCATAGTACAGCGTTAAACAGTAGGGTAAGCCCCACTGACGACTGTTTTTTTTTTCTCTCACGATTTTGGACGCTGAATTAGAAAGTTTGAACATACGAGATGGACTGAGAGTGGGCCTAGAGGAGTGGTAAAAGGAAAGAATGCCGTAGTAGCCAA
Source organism: Fasciola hepatica (assembly GCA_948099385.1). Lineage (NCBI taxonomy): Eukaryota > Metazoa > Platyhelminthes > Trematoda > Plagiorchiida > Fasciolidae > Fasciola > Fasciola hepatica. Next base: position 17,607,460 of record CANUEZ040000067.1, read on the forward strand.
CACACGGAATACACAGTCTAACTGTATAAACGCACATCGATCAGTGATTCTGATTCGATCGAAAGTGACAACACGATCGGTGTGGTTATAGTATGTGTGTGTGTACTTTCGGGTGAAGAGAGAGAGAGAGAGAGAGAAATGGATGAGATGTGTGATTGGTGGGATGTGGTCGTGAGTATGTGCATGTCGATGTTCTTTTTTTTGTTAGTATGTTTGTCTTTGTGTTTGTATGTTTGTGTGCGTGATGGAAGATACATTTGCGAATGTTCATGATTGTTTAGTGCTATATTCGTTCGTTCGTCCGTGTTTGTTCGTTTGTTTGTCTGAATGCTTTTGTGTTTGTGTAGTTCAGTTCAGTTCAGTTCACTTCATTTGTGTTTATTTGATTTCACTATAGTTAGGTTAAGTTTAGTTTGTGTTGGGTTAGGTAAGTTTTGTTATTATTTTGTTAGTTTTGATCATATGTGATGAGAACCGATCCATATTCGCGGTTTCCACTGACGCGTGATGGTCATTCGGTTATGCCTTCTTTGGAAGTCTGAGATGTTGCGAATGAAGTGTTTACATGGTATATTGTATTGATTGATTGTGTTGTATTGTTTTAAAAAAATTTTGCATTGTTGTTTTAATTTTCTTCAATTATTGTCAGGTATATATGGTGTTCGCGTGTTGTTGGCTATTGTCGTGTTGGAGGCGGAGTGTGCGCGCGTGCGTGCGTGCGTTTGTTGAATTTCGTGCTGGTAGCAGTTGATGGTGGACGGGAGATGTGGATGAAATGTGAATAGTAATTTCATTGGAGTAAATTGTTCCGAGGGTGAGTTTTGCAACAATTGATATATGAATTTTGCGTAGTGTGTTTGGTTGTATTTTATTGTATTGTATTGTATTGTATTTTATTGTATTAAATTGTGTTGCATTGTATAGTGTTGTATTATTTCGTGATGCTGAGTAAGGTTTGTTTTGCTGATTAGTAGTAGTATGTGTCTGTGTTGGTGCATGTGATGCGGATGGCGTTAGTGTTATTGTTTGTGCGAAATCTTGCGCATGCGATGTAATGTGTTGTGTGTTTTGTGTCAGCCTGTGATGTGTGTGTGTGTTTTCGTGTGTTTGTGTGGTGTGATGTTTTGTGGTGTTGTGTTTGTGCGGTGTTTTCTTGTTTATTATCATCATAGTACAGCGTTAAACAGTAGGGTAAGCCCCACTGACGACTGTTTTTTTTCTCTCACGATTTTGGACGCTGAATTAGAAAGTTTGAACATACGAGATGGACTGAGAGTGGGCCTAGAGGAGTGGTAAAAGGAAAGAATGCCGTAGTAGCCAACACACGGAATACACAGTCTAACTGTATAAACGCACATCGATCAGTGATTCTGATTCGATTGAAAGTGACAACACGATCGGTGTGGTTATAGTATGTGTGTGTGTACTTTCGGGTGAAGAGAGAGAGAGAGAGAGAAATGGATGAGATGTGTGATTGGTGGGATGTGGTCGTGAGTATGTGCATGTCGATGTTCTTTTTTTTTGTTAGTATGTTTGTCTTTGTGTTTGTATGTTTGTGTGCGTGATGGAAGATACGTTTGCGAATGTTCATGATTGTTTAGTGCTATATTCGTTCGTTCGTCCGTGTTTGTTCGTTTGTTTGTCTGAATGCTTTTGTGTTTGTGTAGTTCAGTTCAGTTCAGTTCACTTCATTTGTGTTTATTTGATTTCACTATAGTTAGGTTAAGTTTAGTTTGTGTTGGGTTAGGTAAGTTTTGTTATTATTTTGTTAGTTTTGATCATATGTGATGAGAACCGATCCATATTCGCGGTTTCCACTGACGCGTGATGGTCATTCGGTTATGCCTTCTTTGGAAGTCTGAGATGTTGCGAATGAAGTGTTTCCATGGTATATTGTATTGATTGATTGTGTTGTATTGTTTTAAAAAAATTTTGCATTGTTGTTTTAATTTTCTTCAATTATTGTCAGGTATATATGGTGTTCGCGTGTTGTTGGCTATTGTCGTGTTGGAGGCGGAGTGTGCGCGCGTGCGTGCGTGCGTTTGTTGAATTTCGTGCTGGTAGCAGTTGATGGTGGACGGGAGATGTGGATGAAATGTGAATAGTAATTTCATTGGAGTAAATTGTTCCGAGGGTGAGTTTTGCAACAATTGATATATGAATTTTGCGTAGTGTGTTTGGTTGTATTCTATTGTATTGTATTGTATTGTATTTTATTGTATTAAATTGTGTTGCATTGTATAGTGTTGTATTATTTCGTGATGCTGAGTAAGGTTTGTTTTGCTGATTAGTAGTAGTATGTGTCTGTGTTGGTGCATGTGATGCGGATGGCGTTAGTGTTATTGTTTGTGCGAAATCTTGCGCATGCGATGTAATGTGTTGTGTGTTTTGTGTCAGCCTGTGATGTGTGTGTGTGTTTTCGTGTGTTTGTGTGGTGTGGTGTTTTGTGGTGTTGTGTTTGTGCGGTGTTTTCTTGTTTATTATCATCATAGTACAGCGTTAAACAGTAGGGTAAGCCCCACTGACGACTGTTTTTTTTTCTCTCACGATTTTGGACGCTGAATTAGAAAGTTTGAACATACGAGATGGACTGAGAGTGGGCCTAGAGGAGTGGTAAAAGGAAAGAATGCCGTAGTAGCCAACACACGGAATACACAGTCTAACTGTATAAACGCACATCGATCAGTGATTCTGATTCGATTGAAAGTGACAACACGATCGGTGTGGTTATAGTATGTGTGTGTGTACTTTCGGGTGAAGAGAGAGAGAGAGAGAGAAATGGATGAGATGTGTGATTGGTGGGATGTGGTCGTGAGTATGTGCATGTCGATGTTCTTTTTTTTTTTGTTAGTATGTTTGTCTTTGTGTTTGTATGTTTGTGTGCGTGATGGAAGATACGTTTGCGAATGTTCATGATTGTTTAGTGCTATATTCGTTCGTTCGTCCGTGTTTGTTCGTTTGTTTGTCTGAATGCTTTTGTGTTTGTGTAGTTCAGTTCAGTTCAGTTCACTTCATTTGTGTTTATTTGATTTCACTATAGTTAGGTTAAGTTTAGTTTGTGTTGGGTTAGGTAAGTTTTGTTATTATTTTGTTAGTTTTGATCATATGTGATGAGAACCGATCCATATTCGCGGTTTCCACTGACGCGTGATGGTCATTCGGTTATGCCTTCTTTGGAAGTCTGAGATGTTGCGAATGAAGTGTTTACATGGTATATTGTATTGATTGATTGTGTTGTATTGTTTTAAAAAAATTTTGCATTGTTGTTTTAATTTTCTTCAATTATTGTCAGGTATATATGGTGTTCGCGTGTTGTTGGCTATTGTCGTGTTGGAGGCGGAGTGTGCGCGCGTGCGTGCGTGCGTTTGTTGAATTTCGTGCTGGTAGCAGTTGATGGTGGACGGGAGATGTGGATGAAATGTGAATAGTAATTTCATTGGAGTAAATTGTTCCGAGGGTGAGTTTTGCAACAATTGATATATGAATTTTGCGTAGTGTGTTTGGTTGTATTCTATTGTATTGTATTGTATTGTATTTTATTGTATTAAATTGTGTTGCATTGTATAGTGTTGTATTATTTCGTGATGCTGAGTAAGGTTTGTTTTGCTGATTAGTAGTAGTATGTGTCTGTGTTGGTGCATGTGATGCGGATGGCGTTAGTGTTATTGTTTGTGCGAAATCTTGCGCATGCGATGTAATGTGTTGTGTGTTTTGTGTCAGCCTGTGATGTGTGTGTGTGTTTTCGTGTGTTTGTGTGGTGTGATGTTTTGTGGTGTTGTGTTTGTGCGGTGTTTTCTTGTTTATTATCATCATAGTACAGCGTTAAACAGTAGGGTAAGCCCCACTGACGACTGTTTTTTTTTTCTCTCACGATTTTGGACGCTGAATTAGAAAGTTTGAACATACGAGATGGACTGAGAGTGGGCCTAGAGGAGTGGTAAAAGGAAAGAATGCCGTAGTAGCCAACACACGGAATACACAGTCTAACTGTATAAACGCACATCGATCAGTGATTCTGATTCGATCGAAAGTGACAACACGATCGGTGTGGTTATAGTATGTGTGTGTGTACTTTCGGGTGAAGAGAGAGAGAGAGAGAGAAATGGATGAGATGTGTGATTGGTGGGATGTGGTCGTGAGTATGTGCATGTCGATGTTCTTTTTTTTTTTGTTAGTATGTTTGTCTTTGTGTTTGTATGTTTGTGTGCGTGATGGAAGATACGTTTGCGAATGTTCATGATTGTTTAGTGCTATATTCGTTCGTTCGTCCGTGTTTGTTCGTTTGTTTGTCTGAATGCTTTTGTGTTTGTGTAGTTCAGTTCAGTTCAGTTCAGTTCACTTCATTTGTGTTTATTTGATTTCACTATAGTTAGGTTAAGTTTAGTTTGTGTTGGGTTAGGTAAGTTTTGTTATTATTTTGTTAGTTTTGATCATATGTGATGAGAACCGATCCATATTCGCGGTTTCCACTGACGCGTGATGGTCATTCGGTTATGCCTTCTTTGGAAGTCTGAGATGTTGCGAATGAAGTGTTTACATGGTATATTGTATTGATTGATTGTGTTGTATTGTTTTAAAAAAATTTTGCATTGTTGTTTTAATTTTCTTCAATTATTGTCAGGTATATATGGTGTTCGCGTGTTGTTGGCTATTGTCGTGTTGGAGGCGGAGTGTGCGCGCGTGCGTGCGTGCGTTTGTTGAATTTCGTGCTGGTAGCAGTTGATGGTGGACGGGAGATGTGGATGAAATGTGAATAGTAATTTCATTGGAGTAAATTGTTCCGAGGGTGAGTTTTGCAACAATTGATATATGAATTTTGCGTAGTGTGTTTGGTTGTATTTTATTGTATTGTATTGTATTGTATTTTATTGTATTAAATTTAAGACCAATTCTCTCTATGATTAACTCGCCTTACCATGAAACAGCCAAATGGCTGGCAGCTAAACTAGAACCCATACGCAGGACTCTCGCCAAATACAGTCTCAAAGATTCATTTGAATTTGTGGAAACCATCAAACACCTAAACATAAAAAATGATCAAATGTTTTCTCTGGATGTGACCTCGCTTTTCACCAACGTACCCATCTTAGAGACTATTGATTTCGTTTGTGACTACATTGAAACCAATCAAGTGTCAATAAACATACCACGGAAGGAACTGAAAGAACTCCTTCTCAGGTGTACTTTTGACGTCCAATTTCTATTTGACGGAAAGCTGTATCGTCAATGCGATGGTGTAGCCATGGGATCACCATTAGGCCCAGTCCTAGCAGACATATTCATGGCAAAACTAGAGAGTACTACATTGAAACAGGAGATACAAGAAATGAACTTATATCGGCGGTACATTGATGATATTTTCTGCCTTAGAACTAAAGAAACCGATGTAGAAAAGACAAAACAGATGTTCAACAATGCTCATAAAGCCATTCAGTTCACGGTGGAGACCGAAAAGAACGACACGTTGGCCTTTCTGGATGTCTCTATACACAGGAACACCAATGGAACAGTCGAAAGAAGGATACATAGAAAGCAAACATGGACTGGACAGTACACCAACTTTCTCAGTTTTGTACCCATACGACAGAAAAGAAACCTAGTCCAATGCTTAGCCTCGAGAGTAAGAAAGTTATGCTCACAGGAGACCGTAGAAGAAGAACTGCATTTAGTTAGAAACACTCTCAAGGAAAACGGTTACCCTGAGCGCTTTATAGAACAAAATCTGAAAGATAGACCCAAATGTGCTCCAAGTTATGACGTCCCCAAGAAGAAACTGTTTATCCGTATGCCATTCAAAGGAGACGCCATATCGGACCATGTCAACAGACGCTTAACGCGTGCGGTGAGTGGGACATTCAACTCAGCTCGTGTTGCCTGTGTATTTGCAAGCTCTCCCATTATCCGAAATTCCAATAAGGATGTGTTGCCAATGCTGGCCAACTCAATGGTAATCTATTTGTTCAGGTGCAAATGTAATGCAACCTACATTGGCCGAACGGCAAGGCAACTATCCCAAAGAATTAAGGAACACTGTCCACGATGGCTACAACATGGAGGAACAGGAACCATAGGGAGTGCCATTCTCGGACATCTGGTAGACTCAGGTCACAAAATAAGCACGGATTCCGCATTTAAAATCGTCTATCGAGTGCCCCCCAATCCCCACAAACACATCCGCTTACACACACTGGCCACCGCAGAGGCGATTAGCATCCGTCTTTTCGCACCTGCTCTGTGTACACAAAAGAAGTTCGTCCAAGCCCTCCAATTACCCTGGCCGCAAGTGGACCACCCCCACCCCAGTCACTCAGCTCCGAACCATGTGACCGTCACGACCTAGTCGTGCAGATCGACACGTCGATCTAACCCCAACCCGTCTCCCCCACAAACTACGTCCAATCCGAATGACCCTTGACCATTTCAGCACAACCATCTCCTATATGATTTGTAAAGACTTGAGAATGAATCATTGAAAACAATTGTTTGTCTCTGAAAACGTATTCTGATGTCACAATGTGCATATTCCGGAATCTAAAGCATAACAAGGAGCCATGCGTGGTGAAGGATCTGAATAAGTTCTTCAATTTCTCCACGCGCCTTGCCGAGGCAAATGTATTCATTCAATTCATCGACAGTTGTGTAGAAAGTAATGTATTCCCAAAACAATATTGGAAAGTTTTACGTCGTAACCGAATTTATCCCAACTCCAAAACGCTTCGTAGACATGCGCTGAACCAACGCGACACAATGTGTTCCAAACTACCAGAATATGAAAGAAATCTATTTCAGCGGCAAGCTACCGTGGATAACTTACCTCAAGGGGAACGCGAAGAATTCTTGGATTATGTGCGCTCAGTAACAGACACCAGGTGTCAAAAAACATTGAAGAAGCTTCAGCACAGCTTAACGGCAATTAAACCACAGTCAAATTTTCCCACACAACCTGAACGTTATGTGCACAATTTATCGAAATTGGAAGTGAGTCCCATCCTCACCGAAGCGTTATCGCTCGGTGTGAGTTTTTGCTGTCCACGTCGTAAAATAAGTCAGTTAGAAACAGAAATTCAGTTCGAAAACCTTTTATCACAAACTCGCAATCTAGTACCCAGATCGTCAGACGAACTCGAACGATTTAAAGCCACACTTGTTGACTGTTGCTACCAGTATCGCAAATATACCCCGCGCAACCAAGGGCCAATGACTCAAAGGCATTTGGAAGAACTAAAGAACATACAACGACGAAACGACATCATAATAAGCAGACCCGACAAGGGCTCCGGGGTGGTGATTATGAATAGAATCGACTATATCAGAAAAATGTCTCATCTACTCGCGGACAAAACAAAATTCACACAGTCGCCAGGAGAACGAGAAAAGACGACCTATGCTGAGAAACAGATTGTAAGAGTGCTGAAGTCTATGAAAGATCGAGGCTATTTGGACCAACTCACTTTCGAAACAATCAAACCATGCGGGTCCACCATTCCACGGTTATATGGATTACCCAAGATTCATAAAACGGACACACCTTTAAGACCAATTCTCTCTATGATTAACTCGCCTTACCATGAAACAGCCAAATGGCTGGCAGCTAAACTAGAACCCATACGCAGGACTCTCGCCAAATACAGTCTCAAAGATTCATTTGAATTTGTGGAAACCATCAAACACCTAAACATAAAAAATGATCAAATGTTTTCTCTGGATGTGACCTCGCTTTTCACCAACGTACCCATCTTAGAGACTATTGATTTCGTTTGTGACTACATTGAAACCAGTCAAGTGTCAATAAACATACCACGGAAGGAACTGAAAGAACTCCTTCTCAGGTGTACTTTTGACGTCCAATTTCTATTTGACGGAAAGCTGTATCGTCAATGCGATGGTGTAGCCATGGGATCACCATTAGGCCCAGTCCTAGCAGACATATTCATGGCAAAACTAGAGAGTACTACATTGAAACAGGAGATACAAGAAATGAACTTATATCGGCGGTACATTGATGATATTTTCTGCCTTAGAACTAAAGAAACCGATGTAGAAAAGACAAAACAGATGTTCAACAATGCTCATAAAGCCATTCAGTTCACGGTGGAGACCGAAAAGAACGACACGTTGGCCTTTCTGGATGTCTCTATACACAGGAACACCAATGGAACAGTCGAAAGAAGGATACATAGAAAGCAAACATGGACTGGACAGTACACCAACTTTCTCAGTTTTGTACCCATACGACAGAAAAGAAACCTAGTCCAATGCTTAGCCTCGAGAGTAAGAAAGTTATGCTCACAGGAGACCGTAGAAGAAGAACTGCATTTAGTTAGAAACACTCTCAAGGAAAACGGTTACCCTGAGCGCTTTATAGAACAAAATCTGAAAGATAGACCCAAATGTGCTCCAAGTTATGACGTCCCCAAGAAGAAACTGTTTATCCGTATGCCATTCAAAGGAGACGCCATATCGGACCATGTCAACAGACGCTTAACGCGTGCGGTGAGTGGGACATTCAACTCAGCTCGTGTTGCCTGTGTATTTGCAAGCTCTCCCATTATCCGAAATTCCAATAAGGATGTGTTGCCAATGCTGGCCAACTCAATGGTAATCTATTTGTTCAGGTGCAAATGTAATGCAACCTACATTGGCCGAACGGCAAGGCAACTATCCCAAAGAATTAAGGAACACTGTCCACGATGGCTACAACATGGAGGAACAGGAACCATAGGGAGTGCCATTCTCGGACATCTGGTAGACTCAGGTCACAAAATAAGCACGGATTCCGCATTTAAAATCGTCTATCGAGTGCCCCCCAATCCCCACAAACACATCCGCTTACACACACTGGCCACCGCAGAGGCGATTAGCATCCGTCTTTTCGCACCTGCTCTGTGTACACAAAAGAAGTTCGTCCAAGCCCTCCAATTACCCTGGCCGCAAGTGGACCACCCCCACCCCAGTCACTCAGCTCCGAACCATGTGACCGTCACGACCTAGTCGTGCAGATCGACACGTCGATCTAACCCCAACCCGTCTCCCCCACAAACTACGTCCAATCCGAATGACCCTTGACCATTTCAGCACAACCATCTCCTATATGATTTGTAAAGACTTGAGAATGAATCATTGAAAACAATTGTTTGTCTCTGAAAACGTATTCTGATGTCACAATGTGCATATTCCGGAATCTAAAGCATAACAAGGAGCCATGCGTGGTGAAGGATCTGAATAAGTTCTTCAATTTCTCCACGCGCCTTGCCGAGGCAAATGTATTCATTCAATTCATCGACAGTTGTGTAGAAAGTAATGTATTCCCAAAACAATATTGGAAAGTTTTACGTCGTAACCGAATTTATCCCAACTCCAAAACGCTTCGTAGACATGCGCTGAACCAACGCGACACAATGTGTTCCAAACTACCAGAATATGAAAGAAATCTATTTCAGCGGCAAGCTACCGTGGATAACTTACCTCAAGGGGAACGCGAAGAATTCTTGGATTATGTGCGCTCAGTAACAGACACCAGGTGTCAAAAAACATTGAAGAAGCTTCAGCACAGCTTAACGGCAATTAAACCACAGTCAAATTTTCCCACACAACCTGAACGTTATGTGCACAATTTATCGAAATTGGAAGTGAGTCCCATCCTCACCGAAGCGTTATCGCTCGGTGTGAGTTTTTGCTGTCCACGTCGTAAAATAAGTCAGTTAGAAACAGAAATTCAGTTCGAAAACCTTTTATCACAAACTCGCAATCTAGTACCCAGATCGTCAGACGAACTCGAACGATTTAAAGCCACACTTGTTGACTGTTGCTACCAGTATCGCAAATATACCCCGCGCAACCAAGGGCCAATGACTCAAAGGCATTTGGAAGAACTAAAGAACATACAACGACGAAACGACATCATAATAAGCAGACCCGACAAGGGCTCCGGGGTGGTGATTATGAATAGAATCGACTATATCAGAAAAATGTCTCATCTACTCGCGGACAAAACAAAATTCACACAGTCGCCAGGAGAACGAGAAAAGACGACCTATGCTGAGAAACAGATTGTAAGAGTGCTGAAGTCTATGAAAGATCGAGGCTATTTGGACCAACTCACTTTCGAAACAATCAAACCATGCGGGTCCACCATTCCACGGTTATATGGATTACCCAAGATTCATAAAACGGACACACCTTTAAGACCAATTCTCTCTATGATTAACTCGCCTTACCATGAAACAGCCAAATGGCTGGCAGCTAAACTAGAACCCATACGCAGGACTCTCGCCAAATACAGTCTCAAAGATTCATTTGAATTTGTGGAAACCATCAAACACCTAAACATAAAAAATGATCAAATGTTTTCTCTGGATGTGACCTCGCTTTTCACCAACGTACCCATCTTAGAGACTATTGATTTCGTTTGTGACTACATTGAAACCAATCAAGTGTCAATAAACATACCACGGAAGGAACTGAAAGAACTCCTTCTCAGGTGTACTTTTGACGTCCAATTTCTATTTGACGGAAAGCTGTATCGTCAATGCGATGGTGTAGCCATGGGATCACCATTAGGCCCAGTCCTAGCAGACATATTCATGGCAAAACTAGAGAGTACTACATTGAAACAGGAGATACAAGAAATGAACTTATATCGGCGGTACATTGATGATATTTTCTGCCTTAGAACTAAAGAAACCGATGTAGAAAAGACAAAACAGATGTTCAACAATGCTCATAAAGCCATTCAGTTCACGGTGGAGACCGAAAAGAACGACACGTTGGCCTTTCTGGATGTCTCTATACACAGGAACACCAATGGAACAGTCGAAAGAAGGATACATAGAAAGCAAACATGGACTGGACAGTACACCAACTTTCTCAGTTTTGTACCCATACGACAGAAAAGAAACCTAGTCCAATGCTTAGCCTCGAGAGTAAGAAAGTTATGCTCACAGGAGACCGTAGAAGAAGAACTGCATTTAGTTAGAAACACTCTCAAGGAAAACGGTTACCCTGAGCGCTTTATAGAACAAAATCTGAAAGATAGACCCAAATGTGCTCCAAGTTATGACGTCCCCAAGAAGAAACTGTTTATCCGTATGCCATTCAAAGGAGACGCCATATCGGACCATGTCAACAGACGCTTAACGCGTGCGGTGAGTGGGACATTCAACTCAGCTCGTGTTGCCTGTGTATTTGCAAGCTCTCCCATTATCCGAAATTCCAATAAGGATGTGTTGCCAATGCTGGCCAACTCAATGGTAATCTATTTGTTCAGGTGCAAATGTAATGCAACCTACATTGGCCGAACGGCAAGGCAACTATCCCAAAGAATTAAGGAACACTGTCCACGATGGCTACAACATGGAGGAACAGGAACCATAGGGAGTGCCATTCTCGGACATCTGGTAGACTCAGGTCACAAAATAAGCACGGATTCCGCATTTAAAATCGTCTATCGAGTGCCCCCCAATCCCCACAAACACATCCGCTTACACACACTGGCCACCGCAGAGGCGATTAGCATCCGTCTTTTCGCACCTGCTCTGTGTACACAAAAGAAGTTCGTCCAAGCCCTCCAATTACCCTGGCCGCAAGTGGACCACCCCCACCCCAGTCACTCAGCTCCGAACCATGTGACCGTCACGACCTAGTCGTGCAGATCGACACGTCGATCTAACCCCAACCCGTCTCCCCCACAAACTACGTCCAATCCGAATGACCCTTGACCATTTCAGCACAACCATCTCCTATATGATTTGTAAAGACTTGAGAATGAATCATTGAAAACAATTGTTTGTCTCTGAAAACGTATTCTGAAATTGTATTGCATTGTGTTGCATTGTATAGTGTTGTATTATTTCGTGATGCTGAGTAAGGTTTGTTTTGCTGATTAGTAGTAGTATGTGTCTGTGTTGGTGCATGTGATGCGGATGGCGTTAGTGTTATTGTTTGTGCGAAATCTTGCGCATGCGATGTAATGTGTTGTGTGTTTTGTGTCAGCCTGTGATGTGTGTGTGTGTTTTCGTGTGTTTGTGTGGTGTGATGTTTTGTGGTGTTGTGTTTGTGCGGTGTTTTCTTGTTTATTATCATCATAGTACAGCGTTAAACAGTAGGGTAAGCCCCACTGACGACTGTTTTTTTTTCTCTCACGATTTTGGACGCTGAATTAGAAAGTTTGAACATACGAGATGGACTGAGAGTGGGCCTAGAGGAGTGGTAAAAGGAAAGAATGCCGTAGTAGCCAACACACGGAATACACAGTCTAACTGTATAAACGCACATCGATCAGTGATTCTGATTCGATCGAAAGTGACAACACGATCGGTGTGGTTATAGTATGTGTGTGTGTACTTTCGGGTGAAGAGAGAGAGAGAGAGAAATGGATGAGATGTGTGATTGGTGGGATGTGGTCGTGAGTATGTGCATGTCGATGTTCTTTTTTTTGTTAGTATGTTTGTCTTTGTGTTTGTATGTTTGTGTGCGTGATGGAAGATACGTTTGCGAATGTTCATGATTGTTTAGTGCTATATTCGTTCGTTCGTCCGTGTTTGTTCGTTTGTTTGTCTGAATGCTTTTGTGTTTGTGTAGTTCAGTTCAGTTCAGTTCAGTTCACTTCATTTGTGTTTATTTGATTTCACTATAGTTAGGTTAAGTTTAGTTTGTGTTGGGTTAGGTAAGTTTTGTTATTATTTTGTTAGTTTTGATCATATGTGATGAGAACCGATCCATATTCGCGGTTTCCACTGACGCGTGATGGTCATTCGGTTATGCCTTCTTTGGAAGTCTGAGATGTTGCGAATGAAGTGTTTACATGGTATATTGTATTGATTGATTGTGTTGTATTGTTTTAAAAAAATTTTGCATTGTTGTTTTAATTTTCTTCAATTATTGTCAGGTATATATGGTGTTCGCGTGTTGTTGGCTATTGTCGTGTTGGAGGCGGAGTGTGCGCGCGTGCGTGCGTGCGTTTGTTGAATTTCGTGCTGGTAGCAGTTGATGGTGGACGGGAGATGTGGATGAAATGTGAATAGTAATTTCATTGGAGTAAATTGTTCCGAGGGTGTGTTTTGCAACAATTGATATATGAATTTTGCGTAGTGTGTTTGGTTGTATTCTATTGTATTGTATTTTATTGTATTGCATTGTGTTGTATTGCATTGTATTGTATAGTGTTGTATTATTTCGTGATGCTGAGTAAGGTTTGTTTTGCTGATTAGTAGTGGTATGTGTCTGTGTTGGTGCATGTGATGCGGATGGCGTTAGTGTTATTGTTTGTGCGAAATCTTGCGCATGCGATGTAATGTGATGTGTGTTTTGTGTCAGCCTGTGATGTGTGTGTGTGTTTTCGTGTGTTTGTGTGGTGTGATGTTTTGTGGTGTTGTGTTTGTGCGGTGTTTTCTTGTTTATTATCATCATAGTACAGCGTTAAACAGTAGGGTAAGCCCCACTGACGACTGTTTTTTTTTCTCACGATTTTGGACGCTGAATTGGAAAGTATGAACATACGAGATGGACAAAGAGTGGGCCTAGAGGAGTGGTAAAAGGAAAGAATGCCGTAGTAGCCAACACACGGAATACACAGTCTAACTGTATAAACGCACATCGATCAGTGATTCTGATTCGATCGAAAGTGACAACACGATCGGTGTGGTTATAGTATGTGTGTGTGTACTTTCGGGTGAAGAGAGAGAGAGAGAGAGAGAAATGGATGAGATGTGTGATTGGTGGGATGTGGTCGTGAGTATGTGCATGTCGATGTTCTTTTTTTTTTGTTAGTATGTTTGTCTTTGTGTTTGTATGTTTGTGTGCGTGATGGAAGATACGTTTGCGAATGTTCATGATTGTTTAGTGCTATATTCGTTCGTTCGTCCGTGTTTGTTCGTTTGTTTGTCTGAATGCTTTTGTGTTTGTGTAGTTCAGTTCAGTTCAGTTCAGTTCACTTCATTTGTGTTTATTTGATTTCACTATAGTTAGGTTAAGTTTAGTTTGTGTTGGGTTAGGTAAGTTTTGTTATTATTTTGTTAGTTTTGATCATATGTGATGAGAACCGATCCATATTCGCGGTTTCCACTGACGCGTGATGGTCATTCGGTTATGCCTTCTTTGGAAGTCTGAGATGTTGCGAATGAAGTGTTTACATGGTATATTGTATTGATTGATTGTGTTGTATTGTTTAAAAAAAATTTTGCATTGTTGTTTTAATTTTCTTCATTTATTTTCAGGAATTCGTTTATCTGCGCGTTTGCCAGGTTCGTAGCTGGACGAAGCTGTCCTCGGAGGCTTTACAGTGATAATGGGCTCAACTTTAAGGGCGCCGAGAACGAGGTCAATTTATTACTACGAGGATTGAATCAACCTCGCATAACTTATTCGCTTACAGAGAGGGAATGCGACTGGATATTCACGCCGCGTACAGCTAGTCATCGAGGGGATGTGTGGGAACGCCTCATACGATCCATCCGCAGAATACTTCGATCATTGGTCGGGTAGCAATCCGTAACAGACGAAACGTTCCTCACATTGATGACTGAGGTGGAGAAAATCATGAACGACAGACCGTTGGTGAGGAATAGCTGTGACCCTTGCGAATATGCCGTACTGACCCCGAATCATCTATTACTTGGCTTTTGCAATGCATCCTCCAATGAATGTGAAACGGAACCTTGCAAGCTGAATCGGCTCAACATCTCACTGAAATTTTTTGGCGTAAATGGATCAGGTCGTAGTTACCGCTTCTGCAAAGCAAGCAGCGTTGGACAGAAACAGCGCAGGAGCTGAAAACCGGTGACCTGGTGCTTATAGTTGACAAGAACTTTCCCCGAGGCGAATGAAAAAGGGGTATTGTTAAAGAAACTCGACTTTCCAAAGACGGTGTTGTCCGCGATGTGTGGGTCCACACAGCCAGCGGACGACTCCTAAGAGACGTCCGATATCTGTGTTTATTGGAAAACCATGTTTCAGAGAAGGAATAATTTGGGGGCTCGTCAAGCAAACAGCTCGAACCCTGCGAGGAGTGTACGTGTCGTACAAACTAAACGTTTTTCTCACTGGCTACTAACAGCTTGTTAGTAGTCACATTCTACATGTGAATCCCTTCCAAGTCATTCTCCTGTGTTGTTGGCACAAAGTTGGTCATTTTACTGAACTCAGTCCCAATTCGTGATTGGTCCTTAATCCAATCTGACGGTAGCGTGACAATATGGTTTTATTTTATTCACATGGATTTGATCTTACTCTTTCATGTGATTTTAACAGTCTTATCCGTTTCCCTCTTTCTGACATTGACCTGAGTTTGTTTGAATGAACATATGACGCTCCCGCCTGGTTTAACAGTAAATTTGACTATCCACGATCTGTGTCTCGCTCGGTTCAAAATTTGGCTGTATGTCTTGTCTATTCATTGTTCATTAACGTTGTACTGATTAAAGAACCGTGTTTCGGATTAATACGTCTATCAGTTGGAGTCTTTTGAAATTTGTTCGAGACGCGAAGTAAGCCACACCGAGAAGGAGCACCCTAGAAAGGCTTAAAGCAGCTAGGTCGTAAGAAACCTGAGTGGAATTCAATCGAAACGGTCAAAGTTGACGGTCGAAAGGGTTTCGCTTACACTACCTATAAGTTAGAATTTGTTATTTGTGTTTTGAATGCATTCTCAATTGGCCTACTCGAGATTAGCGTCGGTATGTATCATGAACCTCCGGATGTGATGAACTAATTTCTCCTTTTTTGCGAATACACTGACGCAGTTATATATATATATATATATATATATATATATATATATATATATATATATATATATATATATATATATATATGGCGTGAACATTGTACGTTTATATTCCTGACTATTTTGTCCTGTGACTGTACATCTCCATTGTAAGGGCGATCTGATGAACTTCACACTTATGCATCAAAACCACACACACTGGATGCTGGAACTCCTATTCTCAGCTCCGCCGCTATTGTACCACACCGCAAAACCACGGAACTCATGCGGTGTAAAGAAAACTGCACCACGGTTTCGTTTGACTGCTTGCTGATTCGACCGTTTATGACTACACTGTACTGGTTTACCGGATAACTTTGTGTTTTGTTGTTCTTGCTTTCTCTTCTTGCTCTTATTCATTTGCCTTTATATATTTGGAGAATTACACAAGGTGGCGAACAAGCTCGTTTTCAGTGATTCGTATATTCATATGTATATCATTATTCAGAACCACGAAATTACGATAAACACGTCTATTCGGTTGGGATTTGTTCTTCTGTCCGTAGCATTGTACAGCTCATGTCGTGCGTAAAAGTAGTAAGACTAAGCTTCTGCTCAATTCACAGCCCAAGCAAGCGGAATAGTTTCTACACTATATATTTTTTATTTTTCGCTAGTAAAACGAGGTGATTCGTAGGCGAAAAACGCTCCCCACTAGCAGTAATGGGACGGACTAAAACAGTGTCATCAAAAAGAACTGTTTGGTAGTTTGTATTCTCCCCCTCCGCCCTCCTCTTATTTCCTGTAACTTCCAGACTTCATCATTTTATTCTGACTTTCATAAATACTTTCATTTTGTAGTACTCACCATGTACGAATGCACTGAGATTGTCCATGGAATGAATTTAACCAGTTTGCAACTCCGGTTTTTCTTTCCGAAATCCGTGTTCCAAATATCACGTTTATTCAAGGTTACAGTTTTTCGTTACGTAAATGTTCTTATAAACCGATTGTTAAGTAGTCAGATGAAGACAAAACATATCAAGGGTACGTTAGAAGCCAGAAGTTAGTTGAGAAAGTGTGGCGCAAGTCCTACGATAGTTTTCTTTTTCGTATTGCGGTGGAATCACAGTTCGCTTTTTTTTAATCATATCCTCACTTCTTCCTCGTTGTCGGATAGTGCCCTCTTCTCTATCGTCTCTTCTTTACCTTCGTTCATTTGGTCATTTCTGTTTTGCCTTTCGGCTGTTTGATTTAGCATTTTTTGATCTTGTGATTCGTATGTGATCTGTAATTTCAAGAAATGGCGGATAAAATCTTTTGGGAAAAGAGTTTTGATTATCTTAGTAATAGACATTTGGTAAAGCTAAGAAGTGTTTTTTACGGAGTGAGGTTCATCATAGAGTGGTTAGTCATTTTCAGCTCACCAATGAGATATTTCATCCCTTTGAGGAATCAGCTTCAACGCGTATCGCACGGGACCCACCGGGTATGTGGGCCTGGAATGTTTGTTCGTGATTCACACATATAGGGGCACTTAGTACATTTAGGCAATCTGAGCTGGATTTGAGCGGCTTGTTTCATTTTTTATTACTTGCTTGCACATGAGTGGGACGAAAGGGATATACCCCGTGGACAAAAAAGCCCACTCCACCACTAGGGACAACCGCCAACCAGACACTGAGATTTGGAATGGTGAGGGGCAATAATGAGCCGGACGACAGTGGTTTATTATCCGCCGTCAAAGTGACCGACTGTGGTTGGGCTTCGAACCCCTACCTAATGTTATTCCACTTCAGAATCCGTTTCCGTAACAGCCAGAAACTGTTCGGTTTTCATTGTTATGTGTTCAGACCACACTTGAGGAAATGAACAGTTGAGCCACCCAGGTATCCTATCCCTACAGAGGTTAGTTCATATGAAAGGCCAGTCGCATTGGGTCGAGGCACTGCAGAATCACAAGGAACATTGCAAATACGGTTCAGAGGACGATCTGCCTTCTCCCAGTAGTTTATCGCCGCTATTTCCTAAACTTTTCGAAGAGTGGCAACAATCAAGTTTCCTTATCGCTCACGCAGTCGTTAGTTTTGATGTTCAAAACGGAATAATGTACAATACTGGCTCAAACAGACTTACGGTGATTGGTCTCTGTGTGGACGAATCTGGTTTGAACTCGTCCATTGTTGAACGTGCTGACTGATTGGTAACCAGACTTTTTCGTATCGTAGGAACTTCGCTTGTAGTCGCATTGCGATCAGCGTTGTATTCGTTTAAAACCGGTGATGGTAGCTGGACTGATTCATTCAACAACGATTCATGGATAGTATTCAACCCGTAAGGAGCATCCAAGGATTTGGATCGTAAAATGATGCGATTGGTTCCTGCGTTGTTTATCTGCACATCAACATCAGATTCGTCCGTTGACGCATGCTCCGGAACGGAGTTAGCTCGAATGAAGGCCATGGATGAAGCTCGAGCGAGTCGGTTATTTGGCTTATACTGCTTTCGATAAGAATCGATTAATAATGACTTCTGAAAGGATGAAAATGCAGAATAATTAAGTTGCTCAAATATTTTTCTCGCTGGAGCGGTAATGGCATTCCGTTTTGTGTGCTCACTGTCGTACGAACATCAACAATCATATCTTTCGATTATATGTGCTTGATGACACATTTAATAAAGACCTCCCTTACCTGTGAGGAACGAAATCATATCAGTGATTCGTGATGTTTTAACATGTTGCATAACGGCATTTCGTGAGTTTCACCATAGTAGTTTGTCTAGTACGTTCGGTATCGTGAAGTTCATTAATTGGTACTGCTCAGAAACCAGCTAATCATCTGTCAGTTTCTCTCCTCAGAGAACAACGTGGTCTGCTGACTTTTGTGTGAGAATATGGATGGAAAATACGCTGCTCTATTGACTACAGGTATCCCGTTATTCTTGAGCTTCTTAGTAATGCTTTATCCCCAGTTCACTACGTGTCTGAACCAATAATATTGCTCTTTACTGCTGGCGTACTGGTCTTTGCTTTGTTGTATCCACCAGTAGGAAAAGAAGAAAAAGCAAAATGTAAAGTAGAAATCATGGAGACTAAGGAAATCCAAGTTGCGATTGCACAGATGACCCGGGTACTCTTCCATGGTACCTAGTGTACAGAGGATCTGACCTGGAGTTCATGTACATTCTTTATGACTAAGAAAATCATTCAAGGTCTTTATACCTTTCTGACTCAGACACTGTTATTTTTGAACCTTCCTCCAGCCACTGCTGGACTCAGATTCCATTGTACACGTAGATGATCTACCGGTGGGTACATGTAACAAATTTCCAAACCACCTGAGCCTTTTTTAGATTTCGCGCCTCTTCAAGAGACCTGCTTTTTAAAGCCAACCTCAGTATCCCAACTTCACCGATGCAGTGATGTGAACCCCGATAAACTTTTTTTATAAAATCTGTCTCACGGTGACCATGAGGTCGGTACAGCCTAGATCGGGTTTCCTCCGTACGTCCGTTAAGTTAATTCTGAAGCAGACCTGCAGTTCACACACGATATTCATCTAGCCTGCGCTATGCCCCAGGGTTTTGCTCGTATATTATTGCTGACATCGTCAACTTTTATTTGAAAGCTTTGCTACTACCTTGAAAATGGACCGAGACGACACATCCGATCCAACAGTCTTTCTACTCTTTCACATAGCCCTAAACGCGTTCAGTAATTGATGTCATCATCGTGGTTGGTGGTAAGTTGGTTATCCAACCAGGATGATTTCTGTTCTTAGTTTCGATTTTCTAAGTTGCTGTATTTTGGAGCCTGTCATCTGATCGAGAACGTTGATTTTCCTTAAGCACATTTCTCTGACCATACGTATTTTGAAAATTCTGCTCGAGTATTTACCAAATATTCTTACATGATTTGTTATTTCCTAATAACCAAGTAGCCAGACTCCTGGTACTAATGGAGGACTCGATCGCATGTACTCGATGGCCTCTTCAGATGTTCACTCCAGTGAGACTCGGTCACTTAATAAATCATTGCGTTTACTTGGATCCAAACAGTCCGATGCATTATTCAACGACTGTTGTTCAGTTTGGATTCACTAATGCAGTAAGAGTACGAGGATGACTTACGGAGCGAGGAACAAAGCGTTTTTGTGCCTGGTTGGAAGCAAAATGTAGAGACAGTGGAGATAATTTATGCCTGGAACAATTCTACTCGAATATCTACCAAATATCCTTACACGATGTTATTTCCTAATAACCAAGTTGCCAGACTCCCGGTACTAATGGAGGACTCGATCGCATGTATTCGGTGGCCTCTTCAATTGTTCACTCCAATGAGACTCAGACGCTTAATAAATCTGAAACACTGAGTCCGCTTTATCCAATTCATTAGAACAGAGAGGAGACATAAGTCGCGAGATGCAAGCATTTCGTTTACTCTTGTCAACCGCGGACGTAAAACGTGTCAGTATATACACATGGTACAGTAGGGGGGCAAATGCAACAGTAAAGTAGGCACGATCGAAAGTTCTTACAATACGTACGTTGGGGAGAGTGAAGTCTGTCATGTTAACGCCAAGGTAAACAAACTTAATAAATCATTGCGTTTACTTGGATCCAAACAGTCCGATGCATTATTCAACGATTATTGCAGTAATGCAGTAAGAGTACGAGGATGACTTACGGAGCGAGGAACAAAGCGTTTTTGTGCCTGGTTGGAAGCAAAACGTAGAAACAGTGGAGATTAACCAAAAAATAATTTTTCCGCTGTTAATTTATGCCTGGAACAATGCGGCAGAGTGATTCCCATGCACTTATCATGTCATTTACCATTTAGTTGTAATAAGTGCATTTCTGGATATGTCCATCCATCGAATCTGTTAGTGGAACACAAGAAACTGGGGTGCCAAAACGCACGCTGAACTGTCTCCGCATGCCATCCGGACCAATAACCTTGCACAACTCTGCTCTGGTTTTCGTCTCTACGTCAACATTGTTTAGTCGACACTGAAATAAGTTAGGACCAGTTCCAATGTAAGTAGCACATTGATGACAGTACTTAACTAGAATACGTCCAACGTTTTCATACCTTCTCACCATGTCATGGACTGGCCACCTTAACTGTTCGCGTATCGCGTGTGGAGCGCACTAGAACGGTTTCACACTAAGCACGCCCATTGTTTTGTGAGTATTTTCTGCCGTGGTAGAGGACTTGCTTTATCACTTGGGAAAAGATAACAACGCGTCAATTCCCGGGACGGGAAGACATTGACGCTCACCAGTCGTTCTCAACTTCGGGCTTCAGAAGAAATACTGCACAATATTGGTCTAGTTGATGAGACCGTGGCTGTTCCCATGATACTCAGGAACATACTGGTCGGCGGTTCACCTGCTTTTTTAATGTGTTCCCCACCCCCACTATTATTCGAAGGGTTCAGTTTTGAGACTAAGTAATTTGTTATAAGGCGATTTTTCCTTCGCGATCCTATTTTGTGAGCAGCATTATTTGCTGTTTAACGATCCCACGTCTGGAAATAACCACGGTGGCTGGATTTCCAAACGATCAGGAGGTGGGCCTATGTTTCTAGTATTTTTCGAAATGTAAAGATGTGGTCAACACGACCCTGGCCGGGTCTGAAACCGACTTGACTCTAACGCTTGCAACTTTCACGAGCGCTGGATAATCGGTGGTGATTTATCTTGGCGAGGTGTATGACTGAGATACTCGCCAAGCTTCCTTCGTTGTTTTCGCAAAAGAACCCAACGACTTTCTTGTAAATTGCCACAACTACCGATTCATACCAACTCCTTGGAATCCGCTCGCTATCCTAAATAACCCGGAGTTGTGTTATTAACTCCTAGACCAAATCTTCGCCTCCATCATTGAAAAAGTATGGAGACATCCCATCCGGTCCTGCAGCTTTGTACGTTTTTCAGTAACCTGTCTTCCGGATAACCTTCACCTCTAATCAAGGAGTGATGTCTATTTGCAAGGTTTCTCTTACAGGTAAACTTAAGGTCCATTGTGGAAGTGGGCAAACCAAAATGTTTACCAAGTGCTCCGTTCAATGATTCAGACGAAGTTCCTGGGAGGGAATAAATGAGCCATCGGATTTCTTGATTGGCTGACTAATACCGGGCTTCCCTGGACCGATGCACAGTGATATTTCGCTCTATGTATGTCATTATTGGTAAATCGCCTGATTGTCCTCAGGGTAAGAGTTTCGAAAAGTCTACTGATGTGCGATCCTTGTGTGTTTGTTTCGTAACTGACAGAACTTGACGGATACTTTTATTTTCTCGGTGATATGAGAATTTCTTCATGAGGTCGCCCGCCTTCCCGGGGATCAATCACGCTACATGTATTCGTCGATGAGGGAACCCAACCGGCAGATAAAATTCGGCCTTGTTTGCACTCAATGGACCAACATCGAACAGGTTGGTTTGTTTGGTTGTTCAGTAGGGATTTCATCACCGAAATGTTTTTGTAACGTACAATTTAGCTTGGCATGCAGAGGAGCCATAAAGGACAGTTTGTATAATGGTCGCGCTTTTCTGTACTCGAAAGCAGACATTTTGATCGCATTGTATGTGACTTACCAAGTTATCCAAAGACGAATAGTCGTTGAACGTTGAATATTCACAACCCGACTTTTGAACTGAACTGTTCATGCTGAAAGGTATATTTTGAAATCAGTGAAATGATCAGTCGGGTTCGAAAACTTAATTGTTCTGAGCCGGCCAAGTAGAAAGTTTATGACTTCGTTGTCCAAGCGCTCTGAATTCACCCAAAATGTACATTTGTTTTCTCTCACTCATTACGCGATGTGAAACGCCAATAAATGAAACTTCGAGAACTCTAATAACATCCTCTATTTCTCCGTAAATACAGATGAACTGCGTGAAGATTGGTGCAGTTCCTCTAAGAATCAAACGGATGAATCCAGGCCGGGCGGGTGAAGGAAGAATAGCTTTACGATGTTCTTCAAGAGAAACAAAAACGGCCACATAATAACGTCAGGCAAACTACGATATTGTATCCGAGAATTGAGGTCACAGCCGTTCGTATTACAGTGTCACATGACATTAACCAGAGTGAGTTTGTAATTCACCTCGTTTCTACGGAACTTACCTGTTGTCAGCTAAATACACGGGCACAGTTTGTTCACCGAATTCGCTCAGTCACACTGTCACAATTGCGACTATTCGTTAACACTACGACCGTCTAGTAGAATCTCACGGAAGGTAATCAGACTAATTTTTTGTGATAGATGCTGTTGCTTACCGCTCCTTCCCGTTTAACGGTTGCCGCAGCTATCCCTTGTCTTAAACGCTGCTATCTGAGACACCATTTCTCTATCCCTGTTACGTGCTTCACCAAGCTCGTATCTTTGTTTCTCAGTAATGATAGCTTATCTGTATTCACGGCAGCCACGCTTGGAATGCAGTGTCGTCATTTTTGTTATATATATATATATATATATATATATATATATATATATATATATATATATATCTGAGACCTCACAACTTCAGTCGGTTGCACGATTTTCAGAAGCATAGAATTAATTTGTGCATACGATCAAACTTGCGTTAAGTCTAGTGGCATCCCAAAAACAGCCGTAATCACGCCCTTTGACCTATTTGAGTTCTTCTGTATGCCATTCGGTCTCCGAAGTGTAGTACAACACATTTCAGCGTTTCACAGACCAAGTCTGCCCAGGGTTAGATGGGGTTTACACCTGGTTAGATGCCATCTTAGTCACTAGCGCAACATCTCACGACTACACCATGGATCTACTAACACCTTTTGAACGTATACCTCAACATTGGACAACTATCAACGTTGCGAAATGTTCCTTTGATCGAGAAAGTATTGCTTTATTTGTTCACACAGGCGTTTCGCTGTAGAAAGGTAAATTGCAGACAGTTCTTGAATAAAGCGAAATTTCATCTTTCGAAACGCTCTGACGATTCGAAGGTTTAGTCAACCTTTATCGTCGTTTTATTCCTAAGTGTGCCCAGTTAGTGCGACCTCTGAGATTTACTACGTGGTGTAACCAGAACATTCACATTTCTCGAGAAGGCCCGTTCCGCTTTTGTTGAACTGAAGCAGGCCATCTCTAACATATCCGCTGTTGCACATCACCTACGAGACGCGCGCCTGTCACTATCAACCGATGTTTCAGACTTGGCTGTTGGGGCTGTTACACAGCAGCAGGTACAAGTTACCTGGCGACCCGTATCATTCTTCTGCAAATTTCTACAGGCGTCTGAATTCAGAAATAGTACATTTGGTTGGGAACTTCCTGTGGTATATTTGGCTGTCCTTCATTTCCAGTATGTGCTGGAAAGCAGGCAGTTCGCCGGTTTGACGAACCACAAGCCAATCGCCTTAGCTGTATGGTCAACCACGAGCCGGTATTCATCCAGGGAATCCCGTCACCTAGATTATGTCACTCAGTTCACAGAGGATATAAAACATATCTTAGGTGAAATTACCCTGTGGCAGATGCACTCGCTGGCATCCATCGCATTACGCCAACCAGTGGCATAGACTTGGCAGCCATTACCGTATTGCAAGCATACAAACCAGAAGTCGAGCAACTTCGATGCACCAGCTCTGTTCAACGCGAAAGAGTGCTACTCATTTCATCGGAGACAACGATTTTACGTGACTTATCACAAAGTGTTCCTCATCCACGGGCAACATTCGGGCTTCAGGAAAAGGATCTCTGGGACACCACACGGGTTGTCGCACCCTGGCATACGAGCCTCGGTTAAACTCGTAACTGAACGTTTCGTGTGGCTAGAAATAAACCAGGATATAGGGGAGCGGGCACGTAGTTGGTAATAATGTCAACGAGTCACACGAAAGGTCATCTCGGCGCGTTCGCTACACCAAACGCACGTTTTCACCATGTGTATGTCGACATAGTAGGTTTTCTGCTTCCATTCAGGGGATTCACTTATCCGTTAGCGTGTATCGACCGTTTTTCGAGGTGGGCTGAGGTGATATCTTTGAATGACCGCTCATCCGGAGCAACAGCACGTGCTGTTCTGGGACAGTGGATTGCCCTATCTGGTTTCCTTGCCATTCTGACGACCGATCGAGGAACCCATTTCCAAGGTTCATTCACTTCCCTGATGAATTTCCTGGGATATAAACAAAAACTACGGCATACCATCCAGCCGCTAACGGTTTCATCGGGCGTTTTCATAGACAGCTCAAAGTAACTTTTAGAGCTTATAGAAGACGTTCGGCTAACAGCTTAGGGACGTGCCGGAGAAACTGGTTGTGCCACAACCTTCGTGACGTGCACACAGCATCGACTAGAGAACAAAGTATATCAATGTACATACCTAAGGAGTTGTCCACTTGCGTACACGTTATCTTACTTACAGACAGTACACGGTGCTTGTTTCAGGCTCCTTTATCAGGTACGCATAGAATTTAAGGGTAAACGAGAAAAGTTTTTGTGGATAGACTAAAACCAGCTTTTAGGAAAGTAGGGAAGCCATGCGATTCATCCCATCCGTGCCCAGCTCCTACTGCCATACCCGCACCCGGGTCTACGGTACTAGGAGGCACGGATTCAATGAAACCCGAACCCTTGGTACAACATTGCCGCCGCGGTCGGGTCGTGCGAAAACCCGTACTTTTCTTAAAGACCATTTCTCTTCTATCTAATCGTAAGATTTTGTTATTACCATGATGATTCTTCCTCAAAATATTTCTACAGCTCTTGTTAGTTTTCTGTGCACATCGGACCACTGGAGACGATCATTCATGCACTTGTTTTCGTTTCTTTTCTCGTCTTTGGAGTTTCTTTTTCTGATAATAGTTCTTCTGTCGACACACCGTTTATCTGCGATCAAGAAGCGACCTGGAGGCGTGTATGGACAAGAAGCCGTTCTTTTGCCACCGTCTTTACACATGTGAAGGTATTCGCAGCCGAGCCTTTTTCCGGTCGATCTCGTTCAGTTGTTTCACAAGCAGACAACCCCCTGCGACAGCTCTGCACACCAAACCCAAAACAGAAAACATACGAGCGATAAAATCGGAGCTTTTATTAAGCCATAAGGAATTTCTGTAGATGAACACGTGTACCATTCCAAATCATTTTCCTTTATCTCCAACGTAGACGATGAACTAGTGATTGTCCACATCCTATTTGTTGTTACTTTTATTAGTTGCTGTTTTCTCCAGTCGAACACTCACTATTTTACATTTCGAAGGTACCTCTCCCAGTCTTCTGGGGAGAGGTTGTGTGGTCAGGCTATATTCATCTCCAGCAATCGTCACCTCTATTACTACCCCATACACAAACTTTGCTTTATCACTCCGAGCCCAGCTGTTCCTGGTTCAACCACCAGTATGACACGCCCTTGTGAGTCTTCCCTGATCGTTTCCCGCTCCGTTTTTTCAGCTCTCCGGGTTCGCATAAACAAATCTGTGGTTTGCGACTTTGGTTTTCTGACTACCAGCAGAGCACCATTCGATCCGTGACCACAGTTATTAACCGCGCCCGCACGCCATTCATCTCGTTAGCTCTACGCGTTAAACTAGTCAATCTGTGAACCACTCATTAAAAGTCGTTTTGACCGATAATCCAACTGATTAATTCAAGGAGTAAATCAAGCATAAAAACCGAGCTACGAAAAACTCCCTTGTTGATTGGAGAGAAAAGAGTTGCGAGATGCAAGGATTTCCAACGTTTTCAATCGCACACATGTCAACATAGTGGGAACAGACAGTGCCATCGAGAAATGACTCATTCCTCGACCGGATACCAAACTGCGAAACACCCTGTGGCCTTTTGTCATCAGATTGACGTGAGTCGAACGTTACGAGTGATTGCACGATACTGGAACACCAAACTTCTAGCCTTTTGTGAGACTGAATTGATGAGTAGACTTAGACCTGTACTGTGTGACCAGAAACTACTGACCAACAATTTTTGCCTGCCTTGGTGTTGATCAATCAGATTTTATCGAACCTTTTCCGAATTGGGCTCGACGGTATCGGTGGTGTTCAGTGCCCCATTTGAGCGCGAATCACCGTTTTGCGTGTGCGATTGAAGAGATTGAAAGAAATGCTTGCATCTATCCGCTCCAGTGAACTAAAACAAGGAAACCTAATGTTTTAAATTCCTGTGATTATATTTTGATGGCAGTCAACCTTGCACACGTAAACATTTCGAGAATCCTTATTCTGCACAGAGATGATGGAACATTTTTAGCACACGAAGTCATTCACTATTTGTAGTCCTCTTTACAAAGTCGTATTTTGAAGGAACAGATTAGTGTTGAGTGCTTGTCGACTTACGCTTTCGGGATGGAATGGAGAGAACTCAGCTCCGAATCTGTATTGCTACCGAGGTTACCCAGAATGGACACACGCAAACGAGAAGAACGATCATTTGATTCTGTCCAAGCAGGCAAAGAACCAGTCAAAGCTTGACTTTCCAGTCTTTTCGCGTTACTGGACAGTTCGATGAAAAGCTAGTGTTGGTGTCGGACAAACCGGGGCAAGGGAAGTAGTCGAAGAGCAGAATCATCAGGCTTTGTCTAGAGGAGGATGATGTAAATACACCCATAATTTGTGAAGGGGCCCCTGCAATATACACAATCATTGAAAATCTTGGAAATACCGTTGTTTCACTTTGATTAAGAAACCAGTGCGATTTTTTTAGAAGACGGTATGTGGCAACAGTTTTTTCGGTATTTTTTATCGGGCCAATACAGTACACGTACGGGATTTTGCAATATTGAGTGGTACATTGGAAGAAGAATTAGGCTTCTGATTGAGTGAGTTCAAGAAAACTACTCTAACCAACTAGTGGAAGAAATACACAAAACCGTATACAGTGCAATGTTTGCCCATTCAATTGAGACAGTGTACAAGGTTACACGAGATGTAGTACTCAACTTTGTCCCTTTGAAATCACAAAGCCGCTCCAAAGGTTTCACACGAAAAATCTTATCTGCAGATGAGGCGATTGCATGCACGGTATATCGGCTGGATGCTGCGCTGCGCTGCACACGTACAATCGGCGATGTGTGTAATGTGAAATGTAAAACAAGAAGCAGAAAATAGCTGGGATATACCAACGAGGCCACATTGCTGTGTGTGTGAAATTTTGAATTTGGTAACCCGCATCGTGACCACGCCCTTCGATTTGCTCCTTTCCTCACTTGCTATCTCAGCCTGATTGTCGCATGAACCCATAAATACGCAATAAGAAGGGGGATGGCGAGACTAGAACACATTATTGGTTAACTGTTGAAACGGAATACAACACCTCAGAAACTATGCACAAATTTACTTCAGCTGTCACCTCCATGATTTGAAGGTGTGTGTGTGTGTGTGTGTGTGTGTGTGTGTGTGTGTGTGCGCACGGTCCAGTGAATGGCGTGAAGCAGATGGGCTCGTATCCAAAATGATCAACCAGCCCTGATGAACACGGAGATCACGCGCATTTGTGTCTCAGCACTGCAGCAGACGTGATAAATTCGTAAAAGGGATGGTCCAAGTGTCAGCAAGATTTGTGCAAATTGCTTATTGATTGTTTGATGAGACCTAATATGGGACCCATCCTTTATACGGTCCCAAGTAGGTATGCATTACAGATCGTCTCTCGGGTGAGCGTTGCGTTCCAAATGACAGCCAATTTGTCTGGTGATAAGCAATTTAGTATCCATCACAGCAATCGGTGGAGGTGTGCTGCGTCATTGCCACAGCTGAATCACCAGGCATTTGTCTCTACGACCCGCCTTTATGCACTCTAAACAGTTTTTGCAAACTCTAAAGCTCTCATAAAACACCAATCACCCTAATTTGAAACACATCACAGGTTCATCGGTTAAACTAGTAGCAAAAATTGATCCCATTATAGGTCGAGAAATGGGTCTAAATCCCGAAAGTAGGTCTTGTTCGCTTTTTCGATCCACCATATAATGTCCCATTACGGTTTGGTATATTTCTTTTACATAAAATGCCACGTATTAATTAGTATCAAATTCCGCTTTCCGGGATGTTGCCCTCCGGGCTGATTTATCAAGGTACGGTCAGTTGGACACGAATAACGCAAGCGAGTGTTCAATAGTATGTAATTCCCATCCCCGCAATCACCAGTTACTTTGGTGGTAGACAGTAATCCCCACTGTCAACCGACTCGTTACCACTCTTGACCTAGCGGGACATTATGTGGTTCTGCACTCCGATTCTCAGGCTCTGATTGTCGGTTATCCGTAATAGTGCATTGGGCCCTAGTGGCTATGGAGTGCATGTCCCTTCCACTGCATTCATGTGCAAGCATGTAATAAAAAAGTGACAGTAACTATCTTGGTTTTAATCACTCGTCTGGCCTCATGAGTCTTTTCCCACTGGGACGTTAAGCTTGGTTGGACGAGATTCAGGGGGTATGATGACACTTCACTAATTTGTTAATGGGACTTGTGTTATTCGCGTCCGGCGTACGTACGGCGTTAGTCCAGTTGGTAGAGCAACCGCCCGGTAAGCGGAGGTCTATGGATTTGATTCCGGCTGACGGTGTTCAGTTTTGGATGTCAAAAGTGCAAGTGAATTTGTCATTGTCTGTTTTATTCCACCTTCTTGTGCCATTAGTAAATGGACAGAAATGATGAAATTTATGCGTGTTCGTGTCAGTTCGCCCGACGAGCCAGTGATAAGCATTTAACAGGCGGGAACATCTCTGTGTTTGGGTCTGTGTACTGACATGAGACTTAAGTGTGGGGTATGTAAGGCGGTTAGGAGTGCACACAATGACGATGCAGTCGGATTGTGATGGGCAAAGATATTTCGTGAGCAAGTGACGAATTGCCGCTGCCAAGCCAATGGCTTGTCAGTGTTTAGAGAGCGGTGCCACTGGTAGCTTATCTTAAGCTTGAACAAGTTGATCAAAGTTGCGAAGATTGGTGACAGTGATTCTTTCTTCCTATATAAACCGTGTATTCTGAGCGAATAAACGGAGATAATCCAAAAGCAGAAAAATCTTACTAGAGCAAATGGGACGGATCAAAACGCAAATATCTTGAAAAGTTATTATCCTATCAAATGCCCGTTGGGACAGATATCATGGACGGAATATAAAGTGATACCTCCTAAACCACCTGAAGGAGACGAGCATGAAGGGATGTACGTAGGTTTATTATTATTGTCATAATTTTACTACTTCAACTTACATCACCCAAAGTTTCATTCAGTTTCGAGAAGCCCTGACCCATGAGAATCCAAGTTCTACAACAAGCTCGAACACCACTGTAGTGGAAACAGAGAAAAGTCACAAAGGGTTAATGTAAGCATCTTCTGCGTAATCAGAATAATTTTGATATTTTTCTGTATGCTATTGTTCAGGATGAGGTCCGTCAGGCGATTCAGGGACACGGTTGATATCAATCTTCCATTGAAAATCTGAGGCGGTTATGTACATAAATCCAGAAACGCAGGCGTTAGAAGAATTATCGTTTTTATGCCTTGTTCGTCACTCACTACAACTATTGTTTATACTAATATCTCCAGCTCTTTAGGAGATTTTGAGCTACTCTGATACGACCACGATGTTCTGTGATTAATAATGCTATTCTTGTTACTAGTATTAATAGTGCTAATAAATATAATAGTAGTAGTTTACCTCCCGCTTTGTTTGCCATATAAAAGTGAAATACCTTTGAACGTAGTCCACGACGGGTAGCCAACAACAGCAGGAATAGAAACCGAGGCTGGGAGTGCCAAAGGTCACCAGTTCACTAGACTCTGAGGAAATCATATAAACGTTTTCGTGGAATTTACCCGGAAGTTCCCCGCAGTACCCAAATAAAACTCAATTACTGAATTGTGTTCATAGCGTTTCAGCCAGTTCACTCGACCTTGTATACAAGCTGTTTTTTTTTAGAAGAACTCATCTACCTCTTACTTTATGATATTCGTCATCGGCAAATGGATTTGTTGCTCTCCTTTCACGGGCCACACACTCTCCCTCTAAGTTAAGTTTCCGGAAATAAAAATGTACCTTGACATCGCAGAATGTCACAGTTGAAATGCGATCGAAATATCCGTGAACCAGACATGGTGCATGCTCACTGTGTCTTCTTAAAGGATGCTCACCAATTTATGACTCATCTCTATTGATTGAGTGCTTGGTCTCTTCATCTGCATCATTCACTGGGATAGCAGGGTTATAACGGTCAGCTCTGGCTTGATTGCCCCAGTCAGAAACAGAACATGTGCCCCCGGACTAGAACAGTGTGATGACATTTCTCTGCAGAGCCGTTTTACAAGGCAAGGCGATGCACGTACAAATCGATAAAAACACGTAATTGGATGACGCATATGAAAGCAACAAAGGCTGGCCAGTCACGTTCGGCCCGATGCTAGTGGACGGGCATCAGCTGCAGCATGAATCGGACTGGTTTGCGGTCTGACTACAGCAACCATAATTTGGAGTGAAATGTGCGCGTTCTGCTCGCATCAGAACGCAGCGAAGTGAAGTGAAGCATATTTGTCCAGCGGGCAATCCTCGAGTCTACCTTGAAAGTCACAAAATGCCGTCGCAAGTAGGCAAACGGACATCACTGATACACGAGTCATCTGAATGCCAAACTCATCGACGGGGAACATATGCGTGGAATCGCGTGCCGTATCACAAATTACCGAATGTAACTGCGGTGATTACATTCTTTCGAAAGTGATGAAAGTTGAAACAACCGTTTCCCGTGACGAAGTTGAAAAGGAAAGTTAAAATCACAATATTGCATGATTTATGCCTAGGACGATTTCGTTGCGTTTCTATGCAGTGCATACTACAGATAACAGTTTGTGCCAGTTTGTGTATGATCGAAGACATGACAACGAAATTACGGATGTCTCACTATGGTAAACATAATGTCACATACAGTTCTTTCTGTACACTACTTCACACGTGATATACCAGTTATAAATGTGGGTGTGGAGTCACCTACGTTAGTCGAACATGAAGGCAGTTACGTATTCGGATCTCGGAATATTCCCCATTTGGGTGCAACGCTCAACTGACCCCAAGATTCCAAACACCAACGATCGACGAACGGATAAGACAACGTCATCATCAACACTTACTGATTACGCAACACCAAGTTGACAAAAAAAAGCGTTTCGGGTAATCTACAGAACACAAAACAGGGGACTGCTTGGATTGGCCGGAGCGGTAGCCATTAAACGGTGGAAACCAACGCTGTGCAAACAAAGTATATATGACATTGTGTTTACCATGGCGAGACTTTCGTAATTTTGTTGTCCTGCTTTCGATCATGTATATGCTGTGACAGTAACTTTTGTCTGTATTATGCGCTGTGTAGTGGTGCAACGAAATCGTCCTGGACATAAATCGTGACTTTCTTTTTCAAATTGACGAATGTTGTGTTTCACGTCAGACCAATAAGTTGTTGCTTTTTCAGTTGACTTTTCTCACTTATGTTGACAATCTGATGTGTTTCGCAGCCGCCATCATATAGTGACTGCTGTCAATTCACGCTTATCCTGCAACGATATCCCCACACGTTATGCCTCACCCCCTCAAATGCACTATTCTCTTTGGTTCCGACTGTAAATCGACACGAACACACGCACTGTGTTGTTTCGTTCATATACCTTTTTCTACTTTGACAGTCAGGTGGCGAACCTCAATGCAACGAATGGCAAAGACGGTAACTTGCCAATCGGATTTCGGTATCAACAATGGACCGTCTGAACGACCAGAATGATATCATCGATATCTGATGTTATTTCCGTCTGGCTGGAACTTGGTTGACGCGCGTTGATTGCTGACCAGCAATATGAAAGGGGAGTGGCTGTATAATGACTGTCTTCAATGATGTTTTGTCTGAAATATCCCACGAAGCACTTTTGGAAAATCCAGGAATCTTTCTCAGCACAGTCTCGTATTGTTTAGGAAATGGTGATTGAGTGATTCAGTCATCCGGAAACTGAGCGTGATTTCTGGTCAAGGCCAGTTCATGAGGGGGAAAGAACCTAATACACATAATAAGTTTACCTAGCACCACGGGGTTCTTTGCCTATTTGAGTTGTCTGAAAAATCTCACAGAGCCATTTGAGAAACAGATTGGTCAGTTTATGTTTTCTGTTGTCACTGAATCGTAAAATCGTTATGTAAATCTTTAAGGACTCGTTCTGCAGAATTCTATGAGACCCACAATGTGTTCTTCCACAAGAGTCATATCTCAAAGTCAAGTTCATGTAACTGAAATTTCCAGTTAAGCTCTTTATTCACACTCCGAATCTTTCTTTGCTAGCGTGCACTGTTCATTTTTACTTTCTATCATTGGTAATTTTAGACAAATTGGCCCTAACTTCAATCGCAACCGTTGCACGTTGGAGTGCACTGAGTGATTTTAGATGTCATTTCATTCGTACGTTCTGCTTACTTGGTTGTCATTACACAACATGCTCCAACCATTTTAACAAGCTGTAACGTCATTCTGGAATGCCATCTCAGTGTCATTTGTATGCGCTAGACGTTTAGTTTAGTGAGATGGTTGCTAATAAAAAACATCACTTCGTAGATCAAACAGAACATGGGAAAGAATCCGAAAACCTGGGATTAAAGTGAATCAGTCCGTCTCCTTTGTTCACCTGTCTCATTTATTCCTGTCATATATGCATAGAAAATGGATCCGTGAATAAATTTATATGCTGCCTTCTCTCTGTCACGTGGTTTTACTAAGCGAAAACTTGCAAAGACGCCCATAGGTTTGTCGGGTTCCACGTTACTGATCGACAGTGCCAAGTAACGGTTCGCGTTTCTTGCCAGCGAATATTTCATGTTAGCAAATCTCTTGTAGTATCAAGTCAATTGACACGAGAGTTTCTTATTCGTCTCCTGGATAAGGGACATACGTATTGTTCTGTCTATTGGTTAAGAAACTCCCCTAAAGTATAGTGCGGTTTTTTATGGTTGGAGAACAAACCGAAAAATTTCATCAACCCGCAGGCATATAAAGAAATAATAACGTTGAACTCATCATACACCACCGTGTCTCAAGGATTTAGGGTACTGTAAGATGGCCCGGTAATAGCCGAATTAACTTTTCAACGAACTAAATCGGCAGATAGTCAGACCAAGCCAGAAAGGGCACTCAAGCACAGTACAGACTAATTCACCTTCTATGAGAATAATCAGCAGTTCGCATCCATCCACCCAGTTCCGGCGGGGATGAAAGTGAAAGTTGATTGGGAATACTGTATGCTAAATTATTTCATTGTTTCTTGAGAATGTGTCGTTCTGTCTCTACGTGACGCGGTAAAATCCCATAAATTCGGTATCGACGCCACTGTTTCAGGTAGTATTGAGGGAAATGGGAGCACGTGACGGCCTGTTCGAGCAACCCGTATCGGTAAACGTTTAGGACTGCCAATCTGGCATCCTGGATCAAACTATGAGTCTCGGACTTGGTGTACGGCAACCGCAGCTGATGATTCCTTGACGAGTGGTTGGGTGAGCCAGGTGTACAGTGCTTCTTCCGGGAGTTAAATTGAGTTGATGCACCCTGAAGAATCACTTCTCAGACAATTTTGATCTCTTGCTGCTGTTGCTGATTCAATAGTCAAGCTCCGTGGGTTGTTACACTCGTTTCTGTTAGGCCTTTACGGAGAAGGCGTCCATCATGGTAGGGGATCGCTTTGCTTGTGGCGAGTCTTTTAAATTTCAAGGTCAGTAGTGGCTAGTGTCATATGACGTGGTGCCAACATGGCGCAAGGCGCTAAGCCAGCCTGTATAACCTATTGATGAAGTGCATAATTCACAATCGTGCACCCCGTATTTGAGTCCCAGCATTGCTCTGGATTCACCACGACGATCAAAACATGTACAGTGTCCCCATGGCTTCAAATGATGAATTGAACATTGATGTTGCAAGATGAATAGTTCATTCCAAAATGGATTCAAATCTACTGTCAGTGATATGCAGTGATATACGAGGTGTTTTGGATAAATTTGACCGAAAATTAATTTTAATTTTATTTTCATACAAGGTACTTCTGTGATTTCGAAAGATGCCAAACACGTTGTGGAAGGATAAAAAAATATCAATGGTACCTAAAAACAGACAGATGGGAGCCATCAGAATACTACATGATGATTCGTGCGGGGTTTCAGGATTCCATCATGGCATTTGCTTAATGCATTTTCAGTACGGCGGGAGAGAAAGTGACGTGAGACCTTGGTAAAGGATTACAAGGGATTGACCCCGCAAAGTGGATGTTTCAGCTTCCACGGGCCCTGACAGAGGACCACCTCTACTGAAAACACAAGGGGCATAAAAGTAATTTTTTGACAGAAAAAGCCCTATACTTTCGAAGAAAGGTGTTCATTGTAAGTCATGTCGGTTTTTTATTCAACGGCTTCTAATCGCTGAGATTGGCGTTTAGGCCGCCAGCGTTTCATCACCAGTTGCACTGACTGTCATCTCGACCGAAGATGCAACGTTGCGACCTAAACGCTAAGCTCAGCTACCAGAAGTCGTTGAATAAAACTTATTTTTCACTGATATATTGACTGTTTCTCTCTTGAGAAAACCGCCTAATTTATCACGAACACCCTGCACGTGACATATCAATGAAGGGAAATAACTCACGCATCCCGTATAATTCCGAAGTGATTGGAGCTCTAACCGAGGGCTCTGTATATATGAAATTTCTGGCGTGGTTAAACAGTAATCTCTTTTGATCACCATCAGTGAGTAGGTTGAGAGTAACCGAAGTAAAACTGGAGCATATTAGGTAAGTGTTCGCGGGCTTCAGTAAATGTACCCAATGGATAAGTGAAAAATTATTCTCCGGAAATGGTAGTGTCGTACATATTTTCATCACCATGAATTATTTAGATCCTAGAATTGTAAAGTGATCTAGTTATTGTTAACGAACTTACTCGGCATTGATTTGCACCAGAGCCGGGCGAAGTGATGCTGCATCTTCGTAGCAGGTGGACGCCGCATCTTCTGCACGATATTTAGCCTAGAAAACGACAGTTTAGTTCGAATATTATGTAATAATAACTATTTTGATCTGGTTAACAACTGATGCTATAAAACATGATATTATGCTAACGGCTTCTCAGGGCCAGAACCATTCTGCTCCATCTTTACAAATGAACTGATGCTTCCGAATTAAATAACCTTTCAATTCCTCCAATTATTATACCACAAATATTCAACTTATCGGCAGGGGATCGTGGTCATTGAAAAGCTGACGGGAGAGAAGTGATCGACGGCGGCAAGATTCGAACCCGTGGCTTTCAGGTCTGAGGCTCGTCATGAGAACTGTTTAACAGCAGCTGGTACTACAGCCAAGGTCCTTGTTGATCTCATTGCGAATGTTTACTTTGGCAATAATTGCGTCGTCAACTGGATGGAAGTCATATACCTAGTCGATAACACAGCACTTTTGAGAGGAGAAGCATTACATCATTCCGGGTGGTGCGGTTCTTGTTACTGACCCCAACGTCTAACTCTAGGTTACAGTGCCCATCTTCATGAGCGTCTAATGTGTCAGGTGTCTAGAATAACGTAGAGTTTCGCACAACCTCAGGTTATAAATTGCACTAGTCGATGATATAACTGCATACTTATAAATTAATGGTACTGACAAAAATGATAAATCAGTACGGACTTGACATCACAGCAGTCTCGGGGGGAGGGAGGGGGAGCGAACCTGTGGGGTCGAATTATTTCTTTCTGTCCTAACTAGGTACATCTTACCTGCTGGTCTGATATCAGAGACGTGTCGTAGCGCGCACATTCGCTTCAGTTGATTTTTTACCAGTCTGAACCACTGTTGATGTTGTACTAACATCCGCTCTTCCACTTAGGAACAGATGCTTACTGTGGGGTTAGATCAGTTCTCCTATAATGCTCAGAAATATAGCTTTTACGGTGCTTGAGCATCTGTTTCTTCATACGACTGTTGGAATATAGGGAGGACATCGTTTCATCGGTGCTAAAATTAGACGTAAGGTTTTGACCCCAAATATCTAACTCTAGACGAAGCATCTAACCTAAACGTACATTGGTGATTGCGAGGTGTTACTCTTGTCCACAGGTGAACTCCCATACGGGCGCCAGTCGCGCTGTATGGTATTTTGCTTAATTTAAGAGTTCTGTACGATAGTATGTACCACGGACACCATCATCGACTGGATCAGGTGAAATCCTGTCTAACCAGAGCAGTGTGCAACATATTGATCCAGTTCCCAATCAACGATTCGACTTTCAGTGAACGGGCTGCGCGGGACACCATCCATACAGCAGTATCCAGCTTAGATAAACCCGAAGGTCCCTATATGCGAAAACAGAAACATTCGATTGATATAGCATATATGAATTAGGTCTGAACGTCATACACCCGAAAAAGCTGTTTTTGTTGAATGGGTTGGTAAGCGACAGGTCGACTCAAAATCCGAGCTCGCTTCACTCCGTGTTCTTTCTTGTGTGCTTTTGGTCACTTCCTTCGATAATTGAACCGCAGTGGAAATTATGGCAGATGTTTATTTTGTATGAAATCCAACTCTTTTTAATATAAACGTTTGCGCAAGTTTTTTCGCTTGATTCGCAAGCAGCTGTGAATATTGTTTTGGTAATGTCGACTCTAATCTGTGGAGCGGCCCTCACTTCAGTTTAGACAACCACTACCCATGCAATGGGTGCGGTGGCTTTGGTTGTTCTCTCCTAGCGGCAACCTCAAAAGGATATAATGAAGGAGAAAATAGTATGAAAGAATTAAGATCAGAACTGCATTAATAGAATTAAGCTGATGGAGAAAGTTTGTGAATGCAAGAGCGCCACTGATCGTGGCATCTAGCCGTATCCCCCAACGTATCTTACCATTGAATGGGAGGCTCTCTTGGAATTCACCCAGGGAGTCTAACACGCCCTACATGGCCAAGTTCACTAGTTAGACTTTTCAAACCTCTGTTCCATGTCATGGACTGACCACCGTTACTCATCTTCTAACCGCTACCCGCCTCAGCAAACGGCACACCGTGGGATCCTGTCAGGGGGCATGCGTAACACATGTTCCAAACATCTTAGCCTTGTGAGTTTGAATGTTTCATCTAATGATTTGATCCTTGAACCTAAGAATTTCCGCTGAACCTCAGCATTGCTCACACAGTGTCCCCACCAGATTCGAGCAATGATAAGAAGACATCGGTGTTCAAATATCGACGGTCTTCGTAAATCCTACACCCGTAGTGGCCATGTCTCCGAACCATACAGAAGCACGGGCCTGACTGCTGCAGCGTACACTCGACCCTTGATAGGTAAACGGATGTCAAGTGGACGCCACAGATGATTCAGGTTAGCAAATGCCAAACAAGCTTTCTGTACACGCAGAGACACTTCATCCGATATCCGACCTCCGGGTCCGATGCAGCTCCCCAGATAACAGAACTTGTCTTCGACGTTTATAGTCTCCTCGGCCACTGAAAGGTTTGGTGTTGGACCAGCCCAGTCCTGCAACAGTATCTTGCATTTTGAAGGTGCAAAACGCTTACCGAACACTTCTACGCAATCCCTCAAGCTGTCTATAAAAGCTTGCAACTCACCTGGATCCTCAATTAGAAGAACTATGTCGTCCGCATTCTCAAGGTCTGATACCTTTCCACCTGGGAAAAGTTCAATACCACTATCCTCACCTGACAAAAGTGCGGTCTCTAGGACCATATCAATCACGAAGTTAAAGAGGAAAGGAAAGAGGGGGAAACCCTGACGTACATCACTTTCTGTGGGGAACTCAGGTGAAAGATCACTGTAGGCCCGAACTCGGCCTCGACTATTAGCGTAAAGGGATTTCACGATGGGTGTGAATTTCTCTGGTACATTCCTCAACAAGGGGCAGCTCTAGAAAACTGTGCGGTCGACTGAGTCGAAGGCTGCCTTAAGATCAAGAAAAACGGAGATAGTGGGCCTACGGAAGGTATGTCTTTGTTCTAAAATTTGTCGAAGAGTGAAGATGTGATCGATACAACCTCGACCAGGTCTTAACCCAGCTTGATTCTCGTGCAAGCACTGTTCGCGAGCGTAAGATAAGCGGTGGAGAATAATACCAGCGAGCAGTTTGGGTGCGATACTAACCAGACTTACTCCCCTGTGGTTTTCACAGGAGGGCCTATCGCTTTTTTTATAAATCGGTATGATCACCGATTCACGCCAACTCCGTGGAACTTGTTCCTTCTCCATCATCATCATCATCGTACAGCGTTAAACAGTAGGGCAAGCCCCACTGACCACTGCCTTGCACGTTGAATTAGAAATTATGAATATACAAGATGGACAGGGAGTGGACCTACACGGGTAGCAAAAGGAAAGAATGCCCTAGTAGCCAACACACGGAATACACAGTCTAACTGTACAAACACACATCGATCAGTCATTCTGATTCGATAGAAAGTGACAACACGATCGCCACTGCTCGCAGTTCGCTGCCATATCCTTCAGTGTCTCCAGCCAACTGGTTGCGGGATCTTTTGGACCCCAACCACGAAGACGTGAGGCACCCACTTTTCCTAAGTTTGCTGTACATTTTCTCATTCCTCGGTGCCACGTCATCTGTTGACCTCCACGTGGTCTTTTCCACTCCCTAGGAGGAACGAAGAATAGGACACGGTATGGTAGACGTGTGCTTGCCATACGTAACACGTGTCCCAACCAACGTAGTCTACTAAGCTGGGTACGCTGTGACAGAACGTCCTCTGAATTAGTACCCAATACTCGCTTTCTGACCTCATCGTTGCTTACTCGGCTATTCCACCCAATCCTAGCGATACTACGTAAACAACGATGGTCAAAAACCTCAAGACGATGAATATCTTCAGCACGCAGACTCCAAGTTTCGCAACCATACAACAAAACTGAACGCACAGTGGCACAGTATACACGACCTTTCAACTTCAGTGAAATATCGGATCGGCGCCACAAGTGCTTCAGTCCAGCGTACGCCGCTCGAGCCTTGGATATCCGCGTACTCACCTCTACTACAGTGCTCCCATCTGTCGTCACGCAGCTACCGAGGTAGGTGAAGTGATCGACAACTGCCAGCACCTCCCCATCGAGCATCAAGCTCGGAATTGTTGACGTCCAGTCTTGTAACATCACCTTGCACTTTGAAGGTGCAAAACGCATGCCGAATGGAGCGACGGCTCTTGCGAGATTATCTAGTGCACGCTGAGCATGTTCCGTGGATTCGAACAAGCAGACAACGTCGTCTGCGTAATCTAGGTCACATAGCTTTTCACTATCTCCTAGT
Organism: Fasciola hepatica; assembly: GCA_948099385.1. Lineage (NCBI taxonomy): Eukaryota > Metazoa > Platyhelminthes > Trematoda > Plagiorchiida > Fasciolidae > Fasciola > Fasciola hepatica. The sequence continues at coordinate 17,647,482 of CANUEZ040000067.1, forward strand.
TCGACGCCTACATCCTGAAGATTTTGCAAAGCACTCTCCATTATTTCGTCCATGACGAAGTTGAACAGGAATGGAGACAAAGGGCATCCCTGTCGAACACCACTGGTCGTTTCGAACCGACCGGGTAGTTCACCATAGACTCTAACGCAGCCAGAAGTATGAGAATACAATGATCTCATTAGGTTCACGAACTTCTGGGGCATACCTTTTCGATGAAGAACACTGAAAAGCGATGTTCGATCAACTGTGACGTGTGACGCGTTTCAAGTAGTCGGCGAAGAGTAAAAATCTGGTCAATGCATCCTCGACCTGGGCGGAATCCAGCCTGCTGTTCGCGGACATTCCTCTCGCGAGCCGGTGTAAGACGATGCAGCAAAATCGAAGCTAGTACTATGGTGACTATCGGAATTAAGCTAATCCCACGATGATTACTGCAGTCATTGCGTATTCCCTTCTTGAAGATGGGAACAATCAATGACTCACTCCATATTAACGGAATACGCTCCTCGTTCCAAATGGCACGGAGCAAGGCGGTAAGTGATTTTATCAACGCCTCACCACCCAGTTTGAAAAGAACTGGGGGAAGTTCGTCGGGACCTGCCGCTTTTCCCCGCCTTAGTAATCGAATACATGACTCTACTTCTACTTCCGATGGGGGTTCAAGGAGTCACAGTTGTTGACACGGGAGTAACTACACTAGCACGAGGCCAGCTAAACTGTTTCTTGAAGTACTCGGCCCGTCGGTCAAACCTTTGCTGTTTGCTATGGATGGGTTCTCCATTCCTGTTGCAAATCGTTTCACTGACCTGAGTTCGCCGTCCACCGGTGTCACGAATAAGTTTGAACAGTTTTTGACTGTTACCTGAAGCAGCTGCTATTTCCATTTCTTCGGCTACCTTGACCCACCAATTTTCGCGATCCTTCTTAAGGCTTCGCGTAACTTGTCTTTGTAGCTTTCTCCGAATCTTATTCATCTCCTTACGGTTCGAAAGCTGACGTTTTTGCTCCATTATACTCAGCGACTCTTGCGAGATCCAGTGTCTTTGATGGACAACGGATCGAGGACCACAGGCGAAACCTGCTGCAACGTGCATCGCCTGTTTGATATGAGACCAATGCTCATCTACATTACTGTTCGTCGTAGATCCTAGCTCATGTGCTAACTTCTGCTCATACCGGGTGCGCACTTCTGGATCACACAAACGTTGCACGGCTAATCCGGTTTGCGGTTTGCGACGATGACCATGGAGCTGGAGAGATAATCGCATTAAAACTAAGGCATGGTCCGACTCTACGTACGTGGACCAGTAAGATCTACAGTTCTGAAGAGAACTGCGCCACCGGTAGCTTAAGGCGATATGGTCAATTTGACTCAAATTACCTGTAGAGTTAGAGCCCTATGTCACTGTGTCGGAAATTAGTGCTAGACAAGAACAATCGATTGTCTGCACAAAACTGGAGAAGCCTATCCCCGTTATCTGTACGCTCAGCAGGTAAAGCACAGCGTCCACCTAAACAGGCTTCTGACACACTAAGCTTGCCAACTTGTGTATTGAAGTCACCAGCTAGCACTACAATGTCGGAACCTTTACTAATGCGAACGAGAGTGGCGAGTGCATCATAGAACTCATCTTCCTGCAAGTCTGAGCTGCAGTCTGTTGGGGCGTACGCCGAGATCAAAACAAGTTGCGCTTAACACAACTATCCTTTCGAACGCCAACTGACCCTTGGAGTCTCACAGCACATAAACGACTGTTAACCGGAATCCAGTCTAAAAGGGCAGCCTCAGCCTTGTCAGTCAAGACAATTCCTACACCACGTTGACCCACAGCTCTAGCTGCTTCGTCTCCTGAGGTGCGCAAAAAATACCTCGATGAGATACCAGGAGCAGTTAGTTGAATTACACTGCTCGAATCCTGGATACGCGTTTCGCTTAAGCAGCAGACATCAATCTTCAGAGAATTTATTGTGAGGGCTAGGCACGCCTGCTGACCGGCCTGCATGAGTGTACGCACGTTGAAGGAGCCGATATTAAGAGGCTGACGGGGCTTGAGAAAATGTGAGTTACCAGACAGAGGATTATTCCCGATACTATTTGACATTGAACTGTTGCGAGTATTGACCGTGTTATCAGTGGGAGCATTATGGGTGGATAGATGGGGCAAAGAGGGTTGGTTAGGGACAGAAGACAAAGGTTGAATAAAAGAGAGGGAACTCTGAGCAGTAGCACACTTATCACTACCCACCCCGCTCGATGCAATGGGCAGCGCGGTCCTGATTATCCTGCTGGACGACCGATGCAGTATGGAATTCTTTGTATTCGTGCAGTTCATGGGAGATGTTGGACGGGTACTGCTAGGGTGTCCAGCCACAAAGCAGGAGAACGATTAGGGTCCTCATCCAAAGCCTTTAGTTTTAACAAGAACCTATCCGCAAGGCAGCGGGATGGCTTAGTGGAAGCCCATTTGCTTGGATCAATTATTCTTCCACTGGTTTTTCCGACTGAGTTGCCAGCTCAAATCAACCCCCAACCTGGAGGACCAGAAGACTGGACTTCGTCTGACCTCTACCCATTGACCTGTCAGGTATGATTGCATCTCCGGCTTAAGGAAGCCATCCTGTATAGCTCTTTGGGTCATAGAGGCGCGCAAGCCATCACACCACGTCAAGGTGCAGTCTCGTCGTCTAAGATAGCTTATCTCGGGAAGAAGCTCCGCTTCTGACGAGGACTGGTATCTACAGGAAGAGCTGTACCCATTGCGTTAATGATCAAACCTGAAGAGGATAAAGGCCAATTACACTGCTACTCGAAATGCTCCACCCAGCGAACTAGACGAGGTTCTTGAGTTTGAATCAGTGATCCGTTCGCTTCTTTGATCAATTCGTTAACGCCTGGTTTATGTGGACCAGTTTGTCTAATCAGACTGGGCATTTGGCTGCATCGATAACTTGGTAGATAATTCTGTTCGGAAAGCAGATCGTCGGTTATCGTCAAGTAGCAGCTGCGGGGGTCGGTTCGCTTTGGCGTTGCTTCGGTCACCAACGAGGCGCAACTGAAGCGCGTGGGCAATAGCATGATGAGTGTTTACAGACGTGGATTAATATAATCGACAGTCTTGGATAGATTCACGCCAGCGGTAACCGACAGCAATATGGTCGATCTGAGTCCAACGCTGTGAAGGCGCAGGAGGACGCCAGTTTAGCCGGTGTTGCTTTTTGTGCGAGAAATTTGTAGTCGCCAGGAATAGTCCGCGGTCGGAACATAGTTGAATGAGTCGATCACCGTTATCAGTTCAGTCGGCTGGAAAGCACTACCAGCCTCCCATATTCCTCCCCTTCTCGTCTAGCCTTCCAATTTGAGCACTGAAATTACCAGCAACAACCAAGACGTCCGTAGAGCGCACGCTACGGAGCAGTTGAGACCAATCCTGGTAGAATTCGTCTTTAGTCTCAGGAGAGCTACAGTTGGTTGGAGCATTCAAAGAAACGACAAGCAGATATCGGCGTTTCAGTCTAGTGCTGTTAACATGCACAGAACTATTCAATCGAACTGCACACGGACGGCTGCTGACTCGCATCCAGTCGAGCAATGCACACAGCCTTCAAGCTCAAAGCGATGCCAACGCAAGCCTGACCACGAGCACTAGGTACCGAATCACCCGACACGCGAAGAGTAAAACGAGAAGCCGAGCTTGTATCAGGGGAGCGAAGTTTTAACACTGGAGTCGGGTTTTGTATGCGTGTTTCGGAGACACAACACACGCCCGTGTTAAAGTTTTCAAGGGTTTTAACTAGGGCAGCCTGTTGCCCTGTTTGGCAAAATGTGCGGACGTTGAAATCAGCTAAGTGAAGAGGGTGCCTAGGTCGGGAAACGGATTCTCTTTTATCCCCCGTCTCTAATTTGGTACCCTTTCCGATAGTTACAGGTTCATAGTTACGGCTCATTGTGGCTACTCGTACGCATTTACAACTGGGACGTAAAGGATGGAGAACAAAGAGATAAGTAGTGTTTCCCGGCTGACCGCTGGAGATTTCTGAGCACATCGTACTTCGCGGTCGCGCAAACCGCAGAAGGGTTTTTCTCTTTGGGAACCCCAACCAAAGCCACCCACAAGGTAGTGGGGTGTTAACCCAGCATGACCGAAGAACCTGTGAGGGAACTTCTTCTGGTCTGTCACGTGATACTTGATTACTGCACGCGTTTTGTCTTGTCTTCGCTGATGCTTCGTTATCGATCCGCTTTTCGGACTCAGTCCTACGCGCCCAGTGGAGCAAGCGGCCGTCGTTGAGGTTTGCCTCGTACTTACAAATTAATTATGAATATTCTCACACAAGAACCGTAATCAAGCACAATCTGAAGTTTTGTCATCCTCGGAATTGCCGTACGAGCGACTCAGTCGACAGCTCAGCTTTGGTTAGAGTGTTTACTGACGACTTGATGAGTTAATCATGTGGAAGGAGGAGGATCAGTGCATGATCTGTGATCCGTGGATATTCTTTCCACGTTCTATCCCCTTCAAATTCTTTGGACGTGTGACGCCTGGTTTGTGCTCAAAAATTTGTTATTTCAAGTAATACACAACGGCATGGCTGATCTTTAGTCTATCTTGACTGTTTTCTGTATCGTTATCCCGACTCACAGAGGAACAAAATTATTTTATGTTTCACTAAGTAACGGTCAATTTGGTTTATTGAGTAGAAGGCTAAACTACAAGTCTGTTATTGTTGCATAAGAATGTGTCCAATAATTTAACTATATTCAAACGAAAATCTCCCTTACCTTCTCTAATTTTGATTCTGTTTTCGACTTCGTCTGTGCCTTTTCCAGTGACTTCAATCGCTGGTTCAGCTTTTTTGATTGTTTGTTCCATCGATTCAATTCAGTCTGAAAAATATACCAAATCAGTTTGATACGAACCTTCGATTTTCATTTGGTTTGACTCCGAGAACGATCGGAAAAAGCGTTCTTAAAAATAAGATTTGTAATGTTTTGTGCATCTTCAGGTGAATCAGATTAAGGATCAAGTTGGTTGACGTCCAAAATACGATCTAGATTTATGTCAATAGACAGGCTCGCTGGTTGTCCACACGTTTGAATGACTAATTCACCCAGCTGACGACTGCATAAAGTATCTGATTTGTCAAATACGTTTTTGGACTGCATGAGCTCGTGGACTGATTTACTGAGTCATTGAATCACTCATGCTCACTCCGCCAATGATTCACCTGTTCACTCAACCGACCAAGCACTAACTCTTTTACTCAGTCCACCATGTACTGGTTCATTCACCCACCGGACTCACTCACTGACTCTGATTACTTACTTACACATCAATTCACTCACTCTTCCATCCATTTTTTTAATCGCCTGACTGTTCGACTATCTTTGTTAACTGTTCGAGCTCGTGGAATGACTGAATCACAGACTGACTCATCAATGCATTCACTTACTCACTGAGTGAACTCGATCACGCAGTCACTCCTTCACTCACCAAAATGAACTCATTCACCCTTTCACTCAAGCAATCACTTACGCATTCACTTCTTTGTGTGATTAACTCCACAGATGGTCTGATTTCGTGTGTTGACTCACTGATGCACAAGCAATCTTTGTGTTCTACGTCAAAAAGCAGCCATAGATTTTCCAACTGTACAATATTACCCGTCTACAGATCTTCACGAAGCCTGCATTGACCGCCATCATATAATGACGCAATAAAACGAGATCCAAAGTGCTGAGTTCGCATTCCTTACCCATAACATCTGGGTTTAGTGGTTAGATTAATTTTATCAATGGTTCAGATGACATCAACAGAATGTGTGCGGTAAAGATATCGCCTCAGTCTAAAAGTCCAGCTCAGCAAGCATGTAAACCATCGAAAAGAGATGCAAACACCGCAGTGTTCAGTGCTGTTACTGTTTAAGCTCTCAGATAACGTCATCTCTGAGTGAATTGTGGTAATATCAAGAAAACACACTTATGAAACTGGACTGCTCTGTGTCACTACCGTGCACTTGATCCAGCGTCGTGTAACTGAATACCACTTTAGGATTGACGGTTAGCATTCCGTTTCCATCAAATAATTCGATGGACTGTCGTTGTTATAGCGCCCCCTCTTTTTTATACATCTGGACTTAGACAACCTTTTTCCAAGTAATTTGCATTCGTTTGTTCGTGACCAATTTACTTAGTAGCTGCCGTAGGCGTCTTTTGGTACCTACACTCAGATTACATTAGCACAAGCACCCGCCAACAAGGGCAACATATTGGGCACATTATTAGAAATACGCTGGAACCAATCACTGTTTTGGTACATTTCAATCGATCACTTGTACTTATATAACTACTATATGATTAGATTTATATAAAGTTTGACTGTGTAGTATCAACGTTCAACTCACCATAAAAGGACTGTACAGCTGTTTCATCCGTGTTAGGAACCATCAGCAATAAACATCCATTGAGACCCGTGGCGAACGATTGTGAGTCGAACACCTAAAATCGGGCTATCCGTGCTGACTCTCAATGGTTCTGTCAAATTAAACACTGCATGATATAGCGCACTTGCTTCACCACAGATGATTCCTTCCAAGGACGGAACAACAGCCGTTTCTCGGTGGTGGGTTAAGCTTTGTTATTAGATGGAGCAAACATATTGACTTATTTGTGCATTTTGATGTCGGTCTAATTGGGTACCAGACAGCGGCACTTACTCTCGGCTCGATGAAACATCCTCAACCTTTTGAGACCTTAAACGGTCTTTCACTTTGATTCACGTGATTGTAGATCATCTTCAATACTACGTTTAGCCACTGATGTCATACCATTTCATTCTTGTGTAAAAATAAAGTAAAAGAATAGTATTACTTAACATTGAGCAACTGTTAGTTAATCATAACTGAGGCGTTCACATGCAGGTTCCTGTTTTTTACGGAATGCAGATTGGAAAACTTAACAAGTGTTCTAGTTTCCTTTTGATTATGGTGTTCAGAAGGCTCTAAGAGACTCGATTTGTCAAGGAAATATCCATGAGCATATAACAAATCCGCAAAAGTTGCTCGCTTGTATAGAACTTGAAAACTTGCATGCAACATTTTGTGTTTTTCCACTTGTTCGTTTACTGGTGTAACTACTTTCTCATTGAAGAACTCTTGACACTGTTTCATTGATGAGATGATTTCCTGAATGGACGCGGAAGGAGAGAGATAGAAAGAGAGGGAGAGTGGGGGAGAAAAGAAGGGGGAAAGGGTGCAGGGATGATCAGTGGGGTGAATGTTAACCTTCACTCAATGAATGATCGTCGATGTGAGGTATTCATTAGTCTGATCTTTCTGATGACTTCACGATGCACAAATTAACTGACGGGAAAAATGACTTCAATAAGTGATTGAAGTAGAATACCCCCAGTAAAATTTTACTATTTTATTCATTTCTATTTGAGTGTGTTGTGCTGCTGATAGTGATTGGTGCCAGAAAGGATGCCGTAAGTTTGTGAGTATGATACTTGTGAATTGAAATCGGGTCTATGTTGATGAGAGCAGCATTAGAATATATCTTAAAGAAAACAGACGCAGGAGTTCGTGATGATTCAACAGGTCAGTGGTTTTGGGTATTAGTATTCATGGAGCGGTTTATCGTTTTTAGTAGTAGCAGATCTGCATCTACCTTGAAAATCTGTTTTTCCCGCATGTGTCACGACATTGTGATCGGAAATGACGATCGCACACTCCATACGTCTACTTTGGCACACTGTGCCTGTATTTTCTGTCCCGCACACACACACGCGCAGATACCTTGTCTCTCTCAAGATTCTCTTCGGTTCGGACTTTAAAGCTACAGGTACATACGCAGTGTATTATCTAATTTGCATCTACATTTTTTTCTCACAGTAGTTACTTAACGTATCTCAATAGACGAGATCATGCGATCTGGGTACACTGAGAGAGAAAGAGAGAGAGAGAGAGAGAGAGAGAGAGAGTTGTGACGGGATTTGTAACACAAAATGACGCTCTTGTAAAGGGTTAGTCACTCTAAGGAGTTGGTCAGCAGTTAAATCTCACTCAAAAGACCGCTTCATCTAGCTGTTTGTTAGGAATAATCAGAAGTACTCATGCATCAAGGTTCAACCGGAGATATGATCTGATGATATGAATCTAACGTTCAAACAGTTACGGTTTTGGTTATGTTCGGATTTAACTTGAGCAGAAAGAGCAATCGAAAGCGAATAGCAAGATAAACAACAAAGTGAGTAGAATGAAGGAGCACTGACTATAGGATCACGTAATCTTCGTAATTGATTTGGTGATAAGACTAGTTGATAATCAAAGTTGGCATGCATGCAAAAACATATAGGGAAATGGAACAGAGCATAAATGTTTAGTAGTCAGCAACACAACGTTGTCGGTATAGTTTTTAATCGACCTACGTTTCGGTTACCACGGACAACCTTTCTCAAGGGAACTGTATCTTGAAGTAGTCCGTAAATTAGGTTATCACAAATATCGTTGAACACCATTTCATCATTTCGAATAGACCAATACCGGCGGTGGTGAATTAGTTCGCACCACGATCATCTTTGGGCCAAAGCATCTGAATCCCGCTCTCACCGCCGGTAACCCGCTGTCGCCCACTTTCTTACCACGTCTGACCCACTCAGATCACATGTGATTCTGCACTTCAATTCTCAGATTCTTTGTTGCCGAAGCTCTTTGGTACATTGGGCTCCTGTAGTCATAGAACGAGTTCATTCTACTGCACTCATGTGAGGGCCTTCAACCACTCATTATACTTCCTTGTTCCAGCTACTCCAGGTAGTACTATGCTGCACGAAGGCAGGTACTCCAGATTAGAGATTGACAGTGAGGGAAATTGATCATCGGAGGGTGAGATTTGAACACGAGACTCCAAACTGATGATGGTGATGGTGGATAAGATTATGTGGATTTTTCCTATTAGCCCATGCATTCAAGCGTTTCTAGCGGGAATCACGTTCAACGTTTAATCCCAGAAAATGCTCATTACGACACAAGAACACGCATTCCAAAGGTGAGGATTGTTTCCAACTTTCGTTATGTCAACACAGAAGAACGAACATTGTGTAACGCGATCAAACATGAGTCACGACGACGATCTTATCAGCACAAGTGTTGATAATTGCTTATGCGTTTACTGAGCCTCGGCTCACCAAGAGACATTTCTATCTTTGCAGGTCGTGCGTGTGCAACTATCACGGTAGATCGCTACATCAAGAATACCACGTATTGTAATATTAGGAAAACTGACTCTGACTCCCACATGAAGTCCTCGTAGTCCAGGTGTGGTAATTAACTGGGCAACAGCGAATTACTGTCTACCACTTGCTTTATGCCGTCCCACAAGCTCTAGTGAGAAAACTCTTCTGCCTTCGAATCATCTCTTTTTATTAGCGAGAAACAAAAGATATGTAGGTTGCTGTCTCATGTGCCCGCTCGTTGCACACAACACATTCGTTCAACTGGTATGGGCGACCACGCCTTAAGGCTTAAACAACACTGACCGGATTCATCTATCAATCCACTCCACAGATAAGTTGACCTGTCACTCGAGATTCTATTGTCTCAAGCCTTGGGTTTGGTACGGGATCAGTGCCGACTGCCGACGTGACTTGATTGTTCACGAATGCTGAGTTAACACGTGCCCTCACACCATCCAAAGTGACCAACGCAAATAGGGGGTGAATGTTTTGAACTAGGTCTGACGTCAAGGCCTTTGAGCACAGGATGAAGGTTGAGATCGCGGTGTCAGTCTCCCTCACAATGTTGCACTCACGTGGCTTAGGATTGAACGACTGCAGTTGTGGTGGCGGCCAATTTCAGTGAGGCCACTAGTCGCAACACCCTAGAAACACGGACGCTGACTGTCTTCGTATCGGTCACTCGTCGCCTTCGCACGAAATCCCTGTTCCCCGTCTTTGCGGTTACAGTTGAGCTGGATTCCCGGGTAATAAATGCAAACTTATGTGAGAGTGCCTCTGTGGATTGGGGAGGTTGTGGTGACTGGTCGCTGAGATTGTAATGCACATTTATAGTAAAACCGTCGAACGATGGCTCTGTAGTTCGCTTTTCAAAACCAGAACATTATCAGTGAGTTCAGTGAAACGTGATTACGTTCTGGAACCCATAATGACAGAAACAGTTTCATAATACACACACCCAAATGGCGACTATCTTGGTGCTTTATGTATGAGGTCAGATGACGCTGCCACAGTCCTGATCAGTCTCTCGACCCTTTGCGAAGCAGTTTACCCAGTGGCATTGTTTGTCTAGGAAAAGCGAACTACCAATCGATTAGTTCATCGGTCGTATTTTCGTATGCATCACAGTCGACACGACTCCTCCATCCACAGAAACGTTCCCACATATATTTGCATTAACCACCCGGGAATCCAGCTCATCGGTAACGGATCATGACGGGACAACGAGATTTCGTGGGAAGCTGACGGGCAACCGCTGCTGAGCCAACCGCGTGTCTGTGTCTGGAGAGGGGTGTAGATGGTTGCGTCATGTGAAGTTAAAATAGAACTGAGGGCTTGGAATATTATTTTGATGTATCTGTGGCAGTTTTGAATGGGCGGATGCTTAAAGCCCTTATCATGGCCACACGGGACACATTTCAACTCGCACACTCTAAATATGCTATGTACGAACTGTTTGCTTCGAGCTGGGATTCACATGTTAACTTTGCCAATTCCAAGCTAGATTGTCATCGTTCTCCGCGATGGTTTGGTGATAGATATCATGAACAATATTAGCGGCTATAATGGGTGTTTCCATGGTTTTTGATAGACAGTTGAATGGTAATACTGCATGATGGATGATTTATTAGGGAGCATTCAACTCCTCTTGCGCGAACTGATCATGTAAGCTCTGTAGGTTGTTGGTATTAAAACTGTTTCCTTCAGGTCCCTACACAGAGAAGACGTCGACCATGGGAGTCGATAGTTGCTGTGTAAATGAGAGAAAAGTTGCACCAAATCGTGTTGGCACGAAATATCCCGCTGAGAGCCAGCAAGAATGGTTTAGTCTTAGAGTATTGAACTGAAATCATGCACTCATGGTTCAAAACCCAGTTTGGAATAAGTGAACACACATTACTGATTATTTCTAGGAAGCAGGGAACATACATCTTGACAGCGTTCAAGAAGGAATAATCTGAGTCTTCAATTGACTTGATCAATGTCGTGATTTTATTACTTTCGTGGGTGAATGATGGCAAGAAAGATCACGATGGTGCGGCTCATCGAAATACTCAATTATCCTAATTAGCAAAGAAACTTGGAAGAAGAGAACGCCGGCGGGTGAACATCTGCAAAGAAACCCGCATTCAGTAATGCCAAGCTAATAGGGAATTCCAATACACGTCACTCGCTCCAAACCGGTCAACGAGTTGACCCAGGCACAGCTTTCCGTGTCGTAATGTGACCTTAGAATTCCAGATTGTCTAGATTTGCAGAAGCAAACTCTATTCAAAAAAAATGAATTCGTAGCGCAAATCTTTTCGCCACAATCACTGTCAGTGCTTTCCTAACTTTCTTCCTCTAATCTTCTTGGTTAAATCATGATGTAATTAATTTCGCATCAAACCTGAGCCAAAACATGATTCACCATTAGGAACTATGGTTTAGATGTTGAGAGGTAATTTTTTGTGATATTTTATTTTAGCGCCAACTTTCTTTTGTGATTAACATACTGTGCCCCTAAATGTTAAACTGTGCTTGCAAAAGTGGCCCGTACGTGCGTGTAAGGCTTAAATGAGAAGTGAGAAATAAAGATGCAATATAGTCACTCCCTCTGTGGTATTTGCGTTTCATCAACTTATGTAAAATCTTGGAAGTAATGCGTCGACGGTACGTCTTCATTAGAGATCGGTATCAGCAGACTCCTAAAGTAATCTTGACCGTTGTACTGTTTTCTGTTTAAGTCATTCAGAGAGGTGTTCAGTGGGTTGATTTATATAGATAATTATGTGCATACATGTGAAGTTCCTCTACCCTAACTATCGTCCAATGTGGATTATATGGTTCCACAGATCCGGAGGTGTGTTGCAGATGTTGCCACGGCCATTTATTGGGTTTCAATAGAGCAGACTCGTCAACCCTTGCACCACATCAGAGACATTCTGCTGATGGTCTACGTAGCAACAGAATTTGATAAGCTACGTAGCATTCATACATTCATTGTCACTTGACCACGTTTTTTTTTATTACACGCTTGTGCATGAGTGTAGTGGAAGGGGTATTTACCCTGTGACCACGAAGGCCCACTGCACTACTGGGGATAACTGGCAACCAGACCCTGAGACTTGGAGTGGTGGAGAATCACATAAGGTCCCAATAGATCAGGTGTGGTTACGATCCGGACGACAGCGGATTACTGTCTACTACGAAAGCAACCGGTGATGGCGGGGATTCGAACCTCGGACCTCTGAGGTGATAAGTAAACGCTCTAAACCACTCGACCACCACCGGTTATAGAATCAGGGAAGATGGGAAATCCTCTTTTCTTTCAAAAATAACTTATTATTCCAGTGTGTACATCTTGGTTGACCCTTCCACTTTTTGCTTTTTTACGAAACGGAAACATTGGAAATGAAGCTGCTCGTACACCTTCAACCTTCGTACTGCTTGCACGAGGGAAGAAGGAAATCTTTGTCCTGTTAAACGGGGGTGGGTAGACTGGTAAACAAATTTAGAATTGGCTGAAAGTGGCAATCAACCTTTGGGTTGTTTTTATTTGCTTCGCGCTTGCTTATGAGTGCAACATAAGGGATATATCCCATAGGTCCACAAGCCCACTGCACTACTAGGGATAACCGACAATCCAACTCTGAGACCTGGAGTGGACAACCACACAAGGTCCCAATAGACAGCAGATTACTAGTGATTATTGTCGGACGATTGAATGGACTGAATGAAACACCTTTAACTGGGCGGCGATAAAGTTAGCTCAGCTGTCTGCTACTGTGGAGCCGATTATGTTGGTTCAGTAGAGTACAACAACATCATCTTGAGTGACTGAAGAAACCACTGACGAAAACCTTTCGGAATTCCGTTATTGAACGCTATCAATATGGGAGTTCGTGACTATTGGTGAGTTATTCACCGAACTGTGATAAACCGAACCAGCTCACAAGCGTCCTTTTGTGAGCAGCCGAGACAGTGGTCATACAAATCCACAACTCCGACCTATGTAAACAAAACCGCCTGCTTCACAATCTAAAGCTGACATGACAACAAATTTGCGACGTAATCAAAGGCTCAATAAACAGATTAATCGCCGACAAAACAATGCAACTAGAGAGATAACCGAACGGTTGTTTATCCTGAGTTGTCTTATTCACTTGTTTTGCATATAATAGTACAGAAACTTGAGGATGAATAATTGAAAAAAGAATTCTTCGCTTCAGTTTTTGTCTCAATGAATGATACTCACAACCATGAATAACTGAAAATATTCGTGTATGAAAGCGCGAATGGCACACTGAAGTACTTGTATATTTGATATTTATTGTGTAGGTAATGCACAAATCGACTTCGAGTAGTAGTTGATTGCCGATATAGAAGAAAATCACATACCTGATCCTCATGTCTGCTTAACCGGTCGCCCTGATGGCTTCATTCGGAGGAAAGTGCATCGTAAAGCGACGTGGAATAGCCAGTACACAAATTCACGCAGTTTCGTGGCACCTGGCTACAAACGTAATTTGATACGCCATATTCTGCACAGGAAGAAACATTTTTGGGCCGCAGACTATCTGCAGGCCGAGTAGTCACACACAGGAATATCACTACTAAGCAACGATTATCCCGAGAAATTTACTGACAGAAACGGAACTAAAAGGACCAAACCAATGGGAAGCCCACAGGTAGAAAAGATAACATTGTTCACTTGAATCCTCTTCAAGAAGAATATCGAGGCCGTTGCACACTTGGTAGAAACTGGACGTTCAGTGGACGGTAAATATATCTTCAAATTTGGCCACCGGGTCTCACAACACATGTCGAGGGTAATTAGGCTTCCGATGGTAACAACTACGGCAGTAATTACTGTCCGCCTTTCGAGGCCTCAGCTTTGCGCGCAGCCAAAATAAGAGCAGCCACCAGAACTTCCCTGGTCGACAGTCGACTGTGTGAAGCACGAGAGTAGCGATGACGTAAGCTGATTCCCGCTCACTGCACAATCCGATCATCCACATGTGCTTCCTGATTAGAGATGATTCATGCGTTCTCCGTCATCCGTATCTCTCCAAACCAAATTAGTGGAACATTTTTTCCTACTGTTCTTGAGAATGTTTTCGTGACCGTTAGATGGTGGGAAATCCACTTGTATTTTTGACGTCCCAAAGTCCAAAGCCACGAGCTGGAATCGAACCGGCGACGTTCCACTTTGCTGGCAGACGCTGTACCAGTTGAGCTATCTCGGTGCGGCCAATGTAAATAACGCAAGTCAGTATCCAATGATGCAAAAACAGCAAATGCGATGACATCGGCTTGACAGTGAAAACACCGGGACATTTGTCTGCTTACTACTCGTTTTTTGATCACTCTAATGGAGTTATTTTACAATGTGAAATCATCCTGAATACATTGTGCAAATCAGTGTTTGTAGTTTCTTTACTGGAATGTGTCTCGAAAAAAAGATTTTGGTGGTGAAATGTCTGCGACCTATGTGATCAAGAACCCGTACAAACAATCAACGTGAGCTTTGAACCACAGATCTACTGAAAATCACTGAGGGAACCCCTTCAATGCACAACCACATGGAGAATAACACCCTTCACCTCAAAAAGGAGAGTTGAAAATAACCGATTAATTCAGACAATACATTAAGTGTTTTTACATCTCCCTGTTCGATGGTTTCGTTGGTTTATCGTTTCACGTGATACGGGTTATGCACTTACCGCGATATTTGTATCTAATATGGAAGTAGATTCCCAGGATAAATCCAAACCTTTTAACAGACTGTCCATCAGTTGGTGATACGAATTAGTTGCCACTGAAATGGAACAGCACGAAGTTTTACCGGATATTCACTGTCACTTTTTAATGAAAGTGATAGACAAAATCGTCGCTATGTTAAGTTGCATGTCTTGTCTAAAAACGGCCATTTTCGACCATATTCAGAAATGATCTTTCAAACTAGTCATCATTTGGTGGGAGCAGTGAATTATGAAATATTGCTAGCAACCCAAGCAAAGCATCACTATTATTATTATTACAACAATCAACTTAGCCATCATTTCAAACCTGTTATTCATGGTGCCAGACCAGAATTGCGTGTTCGAAGTCGACTAAAACTGAGAATGTGTTCACGACAGTCTGTAGAAACTATCTGCATCAGGAGTGTTCGCTGAGGATGGACGGACAGAGGAACGCCGGATACGCATACCTGACGGGCAGCAACAACCGGGAGACTGTTCGTGTGCTTCCGAAAAGATTCATCTATCCATATTTAGATTTCAGTTACATGGATTAACTTTGCCATTATTATCCATATAATGGATAATGTGATTAATATAAGAAACGACAGTGTGGTTTGCACGCTTGATTTCGTTGGTTATGGTGATCTGTCTGAAAGAAAATGTTGCCAGATCCCGGACTGAAGTTTATGCGCGGAAATAAACCGTATTAATATCTCTCAATACGTCAAACGAACGTAAAAATCAAACACGGCAATAGTACGAATGAACTTTGTGACGATCATTTCTTTATTTACACAATTTTATTTACTGGCAGGATTTTACAGTCATTTCGAAACCAGAGAAAAACCAGTTTCTTGTTCACTTTTCTCCAACCTGTTTGGAATAATTCTGCTCATTTTTCAATATGGGCTATGCATGTGGATTACTGACTAGACTCTGGTAAAATGGCTTAGCCAATTCGCTTCCTGTGGACCTAGTAAATGTACAATTTACCAGTCGAACAGTACAATAAAACCTCTAATGACCTCACCTAAAATTACCCACTGTTCTTAAAGTATCATCGAACATAAACAGGCTTGACTGATCAGCGAAAACACAAAGATTATCTATAATGTGATCTTTGGGCTTTTCTTTGATTGTGAAGGAATAAAGCTCACCTATTGTAATTCACTAAGTGCAGCGAAACGTATCAAGGGTTGTTCAACAAAAACAAATAGTGGTGACCGAAACAGTTTTATTAACGCTTCACAATACCTAGTTTTTTCCAAAAAAATATCTTTAAATGAATTAAATCACCATGTGAGATTACCAACGTCTGCCTACAGACAATCCTACACATGAGTAAGCGAAGTTGCTGTCGAGATAAATGATATTAACCCCACTGTACACTAATTGCTTCATTTTCCTTCAGCCTGCAGCACGACATTGTCGCGACTTCATCATTTTCTGTCCAAAACCCTCTCGTACGTATCAAATTACTGATATGCTTAGTATCATACGAGGTTAAATAATCTTTGGACAATTTGAACAGAAGTACTGCCTAAAATAAGAACTATCCTGAAAACACGCTTGTTCCTTATTACCTTTCTCTCAAAACAATGTATATCAACACTTTTTGAAATATTGATTTATCCCCGAATGTTCTGCTCAAGAAGGAAATTTGTTTGCACCACTGAGTCATAATAAACCATTGCAGTTTTTATTTTTGATCAAACTTACGGGAAAAATGATTCATGAAACGCCTCATGTCGTGCTGAATCGATTGATATAATACCTTAAAATGGTTTGTGCGCGATGATCAGAACACATGCTCACCATTTGTTGCTGCGTCAATGTCACAAGTGCTTGTGGATCGTCTGGAAAGCGTTGCCTTGATCGGAGAGCTGATTTAAGTCAAGTTGTGATAGATAAATCTTCTTCAACATACATTTCATAGATGTAGAATGCATTCTGATTATCGGATGAAGAGTCCGTACAAAATGCTCTAAATAAAAGTAGTGATTTGGAATAACCGACTCTAGATCACACAGAAGAAGAGACCCAAGTTTTCGTAGTTTTTTATATAAATGGGCCGTTTGTTTGTGTTCTGAAATCTGACCAATCGCTTCTACAAAAAAGAAAATGGCTATTCAAACAGTGCAATTGTTTGAAAAATTCGAAGCGAAAGCAATTAAAGATGAATACCATGCTACTGTATCTGGATGACAGGACAAAATTTCCCCGGAAGTACACGAACGGTTTCACGGTTGTCGCCACTTATAAGGTGCGCTTTCACTGTATTCTTCCATCCAATCATCCCTGTACTCGGGGCCATGTGTCCCCGTTCAAAACGTTAGCCATTATAACCGACGAAGTCACTGTGTAAGAGTCGCCGTGTAATTTTAAAAATGGCCCCCTCGCCCATGATTGCTCCATACGATTCGAAAGAGATTACAGCTGAGAACAATATACCCCAGAATAATTTGCATCCAGCTGCTGGTCGAGTGGCTTAGAGCGTTTACTAACTGTTCTGGTGGTTAGAATCGTTGAAAGACAGTGTTCAACTGTCGCTCGTCTGGCTAGGACGCCTGACACATTGAGATTCTATGTGGCTCTTCGCTCCAACAATCAAGGTCAACTTGTCGGCTATCCGTAATAGTGTAGTGAACCTTCGAGGCTATCGAGTATTCTTCTTCCATCCCACCCATGCATAAACATGTAGCGAAAATCCGAACAGATAAATTAGTGCACCCTATCAGTCTAGTACACCAACATTTGTTGAGAGAAACCTCATTGAGTTGAGTTCACCTACGGATTTATTCAGCAACATAAGGTTGAGAAAGATGGGTTAAACATTTGTGGAAAACATCAACATAATGGTCACCTTTCTGGCATCAAGCAATAGCCCCATGCACATTGAGACCTCTAAGGTGCCGCTCACATGACCACCGTACCTAATTCACATATTTTGCATTCAGATCAAATTACGCCTAGATTGTCCGGGATGATTCAGTTTCAAGCCTGCACAATCATTCGTATTTACCTCTAAATGGGTGAGATAAAAGACCGTCAGTAAATTCGTCGATCTACCGTTTATTCTGTCTATCAGTTCATCAGATCTAGAATGGGAGGGAATTAGATGAGTGCGAAAGTTTGTGATGCTCCATAGCTTATGACTGACGTCAACGACCTCAGATCAGAGATGTTTTAGGGTGTGCATCAGCTTCCTAACCGATTGAATGCCAAATCATATGACTGATATACTGAGTGCCTTGCATCTTCCTCACTGTAAAGCAAAAAATTAAATCAGATTTCAGTCGTATTTAGCAAAGAAACCTGGAAATAGAGTTGAAACTATCAATAAAAATCAAATCCTTTACATAACAGCAGTCATACCGACTAGTTTATTAACTATTTCTGGCTGAGTGGAACCGTTTGCAATGTCGTCAGACACCTCACACTTACAGTAATTCCAAAATATCTTACGAATATATTTTAAACTCGTGCAAACATATTATGCCAATCCCCATATTGGTCTGTCCCCCGTTTGTTTGTTACCTTTCAGATGGTGGCTCTTTTGGAGATAAAAATGATACACAATAAAGTTATGAAACCAAAAATGGACAAAATAAGTATAATTGAGAAAGAAGCAGTTATCCTGCAATAAGCCATGATATCCGGTCTTCACATCCAAAGTAACTGGATTTATGGGTTTGAGATTAGGATGTACGATTTTACTTTGGCAAAATGCTTTTCAAATCCAGTGACAGATTTGGTTTCATTCTATTAGTAGCGGAGTTATCTTCACAATCCTAAATAATACTCTTTTATTTGATCACCTCAGTCTCATTAGCTTCTATCTTTCGAACTAAGGATATCATACTGACTAGTGATGAAACTGTTGCACCATAAACTCCATGCTGATCTTTCAGAAACTTACGCAGAGCATAGAAGTGAGTCAAGAACAACAAAAACCACAATCAAAGTCATTGAGAATTACTAACCTTTTTTGCAAAAGATTATCAAATCAAGTGACTGGCAGACTGCCGAGATCCATTGTGTCTAGATCTGTTAGTGTTTTGAAGTAATAAAATTTCTGCGAGATTTCTCAAGCTGTACAGCATTTGAGGTTCTTTATTTGAAAAACGTACGCACAAAAAATGAGAAGAATTGGCTTTGATCATCTAACAAACGTGTTCTAAATCACATACCAACGCATATCTGATTATGTGATTCATACTGATCGGTGTCTAGTTTGAGCATCTCATTCAACTGTAGGACTTGCGAACGTTTTTAAGGTCACATCACAGAGAAAGACAATATCCTGTGGTAAGTACCGATAATAAGGAGAATTTTGTTCAAACTAATACGTGGGTTGATTTTACGTAGTGGATTTTTGGATTATGTCATCTCTAAATAAGAGAACGAGGACGGTGTGTGTTTTACAGCCACTCTGACAGGATTTGCGCCATAAACTCTTCCTTTGGTACAAATTTGGTCGGTGTTAAAGTGATCAAAACCTTGACAAATCGTAATTATCTTAAATCCTGAGATCACGTGGAGATACAAAACGTAAAAACGACCACCCAATAACAGTCTTCTTCAAACTAGTGCAATGACCTAAGTACATTACCAGTAAATTTTTTCTACATTTTCAGACAAACAAAGGACAGTGCATTCAAATTTCTCTGTTTTAGATAAACCTTGTTATAAATTTTACGACCACCGTAGGCAGAACCTTAAGTATCTTGATAAATGGAGTGATCTTTTGGAAGGGTGAACCCTCTCAGTAGCTTCAGTAACTCACACCCATCTTTGTTATCACAATCGACAAAGGTGAACAAATCCCGGACTTTGAAAGCCGCTTGCTGATTGTAGCAAACTGAAAACGAAGACATAACATTATTAAGAACACTAAAATAATACAAAGTAATTTAGTCCAAAAATGCTGTACAGGTATTTACCTCAAGCGGCGCAGCTGAACTTGAATATAACTGAGGTTAAACTGAACACGTGAATATGGAGACACTGTTTATATATTTCATGGAACAAGCTTTCAACCCGTAACCTAGAGACCGATTTTCACTTAATCGACTTTACAGTTATCTAGTGTCGTTTCAGATAATCATCTAAAATGGAACTATAACTAACATCATCATTGGATGTATCAAATATTTTCAGTTGTGTTATTCAGACAAAACCAGATATGGCTATTTTCTCACACCGTCATAGTACCATCTGGCCTCCTATGGGAAATATACCAAGTGAGTTGCGCTACTGTGTCAGAATACAATCAGTTTTTAGGTTTTTCGAATTCATTACGTCTGTAGTATGGCAAAGCTTGAAAGCCATTTCGTACCTAAAAAACACCAGCTGGCAGTTCAGGACCCAGCTGATTCTACATCAAAAGTATCTTTTCATACTGAATATTGAGTTTTGATAAGCATTGGTTGGCTTAGTTTCTAGATTTATACCAGTCATTTCTCACTGCAAAAGACATCATCTTTTGACGTGCCATACGTTGTAGGCACCTGTAGATTTCTCACTTTTCCAGGTTTACAAAGTCTCTTGAAGCAGCACTCTTCCGTTGTATTGGCGTTTTAAGGTACGCAATCAACATACACCATTTTTGACACACATTAAACAATTTATTACAAAAATGCTCCAATAAATCACTGGTTCTGGCGCAACTTCTCACTCTGATTTGCAGTGTCTTTGAATGAATTTATTCTGTGACCAACAAACGTTTTAGGAGCTTTCACGGTAGAGTTTGGCTGTCGTCCCCACATCACTTTGATCGATTTAGCAAACCACCGTTAAGTCCTGGAGGCTAAACTGAGTTGAATATGTTGATAGACACTGGAATTTCACTACGCGAGTTTCCGCAACGATAACTATGAACAACAGTGGGTTCCCTTCGTTTCGCACCATTTGTTTTATTTTCATTTCTATTGTGCATAATTTTTCTGTCTTATCATCTAGCCGCACTCATCTACCTTTATCAGTTTTCTAGTGTCATCTTGGATTGTTCTGACAGTGACTTAGTGTACCGTAAATACTGGTTAGTACACAACAAAATTAGTGAACCCAGTTTTTTGTTTCATGATAGTCTTGAGATTTTAACGAGTTTTACACTTCCAGACTCTTCGGACGACGAATCCACCGACATCCAATTGCTTGACTATAAACCACCTTCTTTCCCTTCGACAAATCCCTCAGTGTGGTTCAGATAGATAGAGACTGTATTCACTACTCGATACATAATCAATGAAAACATCCGGTACTTCCATGTCGTCCAAGTTTTCCCGCACGATGTCATCATCGACGTCGAGGATTTTCTGGATCCATTCCCATCATATGGCCCTTATATACAACTCAAAAGAGGCGTTCATCCAGCGCTCCGGCAAGTCCGTTCGAAAAGTGCTCCTTGAGTTATTCTCTATCATACGGAACTCGAAGACTACATGGCATCACAAATTAAGTGCGGCGCGCGGTCCCTGCTGGTTGGTTGTGAAATGTACGACGTCATTTTCGAAATATGGATCGACAAAATGTCTCGCCACATGCAACAGGTTGCATACGTACTAGACCCAACTACCGTCTTCGAAAAACTGGCCAGGCATGCCGAAGGAATTATAGTGTTACCCTACCGGCCAACCGCGTGTTTGAATAATCGCTCTCAACACATCCTCCATTGCGATATCCTCCAAAATCGTCCCGATACGGAATTCAACCATGACGTTATCAAAACCCATCTCGGATTATTACGCTATTTATCACCATCCTGACGCTTCATCCCATTAGTCGGGTTTCGTCGATAATAGCATGGATCGAAAATAAACCGTTTCACTATTGTTCAACCAGTTCGGTGCTTTTTGCATCGATCGGTCACACGCGTGTTGGTATCATCGTTCTTTTGGCTCTCAGGCACGCAGGTGCCATTCGCCACTTTCTTTCCGCCTGCTTTCCAAACAGGTATATGACCAAACCAGCCAGTAACGGCGATGACCACGGCTGGCTGTTTACATCAATCTTACTTATTTTACTTCGCTGACCAGTTGAGTAGTCTTCTCTTTCTCCTCGATACCGGAGCCGAGGTCAGTGTCATCGTACCACCAAGACATCATCATCTCAAACCTTCACAGTTCGCACTTCAGGCGGCGAACAACACGACGGTCGAGACATATGGCCAGCAGTCGTTGACCTTTGATTTGTGTTTTCAGCGGTTTTTATTAGGATTTTATCCGGGCGAACGTAAAATATTCCAGCATCGGCACAGATTTCTAGTCACTCTTTGACCTCACGGTCAGCCTCAAAAAGCGCAAACTGATAGGCACCACAACTAAGCTTTGCGCAGTCGACGTTGACAAACGCGCCAACTCCCTGGGTATTCGGCTGGCGATCCTTCATTCATCATTAGCTGATATTTTTAAGAAGCTCCCATGACCCACTAAACCATGTCAGGTCAATTCCCATTATCTCTTGCTGTGCGCCATCACATTCCCATCGAAGTCCAGCCGGTTCATTGTCAGCCACACCGACCCAACCTGGACAGGCATTGTGTTACTTGCCATAAATTCGAACATATGATAAATCTTGGCTTCATATGATCATATTCAAGTTCGCGAGCCTCGCCTTTGCTCATGACCCAGAAGTTATGTGGTACCTTCTGTGGGGACTATCGCGCTCTCAACCACACCGCCGTTCCCGACAGGTACCCTTTCGCTCACGTAAGTGGTTTTACGCTGAACCTCTCTGGGAAATCCAACTTTTCCAAAGTCGACTTTGTAGGGGCATATAACCTAATCCTCGTTGCTGGAGAAGGTATCTTGAAGATGGCCATCACCACTACTTTGGACGTCTTTGATTTTGTGTGTATGCCGTTTGGGTTGCGACCCGCAGCCCAGACATTCCAACGTTTTATCGATGAAGTGCTCCGAGGTATGCTTCTGCGTTAGGTTACCTCAATGACATTATAATTGCCGTTAACTCCCCTACGGAGCATACTGCTCATCTGCGTGAAATATTCCGGCTTTTTCAACAAATGGGCTGCGACCGACTTCAACTAAATGCGTGTTCGCAGTCACATCTTTTAGTTTTGCAAGGAATCACGCTGACCATCACTGACTGACACCACTCCTAAACAAGGTGCAATCACCGCACCTAAGGTTATCAAGCAGCCATGGGGTTTCCTGGCAATTTCGAATTACTACCACCGTTTTATCTTACACTATTCGTCTATTGTTTCACGTTTAACCGACCTGCTCATTTCCAACGTCAAGGTGATTGATTTCACTCCCTGAACGGGGACACCTTCCATAAAAGACAAAAAAGAAAAAACACTCGCGGATGCCACTACGCTGCATCATCGACATCTTGACTCAAGTACGGAGTTAATATTAACCACGGATGCAGCGAATACTGCGGTTGGTGTAAAACTACATCAAAATGTGTGCAATCAGCTACATTCGTTAGCGTTCTTTTCCCTAAATTTCCAAGCAGAATAGGCGTGACAGAGCATATGTTCTCGCATACTCCTTATTATCTACTCGGCAATTCGACTTCAGCCTTCGGCTTTGCAAGCGGTAAGGCAGCGGATCGATAGAACTAGAACGGATTTTCGTTAAATGATAGTTGGCCGCATCACGAATTGACCAATCAGAAGACAGGTGATCCGATTCAAATTTGGACCAATAATTTGTGTTGCTAAGACTGGTGATAGTAGCTGTTTCTTTCTGTGCAAACAGTGTGTTCTGAGCTGATGAACTGAGATAATTCGAATGCAGATATCTTACCATCAGAGTTGTGGGACGGAATATTATTATATTATTATATTATATTATGTACGGCTTACAGGTGTCCATATTTTTGGCTTTTCGTGTAACGAAGAAACCGCTACAATTTGTTGCGTCGTGGGTCACTGTCAATTTGGACTGATTCTCATTATCAATCGATGTCACCTCAAACTTGCTGCTCGAAATAAAATCTTCAATCGGATTAGAAATAAACCATTTCCCAGTTCTTTGTCCACAAGTCGATTTCATGAAGGTGGGCCGAAATTGTGCTTCACAGAGAAACGTCAGCTTGCTGGTTATCTTTCATTTCTCCTGTAATTATACTGAGTGTGTCATTGTTAATCGTCATTCAAAATTCACTTTTTTCGAGATACAGTGATTAGTAACCTGTATACAGTTTATTTTTGCTCCCAGAGAGATATAAAACAGTTTTCTGGTGATTCTATACCCATCTTGGTTTAATTACTTTCTGAATGTGTACGCTTTATTGTCCAAGACTTCAACCATTCATCCGCATATGCCCTACTCACTTTTGATTTGAATGACGTCTTATACCAACCAGGATTAAAGCTGTTTTAACAGAAAAATGACAAAAAATCTCGAACTTTTCCATTTACAGTTGAAAGCTCCTGTTTCACCAAGTGATCATGCTCTTATTACCGTCAGACTCAGAATTTACTCACATTCGACTTACTCTTCATTCATGAAGACAAAATGAATAAAAGTACCATACGGAAATTTTTCACCCTCCAGTACTTCTCTTCTTTGAAGATCCCTTGTCTCAATGTCTTCATGATTCTCATTTGAGTGCTACTTTTACCCTCAAGAGTTATTTACATTGACACTGAATGCAATATTCGACCTGTGTTGTCCCACGGAAACGGTATTTTCTAATTGCTGTGGTATAGCCCCTCCGCTGTTAAAGTCCGTGAGGAGGCAAAAAGAGCAAGCCTATAAGCTTCATAACCAGGATTATATGAAACGGTAATAGATCTTGATCAATCAGGAGATACCATGGTTGAGTAATTCTTTTGCCCACCAATTTCTGAGTATCTCAAACAGTACAATTCGCCAGCACGAAATCAAGCATCTATGCGATCAGTTGGTCCGGTCAAAGAGGTCTAATTTAGATGTCGATCGCCTGAATTTCGCACTTATTCACCCATCCACGGACATCCTACCA
Source organism: Fasciola hepatica (assembly GCA_948099385.1). Classification (NCBI taxonomy): domain Eukaryota; kingdom Metazoa; phylum Platyhelminthes; class Trematoda; order Plagiorchiida; family Fasciolidae; genus Fasciola; species Fasciola hepatica. The sequence continues at coordinate 17,672,398 of CANUEZ040000067.1, forward strand.
TCATATATGTTCTCTGTTCCCTCCGAAGTTGAACATTTTTCTTCAGTAGAAGTCTTTTGGCTTCGAAGAACCTCTAATGCGGCTTTCGGTGTTGGCCCAGGCGGCTTATTTATAACCTTCCACAAGTTTGGAGCAAGTCCGCAAACGGAAACGACGACTCCACTTATTACCAAATCCGTTGATACCGGTGCTCCACTTATAATATTTTTTGAAAGGTTTTCGTCCCATAGCCGTCACTTCCTCTACACTGCCGTTAACTGAGCGGGCTATCCTTAGCCGACTTCGTTCTTTTTTTGTTTCTATTGGTCCTGGTCGATTGACATACAAGCTCAACATGGGCACTCAGGACTCAGTTGCTAAAGTTTGCCATTTAGTTTTTAAAAGCCTGAACAATATTGCAAAATCAGTTTGCTGTGTCCTTTCTGACTATTTATCTGCTTTTGATATGATTTCCCGTCTCCTCCTTCCTCAAAATTTGGAGTACTTTGGCTGTCCGGCTTCTCTACTTTTGTGATTAAACGACTAACTTTCCAACAAAACCCAGTGTACAAAATTCGGCAACATATGTCGAGTCCTTTATTAAACAATTCTGGTGTCTTTTAGGCTATTCTTTCCCCCTTTCTTTTCACTGCCTATATCTACGGCTTATCCACGGCTCATTCTGAACATTTCAAGTATGCCGACGACGTGGTGCTTTGTCAGTCTATCTCTAATCAATCCAACTTCACCTCTTTTTCTAAAAAATTACATAAAATTCAGAGCTTTTCTTCCTCTCCTGATCTTAACCTCAACACCTCCAAATGTTTGGATTACTCATTCACCCTTTCTCGATCTGCTTATCCCAATGAACAATCAGTCTTTCACTTCGTCCCCGTTCCCAGAGCTCAGTCAGTCAAGCACTCAAGCATTACTATGGGCACTAATTTACAGTAGTCTTCTTATATTCTAGACAGTGTAAAAAGTCGCGTTGACTCTCTTCTCAAAACGACAGACTAAGGTGGTTAGATGTCAGGCTAACTGTCATCATCACTGTCCACCAATTTGTTCCACTCATCTTACTTTACTGCTTTACTGTAATCTTTCCTAAACTACTAGCAAAGGATTTTATTTCGTTACATCGTGGTTTGGCTATCACTGATGGTGTTTCTTTGATTCCCATTGCCTCTCTCATCAACGAAATATGTGATATATCGATCTTTACATGTGAAAAATTCGTTATGATGATTCATACGGACCCTACCGTTACTATTTGACATGACCTGTTTGTTTTCAATTCAAATCCTTCTACAAGTCCCGAGTTTAGACTCACCCAATCCCGTATAAACTTTTGTCGCAACTCTACAGTGCCCTATTTAGCACGTGTTCTTGTAAGCAAGGTGAATGTTGCAGAGGAACTTCACAACAGCCTCGGTGGTTGAACCCGACTCTAGCTTGTCCGTTTTTCTGTCCATTTTTTGAAGTGTTCTTAATTTGACACTCAGCATTTTCACTCCTTTGTACGAATGGAATGTGAGTTTTTAACTTTCAGAAGTCCTCCATACAATACAAAACAAAATAATTCAAAAGCATGTTGAGTATCCAACGATAAGTGTAACTTTCCAAACGCACGGCTTATAGCATTTCATGAACGTGCGAATTAACCTTCTGCTTTTAAATTCTTCCTAATATTTAGAGCGTAAATGTTTGTCCATTTTGACATACATTTCCCACTGCCTTCTTTTCGTTCTCAATTTCACAGTTGAAAACTGGATTGGTACGAATTAAATCGATGATTGGAATACTATTTTATATACACTGTACAATTTTTACATAAACATTTTCGGTACATTTCCTCTGAATCCCAGTTATAGCCATGTTTAGCTAGAACCTAGATCGTCATACTTTATGTCACTAAATTTCTAAAATGGTGATAAGAGAAAAGATTCCATCGTTTGGTAGACAAAAGGAAGTTATCTGAAGCGCAATGTGGTAAAGGCAAAAGCAGTTGACGGAGTGTCACCCGTTTTCCACATGATCGGTATGAACCTTTCCAAAACTGCTTGAAAATTGACAAATGTTATAGTTAACAGCCCAGTCAACAAAAGAGTCCCAGTGTAGTCCTACGTTAGTCCGAAAAAAGTCCTAATTCTGTCCCACTTTAGTCCCGTTGTAAAGATCCTAAGGAAACTTTTTGGACAATTTTTGAATACATCGAGAATGCAACGGGTTATTTTCTTTTTCTTTAAAGTTTGGTAAACTGTATGTTATTGCTTCATCGTTTGGCAGGGTTTACGTACTTCCCGGTGCTAATTATCCCTTTAAACTATAGTATTTTGCAAACAGGTAGTAGTATACTTCCACTTTTTAGACCATACTTAAAGTAACTTGATGGATTCTCCATCTTATGCCATATTATTTAAACATTACCAAAAGGTTCTCCAAGGAGCTGTTTTGTGCTGATCAGCCTGATAAACTATGGTGTTTTTCACTAACTTATGAATAAGAATACTGTTATTATAATTACTACTATTATTATTAAGCACGAAAAAGTATTTTTCATGCTTAAGACCTTTTTTAATCCAATGACATGAAGAAAATCATCTGAACTGCATAACAAAAGTAGTCCCTCACGGGCTTTTTGGGCTCAAAAAGTGCCCTTCCATGCTGACTGGGTAGTCTTGAAACTGTTTACGGGTATAAAACCTAGAGAAGTAACAAGAAAGACCTAAAAGATTCAGCATATGACTGCTCAAAATGGTGCCAAAATGTCCCTTCGGGTACTAATTTTTAGTTTACGATTTCGGTTGGAATACTTTGTGTAATTAGCCTTACAGTGTCCAGCAGCACGAAAATATACCTTTACTTCTAGAAAATTCTTTTCCGTTTATGGGAACCAGCAATGCTACCTCGTCCCGTGGTCATGTTCAAAAACACTGGAGACAATGCCAAAACAGGTAGGATAAATTCCAGGTCAAAATTTAGAATGAAGAGAATAGATTGAACATGTGCTGTAGGGCTAGTGATAACCGTGTCCAGTCGCAGACCACAGCAGGAGTTCCCGTTGGATGTGGAGTCAACGGCAACGGAGAGCATTCTTCAAACGCTTACGTTAAAGCTGAGACTCTGAAGGACTTTTTGGAACGTGTGCATAGACAAGACATCGGGAGACCACATCAAGCCACAATAAACCAGCAGATGGCCGCCACGGATGGAGTCGTCATTAGCAACAGTGAAGTTGAACTGGCGCTGAGCAGGCTGTATAGTAGCAAGGATGCGGCACCCTGTTTTTCTAAAATTCCTGACGAATATACCAACTAAATGCATCACTAGATATGGAGGAACTACCAGCCGGGTGGAGATCGGTACAAGTTACTCCTAACTAAAAAGGAGGCAAAGAGGAAGTGGCTTTGAACCGCCGTCCTGCAAGCTTACTCTCAATCGTACTCGAGGAACTAGAAGGGCGGGTCAGTGACTAACTAATGAGATATCTACTGAACCACCTATTGATTGCCAACCAGCGACATGAATTCACTTAGAGAAGATCCTGTCTAGTCAACCTGCTATCATTTTTCGAGCAGGCAGTTAGCAGATCATACCAAGGTGAGCGAGCAGAGGCTTGTTACTTGGACTTTCAAAAACCTTTGACTCGCTAAACTACCTCTTCTTTCTGGGGCAAAATAAAGACACTTGGGTTTGGCCCCTCAGGTTGCGAGATGAACTGAGGGTTACCTAAGTGATAGATCTTCCTTTGTACAGATTGAGGACACTAAGTTCACACTGGCCCAAGCGTGCCTTGGTGTGCAGCGAGACTCCGTGCAGAGACTACAGTTGTTCCTGGTATATGTAAGTGATCTGGCAGCCACACTAGACTGTCCGGGATTTCCATTTGCAAATGACCTCAAATTAGTTGGAGGGCAGACCTGAAGTCAACTGAAAGCCGAATTAAGCATGATTATGCATGGGAAGAAAAGTTGGAAGTACCACGAAAAGCAGCCAAATGCGAACGTTTGCTGTCAGGCAACTGAAACAACGAAGACATGTACATAGGTCTGTCATTCCCGGTAGGTACTGGGTCCTCCACTATCATAAAAGACTTAGGTGCTCTTGTGAATGAAAGCTTCAAACCCGTTGAGTGGTGTATGTTGGCAGCGGGTAAGGCAAACGGGGCGCTGTTCAACTCAAAATGGATGATGGTGTCTAGGCCAGCGTAATTCTACCTATATGTAGGAAGTCTTCAAGGCTTCAGTTGGAGATTTTATTACAGGTATGGACTCCGAGCCTAGTGGAGGACAAAACCGTGTTGGAAGACATTTAAAGGAGGTTCACTGGAATAATTAGCGAGTCGCAAGGAAATCTTAGCGGGGATGACTGAAATTTGTGTTTTACTCATCTTACTCGTTGAAGATGGAATAAAAGAAATGCCCCGTCACGTGAATGAATTACAGGTGGATATCGGCAAAATAAAACAATATGCTGAATGCAACTACGAAAAACTAACTACATGGGAAATTCGGGTTGGAAATTCAGTGCAATGTCAGCGCGTAGATAAGCGACGGAATGACTACGTGTGTTTTACTTTGCTGGCAAATACAACTTATTTTAGTTAGACTTCTTTAAAATGTAGGTAGTCAACCATGGGAGACTGGACCCATAGGGACTTCCGGCAGCTCTTGACTATGAATTTGCAAGAGCAATTAAACAGGAAAGGATCGCACTAAAAATAACTCTCATGGAGACAAAACCGAACTTCAATTATGAGCAAAGACGTTTGCTATTCGACTATTAGCTTTCAGACTGCGTTTTTCGTGAAAAAATACCAAAGCGTGACGACGCAGAATGCTAGATACATTAATTACCTTTGTCCGCGAAATTAAACAGAATGAACCGGTCCAGTGGATCTCCGGAAAATTACAAATACTCCACGATGCTGACGTGAAAACAGTTACTCAAAAACTGTCAGCATCATATATATACATATATATATATATATATATATATATAATATACATTATATATATATATAAATGTATATATATATATATATCTTAATTCCCCTCGATTTCGAATCAACTTTGGTGCAAATGCAAAAGCAACAGATACAAAAAATAAGAGGAGGGGGGATAACAGAGTGTGAGAAGTAATTAGTAAAAGAATGGATGCTGTGACATTTTTACTTTTCCATCCTACGCATTTTGTTTTTCCTCATATTTGATTGTAATCAGTAAAATATACCGCACATTCCGATGATTTACTTTTAGCACTATACCACGGATATGCTAATATTCTACCGCGGATCAGAAATTATATTGAAATTGCCCACGACTATAACACCATCTTGGTACGACATTTTTTTATATACCTCGTTTTGCCAGGTAGCTGAATTTTCACAGTGTTTAAGCTATTCTTAGTCTGAGTGACAAACTAGAATTTCGTAAATATTCACTGTCGCACATAAAAACGGAAGTATATTTTTCATCATTTTCTAGATAGCACTATCTCATCTTGTACTAGCAATCGGGTGCTGAACTTACATGTGTTCCGTGAAAATGTCTTGCAGATCATTTACGCGAAGTAGATTGCAACAATTAACGGCATTTAGTTAAGAACATATGTAATTTGGTTTGAGTTTCCTTTGGGTCTAACAAGTATTCATGTTCCGCAAAATCATGTACAGAGAGTAACTAGGTACGTGTACCTATAGAAAATAATCGCTTTTTGTTTACGACCATTTTCGTTAGATCTGGGGTCCATTGAAAGTCCGCAGGTGCTTCAGAACAATTTAAGAAATAGGTGAGTCACTCACCTGCAGCAAAACCGCTCCCAAACAGCTCTGGAACTGATCGGTTTTCAACCAGTTTGAGCTGTTACTTTGATTGGCTTTTGAACGACCTGAGTTAAAATAGTGGCCAGTTTTGGAGCGGTTTGCAATCGGTTTAAACCAAGCGTGGGCAACTTGGGATATATTCCATTAATTTATGTCACTTTCCCCAAAGTACGTTTCCCTTGCGCACCTTTATCTCCCAAGCGACGAAGTCTATATAGTTATCCTTATTTTGCCGATTTAATGGTGCATGAAATAAAACTACCTGTAACTTGGTATGACAGGCCATTTCAATGTACTCAAACCAATCTATTGAAATAAAATTTTTATCAAAAATGTACGGTATTCGAGCGTCGACTTCCTTTGTATCAATTCGCTTATGACCCGTGAGATAATGGCTACTAAATAACCAGATTGGAAACTGTTTCAAAACCTATGTTACGAGTGGACTGTGCCGGGAGAGTCTGTTCTGATCGTTTCTGAAATAATCCAAAGTAGTTCGTGCAAGGAAACCCCATGTTTTTTTCCAACCGGGATTATTTGGTTGAATGATAACGGATGAATTAACTTATGAATGTTTAAAAACCAGATAATTGTTTCTACATATCGGCTGATCAATGTGTTTTTAAATAGAATAGCTATTTTTCACGTTTCAGATCTTTCCAAATTTAATTACAGGATAAAAAACTATCTCAAACTGAATAATTAAAAATAGTCTCAAACAAGAATTTTAGGGACTAAAAGGTGCACCCCTAAGCTGACCGGGTTGTTTCTCAGGTAAGACTAATACTCAAATCAATAAAATTGTGTAAAAAATGATAATTCTTCGTAGGAGATCATCTAGGAATTTGTTCCTTGGGTGTTTGAGCTAAGATCGTATGAAGCGTCTATTCTTTGCAATGTGATTTCTTTAACGATCTCTAAAGTAAGACCAAATAAATTGCCTGGTCTTACACACCGGACGGGTGAAATGAACCCGCTCAATCTCGTCCACGGGTGAGCCTTGTGTTACATCATCTCAAGGATTGGCTCACTGCGACTAATAGCGGTCAAATGGTCAAACCAGTTATCATAACATAGGACAATTCACTGTACTAGGACTCCACCTGTAATGCGACACAAACCGATCTCTGCTACAAATTCAGTTTAGTTTCAAAACAGGTTGAGGGCCAGTTGGGCTTTGGGTAATTGTGGTTAATGTGTTGCAGATTGTTGTGTGATACCAGAGAGGCAAACTCTTACGTCCTTTGGCCCAGGAGCTGACCTCACTTTTCTCTGACCTTTGATTTTCAGGGGTGAGGCTTCCTCAGCGTCCTTTGGGACTCTTTTAAACCATATATTTTTTTACAGTCTAGCGTCGTATCTAACTTTTTGTTGGCCTCTGCAGTCGGGGCTTGACGGCTTCCTTTATCGTATCACAACCTGACTGCAACTGGCTAAGATATGGGCAAACCCGAGTGTACAATACATCAGACTTTGTTTTATGGTTTCGTAGGAACTCTCCGCCAGGCCGAGGACCACTGCTTCAGTATAGTGACTTTGTAGGCAGTAAAAGTAGTGTTTAGCTGCCTTGTGTTTCTAATAATACCAGTCTCTTCCCGTATGATCGTGCCTTACATGTCGCAACAATTGGGCTCTGTGCGCGGCCGAAGGCGTTTTTTAGAGGCAGTTAGAGGGAATTTGGAATTAAACATCATCCACACCCGAATGTCGCTGCACAGCCTAGCACCCTTATTTATTGGTGGAACGTTTTTGTAGTTTCAAGCACTACGTGCTCGGCTACTGTGGGAGTTATGAGGTAGTCTGCCATCCTCCCAAAGGTTGTCAAACAAGCCTTCCCAATGGGCATCTAACTTTCTTTTGAAATCATCGACCGGCTGAAGCTCCACCACTGGTTACGAAAATTTATTCCATTGATTTGCTACTCGTTGGAGAACAGCCTTAGGGCCTATTTTGGAGTTCAGAAAACATGTTCAAGTAGTTCCCTATCCCTAACAAGATTATGATGCCAAGCTTGATTGGCATAATCCAGAAGCAGCCTTACCCGGGTTGTGTAGAACGGCAACAGTACCCATGGCTTACGCGAGGCAACGGTCCTCATTAGTTGTGAGAGGACACTATCACCTCTTTTTGCGGCTTCCAGGCGTTGCCGCTGAAGTTTCCTATCCACAGTCACAAGTATTCCCAGGTCTTTGACAGTATTTCTCCTCTCCAAACCCAGGTTGACCTGAGGAATGCCCTCAGTGAGTTGCCTACATTTGTTGGTACTGAGAGGGAGCTCCCACTCTGTGCACCGCTGACACGCTTTATCCGCGTGGCTGCGCAGGGTTCTTCCCTAAGATCTCCCACTATCTTAATGTCATCGACAAGTATGAATTGTGGGTAATCCAGTTCATGAGGTAAGTCATTTATATAAAACAGAAACAGGAGTGGCCCAAGCACCGACCTTAGCAGGACTCCACTGGCAACCTTACCCATACTTGGATTGTGTCCTCCTATCTCCACGTAGAATTTTTCTCCGGGAAACTCAGACATCTAGTCACCCAACAACGGATCGATTCCACGGGCTCCAAGTTTGTGCACCAGTATCCTGTGCCTTCCTGAGTGGAAGGCTTTCCTAAAGTCCAAGTAACAGACCTCTACCCTCTGCCCTTGTTAGGTCACCTCGTAACTTTATCCAAGAGGCACATGAAGTTCGTCGTGCTTGACCTCTTCTTCCTAAAGCTATGTTGGTATACACTAAGAAACCTAACCCCGGCTTGGAAGGCAACCAGTTGGTTTCGTAGAATCCTTACCAGGACCCTCAACACCACAGATGTCGGGATTTGCCTGTCTATAGTTGGAAGTTTCCTTTTTACTCCCACTCTTGTGGGCTGGAACCACTTGTTCTAGCTTTCAATCACTTGGCGGTTGATAGTCGTGCAGAGACTAGTTGAATAGCTGTGAAGGAGATTCGACCAGCAGTTTTGCTAATGGGTTCAACGGAGTTGGACACAGTTCATCTGGGCCTGTTGTCCTACATAGTTTAGGTCCCTCTAGGGCCCATCTAAGGTTTCCTTCCTCATTTTGGACGGACTGCATTCCTACACCAACGAACAGAGAGAGACAAAGTGTGCTCCTACCACCATCATTGCTACGGACTCCTTCAAAATAGCAAAGTAATGCGTTGTCTTTGCCCTCATTTATTTCAGTGTTTTTGCCTCTGAAGTCTTTTACATTACCAACCGCAACCCTTGGGGGCTGACATTAACTGGACATTGGTAAAGTATTCTTTCGGGTTACGCCTCACCCTTCGTACTACTCTCTCTTCATACTGGCGTCTGCAGTTCAGTTGGACTCCCAAAGCCTTTCCATGAGTCGTCACGTATTCCAGTAATTTTCTTTGGCTCCATCTCTCTTTCTAAACCTGCACCAGGCTTTGCTTCCTCTAGCCTATGCTTTCTACACCCTCGACTTCTACCATGGCGGCAAACCATCTCGTTTGATTCTTACTAACGGTGCAAAAACACTGAGAAGCCCCAAGTGTTGTTTTGTAAATCACAACACGGAGCTCTTAAGGCTGTACGAAAACAAGGATTTATGTAGTCTGTGTCGGGCACAGACTACGCGAGTATTATGGACAAATGGATCAATCAATATACAGTGACCTTGTGGGTGGACATGAACAACCAATCAAAATATTGTACGTAAGCACAGGGGAAGATAGTCAGACAGATCATGTGGAATGCTCTATCGAAACATGCATGCACCTAATGCACACACAACACTAATGGTCCTCTTGATTTGGTTTCATTTTTATTCCACGTCGCCTTGACTTCTTTCACAACTTGGTTCTGCAGCTGTGTCTTCTGGCCCCGGGGTCTTTAGTCCATCGAGCTTACGGCGGTATTTCCCCGGCGGTGCGCTTTCACGTGCCACCACTTCAATGTTCACCACTCGTTATTGCTGTTTCCTAGTATTTCTGTGATGGTTACTGAACTTAAGCTTTTTTCATACTTCACCAATACTAGATTAAATATCTTAGAGTTCCAATTGATTCTTTACCGCGTTTCCTGCTGCATATTTTGGATCAGCGCTCCTCCTTATAGGACTTGAAGAAGTTCATCTTTGAGAGACACATGTGATGCAATCCCCAAATCACAATCTACTTCTGAGGCTTCGAAGTCCCCCATGATAAGCACAATTTTATCTGTACTGACTTTGTCGATTACCGCCAATAGTTTAGTGTACTCCACTCTGGTAGAGGATAGGCTTCGGTAAACGCATAAGACAGTTACAGGGCCTCTTTGCTTTCAAATTGTACGGCCTATTCACTAAACATTTGGTAGTTCTGTTTTTACTCCTTCTTGCTCGCATGAGTGCTTGGCAACCAGCAGCAGCACTCCTCCTAATCTTCCGTCGTCCCTATCTTTTCTGTACTGCACGAAGCCCCCCTCCCACCACGCAAGCATTAGTCACGACTTCTCTCGGTGTAAGCCACGTTTCGGTGAGCGCAATGATCTTTGTATCCCTCATTGTGACTGCTGATTCATTATACTCGTTGCGAATGCTACAAGTACTCCTGTAAGTAACCGGCAAATGCCCGGAAACCAGCAATCTTTTCTTCCTAGGGCACTTACTGGGATTTTTTAAGCTTTTGAACCCCAAGTTTGAGAGCTGTTTATGTTTCTTTTTCGCTTTACCGACATCATTTTTCCCAACACTATTCACAAGATTTATGGGTGAAGTTCTATGCTCCCTTCCACTGTTTGACTTCCAGCAAAAATTTCCTCATCTTCCAGGTTAGAGCACTTGCCGTCTTCTGTAACTCACTCATCCGTAAGCGCTATAGCCCAACTTATTGCCAGCTTTGACAACTTCAGACCAGCAGATTCTCTGCTCGCTTTCAAGATTGTGTGACTGGTATAATTGTCAGGCGTATCATCCTGCTCGAGGAAGACCCGGCCTTTTGAGATCATTCTCATTTCTTCCGAGGCAGCCAACTGCCTATATCACTGTATTGGGTATGTGAACTCCACCAAGGTGGGCCTTAGCTCTCTACCAGTTCTCGATATTTTCGCCCTTCATTTTCTTAGCCGCAGGTTCCTTCCCAACGTGACCTGGTCATACAGACGGATGCGTCATAGTCAGTTTACTATGTGATATCTCATGGCCCTGATCCTCATTCTGTTCTCCCTTATATGGAGTTTTGGAATTCCGGGTATCATCACATTTCTGTATCTTCCCGTAGGTGTTTTACTGGTCTTTTTTGGGTTTCAAATCTTTTGACAGAACTACATCTAGTCTTCGAGTAGGCCCTCTTATAATTTACCATGGTTCTTTAGTTTCGTGGCTATTTTTATAGGTAGCTCCTCTTTGCTTGCAAGTTAAGCCACCTCATCTCTCGTGCCTTGGACTGGTGTTTGACTCTGTTTGTTTTCTTAGTCTGCTTTAGTCTCACTGCTTTGTTCAATCTACCTCTACTCAGTCTTTCTTCGGCTCCACCTTCCAATCGACAGCCTTCCTTACCCATTTCTTCCCTCGAATTTTCACGCTCGTTGTCGGGATGCACTTGCGTTTTTTGTTACTAGTTTTACCACATTCGACTACCAATAATACGCTTAAACTAATTAGTATGTACTGATAATGCGCGCAGCATCACTTCAAACACGCATGTTCCATATAAATCGCATATGCTCCCTTAGCATTTTTACTGCATGCCCTATGGTACCACCGTTTGCAGGCGCCACAACATATCCCTCCATCCTCTACGTCCCCCTTACAGTTCTTGTTTCCGCATGATGGACCACTTTCTATTTGGCCATTTCTGCTCTTCTTAGTCATCCTTGTGATTGCAGGTGCCACCTTTTCAATTTGTGGCGATAACCAAACTCTGTGTTTGCCACCAGTTATGTAAAGTTATCCCTTGTATCAGCCCGTTTGTAAAATCGCTTTTTGATCGATTTGTTTAATAACCAATTTACACGGATCAAAGGTAAATTGATATGGAAGAAATCGACGATCAAAAAATGTATACTGCTTGATGGGTATTTATTTTATCATATTGATTCAATACTTTGAAATGTCCTGAAATACCAAGTTATAGATGGTTCTTTTCCGCTGCCTTCAAATAGGTGAAGAAAGATGATCTTCAGCAAAATCATAATTTGGGAGATAGAAGTGAGCATGGTAAAACGTAATTTGAGAAAAGTGACAAAAATTGACGAAGCACATCACTTTTTTCAAACGACTCCCACAAACCCTTGTAGCACCCAGTCCGTTCGTAACAGCGGTTTTCGATCGGTTTTCGGTCGGTTTGTTTAGTAGCAATTTTACACGGATCAGTATTGAATTTATACGAAGGAAATTGACGAACAAATTAGTTTGCTTTGCTTAGCTGGCGTTTCATCTGAATGTATTTGATTAATTCATCGAATTGTCCTGAAAACCTCGGTGCCGATAGCTCCATTTTATTTCCTTAAAATGGCTAAAATCAGAACAATTACCGGGAAATCATCAATGATGAGATAGAACTGGACATCGTGGTACATAATTTTGGTTAGTGAAAGAAACTACCGAAACGTATCACGTATTTCAAACGACTGGCAAAACCGCTCAGAAACCGGCCAAAAACCAATCCAGAACCGATCGGTTTTCGGTCGGCTTTTGGCCGGTTTTCGAGTGGTTTTACTATTATACCGATTGATTTTCAAGCGGTTTATGAGTTGTTTCAGACCGGTTTCCTGAACCGTTTCTGAACGGTTTCCGAGAGTTATATGGCAATCATTTGAACTACAAGATATGCTCCGGTAATTTCTTTCACTAACCTAAATTACGTATTAAGATGCTCATTTCTATCTCCTGATTCATGATTTTCCGAATGACTATTCTTATTTCAGCCATTTCAAGAAAATAAAATGCAGCAGCTTATAAGGAGATTTTCAGGACATTTTGATGAATAAAATCAATACATTCAGATAAAACGCCAACCAAGCATTGCAAATTACTCAAGTCTGCGATTTCCTTCGCATAAATTCAATGTTGATCCGTGTAAAATGACTAATAAACAAGCCGACCGAGGACAGATCGGCTTAACAGTAGAAACCGATGTAAGACTGGCCAAAAACCGGCCGAAAATCGATCAGTTTCGGAGCGGTTTTGCTATAAGGAGGGCAGCACAACAGAGCCACGTAAACACAAATACGGAACACAAATAAATAATCAAAAGGCCGAATAGCTACACAAGCACAAGAAAGTAAGCTATGCGGACGGAGAGAGCAAAGTTAACGAGACAACCTGACTTCTAGAATACGGTTATTTTCGGTATTCTGATGATCCGACTGAATTTGCTGCCCAAAACCTTTTCACAGGGTTTTGCGGGCGTTTTCCGTTCTCCTCCCTCCAAATGTCTTCCCTCACATAGACACGATGCCCCCCCCTCCTCCCTTGCAGCGTCACGACATGGCAAAATGCATTTGACCCATACCCACGAACACACAAGTGAGTGTTTAGGTAGTCGGGATTTACAAGGTCATTGCCTTTGTTCAGTTCAGTTCAGCTCAGTTCAGTTCAGTTCAGTTCAGTTTGCACAAGACTTGGTGTGGCTAGAGCCAATCGGGTGTCCAGATAGTTGTGTTGTCGGCGCGTTTCCATAGCTCCCAACACTGCGTGATTTTCTTTTTCTGAAAGGCAGACATTTTGTGCAGTATCAGCCCTGGCAGAGTAAGGTGGAAACAATAAGTAAATTGCATCTGACCCTAAAAGCTGCTTAACATAACTCGGGGTATACTGCCACCCAACATAGGTCTACTGCTTTCTTAAAAGCCTTCACTGTTGTGGTATTTATGACCTCTTCCGGGAGCTTATTCCAATAGGGTACCACTCTATTTGAGAAGTACTTCGCCCTAATTTGGAGCCTCGAATGTTTCCTTTGTAATCTAAGGCTATGCCCCCTTGTGCCTCTCTCGGGGATCAGAGAAAAAAGGTCTTCTCGACTTATTCCTGACAGTCCTTTCATTACCTTGAAGGTTTCTATCAAATCCCCGCGAATGCGCCGTCTTTCCATCGAGAATAGGTCTAGGGCACGGAGACGCTCTGTGTAGTTAAACCCCCTTTGCCCAGCCACCATTCTAGTGGCTAGCCCTTGCACTTTCTCCAGACAGTCGATATCTTTCTGGTAGTACGGTGCCCAGGCCTGCACGCAGTACTCCATATGCGGCCTAACTATGGCCTGATATATCGGAACGAATATCTCCGGATCTCTACACGACATAATGGATCTAACTCGAAAGAGTTCCCTCCTGGCCGTATTGGCTGCTGAGGTGCACTGCTTTGACGGCTTGAAGCTGTCGTCCATTATGACGCCCAAGTCTTGGACAACAGCTTTAAGCCGTCAAAGCCGTCAAAGCAGTTAGGTCGATTCAACGTAATTCGGTATCGATGCTTGACGGCGGGATCCCTGAATGTTCAGGTTCTTGCACTGGTGAGCTCCTTGGATCACTAGTTGCTTCGACAATTGAGAGAGACGACTCTTCTTCAATGCTTGGCTATAATCAAAGGGGGTTCAGGTTAGATCTCCAACACCGTTTCTTCTCACTACTTTTTGGATCACATCAGTTAGTCACACACAACTCACGGTCAGTCTTGTAGGTACCTGTACATTTCCGACTTTTTTCGTGATTCTCAACGTTCCTTGGTGCAACACTCCTTTGTTGTACCGGTTTTTTAATGTAAAACACACACACACCTTTTTAAACATCACCGCACAACACAAAATGGTTGTCAATAAACCTTTCATTCTGGCACGGTCTTATCTTCTGATTTTGAGTGTCTGGGAATTATATCGGTCTGAACTAACTGTGAGAAAGAAAACATTTTAGAAGCTTCCATGGCTTCACGTGGAACTTCTCTCAATACCATTCTGTTCTGTTCAACGGATGGCTGTCAGACCGAACTGAACTGAAGATATTGGCAGATATTGGCTCTTTGGCGCTCATTTCCTGATTACAAGAATAGCGAACAACTGTGAGTTGAAACCAAAGGAACAGTAAGGACTTCTCGGTTCACCCGATTCTCATTCTCTCAAGGCACATGGAAAGGAGCCAAACCTAAGGCGGGCAAGAAAGGGGGGCATTTGGCAGAAGCTACTCGGCTTTACATGGCTCATGGAGCAATAGGTTCCCAAAGCATAGCAGTTTTCGCACAAGACTAATTCAACCCGGGACACCAGAGGGCTATTCCCCTCCCCTTACCCGCTGAGTCAGGTACATCCCACACTCCTGCCTTTGCCCCCACCACCCCCTCTATCGGCACTGCCCTTTAAACTTACACCTTTCCCAAAGGCAACGAACACCTTCCCAACAAAATTCCTGCTTCTAATGAGCGGGGAATAAACTGCCCGCACATGAATTGTCTCTTCCTCCCGGACAAAATGCTGGAACTGAGACAATTAGCACTGATAGCCAATACAGTAGGGCATTGGTAGATGTACTGGCCGAGCAATCCTGGGAAAAGCACTTGGCCTGCCCCACCAGATTTAGGACGGGTCGAAATTCAGCACCTCCAGATCTGCTCATAACCCATTATTAGTACGCGGTGAACTTCGGTAGTCTTCTACTACAGCTGGGTGAGGGAGACCACGCAGTTCTCTCTCTAGACTACATACTGGAGTGGCCAGCTATATCCTCCTCACGCAGATTTCCCCTTTCCTTCAAGCAAACAGATTTCCGATTGATGCTGTCCTTCATCCTAACCAATCTAAGCGGCATAACAGACAACGCCGACGTTGATGATCGTACCAGAATACTTGGTCAGTGTGCACTGAAGGCAGATATTCCGCACGTGTCCAGACTCGGACGGATTTCAAAGAGTAAACTGCATCTGCCACCATCAGTTAGATGCTATCTCGATGGACGCTCTCAGCTGATCGCCAAGTCCTAAGTCGCACCAATCCAGTCCGCTGCAGAAGCTTTTAGATGCGCCCAGAGTCTCTGCAAATCCAAGATTTTGGGAAAATTCGAGTAACTGCAGAAGGGAATATTTGACCTGGCGCGTGCGAAAGGCTCTTTCCTCCATGGGAACCTGCATTACAAAAGTGAGTCAGGGTCCCCAGCGCTAGTGCTATCGCTCTCCGACGGCTTTTCTGGTACCTCCTCTCCTGAGGCAGCACACGTTTTCAAATCTCACTTCATGTCGGTTTTCAGCGCAACCTAGTGCTCGCTTGTAAACATCTACTTCTTCGGCCTAAACGGCTGGTCTCGTCGTTGGATCACATCGTAGTATCTCACGTCGAAGCGAAGGAATGGCTTAACGAACTCAAATCTTTAAGCTCGATGGGACCGGACGAAGTTCATCCGCACATTCGTAACGGATCTGCCTCCAATCTCGCAGCATCACACTCTATGCTGCTTCAGCAGCGCTTGGAAAATGGAAAGTTTTTGAGTTCACGGAGGCATACCGCAACTGTTCTTATTTATAAGAAGGGAGAATGACACTGTCCTGGAAGTTATGGGCCAATGAGCGTGGCCAGTGTCCTTAACAAAGTTTCCAAGCGCATCATGAGACGTGAATTTTTGACAAATTTGCACGGCAAAAGTTGATCGTTTCCAGGGCAACATGGCTTCCTCCCTGACATGTCTTGCATCATCGACATGCTGGCCGTAATGGACAGCCCGAAGCAGGACCATAAAGCCAGCAAGATATCCCATGCAGCATTTCTCGATCTTGCGAAGCTTCGATAGTGTCCCTAGAAACTAGCTTCTCTACAAACTCAGGGTAGACGGCTTATGAGGTCGCATCTGTCCCAGAATGAGAGCTTTTTGAAGGGCCGAACCCTCTTGTTTCGTGTGTGTACGTTTCAGCCCCAAACTGCACTTATCGATTTGTGTCCCTCAAGGCCCTGTTCTCGGTCCTCTTCAATTCCTCATATACATTAACGACCTCCCTGAAGTAGTTCCGGTTAGCATAGCGATATACGCAGATGACGTCACACGTTGGGACACACGCAAATGTTATGCATTCAGCCATTAACTTGATCGAACTTTGGTCAGCTAACTGAGGCCTTCTAATAAATGGTGGCAAGTATTCAAGCAAGGCATCCAGCAATGTTTCGGCTCACCTCTCCAAGATAAGTAGAAACACACAAATCCAGGTAGTGGACCAGCAAAAATTTCTTGTTTCTGGCTGCGCACTGATCTTGCTTTCTCCTCCCACGAAGCAAAAGCTAGTGAAACTGTCCCTCGGTTTCAAAACCCCACTAGACGAGGTTTTTCGATGTTCTCCGTAGAGGATTTGCTACAAAAATGAACGTGACTCACGTTTTACCACTCATTCGGTTCTTCCAACATCACCTAATCTCCACCCGAGTGAGACGCGCTGTATTGGGGGCGAACTGTCCGTGACGCTTGATCTATTCTCAAAGGACCTAGTGGATTAGTTTTTCGCTCGTCCAAAGTTGGAGACCCTGCAAGGACTCAAGGAGAATATTTTCAAACTCTGTCCGCGGGATTTTTCAAACAACATTTCTTGTCTCAGATATCTCTATTGAATAATTTTCAACAGGAGATAGTGAAGGTCTCCTCCAAGAAAGAGTTTGAGACCAGACTGGACAATTGGCTAGAACTAAGCCAAATCCAGCCAATTTTCTGATCTCTCTAGAGTAGACTATTCTCTCCCATATTTGGACGTTTCGTCTTCTTTTTCTGTGTGATTGTACACGTGAGCAGTTGCAAATAGATCCAATGTCCTTCCTTTAAGGAATTTATTTGCTGAAAGCTCCTCTGGGTAAATCAAAAAACAACAAGATTAGTGATGTATTGATATATCCATATTCAAATTGACAGACTCGTGTACTACGTGAGAAACATTTATTTTCATACTAAAGTCGAATTTGCGAAAACGGTTGCCTCTTGTTGTTGAGTCTTGCCTTTCCAGCTCGACGGCACCGGAGCAAAAACGATACATACAAGAACCGGTAAAATTTGGGCAAAGCTTCTCTCAGATGAACTACTTCCAACCTTCAAGAATACACCGGCAAGAGGCGGTGTGTCGTTAATCCGCCTCCTACCTGTGATCCTTTGGGCCTTTGACCCTGGCATGGAAGGTCCTTCTCGACCATGCCTCAAGGGCCCATGGCTTGATGTAAGCCTCAGCCACTGGATTCATGTCAACAGACACCTCAGCTGGGTCTCCAGATTGAGTTAGCCAGATTTATCAGCCTTCAAGATGTGGATTATCAACTCATTCATTATGCCTTTACTAACTTATTTTTCTCTAGATTTCTGCGCCATCCACTCTTCCACAGTAGTTTGCTTCGTAGAAGTGAAGGCAGTTGTTACTGAGAATGTCTAACTCGTATCTTAGTACTTGGGCAACCATTCTCTCAGGCTTTCCCAAGACAACTGTATAGGAACTTCGTAAAGCATTGAGCGGCGGCGAATTCCACTCGGCTCCTCGGCAGCCCCCAGAAGCAACTAGAAGCCTATCTCACTCACATTGTTTTACAGGGGATACCCTTGCGTCTGCATGCCAGGCCCTCTTTGGGCCATTTAAACTCCCAGGACTCAGTGACTATCCGCCCATGGGAGTGGTAAGAAAAGAAACTCCGGATTAGATCTGCCATTGCATTTCCTTCTGACTTCAGTCCAGGATAAGACCGTCAGCAGCCGACTCGACCTGAAAGTCAGTTAACAGAAGGGAGACCGGAGAAGGCAAAAAGAGGTACGGAGGTGTGATGAAGAGGGTTGTGGACGCTAAACTTGCAGCGATTCCGAAAACGTTGGAAGGGTGACCACATTCTGGAGAGCATTTCGGGTGGCTTTCTCCACGGACGTTTCTGAAGCTTGATTCGGACGGCACCCTTCTGCTCGGGCAAGTACACTTAACCGAACTAACTTCCGCGAAGATTCAGTCAACTTCGCTTTTGAAACGCTCGGCTTTTTGCTGGCCGCGTGCAATTGGTTTGTTTTCTGTTCAACCGTAGCTTTTGTTTGCATTTCATACATTTTGCATGTGGGGGCTGAGACGGTTATACGATGCATAGATTTCACTACTGCATCTGTCCACCCGCTAGTCTTCTCCATTCATTCGGTCGAGGGAATTTCATCGGTAGCTCTTTGTGAGACCTGGTAGAAGACACCTTCAAAAGCCACCGCTCGAACTTAAGGCTCTTCATTTAGACCCTTCCAGGCTTTTCCCAGTCGATGTTCAAGGGCATCCTCCGAAGTTCCCCAAGTTCCCCTCGTGGATTTTACCATCCGTTGAGTGGTCTTACGGTAGATGACTGGCTCATAATCTCTATCCTTACATGTTTTTCCCCAAGATGAGGCCTTTTTTATTGCAGTCCGCGACCCCTAAAAGGCTCGAGAGAGAGCCCTCAAGCCTGTCTGAGATATGAATATCCTCGGATGCTTTGAACACTTTCTTTGAGTCCCTTCTAATTTGTTTCAATTAAAATAGGCTAACCCCGTCTAAAGGCTGTCCATACCCTAAACTCGGTCAGTCTCCGAACCACCTAATGGATTAACTCCGTACTTACTGCAGGACTCCTTATCCCGCATCGGAGATTTAATCCAGGCGTGGACGTGGTGCTCCATTTGGGGTCTTTCTAGGGCCATATATGTTGTTGGCAAGGTCTTTGATCTCCCAGAAATCAGAGCAAGCTTCAATTGGTTGACTGCACATGGAACATTTGTGGGGACATTCTCACTCTTCTCACCGGGTTGAAAGTCCACTTTAATTAGGAGGCTCAGCTTCCGACCTCTCCTCTTTGAGCTAGTGCCTTCTGGTTGCCTTGCGAAGCCACTGAGAAATTGGGCCGTAGTTTTACCTCAACATCGGGTTGTTGGCATTTTCTAACCCTAAGAGAGGTCCCACTATACCAGCAGGGAGTACTCGATACCCGAAATTTCGTGCAAGTTGCCACCTGCTGCAGCGCCAAGCGGTTTGGTATCGTCGGCAAACTTGTTGCGGCCACCAAGCAAACCACCTGATATGCCAGTAAAAAATAGAATGAACACTAGCAGGGCCCGGCGGCACCACTGGATACCAGCCACTCTGTGGAAGTCGCTGTTCTCGGGCAGAAAAAGTGATTCCGTCATAACCGGTCCTTTTGTCCTATCTAAGTTTTTCTCCCGGTTCTCTTGCCTTTCGAGCCTGAACGCCATGGGGTCCGAACTACAAGAACCACCAGCCCGGAGACTACTCTTCTAGCACTTTTTTCTCGTTATCTACAATCTGCTCCCGGGACTCCCTACGCCAAATAAGTTAAGCCACTCTGACTCATTGTACGCTCTCCGCCAGTGTCTGTTCTTTTTCTGGTTGTGATTTGCCAGCGGATGGTGTGTTGAACTTCAGCCCAGTGTTTCTTTATCAAATATTACCACCGAGTACATTTTGGGCCTAGCGCCATCTTTGATACCACCCCAGATCCGCCCTGCCCGTTATAACTGCTTCTGCTATGCCTTCACGCTGTTTGTATTATAGCCGCCTAGCGGACGGTATTATGGAACAATATTATCCACAAATTACTGCCGCAACAAACTCGAGTAGCCTCCAGGTCACCACTGTCACCGTGAAGACACTCTCCGAGGACATCGTGATAGCTGCTTTTGAGCGGACTTCCAGGCGTCTTTAAACTCCTAGCCGTTCTCAATACAGAGACCAGAAACCTTACGAGAACTCTGTCCAAGGTGAGCACCTCCGAAGCACTTCCTCCGATTGCCCCCTTAGTCTGTCTCGGTCAGAGTGCTGTCGAAATCACAAACAGTTTCAGGGGGAGGCCCGGCGCTTCCAGGCCGGTTGAGATTTTTCTGGTGCCAAACAAGGAAACTAAAGCCCTCTTCGCTCTCCGACGACTAACGAGGTAGGCAGGCATAATGGCCGGCACGCGCTGAATGTTCTAGATTTAGTTTCCAATAACCAGTTCCTAATTGACACGGGTAGAGTGTTTGGTGTCATTCTAAATGGGTGCCCGCAAAGCGACCATTCCATAACCCAACAACTACGTGATGCCAACGGCACTCGTTTTTCTACTTGCCGTCTCTGTCCTTTACGATTAACTGAGGCTTGCGTCTCCCATTTCGCTGATTGGTCGTAGTAGCGTGTCCAATACCCAGCACTGGGTATCGACTTCACTGATCATTCGACCTCATGGCTGACGCAAGATGCCAGAGAGATGTTGGCCGAAAGGCTTCCTTCTTCATAACCAACTCGTGATACTCCGTGAATCACATCAAGCCCCCATACGCAAACCCCGGGCCGAATACACCCACACAGGCCCCTTTTCACCACACCCGGCAAAGCTGAGGTCTTCTGAACCTTTTCCCGTTGGGACTACTGAAGCCGCCTACCACATCGTCACCAAAAATCCCCAGCTTTTAGCCGGCCTAGTCGTACTGCATCGGACGAGCTCATTACGCCGCAGGCTGAGTTGGAACACATGCTGGAATTAAGCACCCTAAGCCTGTCCGGTAGACGTTAGGCCTCGTCCCCTCACACGGTTCCTAAACCCAATGGTGACTGGAGTCCCTGCGGCAACTATAAAATCAACAGCGAAGCTGCTATCCCAGACAAGTAGCCCATTCTGCATATTCAAGACATTAATTCTTCCTCATTTGGTTGCCCTTTTTTCAGCCACATCGACCTGGGTAAGGCCTACGGCCAAAGCCCGGTAGCTGGGGCTGACATCTCTCAAACCACGGTCACGACTCCATTCGGAGTATTCGAGCTTTCGCGAATGCGTGTTCGGCTGTGCAATGCAGCCTATACCCTTCACAGTTTTATACTAGAGGCAACATGCCGTCTGAAAAATGTCTACGTATACTTGAACGAAATCTCGGAAGCAAATTCTTCAGAGAGAAAAGCATACGGCTTGCATGCACACCCTTTTTGGGCGCCTAAGCCAGCACAATGTAATTATAAGCACTTCCTGTTTATCCCGACCCTTCTGTCCCTCTGGCATTAAAAACAGGTGCTTCAGACACGGCTGTTGGAGCAGTGCTGCATCATTCCGTCAACCGCTCATGAAACTCAACAACTTTCTTCTCTTAGTAACTCCAGCGTGCGGAATCTGCGTGTGGTAAGTTCAGCAGAGCACTGCTGGCAATTTGCCTGAGTGTCCGATATTTCCGGAGCGCACCTGAGTCCCAAATGTTCTCAGCGTTCACAGATAATAAACCACTATTGTAGGCTCTCCAGTTAGCTTCTGACCGATATTCGTCAAGGGAGTTTGCTAGCTAGACCAGGCTTTTCAGTTTACCACTGAAATTCGCCCCATCTCCGGGGGAAACGAGCCCTTAGGAGACACGCTCTCGAGCTTCCGCAATATTGACGACTTACTACTAAGGGGCATAAAACTAGAATGATTCACCTCGGCCAAAACAACGGAATATGGGATCTGGCTGCTCAGAAACAGCGGCTCCTTGCCATTGGTGCCAGCAGCCCTCCCAGCTGTGGATGTAACTTTCGTCCGTAATGCCTCACAGAGTCGACTCCGACAACTAAGTACTGCCACTTTTAGCCCAAAAACTTTACCCGCCTCTGGCAACGGGCCAGAACTTTTACTCATCCCACCTTAGAGGCTGCGAAAGCTTTTCTAACTGTTTGGTAAGTCAGTTCGGATTCCCCGCTATTGTGACCACCGAAAGCTGTTCTCGCTCTGACAGTGCCTTCCGCAAGCTACTGAGCTCTTTTTGTCGCAGACCCGGTAAGAAGACGGCCTTTTGTCCTCAGGCCAGTGGGGTGGTTGAGCGATTCCATTGCCAACCGAAAGCTGCCCTTTGTGCTTATGATGACCCATTGCAGAGGGAAGATTTACCGATGGCCCTTTTCGGACTGCGCAAAACCGCCAAGACCGACAAGCTCGTTACTCCGGCCGAACACGTTTGTTTTTGCGCATCACGACTTTCACGCTAGGTTGTTTCTGCATTACCACGTAAGAGTTCCGATCACAGGGATTATGCATGTCTTTGTCACACGAAAAGCGGGTGCTAAAATCCACTCTGCCATGGGAACAAACCCTCAGCAGCTACATGTCTACAGCCCTGGCGACCGCCAGCCATGTATTTACTCGAGTAGGCGCGGAGTCAACACCACCACAAGTGGCTTATTCGGGCCTGTTCCGAGTCACCCAGCAAACAGAAAATTTCGTGGTAGAAGTCAAATGTAGTAAAGAGACCGCCAGTATCAGCCTCCTTAAACTAGCCTTGTAGAGGTAGGACCCCCTAAGGGGTCGCAGCCAAATTCTCCCACCTGCACACAATCTTTGATTGGCCTTTCTGAGTCGACACCTATTACTCCCATCAGCGACTTTCCGTTACCGGCCGCAACACTAAACCCCACGGCAGATGCGGCTGCATCCGCCGACAGGAGGAATGGACGCGGCTACGAACTGCGATGCCAACCGCGGTTTTCAGGATGTGGCTTTGTATATATTTGAATCTGGTTCTCGTATTTCTTCGGCAATTAGGTTAGTATTGCATGAATGCGAGACCACGTAGTGGGCAACTACCGGAGAAGAGAAAGCTCTTATCATCAGTCCAAACCGTCAAATCACCAAATAACCAGGTTAAAGCAGTAATGCCGTAATTCTCGACTACATTACGGACGAAATGGGGAACTTTTCCTTAGTCCTTCGACTTGCAAGCCTCTTCCGCTAAATTCGTCTAGAGGCCGGTGACCTACAGTTTGAGCACGAAACCAAGGCTCCTTGACACCCAAACGAAGCTCGTGAGCTATCTCGGCCACTTGGGGCCCGAGCCTCACAACAAGATTCATGCATGAAACAGATCGTCTATTTGGATAATCTCATCATCTTGCCTCGAAGGATAGCCGGCACATTTGACGCATTCTTCGAAACTCCTGTGATTCCAAGCCCAGCTCGTATCTAGCTCGCCACTCAGTTCTTCAGTTAGATCTATCATGGTCACTGCTACGGATACAAATAGATATTCAAACTTTAGAACCCTTTTACCACCCCAAACTTGACGAACTACCATTAGCATTATTTGCTCCTAGTGGCCCAAATATTTCTATTTTACTGCTTAACCTATTTAATCTGTCCCCACGAAGCAGAACCTACCCTAACCAATGGAAGAGCATGTCATCAGCTTCAGGTGTGTATGAGGCGCAGGGCAGGATACTACCAAAACCGCCCAACAAATCATAAACCAGCAATCTGGAGGTCGATAGAAAAGATCAATAAACACTATATAATTGGAATACGTGAGACTACAGAATCTTTAATAACTGAGAGCAGGGGTTTCTTAAATCCCGCCCGTGTTCAATCTGCCAATTTAGTCTTCTGAATCTGAAAGCAGCTTCCGCTGATAAAGATAGAGCACCCGCCACAATCTACCTTGACACGGCAAAAGCCCTTGACGGAGTCGCGCACCTGAATTTGCTGATTTATATCTTACGTGCAGATTTGTAGCCAAATTACCTGCATAGGTAATCATTTATCAGACCCCTACTCGATGAACTTTGGGGCTATCTAATGAAGTACTCCAGGACCACAGCTATTCTTATTTTATATAATTGACACCTACCACTTCGTCGCCTATGGAAACATTTTCTTATTTGCCGGTGAAGTGAAGACAGCTCACGAATTCGATTATTGCAACCCACCTGCAACTCTGAATACCGCAGCGGTTGATGAATGGTCCCTATCCTTCTGATGCTGCCACCAAGAAATGGACCATACGGAGAACTATCCCGGGTTTCTTATCCCATTTCCGACCAGCTTGTTGATGCCGAATTCCGCTATCCATACACGCCTCCTGAAGTTTAACCATATGGCGTCCGCTATTTTCGTAATCTTTCTTTCTGATAAGCAGATCAAAAACCACCAGCATTTAGTTACTCTAAGGAAGACTACGAAAAACCTATCTTTCCCAGGCTTACCCACCATACTCACTCAAAAGTAGTCTGATGCTCAGAAACAGGCGCCCTCTACCCAGTATTCCACTCGCCTTCGTTGTTTCCTCTCGGAGCAAATGAAGCGTGTATACGAGCATCTCATCCGTTAACCTCAGGATTCAACCTTTCAAAATCTTTTAATTGCACAAGATAACCCCGAAGCATGCTGCAGTGCAAGATCAAACAGTACATTTGAAAGCTGAATGAAAGTTACTGAAGGATCGTGCAATTATGTGAAAGCAATTGAGTATAAGAGAAAGCATTCAAGTCAGTCATTGCGGTACCGCCCGGTGAATTTAAACTCAAGGTCAAGTGGTCGATCCGGATGAAGGTAGGTGTAGTTATTCTGTTAAATTTTGGGGTGGGTGGTGGATGGTGCAGAATCACACAAATCCCACAGGAGGAAGACTGTCCTGTCGGAGAACCAAACAAGATTGACGGATACGTGGATATCGTGAAAAAGAAACATTCCTGAAGGAGAGGTGTTCAAGCAATAGAACTTTGCAATGTATGAGGGGGGTTACGATGTAAAATTAGACGATAAAAAATTGTGGCATAACACATGAAGAACAAGAAAGCCGGTCGAGGATTACAATTTTGAGGTTCAGTGACCGTATATCGATTGAGACAGTTGTAAAACAAAACGGACAACATACAGGACTGTGGTTGCCGAAGTGGTGGTGAAAGAAGTGACCGAATAAAACATATAGACTTCGAGCGGATTGTTTTGTTTTCAGAAAAAAGAAATATAATGCTTCGGCGTGAAACTGGTAGCTTCCAAAAAAATCGACGTGTGGTGCTTAGCTACGACAGTGGTAGAAAAGTGGCTTGCAAGAGAGATGGCCAGTTGATTGACAGGTAAGTATTCACATACCGGACCAATAGACCCCACATGTAGCTCATCTCAACAGCCCCTGCACACGATCAACTGGATGAACCTCAAGCCTATGCTTCGATCCCTCAACTGGGATGACTACTTCCTACAGCACAACACTCAGCTCGCCAGTGACGTACTCTACCATAAGCTACATAGCTGCTTGTCAGCAATCACCACCATCGGGACCAACCGTTCTCAAGCCCGCGGCTCCTACCAAATAAGGCTGCAAAATAAACATGCAAAACTGCAGAAGATCTACAATAAAACAAAGGACTTCTCCATACTATTGCAACTTCACTCTCTCTCTGTCACCAGCAGTCTTCAAACTAATGAACTGCTGAGAAAGCAGGAGCTTTCGGCCTTGAATTCCTTCGACAGATCGTACCGATTGTCCCGACTGCTGAAGAGCAGAAATCAGAGAGAGCCTACAGGGATACCATATCTAATTTTGGGAAACAGCACGTATATTAAATCTGCAGCTGAAATCGCTGAGGCGCTCAATACCTTCTTTTCAGAATCCATGACCACTGACGCCACTGTAAACCCGCCACCCGTACCCCTCATCACCGAGGAAGTTCTCTCTGACATTGAATTCAGTTTGAACGATGTGACCCACCTGCTGCTGCGTGTTAGACCCTCCTCCCGCCCTGGCTATGACGGCATCCCCCCAGCACTCTTTCATCTTGGTGGAACTGACATCGCTGCTATCCTTATGAATCTCTACAACTTATCCCTTAAAAATGGCATTTTTCCATCCCAGTGGAAAACTTCAACCATTATTCCTATCCACAAAAAAGGTCCAGTGCATGACCCTTCAAATTATCGTCCTATCAACCATACCCCTTTAGCAGCCAGAATAATGGAGCGTTTGATTAAACAGCGGATGTCCGATTATCTCATTTCCCATAACCTCATTCACAGTGGCCAACATGGCTTCCTAAAGTCACGTTCTTGTACCACATGCCAGTTTGATTTCTTCAACCTAGTGACCACGGCAGCTGACGACGGAAAATGTATGATTTTCATCTACCTCGATATGACCAAGGTATTTAACCGAGTTCCTCACCCCCGATTGTTAACAAAACTCCGGGCCTATGGTATCCATGACCTGCTTTTATCATGGATCACTTCTTACCTGTCGGATCGAACCCAAGTTGTATATGCTAATGGTCATCTATCGCAACCGGCGCCTGTCACTAGTGGAGTCATACAAGGAAGTGTACTTGGTCCGCTATTTTTCTTACTGTATATTAACGACATTTTTTCGATTGTGCGACATGGCACACCTTTCCTCTTCGCCGACGACATCAAAATCGTGTGTGATTTCCGCCATCAAGATTTGAGCACAGCACTGTCTGAAATAGGTAGTGATCTTGAGAAACTTGATCAATGGTGCACTTCATGGCAAATGTGCTTCTCGACATCTAAAAGCTTCTACACAACCTACAGATGTCAAGTCCCCCTCGGAACTCTCTCACTGAACCAAGTACCCATCGCCCCAAGCTCATCAGTGAAGGATCTTGGGCTTCGATACACTAACAATCTACAATTTTCGGAACATGTCTCATTTCAGACGGCCAGGGCCAGACAGATAATAGGCCTAGTTCTCAGATCATTTAAAAAGAAACATGGTATCCTCCTTGCATACCAATCCCATGCTAGACCCCACCTTGAATACTGCCCTATAATCTTCTCTGGAATGTCTAAATCTGACAGAATACGCCTGGAGAAAGTCCAGCGCACCTTCACCAAGAAGCTGATGGGATATTCCTCTCCACTGAGCTATAAAGAGCGATGCATTCTGTTAAAACTTGACCCCGTATGGCTTAGACATGTCAGGCTTAACTAGTGTTTTCTATACAGACTTATTCATTGCTTTGCGTTCACTTCTACCAAATCTATACAGTTTTCCCTACCCTCATCTTACCCTCTGCGCCACAGAGACTTCAGTATGACCATCCCACATTGCAGGCTGGCAATCAGATCTAACTTCTTTCTCATTAAATATTCAAAGCTTTGGAATAAGCTGCCTCGGACCATTCGCAAATGTGCGTCAATAACCCAGTTCAGCCATGCCCTTAAATCACAACTTACCGTTAGTCATATGTTATCTTTGACTAACGCCAGCATATCTGAGGATCGAGCCTATGAAGAAGGCATCGAACTTTAGAACCCTAGCTTCAGTCTCTCCTCCCGCTCTCTGCTATCCGTCGAGCTGGCCTTCAAAAACGGGTTCAACTACTAGGATCAAGGCACCATATTCCAAACCTACCATTTTCTGCCTAACGACAGACGATAGGCTTACCATTTATTATTATTTTTTACGTATAACCCACATTGCAGAAGGATAGTTTTTGTCGTTTACAACTATAAATATCTAGATGCCTGCCGGTTCTCGCTACTCACCCACGTTCACCTACCATCGCCTAACCCTTATACATCCCTGCCTCATCTAATTCACTATTCGGTTTCCACAACCATGTCTAAACAATTACTGCCTCCCTCGCCATATAGTACCAGGGCAGCCATGTAAAACAACTCCTCTCTAGCTGAAGGTTTTAGCCAATGATGTTTTCCCCCTGCACCAAATTACCCAGTGGTGCTGGATCCTAAGACATTAAGTCCCACCACCCACTAATTCACTCCTTGATCCTCTTATTTATCCTGGCTTCCGCTCCTCTCAGCTTTATACATTTATATATATACATATATATGCATATATATATATACACCTGTTCACATATATATACATATATATGCATATATATATATATATGTAAATATATAACATTTTTATATACTATATATATATATACATATATATATATATACTCACTACTGTCCTATAATTATTGACACAAGCACGGTGAGTAACTCAACGCTCCTCGATATCTCTTAGCTTACAATGCCTCTCTTCCGCACCAGGTCTTACCACATATACTTCCCTCACCACCTCTGCGATTTCGAACTGGAAAATCCAGTCTGATTCATCCCACCTAGCGTGACTCACTAACTGAACTCAACACCCAGTTATGACGTTACCATTTCTGCTCCCACCCTATCCATCAGCTAAGGTTCTTCGGTAATTTCAAGCAGAACTTCCCGAAGACCTTCCAGTTGCGCTTTCTTATTTCAGAATGGTACATGTTACTGATCCTGAATCTAAACTCACCTTTTTATGGTCTGCTGTTTCTCCCATATCCACCAGTGTTCACTCTCACAAAATTGGTCTCATGCCCCCCTGCTTCAAAACTCATTCCGTTTATTGAACTCCGGTAAATCCGTCATTCAGGGTTTGCATTGTCTTCATGATCGCTATCGTCTTCGCATGCGTTGATTTTCCCGAACATACTTCTTTACAATTTTCCCCCCTTTTTTCTCTTGCTCAAAAATTTACTCCATCTGCATAACCTCGGTGGGCCTCCGGTTTCCTTGGCTTGCATCATTCTCGTTCGTAATGCGTCCTTAGCACTGCGTTAATGATTTTTCGATATCTCCACCGCGAACCAGTGCTCAGTCCGGAATCGAAACCGGTTCAAAAGTGCCGCGCGAAAAACTATCAGAATGATCCATTCAAACTGTGGCTGGCTTTGTTTTTCCATCTTTGATACTCTCGACTTTCATATTCTGAATTTGTGAATATTCCATCTTATTGAGTAACGTGTTACACCATGATCATGCGCTACAGCGTGCATCTCGACTATGGCCGAGAAATATACCAGTATTATTATTATTATTACTCCTCCTCAATGACCACTCTAGGCGAAATAATAACTTTCCCATTGAAATTTTTAGCCACACTTAGGCGTTTCCCTTTTAGTCTCACGTTTCATGGCCTCAATGTGCCTTTGGGGTCCGCCGCACCGATGAGCCCGTGCTTAACTTTTGTTCTTCTTTCCATTAACCGTTGATCCTCAGCTGCGTCACTCTATCTCACTTTCCTTGCCAGTCTTTTGCGTCCGACCGCTTTCGCATGACCCGTCCGATGATCGCACCCACATATACATCAATATATATACATATATATATATATGTATATATATATATATATATATATATATACCCTGGGTATGCTCCACTCACTTATCCCCCTTCCTAACTAGATTGTGCCATTTTACAACACAATTTGCATATATATAAATAAAACCGCTCCGTCCTTTAGCGATGGGTGCTCGCTCTCACTTAATTCCTGGCTCAGGCTAGAACTCAGCCGTCCCATCCTGCTTTTTTGCGCCTTTCTCGTACACTGAAGCCTTGCCACACGGATCACCGTTCCTTAGTAACTAGGCTTCACTTCTCTACGCATATGCTCATGGTAAGTTGAGACCCCATTCCAACCGGAATCCGTATGCCCCTGCCGAATACCAGCACGTTTGCCCCCACATGAAAAATCCTCATTTTTACACTCAGTGTTTTTCTCCTCTTTTACTGTTTGCCGTCCTCGACCACAGCTGATGAACTGACCAGACTGTTATCTTCCTATTTTTTCATTCTTCTTCCAGACCATACCATCTACTATTGTTTTATTCCTGGTTCCCTAACGGACACCCTCTCCTCATCCACCGCCTACCCACAGCTGGAACACTCTCCAGACTGCCGCACTCCTGATCTCTTCCAGATTGCATTGGTTACTTGGGTAGACATCGGCCGAATCGACGTTTATTCCGGATTACCGTAAGGACTGGACGATTTGATCAATGGTTTAAACCTATACTCTCGCCCGCTGACGTTACATGGGGCACCGTACACGGATTAACAAAACCTCATGAAAGTCTCACCGGATCGCAGAGTACGACACCAATGGCCGGAACCCAAGCTTCGCAGCTGTCAACTTCGTCAAACCAGACCTTTTTTACCTGCTTCCCTCAACATCCTACCTGCCACCACCTGCAACCAAGGTCTTTATGAAACAGAATACCAGCCATCTGCAGCCAACCATAATTTTGTTAACAATTTTCTATCACATACAAAAAAAATATTTTTTACACTCTTCCAACTTTTGCCTAGCCGAACCATTGACGTTTTGTCTCCACTAATCCGTTTCATTGACGGCTTTTCTTTTCTTTAAAAGTCCGTTATATGTCCATACACCATTCATGCTCTTCAAAAGTTCACTGAAGTCCCTGCGAAGCTTTTTCGCCTTTATTTGAATTTCCATATGACACTGTATTCACCTGCACAAAAGGTCCGTTTTATTATCACCTTTGACTCACTTGTCTTTATTTCACATGCTTCCTCCACAATTAGTAACCCAATGCTGGATCAGTGTCCAATATTCCGCTGGTATCTCTGACTGCACTTTGAAAGCCCCACGCTTGCTTTACTTCTAACAATGTTCTTTGGCATCTCTTCCGTCCGGTTACTCGTTAGTGACCGTCTATTTGTCGCTTATATCAGCAATCCCACGACTGTTCAGCTATCCACACCGCCCTTCAGCGATTTCGAAACCGATTCGGAATTCCCGCCTCAACCATAACAACTTTTGTTCACTCAAACACTACATGACTTTACTGGTTTATTTCGGTTGCTGTGTGATTTATAAACTTAGAATCTGTGAATACCTCACATTGACATGTACTGCTGTATACTCTGATCTTGCCTTGTGCATGCGTATTGACCACGGTCAAGAAATATACTATACTATACTATACTGATAATTCTCAGCAAGGACTTCACGTGGAGAAAAGAGTGCATCAAGCATCAAAAGTGTCTAAGACGATCTATCGAAATGAAGCATGGAAAAGAAGATACACAGAACAACCGATGAATAGGTTTGCAAAGTTCGGCAGCCGGATATGGGCGGAGTGTATGATAAACCAAATGGACTATACATCAGGACTGTGGTTGCCGAAGTGATGGTGAAAGAAGTGACCCGATAAAACATATAGACTTTGAGCGGATTGTTTTTCTTTCAGAAAAAAGTGATGTAATGCATCAGCATGAAACCAGGAACTAGCGAAAAATCGATGTGTGGTGCTCAACTACAACTATAGGATGGACACAACTGGCAAAAACGATGAAGTGACGGGTAGAGGACTAACAGTTTATGTTTGATGCAGAAAGTGGACCACTTTGTGGCGACAGAACAGAACTCTGCGGCACAAGAGGTTATCAGATGTGCATATGTGGGACACGTAACCT
The DNA here is from genome assembly GCA_948099385.1 of Fasciola hepatica. Taxonomy (NCBI): domain Eukaryota; kingdom Metazoa; phylum Platyhelminthes; class Trematoda; order Plagiorchiida; family Fasciolidae; genus Fasciola; species Fasciola hepatica. Next base: position 17,704,107 of record CANUEZ040000067.1, read on the forward strand.
TGCAAGATGAGGATATTGTGAAGCGACAGCCCTAAGTGTGCAAACAGCGGAGTTGACAGGGAAAGCAAACAATACAGAGTCATCGATTATTGGGAATCTTTAGAGATAAATTTCGCAGTGCCATATACTGTCTAAAAATTGTGGCACGGAAGTTAGTGACAGCAATGAAAACGCTGGTTCTCGAGTATATCCGTAAAAGTAGCAAAAAAGGGTGGGCTTTATCTTAGAGAGTGGTTGAGTTTGCAAATAAGACGGGTGATTAGTTTAGCATGAATCCGCGGGAAGTGGACCGGGAATAATGAGCCAAGAATGTTGATGGGTATTTAAGTATGCGATAATTATGCACCAAAGAAGGCAAATTTTGCCGGACGAAAAAAGCTTTGGGTCACGAAGGCAAATTTGAAGAGAGCACGGCGGAGATTCAATGCTAGCTGGGGGAGACAGCAGCATTTTCAGTATATGAATGATGTTCTTTTTGCTTCCTTTGTTATTTTTTCCATCCGCAACCGGTGATAGTGGGTGGGACTGACCGTGCTCTGGACACCCAACCTTAAAACCACTTCTGGAGGCAGGGAGTGCAATCCACCTAGTTGCGCCAGCACATCGTTGCAGACGTCCTTCACGCCCGATGTGCACCGGCCAAAGTGGGGGATCTGTCCTCGCCCCACACCGGCGGGATTTGCACAGGTGATTTTGGTCGAGATCATACGGACTCAGAGATGGAGTAGTCTAGAAGATTACGAGGCATCCTGGAAAGCAGGGTCAATGATTTAGCGACGGAATGATGGACGGGTATCAGACTTTCAGCTGGAAGTGTGGGCCAGATATTTCGCCGGTGTTATCTCCGGATCATTCAAAGGGAGACGCGCGCTGGTTGGTGTCTGGAAGCATAAGAGTAGAGGGACGCAGTCTGGGATACTCACAGATGAAGATCAATGGTCAATGGTGAAAACAGAAATCTAGTAATGTAGACACAGACTACTTTGGGAAGAATGAGGACTGTGAGCCATTACGAGTGAATGAGAATACAAAAATAATGACCAAAACTAGGAATAAGATTGATGATTTAGAGGTAAGTGGTGGTCGCCGGAATAAGATTAAGTGTTGGGACGTTAGGGCAAAATAAAGGAGGGAAATGGGGTCAGTTCGGACCGAGTAAGGCGAGTTAAGTATAATGGAGATGGATAGGAAACGTTGGAGCGCGTGAACTGGGGAGACTCTAACAAGAGCAGTATCAGTGATGCAAGCAATTCTAAGGGATACTAATATGCTGGCGATGGAGAAAGCATATGGGGTAGGTGATGTCGACTTTGCGAAGGATGTTAACCGGGTCGTGCTCTCTTTCTCTATTTAAAAATGCAGGTTACCCTCATAAGCTTGTTCCAGCGTGGTGCACGTATGGGTTAATTGGAGTACTTGGGCGACATCTAAATATTTTGTAAGGATAATTTTCAAACGGTCTAGTGTCTGGCAGGTCCGAATGTCTTCAGACAGTCTGTTCCAAATGCGGGAATAGACGGTGATGAAGAACCTTTCTCTTAGTTTTGTCCTGGATTATGGGAATTTAGTAGTATGATTTCAGTTACGAAGAGGGTAGGGTGCGTCTTGGGCGAAACAAAGATCAGCGATGGACGTATGCGCTCTAGAATGTAGGAGGTTGGGTAGAAGATAAAGATTGAGATTCATACGTCGTAGCCATAGGGGGTTGAGCCTGAGTAGCTCATATTTCTGTAATTCAAGGGGGATGATGAGCCGAGTAAGTGCTTGGTGAAGGATCGCTGGACTCTATCGATTGCAAGTTCGTCAGATTTGCGCATGTGAGTGTATACCAGAAGGCAGTACTGGAGCTGTGGTCTGGCTTGGGATTTAAAGTTCAGAAGCTGGCTGTCGCGCATTCTAAACGTTCTGCAGATGTAGAACATCTGCATATTTCACGTCGAGAATATAAAACACCTCATCTGTGGCTCTAGTCGCTGAAGACCGGAGAAAAGCCAAACGACTATCTGCGGTCCACCCACAGAGGCAAGCTGGCGCTCGGACAGCCACGGTATGCAACACAGTCCACCAAAGGCACTATATGATATCGTATATTAACTTGGCTATCGTTTCATTTACCAACAGCTCATCTACTGCTTTACGTACGCAGGTACATGGAGTCTTGGTGAAGCTCGGGAATAGAATTTACCCTGTAGCTTCAAGCTTGCCATGTAGCAGATGCTCTTAGTCATTTGTCGAAATATTACCTATCTGTCACAGCGATCTTGAGAAAGTTCTATTTCTCCACCGCCCCAAGTTCATGCCCCAGTAACTTATCCGTCTTTCTAAACCTTATCTCCTGTTGCAACTAACCCTGTCATGTGTAAAGTGCTCCGCCACACGGTGCGTTGCACATTGTCGTAGCCAGCTTGCGAATCATAGATACATTTCACTGCATGTGTCTGGTGCTCACCGGATATCCGCGAATCTACCGGCTTGTAGCCCTGGATATATACTATATAAACTGCGGCTAGCTCCCGTTAACACAGTCCCTCAAGCTTTGTTGTGGAAAATTGTTCCTTCAAAGTCTTGTGCATATCATGTTACATGTGCCATCAACGGCTGAAATGAATCCTCACCCTTGCCTTAAGCATACAAACACACCGAATTTTCTTATATATTGCGTCGCTGTCTATCATAACTCACAGCTGGAGCCATAACCAGACTGCAGTAAACGGCTAAATCTATCTACCGTATCCGTGCACCATTTGTCATGTTTGCTCCCCCGGCAATATCGGAGTACCCGATGCTATCTCAGCAAGCAGGTTGCGTTTTTAAATTTCCAACAGGCTTTTTATTCACTGAAATGAGACACTTCCGCTACGTTATTTTTATTTGCTTTTCTACCGCTTTATACCACAGAAGCATTTCAGACCCCAATTGATTAAACCGACTTTTTTGCGTAAGGAATTCATGATGATTTAAGCTCTGTACATTGGTGAAAGTAGCCAGTTTGTAGGCAAAATCCATCCTTATTTGTTCTCTCCGATAATTTCCTTCATCCTCCCTATCTCTATGTTAACCCACCATGTTCAGCTGATATGAAGAAAGTTGAAAAGGATATTCCAAAGTCATTTCTGCGGCCTTTCGATTTAACCTTACCTGCTTTTCCCAGTAAGTGGTATTGTTTTCTAGGACCCCATTGTCTTTGCCCCTGCACCTCTCATACTCTGATCTTGCCTTGTGCATGTGTATTGACCACGGTCAAGAAATATACTATATCACTATATCACTATATATATATACGTTTCCTTTGTATCCTGCAGTTCACCACCTGTGGCTTCTAATGCTATCATCCCGCTGACCATCATGATATGCACCCATTTCTTCTACATCTGTGTCCCATTTCCACCGTATCCAAACCTTCCAAACCATTTTTGTCATCTGATCCACTCTTTAAATCTTTAACTACCCGCTCCCTGTTTGACAAGGAATTTTGTGCCCTGTCCGCCGACGATCCGTTGCAGAGTACTATTGCTTCATTGCTATCAAATCCACCGCAGTGCATCTCACTTTTTTCTCCATCGTCCCCCACTACAGCAGTTTCTTACGCCGATTTCTAAACCCGCTCATGTGTATCAGCCAGCTTTCAGGAGTCCTCACCTGGACCAGTCAGACCCCTCACTTGACCTTGTCCTTCAAACCCACTGGGCGTCCGTTTAAATCCGCTCTCGTGTTAATTTAAACTTCATACTCTTTCTCTGGTGCGCACACATTCATCACACTATTATCTTTTCTAAGCCTTGCAGTCTTGCTTTTATCATGCGAATTTCTGCTTTTTCACGAATTTCGTCCGCCTATTCCATCGCTTGTAATTATTTCATCATGTCCCTGGCATGCTTCCGGCATCTCTAAAGTAAACCGTCGCTATCATTGTTATTAAAAGGTAAAGATACAGCAGAGGTAGGACATTCCGGGAAGTCCTAAAAACACACGGGGATTCCTGAGTTTTCATCAGCGGACTCAGAAATTTTCTGGTTGAAGTGGAAGCACAATATTGAATGGAACTGTAACTGACAAATCTACCAAGCTTACAAGCCTGGTGGGGCACTTGCCGCCTTTCATGACTCCAGTAGTCAGGGATATCTTATACGACCCACCCAAGTGGTGCCCGTGCGATACACGTCGGGGTGCCATAATAGGGAGGCTTTGTATGCCATCAGAACTCCCGCCAAAAACAACCGGTGTCCGGCATCAAGCACGGTGACCATGGCACCCAAACATCTACTCAACTACTTCGTTTTGTGCGGCGAAAATCCTCTACTCCCGAAGTGCATGACACAGTGATACGCATGATCTGGCTGCAAGCGCTTCTCAGTAACTTTCAAGCTGTTTTATCTGTTTTTGGAAATAAATTGATGTTAGATGAATTAGCGGAAGTGGTTGATTGGGTACAGACACATACCTTACCCTCTGTACAGCCATTAGCAAGGGACGCTGAAGTAGATCATGGCAACACCATAGAGAGTTTAGCTGAGCAGACTGGGTGACAGTCCACCCAGGTGGACTCTCTGAGAGCATCGCGATCAACTTCAGTATCTCGCAGAACAGGCAGCCCCAGCCGTTTACGGCGGCAAAGCCCGTCAAGCCTCGGGGCATTTATCATCATCTCAGCCACTGTGATAGAGCAGAAAAATGAGCCGATCTTTGCAAGTATCAGTCCGAGAACCAGAAAAACGCGTAAGGCACCGGTGCAGGTAAAACTGTGCCGGGCCTCTCCGCTCAGAGTAGACTATTTTTTGCAACCTACAGAATGTCTGAGGCATAGTTCTTAGTAGACACCACGCACGGGTGAGTACTATTCAATCCCACTCCATGGACCGCCTCGGTAGGCCAGATATCAAGTCATTCGCGGCTAATAAGATACGCATAAAGACTTGCAGCAAGCGTCTACACACAAGGAGCCTCGGTTTTCGCAAAGTCAACGACGGGTATTTGTTATTGCCGACCTTCCTCATTCGATCGTTAGCGTAGAATTTCTTCAACATTTTACTTTCATGGTTGATCCGTCCAGTTTACTTCTTGAGGACAAGACTACTGAAGTCTCAACTAGAAGCACACCGTCAATGGGGCCATTGCTGTCTCCAGTCCTTATCACTTGTCTCGGTACAGACCACTACCAAAAGCACCCGCACAAGTATCCTGGTCTATTTCAAATTATTAACTTGCTGTCACAGGCCTTGATTGTAGTACTACACCTTGGAGTCACACCTGGCCCCGCCGGTTCGTTGGAGCGCCGGGCTCCCGGTACCCGAAAAACCTGAAAAAGCCAAGGCCGAGTTTCAGCACTTGCTAGATCTTGGTGTTATTAGGTCATTTTCAAGTCCATGAGCTTCCTCACCACACGTGGTACCGAAAATGTCTGCAGACTACTGGAAACCATGTGGAGATTATAGGTTTCTAAAAGAAAGCACTAAGCCCCATTGCTACCCGGTTCCACACATCTAAGACCTCTCGAAGAGTTCAATCGGCTGAGGCATTTTCAGTAGCTTGGATTCCGTTTGCTCGTACAACCAAGTTGCGGTCATCCTAGTGACGCCAAAAGACAGCTGTATTTACACCGTTTGGTCCATCTGAATTTTTTTAATGCAGCTGTCTTCTTAGTGCAGCACAAATATCCCAGACGCTCATAGATCAAGTCTGCAAGGGTTCACCTACTTAGATGATCTCTTGTTCATCACCAACACCTCTTATTGATACAATGTGCATTTACTACCGCTTTTGAACATTCGTCTCAACATGAGGCAACTATCAACGCTGAAAAACGTTCACTTGGCCAAGAAAGTACTAATTTCCCTGACTGTGAGATTACAGCCACACTGGATTCACTCACGAAAGGCAAAGTGCTGGCGATTCTCGAATATTCTGAACCTCACTTATTCAAAAGTCTCCGATGACTCGACGGTCCATTCAACTTTTACCGTCGTGTTATTCCTAAGTGAGCTAAGCTGATAAAACCGCTCAAAGATTTAGTGCGCAGTAAAGCCCGCACATTCGAATTTCCCGAGAATGCCTGTTCCGCTGCGGTCTAACTGAAACAGGACAAATCCGAGACAGACTGCTCCGAACATCACCTACTACACGCACCCCAGGCAATACCAGCCGATGCATCAGGCCCCTCCGTCCGTGCTGATACACAATCAAAAGTGCGAGGTACGTGGAAACCTATAGCGTTCGCCTCCCAATATCAGCAGCTGTCTGAATCTGGGTGTAGTATATCCGACAGGGATTTTCAAGCTGTTCACTTGACTCTCCGTCATTTCCGGTCCTGCTCTGGATGAAAGACAGTTCACCGTTTGCGCAGAGCACAAGACAGTCATCTTTGCCGTACGGTCAACCACATATTGGTGCTCCCCCAAGGAATCCTATCACATAGATTGTTTTACCCATTTCATGGAGGATATAAGACACATCTCAGAAAAGCTCAACCCCGCGGCAAATACTCTTTCTCACACCCATCTCAGTACGCCAAGAAGAAGTATTGACTAGGCAGTCCTTGGCTGGGCGCCGTACGTGGTCCAGAAGCCCAGCGGCTCAATCGCGTTAGCTCTTTCCAAACCGGATCTGGGCCACTCACTTCATCGGAGAGCACAATCCTGTGGGACGTGTCACTAAGTACTCCCTTTCCACTGGTACCTTTTGGCTTTACGGAGGGTGCCTTTTGAGCAAAACGTGGCTTGTCATATCCCAATATGCGGGCCTCGGTTAAAATTGTGACCGGGATTTTCGTAAGCCAAAAATCTAAAAGCTTATGAGCGAATGGGACATCAGTTTTCTAGGTGGCCGGAGATCCCAAATGAGCAGGCAAAAGAAATGTCCAACAAATATCAATAAATTGGTAAATTATAAAGACCGGTTTTTGAAATAATTCGTAGTGATATCACTAGGTGACTGCTCATTAGAAACAGCAGCACTTGGTTTCCTAGAACGACGTGTAGTATAGGGACATTGAAAAGTTAGTGATCAAACAGACTAAACCAGCTCTCAGTAAAACCTGTCTATCCAAGTCGTTTTAGGAAGAAGACCGCTCTAGGCATTGGATATGGAACATTTGAAAGATGCGCTGGAGATGGCGTACGAACATGACGCTGGGCAAGGGGTACGGAGGCAAGACCAACAACTGTACTTGTTAGATTTATGTGTAACAGCGAGTTAGCAATGCAATTACTGTCGTTGGATCACACTGCATTCTCCCTTCGGCTGATAGTTAAATATTCATAATCATTGTACGCCTGGAGTTGAACGGCTAACTCTCAGTGTATGTTGCTTCGGACGATCGTGCTTGCGTCAGTAAACAAAAGTAATCCGTCTAATTCCGTACTCACTTTGCGGAGGCCACATTTAAATGCCCAACTTCTGTTATCACCGATTGAAGAACCTACTTCCAAGTTTCGTTTACTTCCCTGATGAATATATTTGAATGAAAGCAGATGAGTACTACCGTGTACTTTCCAGCTGCTAAGGATTGGACGGAGCGTTTCCGCGGCAATGCGGTCACCAGTAGGCTCGAGTATATAATGGAGCTCTTCCGACTCTGTTGTTGGCAGAAGCAAGCGGTCGAGTGATAACCCCACGAGCTTTGCCATTATCTGCGTGTTTGTTCCATCCTCCATCCTTTCCTTTCACAACTTGCGGCAGCAACACCCCCGAAGGTTTTGACATGTGGTCTGTGGCAATCTCGTTGTAAGACGAGCAGCCATCCCTATCAGTCTCGGACGCAATGGGCCGCGTATAAAGATAGGCGGATCAAGGAGAAATGGGAAGATTACCTTTTGGAGGGATTAGAACGAACCATTTTGAGCCGGTTTCCTCGGGAATCTGGTTATCCAACGTGCGGTTTTCGTTTACTCTTCACTTGCCGGCAGCTATGAAGAAGCGATCCACGTGACGCTTGGATGCAAGGCAGTGGAGCAGGTGGAAAGTTCTCCAAGCCTCAGTGTCGTGGTCCCACTGACCGTCTGTCTCGTCCGTTCACAAGTTGCAGTTTCCCAATCCGTCAAGCCGATTGCCCCTACGATGCTCCTTTTGGCTGTCGGGCTCAACATTTTGGTCGCAATCCACCAATATGCCCGGCTAATAAGGGAGGTGAGTCAACACCTGCTCTGGTCTTGCGCTTACTTCTTGCTTACGCTGCCAGTGTTTACCCTTTTACTATTCCCGGGCTTCTTCGGCGCCAAGATGTCATGGTGCTCGTTGACACTGGAGCTACATGCTCATTTGTATGACCAGAGACAGTACGTGACTGCCAAAGTATGGCCGTCCCGGGGCTGGCCCTAGTCACAGAGAGTGGTGCAAGTCTTCCGGTACGTAAGAAGGTTCATCAGGGTCCATAAATTTCCGATGGTAACATACTGTTTGAATTCACTGTAGCACCACAATGTTTGGGATATGGTGGTTGGCACTGACTTCCTCGGGGCCTCACGACAACATTGTGAAATCGGGCACGAAGAAACGTCTTTTCGGAGCAGTCGACTCCAGGACCAAGTTTTGTGTGCAATCCGGAATCGTATCCTATCAGTCATGGACAGAGAAGCTACTGTGTGAGTCAGCAGCGAGTACGGAGCATAAAAAGTCATTGGTGTCTGTTTTGTGTGTTTTCGTGTTTCTTGACGTTATCCAAAAAGGCTCCAGCAGCTCCAACCTCATACAACATACCATGGACACGGGGATGCACTAACACTTTCGACAAGCTTGTCATCGCACACCTTACCTGACTCCTGGCTGAATTAGAACGAATGATAGGGGGCATACTGGACAAAAAGATTATTAGACCGCCTTCGTCGGCGTGGGCCTCACCCATTGTCCTTCAGAAAAGGAAAGACGGAACCCTGAGGCCTGGCAATAACTATTGCCGGCTGAACTCAAAAACTGCAAAGGATTCCTTTCCAATTCCTCGAAATGATACAACCTTGGATACATTCAGTGGTGCAAAGTCCTTCACGACGTTAGACCCAGCCTCCCGCCAATGACAAGTAGAAGTTTATCCAAAGGACCAAGCAAAGACGGCGTTTGATGTCCCACCCGGCATTTGTGAATTAGAAATAATGCCATTTTTCCTGACAACTGCCCTTGCCACTTTCCGGTGCATGATGCTGCAAGTGCTAGGTGCCACACTGTTCCGTTCTACCTGCACCACGTTATCGTTCATGGGGACAAGCTGAAAGAAAATAACCGACAGCTACGGGAAGTGCTCAATAAACTCCGTGAAGCTTAAGACTAAAGGCTGGCAAATATAAACTATTCCGCAAAAGATATCATTTCTGGGCCATCTTTTGCCAGATAATGGTGAAGAAGTAGATAACGAAAAGATGAAGTGGGTTAAAACTGGCCGGCCCCGATGTGTTACACAGAAGTGCGCAGCTTTATTGGCCTAGCTTCGCATGGCCGGATGTACGTCTGAGGTTTCAGTGAGACAGCTTTTTCGATCTATCGGCTTACCGAAAAGGGCCGCGGCTCTGAATGGATGCATTAGTGCGCAACGGCGTTCACTCTCTTAGGGCAGGCCCAAAAGCCATCCCCAGTTTGGCGTACCCAAAAACGCCCTCAAATGAAAGCACATTCGTCCTTGATACAGATGATAGTGACACGGCTAAATGTGCCGTTCTGTCCCAGATACAAAAAGGCCGGTCACAGGTGATTGCTTGCGCCAGTCGCACCCCATACTAACAGGAAAATCGGTATTGCACTTGATAATGATAATGATAATGGTTTATTTCGGATAACCCGAGGCATGTTGTAACGCAAGATCAAACTGTACAATTGGACGTAGAGTCCGAATTCCAAGAGGTTGGTTAAGGTATGTGCACTCAATATTGTACAGGAGAATTTATTTACGTCACTCTCTGTGGCGGCGCCCGGCAAATTTGAACTCGAGGTCGGATGGCCAACCCGGCCAAGTCAGGGTCGAGCTGGTCGAAGGTAGCTGACTCTTTCTGAAACAGTACAAAAAAAAGTACTATGCAACAAGCGAATCAAACAGAATTGACGAAAGTTTTGTTAACTTCGAGGGAAAAGAAGTTTCCGAGGGAGACATGAACCAGCTACAGCGCTCCGCGGAGCATGGCACGGCTTTGGATTGAAAACCAGACGATGAGAGGAATGAATTTTCAGACAAAGAACAATCAAAATCTTTCGAAGATTTTCCTTGAAACGTTCAGCGACCAAATATCGGCTGAGTCCGTGAAATACCCAATGAAGGACTCATTATTAGAGAGTGATTGCCTGAGTGATGGTAAAAGAAGTGACCAAACGCAAGCATGTTAATCGTTGCGCACATTGTTAACGTTCATGAGGGGGGAATGTGATGCACCAAAATAGAAATGAGTACTAGGCGACAAATCAGTTTGTGATGCGTAGCCATGATAATAGCAGACACACGGTTTGCACAGATGAGTATTTAAATGGCAGGTAAGTATTTACGTTTGATTATCGTTATCTAAGGGCCGAAAATAAAGACCAGAGAGATGCAAGAATCAAAATTGTCTGGGAGGATTTACCAAGATAGAATACCGGATATGAAAAAGCACCAACAAACGCTGAATACAGTTGCGAAGTTGGGCGGCTGGATTTGGGTGGAGTCCGTGATAAACCAAACGGACATCACATCTGGCGAGGTCGCTGGAGTGATGGTAGAAGAAGTGGCGGGATGTAAACATGTAATCGTTGCGCACATTGCTTACTTTCATAAAGGTGAAATGTGATGCACCAAAATAGAAATGGGTACTGGGCGAGTATTTAAATGGCAGGTGAGTATTTACGTTTGATAATCGTTATCTAAGGGCCGAAAATAAAGACCAGAGAGATGCAAGAATCAAAATTGTCTGGGAGGATCTACCAAGATAGAATACCGGACATTGTGATACGGAAGTGTATGGCAACAATAAATGTGACTTTTGAAGATATATTGATAACTGATAAAATAAAAGCGAGTTTTGTCTCGGGGGTTGGTTAAGTTTGCTAATAGGACAAGCGGGCAGTTTGGCACGAATCATCGGGAAAAAAGGATCATGAACGGTAGGCCGAGTACGGAAACGGTCTTTTAACCCCGCGATAATTATGCGCTGTTGAAAGTAGATTTTTCTGGGCGTAAGAAGCGGTAAGTTAAGGTTGCGAAGATGGAGACAAGTACGATGAAAAATAAGCGATAACTGAGGGAGATAGTTCCATATTTGTAGCATTTCGGGTGAATGATTTTTTGCTGCAACCGGTGCTGGTGGGTGGGGCTGACCGTGCGCGGGACACCCAACCTGAAAACCGTTTTTGTTGACAGGTGCCATCCGCAATCCTATTTGCGTCCGCACATCGTTGCAGATGTCCTGCACGCCCGATGTGCGTCGGCCAATGTAGTGGATCTGACCGCGGCCCGCACCGGCGGGCTTCGCTTGAGTGATATTGGCGTTGTCACATAGAGATCGAATAATCCAGGAGCTTGCGACCAGGTTGCGAGGGGTCCTGGAGAGCATGGCCTGTGTGGTAGTGACGAAATGAATAGCAGGTATCGAGTTTTCAGCGGGAAATGTGGGCCAGGTATTATGCCAAGCCATCGAAGGGAAGGCATCATCAGCGGTTGTCTGGAAAAGTAAAAATGGAAAAACGCAGTCTGGGGTGCTCCCAGCTGAGGATCAGCGGTCAGTAGTAAAGAAAAACCTCTAGTATCTAGAAATTGGGACTACTTGGGGGATGGCTTGACTTTGATGAACACAAGGTTTTACGCGAAAGAATAATGAAACTTGAGTGGTATTTACGGCGACTTGTGTGGTACGCAGGTCTCGTGGCCCCCGACTCAGACCCGCGTGCCAGTAACCCAAACCAACTTCGTACGCTCGCTCCTCCGAAGTGTATGGATCATTGTTTGATACGAGTGTCAGGACATCAAGCCGTTTGTTTAATTCCTCTTTGAATCTCGGCAAGTGGCTTATTGCACGGACATTCGGTGGAAGCTTATTCCACATTTGTGAATATTTAACAATGAAGAAATTGGACCGTAGGCTTGTTCTCGAGGACGGCACAGTGACCGAATGACTGCTGTGTCGTAACGAATACCTTAGGTTTAATGGGTCTCGTACCACAGGGGAGGCTTTGCAGGATCTATATTTTAATAGTGAGTGGAAAAAAGACAAGTTGTTCTTTATCCGTCGGAGCCAAAGGGGTTCGAGGTGTAGCAGGTCACAGCGTTGTTTATAGTTGAGACTGGACGAATATCCAACTATTTGTTTAGTAAAGGTGCGCTGGACATTTCCAATGGCGATCATATCAGTCTGGCGCATGTTGGAGCCAACCATTGAACTATACTCTAGCAATGGTCTAACGTGTGTTGTATAGACACTGAGTTTACTTTCACGCAAACGGAATGTTTTGTGGACAAGTCCTATTAACCTGCGGGACCTAGCAATTTGAGTGTCTGTTTGCTCCGAGAAGTTGAACGAACAGAAGCAGTATATGCCCAGGTCGCGTACTGATGATTTGTTGGGGATCAGGTGACCACCTATATTAAACGTTTCGGGAGGGACATGACACTTGTATGTAAGAATGCAGCTTTTGTCCGCCGAGAACTTCATTAGACAATCGGTACACCACGAATTGAGCATCCGCAGGTCCTCAGATATTTTTGCTATAGTATTACCCAATGAATTATGGTCGAAGGTGTACAACAACTTTACATCATCAGCGAATAAAAAAGGAGTTCCATGACGAACCACGGTGGCGGTGGCTATCTTCGTACATACTTTTACCACGTTTATTGTTTAACTGGACGCTGACTACCAAGCGCGGTTACCATTTGACCATTGCTCTTGCGCACGCTCTCACGCACACTTCTAAATATACGCCAACCACTATCTCTCCCAATCGCCTTCTCGTTCACCACGGGTCGTGGAGAATACCGTTCCAATTAACATATTCGTACAGTGCCGGGCATTACAGTAACGTGCAGGTGGTCCACGCAGTACGAAGGACCGAAGCATGCATTTACTAAGGAAACCGCGAAGTAAGGTATAACCAACCTTACAATTGGTGAGCCCGACGTGATCCCCAGGTCACGTGAGTTTCCTTGTTTACTATCGTTCAAGGTCCCGTCTGCGTACGTTTTTGTGTTTCATTACTTCCCCATCTGTTCATTCTTTTTTTGGTCGGTTTACCAAATATTTTTTTGTCCATACATATTTTCGGTGTCTAGTTCGTCGCAATTTTTTTCTTTCGAAAATTATATTGTCACATTGGTCGTCGATTTCTTTTCCCGTCTGCATTCGATAAAGTAATCGCTATGTCTGCTGAACGGAGACCTTGCATAGACCCCACCGTTAGGGCTATCAAGCTGCACATACTGGCATACTGCTGATCCAGAACTATAGTTCACGCTGGTTGAATTAGAATTCGGAAACTGCCGTATGACCAGTGACGCAAGCCGTTTCAGATGGGTAGCAGGCCGCCTCCCGCCGGAGGTCACACTGCAAGTAAGGGACGTAATAATCTCTTCCCGAAGCTACGAGGCTTTGAAGAAGGTCGTCGTTGCCCGCACGACCCCAACGCAGGACCAACGTATGCAACAAATTCAAACCATCAAGCTTGTAAGCAGAAAGCCCTCCGAACTGCTGCGTGAGATGCAGCGCTTGAGAGGACCGACAGTAGGCAAGGACCCGCTCTTAAGGAAACTTTGGCTGCAGCGTTTGCCGCACAACAAGCCAGTTTTACTAAGTGCCACGCGCAAGTGTTCGCTGGAGGAAACTGCAGCAATAGCTGATGGCATTTTGTCACGATACAACCCCGCTGTAGCTGGAGTAACCAGGTCCTCCGTCACAACAGTGCCTGCCTTGCCAACATATAACAACCTCGCATCAGTTTTGTTTAGAATAGACGCGAGCCTGCAACACCTAGCAGTAAGAAGTGGGTCAAAGGAGCGGCACCGCACACGCTCACCTAGGATCCATAGTTCGTCATTGCGATGACGCGCTGACTCTTCAAAAGAAGGGTATTGTAAATACCGCAGTCACTTTGGTGAGGGAGCCAAACGATGCGAACCAGGGTGTACGTTTCCCGGTGCTCATCAGGGAAACTAAAACCCCGGCCCGTGGTGGCGACCCACGAAGCCGGTTATCGGACCAACAGTCGTCTTTTGAACGTAAGGGACATCATTTCAAACAATCTTTTCCTTGTAGATACCGGTGCCGAAGTCAGGGTCCTCCTCCGACCGAAAGGCGACAACAGCACACCGCAGGACCAAGCACTAAGCGCTGCCAATGGCACGGCCATCCCAAAGTTTGGCCAGCGGTCGCTCACCTTAAACTTAGGTTTAAAGCATAATTTTCATCATCGTTGACGTCTTGTACCCAATTCTAGGCATTGGCTTCTTGCCACACTTTGACTTGTTAGTTGATGCACAGCACCGCACAGTGGTGGATCTTCAGACTGTTCTCACTGTTGCGGGTTATAATTCGCGAGTGAATCACGTCACGCCTTTTTACGTTCAACCACCGGCACACCAACCTTATAGCGAACTGATCGCCGCCTACCCAGCCATTTTTCGGCAGGCCGGGCCTCTCCCAGAGGTGACCACCAACGTCACTTACCATATCAGTACTAAGGGAAACCCCAGTGTTCGGTAGGCCGCGTCGGTTAGCTCCAGACAAGCTTTGTGTTGCACAGGCTGAATTCGAAATCATGCTAGAACTGGGTATAATGCGCCATTCCAGTAGACCTTGGATTTCCCTCTTCATATGGTCCCTAAGTTTAGCGGCGACTGGCGACTCTGTGGTGGTTACAGAGCACTTAATAAAGTCACCGTTCCTGACCAATATCCATTCCCCCATTTACAGGACCTTACTTCGTCTTTATCAGGTTGCTTTGGCTTTAGCCGTATCGATTTAGTTCGAGCGTACAACCAGATCCCGGTAACAGAGGCCGATATCCCTAAAACTGCAGTCACTACGCCTTTCGGGCTGTTCGAGTTTCTGCGAATGCCGTTTGGACTCAGAAATGCAGCTCAAAACTTTCAACGGTTCATGCACGAGGCGACTCGTGGTTTGGACAATGTCTGCGTATACCTGGAAGGTATTTTGGTGGCGAGATCTTCAGAGCAAGAGGACGCTACACACTTACGAGCACTTTTCGAACGCCTAAGCCAGGATGGATTTATGATCAATATCGCGAAATGCGAATCAGGCCGGTCTGATATCACCTTCATAGGGCATTCTATTCCATCCTCGGGTATCCGCCCCCTGCCCGATAAGGTTTCCGCCACTCGCGACTACCCTGAACCCCAATCTTTTCGCCAGTTGCGTCAGTTTGCCGGCCTGGTGAATTTCCACCGCCGATTTATTCCGCACTGTGCGGAAATGATTCAACCCCTCACCGATCTGCCCTGTATATTAGTGCATGTTCTCCCCTAAGTGAATTTCACCCTCAACGTTGGTATACGCGCCTGGATAACGCCGCTGTTTGGTCGATTATTAGCCGCCGGCTCCGTCCTCTGGGACCCCTTGCAACCTGACCATCCGATGGCCGAACTTATATCTCATACTATCATAGTTGAACTACGCCCCACGTGCATAACCATCAACAAACATTTTTACCATTCCCAAAGGTGCGGGGAGCGGTCAGATCCACCGCTTTAACCGGCGCACATCGGGCGTGCAGGTCGTCTGCAACAATGTGCGAACGCAATTTGGTTGGTGGATCACACCCCCTGTGTCCACCTCAAAGTGTTTTTCAGGCTTAGTGTCCAGCGCACGGCCAGTCCCACCCACTGGCACCGGTTGCAGATCGTACTCTCTAATGCTGTCAGCTACAGATAGCATGCTCCAACCATCCTTGTTCACCACTGCATGCCCACCTATCGCTCCTATCACATCCATTTTTCTGTTCTCCTATGGTATGCACACCTACCCATTCTGTCCTTGCTCTTATTGACTCTCACTGTGTTGCCTCACATTGCACGTCACTATCGTCCTAAGCACTTTACTGTGCCGACGACCACCAATATTTTATTTCTTCACCCATGTCGGCGTTGCTGGCTTGTGGTACCTATTCATTTGGTATCACCCTAGGCCTATAAAGCTCATTGATCGCATGCTTACGTTTCACTGCCTACCGTTCTGTCAAACTCTCCCTCTTTCTCCCTTCTTATGCCTAATATCGGTACACCCCAGCCCCACTCGCACCCATGACAAACTCTCATATTAGAGCTGCCGTTCCAAACTCTGCACCTCTCACAGCCACATTTATTATCCAGTCACTAACACTCTATTTTCCTTGTCTGGCCCCGCAATCCCTCCGTGGATCCTTCCACTTGGCAGTGCTGCGATTAGTATCGTCCATTTACATCCTCTTGTACAATTGCCGGCATGCACGCAGCTCCCAACTTCTATGTCCCTGACTCCGATGCACATCCACCGTTCATGCGATATGTTCGTCCACCGGTTTACCTGTCCCGTTGATTCTTTCCTCTCTGCCTTTTTCGGGTTCCACTTGCAATGAAATGATCTTAATGGTTATGTCTCGCCTGTCTTTTTCGGCCCGTGCTCCCATCTCCTGTTTCGTCTACTGTTTGCCACAGGCATTTTATGCGGGCCTTTTGGACCCTTCTGCTTTTTCACTTGCCACCTAAAGTAAACTCACCGTTTCGTTATGGTTCTCATTCACGGCTTCAGTCCGCTGATCTGCCATTACCCTCTGGTATCCTTTTTGCTCATTTCTCTCCCACACTGTTTGCCGTCGCAGCTGCTGCGTCTTGCTCCACGGGCAGTTTCACCTCCCAGGTAACTTTCTCCACTTTGTATGCACAATCGCTTTGCGCTGCTTGGCCATCACCATCGCCACCATCTTCCTGCTGAATAATGTAAGCCTATTTATTAATGCTTCTCCCATTCTTGACCGACACCACATGTCTCACCTGCATCAATCAGGTTTTTTGATCCATTCTTACCTGTTCCATTCAGTACTTTCCTTCACCTCCCCTTTTTTTGAACTGCTTATCAGTCGTCGTCTTTTCTGTGCCTCCGCATTCTCAACTCTCTCTGTTGATTCGCCGAGTTCACTTGTCATGAAGGTAATTCACCACGATATTCCAAAGTTAATTCTATAAACATTCGACCTAACCTAACCTACCCCTCCTAATAACTGATAAGTTCTCTCTAGGACTCCTTTGTTATTGATCCGGCTTCTCTTATATGTATATATATATGCATATATATATATATAAACAACCGCACATATGTATATATGCGTCCGCTCCGTATCCTGTAGTTCTTCACAGGCCATCTCTCTTGCTATCATCCCGCTGACCGCCATGATATACATCCATTCCGTCTACATCGGTGTCCCACATCTACTGTGTCCAATTCCTACGAACTATTTTTTTACCTGGTTCACTTTTCACGTCTTACTTTGCTTGCTCCCTGTTTAACAATGAGTTTTGTGCCCTGTTCGCCGACCATCTACCGCAGAGTACCAAAGCTTCGTTGCCACCTAATCCCTGCAGTGAATCACTTTTTCCTCATCGTCTCCCGCTATTACAGTTTCTTATGCTGGTTTCTAGCCTTTCTCATTTATATCAGTCAGCCTTCAGATATCCTTATACAGACCAGCCGAACCCCCCCCCCCCGCCTGACCTTGACTTTTCAAACTCACCGGGCGTCCATTCGAATCCGTCTTTTGGTCCATGTAAACCTAGTACGTTTCTTTTGGTGTGCATGCACTTGCCTACTTTCATCCCACGTTATTCCCCATTCTTAGCCCGTCTTTTCAACTCCTGTCACGTAAATTTCTACTTTTTCAAGTGTTTTGTCCGTTTATGCCATCACTTGTAAACAGCTGATCATGCACCTGGCATGCCTCGGGCTTCTCCGAAATAAACCAATATTATTATTATTATTAAGCGGAAGTTCGTGCTTCCCGACACGGCACAAGCCGCATTTGCCTTGGTCAATGATGCTGTCGCCAACACAGCACTCCTCACACACCACGACCCTTTGGCTCCTATTTCGGTAGTGACGGATGCCTCGGACACAGCGGTTGGAGCAGTACTGCAACAGTTCGTAGAAGACTCATGGCAACCTTTAGCATTCTTCTCTAAGCTCCTACAACCCGCAGAACCTAGGTACAGCACATTCGGTAGAGAATTACTAGCCATCTACTTGGGAATTCGTCATTTTCGGCATGCACTCGAAGGCCGTTTGTTCACGGTATTTACAGACCACAAGCCTTTGGTTTGCGCACCAAAGTCAGCTGCGGATCGATACTCACCACGCGAGATTCGCCATTTGGACTTTGTCTCACAGTTTACTGTGGACATACGACACGTCTCTGGGGTACTTAATCCCGTCGCCGACGCCTTATCACGCTTACATCAACTAAGTCTGTCACCGACACCTAATATCAACTTGGACGCAATGGCACAGGCTGAAACTATGGACCCTGACATCGAACAATTTCGACAGAACGGTTCTTTGAGCTTTGTTTGGCCCAATGTGAAACGAGATGTCCGTCAATGGGCTCGTAATTGCCTGCAGTGTAAACGTATTAAAACCCATAGGCACACTAAGGCGGCGTTAGCCATGTTCCCAGAACCTGAAACACGTTTTCATCATGTGCACGTCGACCTCGTAGGACCACTTCCACCTTCGCTTGGGTACGTTCACATACTCACATGCGTGGATCGCTTTACTCTCTGGCCGCAGGCCATTTCTATCACTCGTCCCACGTCGGAAGAGGCCGCGGAAGCTTTTCCGACAGTTTGGGTAGGTCATTTCGGCTGTCCCGCAAAAGTGACCACCGGTCGCGGTCCACACTTTGACGGCGCTTCTGGCAGCCTACTCGCTACGCTCGGTTTTCAACGCGTTAAGACGACAGCTTACCACTTTGAGGCCAATGGTATGGTTGAGCGTTTCCACCGGCAATTAAAAGCCGCCCTCCGAGCAAACGGTAGCCCCCTTTAGAGTGAAACACTACCATTAGTACTCTTAAGCCTACGTAGTACCGTTAAGAAGGAATTGCACACAACACCCGCCGCAATAGTATATGGCTGTACACTTCGTCTGCCTGGGGAGTTGGTAGCCCCCTCACAAACCGTGACTTTCGACCACGGTGACTATGCTCAGCGCCTTACGCAGCACATGTGAATGCTCAAGGCCAGTCCGCCGCGCGAACAACAGCCTACAAGTTATGTTCCAACTGCTTTAGAAACCGCTACTCACGTATTCCTTCGCGTCGATGGCGTTCGATCACCACTACGAGCGCCATACACTGGCCCGTTTCGGGCGATAAAACGCAGGGCAAAAACATTTGTCATAGATATCAGCGGAGGACAGGACACCGTATCTATCGACCGTCTCAAGCCTGCCGTCATGGACTGCAAGCCGCTCGGCCAATTTACACCTACTCAAGCTGCTCAGTCACCCGCATCCAGCGAGTCACCACTCAAACCGCCCCCAATTGCGCCTAGTGAGGACTCGGCAGCTAGTCCATCAGATTCTCCAACCTCAGCCCAAAGTAGCCGTCGCGGTCGCCAACTACGAAATCCAGTCCGCTTCGCCTATTTCGTGAAGATTTCGTGACGATTTTTACAACCGACTGTTAGCAGTAAGTTGGTAAGTTCACCATGGATTTACCAACCAACAGGCCCGTGAAATTACAATCGGTAGTTATGATTTCATCTTCTTCTGGTCTCCTAGCGACCACAACAACACCGAACATCGTTCGTGTGTTGTTATTACGGTCCGACATCTGCTGGCGCCCTCAGGCGTTGTTTTGTTTCAGTTTACCTTGCCCTCTCTCAGACGGATCTACACAGTCGCATTGGCCTCATCCGTAGCCTTGCTGACTCCCGGGCACGTTCAAGGAGCAAACCACGTACTGCAAAACGGGACGATTGTTCAGCCTGGTACTGGAGACGACAACTGGACGCTTTGTTGGATGGACCTGACGCGGGATCTTCCGGCTCGCATGCGTATGAGACCCGTGGGTACTAAAAAACAGTTGGACCTACGCACATCGGACCTCAAGAGGGCAGGCACCGTTAAACTCATCGGCAGTCGTTCGATGTCACCAACAATATAACGGCCAAGCTACAAGGAGTTCCTGGACAATCCATCATTCCGGCCTACCATCACGATCGAAGCCCAACTTCGTCGGACTTCTAGGAGGAGGCCCCTGTAGCGGTGGCCATCTTCGTTTATACTTTTACCACGTTTATTGTTTAACTGGACGCTGACTACCAAGCGCGGTTACCATTTGACCGTTGCTCTTGCGCACGCTCTCACGCACACTTCTAAATATACGCCAACCACTATCTCTCTCAATCGCCTTCTCGTTCACCACGGGTCGTGGAGAATACCGTTCCAATTAACGTATTCGTAAAGTGCCGGGCATTACACCAACGTGCAGGTGGTCCCCGAAGTACAAAGGACCGAAGCATGCATTTGCTAAGGAAACCGCGAAGTAAGGTATAACCAACCGTACAGTCCCATGACAATTTTTTTCATTTACACAGACGACGATAACCGATGTCATCCTTTTATTTAGTTAACTAAATACCGTTTCGAAGTCGGTAGCACATACATATATATACATAACTACGGTCATATATGTGTATAGATAATTATGCATATAGATATACATCCATATATTTTCGTTCGTCCACTCGTCTTAATTCTATGATCTTAGTCACACTTTCGTTATCCTTTGCAGGGCTCGGAGTGAAACTACTTGACGGGAAGAAGCTTGTTTCAAAAATCAGATTGTAAATATACCTACCACATGAACGTTTTACTTCGTACAATTTGTTCGTTTTGAAAAGTCCGCGGTTCAGTATTTTTCAGTAAATCTCACTGAGGTTGCACTGGCCCTTGTAAGACGCTAGATCACCTAATCCTTATGTAAGCATTGCTCTGGGAATGTGATGGGAGCTCGAGAGTGCCTTTGAAACGCAGTAGCGGGCAATTACAAAATTGTGTTTGCAAAGTGTGTGGAGATAAGATTGTTCACGTATGTAACTTGATCGATTAGTCGACTGCTGGAGTACTTGCTTAAATCCGGACAAGCTAGAATTACATGATCGTTAGAGGTGCGTGTGAGATTTCTAAAATCGGGATTAAATTTAAAAGTAGATTGAAATCGTGCGCCGACTTCGGATTGATTCCGGTATGCCCTTCCGGTGCCGACACCCCACCGGTAATATTGCCGTCAAGTTACCGGCTCTTCGCCGTAAAGCGTCCGGCAAATTACCGGCAAGCTACCGGAATAGGTCCAAATCCGGCTCGGAACCGATTCGCTACCAGGGACTAAAAGATCACCGTTCAACTCCAGTGCATGGTCAGGACATTGGCATTTGGACGTTGTGTGCTAAGGAGGACGTACACTTGTAGAGATTGCCGATAGACGGTAATGTAGAAGCTCTTGCAAGGTTGAAGTTTTGGGGAAATCCTGGGACCGGTCATGATTGATACAGCAAAACTATGTCACTCGTTGCGGGCTCTGAGCATCTAGATCATATCGAGATTTCTGATGTTTTTGGGTGCCTTATATAGTGTCACGTGCAGTTCGAGATGCAGATGAGAGACTACTGAAGTTGGCGAGCGAGGGTTTCAAATGGAGCGCTTTCGCTGGCGCCAGTGGCAACTGCATTTTCTGTGGGAGACGAGGTTCATTCCCAAAGTGGAAAAAGTGTAGGACAACCTGAAGAAGAACGGAGAGTGGCATGAAACGCAAAGAAGGCCATTGACAAATACGTGTCTCATTCGCCTGAATGATCACAGTCGACCGTTGCCTGCGGAATATTCTTCAGTGTGAGATTAGTTTGTTCGACTAGTCCATTCCCTGAGAGGTGGTAAGGCGTGGTTCGAGCTTAAGTAACGTGTAGTGTGTGACAGATAGAATTGGGCACCTGGTTTTCGAATGCTGACACCCAATTTGAGTGAGGGGAGTGTGATGCTCAGTAAGACATATCCACTCACGAACAATGGTTGAGGTGACCAAAAGCGCACCTTGCTGTTTAAGGGGGATCGCTTCGCACCATTTACCGAAGTAATCCACGACCACTAGAATATAACGGTAGCCCAGTCTCGACAGTGATAGTGGTCCCGTGATACCGTGAACTACTCAGCGATTCGGAATCTTGGTGGTGGCGGGTTGCAAGCGCGACTATTTTAGAGGGTAGAAGTCTTGATTCGTGGGCACTTGTTGCAGTTTTGTCAATAAATGATGATGTTTCTATGAATCGGCGGCCACCAATAGCGTAACCTTGAAGCTGCTTCCGTCTCTCACATGCCTTCGTGACCAAAGTCGAGATGAGTCTGTGCGGTGACCTAGGCGACTAGCACGCGTGGGACCACTATCCAAGCTGGTTGCCCGGATAGTTGCGTATAGTCTTAAAGTCTTGAAGTCTTGAAGTTCGAGGCTATGAGCCCGATTGTCTCGGTTCTCGAGTAAATCTCTTATCTTCTGTCGGATCCACCGAGCCAAAAGGAGAGTAAAAAGAAGTGGGGGGCGGGGTCCGCAACAAAAACAAAATAAGCATAACGTCACGTAGTGTCTCACTGTGGACAGTGCGTTGAGCGGAGTGAAGGGCGCGACATTCATGAACATATACGCAATAACAGACTTCTATTGCGCTTATTCACAAGGAATTATTGGGAAAGACCCAGGCAGAGGTCTAGCTTTTATAGATAGTTACGTTCTTTGAGGGAACAGTATCTTCGGGAGAAGCTTTCCACAGAGTAATAACCCTATAGCTAAAAAAGTTGATCCTTAGTGAAGCGCGTGGCCTCGGTTTGGAAACCTTCCTGCTGTGACCACGGAGAGAAGAGGCTGGATAGACGGAGAAGAAGCAGTCGCTTCGACCTGAATAAAGGGGATGAAACATCGAAAGTGGATCACCTCTTACGCGTCTTAATTCAAGAAGATAGGGATTGAGGAGTGAGAGGCGAACGGGGTAGGGTAGGTGGGATCGACCCCACACTGCTTTGGTGGAGGCCCTCTGAACTCTTTCTAGTATCTCACCGTCTTGGACAAGACCAGATTGCACTATCTGACTACCGTACTCCAGCAGAAGTCAGATATACGTGCCGAAAATGATAGGGAAATCATCCCTATATATGCGCTGGAAGGACTTTTGAACCATATTTAGGACTCGAGAGGCAGACTCGCTCTCAAGTTGGTGATGATTAGAAAAGGAAGAGTTACAACCTAACCAGAAACCGAGCGCCTAGTGTTGGTCAACCCTAGGCAGTGTGGTTGCTCCGTTAATGGAAAACGTGTGACAAGTCTCTCTGCCGAAAGACATGCTCACGCACTTGTCATCGTTCCAATCCTCGCACCAGCGTTTTGTTTCATCAACTGCAACTGGCAGGTTTTCAAAGCTCGAACTCCAGGTGGTTACATCGTCTGCGTACATGACAATGTTCGCAGAAAGGGCTGTCAGAAGGTTGTTGATATAGACCAAGAAAAGAAGATGACCCAAGACCGACCCTTGGGGGACCCCAGTTGTCACTTGGGATGATTGAGACAAAACATTCCCGACTTTAACCACAAAGGTGCGGTCGGTGAGAAAAGCTGCGTAAGATGGCCAACATGGGGCCTGTAATCCCCTACGTTTCCAGATGATAAAGAAGAGGGGCATGAGGGACCTTGTCGAAGGCCTCAGCAAAACTGATGAATACAGCTTGTGAGAGCTGGCCATCATCATAGGTTTTCGTCAGAATATCCATGACAGTGAACATATTGGTTATACATGATCTGCCGGGGAGAAACCCATGTTGGGACAGGGAGGGGATCATATTTCTATACAGATGGGAAAGAACCGCACTGTTACGAATTCGCTCGAAAAGTTTTCTGGTGATGGTGGTTAGACTCATGAGTTCGTGGCTAGACGCAAGATGTCTACTACCTTTCTTGCAGATGGGTGCGATGACCGCATTTTCCAGCTACTGGGGAAAAATCCATCGTCAACACATCGCTGTAAAAGCGAGGCATAAGGAGCGACTAATATGTCCGCGGCTTCCTTGAGAATACGGGGATGGACTAGGTCAGGACCTATGGAGCAATATTGGTTGAGCCGTCGGAAACCTTGAGCGACTGCACTAATGGTAATAGTGACCCGGTTAAGGGTAGTGGCTAGAGATATGGGGTGCATGGTAGAGTGGGACGATGTGGGTATGAAGCTAAACATTTTACGGAAGTAGGAGCTGAAGGCCTCGGCTAATTGTCTAGGAGAAGTGATTGGGGACCCGGCTCTATCTTTGAGAGCTAGTGGCCTCGGAGCTGTGCCCCTTAGACGGCACATGTACTGAGAGAAAAATGCCTTATTGGCCGTGCTCGATCGAGTGCAGGTCGTTGGACTGCATTCTGATAGGACTGACCTTGTCTTTACATGTTTCATATCATCCTGAAATCTTCTGCATCACGGGCAAGGCCTGTGGCTTTATATCTAGCAAGGAGGAGTGCGCGTTCGTCTAGAATGCGCCTAATGGGACGAGGGAGGGGTCGCTTAGCGGTCTGTGGACGGCGAATTCTGGAGACAAATAGCCCATCAGCTAAGGAGATTAACTCCTTGAGATTCTCTGCCATTTCATCGGCAGTGTTACCTGGGTTAGCTGAATTTAGCTAGGAGCGAATAAACGCACAGACTTGGTCAAAATTCGTCCTTTTGAAGGATATCAAACTTTTCGTTTCTGAGGGAAGAGGATGCCATTTTACGGTATAATCGAATCCAATGAGAATGTGATCACTGTTTTTGAGGGGCGGCAACAGGTGCACTACATCTATTTGGAACAGATCATTGTTGATAACCGGGTCCAGTGGAGACGGGGCGTGTCCTGTGTGATATCTGGTCAGATCTCTTACGTTCTGCACCCATGATTTCCTCAATACGAGATCTGGGAGGGGTTTACCAAAGGTGATATCAGAGGCATCATATCTTTGCCAGCCGGCACTGTGTGAGTTGAAGTCACCAGCGACTAACAGATAGGTGAAGTCTACGCGGCTTTTCAGAGGGCCTAATAGGTCGATGAAACCTAGGCTAGCAGTTGAACTGCATGCGGGGGGACGGCAGGCTACACCTAGCGGTAGGGCGCCTGTCCCAGAGAGAGTAAACACAGCCCACAAACAATCAATACATGAAAAGGTAGGGGTTGTCAGTATTGCGGGAGGAGGGATCGAATTATAGCAGTATATGATGACCCCACCGGCACGACCTCTACTGGAGTCCTGCCTTACTGTGCAGTATCCAGGAATGGATACTTCGGCTTCAAGTATATCAGGGGTGAGTCAGGTTTCTGTGAGGGCTTTGACCTGAAGCTCCTTATGCGTTGCGAGCTGCCGAATCTCCGGGATCTTATTCGACCTACTCAGGCAATTGCTGTAAAAACACTGGAGCACATGCTCAGGAGTCGTTGCAGAATCGCCGGGGATTGGAGAATCGCCATCAACAGGACACTGGAACATGAATTCCACGAGCACCTGGTGTTTGAAGATCGACCGCTCATCCCTCGGCTTGTTTGCTTTGTGCCACCTGTCCTTTGGCGACGGTAGATAAATCGCAGGTCAGAGTCATTTTCTTGTAGCCAGGCCTAATGTTCGGCTTCAAACAGCATTTGGCAAGCGGAAACCACCTCAGATAAAGATGACGATCGACCAGTGCGTTAGCTTTACTGTGCTGGCTATCGCGCCAAAATTGACGTGTGAAACAGCATTCTGCTGGCTGTTCTTGCCAGAGCGCAATTTGCCCAAAGGGGTCCTTGAAGTTTCATGGACACCAGAACGAGTGATGGTAGGTGTGAATTACGAATGGTCGGCCAAGTGGGTACGGTTGAAAGTGCTTTAGGAAGAAGATTAGGGCTAGCACTGTGCGTCAAGTAGTGTGTACTCTTGGTGGGACGTTATTCCGCGGTTTCCTTAGTAAACGCATGCCTCAATCCTTCGTACTGCGGGGACCACCTGCACGGTACTGTAATGCTCGGCACTTTACGAATATGTTAACTGGAACGGTATTCTCCACGACCCGTGGTGAACGAGAAGGCGATTGAGAGAGATAGTGGTTGGCGTATATTTAGAAGTGTGCGTGAGAGCGTGCGCAAGAGCAACGGTCAAATGGTAACCGCGCTTGGTAGTCAGCGTCCAGTTAAACAATAAACGTGGTAAAAGTATAAACGAAGATGGCCACCGCTACAGGGGCCTCCTCCTAGAAGTCCGACGAAGTTGGGCTTCGATCGTGATGGTAGGCCGGAATGATGGATTGTCCAGGAACTCCTTGTAGCTTGGCCGTTATATTGTTGGTGACATCGAACGACTGCCGATGAGTTTAACGGTGCCTGCCCTCTTGAGGTCCGATGTGCGTAGGTCCAACTGTTTTTTAGTACCCACGGGTCTCATACGCATGCGAGCCGGAAGATCCCGCGTCAGGTCCATCCAACAAAGCGTCCAGTTGTCGTCTCCAGTACCAGGCTGAACAATCGTCCCGTTTTGCAGTACGTGGTTTGCTCCTTGAACGTGCCCGGGAGTCAGCAAGGCTACGGATGAGGCCAATGCGACTGTGTAGATCCGTCTGAGAGAGGGCAAGGTAAACTGAAACAAAACAACGCCTGAGGGCGCCAGCAGATGTCGGACCGTAATAACAACACACGAACGATGTTCGGTGTTGTTGTGGTCGCTAGGAGACCAGAAGAAGATGAAATCATAACTACCGATTGTAATTTCACGGGCCTGTTGGTTGGTAAATCCATGGTGAACTTACCAACTTACTGCTAACAGTCGGTTGTAAAAATCGTCACGAAATCTTCACGAAATAGGCGAAGCGGACTGGATTTCGTAGTTGGCGACCGCGACGGCTACTTTGGGCTGAGGTTGGAGAATCTGATGGACTAGCTGCCGAGTCCTCACTAGGCGCAATTGGGGGCGGTTTGAGTGGTGACTCGCTGGATGCGGGTGACTGAGCAGCTTGAGTAGGTGTAAATTGGCCGAGCGGCTTGCAGTCCATGACGGCAGGCTTGAGACGGTCGATAGATACGGTGTCCTGTCCTCCGCTGATATCTATGACAAATGTTTTTGCCCTGCGTTTTATCGCCCGAAACGGGCCAGTGTATGGCGCTCGTAGTGGTGATCGAACGCCATCGACGCGAAGGAATACGTGAGTAGCGGTTTCTAAAGCAGTTGGAACATAACTTGTAGGCTGTTGTTCGCGCGGCGGACTGGCCTTGAGCATTCACATGTGCTGCGTAAGGCGCTGAGCATAGTCACCGTGGTCGAAAGTCACGGTTTGTGAGGGGGCTACCAACTCCCCAGGCAGACGAAGTGTACAGCCATATACTATTGCGGCGGGTGTTGTGTGCAATTCCTTCTTAACGGTACTACGTAGGCTTAAGAGTACTAATGGTAGTGTTTCACTCTAAAGGGGGCTACCGTTTGCTCGGAGGGCGGCTTTTAATTGCCGGTGGAAACGCTCAACCATACCATTGGCCTCAAAGTGGTAAGCTGTCGTCTTAACGCGTTGAAAACCGAGCGTAGCGAGTAGGCTGCCAGAAGCGCCGTCAAAGTGTGGACCGCGACCGGTGGTCACTTTTGCGGGACAGCCGAAATGACCTACCCAAACTGTCGGAAAAGCTTCCGCGGCCTCTTCCGACGTGGGACGAGTGATAGAAATGGCCTGCGGCCAGAGAGTAAAGCGATCCACGCATGTGAGTATGTGAACGTACCCAAGCGAAGGTGGAAGTGGTCCTACGAGGTCGACGTGCACATGATGAAAACGTGTTTAAGGTTCTGGGAACATGGCTAACGCCGCCTTAGTGTGCCTATGGGTTTTAATACGTTTACACTGCAGGCAATTACGAGCCCATTGACGGACATCTCGTTTCACATTGGGCCAAACAAAGCTCAAAGAACCGTTCTGTCGAAATTGTTCGATGTCAGGGTCCATAGTTTCAGCCTGTGCCATTGCGTCCAAGTTGATATTAGGCGTCGGTGACAGACTTAGTTGATGTAAGCGTGATAAGGCGTCGGCGACGGGATTAAGTACCCCAGAGACGTGTCGTATGTCCACAGTAAACTGTGAGACAAAGTCCAAATGGCGAATCTCGCGTGGTGAGTATCGATCCGCAGCTGACTTTGGTGCGCAAACCAAAGGCTTGTGGTCTGTAAATACCGTGAACAAACGGCCTTCGAGTGCATGCCGAAAATGACGAATTCCCAAGTAGATGGCTAGTAATTCTCTACCGAATGTGCTGTACCTAGGTTCTGCGGGTTGTAGGAGCTTAGAGAAGAATGCTAAAGGTTGCCATGAGTCTTCTACGAACTGTTGCAGTACTGCTCCAACCGCTGTGTCCGAGGCATCCGTCACTACCGAAATAGGAGCCAAAGGGTCGGGGTGTGTGAGGAGTGCTGTGTTGGCGACAGCATCATTGACCAAGGCAAATGCGGCTTGTGCCGTGTCGGGAAGCACGAACTTCCGCTTACCTCCGCGCAACAGATCGGTGAGGGGTTGAGTCATTTCCGCACAGTGCGGAATAAATCGGCGGTGGAAATTCACCAGGCCGGCAAACTGACGCAACTGGCGAAAAGATTGGGGTTCAGGGTAGTCGCGAGTGGCGGAAACCTTATCGGGCAGGGGGCGGATACCCGAGGATGGAATAGAATGCCCTATGAAGGTGATATCAGACCGGCCTGATTCGCATTTCGCGATATTGATCATAAATCCATCCTGGCTTAGGCGTTCGAAAAGTGCTCGTAAGTGTGTAGCGTCCTCTTGCTCTGAAGATCTCGCCACCAAAATACCTTCCAGGTATACGCAGACATTGTCCAAACCACGAGTCGCCTCGTGCATGAACCGTTGAAAGTTTTGAGCTGCATTTCTGAGTCCAAACGGCATTCGCAGAAACTCGAACAGCCCGAAAGGCGTAGTGACTGCAGTTTTAGGGATATCGGCCTCTGTTACCGGGATCTGGTTGTACGCTCGAACTAAATCGATACGGCTAAAGCCAAAGCAACCTGATAAAGACGAAGTAAGGTCCTGTAAATGGGGGAATGGATATTGGTCAGGAACGGTGACTTTATTAAGTGCTCTGTAACCACCACAGAGTCGCCAGTCGCCGCTAAACTTAGGGACCATATGAAGAGGGAAATCCAAGGTCTACTGGAATGGCGCATTATACCCAGTTCTAGCATGATTTCGAATTCAGCCTGTGCAACACAAAGCTTGTCTGGAGCTAACCGACGCGGCCTACCGAACACTGGGGTTTCCCTTAGTACTGATATGGTAAGTGACGTTGGTGGTCACCTCTGGGAGAGGCCCGGCCTGCCGAAAAATGGCTGGGTAGGCGGCGATCAGTTCGCTATAAGGTTGGTGTGCCGGTGGTTGAACGTAAAAAGGCGTGACGTGATTCACTCGCGAATTATAACCCGCAACAGTGAGAACAGTCTGAAGATCCACCACTGTGCGGTGCTGTGCATCAACTAACAAGTCAAAGTGTGGCAAGAAGCCAATGCCTAGAATTGGGTACAAGACGTCAACGATGATGAAAATTATGCTTTAAACCTAAGTTTAAGGTGAGCGACCGCTGGCCAAACTTTGGGATGGCCGTGCCATTGGCAGCGCTTAGTGCTTGGTCCTGCGGTGTGCTGTTGTCGCCTTTCGGTCGGAGGAGGACCCTGACTTCGGCACCGGTATCTACAAGGAAAAGATTGTTTGAAATGATGTCCCTTACGTTCAAAAGACGACTGTTGGTCCGATAACCGGCTTCGTGGGTCGCCACCACGGGCCGGGGTTTTAGTTTCCCTGATGAGCACCGGGAAACGTACACCCTGGTTCGCATCGTTTGGCTCCCTCACCAAAGTGACTGCGGTATTTACAATACCCTTCTTTTGAAGAGTCAGCGCGTCATCGCAATGACGAACTATGGATCCTAGGTGAGCGTGTGCGGTGCCGCTCCTTTGACCCACTTCTTACTGCTAGGTGTTGCAGGCTCGCGTCTATTCTAAACAAAACTGATGCGAGGTTGTTATATGTTGGCAAGGCAGGCACTGTTGTGACGGAGGACCTGGTTACTCCAGCTACAGCGGGGTTGTATCGTGACAAAATGCCATCAGCTATTGCTGCAGTTTCCTCCAGCGAACACTTGCGCGTGGCACTTAGTAAAACTGGCTTGTTGTGCGGCAAACGCTGCAGCCAAAGTTTCCTTAAGAGCGGGTCCTTGCCTACTGTCGGTCCTCTCAAGCGCTGCATCTCACGCAGCAGTTCGGAGGGCTTTCTGCTTACAAGCTTGATGGTTTGAATTTGTTGCATACGTTGGTCCTGCGTTGGGGTCGTGCGGGCAACGACGACCTTCTTCAAAGCCTCGTAGCTTCGGGAAGAGATTATTACGTCCCTTACTTGCAGTGTGACCTCCGGCGGGAGGCGGCCTGCTACCCATCTGAAACGGCTTGCGTCACTGGTCATACGGCAGTTTCCGAATTCTAATTCAACCAGCGTGAACTATAGTTCTGGATCAGCAGTATGCCAGTATGTGCAGCTTGATAGCCCTAACGGTGGGGTCTATGCAAGGTCTCCGTTCAGCAGACATAGCGATTACTTTATCGAATGCAGACGGGAAAAGAAATCGACGACCAATGTGACAATATAATTTTCGAAAGAAAAAAATTGCGACGAACTAGACACCGAAAATATGTATGGACAAAAAAATATTTGGTAAACCGACCAAAAAAAGAATGAACAGATGGGGAAGTAATGAAACACAAAAACGTACGCAGACGGGACCTTGAACGATAGTAAACAAGGAAACTCACGTGACCTGGGGATCACGTCGGGCTCACCAATTGTAAGGTTGGTTATACCTTACTTCGCGGTTTCCTTAGTAAATGCATGCTTCGGTCCTTTGTACTGCATGGACTACCTGCACGTTACTGTAATACCCGGCACTGTACAAATATGTTAATTGGAACGGCATTCTCCACGAGCCGTGGTGAACGAGAAGGCGATTGAGAGAGATAGTGGTTGGCGTATATTTAGAAGTGTGCGTGAGAGCGTGCGCAAGAGCAATGGTCAAATGGTAACCGCGCTTGGTAGTCAGCGTCCAGTTAAACAATAAACGTGGTAAAAGTATAAACGAAGATGGCCACCACTACAGGACCACGAATGCTCGATCGATGGGCTTACCTGCCGGTTTTGCGACCTAAGCCGCGTTCTCTAGCGTCAGTCAACCATCGTTTCATTATATGCTCCAACTCCAGCGTAGAAGTCTCCCGAAAACGAGTGGTAGATTTTATGGTATCTGTAAATAAACAGTAGTTACGTCACAATAGACTGACCAGTGACGGCGTTAGGAAATCTGAAACTTCCTGCAGCAATTTTCCCAGCTGTTCCGGTCCAGTTGCACGTGGGTGCAAAATTCTTCCCGATCAAAGACGAAATCATTAGACGAATACTTGGTCCAAGATCGGTACATATATGACGCGTGGGTGTATTAACCTTATATTAAGATGCGGAATCATCCCGTCACTTACAGTGCCGGTAAATTTGTCCAGTATTGCAATATCTTCTTCCAGTTTCAGAAGATCGGTGATATTGTTTGCCTGTAAAGGCTCGTAGGCCTTGGAATTTGTCGCATCCAGGAGAAAATAACGCTATCCAACTTGGAGATCATCAACCCAACTTCGTTGCGAAGGCCACTTAGGTTTGACATCATATGCTCGAGGAAGAGTTCGGCGGCTTCAAATCATCCAGCAAGCCTATCTCTACCCTTTGAACCACCTGGATGTAAAAAGGCTTTGTCGATTCCTTGGGACGCTTAGATCTCTCCTTGTGGCTTGCGCTGCCGCTGGTTTTGAGCAAATCGAGTTCATTGGCTGAAAAACGAAGCTGTTATTCATAGGGACATAAGATCTAAATGACTGCTTTTCCAGCCCCGTGCATCCTCATTGGTGCGAACTATGTTTGTCTTAGGTTCACGATCATTTTCAAAGTCGACTGGCATTAGTCGTGCGACTAGCTTGGACCCTAATATTTCGGAAGCGCCCGGAGCATGCCATGTGCATGATCATGTTGATACAGGTGATGGAATGGACAGATATAATTCATGGAAATATGGAGACTCTCATGAAAATGTTGGATAAAAAGGCTCAGAAGGGGGAATAAGGTAGGATGAAAATAGGATAAACGTATGCACACCATAGAGATTGCGTGGAGTTTAAATGAGCTCAAGAGCGGATTTGAATGGACTCCCGGTGAGTTTGAAAGTCAAGGTCAGATGGACTGAATGGCTAATCCCGGGCAATTACATATGGAGGCAGACTGGTAAACATGAGAAAGGCTGAAAATCGGTATAAGGAACTGCAGTAGCGAGGAACGATGGAGAAAAAGGTTAGGTGCACTGCAGTGGATTAGATGTCAATGAGGCATTGGTACTTTGCAGTGGATTGTCGGCGGACAGGACACAAAACTCACCGTAAAACAGGCAGTAAGCAATGCAAGACGTAGAGGGATGATCGGATGACAAAAACGATTTTGAAGGATTGGATACGGTAGATGTGAGGCACAGATGTACAGTCGATCGATGCCTATGATGACGGTCGTTGGGATGATAGCAAGATAAATGACCGGTGAGGAACTGCAAGATGCAGAGCGCGTGCACATAAATATATCTGCGTAAGTTTATATATATATATGTAGATTTATTATATATATATATACGTTAAGGTATAAGAGAAGCAGGGGCAATAACAATGGGTTCCTAGAAAGAAATTATCAGTCATTAGGAGGAGTAGGTAATGTTAGATCAGTTGGTTGTAGAATAAACTTTGAAATATCGTGGTGGATTGACTTCATGACGAGTGCACATGGCAGCCCGAAGGAGAGAAAAACAGATTGCGGAAGCACAGAAGTGATGAAGACTGTTAGGAGCAGTTCATGAAGAGTGAAGATGAAAGACAGGATCAAGGAAAACAGGTAAGAATGGGTCTAATTATTTGATCAATGCGGGTGCGAGATGTAGTGACGGACCAGAGGAATCGGGTAGTGACAGGTCAAACAATTTGGAACTGTAAAGGAACACCGTGATGTAACGTTGTCATTACAATGGTGGAACATGGAAAAGCGGACCACACTGTAAGGTACAGAAAAATGCCTGTAGCGAGCAATGAACGGATCAGGGGATGAAAGCAATGACCGAGGAGACACAGGTAAGAAATCACCAATCAGATCATTTTACTGCAGATGAAACACGAAGGAGGTGGACAAGGAAGCGGGAAGCGGGAAGCCTCGAGATAAGTGAACCAGTAATAGAACAGAAAGACCACAAAAAATGAATGCGCAAAGGAGTTGGGGCAATGGAGCTGGAGAGTTGTGTGCCGGCAGACAATTGCACACGTGGATACTAATCAGGACACTAGAAAGAACCGCAGAGGAATCGCGGAGCCAAGTGAGGAAGATATGGTGGTGGTGATTAGATAATAAATACGACTGTAAAAGATGCGAAGTTTGGAGCGGCAAGTTCTAATATGCGGATTGGGCATGAGTGCGGTTGCGATTGGTGCATCATGGCATCAGGCATGAGGAGGGATTTAACAGAACGACAGGTTTAAGGAAGCTATCAATGGGCGTTCTGAGCAGTGGGTAACATTAAGCGCATAGATGATAGAAGCCAGCAATGACGGCAGGTGGGAAAAGAGTTATTGGCGAGCGTCGACAGAGAAGGGTGGTTAGGACGATAGTGACTCAATGCAGTGAAAGTTGATGTAGAGAGAGGCGATAGGAGGAAGGACAAAACGGGTGGGTGTGCATACCGTGGTAGGGCGACAAAAATGGGGAGTGGAAACAGATGATAAGAGCTAAAGGTGAACAAGCTGTGGCGGAAAAAGGATGGGGAGCATGCAATTTTCAACCGACAGCATTGGATTCGGTAGTCCAAGAAAAGTTGGGGCGTGCCATCCGCAACCGGTGCTAGTGGGTGGGGCTGGCCGTGCGCTGGGCACCCAACCTGAAAAACACTTCGTGAAGTGAACGCAGGAGGTGTGATGCACCTGTCTAGTTGCGCTCGCAAATCGTTGCAGACGGCCTGCACGCCCAACGTGCGCCGGCCATCGCGGTGGATCTGACCGTGCCCCGCACTGTTGGGAGTGGCACGAGTGTTCATGGATAATTGTACAGGGGACAAAACGACCGCGATGGGGTGCGTGAACCAGGAACAATTGACCAAGACGTGAGACCATGGACAGGAGAGCCAACGGAAACAGCGAGAAGTAGACGACCGTGTAGCAATATTATCCAGGTGCACCTGCCAGGGAGATGGTAAGTACAGTGCCCGAAGTGGTTGGCCGTCACGGAGGATCACTGGAAAGGGAAAAGGGATAGAGGAACGCAGTCTGGGTGTGCCCCAGCTGAGAATCAACGGATACTGAGGAAAAAAAGTGAATATGATGGATAAGAGATGAACGTAGGTGAGCAATAGAGTTACCTTACGATGGCAGGAGGTAGGCAGGTTCGCTATGGATCAGTGAAGGCAATGGCCTTAGTTCGCGGGGTGTACCTAGTGGCATGTGAAGCAGAGGTGGTAGAGTTACAGTGTGAGGCCTCTTTCAAAGGCCAGGTCGGCGGAGACGAGCTCACTGGTGAGCAATATAACACTGGGGACTGTTAAGTATGACAAAAGTGCGGGCATAAAAGCGAACATTGAGGAGGCACTGCGTAAGATAAGGGGCAGCTTATTCCAGATTTGGGAATAGGCTGACAGAAAGAATCGGGACTTCAGACATAGATTAGAATGAGGGACAGTGAGAGAGAAGGCACCGTGCCGGATGGGGTAGGAGCAGGGCGCAGCGAATGAGATGGGATAAGAGGTGTAGGCCAGGTTATGGATTAGCTTAAAGAGGAAAATCAGCTTGAGCCTCATGCGACGAATCCATAGAAGCTCAATTTGTAGGAGCTCACACCGCTGGCGGTATGTTAGGGCTATGGATACGCCCAACAGCCTTTTGGTGAAGGTACGCTGAACGTTCTCAAGAGATACAATAAAGGAACGTGGCCAGAGGCTGGAGGTAATGGGACAATATTCTAGGAGCGGTCTCACGTGTGAGAAATACATGGAGAGGCGACTGGCCGGTATTAAGAAACACCGATTGATCAGGCCTAGGGTTCTGTTAGCCTTAGAGATTTGGAACGATGCCTGTTCTGAGAAGTTAAAGGAACAAGAGTAGCGTACGCCAAGATCGGTAACCATGGGCTGTATGGAGCTGGGCAGGCCGTCCAGACAAATTTGGCCGGGTGGTACAGTGCACTTGTATGGTAGGAGGAAGCTTTTCTCCGCAGAGAATTTCATGAACCACGAGACGCACCAAGTTTGGAGAACGAGTAAGTCGTGCGATATGTTGCACAGAGTCACGGATGGGTCACTAGGGAGGAAAGAGTACACTATTTTTTTATCGTCGGCAAAGAGGAAAGGAGTCCCGTGTCGAATAGAAAAGAAAATGCCATTGATATAAATAAGGAATAGTAATGGGCCTAGGACACTGCCTTGGATGACGCCGCTAGTAATTGGTTTGGCGGAAGATAGGTGGCCGTCGACGAGCACGGCTTGTGATCTGTGAGAGAGATAGGAAGATAGCCAGGAGAGGAGAGGGTCAGTAATACCGAGAGATCGGATTTTGGCCAACAGATGAATATGGGGAACACGGTCAAAAGCCTTAGACATGTCGAGGTACAGGACAATTACAAAGTTGCCGGCGTCGGCAGCAGACGATAGGACATTGAGAAAATCAAGCTGGCAGGAAGAGCAGGAACGGGAGTTCAAGAAACCATGCTGACCAGGGTTCAGCAGGTTGTTAGATAAGAGGTACTGGGCAATGTGTTTTTTGATAATTCTCTGCCTAATTTTGCAGACTACTGGGGTGTGATTAATGGGCCGATAGTTATCTGGGTCGTGTAATACGCCCTTTTTGAAGCGCGGAACTATAACAAAGGACATCCGTTGAGGTGGGACGAAACTATGAAGCATGGAGGTGGTATACATATAAAGTAACAATAAACGGAAGTCAAGACCATCGAAACGGAGGAGGGCCGGTGGGAGATCATCTGGTCCCGGTTTCGAGGAAGGCGTAACAGAGGAAAATGATTTTTCAATTTCTAGATGGGTGAAGGGAATCGACGAAAGAGAGGCAGAGGTGCAGGGGTGGATTGTAGGAGGGGGAATACCAGGACAGCTTATAAGGGAGGAAGAAAAATGCTCATTTAAGGCCTCAGAAATAGATGCTGGAGTATTAGCGGTAGATGAGCCACAGATGAGGAACTTGGGCGAGGTGTGATTGGATTGATTGGACCTTTTACTAAGCAGGTTGGACAGGTAGCCAGTTTTGTTTGGGTGTGCTAGGGCGATGGCCTCTTGCCTTCTCAGATGCGAATCGATCATGCAACGCAGCCTCAGTTGTAGCTGGTTTATGCGCAGGAGAATTGTAAAGTCGTGTGATCTAGCGAAGGTAAGTTGCAGCTTAGACAGCTTATGCTCGAAAAGTGACAGGCGTGAGGTGCTGGATTTGTGGCGTGGATCGACACATGGGTTGGCGGTATTTAGTCAGTGTAGGAGGTTGGAGTAGAGAGAGTTAATAACAATGAGGGGATCGAATGAAAAAAAAGTGTCCTAGTTAAGGGAGCGAGTTATCATTGGCACTAGGGGCCAGTTACAGGAACGGTAGGAAGTCAAAACAGGGGGAGAGGATTGCATCGGATGAAAACAGGTGAAGCAGCTGAACTTGCACCTGACAATACGGTGGTCACTACCCGGGAAGTGACCAGTAGTCTGGGTGATCATATCAGGAACATCAATGGAGAATACTAGGTCAAAGATGTTGTTTCCCCTAGTAGGGCAGGAGACATGTTGGGTCCATCCACCAAGACGGACACAAGAAAGGAAGGTGGAGAGGGCGGGAGAGCTAGTATGGGAGGACCAGTAAATTGAAGGAAAGTTAAATTCACCCGCAATAATTTTTGCACTGGCAGGGTAGTCAAGCGCAGCATTGAAGACATCCACAGCAGAGTCCAATTTTCAGGCTCCAGACCCGGGGGGACGTAGACGCAGCCAAGGAGGAGGTTCTGGCCGGAGGCGTGAATGGATAGCCATAACGAATCCTCAGTAAGGAGAAGAGAGGGGTGGTCGATAACACTAGCGTGGATAGTGCATTTAACAAAGGCTAAACAACCCCCTCCACGCCTGGACTGGCGGGTGTCCGAGAAGCATTGATACCCAGCAATGCGAACAAGGTCAAGCAAAGCATCATCTGACAGCCAGGATTCAGTTATTAGTATAATGTTAGCTTTTGACGTAAATGCCAAAGATCGCAGGTGCGATATTTTCCTAATTATTGAGCGAGCGTTAATAAGAACTGGTAGGAATGAGTCCAGTGTCGGTGTGCGCAATGCATGGATGCCAGGTGCAAGACTATTGGGATCGCTGTGGCGATAGGAGTTGGGTCTCAGTGAAGATGGAGCGTTAGTAGAAGGGGGAGGGCAGGCAGTGTTGGGTGGGGGACGGAAAGTAGGAGAAGCGTCAGCATTGGGCGCAGCCGATCGCTGTGGGTGATCAGTACGATGGGTGTGCAGCACACAGCTGATGTGGGCCGGAGGGCTGTCACACGGTGCAGAGGGAGGGGGCACCATATGGCAGAGTGAGTGGTTAAGAATATCTGTCGAAGCGGGGTGGACAGGGGGGAGTGCATGGTGTAAGGTGCTAAGTGGCATGGCGTCGAGTGGGGAGCGATCAGTGATATGAGTTTGTGAAAGTTTATGGATATGGTCCATAGGGCGACTAGCAATATGACCGCGGGTGTGGAGGGCACCGGTCAGGAAAAAAACGAGATCTTGACTGCGGGTAACCTACCTGTTGGGCAGAGTCAGTATAAGGCCGGTAAGTCGGTATGGGGGTGAAGGCATGTGGGAGAGTAACTGGGACGTAGCGTGAGGTGGGGGGCGGGAAGGGAGTGGCGAAATATGGAAAGGTTTGGAGGCTCATGAGGGGCAGGGGAGCCGGTAAGTGGGGAGGTGGGGCGAGGATGCGGGATACAGGTATGAACCTAGAGTACCTGCTAGGGTATGTACGTGGCACTTCAGGGTTAGATGAGGGTAGGTGGAGGCAAGCAGGGGGGAACAGCGAAGGCATGCTGGGGCTATAGTATGGAGGGTTGGTGTCTGGGGAAAGGGAGGGATATACGATAGCAACGGAGATGGAGGGTTGGTGTGACCCATGCGATCAGAGAGAGGGAAAGACAGTGGAAGGGGGTGCGAGGTAGTGGAAGGGTGAGTGGCACTGGCAAGGCCCTGAAGGTCACTCCTACTCAAAGGGACGATGGCGTTAGACGAATCCGGATGGTGGCCCAGTTGGTTATCACCTGGAGGATCCGAGAGTACGCTTTAAGCAGAAGCCGATTGAGAGTGTGTGGTAATGGGTGGGGTGATTAGTTGGGCAAGTGCGGACCTGGTAGGAGTACGAGGTAGGCTAATGGGGGGATTAGAGCTGCACTTATGAGGATAGAAACGAAGTGTCGCGGCTGAGCTAGCAGCTGGTGGGTAGTTTGTAGAGTCGTTAGAGCGAGAGCGGCGGGTGACAACACTTGTCAACGGCTCGGAGGACGGACTGGAAGTAGTACGGCGGGGGCTGATGGTTGTACCACGGTCTTGTTTTGGCTCAGAGACTATGACGGGGAGCGCGGCTTTAATACTGAAGTGGAGTGCCGCTTGGGGCCTGTGGTTGGGGAGCGAGAGCCACTGCTAGTAGAGGCTACTGGGGGAGATGGCAAAAAAGGGCGTTTGAGTGGAAGCGGAACCGGGGGTGGGGAGTTAGACATATCTAAGTCTACAATTTGCAGGCAAACAGGGTGAGGCGCTGGGCTCGCCTTTGACTTCTTGACAGAGAGGCATTGGGTAACCTCCATGTCGGTTACAGTGGGGTCAGCCTGCATGGGCATGGCAGAGTTACTTCTCAGCGAACGAAGTATTTCCCGTTGGAGGGGGGTTTATCAGAGAATATCTTGATGTCCTTATACGGCAAAAGGGCAGCAATTGTCGACTTGTTGCTAATGAACTCTCTAGCTGTTGGGTCGTCCGTGAATTGGAATAGCGGGGGGCAACTATGTCGCTGGGACGTTTTACGTAGCCTCCTGCAATGGCATCTATAGTGAGCCATGTTGCACGAACTCAGTATGTTGTGTTTCGCCAAGGAAAGTGGTAAGCTGTCTGGAACATTAAAAACCACTGCTTTCTTGGAGTTGGCAATGCGGTGGTATATTTCAGTAGACACGGAGTCGAGGAGGTGTCCCACCGAAACCAAGTTTTTGGGCGATGTAGCGGCTACAGGGTCAAGGAGAGTAGCCAGAGGTGAAACCTTTGAAAGGATTTCACCAATCAGCTCGACCTTGTTACTAAGTTCGACGAAACTCTGCTTAGGGCCATTTGGACTATTAGAAGCCTCACCGTCGACGTTACCGAGGGTGACAGAGCACGGCCTGGTTTTTGGGAGGGGTTGGGTGTGTTTGGATTTGCCAGCTTTAGCTATACGGATTTTCCGAGTACTGGTTGAGGGCAGGGATAGCATGATAAGTAGGAATATATGACGGAGGTAAAAGGGTAGCATGAAATCGGTCAACTAGACAGAGCTAAGCCAAAGGTCTGAGCAGACCAGGAGTGTTCCTGGGTGCCATGTGCGCAAGGGTCTTGATGGGACCTATGTGGCAATGTGGTGCAGGCAGTGAGCTATATGACCCACTTTATATACTGTTGGGATTAGGAGACTTGGGACGATGAGGAATAGTGAGATAGAAGAAATTTTGCTGTGTGGTGTGCACAGGTTGAACCCCACAGGATACGGTAGGTACTTAGCTGTTGCTTGGATCACAACAGCAGGTTTTGCGGGAGAGTATATTGTAAGTATAGGGTCGGTGGACCGGGTGGGACGAAAGTGCGCTCTTATGGCAGAGAAAAACAAATGAATGGGGGCACAGTGGGACAGAAACTTCAGAAGATGCACCGGTGGATGCGTGCCGAAAATAAGGTAGGAGTTGGATTATAACGATGGCATGTAAAAACGCTAGATAGATCTTACTGTGGCGAGAATCAGGGGGGATTTGCTAGATAAGCAACGTAGAATGTAATTAAGTGGAATTAGAGCAATGAATAATCAATATAGACTATAACTCTAACTCGCGATAAGTACTGGCGGCTGCAAGGTGGTGTGCTGCAATTGTTTACACAACTAGGACACCGTTCCATTTAATTAGTTCAGTTCAGTTCAGTTTGCACAGGACAGGTAATGGCCACGGCCGATCGAGCGTACAGAATTCCTTCGATGGTATGCACACCAGTTATGCACCCGCCACTCCGAGTGTATTTGATCGAATCCCCGCTAAAACTGAGAGGGAAACGGAAAACCTCATCGCACATCAACTGCGAGAGACATTATGCATCATAAGCGTTCGCTGAGACAGTATGCAATGAGGGAAAAAGTCTGCTAAAACATACTCCAGAAGGACCACAGTGTTACCCGTCATCCATCTAGTTGATATACTCAAGGCTCACTACGAGGAAAGATCTCGTACCACTTGCGATCTGAGGCACCTTTGAAGGATTGGACTGTCTGCAGGTCTACCATTTCACCAGGCAGACCGTTCCAACTGTTTACAACCCTGTTGCTGAAGAAGTGCGATCTAGCCGTCAACCTAGCTCGGGCATTTATCAACTTCTTTTCATGTCCCCTCGTTCTGGAGTCTACGGCCACTTGGAATAGACTATCTGGTCTAAGGCCAGAAAAGCCCTTCATTACCTTGGACGTTTCTATGAGATCCCCCCCGACTTCTCCTTCTTTCCAACGAGAAAATATTCAGGTCACAGAGTCTCTTCTCGTAAGTCGTACCCCTCTGCCCTTCAACCATTCGCGTGGCGAGACGTTGGACTTTCTCGAGGCAGGCGGCGTCCTTTTTGTGGAAGGGTGACCAAGCCTGCACGCTATCTTCTAAGTGAGGTCGTACTAAAGCCATGTAAATAGGTACGAATACCTCCGGCTTCCGGCAAGACAAAGCTGATCGCAGTCTAAAGAGCTCCCCACGAGCCTTATGCGCAGCAGCTTTGCACTGCTCTGACCATTTGAAGTCACTGTTCATGATGACCCCCAGGTCTTTAACCCTACTGGCTGCCTCTACTGTGAACAGCCCTTGATCATGAGCGACAGTTAGGCTCTCTGTTGTCCTTGACAACAAATGGCTTTTTTGAGCGTTCAGAGGTAGATCCCATTTGTATGCCCAGTTCAGTACGGTACCTGTTTCCCTGCCCAAGTCCGCCCTACCCTTAGATCCAACAATCTTCACATCATTCGCAAAAATAAAGTTGGGCGATTGATGAGTGGATGCCAGGTCATTAATAAGTAACAATAATAGGACCGGGCCAAAGACGGATCCCTGAGGTACACCACTGGCGACATTCAACAAACTGGAGCACCTGTCCCCCAGTTTGACGTAAAACGTCCTGTGGGCGAGGAAGTCCTCCAGCCACCTATATACTGGCCCACCTATACCGAAAGTCTTCATCTTGCGTAGCAAAAGACGATGATTAACGGAGTCGAAGGCCTTGCTAAAGTCGACGTAGCATACCTCAACTTGCTTACCTTCGTCTAGTCGTCGAGTTACTTCATTTAAGAAGCACAGGAGGTTGGTCAGGCAAGATCTCTTTTTCAGGAATCCATGCTGGACCGGGCTCAGCATGGAGTGCTGCAGTAAGTGCTGGCAGATATGGGCACGGATGATCTTCTCGAGGACTTTACAGAGAATGCTAGTTAGGCTTACCGGCCTGTAGTTCTGCACATCCAACCTAGGCCCACTCTTATGTATTGCCACGACTGCCGCGACTTTCCAGTCCTGAGGCAGTTCGCCCTGGTCCAACGTGGATCTGTACAGCCTGCATACCGATGGAGCTATGATATCCGCCAACGGCTTGATGATAGCTGGGTGAAGGCCATCTGGGCCCGCTGACTTGTGGATGTTTAACTCCCGTAGGTACTTACGCACGCTTTACTCTGAGAGATCTAGCTCGGTTAACTGAGGAGAAGGTTGCACCAGAGTCAGATCTACTCGTACCCAACTATCCATCCTATGTACACTACCAAAGTATTCCCCCAGGGCGTCTGATTTGTCCTGGTCATCAGTGACAATATCGTGGTTTCTAGTGGATAGCCGACCCACGGCATTTCTTGTTGAGCCTTTAGACTATACATAGCCGTAGAATTTTTTGGCTGTTGTCTTACAGACTGGGCCAATTTGAGCTCGAATTCCGCTTGGAAGTTCTCAAGAGGCTTAAAGTCTCGTTTCTCAGTTTTGTATAGCGATTCTAGGCTAGCTGACTGCCGGAAGCTTTGCACTGGTTCCAGCAGTGGTTTCCACGTCTGATGGCCTTGGCTATTGCAGCCTTCCACCACATGGGTTTGCCCTCCCCACTCCTTCTTTTTAAGGGTGCGAACACTTCCAGAAGGACAGTCAGAAGTCCCTTTATGGCTTGCCAGCGCTCCTCGACAGTAGCCTCCTCTGGCGTGTCCCAGGTCAAACCCATCGCCCTATTACGAAGCCTATCTATGCCCACACTACCGACATTCCTAATCAGCCCAGAGGGTACCTTCGGTTGCCGCATGCATAGAACTATTTTGACAGACACGTGGTCACTCCCGCCCAGCGGTGCACAATAATGCAATCCAGCCACATCGTTCGGGAAGTTCGTTATAGCTAGATCCAGCAAGGATGGAACGCATCCAGTCCTATGTCTGGTATTTTCCCCAATATGCTGGTGCAACGCATTATCATGCAGCCATTCCAAGTGGGTTTGCTCCTCCGATCCCGGCACGCAGACCTCAGCCACCCAGTCGTTGTGCGGGAGATTGAAGTCACCCACTATGAGGGTCTTTTGTGCGTCCTTAACTAGTTCAGCCAAAGTACGCAGTAAAAAATCGTATTGTTCGTGGTTAGTGTTTGGTGCCCTGTAGACACAGACGACGTTAACCCAACTGCCTGGAAGTATGATCGCAACGGCGCATAGATGGATATTGTGAGTGCACATCTTGGTCTGGGACTCAAGGTGGTTTGCACCTGACCTAACGAGAATGGCTACTCCACCACCAAGGCGATTTTGTTCCCGATCCTGCCTGTAGACTGCAAAACCGTTACTTATTAGGCCCGGCACATGGTCTTCTTCAGAAAGCCATGTTTCCGTGACGGCAACTATTGACGCTTTCTGCTCGTCAGCGGTTTTGGTAAGTTCCGCCCATTTGTTTCTAATACCACACGCATTAGTTTATAACACCACCGCGTTTTCTCCGTCGCCTAGGTGTCTCTCACTATTCACTCCTGTCTGTTTCTCAGGCGCAACGCCTGAGATGATGACACGATTTTGCTTCGGATTTTCCCACTGGTGTGCATGAAGCCGGCTGGTGGTCCAGAATTTCCGACGACTCCCAATCCATCTCTTTAGGAGTGGCCACAACATCCAGACTGGCAGGTGTAACGAACGTTTGAGCAATGCGTAGCCAAATTCGCAACGGACCCCGAAATCAAAAGACGATTATCCGTGATATTCTACGATACTAGATTATTACAATAAACAATGACAATAAAAACATACAAACCTCAATA
Organism: Fasciola hepatica; assembly: GCA_948099385.1. Taxonomy (NCBI): domain Eukaryota; kingdom Metazoa; phylum Platyhelminthes; class Trematoda; order Plagiorchiida; family Fasciolidae; genus Fasciola; species Fasciola hepatica. The sequence continues at coordinate 17,747,760 of CANUEZ040000067.1, forward strand.
ATACGATCACAGGGACTCAACAACGAGAAACCGAACGGCAGCGTGTGAGCAGACAGCACGTGCGTCACGCAGGTCCTGAACAAGGATGTGCCAAAGTAGCGCTCTGGGCGCGAACAAACAACAATTGGTCCAGAAAAACGACCAGTTCGTAAAGACAAGTCAATAGTGTATGGAAATGAGTGATGTTGGGAAAACACTGAATCGCGAGGGAAAAAGGGGGATTTTCCACGACCGGCTGTTACACCGCCCACCAAAATCCTCCTGGATCCTTAGCAGAGTCAAAGGTTCGGTATAAAGGTACTGATTCTTCTTACCTGCCTAGGCCCTGCTGTCAGTGCGCGCGTCTAATGCTCGTCGTCAACGTTCTACTGCTGGTCGCACCAAATCCATTGGATACATAGACGTGAGGCTAGTCTACATCTTCCCCGAGACCAAATGACCGATGGCGGGCGTGAAGGGTCACATAGACGTTGTCCTCGTAAGGGGCCGTCCGGTCCTGGATGTACGTGCTTGAGTGTGTGTGAGTGCGTGTGTGTGTGCCGGGGGTACAATGAAATCACAGGTATGACTGCACATCAAAGGAGGACTTTCTGCAATGTCAACAAAAGACCGCGTGGCAAGAAAACGAGTAAAATGTAGCATGTGTGTGTGTGACCTGAGCTCCGCTACTTCCACATATGCAAGGGGCATTCGGTAGCGTCAACAAAAAGCAAAACAACGAACACTGTCACATGTTTGATGGGTTTACGGGACGTAGAGTGCGTCGTGCATGCGTGTATGTATCGGGATGTACAATGGAATCGCACTCATCACGACATATCGGAAAGAACCTTCTGTAATGTCAACGAAAGGACCGCGAGCATCTTAACGTGTTTGACGGAGATTGTGTGGTATATATGGTGTTTCTTTATCCACCTCGATTACTGGTGTGAAAAAAGGTTTACTGGGCCTCAGGGTTATCAGATCCTCCGTCTTCGCTCTCGAGTAGGTTAATACTGCGTATGTCACGAATGAGCACTCCGTTAGCTGTCTTCACCTTCACCGTTCTTATCATTCCGTCAGTGCTTTTGATGGTTTCCGTAACTACTCCCAAAGACCAAGCGCTGAAATGTGCGTGTTCGTCGGCGATCATAACCACGTCCCCAACTTTGAATGGTCTTGTTTTGGCCAGCCACTTCTGTCGAGTCTGCAAAGCCAGTAGGTACTCCCGCAGCCATCGCATCCAGAAGACCTTGGCCAGATAGTTCGCTTGCTTCCACCCGTGAAGGTAGCTCCCACGAAGGTTTACCGGCCTTTGGAAACCCTTGTTCGACCTTTACGTCAATAAGTCGTTTGGGGTGAGCACCAGGTGGGTGGGGTCGCCGTTCAATACTGGAACCAGGGGGCGGTTGTTCAGGATTCACTCCACCTCAGTCATGACGGTGTTCAGCGTCTCGTCGTCGGGCGGCTGCTGCTCCATGATTGACAGCAATATCCGTCTGGCGGACCGGATCATGCGTTCCCATACGCCGCCTCGGTGGCTGGCCTGTGGGGGTTGAAATGCCATCGTATGCCGTAGGCCACGGTTCGATCCTGCAGTTCGCCCCTGTTTATGTTCTTGTGCCAACGCTGCAATTCCCGGTGAGAAGCCCACAAAGTTCGACCCATTATCTGAGTATATATCGGCCGGTACGCCTCTTCGGTTGATAAATCTTTGCGAGGCCCGTAGAAACGAATCGGTCGTCATCGAATGTGCGACTTCTAGGTGTACCGCACGTGACTTCATGCACGTCATGATACATCCGTATCGCTTTTCTAATCTTTTCCCGCACTTGATCCACAAGGGCCCGAAATAGTCCAACTGGGTGTCACTGAACGGCCACAAACCCGTAGTCACCCTGCATTCTGGTAGTGGGGCCATGAGTTGTTTGCCTGCTGTGGCATTGCGTCTCCTGCATTGCACACACCGTCGGATTACGCGTTTTACAGTCTTTCGTCCTCTCAACGGATGACGCTCGTCACGTGACTTTCCCCGGCATGTCCCTCCACGGCGTGGACGTGTTGAATCATTAGCTCTACTACAGGTTGTCTCGCAGGCAGCAGTATAGGATCCTTTGTGTCGAAGTTCAGGTGGGCGTTGGTCAGCCTAACATCCACCCGCAGCAGTCTGTCGATGAGTTTGGGGTTTAAACGCTTCAGCTCGCCTCTTGGAGATGGCATGTCTTTATTGGTCGGCCCGACTTCTTCCGCCCTCTTGAGTTCTCGGGCGAAAGCCTCGCGTTGTATCATTCGGAAAATATCGTACTTTGCCGCTTGTAGCTCATCGGGACCCATCGTGCCGACCTGTATCTGACCTGAGGGCCGTAGCCCTTTCATGACTAGTAAATTTATATTGAACCTGGTTAACCAAACTAGCGAACGAAGCGTCTTCATCCAGGAAGAAAACCGGACCGGTCGCGATAGAATGGATGACGCTTCGACGACGGTGGTTGCTATCACTACGCCTTTGATCTCCAGTTCCACTTCCATAGGGGGTTTTATTCGAACACGGGCCAGTCCTGTTTGGACAATTGCAGGAAGTTCGGCCCTCTCGTCCACGTGTCCAGTTGCCTGAAGTTGTTCGCACCTCGGGAGCACAGGTCGGCCGGATTATCGCCAGACCTGACATGACTCCACTGGTGCGTGGCTGATTCATCGTGGATAATCGTGAGCCGGTTAGCAACGAAAGTACTGAACCGGCTCCGGACGTTGTTGATATAGTAAAGTACTATCGTTGAATCCGTCCAGAAGCTCACCGACCAAATGTAGAGGTCGAAACATCTATTCACAGCTTGCACCACCCTGACTGCCAACACGGCTGCACTGAGTTCAAGGCGTGGGACTGAGACCGACTTCAGTGGAGCAACGCGGGCTTTGGCGAACAGGATCCTCGTGGTATTGTCCATCTCCTGCGCACCATCGTCCGTACACCACAGCTCCATAAGCGACTTCGGATGCAACGGAAAAGGCATGTAGTTCTCCAGTCCGTGTCGTATGGCCAGGGGTCAAACATCGTGGGATTCCTATGTCCCCTAATTTCTTCAAGGTGTTCAAAAATTCTTCCCAGTCCAGCCTGTCCCCTCGGTCCAGTGACTGGTCCCAATCAACTTTCTTACGACACAGCCGCTGCAGCAAGATCTTTCCGGGTAGCAGCCATGGTGAGACGAAACCGAGCGGGTCAAACAAACTTGAGACGGCAGATAGTATGCCACGACGGGTTATTGGCAGCTCGGGAACGTTTAGTTCGAAAACAAAATCGTCCGTTTCCGCGTCCCATTGTATCCCTAAGGTGCGCTCGATAGGAAGTGGAGAGCCGTCCAAATCTCTTACCCTTTCGGCCTTTTCGTGAAACGGGATGACCTTCAGCACTTCTGAAGCGTTCGACATCCATTTAGTTAGATGGAAGCCGCCCTCTTCCAGCAATCTCGTCAGACCCCTGAACTGCTCTAGAGCTGATTACACATCGTCGAATGACCCAAGGTAGTCGTCGAAGTAGAAGTTCCTGCTGACGCTTTCTACCACCGTCCGATGTACTAGATCGTCATGTTTGTTCGCTGATTCTCGGAGGGCGTAGTTGGCACAAAATGGTGACGATATGGCTCCGACGGGGTGGACGGTCATCTTATAATTCACCACTGCGTTGTCCCGGTCGCTCCCTTCCCACCACAGGAAACGCAAAGCATCTCGTTCTCCTACCGGAATCTTCATCTGATGGAACATTTCCCTAATGTCGGCAGACAAAGCCACTTTACCCATTCTGAAACGGCACAAAACGTTGATCAGTGGTGTTGTTCAGTCAGGCCCTTGTAGTAGGCGATCGTTTAACGACTTGCCCTGGAAGTTGGCAGCACAGTCGAAAACCACTGGCAGTTTTTCGGGTTTCTTGGGGTTGATAACCGGGTGGTGAGGTAAATACCAGTTACCCTTTCGGCCATCGGTGTTGGCAGGCACCTATTCAACGTGGCCGAGAGCTTCGTTCCGCTTCACTAATTCTGCGTATCGTTTCCACGGATCCTGGTCTCGAATGAAGCTTTCTTTTAGTCGTAGTAATCGTTGGAGAACATAATTTCTGTTGTCAGTCCACGGGTGACAGATGTGCGCCATGGGACGGGAACCTCGAACTGTTTTTTGAGGCCTCTAGTGCCTTGCCGCACCGTTTGTAGAGCGAAGTGATCCTCTTGAGACAACGTCGGTCTTTCGTCTCCAATGTCATGAAACTCCTTTTCATACAGCCGCTGCAGATGGTACTCTATGCGGTCCGTTTCGGCGGATAAGTAATTCACGGAATCGCGTACCCCTACTGGACCGTATAACATCCATCCCAGGGCCGTGCGTACGGCATAAGGTGCCTGGCGGTCGCCCACTCTCTGGTCAAGCACCCAATGCGCCTCTGGCACGTCGCAACCGATGAGGAGATCCACTTCATCATCTTCCCAGTCTACAACGGTTACATCCTGCGGGTGGGGCCACCGAGTCAAGATTGCGTTCACCGACCTTGGTGCTCGCATGGGGAGATCCGCTAACGTAAATGCCTCCGTTGGTTCAATTTCCTCGTTAGTGTCAAGAGAGATGAGTTGCAACCTCAACCGTCCGGCAGTCATTACTTGTGTTCCGCCCACCGTGCTCACTGCTAACGACGCCGTACCTTTAGCGAGCCGGTGTTTGTCGGCAAACCGCTGTTTCACCAGGGTAGTATCAGATCAACTGTCGACGAAATCCGACGCTTTGACTAACCCAGTTGGGGTCACTACTTCCACTGCAAATACGCCTCAACGTACCGGTTTACTGGCAGACTGCTACGTTGAACGAATCACACTTGGCTTGGTACTCGCCTCGGGTAAGGTTACTCTCGCCTGGTGTAAAAATCGATGGTGTCTGCCCGTGCAGCCCTCGTCACCACATCGATTCCTTGTCCTACAGGCTGCTGCCCGGTGCGTGGTGTTGAGACAGATAAAACATGCTCCTGCCATCCTCGCCATTCCCCACCGTTCGTCTATTGTGGCGTTGCCGAACTTGGGGCATTCTGGTAGGCCATGGCTAGTACCACAGTATCTGCAATTTGGTTGCGCCGTAGCATCTCGTGAAATGACGTGTGCATTGGTCCAAGGCTGGTACTTTGGATGTTCCCGTACAGGGGTTTGGACTTGGTTAGTACTGGGCTTGTTTGCTCGGTTGCTGTCCCGGATGAGTCGGCCGAATCTGCTGTCAGCTATCTTTGTTTGCCTGTCCAAGTATTCGGTCAGGTCTTCGAAGTTGGCTTCTCTGTCGCCTCGGCTTATCCGTTCTGCTTCTTCCGCCCACCGACCCTGTAGTTCGGGAGAGAGGTGACGGACTATGCCTCCCAAAGTGTGCATGGCGTCTAGGTCAGCCCTGTAACCTAAATGGTCGAGGGCTATTGAGCAGTTCTGCATCTTAATAAACAGGTCGGCCATTGTGTAGACGTCGCCCTTGGTTCTCTTTGCCTTTGCCATCAAGCCCTCTATTAGGTTACGGGCTACTTTGAAAGGTTGGCCAAACAAGTCCCTTAGAATCTTCCTTGCCCTTGTGTAGCCTTGTTCTGGGTCGAGCATGGTGCACCCGTCGATAACTTCTCTTGCTCGGCCTCGGCAGTAGTGACTAAGGTAGAGGAGCCTTTGTCCAGGGTCGGTTACCTTATTTTCAAAGAACGTCTCGAACTGCTTGACAAACTTGCAGTATTGCTCAGCTCGCCCGTCGAAAACCGTTAGCTCCACTCTAGGCAGATCGATCGATGGTGGTTTGTAGTCGGCGACCGGCGTGGGGTTCCCTACCTTATTGCACCCTAATCTATCGGAAGTGTCGAAGTCACTGGTCTCATGCTCTTGCTGTTTCTGTGTACACTTCTCTGCTTCATGCGCCTGTAGTCTAGCCGAAAGTAACTGTTGCTCTAGTTCTAGTATTCTCAGCTTATGTAAATCGACATCCTTACGATCGATATTGTTCTCAATAACACATGAACTAGCACTGAGAGGACTAGGCGATATAGCATTAACTAAAGAATTATATGTACCCAAAACCTCCCCAGAGACTTGCCGTATTACTTCCTGTCCGGATTCAACTGCTTTTGATCCTTTTCTTGGCATTTTGCTTGTTTTTTCTCGTTCCAAATTGATCTATTGAGTATTGTAACGAACGTTTGAGCAATGCGTAGCCAAATTCGCAACGGACCCCGAAATCAAAAGACGATTATCCGTGAAATTCTACGATACTAGATTATTACAATAAACAATGACAATAAAAACATACAAACCTCAATAATACGATCACAGGGACTCAACAACGAGAAACCGAATGGCAGCGTGTGAGCAGACAGCACGTGCGTCACGCAGGTCCTGAACAAGGATGTGCCAAAGTAGCGCTCTGGGCGCGAACAAACAACAATTGGTCCAGAAAAACGACCAGTTCGTAAAGACAAGTCAATAGTGTATGGAAATGAGTGATGTTGGGAAAACACTGAATCGCGAGGGAAAAAGGGGGATTTTCCACGACCGGCTGTTACAGCAGGGGTGGCGCTGTCATCTATCTTCGGACAGTACTGCCAATTCTCGTCTTCCAGCGCATCTTCAATTACAACTATTTTCAACCCCGCACGTGGCTTCTTTACTATTGTCGGGGTCGGGGCCTGAGAGCCGAGTACGGCATTCCGCTGAACTTTTAGGTTTCTCACCAGCGCCCTGGCTGGTCGAGCAAGGTTACCTCCCGGGGCTAGACCACCAGGCCTTACCCTATGCTCGTCCGGCACAATCTGTTATCTGCCCTTAGTAATCTGAGCCACTATCGATGCCCTCGCCAGTAGTCTATCCCGGGTAGCCTCATCAGCAAACTCCACCAGTATTGGTCTCGCACGAAGTTTGCCTTTGTCCCCTAGTGGTGACTTGCATGTCCCCACTCTGTGCACCCTTCTTAGAGTAGGAGGGTACGGAACACCTGCGATTCGCAGTATGTCGCAGACCCTCCTCCTGTCTATGTCCCTCCTGGCCTTCGATTCCCTTACAAAGGGTTCTTCCTGGTTTAGGATAAGGAGCCTGTGGCTTGAGACCCTGCCCATCAACAAGATCTGCATCTGTAGATCCTTCACCTTGTTTTCCAATACCAGAAGAGCAGGATCATCCACCCTAACCAACCCATCCTTCGCGATAATACAGTCACCCTTCTTTTTGACCTGCTTTTCCCTTCTAGGTTTCTGCTCAGTCCACTGGCCCTCGTCGGTCTGCTCCAAAGGAGTTGAGGCAACGACCGCCTGGCAAGCTCTCGGAACTGGTTCATTCGCTCGGATGATTGTCCTCTCGGGTGTTGATACTACTTCCGCAAACGACTCACTACAACCTGCTTGCGGTGGTTTGGGGCTTACGACTGAGGTGCTGCTTGGTGGGCGCTGGTCCTGCCCTTGGGCCTGCAATTTAAAAGCCAGACTGGCCGCCTCCTTGCAAGGGGCACAGGCCCATTCAGCCCATGGGTTCTGTTTATAAAGGACATAGATGTCCTTTGCTATTCCTGAACACCTTGGGTGAGCCCATCTCTTGCATACCTCGCACTCCATACCATTTACCACACGTTTTCCGCACTTGGGTGCGAGACGCGGGTCGGAAACGCGTGTCATATCAAAAACCACAAAAACGAGGGCGAAAATAACTCAAGCGCTCTTTACCCAAACACAAGATACGCACTCTGACACTAGCAGGTAAATCCCGCTAACACAAAACCAAAAACAAAAAGAAAGATTTGAAGCGAGGAAAGATCGCCTCAAAAAACACCGAACACTACTCGGCAATACTACAAGGAGAATAAAATTAGTCTCCGGATAAAGCGCACCTTAAATGCAATTATGATACGGTCAGTATTGTGAATTAAACTAGGTTAATTCACAAAACTATTCAAAAACTCAATTCAAAGACGAGAGCACTATGAATTCAAACCGCGCGGCACTTACACAGTTCAGTTGTGGTATATACTGGGGTGGACGCAGCTGCAAGTCTGAATTTCACGCGGGGGTGGCCTTGACCCTAGTCCCGGATCATCCGTTGCGTCCCATACAACTTCTGGTTTCCTAGTTTGACATCTTACATATGGAAGCCTATCCGGAGAGACTCCGCGACCTTTTGAGCTTCATTCATACTCTTGCATTCAACCTCGTCAGCTTCTTAATGATAATCTGCTCCACTTTAATCTGCTCCACCAGCTTTTGCACTGCAGTATGCCTCGCTTATATCAGCAATCCCACTACTGCCCAGCTATCCACACCGCCCCCAGCGATTTCGAAACCGATTCGGAATTCCCGCCCCAAACATTACCACTTTTGTTCACTTAAACACTACATGACTTTACTGGTGTATTTCGGTTGCTGTGTGATTTAAAAATTTAGAATTTGTGAATACCTCACATTGACATGTACTGCTATACGCTCTGATCTTGCCTTGTGCATGTGTATTGACCACGGTCAAGAAATATACTATACTATACTATACTATACTATACTATACTATACTATACTAAAAAAGGCCATTGTTAATGTTGTTGTGTTCACCTAGAACCTGTCCACGGTTTGGAAGGAAGCGGACCGCAGCCTTGCTGATGATGTGTTCTTAGGGAGATTATCGACTCCTTGACTCTCATTCCTAAAGAATGGAGAGCGATTCCATCGAAATAACAGGTTTTCACAAAGTTCACTTTTCCTGAAGAAAGTATCGCGACTGATAAAGAACTACAGAAATTTGAAAATAAAAAATAAGATATGATTGACCGCTCGCGTATCATAAATTAGGCGGAATATTCGAAATGGCACATTTATTCATCCACGGGGCGGCTTTAAACTGGATGTTTGCCTCGATAGCAATGTTGGACAAGAAATTTTTCCCCTGACTTGGGTGGGTGCTGCAAATAATAACAAGTAGAATGCTGAGCACCGCAGGCAAAAAGGGGCTAGGTTGACAAACTGGACATAGCAAGTCGGGAGCACAGCGGCGAGGGCTAGATTCCGGTCATTGATTTTGCACTGCAAAGCAGATTGAGTTGAACTGTTGGTTTAGAATACTGGAAATGGATGTTGAGCGGACATGGGATGATGATTGGGGCCAGGAATCCACTCTGCGATCCGGTAAGACATTCATGAGCGATTGTTACTCCGGCTAAGGGATCATGATCACTGGTCAGCCATGTAGGGTGCCCTATATAACGTTCGCAGGCGTGAGTATAGACCTAAACCATTGCCAAACCGGTTGGTCAAATTGTCTAGTCCGTACGGTAATCCGGGGGCAACGTCGAGTTGGCCGATGGCCACCCAAGTAACCAGTGTGTTCTGAAAGAGGTCGGGAATGCGGCAGTCTTGGGACAGTTCCAGCTGTGGGCTACGGTTATCGTTTTAATAGAAACGAGACAATGAGCATTTTTTACCTGACGACCAGTGGGACGATCTATGGGGGATCAGCGGACGGGGACTGATAGTTTCCTAGGGTAGTTAGGTGATAGTGGAGATATAAGGAGGTAGCAAACGCAGGCTTAGCCGGAGTGAAAAATAATTTAGTTGGTAAGTGGTGGGTGAGGTGGGGGGCCATTTGGGAACCAGGAATAAAGGAATGGAAGAGGGTGGGACCAGAAAGGGGAATGAGAAAAAAGGAAAACAACAGTTTGGTTGGTGCACCAGCTGTGGGTAGGGAAGGCAAATATAGCGAAAAGGAAATAATACTCGGAGTTAAGGTGAGGCTTTTTCATGCTAATGAAAACGCGCTGGTATTCCGTTTGGTCGTGCGAAATCAGAAGTATACCGACTCCGGGTGGAATGTGATCTCAACTTACCATGAGCATGTGCGCAGATCAGTGAGTGTTGGTTATTGAAGAATGGTAATCTGCTTGGTGGGACTCGAGTATACGAGAAAAGTGCAGTAAAAGCACAATGAGACTGCTGAAATCTAGCCTGAGACAGGAGAATTAGGTAAAGGTGAGCACCTATCATTGAGGCAAAAATGTTTTCTGAGGGAGCTTGTGTTAGTTGGGTAATTGAGTCAGCAACGCAGCGGACAAATCCTTTATGATTTTGGACATCACTATTGGTGCATGAGCTCGAGAAGAATATAGAAAAAGTGAAGTTGTTGATGGTAAACCACGTAAGTGCGATGAAGACGTTCCTAATTGCGGCAACCAATACAGGCGAAGTTTAGCCGATAGCTCTGAACCGTAGGCATACCAACACCGGAGAGTCGTCAGAGTAGAGGCCGCATAGTATAACTATTCCAACCGTGTATTGACTACTGCATTGACATGGGCGAACCGGGAAGGGGTTTTAAAGAGAGCCCAAAAAGGTCGAAACTGAGAAGGGCGTGTTGGCAAGCATATGTGGAGAGCTCGGGCGGCGTGTTATCACCCCGCACTGACTCAGACAAAATGAACCGCGGTCTGCCCCAGAGGCTTGGGTTTTCTCAAGGGCAAGGTCAGGTCTAGGCTGTTATCAGGAAAGGGGAGCGAGCATTATCTCAAGACCGTCCCAGCCGGGAAGGCTTGTTATTTTTTGGGTTTGTTTTTTTCCTTCCACAATTTACAGATTAGTGGGAGGGAAATTTTCTACCTTGGGGTGTAAGTGCAAGACCAGAGCAGGTGTTGACTAACCTCCCTTATTAGCCGGGCATATTGGTGGATTGCGACCAAAATGTTGAGCCCGACAGCCAAAAGGAGCATCGTAGGGGCAATCGGCTTGGTGGATTGGGAAACTGCAACTTGTGAACGGACGAGACAGACGGTCAGTGGGACCACGACACTGAGGCTTGGAGAACTTTCCACCTGCTCCACTGCCTTGCATCCAAGCGTCACGTGGATCGCTTCTTCATAGCTGCCGGCAAGTGAAGAGTAAACGAAAACCGCACGTTGGATAACCAGATTCCCGAGGAAACCGGCTCAAAATGGTTCGTTCTAATCCCTCCAAAAGGTAATCTTCCCATTTCTCCTTGATCCGCCTATCTTTATACGCGGCCCATTGCGTCCGAGACTGATAGGGATGGCTGCTCGTCTTACCGCGAGATTGCCACAGACCACATGTCAAAACCTTCGGGGGTGTTGCTGCCGCAAGTTGTGAAAGGAAAGGATGGAGGATGGAACAAACACGCAGATAATGGCAAAGCTCGTGGGGTTATCACTCGACCGCTTGCTTCTGCCAACAACAGAGTCGGAAGAGCTCCATTATATACTCGAGCCTACTGGTGACCGCATTGCCGCGGAAACGCTCCGTCCAATCCTTAGCAGCTGGAAAGTACACGGTAGTACTCATCTGCTTTCATTCAAATATATTCATCAGGGAAGTAAACGAAACTTGGAAGTAGGTTCTTCAATCGGTGATAACAGAAGTTGGGCATTTAAATGTGGCCTCTGCAAAGTGAGTACGGAATTAGACGGATTACCTTTGTTTACTGACGCAAGCACGACCGTCCGAAGCAACATACACTGAGAGTTCGCTGTTTAACTCCAGTGCATGGTCAGGACATTGGCATTTGGACGTTGTGTGCTAAGGAGGACGTACACTTGTAGGGATTGCCGATAGACGGTAATGTAGAAGCTCTTGCAAGGTTGAAGTTTTGGGGAAATCCTGGGACCGGTCATGATTGATACAGCAAAACTATGTCACTCGTTGCGGGCTCTGAGCATCTAGATCATATCGAGATTTCTGATGTTTTTGGGTGCCTTATATAGTGTCACGTGCAGTTCGAGATGCAGATGAGAGACTACTGAAGTTGGCGAGCGAGGGTTTCAAATGGAGCGCTTTCGCTGGCGCCAGTGGCAACTGCATTTTCTGTGGGAGACGAGGTTCATTCACAAAGTGGAAAAAGTGTAGGACAACCTGAAGAAGAACGGAGAGTGGCATGAAACGCAAAGAAGGCCATTGACAAATACGTGTCTCATTCGCCTGAATGATCACAGTCGACCGTTGCCTGCGGAATATTCTTCAGTGTGAGATTAGTTTGTTCGACTAGTCCATTCCCTGAGAGGTGGTAAGGCGTGGTTCGAGCTTCAGTAACGTGTAGTAAGTGAAGTATATTTATGAAATTGAATGAATTTAGATTAATTTCGAAGATACACCATGAATTCACCGGTGTATGCAATATGGGTTTAAACACCCACTGTTCACCGTAAGGAGGCAGTAAACCTTTGGCCATGACCGCATTTAGACTGTAGTAGACCGTGCTTTTGGACAAACTGTGACAAATGAATATGCTTAGTTGCTCAAATGGTAGTGGGAAGTCTAATAAATCGTCCTAGTGTTCCAAGAAACATTATGCCATAATACAATTTCCATTCTTTGAACGACTGCCGGACTGTGGTTGATCAATGCACGGTTATTTGGGGTTTCATTGCTGCAAATTGTTGAACCGATGCCGGTCAATGGCCGTCCAGACCCTCGAGTCTCACAGTCCCGGAGAAAGTGTTGTCCCAGAATCTTACATTTGTGTACAGCTTGGTCTCAGCACATCGCTCCTGATTGCGACAAAATGCTTGTTCCGCAATCAGGTGTCGACTTGTCATGCAGTTGTGAGTATCCTGCACTAAGGACCAAAATAAAATGGCTCAGAAGTTCTCCAGCGGTCCGCGAATCCGTACATCAACACTGAAGCGCAGCCAACGGTGCACATTGAATGCTACCTTTTTTTCCCGTACAACTTCGAGAAATTCTGGACAACTTGGGGCAACTGGCGTACAATGTAATCCAAGTAGTGGGGGACCTCTTGGCGCTACACAAAATGTGAATGAACACGAAGAAACATTTGAAGTTCCTGTGGTGTTCCGCCGGAAATACACTATTTGAAACCAGCGGTCCGAAATGTAACAAGCTTTGGAAATACTCCGTTGCTTTCCATTATCCGATTTCCTCCAGTCTTCGACACATGCAAGGAAATTCAAACTTTATATGTTTCTCTATAGCTCTCAAGTGTTTGCCTGCCTGTATAGCACCACTAACATCCAAAATCGGTCTACGTCCAGAAAGAAGTTTGCGCCAAAGACTGAATTATCGAGGCATTATTCCGATGCAGACACTGTGCATGTAATCGTTAGGGAACAGAGCTATAACGTCCACCGGTGGTACTTCGAGCTGTATGATGACTACCCTGTCGACGATTTTGAAAGTCAATGTCATAGCTTAACCTTCCTGTGGTTGATGGGCAAATAAGATGGCGCTGGTAGCAAAAGCCAAGCTGTGTGCATCTGTGACAGCTGTATAACCTCGAATGGCGCTTAACCTGCTTATGCGTCGCCTTCGCTGGATTATCTGCCACAACACTCGGCAAAACTATTCTGCAATGAAGACTACTCCCGCGAAGAATGACGCCGTCGACTAAAAATGATGTCAGTTTCAGTCTCAGGTCTTCCAAATATTGATGCTCTTCAGTAGGCTTGGAAACTCCACAATTTAACCCTACAATGAATTTTCGCAAAGTAGGGTCCAAGAGGCGACACAGTATTGACCATTACTGGCGCGAAAATCCACGAAAAAAGCTCATATCGTCGACGTGCAACTGGATATAAACGCAGCAGCCTGCTGTGACAGGTCTACGCTCCAGAGCTTGTTGCGAGATTGCACTTAGTCCAAAATGCACCTACCGGCGCCAATACTTCTTTTTTGAATCCTCCTTAAAGCCCCCAGCAAGGACCCTGGATCCAGTGGCAGATCAAGCTTTAATTGGCTTAGGGCTATAGTGTCTAAAAGTACGGGCTTAAATATAGCCCGACTGCAGCTGTGGGACTGTTATACGTTGGTAGCACGCACGATTTGCGGACTCAATTCTCGTCCAGCGAATGGAGACACAAAACGATAGCGATTGCTGGGTTTTAGTAATTACATTGGTTGCCTTGTATGAATTACGGAAGAAAGGAAACTGAACGAGCTAATGACCAGAGCTGATGAGCTGAAGCGCCTTTTGCCTTTTGTTACGCAGCTTGCCGAAGGTTTTTCAACGAGCTAGCCCTTTCCGGTACCAGGTGGATTTTAACAAATCAGATTTCAAGCAACCAATCGATTGAAGGAACTGATGCTAGACCGAATTCCTAACCCATTGAAAAGCCTGGTCAACATTTGCTAAACCCGTTTCTTACCTCAATGGATGACTGGTGAGGATCACCCAAATGTCCCAAAGGGTTTCTAAGATAAGCTGATGTGTCCGACCAAAGGAGATTATAATACCGCACTGGTTAATTCGGGTCTGGATGAGTGAAAGTACTTTGAAGTACTTCGTCCTGACTATAAGCCACTTTATGTGACTGAGAACAAAGACTCAAAAAGGAAGATGGCTTATAACTATTCGCAAACAAAGAGCACGTAAGCTCTAAGCTCGCGATTGCATTTTAATAAGTATGATGTCTACAAAGCCGCTACAATACATGGAACGGTTGAAACAGATGAATCGGTGCCCGTAGAAAAAAAGACTGACGTGAAAAGTTATGGCGAGACTTATGTTTGAGTGCGTGCCACACTGGTATATAAGCTCTGTGATCAAGGTTACCACCGTCATTAACCGCGATGGCTGCTGGTGCAGCTGGCGCGGCTCTGGTTGATGGTGCTATGGTGTTTCTTGCTTAGGTCGCGATACGTAGAAGAGGTTTTCAGATTTTGGAAATGATTTTCGGGTTTTTCAAAGCGGAACTTCAACTTTTTTCTTTATTTAGAATAGTGTAGTTACCGTTGGCTGTGTGATTCACCAAAATGAGTATTAGTTATCGCGCACGTTTGAAAGATGCTCTAAAAGTAGCGTTTTCCCGCGCCCGGATTTTTGGTTTATAGCATCAACATGAAGCTTACCTTTCGTGAAAGTGGTAGCAGCCAAATAAGCTGACCTCCACTGCCAGTTTGTTATGCACGTGTTATCCCGTCTCATGTTCTCACAACTACCCACATTTAAACATTCACTGTGTATTGCCTAACAGCGGCAGAGGAAGTATCTGCTGTGACTTGTTGCACCGCAACTAATGCCGGTGGGTCCTTCATCTCTTAAGACCGTCAATGTCATGAATTAAATCATCTGACTCGTTACTCGGTGAACCGAAACAATCGCCCGAAAACTAGTAACAAACTTCGTAGCAGCTAACTTTGCACATCTGTAGTGACCTCGATCCTTTTGCGAAAATGACTGTTTCCTAGACACCATTTTGGATCTATTTTCTCTACGATCGTTTCTGACGAACGGTGAGTGCCGCGCGGTTTGAATTCGTAGAGATCTCGCCGGTAGCACTCTGCGGTCCAACAGCTCGTTATTTAAAATTTTGTGGTCAGTTTGAGAGGGTGCGCGATAGCTGGCACCCATGTTGGTGAATTGTACTGTTAAATGCGCAGTAATACAACTCATGCTGGACTATTCATGAACTGGACATTATTTAGCGTATGCATTGATTATCTCATACGTGCATAGAAGCATTTCTAAGACCGCCTAAATATTTCTCAAATTTATTTGCGTCAGTAAGGACAGCTAATTTTACTATGCTGTTTGGTTAGTAAAAAGCATACAAGCTGTAGTTACGTAAATTCGTTGTCTGCAGCCTAATTTAAGACACTTCAGTGATCATGTTGGAATTGTGCCTTCTCGCAACTTACACGTGATCGCTGTCACCCATGGTTTAAATGCCCGTTCAATGCTACAAAACGTTTCTTTTACGGAAAATCTGATGGTGGCGGCATCTGCGGTAGAACCTACTGTTCGTGACCTGTGCTTGAGTCACTGAAATCCGGTTCATAACTATATCAGCGTACTCCCTCCACTAGGCACGCCTAGAGGCTTCTGCTACCCAGCTATTTCTTAGCAATATCAACGTTAGTGCGACTATTCTGACCAACTTCCTTGATCCTTACGGGCTCGTTATGAGTTTCTTAACGCTGAACAACCCGCTTAGCTCATTTCAACATTAATTCCCGACGGTTTAGGGGGTTTTAAGGCCCACTTCTCTACGAGCCACCGGCCACCCGCGGTAAACCAGCTAGCGGGACCAGCTACGTTGGTCTGTGGAAGCTACACTAGCAAACCCATTTATTTATTAAATACTGGTAAATTGAAACTAATTTCGCAGCAAAACAGAAGACATCATTCTTATTTTCCGCATATAGAACTTCATCACACTCAACCATTTTCTCCAGTTCGCCCGCTTAACGCCAGTCTGACGAACAATAAATTTGGACCAAAAGACACTATCGCTCTCGTCTTTGAATTGAGTTTTTGAATAGTTTTGTGAATTAACCTAGTTTAATTCACAATACTGACCGTATCATAATTGCATTTAAGGTGCGCTTTATCCGGAGACTAATTTTATTCTCCTTGTAGTATTGCCGAGTAGTGTTCGGTGTTTTTTGAGGCGATCTTTCCTCGCTTCAAATCTTTCTTTTTGTTTTTGGTTTTGTGTTAGCGGGATTTACCTGCTAGTGTCAGAGTGCGTATCTTGTGTTTGGGTAAAGAGCGCTTGAGTTATTTTCGCCCTCGTTTTTGTGGTTTTTGATATGACACGCGTTTCCGACCCGCGTCTCGCACCCAAGTGCGGAAAACGTGTGGTAAATGGTATGGAGTGCGAGGTATGCAAGAGATGGGCTCACCCAAGGTGTTCAGGAATAGCAAAGGACATCTATGTCCTTTATAAACAGAACCCATGGGCTGAATGGGCCTGTGCCCCTTGCAAGGAGGCGGCCAGTCTGGCTTTTAAATTGCAGGCCCAAGGGCAGGACCAGCGCCCACCAAGCAGCACCTCAGTCGTAAGCCCCAAACCACCGCAAGCAGGTTGTAGTGAGTCGTTTGCGGAAGTAGTATCAACACCCGAGAGGACAATCATCCGAGCGAATGAACCAGTTCCGAGAGCTTGCCAGGCGGTCGTTGCCTCAACTCCTTTGGAGCAGACCGACGAGGGCCAGTGGACTGAGCAGAAACCTAGAAGGGAAAAGCAGGTCAAAAAGAAGGGTGACTGTATTATCGCGAAGGATGGGTTGGTTAGGGTGGATGATCCTGCTCTTCTGGTATTGGAAAACAAGGTGAAGGATCTACAGATGCAGATCTTGTTGATGGGCAGGGTCTCGAGCCACAGGCTCCTTATCCTAAACCAGGAAGAACCCTTTGTAAGGGAATCGAAGGCCAGGAGGGACATAGACAGGAGGAGGGTCTGCGACATACTGCGAATCGCAGGTGTTCCGTACCCTCCTACTCTAAGAAGGGTGCACAGAGTGGGGACATGCAAGTCACCACTAGGGGACAAAGGCAAACTTCGTGCGAGACCAATACTGGTGGAGTTTGCTGATGAGGCTACCCGGGATAGACTACTGGCGAGGGCATCGATAGTGGCTCAGATTACTAAGGGCAGATAACAGATTGTGCCGGACGAGCATAGGGTAAGGCCTGGTGGTCTAGCCCCGGGAGGTAACCTTGCTCGACCAGCCAGGGCGCTGGTGAGAAACCTAAAAGTTCAGCGGAATGCCGTACTCGGCTCTCAGGCCCCGACCCCGACAATAGTAAAGAAGCCACGTGCGGGGTTGAAAATAGTTGTAATTGAAGATGCGCTGGAAGACGAGAATTGGCAGTACTGTCCGAAGATAGATGACAGCGCCACCCCTGCCAGTCTGGATGTTGTGGCCACTCCTAAAGAGATGGATTGGGAGTCGTCGGAAATTCTGGACCACCAGCCGGCTTCATGCACACCAGTGGGGAAATCCGAAGCAAAATCGTGTCATCATCTCAGGCGTTGCGCCTGAGAAACAGACAGGAGTGAATAGTAAGAGACACCTAGGCGACGGAGAAAACGCGGTGGTGTTATAAACTAATGCGTGTGGTATTAGAAACAAATGGGCGGAACTTGCCAAAACCGCTGACGAGCAGAAAGCGTCAATAGTTGCCGTCACGGAAACATGGCTTTCTGAAGAAGACCATGTGCCGGGCCTAATAAGTAACGGTTTTGCAGTCTACAGGCAGGATCGGGAACAAAATCGCCTTGGTGGTGGAGTAGCCATTCTCGTTAGGTCAGGTGCAAACCACCTTGAGTCCCAGACCAAGATGTGCACTCACAATATCCATCTATGCGCCGTTGCGATCATACTTCCAGGCAGTTGGGTTAACGTCGTCTGTGTCTACAGGGCACCAAACACTAACCACGAACAATACGATTTTTTACTGCGTACTTTGGCTGAACTAGTTAAGGACGCACAAAAGACCCTCATAGTGGGTGACTTCAATCTCCCGCACAACGACTGGGTGGCTGAGGTCTGCGTGCCGGGATCGGAGGAGCAAACCCACTTGGAATGGCTGCATGATAATGCGTTGCACCAGCATATTGGGGAAAATACCAGACATAGGACTGGATGCGTTCCATCCTTGCTGGATCTAGCTATAACGAACTTCCCGAACGATGTGGCTGGATTGCATTATTGTGCACCGCTGGGCGGGAGTGACCACGTGTCTGTCAAAATAGTTCTATGCATGCGGCAACCGAAGGTACCCTCTGGGCTGATTAGGAATGTCGGTAGTGTGGGCATAGATAGGCTTCGTAATAGGGCGATGGGTTTGACCTGGGACACGCCAGAGGAGGCTACTGTCGAGGAGCGCTGGCAAGCCATAAAGGGACTTCTGACTGTCCTTCTGGAAGTGTTCGCACCCTTAAAAAGAAGGAGTGGGGAGGGCAAACCCATGTGGTGGAAGGCTGCAATAGCCAAGGCCATCAGACGTGGAAACCACTGCTGGAACCAGTGCAAAGCTTCCGGCAGTCAGCTAGCCTAGAATCGCTATACAAAACTGAGAAACGAGACTTTAAGCCTCTTGAGAACTTCCAAGCGGAATTCGAGCTCAAATTGGCCCAGTCTGTAAGACAACAGCCAAAAAATTCTACGGCTATGTATAGTCTAAAGGCTCAACAAGAAATGCCGTGGGTCGGCTATCCACTAGAAACCACGATATTGTCACTGATGACCAGGACAAATCAGACGCCCTGGGGGAATACTTTGGTAGTGTACATAGGATGGATAGTTGGGTACGAGTAGATCTGACTCTGGTGCAACCTTCTCCTCAGTTAACCGAGCTAGATCTCTCAGAGTAAAGCGTGCGTAAGTACCTACGGGAGTTAAACATCCACAAGTCAGCGGGCCCAGATGGCCTTCACCCAGCTATCATCAAGCCGTTGGCGGATATCATAGCTCCATCGGTATGCAGGCTGTACAGATCCACGTTGGACCAGGGCGAACTGCCTCAGGACTGGAAAGTCGCGGCAGTCGTGGCAATACATAAGAGTGGGCCTAGGTTGGATGTGCAGAACTACAGGCCGGTAAGCCTAACTAGCATTCTCTGTAAAGTCCTCGAGAAGATCATCCGTGCCCATATCTGCCAGCACTTACTGCAGCACTCCATGCTGAGCCCGGTCCAGCATGGATTCCTGAAAAAGAGATCTTGCCTGACCAACCTCCTGTGCTTCTTAAATGAAGTAACTCGACGACTAGACGAAGGTAAGCAAGTTGAGGTATGCTACGTCGACTTTAGCAAGGCCTTCGACTCCGTTAATCATCGTCTTTTGCTACGCAAGATGAAGACTTTCGGTATAGGTGGGCCAGTATATAGGTGGCTGGAGGACTTCCTCGCCCACAGGACGTTTTACGTCAAACTGGGGGACAGGTGCTCCAGTTTGTTGAATGTCGCCAGTGGTGTACCTCAGGGATCCGTCTTTGGCCCGGTCCTATTATTGTTACTTATTAATGACCTGGCATCCACTCATCAATCGCCCAACTTTATTTTTGCGAATGATGTGAAGATTGTTGGATCTAAGGGTAGGGCGGACTTGGGCAGGGAAACAGGTACCGTACTGAACTGGGCATACAAATGGGATCTACCTCTGAACGCTCAAAAAAGCCATTTGTTGTCAAGGACAACAGAGAGCCTAACTGTCGCTCATGATCAAGGGCTGTTCACAGTAGAGGCAGCCAGTAGGGTTAAAGACCTGGGGGTCATCATGAACAGTGACTTCAAATGGTCAGAGCAGTGCAAAGCTGCTGCGCATAAGGCTCGTGGGGAGCTCTTTAGACTGCGATCAGCTTTGTCTTGCCGGAAGCCGGAGGTATTCGTACCTATTTACATGGCTTTAGTACGACCTCACTTAGAAGGTAGCGTGCAGGCTTGGTCACCCTTCCACAAAAAGGACGCCGCCTGCCTCGAGAAAGTCCAACGTCTCGCCACGCGAATGATTGAAGGGCAGAGGGGTAAGACTTACAAGCAGAGACTCTGTGAACTGAATATTTTCTCGTTGGAAAGAAGGAGAAGTCGGGGGGATCTCATAGAAACGTCCAAGGTAATGAAGGGCTTTTCTGGCCTTAGACCAGATAGTCTATTCCAAGTGGCCGTAGACTCCAGAACGAGGGGACATGAAAAGAAGTTGATAAATGCCCGAGCTAGGTTGACGGCTAGATCGCACTTCTTCAGCAACAGGGTTGTAAACAGTTGGAACGGTCTGCCTGGTGAAATGGTAGACCTGCAGACAGTCCAATCCTTCAAAGGTGCCTCAGATCGCAAGTGGTACGAGATCTTTCCTCGTAGTGAGCCTTGAGTATATCAACTAGATGGATGACGGGTAACACTGTGGTCCTTCTGGAGTATGTTTTAGCAGACTTTTTCCCTCATTGCATACTGTCTCAGCGAACGCTTATGATGCATAATGTCTCTCGCAGTTGATGTGCGATGAGGTTTTCCATTTCCCTCTCAGTTTTAGCGGGGATTCGATCAAATACACTCGGAGTGGCGGGTGCATAACTGGTGTGCATACCATCGAAGGAATTCTGTACGCTCGATCGGCCGTGGCCATTACCTGTCCTGTGCAAACTGAACTGAACTGGACTGAAATATCGACCTTATAGAGTTCTCCGGTTGCTTGCGTTTTACTGGACTGACATTTCCAAGGTTTCCCTCGACCTCGTTTTAAATCACTTTCACTTTCGGTCATTCGCCGATTGTACACGCTCGCGGTTCGCATTCTGCGCAGCCGTTGCGTTTCGTTTCGTTTTCCGTTCGGTGTATCTCTCGTATCGGTATTGTTTCGGTTCCACGATATATAGAATATACCTTGCATCTGTAAACCAACTTGCGTCTTCTCTGTCCGTCCCATAGAGGGGATATCGGTGGTATTTCGCTGCTAGACCCAATAGGAGACACGTTCACCTGCCACTCTCGAACGTCTTTTATACATCCTCATTCTATATGGAGGATGAGTTGAAGTCGCAAGTAAAAGCCCTGCGGACTGCGATCTGATTCTTGCGCCTCCATATTGTAGTTCTGGAACAGCAACACAATTCTGGGTGGGCCCTCCTCATGTACGGATAAAGAGATAAATGAAAATTAATCGCATTTACCCACCGAAGAACATTAAAAACCGATAAAACGCAGTTTGGTGTTTAACAGCGTAGCCTGAGAGGTAAAAACGAACAACCACAGCCAAAAACTAGCAGCCATGATAGGGATGCACTATTAAAAAACACTACATCTGAATTTATGATACACAATAAACTGGACAGTTAATGTCAATACTTTTTATCATTGCGGTCTCTTACCATGGAATATTAGCTTTGAGGTTCTCATTCATTCACGATTGCAGAGATATCTGTATTTAAATTCAGTCGAGACCAAGCTAATAAATTTTCAGAAATGTGGCTTAACAGAAACTCTATTAGGAAATGTTTTGCATCAGTGATAGATTCTCCGATATTCTTTATAGATTTCGATTATTTATGGAGATATTGCATTGCGGCCGGTCTCTAGGGAACACTCGGGTGACGGTCGAGTGTCCCTTCATGTTGCCTGGGCTTGTCCTCGTACTGGCCGGGGCGTGGGAGCTGTGGTCGCCCACCAAAAGCAGCTCCGCCTTCTCTGACAGCCAGGTACCTGACTGTGATAAAACCAATAAAAAAGAATAATAAGAACGTCTAAAAAAGCGTGGATCATTCTTGGAGCGCCACTTGCTGGATGCCAATAGTTGTGTATCGTGCTACCTCCCTAGCTGAAGCTGGCCCTTGTGCCGCCTACCATGAGCACCAAATGTAGACCGTTAGAGTTTGCTTCCCTGACGAAAATTCGGACCCACCTCTCACGGTTTCCCAAACCAGTCCTCACATCGGTGTAGTCCTGCTTTGCAGTACGATAACAGCGGAAAAGATACCACGGTAACCATGCAATCATATCCGCATCAGATTTCCTTGCTCACATTGGAGCTTAATCTCAATACGATAGCACTATCGAGGAAAAGCATAGATGAACTCGCGTCAATGTTCCAAGACAAGTGACCAAAAACCTCTAATGTATCACTACTGTCACCCCAATAGTTCCTCCTACTTTGACTCCTCAGAAACTACTCAGTATAGAATAGCCACTATACTGAAAGAGACAGTAATAGGCTAACCAAGGATACCGCTTTGACTCGTACGGACAGAAACTCAAGTGTAACCTACCATAGCAACTGGGACCGAAATCAAACCACCCGACAGGAAATACTCCAGTTCACGCGCATGCCGCTAATATACAGCCACACTCGGCTGATTGACTGACACATACTGTGCCCTGCCAGACGAAACTTACGCATTCGAAGCCGTATATTGCCAGAAATGACGCTGAATAACACTGAAGGCAAATGCATCAACACATACATATATATTTGTCAGTGAAACAGCATTATAACGCTGAAGTCCATGCGGAGATTTTTCCACTTTATTATCCGTTACCACAGGTTATCCTTCCTCCGAACCGTAGCCGGCTGGAAATTGACTCTCCACTTCTCGAGGACCCTCCAGTTGCGCCTTCTTATTTCTGAATAGTACATGATATTGGGCTTGAATCTAAACTCACCTTTTTATTGACTGCTGTTTCTCCCACATCCACCAGTTCACTTTCACGAAATTGGCCTCATGTCCCCTTGATTCAAAACTCGTTCCGTTTTTTGAACTCCGGTAAATCCGATATTCAGGGTCTGCATTGTCTTCATGGATCGCTATCGTCTTCGCATGCGTCGATTTTCCCCCCTTTTCTTCTCGTTCAAAATTTACTCCATCTGCAGAACCTTAGTTGGCCTTCAGTTTCCTTGGCTTGCATCGTTCTTGTTCATAATGCCTCCTTATCACTGCGTTAACGATTTCTTCGACATCTCCACCGCGCACCACTGCCTAGCCCGGATTCGAAACTGGTTCAAAACTGCCGCGCAAACCATTACCAGAATGATACATTCAAACTGTTGATGTCTATGTTTTTCCATCTCTGATACTCTCGACTTTCATACCTAAAATTTTGCGAATATTTCATCTTATAGAGTAACGTGTTACACCATGATCACGCGTTAGCGCGTGCCTCTCGACCACGGCCGAGAAATATACCATTATTATTATTATTATTATTAAACGTCCGTAATAACGTTTTACTCACAGAATAGTCTCGCTTAGGAAAAACTTACCGCAAAAGATTTTATAGGCTCCAGGCAAAGGAAACTTCAAAAAGCTTTTGGACGATTTTCTAAACCAAAAGTTTGCTTCTTAAACGCTTCAGTACTTCAGCTCGAGCCTGCTTTTTCTTGGGTTTCTTCCACATGGTTTATCTTGCCGGGTTGCACACCAGAAGAGGGACAAAACATAAGAAATTGACCTTACATTTCCGTCCACTTAGATGCATAGATATTGTGACTTCGTTTTTATGTTCTATCCTGTGCGTGCATACGAGCTTATGAGCGCAATATCTATGTCATACTACTGGTCATTCTAGACTCCTCTTTGTGCTACCAGCTACCGCACATTCCCCTAATAGTCGTCCCCTGTTGACCAGCTTTCTTGGTTTCCACGAAATGACAACTACAGAGAAGAGAGTGCCTCAAGAATCGAAAAAAATTGGGCACTATCCTCAAACCAGTGTGATACTTCAGGACTTCGAGACTTCAAGTGAGCCCGGGGCAGAGCTCCGCAGTACACCAACATGAAGTTCTCCCATGTTAAAAAAAGCTGTCTCTGTCCTCACTTGAAAATGCTTTCTAGTGAGTCTTTTGATGATCTATCTCTTGTAGCGTACTACTCTGCCTATGTGGTACACTAAATTATTGTCAACAATATCTAAGACGACACTAGCAAACTAAGATGGGCGGAGGAGCGTGCGGTGATAAAAAGGCCAAAAGGGTTTGTACATTAGGAATAAAAATGAAACAATAGGTGTGACTCAAACTCACAGTTGTTCAATGTTCTTGTGATCAGGAGATGAGTGTCGAAGAGCCAATATCCGCCAATGTCTTCAGCTCAGTTCGGTCTGACAGCCATCCGTTGAACAGAACAGGATGGTATCGAGCGAAGTGCCAAGAAACGCCGTTGAGGCTTCTAAAATACTTTTTTTCACACCGTTAGTTCCGACCGATATGATTCCAAGACACTCCAAACCAGAAGATGAGATCGAGCCAGAGTGAAAGATTTATTTACAGCCTTTTTGTATTGCGCGGTGGTGACGACCAAAAGGTGTGTGTTTTTACATTAAAACGTCGGTACAACAAAGGAGTGTCGCACCAAGGGACGTTGAAAATCATGGAAAAAGTCGGAAATGTACAGGTACCTACACAACCCCCCCGCCAGAGCGTTTGTTGTACAAAATAAACGCTCAATAGAAAAATAGAAAGAGGAAACGGTTAGCGAAAGAAATCGTCAACTAACAAAGTCATGAAATCTGACAGGATGTCGAACGTTTCTGCCGGAGCGGCGGGTTACCAGAGAAGGTTTTTGCTGTGGTGGTGCTGGCGGGTGTGGTGTAGTGTCTGGTGTGATGATAGAGTGTGGATCATCGACAGGAGTTGTTGGTGGTGTGTCTGTGGATGGTGTTGGTGTCGGCGTTGCTGGTGATGGAGGTGTATCAAAATACGCGGGTTTTAATCTGTCAATGGAAACTGTGTCTGGCTTATCGGCTTTTTGAACCACGAAATATTTGTCTGTGCGACTAAGCACTTTAAATGGACCATCATACGGTGGTGTGAGTGGTTTGCGAACAGCATCGTTACGAATAAAAACGAAAGGTGACGTATATAGATCATTGTGTACAAAAACGTGTGTGGATGACAAGCGAGTGGGTGTTGGACGTAGGTGTGACATACGGTCTTTGAGTTGTTGGACAAATTGGGATGGGTTAGGACTGGCATCGGTGCTAGGTTGAACATACTCACCTGGAAGGCATATGGTGGTACCGAAAACGAGCTCAGCCGACGTGCTGTGGAGGTCGTCTTTGACTGATGACCGCAGACCCAAGAGAACTAGTGGCAGGTTGTCGCTCCAGTTATTGGGGTTTGGCTGTGATATCAGTGCTGCTTTGAGTTGACGGTGTAGGCGCTCTACCATGCCATTGGACGAAGGATGGTATGCAGTTGTTGTGATGTGTTTACAGCCAAGCAGTTTAGTGAACTCACGAAACAAAGTCGATTGGAATTGGCTGCCACGGTCTGTGGTGACGGTAGACGGTACACCAAATGTAGCGATCCAGTGCTGGAGTAGTTCTTTCGCAATATTTTCTGCCGAGGTGTCGGAAATGGGTACTGCCACCGGCCAGCGTGTGAAACGATCAACAACGGTTAATAAGTGGGTATGTCCATTTGATGGTGGTAGTGGACCAACAAGATCGACGTGAATATGTGTGAAACGGACGTCGGGAACGGTAAACGTACTGGGAGGAGAAAAAGTGTGGCGGTGGACTTTGTTTCTCTGACACTGTAAACACTGTTTAGTCCATAATGCAATGTCAGAATTCATACTGGGCCAAACAAATCTGGCAGAAATGAGTTTGCGAGATGCACGGATATCAGGATGGGAACGAGAATGAAAATGATCGAAAACGATCTTCCTGTAGCAAGTTGGAACGATAGGACGAGGGTTACCTGTAGACCAGTCACATAGGACTGTGCCATCGTGTTGATTTCAGGTCTGGATAAAGCATCAGCCACAACGTTATCAACTCCACGCACGTAGCGGATGTCTGTTGTGAACTGAGAAATATAATCCAAATAGCGGATATCTCTGGGTGAATGTCGGTCAGGCTTGGCATGAAGTGCGTGTGTCAGGGGTTTGTGGTCAGTGTGCACACGAAATTGTCGTCCTTCCAAAAGATGACGGAAATGACGGATGGACAAGTAAATGGCCAGGAGTTCACGAGAAAACGTGCTGTATTTTGTCTGTGCCGCCTGGAGTTTTTGCGAAAAGAACGCTAAAGGCTGTAATTGGTTGTCCACTATTTGGTGAAGCACTGCACCGACTGCAGCATTTGATGCATCAGTCGTTAGGATTAACTCAGTATTTGGATCCGAATTTGGATGGTGCAGCATGGTGGCATCCGCGAGAGCTTTTTTGGCTTCTGCGAAAGCTGTCTGGGCCTCGGGAGTGAAATCGATCGTCTTGACGTTGGACTTGAGAAGATCGGTCAAAGGTGAAACGATGGTCGCACAATGGGGAATGAAGCGACGGTAGTAGTTCAAAATTCCCAAGAAACGTCGTAACTGTGTGATCGTTTGAGGTGCAGGAAATGAGAGGATGCTGCGCACCTCACTGGGAGGGGTGTCAAACCTTTTTGATCGATATGATGCCCGAGAAAGTCGAGGGACGGAACACCGAACACGCATTTACTAGGGTTCAGCTGAAGTCCGTATTGTTGGAAACGTTGAAAGAGTTGGCGCAAGTGGCTGGCATGCTCCGATGGAGAGGCGCTGGCAATTAATATGTCGTCGATGTAGCCAAACGCGAAGGGTAGACCCCGAAGCACTTCATCGACGAATCGTTGGAACGTCTGAGCAGTGTTTCTCAATCCAAATGGCATGCGAATGAACTCGAACAGGCCAAAAGGCGTGGTGATGGCTGTCTTGGGAATGTCTTCTTCGGCCACGGGGATTTGGTGATATGCCTTTACGAGGTCAACCTTTGAAAAGATTGTCTTCCCAGAGAGATTCTGTGCAAAATCATGAATGTGTGGGATCGGGTACCTGTCGGGGACGGTGACGTTGTTGAGAGCACGGTAGTCTCCACAGGGTCTCCAATCACCAGATGATTTTGGAACCATGTGCAAAGGCGAGGCCCATGGGCTTGAAGACGGTCGAATGATCCCAAGATTCATCATATGTTCGAATTCAAGGCGTGCGATACGGAGTTTGTCGGCGTTGAGTCGTCGTGGTTGAAAGTGGACAGGTTGGCCTTTTGTGGCGATGTGGTGCTGCACAGCATGAGAGACTGGGTCGGTGAACTGACACGGTTTAGTGAGGGATGGAAACTCCTTCAAAATGTCAGCAAACGGCGATTGCGGGATCGCCAGCCGAATACCCAGCGAGTTGGTGCATTTACCAATGCCGACTGCACAAAGCTTGGTTGTGGTGTCTACGAGCTTGCGATTTTTGAGGTCCACTGTTAGGCCAAAGTGTGAGAGGAAATCCGCGCCAATAATGGGAGTCTGGACATCTGCCTGGATGAAAACCCATTGAAAAGAGCGTCGGAGGCCTAAATCAAGAGTGATGGACCGTTGGCCGAATGTAGCAATAGTTGTTGTGTTTGCTGCTTGCAGTGTAAAGTGAGATGGTTTGAGGCTGTGATGTTTGGGTGGGGGGATTACACTGATCTCGGCGCCGGTATCAATGAGGAATCGAAGACCACTGGATCGGTCAACGATATAAAATAGGCGACTTTCGTGTGGGGGGCCAGCCGAAGTCGTCGCCGTTACTGGCTGGCCTGGTCGTTTGACTGTGGGGTGTAAGTGCGGAATGAACATGGAGGATCGCAGCGGCGTGCCTTGGAGCCGAAAGTGCGGTGGTACCAACACCAGGTTTGTAATCGGCGGTTTCTGGACCGTGATCTAGGTCGATGAGGTACTTCGGCGGACACAGATCGATGAGTAGTAAATGCGTTGCACATTGCACTGACCTGATTGCACAACATACGAACGGTTTCTTTTAGGTCCGTAATGTCCTTATCGATATGCGAGTGATGGGATGGGGAATCAGGACTGCGAGAAACGTCACCACGGCGATCTGGGGCAGGAACTGGTAATGTCGTAGGGGATTCGTGCGTCGGAGTGGTTTCGGCGGGTGATGTCATGTGAACACAGGGTCTACCATCCGGGTAGCATTCCATGATTCTGTCGGCGTGCTGTGAAACTTTGTCAAGTGGAGTAGTGGGTTCCAGCATTGACAGGACCTGCTGCATAGGGAGAGGTAGTTTATCAACCCATATCTCCCTGAAAATGGCGTCGTCCATTTGCCGTCCAGCCAGTAGCGACCGCATGTGGCGCATAAGCTGGGACGGAGTTTGGTCTCCGAGCTCCACCGACGTGAACAGTTCACGGAGCATTTTTCCGGCTGATTTTCCGGTACGCTGAATGACTGCTTCCTTAAGCTTCGTGTAAGGAGCTTCTGGTGGAATGGGATCGAGGAGATCTTCCACGTCAACGGCGATGTCAAAGGGAAGTGCTTGGACAACGTGAGAGTACTTCACGCGCTCGCTGGTTATACGTCGAGTGGCAAATACGGCTTCTATTTGTCGAAACCACACTCGAGGGTTGGTCGGGGCAAAAACGGGCAGTTTCAGAGCAACCGCGTGGATGTCAATAGATTCGCTGTCAGACATGGTGAATGGTGTGGAACTTGGACCAAAAGAATGAAGCTAGTGTCAATTGATGGAAAAACAACCTGGGCTCACCAATTTTGTAGCGTACTACTCTGCCTATGTGGTACACTAAATTATTGTCAACAATATCTAAGACGACACTAGCAAACAAAGATGGGCGGAGGAGCGTGCGGTGATAAAAAGGCCAAAAGGGTATGTACATTAAGAATAAAAATGAAACAATAGGTGTGACTCAAACTCACAGTTGTTCAATGTTCTTGTGATCAGGAGATGAGTGTCGAAGAGCCAATATCCGCCAATGTCTTCAGCTCAGTTCGGTCTGACAGCCATCCGTTGAACAGAACAGGATGGTATCGAGCGAAGTGCCAAGAAACGCCGTTGAGGCTTCTAAAATACTTTTTTTCACACCGTTAGTTCCGACCGATATGATTCCAAGACACTCCGAACCAGAAGATGAGATCGAGCCAGAGTGAAAGATTTATTTACAGCCTTTTTGTATTGCGCGGTGGTGACGACCAAAAGGTGTGTGTTTTTACATTAAAACGTCGGTACAACAAAGGAGTGTCGCACCAAGGGACGTTGAAAATCATGGAAAAAGTCGGAAATGTACAGGTACCTACACTCTCTACTAACGGACTCAATCAGAATTCGTCCAGCTTACTTGCCAACAGCCTGCGATTTAAAATTTCGGATGCCTACTAAAAATCTTCATAGCAAATCTCAGCTCTCTTCCTTATGTCTTGATTTCTGGCCGCTTCATTTGAGCTGTACCGGTTTAGAAAAACATGAATTTCGTTCACTGAAGCCGTGCTGGCGGGATGATATCAGCCAACTGCTTTCACGGTGCTTAATTATGCTTCCTCAGATAAACGTTTTTATAACCTTAATTATTAGTGACATCAGGTTTACCGGTCGATAGTCCACGCATGATCCCTATAGACCCTTTGGGAACAGGAGTGATGGTGGACGTGAGCTAGTCCTATGGCATCCTAACTACCGCGAACGTTACTTTAAATAGAAGCCCGTCCAGATCCAACACCATTATGGCAACAGCAACGCAAAATAACCATGCACACCACATTATTTGTCATCAACTTCAAAGAATCCATGCCAACCTGGTGCTGAATTGATCGGAAGCTTTTACGTAGCCCAGACGGAGAAAATATCATCCCACCCCTGTACCGCTTATCGCTTTACGGACTAATAGTAAATTACAGATTATAGCTCCTGTCATTTTATTTCGACAAGAATGTCGCAAAGTTTACGCATAGCCTGACTGTGTATACCATACGACGGTCGCTGCTATGCAAGACAAATCTTCATTTCATCATAATTTAGCAGAGAGCATGCTCACATGCAACGTTTATCATTACTGTTATTATTACTGTCAATTCGCGATGATGCCATTACAATTTTCGACTACCTTTCTTATAGCTGTCAGCTTTTTCGGTCTTGAGTGAGACAATGTCTGACTTGTTGTTCTAAAACAAGAAGAATATTGCGATAATATCGTTTCTCTTCTCTATCGTCAACTGTGATGAATCAGTCCACTGTCTTCATTGACTATCGATATGTACACAGTACGAATGAACAAACCACCTCGAATCGTCAGGTGATTCGGTGTATCACGTTTTGGAATGCATTTTGTTGCATCAAAAGTGAATTTTATTTCTGTCTATAACTTTCCACGAAAGCTACAAGATTTTGGGCACAGGTGAATAGAGAAAAACCAACAAATCGCTGCAACTAAGGTGATAAAGTCGAGGTTGATTTGCACCATAATAGAGTATAGTACCAAAATTCAGTACCACGGGAAGACAGA
The DNA here is from genome assembly GCA_948099385.1 of Fasciola hepatica. Taxonomy (NCBI): domain Eukaryota; kingdom Metazoa; phylum Platyhelminthes; class Trematoda; order Plagiorchiida; family Fasciolidae; genus Fasciola; species Fasciola hepatica. Next base: position 17,778,185 of record CANUEZ040000067.1, read on the forward strand.
TCCACATGATTTTAGGAAACGAGCATCAAAAGTTTTTGGGACTAAGAAATCCCTAGTCATAGAAAAATTACGCGTTCTCGTCTTGACTGCTTCCATGAAAGAAACAGCGTTTCGTATGAAAGGCATCTCAATACAGATACTTTAGTACCCACAAGTGAGAAGAAAGAATAGGAGACGGATCAGTGCGGAAACTTTCCGGTGAAGAGTGAAATTCAGGCTGCACAAATGATGCGAAAGAGTGCATCAGGCTTGTGAGTGTCATTCACGATAGAACTGGAAAACGTCTAGAAGTGAACTAAAGCGGACAAAACAGGCAAGGTGAGTCCCTGATAGTGTTGAATGAATAGATGAGGTAAACAGAACATTTTAACATTCCATCTTAAACGTGAGTGAGAAACAGAATTGGCGGCATGAATAATTACCCATCTTGCTCAGCGGCATCTGAGAGTCTTTCGGTTTTATTAAATGAGGATCTGATTAGCTCCATTCGGTTTTTGAAACAGAAATTGATTGAAATCCTGATAAGATGAATGACAGTGGGGTACAAACAACCCTCTCGTCGAAGGGTTTGTTTGCTTGCTTGGTTTTGTCTCGTTTTTAGCAATTTTTTAACTTTGATTTACTTTTGTTTGTCGTATGTGCCTGCGTGTTAGTGATTTAGCTTATGTTTGTGAATGAGAGCCGTTATTTTCCCGGTAAATTTGTTGATTCGTGTTCGCTTAGTCTTGACGCATACCTAACGGTGCTTTGGCATGAATCCTCATCGCGAGACCATAGCCAAGAGTGGACGCCGATGAGGCTGATAAGGAAGGTGTCCCACTGTCTCTTATTACAAGAAATTTCAAAACTAGCCTGGTGTGATCAGGTGTGATGGGAACCGATCCATATTCGAGCTTTCAACTGACTCGTGATGGTCATTCGGCTATAACTTCTTTGGAAGTGTGAAATGTGATCAGCAAAGTGTGTACATATTATCTAGTGTTGACTGATTCTAATATTGGCCTCTTATTGATCTTGTTGTTGTTTGTTTACTCGGTGTTATCACCTATATCTACTACTTGCATGTGGTTGGCTGTGGTCGTGTTGGAAGATGGATGTGCGTGCATTCGTTTAATTTCGTAATGCTAGCAGTTGATCGTGGAAGGAAGATGTGGATGAGTTGTGAATAGTAATTTCATGGAAGCAGGTTGTTCCGACGGTGAGTTGTGCAATAATTAATATACAATTTTTTCTATATGTGTTTGGTCTGGTTTGATTTGGTTTGGTCTGGTTTGGTTTTATTTCATTCAATTTTATTTCATGTTGGTTTCCTTTGTACTTTATTTTATTTTATTGTATTGTATTGTGTTGTATTATTACGTGATGCTATTTTAGGTTTGTTTTGCTGAGTAGTATTAGTATGTGTTTGTGTTGATGCATGTGATCCGGATGGAGTTAGTGTTATCGTTTGTGCGAATTCGTGTTCATGCAATAGTACGTGTTTTGTTATTGTTGTTCTTGAGTTTGTGTGTGTGGTGTGTTGGTGGATGAAAAAGCGCTTGAATGTGTCCGCATCTCTGTGCTGCTGCCGATCTGCTAAGTTTTCTGTGCTTCTAATTGTGTGTATATTTGACTTTTGTATTCCTAATACATTCGAACATACGGTTTATAAGAAAGTCAGAAACGTAAAACGCTTTTCATTTCCTCCTCAGTAATATGACTGGGATTGACGATGGAACAATCACAAGATCTGTTTACTGAAAGAAGAAACGTGTAGGCCAGTACTCAGACTTCAACAACTTCATGTCCCCGGAATTTAAAAGAAGTACGGGTCGAAAGCTGCTTCACAGAGCATGACGGATTTGTACGAAAGACAAGACTGACAACGAATTAAACTAGCTGAAAGCGCTTATTTTATTCCTTTGATTGAAGGACACTTTAAATCTGAGGTCATCAGACAAAAGTCTGCGTCCATGGCCTCAAGCTTTATCTTACTTCCAAAACTTATGACTCTAACTGTTAACTGCTGAGACGATTTGCATCAGCGATGGCTCGATCATATCATACAGCTGACCTCATACCTGATCATTACACGTATGCCTCTATACGCTGAATTCAATATAATTTACGAGATTCAGTTTTGGTATGGAGCAACCTGTAATGAACTCCAGATATTTATTATGCCCGACCTTAGTTTTTGTATATTTCCCTCTCCTTACCTTCCGTAAGTGAACGTTTGAAACCAACCAAACAGTGTGACTGACTTTCATGGTAAAATTCCATCTGGCTATAGCTGTCTGTCATTTTTGTCGGAATAGACAGTGGACAGATATTTTGATTGTTTCTTCCTGTGTTGAACTGTACGTAATGTGATGTGGCGATATTCACGCTTGTTCTTTAAACGTTACCCGCCAGTCCTGCCTTCTGTTATTCTACGTTTACCGAGGATATTCGAGAGTGTTGTGCGTGCTGCCATACTTTGTGTCACGAAGATATCAGAGCTTATTATGTGTAACACTGACATTGCTATCCGTTTCAGACGATCAACTTCGCGCAATAATCCAGAGCTCCAATTTACATGAATATTCCTGTATACCACGAATTACTTGAATACAATTAGCATCACAGGACAGGTTGCAAATTTAGAATTACACACTCCAATAAAAATGTCTATGACATTTAAACAGCGACTTATTTTCCCTTGTTGAGGTTTTGTGGAATTCACAAATTCAAAGGGACAGTCAGCAGTCTACTTTTTACCTTGTCGCTAAAGTGTCTGTTCATTAGGTGAAGTAGACCAGACAATGCAACAAAAAAAGACTAACTATTTTACCGGTAGATAAAACTGTATTGTCAATCTGTAAAAAACCCTCAGCTTTTCGAAGAAAAATTCAATACAAAGCCTTTTATCTCACTGGTTAAATCAAGTCTGAAATGGAAAAGATGACAGAACACCAAGTAGCGTGATGGCCTTGCAATTTAAGGACAGTGAACAGATATGAAGAATTTATGCGTAAAAATGCATTCACTGTGATCACTTTATTACACGATTTACGTTAAATAGTGCATGTTCTGAAAACATTGTTTGGTATTTCGTGGGAAATAGACATATGCACAAAAGACAGCCGTCGATTGCGGTAATTAACCTACTGATAACACTATAATTCACTATTTCGCTACTGGAAACAATTCCGAAACTCGCCTTGCTAACGAGTGGATTATTCCTTCTAACGTGTCTTTTGCCGACACATTCTTTTTACTGCTTCTTTTAATACCGCTATAGAAGTAGATCCGTAACTAAAAGAATATGCATGTCCTTGAAATTATAGGGACAGTTACGCTCATATCCATTGCGCGGTTGATCACCACGGTGCGTTGACGACCATACTACCTGCACGTGAAATGTACCTTTGCTAGTGCGTAATCCAGTAGTGCGTTGCTTGAGCGCGCAAGGCGCATGTGTCCGTCGTACAGCACATGCAACTGGTCGTAGAAGTTGCCTGCAGATCAACGTTTTTTCTCGCACCTCGACAACCATTCAGATGGCTATGTGGTCAGTTCGGGTGAAATTTCGGTATGTGCTCAGAATCTGACGGCGCAGTAACTCATTTTGTGCTGTGTCATACAATTCATTAGCCAAGTGGTTATACCGCGTAGCGTGCGCTCGACTGCCACGTCACTGGCCTTCCCGGCTAACCCACGTGGGCTGAACAGAGCGGCAATTACACAGAGTGATTGAACAAATTGCAAATAGGATCCAACGTTTTGCGACGCAATCAGGGTCAAGTCAAGTGCACTGTATTGTTTCACTCTGACCTCAATAAATGCTATTGTCTTGCAGCATGCACCATATTGAGAAGTAGCGAAACCATTCTGTACGTAAATCGAGCTGCATCAACTCTGGATTTTTTCCGGATTATATCGAGAAACTCATGTTTCAAATATAAAGTTTATTCAGAATTGTATTTATTTTGCTTTGTAAATGTTCTTATAAACCGATTGTTAAGTTATGCGGTAAAAAATAAACTCCGTTAGATATGTGAAAGAAACCAGCAGATACCCTCTTTCGAAGTTAGTTGTGAAGGTGTGGCACTAGTCTACGAGAATGCTTTTTTGTGGTGAAAACCACAGTTCGGTTTTTCCTTCATTCTCACTTGATTCTCTGCATTGTAAGACAGCGTCCGCACTTGCGCTGACGCTTCTTTGTCCTCGATTAAATCGTGGCCTTCCTTTTGGTTTTCGACTGTTCGGTTTGCATTCCTTGCTCTTGTGAGTTGTATGTGATCTGCAGTTGGAAGAGATGGCGGATAACTCTTATGGGCATTGTTTAGATATGTTAAATTCGTAGCAGAAACTTGACCAAGCTAAGAATAGAATCTCACGGACTGGAGTTCATCATACAGAGGTGAGGCTTAGCCTACCATCGCGAACCGTGGGAACACCAATGGGTTGTGTCATCGATTTTGAGAATCAGCTTGATCACTCATCCAGGCAGGCCCACCTGAAGCGGGGGCCATGGTTACTTAGCTATGATACACACACACGCACATACACTGGTACTCTGCTACTGTTTGCAGAATATGGGCTGGCTCTGAGAGGCTTGTTCTATCTTATATGTCCACTATATGACCCCTCGAATCAATTGTCGCCCTGCCATTCAGATTCTAGGTCACATTACGCTTGCTGTTCACCAACATGATATTTCGGAATAATCAGAGTAAATTCCGCTGACGTTACGGTGTCGCAGCTCCGAGCTAATCTTCGTTTGTTCTTTACTTACTATCATTACTGTTATCATTATCACTGTTATAGTTACCATATAATGCATCCACAATATTTCCGATAGTGTCGCGGTGAATTATAGGCTACCAATTGGGAATTATTACCATCGGTGACTGCCGGATCCGAACACAAGGCGAAAGAATCTATAGTTCGCTTTAAGTGCCGTTATCTCGTCGCTGGTTTATTCGAATAAAAGCGTTGACCATCAACTGTTTGGCCATTATATGTAAGACCCCAAACATACGATCATGTAAAATATTATTCTATTTGAGAATCTTTTCGTAAAACTGTTCGGTTTTTCGTTCTAATATTTTCAGGCCACAGTTGAAGAAATGAACAGTCGAGCCACCCAGGTTTTCTATCCATACAAATGCCATTCGCATTAAACCAAGCCATTCCATAATGCCAAAATCACAAGAAAAATTGCAAGTACGGTAATTTGTCACCGCTATTCCTCAAATTTTCCGAATTCTAATCAGGAACGTATCACCAACTGCTTTTCCTCATCGTTCACACAATCGCCAGCTTTGATGTTTTAGGCGAAATAATGCATGACACAAGCTTAAGCAGACTTACAGTGATTGGTCTCGGTGTGGGTGAGTCTGGTTGGAACTCGGTTAATGTTGAACGTGCTGACTGATTTGTAATCAAACTTTTTCGTATCATAGGAACTCCGCTTGTAGTTGCATTGCGATCAACAACGTGTTTTCGTAACACAGGTGTTGACGGCTGTACTGATTCAATCCACATTGAATCTCGTGCACCAGATTCATGGATAGTACCCAGCCTGTAGGGATCATCCGAGGACTGGGATCGGTAAAGGATGCGACTTGTTCTTGCGTTGTTCCTCTGCAAATCCACTTCAGACCCGTACAATGATGCGTTCTCCGGAACGGAGTTGGATCGAGAAAAGGTCGTGGATGAACTTCGAGAGAGTCGGTTACTTGGCTGACTTGACTTTTGATCGGGATAGATTAATGATCTCTGAAAGGACAATAAAGCACAATAATTGATTCGCTGGAGCTTTGTTGACGTTACCATTTGCGGGCTCACTGCTGTGCGAAATTCCACGATTATAGCTTCCGATTATATATGCTTGATGACACCGATTTAATAAGGCTTCCCTTACCTGTGGGGAACGGAATGATATTGCAATATTATAACATGTTGTCTAGTACCTTCTGTACCGTGAAGTTTGCTCATCGGTACTGCTCAGAAACTAGCCTGCCATCTCCTCAGAGAACAACTCTATCTGCTGACGTTTGTGTCTGAATATTGATGGAAAATTCACCGCTCTATTGACTACAAGTATTTCATTATTCTCGGGCTTTTTAGTAGTGTATTACCTCCAGTTCACTTCATTTGCCTGGACATATAAGTTTACCCCTTAGTGCTGTATTGTTGATTTTTGCTTTGTTGTATCCCTCAGTTTAAAAAGAAAAAACGAAATGCAAAATAGAAACCAGGAAGACTAAGGAAATTCAAGTTGCGATTAGGCAACTAATTCCAGTACTTTTCCAAGTCACCCGGTACCTAGGGGATCTGACTCGGAATCCATGCACGCTCTTCAGAAATAAAACACCGTTTTAGAGTTCTCATACCTTTCGGACGAATCGACTGTTTTTTTGACCTCTCATCCAATAGCTAATGGATCCAGATTCTATTGTACACCCAGGCGGTCTATCGGTGGGTATGCGAAACACATTTCTAAACCACCGTCGCTTTTTCAGATTTCGCGCTTCTTCAAGAGACTTGCGCTTTACTTCCAACTTCCCTCAAGCAGTGGTGCGAACAACTATGGACCATTTTATGAAATCTGTCTTATGGTGAACAAGTTATTGGTAAAGCCTAGATTGGGCTTTCCTCGTTGGTCAGTTAAGCTAAAAGTAACGCCAGCTCGCTGTTTACACGTGATATTAGTCTAGTCTGCATTATGCCTCACTAATTCGCTCACAGTTTACTGCTGACATTGGTAACTGCTGCGCGAAAGCTTTGCTTTAAACTTGAAAAAAGACTAGGACAACACATCCTTCTAGCGTTCAGTGATGAAAACTTGACCATTTGAACGCCACCTTTGATCTATACAAGTGTTTGAATGATTTAGCTCCGGCAAAACAAATTTACATATTCAGTGGCTGTGTTATTTTGTAAACCCATGATCGGTAAAAGATGTCTTTTCACAAGCAATATGTTCTTTGAAGTTTCAATATCTCTTGTATCTCGTGTCAAATACGCATTTCGTCATTTACTGATCGCCTCTTAATTAGTAGTCAGATGTGGCTGGACGGGAAACTCACTCATGTACGTCACAATTCCTGGTCATTCAGACAGAATCAATGTGTCTAATAAATCATGGAAGGACTTTCGGAGAGCGGCGTAAATATAAAAATATTTGCACTCAATAGCAAAAATATGCTGACAATTCAGCACGACGCTGGACAAACTTAATTTATGAACATCATTATAGATTCATGCAGGGTAATTTATTTTTTTGTTAGTTTTGTTTGGGTTTGCTACGTTGTTGCATTTTAGAGCTTTCCATCTGATATTTGTGACACTGCACCTTCCATCTGACCGAAAACGCGGATTTCCCTTGCACTCTTTTATCTGTCTTTGATAGGCAGAGGTCCAACGGTTATCATCGAGGACTCAGGACAACATCCACGCAGGTTTGATTCCCTCCCTTGCAGATCACTTCTTCATTTGACGGCCTTTCATTGGCCTTGGCTCCATTCTTGATTTGTCGTAATTTATTGTATAAAAAGTAAGAAAGGACGCAAAAATAAAGTACTTTCTTGCCACACATGATATGAAGATTCGACCCGAGTGTTTACCAAATGCCATGATACCATCGGTCACTACCTAGTAATGTATTTGCTAGACTCCTGGTACTAATGGAGGAATCGATCGGCAGCGTCTTCAATTTTTCGCTGCATTGAGACAGGCACCTCACAACTCAGTGTGTTTACTTAGTTCCAAACAGTTCAATACATTATTTAACGATTGTTATTCAAATTTGGATACGGTAAAGCAGCAAGAGTACAAGAGTTACTTACTGAGCGAGAAACAAAGCGTTTTTGTGCCTGGTTGAAAATAAAATTTGGAGACAGTAGGATTAAGCAAAAGAATGGTAATTTTTCCGCTGTCAATTTATGACCAGAACAATGCGGCCGAGTGAGTCCTATACATTTTGAGCATGCAATTCACCATTCAGTTGTAATGAGTACGCCTTTGTTTGCTTTCATCTACTGAATCTCTTGTTGGAGCACAACAAAACTCGGGCGCCGTTACACACTTTAAACTCTCTCCGCATGCCTTCCAGACGAAAGCTCGGCTTTTGGCTTCTTCATGTTGCGACTAGTCTCTTCATCTAGCATTGCACCGGAGATTTTAGTTACATGTTTTTGCTTCTACGCCGCAGCATGGTCGAGTCGACAGTGAAATAAATTGGGACCAGTTCCAATGTAAGTAGCACACTAATGGCAGCACTTAGCTAGAATACGCCCAACTTTTCCACATCTTCTCACCGTGTAATAGATTGGCCACATCGACTGTTCGCATATCGCATGTGGTACGCACTAAAACGGTTTCATACCAAGCACGTCCATTGCTTTGTGCGCAACTTCTGCTGTGGAATTCGCTATGCTTTATCACTTGTGAAAGGGTTACAACCCACTAATTTTCGAAAAAGGAAGACGTATTGATGCTCACCAGTCATTCTAGATTAAGGGCTTCCGAGCAAACACTGCACGATATCGATTAAGGTGGTGAGACCTTGGTTCTTTTCATGAATTCCAAAGAAGTAATTGATTGGCAACAAACCTGTTACTTCTTAGGGAGCTCAACAGCCCTATCAATAGGAACACAGGCCAAATTTGAAACGAAATATTTTGTCATCATATGCTGTTTGCCCCTACAACTGAAGACACTTATTTTTCTTTGCAGATCTCAAATCAATCAACGATGTTCGGAAAACGCTACACCGACTGGGTTTCTGAAAGATACATGCCTTGTAAATCACGAAAAATATTAAGAAATACTTTTTGATACGAGGAAATTTGATCTTTTTATGTATCTCACAATATATCTCGCGCGACAAAAGCATAAAATCCCTGTACGTTTTAGCATGTTTGCGCCTCTGTATTCTCTAAAGAAATCATATCTAGTCAGAACGACGCAGAATATAATATAGTAATTTATTATGGGCTGATTATATCATAATATGCCAAAATACGTGACAAAAGTATAGGACCACCCTCACCTGGGCTTCACCAGTTACTACTCAAAACCGTTTGCAACCGCCGTTCCACTCAAAGACCTCACGCCATCTCGAAATCATTCCTACAAGATATGATTATTTTCTGGTCAATATTCACCCATCCTCGTTTACCGCTGGTTAACCATTCACTCTTTGACTGGTAAACCATGGATTCCGTGTTCACCCAGCGAGTAAGCGTGCCCCATAATTTCTCGATCAGGTTCAGATCTAGGTTGCAGGCTGACCACTGCATGATCTTGATCCTATGGAACAACAGCCAATATTTTATGGTGTATGAACAGTGGAAAGAAGTATTTTCATGTTCAAATATGGTATCAGCTAGTAATATGCTGTCCAGTAGAGGGAGCAGAAACTGTTACAATGTACGAATATACGCAACGGAATCATGGATACACTCAAATATAGTTAGTTCACTTTCGCTATTGATTGAGAAAGCACCCAAACCATCATTGAGCTCATCAGTATTTCTCTGCCCGGAATTCGTCTTTTTCTGATATTATACCAGTAGAACGTTCAGGCATCCGGCCCATCCAAATAAAGTCCTTTTTCGCTGAAAAAGACAGTTTCCCACCTAATTGTCCATGGAACGGGTGCTTCATCTCATGATAAGCGTGGTTCTTCGTGCAGCCGTGTGAGAGCCGTGTATCATGTTATTTTGTTTTTGTATTTCATCCACGGTACAGCTTCGAGCGTTCCGTTTATCGTTCGTTTTGGAGCGCTGTCTCCAAAATAGCTTACAACGTCCAAATAGACCATGTGCTTTTGGAAACTAGGCGAATCATCTGTGTTCCTCCAAATTCGTTAGTCTTATTTTGAACGGCGCTTACGCATTTTAGGAACATCTAGACCATCATATTCCAGGCGTCTTCTTGTGAAGTTTCTCAATCTCTTTGACCATTCGGTTCTGCGAAATTTCACATGTTACACTACTTCGGAACGGGGGTCTTATACTTCTGTCACCCTCGATTTTGACGTTTTCTGTTTTCATTGGCACACGGTACATATCTTTTTCCGAAATAATGCACCCCTCAAAGCTCTGTGGTTTCGGTCGTTTCGACTAGATGTGGTTCCAGTAGAGAATACAGAAGAGTAAATATGCGATAAGATGAGGGGGTCCTGTACTTTCATAGTGCAGCGTGTTACAAAATCGTCCGACTACCCTAAGATAAAGAGTTCCAAAATCACTACCTGCATTGATTGTTTGTGGTTTATGCACGCATTCTTTACGCTACTGAGGGAACTTGACGGATGCTTCTATTTTCTCGCTGATATGATGAATATTTCGAGAATTTCAAGAGATGATCACTTACCAGCGATCAGTCACGCCCCAGTTATTCACCAACGGCATAATTCAACCAGCAGATGAAAGTGGACTCAATTTTAACTAAATGGACAAACATCGAACAAGTTGGTTTGTTTGGTTGTCCAGTAGGGATTTCATCACCATTAGGCTTTTATAACGTACAAATTAGGTCGGCTTGTATGGTGCCATAAAAGAAAGTTTGTAGAGTGGACGCCGTTTTCAGTTCTCGGAAGCAGAAATTTCATGTTTAATGTACATGACTTACCAAGTAATCCGAAGATGGATATTCAGTGAACGTGGGATATCCATGGATAGGCTTTCGAGTCGAACTGTTCATGCTAAAAGGCATGTTTTGAGATCAGTGAAGTGGTCAGTCAGATTAGAAAACTGTAGCTATTCGAAGCCGGTCTAATAGGAAGTTTGTTTTGAACTTCTCTGTCTAAGCGGCCCTGAGGCAGCAAGAAATATACATTTGTAACCCCTCTTCCTTGACGCCATAAGAAACACAAATAGTGAAAACTTCAAAACCTCAATAAAATACTAAATTTTTTGTTCGGTACACATGAAGTGCGGGAAGATCGGTGCAATCCCTGTACTGATCAAAAAGATGAATCTTTAGTAGCGACTTGGAGATGACTGAGTTTGAATGTGTAGACTAACGAAAAGCTTGTAACTTTCTTTCTCGGTACCCAGTACCACGGTAATGAACCATGTGGCCCACGAACCCAGCCGAATTTAGGCCAAAAATACTTTTGTCCGCATTAAGAATCAGACCATGTGCGGCTAAACGCTCAAACAATTGACGTAGATTTGGTGTATCGGATCCCAGATTAGTTCGAAGTGTGTGGAGATAACGATACGCCGTGTGATATGTTACAGGTAAGTGTTTATTGTTTGGTAGCACAGCGTTATCAAGAAGGACGGTAGTTAGTCGACTTTTCGGTTACCCTGGGTAACCTTTCTCAGGACGAGTTTACAGTGTACCACCTTTTCGGATAATGATGTGTTACCGAACAATAAACACTCACCTAAAACTGATTTAGGTTTTGTGTATGTGCACCTTCAAGTTCACTGATTATTGGAAAGTCGTATATGTAGGCAAAAACAAAATTTAAACCTCTGTTAATCTGGTCAGTAGATCACTGAAAGGTTTATGCACTGTTGCGTGAACCGAATGCACGCATAAAAATTCGAAAAGACCTAAGGGTATTGGTACCCCTGTCTTACGTATATCCACATCTACCATGGGAATCTGGTGATAAGCAAGTACCAGATTTATTTTTAAGATTACTCCAGCGCCGTTGAAGTTGGCCGTGATATCCTTAATATATGGGATGGGATACCTATCTGGAACAGTAATGTTATTGAGGGCCTTATGTCCTCAACATGGTCTCCAATTTCCTGACGTTTTAGGGACCATGTGGATTGGTGATGCCCAAGGACTATTCGACGCACGAATAATACCTAATTTAACCACGTGCTCAAACTCAGCTAGCGCGTTTTCATGTTTGTCCGGTGCAAGCCAACCTGCCATGGCAAAAGTGGAGAGCCAAAAGTGCTAATGTGATGACCAACTGAACTAGTTACTGCGGGTAGTACGGGCGGTGCGTGCCGGACTTTTTGGTATGCATCTAGTTTACCATCGAGCAAATGTGAATCGGTCGTTTCAAGTAGAACTGAATCGATCGAATTAGTTTCAGCCAAAATTCCACCCACTGATGTAAGAATAATAATAATGTCCACAAGAAGTTTTAGGCAACAATCTACCAATAGGTCGAAGTGATGCAGGAAGTCAATACTAAAAACAGCATTCTGAACCTCTGCAATCAAGAAAACCCAGCAAAAGTGAGACGAAGTCCAAGATCCAAGGTCTTTGAAGTTCATCCATAAGTCTGTATAGAAGTACCATTAGCGGCACATAAGTTAGAGGAGAGGAACCTACACGAAGTTTGATCTGAGGGTGGGAGCACGCTAACTTCAGCACCTGCATCTACTAAGTAGCGTGTCCCTGAGTAATGGTCAATAACGTAGAATGGGCGACTACCCTGGCCAGTAACGTCCGTTGCAGCTACTCACTGGCGTGCTAGTTTCCCTGAATGACTGAGGTCACTGAACCAGGGAGGTGTAGTAAAAACCGTAGAACGATACTTCTGATGATACCAAAAAAGAGCTTCATTTGATGTCGACTCAACCAGAATATTTATACAGGATATTACTGAGAGATCTGTTTCGGTGAAACTGTTCATTAGGTAGTGCCAGAGTTGGGTGTCCAACTGACGACACATTGAGTGCCTCGATCTTTTTGACAAGATCGTGCACAGTGGCTTTTAAAAGGCAATGATAGACTCAGTTTGTGAGGAAGTCGTCTGATTGACATTCGGCTGGTAAGTTTCCCAAATTGCGTCAGACGCTGGAGCTATATGTTCTTCAAGAGACTATTATCGATATTAACTGTTCCTTGAAAAGTGTGCATGTGCTAAATCAATTGGGAACTTTCGCGAAGTGTAAGTTCAGTGTCTGGAAACCAACGGACCATTCGCTGTTTGCCAGACACTGCTATCCGGCTAGTCACCGCTGCTTTTATGCATTCGTTAGGCATGGGTTCTTCTGATTCCAACATATCTTGCCATTCTTCGACGGAGTGCGAAAGAAGGACTGCGACCTTGTAGTGGAATTCGCTATTTTCCATGGATGCACTACGCGGAGTAAAAGTCCATTCTAGCTTCACAAACCAAGCCCTGGGGTTATCTTTCTTAAAGAGTGCAAACGGGAAAACAAGTGCATTCACTTAAATGCCAAAAAGTGTCAGATAGCTCATAATGCAAATGGCGAAGTAAACTCAAATGATTCAAAAAAGCAAAAAAACAAAGCACCGGAAAAAAAACTGAGTCTCTGCAGACTGAATTTGGTCTACCGACAGTAGTTGATATACAGAAAATAGGAAAATACGATGAGCTCAGGTGTTTAATACTCCAAATTACCAGGTACTAACTAGATCCCGAGAATGGCCCAAGAAAAGAACCGCAATGGGGACGGTTTGTATGGAAGGACTATTGATCACTATTACCTGTTAAAGCGACACAGCCTGGACACGATGCTAGCTAAGAGAGCCAAGATTCAACCGTCCCCAAGCAGAGCAGTCAGAATTGTGTTTTTCTATTAGCGGAGACCAATTGTTCTTACAGCAGGCAGGCAAACAACTCATAGCCCTATCGCGTCTAACAACATACAAAGTACCTACACCTAGGTATTAATTAGTAGTTTTTGTCTACACTAATTTCTGTTCACGAATTTACACTTTCAAACTCAGTCATCTCCTGGTCACTTCATATCCAAGACAGGTGAGCGAAGGAAGAAACGCATCACAGTGTATGTCAATGGAAACAATAACGGTCCGATAAACTACAAAACTGTGTCTGAGTAATGAGGTCAGAGGCGTCCATATCACAGTGACACGCCGTTTACCCAAGTGAGAGACGCTGTTGGATGCCGCTCCTATTTCTTCGCTCGATGAGACACAAGTGGGACCAAATCGCAAAGATCACCACTACCCGTTTTTCCAACCTAGATCTCTCTAATACCACTAAATTGAATTCATAAAAAGGGGGTTGTAATTCGTTTTTGTCTAGATAATACCGTTTTATCGGACAAACTGTCGAAGTAATCGAGTAAGGAATTAGTCAATTGAGACTTGAAATGGTTGTCGTTTATCGTAGATCAGTGGGATTTCATAGATGCAGTAAATCGACTGCGTAAAACCTAGAGCCACGTAGGACAATCACTTAACTCTCTGAGACTGCGCATCCTAATTTTGCTTTCTAAGGGGCCTTTAGTTCGTATCGTATGACTATCTACCGTGCATACTAAAGTAGCCCAACTTTTAACATAGTAATATTCTGCGATTTGACTCCAATCCCCTTTTACTTGAATAAAAACCGTCGATTATCCGCAACAATTGAGAAAGAGCAGCGCCGTACCTCTTCCAGAAGACCAACAGTGTTATTCCAGCTTATCAAGTGGCGTCCCCCTGCATCTCAAAATTGATTGAGTGGCGCTGAAACTGTGTTACCATGTAATTAGAGCTCTGTAGGTTAGAAGTTTTCATTCACATACCATGGAACAAAGGTTGTCCCTAAAGTTTATTTTAAATCCCTCGAGTGTCCCATCAAAGTTACGGATCTCCTTAATAGGGACCGAAAGGTGTACAGTATGTATAACATGAATATTGGTGGTCCGCCAAATTGTTTTCCAATGTTACTGAAGTTTCAGAAATTTGGTACAGATCAGTTTCCCGATACACAGTGACTGTAATTCCCGCAAAAATGAACGCTTTGTTTTCATTTAGTCAGTTGATTTATCGGGACCAATCTCCACCGGTTCCTACTTCAGTCAATCAGTTGATTTCAGTACGAAATATTTGCTGATAGATCGACGGTGGTGCTCGAAATGTCCTAAAAACGTTGATATCCCTGTTGATCAGTTTTCCCCACGGTATCCAACTAACCCCGTACCCATTCCAAAAATGTAATAACAGGAAAAGTAAAATGATTGCTGAAAATTCCTAATAGTCAAGAGTATGTGGTCCATCTTATCTGTTCTCATCCGACTCGGTTTAAAATCTGCTGGTTTTCTATGGTCCAGGTAGATGTTTTGGTAAGGTACAAACAGCCAGTATCTAACGAACCCCACAAGCGTTACCATTTTACTCAATAAACCGTTAGTGGTCTTGGAAATTGGCTTTTCCGCCAACCGAGTCAAGAAGCGTCATTTGAAACAAATTTCTTTGGAAACATGCTCAGCAATCATCGGTAAAAATAAATGGGACCGCTGCCTCTCCCACTTAGCTATTTCACTTGGCGTGGATTATAGTCAATCTGTGAACCACTCCGTGACAGTCATTTTGACTGACGATCCAGCTAAATAATTCAAGGAGTAGACCAAGTACAGAAACCGAACTACGAGAAACCCGTACGTTGTTTAGAGAGGATAGAAGACTTAAGTTGTGAGATGTCAAGAATTCTTCTAATATTCTCAACCGCACACGTAGTACATTTTAATATGAGTTGATGTGAGGCACAGAGCAACACAGTGGAAACAGACAGTGTCATCCATGGTTGACTCATTCCTCAACCAGACAGCAAACAACCTCGTTGATCGTGAAACACCCAATGACTTAACACCTTCAGGTTGTTCTGAGCCGAGCTTTCGGAGAGATTGCACGAACATGGACCCTCGGTCTCTTAGCCTTCTGTGAGGCTATATTGATAAGTGAACTTAGACATCCCCTGTGTGAGCGCAAACTGCTAACCAACAATTTTTGTATGTCTTGGCATTAGCCAATTAGATTTTGCCGAACCGTTTCGGAATTGGTTCAACACTATCGGTACCCACCTTATTGGTCAGTGCCCTATTCGAACCCAAATTACCGTTTTGCTTGTGCGACTGGAAGAAATGCTCGCGTCTCTTAGTTTCTTTTCTGTCCGTTCTAATCGGGCTAGAACAGGGGAACTGGATGTTTCAGACTCTTACTAGGTTATATTTTTCATGAGAACCACTCTCGTTAGTTTTTACTGGCAAACTCCTGAGAAGCCTTATTCTTGACACGGCGAATAGTATTTTCCAACCGGCCGATGACATCCACCATATCTGATTCCCTGTTGCCGAAATGAAAATGCCGTGCATGAATGGGTCCTTGAAATGGGTCTATATTCTACAAAATCTTACGCTGAAAGAACAAAATAGTGATCAGCGCTGACCGACTTACATCCTCGGAATTGAATAATTATTCTGCACTAAATCCACATTGTTGCCGAGGCTATTCACAGTGGACACACGAGAACGGAAGATACGATTACTTGATTCTGTCCAAGCGGGCAAAGAGCCGGTCGTGACTTGGCGTTCCAAGTCTTTTGAGTTGACGGACAGTTCGTTGAAAAGCTGGCAGTGGTGTCGGAAAAACCAGGGCAAAGGAAGGGTTTGGAGAGCAGAATCAAAGATTTTCATCTATTAAATGATGAATACAGATGATAACGTGTTGATACCAGTTATTTGTGAAAGGGCCCCCAGTAGAACGTACGATCAACTGATCATTACCATTCATGAAAAAATCTTTGTTTCGCCCTTGTTAGAAAGTCACAGAGACAGCCAGAATATTTTGGTGGTAGATGGTCCACCCTTTCCTCTCCATTGCAGTCACGAGCGTCCACCCAATACTGTTTCCGTTAGAAAAAATAGTCAAAGTCTTCACGATACCCATCTATGAACTGTATTGAAATAAAATGTTCCACATTCATGTAGTTTCCTCTCAATGGGCATTTCCTTGTGTTTCTCCATGACTATTGGAGTCTTTCCCTGTCTTTACCATTCCATTCCATCAGTCTATCTTCATTAATCCAAAGACTATTGAAAAAATAATGACCAAACCGATTGTTCATCATCTGGAATACAAAACACATCTGGGGGGCGATCTTTAGCGCATCCTTTTCATCACATGGTTTTGCTTCGGTTCAGTGGAAAGGACATACGTCTTGGCCGTAAAAACCAACTCTACAATTAGGAATAACCAGCAACGTAATCGTGAAACTTGAAGTGATGGAGAACTATCTATGTCCCTATAGGTCACTTGTGATAGAGAAATGAACGACAGTGAATTACTGTATACCACCAAAGTGACCTTCATTGGTGGGATTCGAATATCTGGTAATCAAACACCCTTATTCACCAGACCACCACCGACCACACCAACCTGTGACCCGGTAAAACATAAATCCTATATCAGGTCCCGTCAATCAATTGTTAGTTTCCACACAAATTTTACTGACAGCTTACCCATCCCTGTACGAATTTATCGCGTTTACCTCTAAGCTGAGTCATTAGTGTGCTTGTTCTATCCTTTTGGTAAGGTCTCGTAGATCAATCTACATACGTATTCATCTGCTTTACGTCATACAAAAGTGCTTGCATGCACACACACATAGGCACACACACCTATACACATGCAAGTTGCGGAGATGATAGCTGAAATAAACTTTTGTATGGTTTCGGAAGTGTACGATTCCGCCTCAACAGTTACCCAGGAATATGTTCCAGTCCGGCCATCCAAATTCTTTTGTGTATTTGTTGGTTCACCTGACAGTTGGGCAGAGACGCCAGACGAGGAAACAAACAGAACGAAGGGCGCGATCACGATGCTCGATGCTGATAGAGAAATCTAAAACTCCACAAATGTAGCAATGTGACCTCCTTGCTACATCCTAGCTACTGGTGACTTCTTGCTGTTTATTTCAAATTTCATTTCTAAGAATCTCTGTAAACTACCTCAGTGACTATTTCCAAATACCGGATAGGGCTGGATCCCAATGAGTGGATGTACGAGAAACAGTCGCTTCACGTGCAAAGCTCGGACTTGGATCGTCATTCCCATTTTCGCGGTCATCCATTCTCTTTTATGCTTTGTTTGTCCACACAAGTAACTGTTCTGGTCCAGAGAGCACAGAATAGACTGGTTTTCTATTTCGCACCAGATCTATTCTACGCTTACTGAAATGTTTACCTTACTCATGTCTTTCGCTTCATGTCAGGGGTGAGACCTTGTCTTCTTCATTACCCTTGCTTGACCGTGTCCAACGTGAAGCCATTCGCCTCATCAGCGACCCCACGTTAACCTCAATTTTGCAGCTTTTACCCCTTGTTACCGTGGGTTTTGCTCTCAGAAACTCGATTCTGTGGTTACTGTCCCCCTAATTTTCAGTGGTCTTCGCCGTGCCATCCATACAGACTGATTATCTCAACCTACAGCACCGTTAGTTTTAATTCTGCGTCTACCCAAGAAAAGCAATCTTACGTGATCCCCTATGACTTCCGTATTTCCTCTTTCTTACGATCTTCACACTTTCAAGCACGGAATCAACAAACTGTTTTAAACTCGATCAAGATCAAATAAAAACAAACGTGGCATTGCTCCGAGACGCTGAGGCCTTAGTCATTCGTAATCGTGCACCCGAAATGTTCAAGCAGCGTGAATGCCTTATCAATTTGACCCTACCCTGGTGACCTAACACTCAGTCTCCTGCCATTTTCATTAACGTTTATCACTTGTCATTCGCTTCCATGTTGTCTTGGTTTCATAGATTATTCTAATGTCTACGTACACATCATTGACTATAGCATGCACTTGAACAGATGCAATGAAATGATCCAGGGCACACTATACAAATCTATATTTCTTACTTTACATTATAAATTTGTGACGGGAAATCATGGTTTCCAAACCTATTTTACATGAATGTTCCCAAACTTATAACTGATTGTACAGTAGGTCTTTAGACGAAGGGATTTATCCCTTCTATTGTAACTCATGTTTTTCAAGTAAAAGTAGCTGTCTAAATCACTTAGCCAACGGGGACTGACAGAAAATGCCGAGGTGGTGCGTGTGATGACCTTCTCTCATGGAATGGGGCAACTGACTGAAGGACTAAGCGCTAATTCGAACACTTCCGTGAGTACAGTAGGGCTTGGTTGAACACGGGCAAGTAAAACAGATTACGAGTGGCCTATACTCGAACCCTTTTGGGTCGAAGCATTCCATGTTGTGTAACACATTTAAGTAGGATATAAAGATAAGTGTGTTGTGTCATTGTCACAGCGGACTCACTTGGCCTTCATCGCTGTGATTGGCTTTTAAGCACTCAAAACGGTTTGCGCAAACTCTAAAACTCTCATAACACACAGATCAATCGAACCCAAACCACATCAGAGTTTCATCGTTCAGACTAACAACGGGAATTACTCCCATTATAGGTCCAGAGATGGATCTGAATCCCGAAACTAGGGCTTGTTCGCTTTTGCTTGATCCATGCCACTCTACCACATTGTTTCTTTCCGATTTGATATTTTTGTTGGTGAAATGTCACAAATTTATTAGCATTACCAAGGATAACTCCATTTTTGTTCTTCCATGTTTGAGAAAAGCACACAAATTGTGAAATACATCTGCGTTTTTCACATCCAAAAGCGCACACCGTGAGCTTGAATCAAACCAACGAAACTTCCGCTTATCGGGAAGTTGGCCGACGAGCTGAACTAGTGCGAATAACATCAGTAAACTATTCCACTGATACAGTAACTATCTTGGTTTCAATATTCCGTCTGGCCTTGGTTGGACGAGATTCAAGGGGTATGATGACACTACGGATTGATCAATACCGCTTGTGTTATTCGCGTCAGACGTACGTACCGCGTTAGTCCAGCTGGTAGGGCAACATCCCGGTAACCGGAGGTGTGTCGGTTTGATTCCGGCTGATGGCGTTCAGTTTTGGATGTAAAAAGAGCAAGTGAATTTCCCATTATTTATTTTATTCCACTTTCTTGTGCCATTAGTAAATCTCATAAATAGGAATGATAAGGTATACGTATATGATCTTACCAGCGCGTCACTTGAGCCAGTGACAAGTATTTAACAAGCAAAGGCATGTGTGCGTGTGTGTGTGTGTGTGTGTGTGTGTAATAACATAAGAAACAAGTGTGGGGTGGGTAAGGAGGTCGGCAGCGTACACAGTGACAATATAGGAGCGTCGTGATGGGCACAAACATTTCGTGAACAGGTGACGAGTGACCGTTGCCAAGCCAGTCGCGTGTCTATGTTTGGAGAGCGGTGCGACTGGCAGCTTATCTTGAAGTTACGTAGGATTCAATTAAAGTCAGAATGATATAGTCCGATACGCGTGAACAGATGTGTTCGGTGTTGTAGGCTGTGAAAAACCTGGGATGCGAATCCCACATGGTCTCCGCAGAGTAAGTCGATATATTATTTTAAATTGTCCGAAAATTCCCCCAGAACACATTTGTAAAACACGGGTTGGCGAACAAGCTCGTTTTCAGTGATTCTTAATCATGCATCTAGTCATATATATTATGTTGTATTGGCCTGGTTAAGAATCACTGAAAACGAGCTTGTTCGCCAACCTGTGTCTTACAGATATATTATTTGTAGCATCATTCGGTTACCTTACTTAGGTGGTCATAAAGTGGTTGCAGGAAGAAGTCAGCTACGTGTATATAAGTGAACTGCATCCCATCATTCATAACCAATTTTTCACGTTCTCCGGTCCGTGGCCTCTCCTAGACTTAACACCATTTAGAGCAACAAATGAGTGGTGTTACTGGACTGTTTTAGCTTGACCTCTGAATTAATCCAACTGCAAACGTTCTGGAAAATTAATAACCTGTCAAACGCTCTCTGAAATAGACATTATGAACATAACATGAAACGGTACCTTTGGAATCTCGTGCACAAGATAAGCATAAAGCGACTAACGCGACTTGATATCACTGTCATAATGTTTATTACTTTAACTTACATCACTCAAACTTTCTTTCATTTCTGAGAAGCCCTGGCTCATAATAATCCAAGTTCTACAACAGGCTTGAACACCACTGTAAAGGGAACGGAGAAAATAATACGAAGAGATAAAGTAAACATTCCAGACGCAATCAAAATAACGTCGAACTTCCGCTTTTTGTTATGGTCCAGGATGAGATCCTTCAAAATACTTGGGGGTACAGTAATATCAATCTTCGTCGGCAAGTAATCCTCAAATTTAGCTTTCCAGTCGTAAAACATGGTCGCAAGTAAGCAAACAGAAATCGTCGGTGAAAAAGGCATCTGAATGCCAGGCTTAGTGGCAAAGGTCATATGCGTCAAACCTTGTGCCGTAATACAAATTATCGGATATAACTTCGATGACTACGCCATTTCTTAAATGGCGAAAGTAGTATTTCGAGTTCTGTAGATTTTCCTCACCTAAGCCTACAATCTGCCCTTTTCCGCAATTCCCGTAGCCTTGTGACTCCTGTCAGTCCATGTTTATCTTACAATGATGTGCCAACACCATACGTCCAACACCTCCCTCCCCCACACACAGACAGCCAAATGCACTCCATCTGTTCACTGATGACGACTTCTTACAAGACGCTTGGCATCCCTGCGGTTTTCAACGGTGAATTGGTACCGCATATTGAATCAGTGTGAGCACATAACCCTTAAAAAAATAAATTGAAACGCCAGTTTTACTTCAGGCAATTCGAAGAGTAAACAGACGTGTTTGTTGTTCATTATCCTTCTATCTTTGAGTGGAAAAATTCTGAGCGACTTTATATTCATGTACGTTTTTGTCCTACTAGTAAACCCCTACGGAGAAGGTGTCCATTATGGAAATGTATCTCTTTACGTGTGGTAAGTTTTGAACTCTAAAGTTATTGGTGACAATCGTTATATCACGTAACGCCCAAACGGAGCAAGGCTCTGAGATTCAGCCAAACTCAAAATGGTGTGCACTTGGATTGAGTCTCACTGCGGACTAAGTGTTGCTAATCGCTTTATAGTCTCCAAGATGAATAAAAGAGACATACAGTGCTTCCGTGGTTTCAAATAAGGAATTGAACATTGATGTCGCAAGATAAATATTTCATTCTATACTTGATTCACATCTCTATCACTGATACACAGTGATATACAGGATGTTGGGGATAAATATGATCGAAACGTAATTTTAATTGTATTTTCATATAAAGTACCCTTGGGATTTTAAATGATAAGAAACACGTTACGAAACGGGAAAAATAACGATGGTACCTAAAAACAAACAAATGGGAACTAGCAGAATGCTACATAATGATGATTCGTGTGGGGGGTCAAGATTTCAACATGACGTTTGCTTAGTAAACTTTCAGTACAATGGGGGCAATAAGATCTACACTGAGGTGAGAACGAAAACACATTAGACACTGTGAACGCCTAGGTATATCATAATACACCCAAACAACTGCAAGAGAAAGTGGTGGAAGACACTGGCAAGGAAGTACACGGGATTGATGCCGGAAAGTGGAGGCTTTAGCTTCCACATGGAAACAGGGCTTGAGAGAAGACCACTTTTACTGCAAATACAAGAGACATGTGAGTGAAGTTATGACAGAAAGAGCTCAAGCAAGGCTTAAGCAAAGACAAATAAACTCCTAAACAAAGTAAAGCATCCTTTTGAGCTATCGACAATCTGGTTCTATTCTGAAAGAAGAAATTTCGTCCGAAATAGCTGCATAACGCAAAACAACGGATTGGCCGCCTGCAAATCTTACGAGAAGTTTGTTTTTCTTGATAAATTGACTATCTCACTCCTTTAAGAAGACTGTCAAATTTATCACCACATATTAGTAGGAAGCGGGGGTTGAATAACTCACGCATGCTGTAAAGTTCCGAGGTGATTCAAGCTCCAACCCAGGGCTCGGTAAATATAAAACTTCTGGCGTAGTTAAACATAACTGTTTCCTTCGGCCACCATCAGTGAGTAGGTTGACAGCAACCGAAGTAAAAATGGAGCATAGTAAACAAACGTACACGGGCTTGGTCAAAAGCAATTATTACATTTTCCGGAAGGGATGATGACATAGATCCTCTCACCTCCATGAATTCCTTAGGTGCAAAAATGGTACCGCTTTTGATAAAGTAATCTAGCAATCGGTAACGAACTTACTCGGCATTGATTTGCACCAAAGCCGGGCGGAGGGATGCAGCAATTTCGCAGCAGGTCGATGCCGCGTCTTCTGCGCGATATTTTGCCTGGACAGTGATATAATTCAGTGCAAATAATACGTAAAGTACCCATTTGGACTTGTTTTACAGCTGTCATTATAAAGAAATATGATATTCCAATAGCGGACACTCTAAGTCAGGACAATACTGCTTTGTCTACATAAATAAACTGATACTTCAAAAATAAATAACCTTTCAATTCATTCATTCATTATATCAAAATGTTCAGTTTATCGGTAAGGGGTCGTGGTCATAGGAAGTAATGGGCGGCAGAGGCACTAGCGGTGTCAGTGTTCGAACCCTCAACTTCCAAGTCTGAGGTTTGCTATGAGAATAGTTTATCACCGCCGGAGCACACATGCAACACCTGGCAACTCAAAATGACTTCGAACTTTACTTTAAAAGTCCGTCCAGATCCAACACCATTATGGCAACAGCAACGCAAAATAACCATGCACACCACATTATTTGTCATCAACTTCAAAGAATCCATG
This sequence comes from Fasciola hepatica, assembly GCA_948099385.1. Lineage (NCBI taxonomy): Eukaryota > Metazoa > Platyhelminthes > Trematoda > Plagiorchiida > Fasciolidae > Fasciola > Fasciola hepatica. The sequence goes on from CANUEZ040000067.1 coordinate 17,801,608, forward strand.
CCAACCTGGTGCTGAATTGATCGGAAGCATTTAAGTAGCCCAGACGGAGAAAATATCATCCCACCCCTGTACCGCTTATCGCTTTACGGACTAATAATAAATTACAGATTATAGCTCTTGTCATTTTATTTCGAAAAGAATGTCGCAAAGTTTACGCATAGCCTGACTGTGTATACCATACGACGGTCGCTGCTATGCAAGACAATTCTTCATCTCATCATACTTTAGCAGAGAGCATGCTCACATGCAACGTTTAATATTACAGTTAACCAGCAACAATCCGATTGCATTTTTCTGCTAAGTTTCTTATAACTGTCAGTAGCATTGGTCTCGCACGAGACGATGTTTGACGTATTTTTCTTCAGTAAATAGAACATGGTGATATTACCTTTTCTTTTCTTCTTTATCTATCCGAGGCACTTGTTAACTATGGTCAGTCAGTTCGCTGTCTTCATTGACTACTGATATGTACACAATACAAATGAACAAGTCACCACGGATTGTCATGTGATTCAGTGTATCACGTCTTGGAATGCGTTTTGTTGCGTCTAAAGTAAATTTCATTTCTGTCTCCGGATTTCCACGAAAGCAACAAACTTCTCAGCACAGATGAAAGCAGAATGACCAACTTACAAATGGAAATGGCGTTTGGTAATTTTCCACGGGAATGCAAATACGAGCAATCTGGCTTCCAGATCATTGAGTTTTCGGTTGTTTATACTGTTGTGTCTTTCGCCAACAAATACGTTTTTGAGACCGGAATGAGGAAATCTTGGATGTATTGCATTCGCACGAATGCGTTCATTTCACAAATACGTGAAATTCTCTCACGTAATCCCAAAAATCATCTACCACCTAGGGATTTGATTCCGCACATGGAATCCAATCATGACGTACTTTTTTATTGGTTCACATTTTATTGCGTAACAGTGGTACTAAATTCCGGTGTCCGCTCTCGTTTACTAGTCCTGAACCACAGTGCAGTGCTGCTCTGTAGAGCCTACTGCCCAAAACTGGTCAGCCATTCCGTGTGCACACTCAGCCCCAGTCCCAACTGACTTAACCCCTGAATCCCCTCAAGGGTGAAAACCCCATTCGGGCGAATATTGCCATCAGGTCGCGTACCTACGCACAGACAGAAAATACCATTTGATCGTACGGTAAAGAGTGTTTGTAGACCCTTCTTTTATGACAGGTTACAAATGCTGCTTCTGAGTATGTATGTGCAAACATCCTCAGCATTTCAGGTAATTCTTGGAAGCTCGTTGGAGTTGTTTGAAAACAATGTCAGTATTACATAATATGAGATGCATCATACAGTGTGGAAGTTCAAACCCTTGAAAACCATGGAAGCACTGTAGAGCAGTTTCATCCTCGCTAGGAATCAGCAGCGATGCATGTCCAACAAGCCTCAACTTGGACTGGAACCCAGGATGAACGATTGTACATCGAAAACCTGAACCTTAATATCAGTAACGAGGAACGAGTCAGAATATGAACGCACGGTCCTGTTGACGAATGACCTCAGGGAAGCATTGTTCTGGGTTTTAGCGATTGAGGCATGCATTTTTCATTTCATTCGAATATATCCCAATCTATCAAGAGGTTGTGTTCTGGTCTGTCCTAATGGGCTGATGAGAAAATCAGTCTGAACTTAAACGCACACGGGATCAGGAGGATCAGATCAAGGGCCAGGCTACGTGAGTATTCCTTTCATCTTCTTCCTCTTTGAAGTTCATTTCCCCGCCCATTATTAATCAGTGATTTAATTATTAACTATTTACTAACACCTTTCAGTAAGTATTATATTATAACCATTTGATATCCATCTACCCTTTGAAAATTTGAATTTTCCGTGTAAACACGATTACTCTTCTGTACGTACCAACTGACAAGATCGGTTGCCCCGATCCCAGCCGCATCAAAACGAAAATGGTTGAGCCCTTGTATTACTGAATTGCTTCTGCTCGTGTCTTGCTGTACTATCCTCTTCGTACGTCGATTGTGTTCTCTTTAAAGATACTGGCAGTTTAGGCTCAGGTTTAAGGGCTCCTGTTGGCGTGCTGGCTTGACGCTCAGTATTGTGGGATTTATGGTCAAGTTGTCTAACTGAGTGTACCATTTACTTTCTACTTTTTAGTGTGTGATTTCTGGTTTGCTCTCAGAAAACTGGTATTATTTCGAGAAGTACACAACAGTATGGCTAGTCACTAGTCGATCTTAACAGTTTCGTGTACCAATATCCCGAATCACAGGGAAACCAGATTATTTTGTGTTCCATTAGGTAACAGTGAATTTGATCAATCGAAGAAATAGTCAAATTGCAAGTCCACTGTGTTCACCCAAGATTGTGTTCAGCTACTCAACTATATCCAAACGTAAACTTGCTTACCTTCTCTAATTTTGATTCCAATTTCCACTTTGTATGTGCCTTGTCCAATAATTTCAATTCTTGATTCAACTTTTCTGATTCTCTATTCCATTCATCCAGTTCAGCCTGAATAGATCAATAAAATCTTGGTAACATGAAATCATGATCGTCGTTTAATTGTAAGCAGAATAAAAAAACGAAATGCTATTCTTCGAATTTTTGAAATTTATGTAATTTACCAATACCTGTTTCATCGGTGTGAATTTTCACAATGAAAATGAAAACGTCTATTCTTAGGTTAGTAAATTTGTCGATTTCCTGTTATTATCAGAGATAGCCAGTTGCACAAAGTCTTCTCGTCATTTGCGCAGAACATTCTTCCTCTAATTATGGAAACTGAGAATAACAGCCAGGAAGAATCGCCTTTCATAGATAAACACCTAAACCCGTGCTTCCTGTTAACTTGAGTTCGAAAGAACTTTTAGGCGATCTTCGGACTGGTTAACGAACTAAGTCCAAGATCTGATGGACGTCCGTCAAATACCACAGTGTAGTATACTGCGCGGGGTTGGCGTGATTGTTTGCGTCGCTGAGGTCTCCTGTTCGGAATTCATGAGACTGAACTACTGAATAACCGACGTCACATCCTCCATTCTACTCGTCAAGGATACTCTTGCTTTCGAAATCTATTATTGCGGATTGATTTGCATACGCAGTGAGCTGAGTTCGCATTCTTCATCTACAGCATCTAGTGGCTAGATCAGCTTTTTCAATGGTCCAGATGGCATCAATAGAATGTATGCGCTAATGATGTCGCTTCGGTCTAAAAGCCCAGCTCAGCAAGCATGAAAATCATCGGGAACAAATGCAAACAGCGCAGTGTTTAGTGCTGTTACGGCCATAGACTTCAGCTGACTATTACTGTTATAAAGCCCAGTCCTTCTCTCACGCTGACTAAACTAATGCATTTGCCAACAATTTTTCTTCCAGTTAATTGGTATTTTCATGTTCATGTCGAATGTATTGGGCAGCTCTCGAAAGCATCTTCTGTCGTCTACACTTGAACTATTCTAGCACCCCGAACCCGGAACACACACAACTTACGGGGTCTTAATATTTGGACTACTCCAGAACAAACCACTATTTTGGTACGTTTCATTCTTCCATTTGTACATTTATAATTATTACAAAGTTGGATCTATAAAACGTCTCATTAAGTAGTAACAACTCAGCTGAAGATTGGAAACCGTGGGAGCACTGTTCGGCTGTTTCATAGTTGTTAGGACTCATCGGCAGTGTACATCCACCGAGCCTCCGTTATGACTCGAACCCAGGCCGAACGATTGTGAGTCGAACACTTGACATTTGGCTGTCCCAGCTGATTCCCACTTGTTTTTCAACTTCAACATTGCATAACGTAGCGCCATTCCGTCTCCACCGATGAAGCCTTCCAAGAATGGAACAACAGCCATCTCTCTTCGTAGTGAGTAAAGTGTTGTTACTACGTGACGAAATATATTAGTTTATTTATGCCCCATAATGATTTTACGTATGTAATTATTGACTGGATGTATGAATGATAGAGTGTGAATAAATAGCAAGCCTGAGAAGGAAATTTCTAAACCGGCAACCACCTGCCGTCTTGTGTACCGGGCAGATGCACACAATCGTAACTTAATGAAACATCCTCAACCTTTTGGGACCTTAAATGATTTTCCACTCCAAATCACGACTGCGGATCATCCGCACTACTTGCCATCTCACTATTACGTGTGCACGAATCAGAAGTTGTTGTCAATGTTATTACTATTTCTAATATTACTTTTAACTATGATTGGCCGATGGTTACTCAATCAAACTTGTTTCCACATGTAAATTTCCGTCTTTCTGTATTTTAATGAAATATAGATTAGGAAATCTGACTTTTCTTCTTCTAGTTTTTCTCCCTAGGCAATATTGTTTGAAGGGCTCTGTGAAACTCGATCTGTCAGGCAAATCCCCTTTGGGATAATTTAGAGCATTTGACTATTCCATCGAAGGACAGAGGTTCGAATCCCCGCCATTATCGGCCATTTCCACGGTAGACTGCATTCCATCATTATCCGGCTCGTTACCATACCTGACCTTTTGGGACATTATGCGGCTCGCCGCTTCAAGCCTTCGGGTCAGATTGACAGATACCCCCAATAGTGTAGTTGGTCTCTGAGGCTATAGGCTATACCCCTCCCACTCCACTCACCCGTAGGCATGTAATAAAGAACGTACTTGCAACATTCTCTGTTTTTCCACTTGCTCGTTCACTGGTACAGCTAGTTTTTCTTTGAAGAACTCTTGACAGTTTTTCATTGACGAGATGATTTCCTGAGTTAACACGGCAGGAAAAAGTCGGGAAAACGAGGGAAGGAGATTAAAGAGGAGCAAGGACGATCAATATGGTAAGTACGAACCTTCACTTGCTGAGTGAGCTTCAGTTAAGCGCGTCCGTTAATCTGATCCATCTGAAGATTTTATGAAGCACCAAGTGACTGACAAGAAAAAACTGCTTCAATTAGTGAATGAGTAAAAAGGAAACTACGAGGTGAATGGTGCCATTCAGAAGCAAAATACTACCGAGCACATTTTTTTGTTTTCCCTATTTCTGTTAGAGTGTGCACATGGTTCTCCTAATTTTATTATGTTTCTGATGGTGATTGGTGTCAGACAAGATTCTGTAAAGGTCACAGAAGCGTCAGTGCGAGCACGGTACCCGGGGAAATGAGATCATTCGATATGGATGTGAGTAGTCGTAGAATACATTTTACAACAATCAGAGATAGGGCTTTGTGGTAATTCGCGGGGTCAGTTGTTTTGAAATATTGGTCTTTATAGATTGTTTTGTCTACCTTCGTTTCGTCCGTACCACGATAATGTGATTCCAGATGACGGTCAAGCACTTTGTACAACTATCTTGTTTAATGCCTCCCATGTAATTTATAAACGGCTTGAGAATTAATTATCGGAACACGTTTTCAGAGACAAACAATTGTTTTCAATGATTCATTCTCAAGTCTTTACAAATCATACAGGAGATGGTTGTGCTGAAATGGTCAAGGGTCATTCGGATTGGACGTAGTTTGTGGGGGAGACGGGTTGGGGTTAGATCGACAAACAATTGCTTCGCGAAATTGGACTTCTATTTCTTGATAAACTGTGTCTGCATTTTCTGTCCGACACACGCATGCATATACACACGTGCACAGACACATCGCCTGTTTCGCCATTCTCGTGGGCTCAAACTGCAAAGTGACACGAGTGTACGCTGTATGTTGCCCCTTTCGCGGTCACCTTTTTACTTAAACCATAGTCTCAATAGACGAGATCGTGCTATCTGGGCCGTCTCTGCTCGGTCAACTTGGACAAACAGCTTGGATAGTTGTGACGGGACCTGTAACACATTAAGACGCTTTTGTATGAGATCAGTTACTCTACGGAGTGATTCAGCAATCAGATGCCACTCGAAAACATGCTCCATCCAAATGTTTGTTACGAAGCCTCAGAAGCTCAAGAAAGTTCACTTATCGAAAACCAGCTATCTTATCTTAATCTTCAGAAGACTCGAACCATGAAGACTCGTCTTCAATGAACAAAGTGTTTAGTAGCATCTATTACAACTTGGTAAGTCAGACTGTATGCTTTGTAATTTTACCTGTGTACCAGTGAGAAAGTCCGATTCTTAGATGTCCGGCTGTGGTCAAACTGTATTATTTGCAGCTCACTGACTTTAGGTTACTGGGTATCAGTGTCATCGCGAAGATCAAATTTCCCTTGCCCTAAAATATGGTACTCAAGCTGCATATAATGAGGAGGAATAAGATTGTACGAAAAAATAAATGCATACAGTAGTTTTGAACATAAGCGTCTTCTCGACAACGATTTATAAGTAAAATTACAGAACTCATGTTTAATTCTACACTGGTATCAAGTTCAAGCAGAAAAGCATTTTACACCGATGGGCTTTTCCAATCAGACTGGCGTACAGGAATGAGATATCAAAATACTAGAGTACCATACATCTCATTTTAGTTCAGTTAGGTTCAATAACCAATAACCTCGCACATCCGTGCTCTGGATCCGGTTGCTGCCTCGCAGCATTTTTCAGAAGAGGGCAGAAGTAATAGAAGCACAAAATGAAAAAGAGCCAAAAACGAAGCAATAAACGGAAACCACGAAAATACATGAAGACTCTGAATGCAACTGTACCTATAAACGCGACTCCTAGTAATATTACTTAATGTGTCCAGCCATTTGGCAGGTGGATCTCGTAAACCCTCACACGGAAGTCTCACACGTCCTATTCGACCAAGTCCAGCGGTCATGGTTTTCCTAATTTTTTGCCATTCTGCGGACTGACCGCCTCTACCTGCCTCCGGGAACAGCCTTCGTCAAGGAAGTTTCTCCGTGGCCGTGAGTAATACGTGTCACAGTTTCCTTAACCTGTTCAAGTTCAGTACTTGTTCCGGTGACTGACCACTGTTTTCCAACACCCTGCGCCTAACCACATCATTGTCGATGCGGTGTTCTTACTGTACTTCAGTTATACGGCAGAGACAGACACGGACTATCTTCCTCAATTTTTTACACATATCAGCCACGTTTCCACTGCCGCAGCTGTGTACACTCGACTCCTGATAGACAACCGGATGTTCCGTGGGCTCCACAGATGACTGACTTTGGCGAAAGCCAAACGTGCAGAAACTTCATCCGTTATCTGACCCCTTGGTGAGATGTTATTGAGCAGGATACAAAATTTATCTACTTTAACAACCACTTTCCCTACCAAAGAAAAGGCTTGGAGTGGTGCCAACCCAGTCTTGTATTATTACTTGGACTTTGAAGGCCCAAAACCCATCCTAAACATTTCTAAACTGTTGTTTAGGCTATCAAGAAAACCTTGCAGCTTATCTTAGTCTTCACTCAGCAGAACAATATCGTTTGCCTTCTCCGGGCCAGACTGCTTGCTAACTGAGCACAGGTCGATACCGCTATCCTCAAGCAAGAATAGGGCTATTTCAAGAACCATATCAATCACAAAATTGAAAAGGATGGGTGGTAGAAGACAACCCTGACGAACATCTTTACTTGTGTTGAACTCCGGTGGAAGATCGCTAAAAGTACGAAGCCAGCTTTGGCTACTCGCACACAAAGATTAAAAGTAGGCAGCATCAGATAACTGTGCCGTAGAGTGAATAGAGTGCCGCTTTGAGATTGAGAAAGACACAGAGTGTGGGATTACGGATGATGCGCCTGTAATCTCAAGTTTGTCGAAGAGTAAAGATGTGATAGATATAACCTCAGCCGAATGTGGAACCGACTTGATCCTCACGCGTACCTCTTTCGTGGGGGCTGGATATGCTGTAAAGAATAATCTCGGCGTACAGTTACGGCACCCAATAGAAGTATGTCGCATGGAAGCCCTATTGAATTACGTGAGTCATATTATTTTAGTGCCTGGGTTCATTTTGGCCGACTTTTAACTTGCATAAAAGTAATATACTTTTGCTACTTCAATGGGCATGCCTTAGCCATGCGAAGTGGTTAGTGCTTAGGTTGTTGGTAGGAAGATTTTGATGTTTGCATGTATTTGTACGCATGGGAAGATTGGGTTATTGTTGCTAGCAAAGGCGATAACTATGTGGCCTTTTCTAGTGGTTAGAAGTCATTTACCGTATCAGCCATGATGAGGAATCATCACACGAGGAACGGAATCCTAGGAATTTGACGGAATTAGTGTCTCCCTTTATTTGTAACCTAACTGTATCGGACTCCTTTTTCAAAACCGAATCCAACTGGTTTCAACGCTCTTTTTGCTGCCTTCAGTGACAAGGAGACTTAAATATTTTGTGCAGTGTAGCCGGGGTCATTTCACTGCAACAGTACGAAGTAAAAACTGGGGTGACACCAATTGCTTACGTGATCCAGAAGATAATCACACAGATTCTTAAGACAATAAAATCTTCCATCGAACTGATGAATTAATCGGTAAGTCTTTTGCCCGGAAAATTCAGTGGTTTGAGCGATGGCGGAAATTTAAAATTTTTATTTCTATGTGATGCAACTTCGGCCTCGTTTGGACCTCATCCTATTGAGGACGAAAAATTTGGAGGGACGAAATACCTTTGGACGACGATGAAGAAACCATCTTAAAGAAGCAAATGATCACCCCACTTCCTAAAGTAAACTAAACCAAAATCTAAACCAAAAGCGGATGAAGAAAAAGCAGTCGATTTACCGAATTTATCTCACTAAGGTGCTGATTACATCTGGTTAATTAGCAAGTGAGTGAACTCAGCCTCGCTTACTACGAGGCCGAAAATGTAATTGTCTTCAGAACTACCGGGGTATCCTCACCGGTGGTTAATGAGCTACAGACCCCTTCACCAAAACAAATTGTCTTCATGTCCAGCTGTTCACTTCAGCAGAACAGAGAGACACTTACGTGACCGGACATATTCCGGTGTGGTTACAGAAAACAATGAAGAGCAATTTCATACCAGTGCTGTCCCGTCGTGTGATTGTCGATCACACAACGCGTTTGAGAGGCATTGCATTATTCTGTACTACTCCGCTGAGATCATCTACTCCAGAGATAGCCGAAGATGGCTTAATAACGCAAAGGCACTGCTCATTCGCAATCAAAACCGAGATCTATGTAAGTAAAGCGGATGGTTTCTCTCTTTCTCTCTACGCTGGTACCGAATGTTACGATCAATATACTCCTATCCTTACTTATCTTTGGAAGTGACCCACCATTCTGTCCCCCAGTGTTTATTTTCCGTGGCTATATAATGAAATAAAGTGATGACTTTATGCACTTCTGAATATGAAGCGAAATTATCCCAGATACATTCCTCAAACCTGTGTTTTTGACTTCTCTATTCGGCTTTGTTTATGGGAAAAGTTTACAGAAAGATGTCACCTCAGCTGTATAGGGATGCACTGCTTCCCTAAAAACAGAAGGAAATGTAATTAACAACATTTATTTAGAAGATATAATGAGCTTGTGTACCTCCCCCTGTTTGATGGTTTCGTTTGTTTATTGTTTTACTTGATACGGGACGTACGCTTACCGTGATATTTGTATCCAAATTAGAAGTGGAATCCCAGGATAGATCCAAGCATTGCAGCAAATCGTCCATCAGTTGGTGATACGAATTAGTTACGACTGAAACCGAACAAAACAAAGTTCCACTGATTATTTTGCTGTCACTTTTAAAACGGAAGTAATAGGCGAAATTACCTTTATGTTTAGCTGTGTCTCGTCTGAATATGGCCAACAAGGACCATCCTCTGTAATGATCTTTCAAACCATAATTTGGTGAGAGCAAGGAATGAAGAGCTTTTGCCAGCCACATAAACGAAATATCATCTTCAGTATGATCAAGATTATTATTACTATTACTATTATTATTATTATTATTATTATTATTATTATTATTATTCACAATGCCTTCTCTACCAGTTTACATGATGAACCAGGTTTTTTTACCATCTTCCCTCCTCACAAATAGTTTCTATCAACTCCTGCATGCCGCGTCCGTTGTTATCAAGACCAACCTAATGTTTGCCCTCAACCCAGTTACTTGGATAAAGTGGACTGAACTTTTATCCGACCCTCTTCTACTCTCATGTAACTATTTGCTTGTTCTCTCACATTAAGTCGCACTTTTACCGTTCCGTGTTACCACGGCAGCTCATCTTTAAATCTTGTGTGGGTATACGTCCGTTTGTCGGTCTTATCGTGGAGCTTCTTGGTGACCTCCCGGTGCTATGATTCATGCGACTCAATCTCCGTTGGGTTTCCTCGATAGGGTTAGTTTGAGGTACATGCCTGTTGGGTCATCCGTTGAAAGACCCTTTGCGTTATTCGCTTGTCAGTATCATCTCTGAAGTCCTCTTTTTTCCCACTGCACCCAGTGACTGCAGCCGCCCACTTCACACTATACTGCATGACGAAACTGTGGGACCCCTTCGTTTTTCTGCGTATCCCCGGTTCTATAATCTCCAACGAAACCATATCTAGTCAGGACGATAAAATACACAGTACTATGCGGTATCCCGAATTTCAGAAAGAAACTACGCCCTGTGTACTAATTAGAAAAGGAAACGTAGAAAATGCGGTGGCCCATGGGGAATTTCGCAGAACCAGACGGACCATTGAGCCCGGCAACAAGCTGATTAGTTCGATCTGTGGATTTGGGCACTGACGAACCCATGAGAACTGGAATCACGTGATTCATTTGCACTGGAGCACGTGATGCACCCTAGTAACTTAGGTGACCTTCATTAGCGTCGGTTGCATATATACACCTTACAGAACTCACACGGAATTGCGTCCGCACAATGCTACCTTAAAATAAACTAACAGATTTCGAAAAGGGTAAATTCTCTACGACCTACCAGGTGGGACTTGGTTTGCATGAGATCTCCAGCCGATGCAAAAGACTGAGAAACGTCGTACAAAGGTGTGTGGAATACAACAATGTGCGCCTTAAAGGCGAATGAGCCGTCGAAAACAACTAACAAAATCGGACAAAGGCTGACTGATTCATCTAGCCTCCAATAGCACATGCTTTATTTCGACATTGTAAGCCTAGACTGGAGTCAGTGTTTCGAAATGAATGTTACAGAGAGCGACCGAAGCTGTTCCGTGGATCAGATGCAAATACTGCTGAATAGTTGCTCCTTGAGGTGCTAAAAGCAATTGTTTGACTATATGTGACTTTCTCTCACACCGTTGCATTAAGAACACCTTTTATCTTAAGCTGAAACTCAAGTAGAATGGACAGACAAATGTAATAACGTCTATTTCATTGGCAAAAATAATTTAATTTGGGTGGAAGTTGTGCTTGAAACTACAACTGGTATGATCTTGGGATAGGAGAAACAGGTTTGGGGAGCTTTCCCAACGAACAGCCAGAGTGAACTAACTACACTTGAGTGTATACAAGATTCCGTTGCGTCTATTCGTACGTCGTAACAGTTTCTGCTCCCTCTACTGGACAGCATATTACTAGCTGATACCATATTTGAACATGAAAATACTTCTTTCCACTGTTCATACACCATAAAATATTGGCTGTTGTTCCATAGGATCAAGATCATGCAGTGGTCAGCCTGCAACCTAGATCTGAACCTGATCGAGAAATTATGGGGCACGCTTACTCGCTGGGTGAACACGGAATCCATGGTTTACCAGTCAAAGAGTGAATGGTTAACCAGCGGTAAACGAGGATGGGTGAATATTGACCAGAAAATAATCATATCTTGTAGGAATCATTTCGAGATGTCGTGAGGTCTTTGAGTAGGACGGCGGTTGCAAACGGTTTTGAGTAGTAACTAGTGAAGCCCAGGTGAGGGAGGTCCTATACTTTTGTCACGTATTTTGGCATATTATGATATAATCAGCCCATAATAAATTACTATATTATATTCTGCGTCCTAATTGTTATTGGGTAGTTCTGACCAGATATGGTTATGTTAGAGAATACAGAAGCGGAAATGTATGGAGGGTCCTATACTCTTGTCGCGTCGTGCATCGCACCGTCTCTTGGTAAACTCTGATTGTCGTTGATCACTTTTAACCCCCTTCTCATATTATTATTTGCACTTTTGTTTGTTGATTTACTCCGCTCACGACCCCGCGCACGCTCGCTTGTTATCCCATTTTCCGAGTGATTCGATCTGCTTTTAGTAATCCGTACATCGTAGCCGGATTGTCTACAAATTTAGACGTGTTCATTGGTGCTTGATTTTGATTCTTTATTCGTACATGTGCTTGACGGACTTCCCAGTCTCTGACTAAGATTTAAGAGCACACCTTCTACGAGTCAACCAGCCACTGGACCACAGTTCGGTATGCATATCACTGATGATTCTGATTAGCGTAGAAAACGACAGTGCTGTTCACCTGCTTGATCTCATTAGTATCGGTGATGTATATGGAAAAATAACACCAACGCATAGGCTTGAACTGTGGAGGAAAATATTCGGTGTTGGTGTCTAAAGGTATGTGCTTATTCATGGTCGATAGACGGCTAAGTCACATTAGAAATCAGCATATCAGTGCCTGTCCATAGTCCAGGTTAGTGCCTGAATCAGTGGATTCGAAAACGACTGGTTAGCCGATTGCTAAGACACGAATAGATTCCCGTTAATTGGTAGCCTGCCGTACCACCAAATAACGAATCAGAAGATAGCTTGCTTGATCCAAGTCTTAACCGATTAGTTTCTGTTGCAATGATTGGTGACAGTGACTGTTTCTTCGTGCATAAACAGTGCCACTAGACCGAGATGATCCACAGGCTGAAAAGACTTCTCGTTAGAGTTAGTGAAACAGCATAAAACAGTGTCTGTGGGTACATCAGACGAAAGTGACAATCATGCGTTACTAATCTTGACTTCTGATAGTCTACAGTAGACAGGAAACACACGAAGACTGTTCGTTTAGTGGGTAAGTTATATTAGGATGTACAAGGTTGCCATCATATTAAAGACTGAATAGGCCATTATCTTATTCACATTTCCCCAACCTGTTTGGACTACGTTCGCTTATTTATCGACTTGATTCTCTACTTCCACGAAGTTCAGTTCAAATACTCAAAACAGTCAAATATTTTTCCAAGATACTCTGTTTTAAAAAAGGTTTACACAGTGCCCTTTGCAGTGAAAATTATCATTTCGCTTCAGTGAGTTTTAATTATTACATTTTCTTTTCCTAGGCCCTTCGCTTACGCGTCCGATTGTTGTACCTAGCACATGTTTTCCATCTCCACAACAGACGAATTACGCACGGAGCATAGCTATCACTTGCACCTTATTATTTACTCCTAAAGATACGCTGCAGTTTTGGCCACATAGGAGTGTCTGTTATCTTTCTGAATATCGTAGAAACGACTATTATTTAGGCTACCGCAATTCTGTTGCTAGTATATCTATCGCTTCATCGACTTCTGATAGAAAAAAGATCTTTTCTTCTCTATCCATGCCATAAGCATTCCAATCTGACGATTCAGGTAGTAAGTACAATCATCGATCGTCTCATGCAGCATTAAATTGGAGCGTTTTACTACGATTTGTGTGATTCACATCCAATCGTCCTGGATTCGAGTTCCATTTGGGGCTTGGTGGGTGTTTTCTGCTCTTGATTACTACCCAGGATGAATTACCTTCACAGCACTTCAGGGGTTATCAGTGGTGAGTTATGTGTTTACAAGGCATGATGACGCATTCAATAGAATGCTTTATAGCTTAATTATATAGACAGACAGTTTCCGCTCATGGTCGTTATTTCAGTGGTGGTGTTACTAAGCTTCCTGTGAAAATATCATTGGTTTTGAGATATTCCGGTACACGTATACAGTAATGTACATGAAAATAACAGATACTTGTATAAACTTGTCATATAATTATAAGAGTTCCTCTAATTTTAATTGAAAGCGTGAATTAAAAGTGGATCACGAAGCGATTGGAAGACGATTTTTGAACAGGTATATCCAAGCTTGGAATTCAGAACAAATGATAAAAGAATTGGCTTCTCACGACTGCTGAATACTGAGACAACAATCGTGCAAGAAACGTAGCCTCGCATAGACTTCGAAACACTTACTTGGTTGTTAGCTGCTTTGGAGAGGAGATTCGGGTATTACATTTATGTTTCTGCACTTTCCTTAGCTATAATTATGCACATCTATATTTTCTCGTTCCATGAACCTCAAAAATCCAGTGACTGTTTATGTTCTGGCTACACGGCTGTTTATCAGCTGACCAGTAAAATGGATGCAAATGCCTGGGGAGAAATTTCGGAAAGTAATACACTCTCATTGCAAACTTCTTAGATGAATCGATAGGCTATTTTTATCACTTGGATTTCGTGGGTAAATGTTATGCTGAAATCCAGCCGGGAGCGTAACCTATCTGCGCATGTGGGGCACATCAATAGACACGGTATCTATGAGGCTAATGACTTATACTTTACACTTCAGTTTCACTTTTCGAAGGTCCTTTTCAAAGAAGTGCAGTGACGGTGCGCTGATGTTCACTGTTTTGGAAACCAACATGATCGATTTCATGCACCCACTTGTTTAGCTTTCTTCCTTTGAAAACTTAGTGAAATATTGTCAGTTATCTTCCTGTGGGCTCCAGGAAAATATGTTCGGAAGATGGGAGGTCACGGGAACCAGAGGCCACTAGAAGGGCATTCACCAAAATCCGCTGCCGTGAAAAGTTCGTTGACAGGAATGCGTTGGACAAGACTGATAAGCCTCCATGACCAGTATTGAGGCGAAAAAAACCTTCAAAAGTGGGCTGCATATGTGGGATACTGAAGGGGTTTTTGAATTGGCATAGCCCATTTACTCTCTGTAGACGCAGTAACTGACCAATTTACCAGTCGATCAGTGCAACTGAATTTGCCATGGTCCTATCTGGGATAGCCCACTGGTTTGTTTCCTCATATTCGAAATGTAGCGTGACTCAGATGACAAAGCAATGTTCCCAAGGATTACGGAGTATAAATTTGCTTAATTGATCCGCGAGGACATAAAGACCATCTATAATGTGGTCTTTGGGCTTCTCTTTGATTGTGAAGGAATAAAGCCCGCCCATTGCCACTCGCTAAGTGCAGCTAAAAGTATAAACGGTTGTTCAACAAAAACAAATAGTGGTGACCGAAGCAGTTGCATTCAGATCGCACAATATCTCATTTAACTGAATCAAGTTATAATGTGAGATTACCTACGTGAGCCTGAAAACAATTCCACACGTGAGTAGGTGATGTAGCTGAAACTGATCAAACCTCTTCGAGATAAATGATATTAATCCCACTGAACACTTCATTTCCCTTCAGTCTGCAGCACGACGTTGTCACAACTTCTTAGCCACTGTCTGCCCGCATTCCTCTCCTACTCATCAAACTACTGATAGGTTTAGTGTCGTTTCGGGTTAAACAATCTGAAGTAAGAACACTTTAGAAACTGGCTTGCTCTTTATTGCCTTCCTCTCAAAGCAATGTATATCAACACCTTTTTGAGATTTTTATTTACTCCCAAATGCTTTGTTAAAAAGCGAAATTTGTTTTCTTGATTTCAACGCAGCAAAATATAAAAATGCTTTATTTGTGATCAAACTTACGGAAAAATTGATTCATGAAATGCTTCGTGCTTTCCTGAATGGACTGATATAACACCTTAACGAAAATTGTTTACAATGATCAGAACACATGCTCACCATTTGTTGTTGTGTTAATGTCACAAGCGCTTCCGGATCATCCGGAAAGCGCTGCCTTGAACGGAGAGCTGTTTGCATTCAGTTTATGGAGAAAGCACTTTTTAACTTACTTTTCATAGCTGTAGGCTGCATTTTGATGATCAAATGAAGAGTCCGCACGAAACAATCTAAACAGAACAAAAATATCAGTAAGTTGACTCCGAATAAACAACTCTTGAAGACCACACAGAAGGTGAGACAGGTGTCCTCGTAGTTCTAATATAAACGGGTTAATTTATATGTTTAATAAAACCGGTCAATCACTTCTGCCAAAACAAACGCGACTGGTAACTGAAAGAGGATAATAATCTGAGAAACTCAAAAGATATTAAAAAGAGGGCAATTTTCACTGGAATATTTTGCAATCACAAGCTAGTCGAGCGGCTCAGGTCGTTCACCCTCTACCTTGATGGTCAGAATTAGAAATCCTACTACCACCGTTCACTTTATTGGTAAACGGTAATACACTGTTTGTCTGTTCGCCACGACATCTGACCCATCGGGACCTCGTGTGGATTTTCTATCCATCTATCAGGGTGAGGTTATCGATTATCCCTAATAGTGTAATGGATCTGTGAGTCTACGTACTATACTCCTTTTATCCCGCTCAAGTGCGGAATTATAATAAAAATTCGAAAATGACACATTTGTCCACCTTAATGATACAACAAACTTAAACTGACTGGTAACAGCTCCGTAAGTTGGGCCCAGCTGCGAATTAAATCAGCGTTATAAGGTTAAAAGTGATGCCTTCTGCACTTTTTGAGAATATCAGCACACTGTCTATTGTTTCAACGTAAATAAAGGCCCCGTGCACATAGAGACTTCTGAAAAGCCAATAACATCCTTTCCGTAGTCATTTAACACGGTTTTATTTTAGATCAGACTACGCGTAGTTTAGCTGAACATATTTATTCTTAATGATTACCTTTAGTCCTTCAAAATATTTTCTTATTATCACTAGATAGATTGAATAAAAATTCAACAAATTCATCGGTTCACTGTTCATTATATCCATGAACTCATCAAATATAAAATGAGACAGAACTGAGATAAGTTTGAAAGTGTGGGCTACTCACTAGCATGGGCTGAAATTAATCTTTCCATTGAAATGCTCTGAATGCGACCACAGCCGATAAGGGCTTGTGTCAGCTTTCTAACTGATCAAATGACAAATCAATACCTTGACTGGGTTTAATTTTCTCCATATTAAAGCAAACAAACTATATCAGTTTCAGGTTTTATTCGGGAAACACCTGGAAATCAAGGGAGTTCAAACGATCGATACAAACCAAATTTCAAAAGCGAAGCAAACAGATTTGCTCTTTCATTACCTAATTTTTCGTCAGCTGGAAACTTCTGTGGTATTTTCAGACCAGGCAAATCCACCACACCACCAAAATATTGCAGTAGTATACGTCGAAATCATAGAAATACTTTGCTCTAATTTTCATTGTCTTGTACTTATGGTTTAATTGGTTTGCCCTTCGATTATGGGTTTTTTGGAGATTCAGACGAATCAAGTTACATTTATAAAACCAAAAAAGAAAGGAATCGTTTTGTTTAAAAAGAAGTATCTATCTTTATACCTGACCTTCAGTTACAAGCTAACTGAACTTAAAGGTCTCAATTAGGATGTGCTTCTTCGTTCCGTTAGGTTGCTTTTCAAATGCAATGACAGGTTTTTTCATTCAAGTTGTGTTTACACATTCTGTTATCGTCCCATTCTAATGCCAGAATCACCTTCACAGTCCTAAGTACTGGTCATTGACTTCACCACCTCAGTCTCATAAATTTTGCCATCTGATCTGATGATATCATCTTGGCTGCTGATAAAACTATTGCACTACAAACGCCATGCTGATCTGTCAGAAACTTACGCAGAGTATAAAGTCAAGAACAACAAATATATGAGTCAGTCACTGAAAAATTTCAAATTTTTAACAGAGAATATCAAATTGCATTTGGTTTGCAGATTGTTTAAACCGTTGTGCCAAAATCGGTTTGTACTTTTTAAAGCAGGAAATATTTTTGGCGAATCTAAATCGCTACATTTGACCAAAGTGAGAGCAAAAGTAGCACAGATCGGAATGCTTTTATTCCAGCCCAAAGCAAATGCTAACGATGCTGAAAGGATTAAATATCAGGAAGGCTGCTAGGATCAAAAGGGCTTCAACAAATCGTCCTCATTGATTGTGCTTTGCTTTTAGGCAAACCTCTTGCGCTATATTTTAACAGATTTAATAAAGTAAACACTATTTCTGACCAGTGGAGTTTAGTTCGTATCACCTCTGTACCCGAAAAGGAAATCGGCAAACCTTTCTCAGCTGCAAACCTCTCTATTTTTCTAAAAGTATATGGAAAACTTATAATCACACGGATTAAGTCGTGCAGTGACACTGATGACGGTCTCAAGTTTGCCTACCCAAACGAAGGTTCCACAACAGATGCCCTAGAACATTTGGTCAAATCCATCTTATTCCCTCTTTACTGCACTAGCAAGCCTATTTGCTTATTTTTCCTGATTTTATCAATGCATTCAGTTATGCTGATAGAACTCTTTCTGTATTAGTGCCACAGAACTTAAGCACAACTCCACTTCTGTTTTGGAGTAAAACGACTTCACCGACAGAACTCAACTTACGTCCCTCAAAGTCGATATATTCGATACTTTGCATGTCGGCACAGGAATACTCTAGAGTGCCACTGTCTTCTTAGTCTCCCAGACCAAACTTGTCCCCTTTATAAGCTCAGTAACTACCACACCTCAGTCAGTCAGTTGCCCGCGTCGCACACGTGTAGTCTAAACAACTGATCAAAATGTGCTAGTTTTTGGTCGATCTATAGAACTATGTTTGACTAAAGTGTAACAGAAATTTCATTCCATGACACAAAATAGGCTCAAGCCTGTCATATTGGTGCTAAAGTAATTAAAATCACTCCTAATAATAATTCATTTTAAGGCATCAAATCTCACTTGTTCTTGAAGATTTAGGTGGAAACTGAGCAGATTTTCATGAAATTTATTTTCATAAAATGGTTTTGGATTTTGTTATATATTTTTAGAGGGAAAAATTCCCAAAACTCTTGGGTGCTTCCAAGGGGGAAGATTAGGGTAGTTTACATCAGCACTATCTTTACCAAAGATCATAAAGATCGTCGATGAAATCCTTAGCTCTATACTAGCATGAATTTTACTATCACTTTTAAGGCGTAATTAGTTCTGAACATAAACAATTTGTTTTACCGATTTCTATTGTGAACAGTTGATTCCATATTGATTTTCAGTACTTTCTGGTTGTAAATGTGTATGTGAGATGCATGTGTCGTTCATGTCCGTGTTCCGCATAATATCGTAGCGATTCCGTAGTTCTTATTTAATTATGATCATCGATTTCTTTTTTGATATATCTTAAAAGTTTAGGTCTTAAGGAATATCACAATTTTAATATAACTTTGCTACTCTTCTTAGTCTGCTTAGTGAGTTGGGAAGCAGTATTTTTCAGAAACTGTTACATTGGTACTTTCCCAGTTATCCTCTTTTACCCGTTGTTCATCCAACGTAATTGCTTTTATAGGTAAGTGTTTATTGTTCGGTAACACGGCGTTATCGGAAAAGACGGTAGTCGGTCTACGTTTTGGTTACTTTGGGTTACCTTTCTCAATAGCAGCTTGCAATCGATTGCAAACTGGTCTTGAGAAGGGTTACCTGCAGTAACCGAAAAGTCGACTGACTACCATATTTTCCGATAAGGCTATGTTACCGAACAATAAACACTTACCAATAATATATCTAATGGCCCGTCGTTCTTTTGATACACTCCGAACGGACCTGGGATCTGATAAAGTAATTGCATTCAACCTGCATAATCCCTCAGCTAAGATATGCTCAAGTGGCACAAACAACACTTTTCCACTCGGGTTGAGAAGGAACTGTAGTGTTACGTCATAATTGTGAATAGCATTATCGAAACACTGTTCTATAATTCGGTGCCCCCAGAGCGACAGATTCCGTGCCCTCGAACGAGACTTTTGGATAAGCTAACTGAATCAAACTGTCTGCTTTGGCTTTACACATTTATGCCCATTTGGTAAGCCCTTCTTTCCGGGCGCACCAGTTAAGGATAGCTTATCATCATAAGTTCATTCCCGTAGTTTGTGACAATTTGATGGATTTTTTGTCACGCAAACACCACAGGCTGTCCGGGGAACTAAATTAATACCGTAAATACAATGAACGAAGACCAGAATCATATTCTGGAAGAGGGGGTTTACCAAAACTAACCGATGACAAAAAAGTTTTCACACATAGAACTAGTCCTTTTATTTACCAAACTTATTTCTGTTTCCTCAAGCAGCACTTTCCTCAGGTTTAGGCTCGGTGGCAATGGGCTAACTCCAAGCAGTGACGGGATGGTGCATGGGCGAGTACGGTTCAGCTCTGACCGAGACGTTTATATTATGAAGGGGGAAAACATATGAGCTTTCGTGAAGTTTTTGAGTTATGAGAGCTACAAATATCTCGTAGTAGTTGGAGATATAAAATAGCGATACATATAACCACTGATATTATGTACATCTCAATTGATTTTGCCTGTCCATCACTGTTCGGTAATTTTAATTGCAGTTTATTATTGAGCTAGTTTAAATAAGGGTTCATTCTGTGTGAAAGTGAAGTAAAACATCACAAAAATGAATTGAGGAGATAAGAAACAGAAAGAATGTACTATTCCCATCAAAACATCGGGTGTTACGCCCTGTCCACCCGGTGCCCAGCTTGGCCCCAGTAACACCGCTCGAAAATTTTAACGGAGCTGTCCACCATATACCCAGTGATTTCCTGTCTAAAGCTCTTCTGAGCACCGGCTGTGTGCGATCGATTGGTCTTATTTCATAAGTAGACCCTTAGTTGAATCCGGGAGAATGGAAAATGCTATGTGTGTAGAATAAAACACGCAACAAACTGAGTAAACGGAGGAACACAAGCAGCACTGAGGTACACTCCGCCGTCCCCTGAGTGTTCTCTTCGAGGATACTCAGTTGTTTGAAAATTACGTTTTGTTTTCATTTTGGATAAGAAAACAATCTTCTTACAAATGCGATAAAAAAGTCCGGAATTCGAGGTGTGTTTCTGTTAATTGTTCATTTAGCTGCACCACCCAGTGCCCCGTAAAGGCAAACTCGGGAGACTGTTAGCTGTGACCGATCTCCTCTCAGTCATGCGCATATGCATATATGCATGATAGTTGTAACCACACTGCCTATATGTATACATATTTGCAATGTAGCTGCATTCATATTTATGCATGTTTGATAGCAAGACCTACGTTTCTCGGGGCTAATCCCTTTAGCAGACAGTCCGTACACAACCTTCGTTTCTGGTTGGATTGTTTGATAGGCATTGTCAAAAAAATAGATATACTTGAAATGGAAATTGCAAACTGTCATAAAAATCTAAAAATCCTTAGGAAATGTCATTATAAATTGTGGTAAATTTTGGTAAGACTTGTTTTAATGAATCACTGTCGGCCTTAAAGCTGTCAATACCGGGGGCCCTTTGCAACGGTCACTCAGATTTAGGACACTTTAGTTGTGTGACCTGGTCCGTTTATTTTTCCATTGGTAAACATTTTATATTTTGGTAAGGTGCTGCAGTATTTGCAAAACACTGATGTTTTTCAGTACGTCGTTTTAAAAAATTAGTGACAGCAGGCTATCACATTAGAACAAGGTTTATCTCTTCTGATGTTCATCTGAATTTTTATGGTTTTATGACGTAAAACTCAAAATTCTGATGAGTTGTTCTCCGCAGTGGAGTCAGATTTTGTACTGCCGCATTGTTTTTGGCACTGGCAAGTAGAAGCGACGGATTTATGGGGAGGATGCATCTACAGCCGAGGAAACAAGCTCATAATAGAAATAATTTGAGGTTTTGACACCGACAGCAAAAACACCTGACGAGGTTGCAAACTGATTGAACATTACGAGTGGGTTATGTCGTGCGATAACAAGACTCTCAGTTGTACAAATGCATCGTCGAAGGGGAATTTGACTTCTTCAGATGACTTTCCTTACTGTTTCCTAAAGAACTGCGGTATGATCATACAGCGTTTCAGAATACTGCGGGTGCTATCCTTTCCGATACGGTGCTGTTGGACTATCAGCGCAGCCAAAACTTTCATAGCACTCCAACGTCTCATTAATACCATCAAACGTGAACTGTCGTCTTAAAGTGTGTTTTTTAGAAGCTGCATGCGGGCTTTTACTGCTAAGACCATTATCTGACTCTGACACTAAGAAATACACTCAGCGCTTGATTGCTGGCACCAGAGTTCAGGGTATCGCCGGGAAGATAAAATTGTGGGCTTCAAGTGACTCAACATTACCAGGAAAAGCGCAAATTTCACTCAACTTAACACAGTTACCTGAAAAAATGTATTCCACGTTAAAAACTGACTGCAACTGTTTATCTTCGATAAAGCGTTTCCCAACGATCGCTATTGTTAACTAAATATAACCAAACAATTAACTAATTAGTAATGCGTGCAAGCGTTGTCAAATAATTTTAAATGGAAATGTTTTTTTCACTTTCGTACCTCCGTTACATTTTCGCAGTTCACAATGAATTAGGAAAACAAATGAGGCTACTACAGACTCTGTACAGATTTTATTTTCAAATGCTAAATACAATAAATCCCATCTCACTCATGCTCATGCATGGTTCTTCGTTATATGTGCAGATAAAGGCGTACAGAAGAGACTGCTCAAATCATTTAAATGTTTCATTGGTATAAAGGAGTACATGAGAAAGTAATTTGAAAGAAGTGATTCAAATTATTGTTAGTTTTAATCACTTTTGAAATACGGCTTATATTCTTGTGGCATACAGTCTGTCAAAAAGTTGACTGTAGCACCGATCAATTCCAAAAATATTTCCAAAAGGTTGATTTAGGAGCCATTCCTTCGCAGGTTAAAATTGTACTAATACGAAGGAAATTGACGAAGGGGTACGGTACATTGTTTGGTGAGTATTTTACTTCAGTATATTGATTCTAATACACTGAAATACCCTTTATTACCAAATCAAAGATCATTCTATGGCAGGTGCCCGAAAGTGGGTGAAATAAGGGTACTCCTGACCTCGGAGCACACAACTCATTCGTAATATTGGATTTAGAACGGTTATTGATCGGTTTGTTTAGTAGCCAGTTTACACGAATAAGAAGTGATTTCATACCGAAGAAATGGTCAGCTGGAGTAGTTTACTTTGCTTTATGCGCACTTTACTTCAATATATTTGCTTAATACACTGAGATGCCCTATAATACCAAGTTATGAATCGTTCTATTTCATTCAGTTAAAATTGGAAAAATAAGGAAAAGTATTGAAAAAAAATTATAATTTGAGGGATACAAGTGAGCATGGAAAAACGAAATTATGGAAAGATGGCAAAGATTGGCGAAGCATATCACATATTTCACATGAATGGCACAAATCTCTTGGAAACCATTCACCCCAGTGGTAAATCGGATTCGGCAAGATGACAGTGGTTACTGCAAAAACCACTCAGTAACCACTCGAAAGCCGGCCAAGAACCGATCGGTTTAAGAGCAGTTTTGAAGAAGTTTTTCTTTAAGGGATAAGCTTATATATAAATCGTATACTCTTAGTCGTATTTCACAAAACTAGTCTTCATCACAATAGAACTTCTCGAAAGTTTATCGTCGTACTAGCGAAAACCAGGGAAAAAACCCACAGAAACCGCTCGAAAAATGGCAGATAACCTATCGGTTGTAGATCGGTTTTTGAGAGGTTTTAAACAGTTGTTTTATGGGATCTATTATTTAAAGCAATTATTCAGGAATGAAAAGGGAGATCGATTAAATCGCTTGATCTAAAAGTACCAACGTAACATAGGTCAGTAAAATCGTTTGAGAAATAATATTTCACAGTTAGACCTCACCGATAAGAGTGGATGAAATAATACAGGTCACGAAAATATATAGTTCTTGTGAGTAGCTGGACTTTACAAGGTCAGCTTAGGTCAGTTCAGTTCAGTTCAGTTCAGTTCAGTTCAGTTCAGTTCAGTTCAGTCTGCACTGGACAGGTAATGGCCACGGCCAATCGAGAGTCCAGAATTCCTTCGATGGTATGCACACCAGTTATGCACCCACCACTGCCGAGTGTATTTCGTCGAATCCCCGCTAAAAATGAGGGGGAAACGAAAACCTCATCGCACATCAACTGCGAGAGACATTATGCATCGTGAGCGTTCATTGAGACAGTATGCAATGAGAGAAAAAGTCTGCTAAAACATACTCCAGAAGGACCAGTGCTACCCGTCATCCATCTAGTTGATATTCTCAAGGCGCACTACAAGGAAAGATCTCGTACCACTTGCGATCAAGGGCACCTTTGAAGGATTGGACTGTCTGCAGATCTACCATTCCACCAGGCAGACCGTTCCAACTGTTCACAACCCTGTTGCTGAAGAAGTGCGATCTAGCCATCAACCTAGATCGGGCTTTTATCAACTTCTTTTCATGTCCCCTTGTTCTGGAATCTACGGCCACTTGGAATAGACTATCTGGTTTAAGGCCAGAAAGCCCTTCATTACCTTGAACGTTTCTATGAGATCCCCTCGACTTCTCCTCCTTTCCAACGAGAAGAGATTCAGGTCACAGAGTCTCTGCTCGTAAGTCTTACCCCTCTGCCCTTCAACCATTCGTGTGGCGAGACGTTGGACTTTCTCGAGGCAGGCGGCGTCCTTTTTGTAGAAGGGTGACTAAGCCTGCACGCTACCTTCTAAGTGAGGTCGTACCATAGCCATGTAAATAGGCACGAATACCTCCGGCTTCCGGCAAGACAAAGCTGATTGCAGCCTAAAGAGCTCCCCACAAGCCTTATGCGCAGCTGCGTTGCACTGCTCCGACCATTTGAAGTCACTGTTCATGATGATCCCCAGGTCTTTAACCCTACTGACTGCCTCTACGGTGAACAGCCCTTGATCATGGGCGACAGTTAGGCTCTCTGTTTCCCTTGACAACAAATGGCTTTTTTGAGTGTTTAGAGGTAAGTCCCATTTGTATGTCCAGTTCAGGACGGTGCCTATTTCCCTGCCCAAGTCCGCCCTACCCTTAGATCCAACAATCTTCACATCATCAGCAAAAATAAAGTTGGGCGATTGGTGAGTGGATGCTAGGTCAATAATACATAACAAGAATCGGACCGGGCCTAGGACGGATCCCTGAGGTACACCACTGGTGACGTTCAACAAACTGGAGCACCTGTCCCCCAGTTTGACATAAAGCGTCCTGTGGGAGAGGAAGTCCTCCAGCCACCTATATACTGGCCCACCTATACCGAACGTCTCCATCTTGCATAGCAAAAGACGATGATTAACGGAGTCAAACGCCTTGCTAAAGCCGAGGTAGCATACCTCAACTTGCTTACCTTCGTCCAGTCGTCGAGTTACTTCATCTAAGAAGCACAGGAGATTGGTCAGGCAAGATCTACTTTTCAGGAATCCATGCTTTGCCGGGCTTAGCATGGAATGCTGAAGTTAGCGCTGGCAGATATGGACACGGATGATCTCCAGGACTTTACAGAGAATGCTAGTTAGGCTTACCGGCCTGTAGTTCTGCACATCCGACCTAGGCCCACTCTTATATATTGCCACGACTGCCGCGACTTTCCAGTCCTGAGACAGTTTGCCCTGGTCCAACGTGGATCTATACAATCTGCATACCGATGGAGCTATGATATCCACCAACGGCTTGATGATAGCTGGATGAATGCCATCTGGGCCCGCTGACTTGTGGCTGTTTAACTCCTGTAGGTACTTACGCACGCATTCCTCTGAGAGATCTTGCTCGTTTAACTGAGGAGGATGCACCAGAGCCAGATCTACTAGTACCCCACTATCTATCCTATGTACATTACCAAAGTAATCCCCCCAGGGCGTCTGCTTTGCCCTGGTCATCAGTGCCAATACCATATTCTCTAGCGGATAGTGGACCTACGGCATTTCTTGTTGAGCCTTGAGACTATACATAGCTGTAGAATGTTTTGGCTGTTGTCTTACAGACTGGGCCAATTTGAGCTCGAATTCCGCTTGGAAGTTCTCAAGAAACTTACAGTCTCGTTTCTCAGCTTCGTATAGCGGTTCCAGGCTAGCTGACTGCCGGAAGCTTTGTACTGGTTCCAGCAGTGGCTTCTACGTCTGATGGCCTTGGCTATTGCAGCCTTCCACCACATGGGTTTGCCCTCCCCACTCCTTCGTTTTAAGGGTGCGAACTCTTCCTGTAGGGCAGTCAGGGATCCCTTTATGGCCTGCCAGCGCTCCTCGACAGTAGCCTCCTCTGGCGTGTCCCAGGTCAAACGCATCGCCCTATTACGAAGCCTATCTATGTCCACACTACCGAAATTCCTAATCAGCTTTGAGGGTACCTTCGGTTGCCGCATGCATAGAACTATTTTGACACACACGTGGTCACTCTTTCCCAGCGGTGCACAATAATGCAGTCCAGCCACATCGTTGGGGAAGTTCGTTATAGCTAGATCCGGCAAGGATGGAACGCATCCAGTCCTATATCTGATATTTTACCTAATATGCTGATGCAACGCATTATCATGCAGCCATTCTAAGTAGGTTTGCTCCTCCGATCCCGGCACGGAGACCTCGGCCACCCAGTCGATGTGTGGAAGATTGAAGTCACCCACTATGAGGGTCTTTTGTGCGTCCTTAACTAGTTCAGCCAAAGTACGCAGCAAATAAGCGTCCTCTCCGTGGTTTGTGCTTGGTGCCCTGTAGAAACAGACGACGTTAACCCAACTGCCTGGAAGGATGATCGTAACGGCGCATAGCTGGATATTGCGAGCGCACACCTTGGTCTGGGACTCAAGGTGGTTTGCACCTGACCTAACGAGAGTGGCTACTCCACCACCAAGGCGATCTTGTTTCCGATCCTGCCTGTAGACTGCAAAACCGTTACTCATTAGGCCGGGCACATGATCTTCTTCAGAAAGCCACGTTTCCGTGACGGCAACTATTGACGCTTTCTGTTCGTCAGCGGTTTTGGCAAGTTCCGCCCATTTGTTTCTAATACTACACGCGTTAGTATGTAACACCACCGCGTTTGCTCCTTCGCCTAGGTGTCTTTTGTTATTCATTCCTGACTGTTTCTCAGGCGCAACGCCTGAGATGATGACACGTGTTTTTGCTTCGGATGTCGCCACTGGGGTGCATGAAGCCGGCTGATGGTACACAATTTCCGACGCCTCCCAATCCATCTCTACAGGAGTGGCCACAACATCCAGACTGGCAGGGGTGGCGCTGTCATCTATCTTCGGACAGCACTGCCAATTCTCGTCTTCCAGCGCATCTTCAATTACAACTATTAGCGACCCCGCAAGTGGCTTCTTTACTATTGTCGGGGTCGGGGCCTGAGAGCCGAGTACGGCATTCCGCTGAACTTTTAGGTTTCTCACCAGCGCCCTGGCTGGACGAGCAAGGATACTTCCCGGGGCAAGACCACCAGGCCTTACCCTATGCTCGTCCGGCACAATCTGGTATCTGCCCTTGGTAATCTGAGCCACTATTGCTGCCCTTGCCAGAAGTCTATCCCGGGTAGCCTCATCAGCGAACTCCACCAGCATTGGTCTCGCACGAAGTTCGCCTTTGTTCCCCAGTGGTGACTTCCATGTCCCCACTCTGTGCACCCTTCTTAGAGTAGGAGGGTACGGAACACCTGCGATTCGCAGTATGTCGCAGACCCTCCTCCTGTCAATGTCTCTCCTGGCCTTCGATTCCCTTATAAAGGGTTCTTCCTGGTTAAGGATCAGAAGCCTGTGGCTTGAGACCCTGCCCATCGACAAGATCTGCCTCTGCAGATCCTTCATCTTGTTTTCTAATACCAGAAGAGCAGGGTCATCCACCCTAGGCAACCCATCTTTCGCTCTAATACAGTATCCCTTCTTTTTGACCTGCCTCGCCCTTCTCGGCTTCTGCTCCGTCCACTGGCCTTCGTCGGTCTGCTTCAAAGGAGTGGAGGCAACGGCCGCCTGGCAAGCCCTCGGAGCTGGTCCATTCGCTCGGATGATTGTCCTCTCGGGTGTTGATACTACTTCCGCAAACGACTTACTACAACCTGCTTGCGGTGGTTTGGGGCTTACAACCGAGGTACTATTTGGTGGACGTTGGTCCTGCCCTTGGGCCTGCAGATTAAAGGCCAGACTGGCCGCCTCCTTGCAGGGGGCACAGACCCATTCAGCCCATGGGTTCTGTTTATAAAGGACATAGATATCCCTTGCTATTCCTGAACACCTTGGGTGAGCCCATCTCTTGCATATCTCGCACTCTATACCATTTACCACACGTTTTCCGCACTTGGGTGCGAGACACGGGTCGGAAACGCGCGTCATACCGAAAACCCCAAAAACGAGGGCGAATACAACCCAAGTGCTCTTTACCCAAACACAAAATACGCACTCTGACAATAGCAGGTAAATCCCGCTAACACAAAAAACAAAAACAAAAAGAAAGATTAGAAGCGAGGAAAGATCGCCTCAAAAAACACCGAACACTACTCGGCAATACTACAAGGAGAATAAAAATATTCTCCGGATACTGCGCACCTTAAATGCAATTATGATACGCTCAGTATTGTGAATTAAACTGGGTTAATTCACAAAACTATTCAAAAACTCAATTCAAAGACGAGAGCACTATGAATTCAAACCGCGCGGCACCCAGTTCAGTTCAATCTGCACAGGACAGGCAATGGCCACGGCCAATCGAGCGTCCAGAATTCCTTCGATGGTATGCACACCAGTTATGCACCCACCACTGCCGAGTGTATTTCGTCGAATCCCCGCTAAAAATGAGGGGGAAACGCAAACCTCTTCGCACATCAGTTCAGTTCAGTTCAGTTCAGTATTCAGTCTTCAGGTAAAGGGCAGTGGGAAGTCATCCCGTATGAGCCCCCTCACATCGTACTCTATTGACTCGGCTGGATGTCGGTGCTCCGCCAATAAACCTTCAGGGTCTGGTCCAATTTCCTCTTGAATAGTGTCTCGGCTTCCTCTTCCACCACTTCGGTCGGTAGAGCGTTCCAGAGATTGGTCACCCTCCTTGACAATCGATAGATGGCCGGTAAGCCGCTGGAATACACCTTACGAAGCGTCAGGGTGTGTCCTCTGGTACGACCATTATTCCTGAGCGGGAATTCCGCCTGTAGTTCCCGGCCCAACTCACCGCGGATTATGCGCCTGGCATAGATGAGGTCGCCTCGAAGCCGTCGATATGAAATGGGAAACAAATCGGTTAATTTTAGTGGTTCCTCATAGCTGAACCCACGCAGTCCGGCTACGAGGTGTGTGGCAGCACGTTGCACCCGTTCCAGTTTGGCTACATCCGCCGCCGTGCACGGGTAGACAGCCGGACCGCCATATTCCAAACGAGGACGTACATGTGAGACATAAAGCAGCCGGAAAGTGTCCCGGGGTAGAGGCCCAAATGAACGGCGGATGGGACCAAGTATCTTCCACGCTGAGGCGCACGCTCTCTCAGTGTGTACTCTTGTCTTCAGATTGCTGGTGACAACAACTCCGAGATCCTTTTCCTCCTGCGTGTGACGGAGTACGATACTACCAAGGCAGTAGCCGGAAGTATCGTTGGGGCCATCAATCCTCATCCTCGCACACTTGTCCACGTTTATCGGTAGACCCCAGGTGGCCGACCAATTGACGAGGGCCTGCAGATCATCCTGTAGTATCTCGCGATCCTCTGCCGATCGAATGGTGCGCCAGATCTTGAGATCATCGGCGTAGATAAGGCATTGGGATCGAATGGTCTGTGGTAGGTCGTTTACAAACACTAGGAACAACAGGGGTCCTAGCACGGAGCCTTGCGGCACGCCACTGCCAACTGGATACCACGCGGACTGGGACTGTGCAACTCTCACGAAAAAGGTTCTCCCGACCAAGAAATCCTCAATCCAGTGAAGCATGGGCCCTGAGATGCCGATGGCCCGGAGTTTCAGCAACAGATCATTGTGAGGAACTTTGTCAAACGCCTTACTAAAGTCCACGAAGATGACGTCCGTGAAATATCCCTCGGCCTTGGAGTTCGACCAACTTTCATGGGCGGTCAACAGGTTTGACAGACACGATCTATCCCGCCGAAAACCGTGCTGCTCTGCGCATAGCAGTTGACGGCGCTCCAGATGTTCACGTATACGAATAGCCACCAGCCTTTCCATGACCTTTCCAGCTACGGAAGTGAGGCTAACTGGGCGGTAGTTGGCCGAGGTGGATTTTGTCCCACGCTTGTACAGCGGAACAACAACTGCTTTTTTCTACTCTTGAGGTAGACTTCCAGTGGCCAACGACAAATTGAACAACCGCGTTAGTGGTGTAGTTAGCTGGTCCGCCAACTCCTTCAACATCAACGGATGCACGTCGTCCGGTCCCGGTGACTTATGGGTTTTGATGGACTTGAGCATCGTGTTCACTTCCGGCTCCCCAAAATCATAATGAACAGCGGCGAGCTATCCACCATCGGGATTGGCGCACCTTTCTCCACAGAATAAACTGACAGATAATGTTTGGCTAGTGTCTCAGCCTTTCCGTCATCTGTTACAACCATTTCGTCGTTGTTCATCAGCGCCGGGATACCCACCTTCGCTCTGGTGCGGCGCTTTAAATATGCAAACAGGCGCTTGGGTGATCGCACCGCATCGACCACAAGGGCCTCCTCGAATGCCATCCGCTTCATTCGTTTTTGTTCGGTACACTGGTTACGAATCCTGCGATAGAGATCATAACCCTCACCTGTGGATCGGAACCGCTGCCAGGCCCGATTTCGTCGTTTGAGCAGGCATCGGAGCTCCAGATCGAACCACGGCGGTCCCTTAACCCGAGGTCTACGCCGGTTGAGGAGGCAGTAGGTATTCATAAGGTTCAAGATACCGTCACGAATAAACGCCCAAGCTTCGTTTACATCGCGGTGGACAGCTGAATCCGTGGGAAACCAGTTGACATCTAACGCCGCTCTCCGGACATCTTCGAATGGAGTACGCCAAACATTATGTCCGATGTGTGGTCTAGGGGATGGACAAGAACCAGTGCGCCAGTGAATTTCCAGCACCATATGGTCACTGCTTCCAAGTGGAGGGAGATGTTCAACCTTATCGACGTCCGAGCTCCTGGGAGAAATCCCCAGAACCAGAATAGAACCGTGACCGGATTGACTCCAGGTCGATTCCTGAAGATGTTGGTGTGGTGCCAGTTCTTGGACCGTTGTCAGTAATTCCCGAGGGAAAGGATCTGCCCCGGCCGCTGTCCTGCTTGACGTCCAATCAATATGCGGAGCATTGAAGTCGCCCAGGACGAGGCAGTGGCCGTTGCACGCCCATCTCCTCAATAAATTCATCATATCTGGAGGAGTGACCGCAGGTGTCCGATAAATGACTCCAACTGTCCTAAAGCCCCCGGCGGTAAGCTTGACGCGGCACCAGATGGCTTCACCGAATCCTTGCGGGTCTGCGAATGCCTCTAACTGCGCGGTTGGGATGTCTGATCGTACGAACAATGCTACGCCTCCACCAGCTCTGATAGAGTTCCTATCGACTCGGGATAGGGTGTAGCCAGGGAGGGGCACCTCAGAGTCTAGAATATTGTTACTCAGCCACGTCTCCGTCAATGCTATCATAGTAGGTGAGCTGGACTGCAGCAGGTGTTCCAGGTCATCCCTCTTGTTCGGCAGACCACGGACGTTAGGCAACAGGATGACGACGCTGTCTCGGACTGCTACCACTTCCGTTTGTTTACTTCGTCCTAGCTTGGGGGGACTGACAGGGACACTAGCGTCAGCGGCCTCCACCGGAAGTGAGGGCGCCGTTTCTGCACCCGAAAATCCCGAATGATCAAGTCCCTTTCTCCTCGTTCCATTCGTTCACGTCGTTCAATCAAGGCATTTCTATACTTCTCACGATCCGCAGGGTCTAGATCTCGGCGCAGCCACACTTGCTCGCCTTTTAGCCGGTGGGATCTTCCTAACACAGAAGTCGAGGATTCCTGAAAGTCCGGCACTACTTTCAGTGGACGGGGGCGTTCAGCGTCACTATCTTTGCCAAATTCGGAATGCTGATTTTACCCGCAACGTCTCCGCGGTCTCCTCCTCCCAGGGGACATAGAGTTTTGTTAATATACTCCGGAGGCTCGCAATATCGTGGTCCAGACTTGCCTGTGCAGTGGTCTCCTTTGTCTCAGGCAAGTTCACTATTAGGAAGCACTGTTTCCTTGACGGTGGCGCTCTTCGTGGACGATCCGCAGTTGTTATCCAGGCCGGTCTACTTTCATCCGCGGTGGTGCTCTGTTGGCTGGGTTTTGTTCCTATAATCCCGTCTTGTGCTTGCGTGGCCACATGAGTGCCAACTGGGTCCGCATTGTGGCAGGCAGACTTA
Organism: Fasciola hepatica; assembly: GCA_948099385.1. Lineage (NCBI taxonomy): Eukaryota > Metazoa > Platyhelminthes > Trematoda > Plagiorchiida > Fasciolidae > Fasciola > Fasciola hepatica. Next base: position 17,833,747 of record CANUEZ040000067.1, read on the forward strand.
GGTAGCTTCTGGCGTTGGCGGCGCTTTGTTCCGGTTGGCTCAGTGACCGATGTTGAAGTGACCTCTGCATACGCAGCACAGTCAGGAATAGATACCTCGGCGAAATTTTCTCCTTCTGACGGCAATGATGACGGTGAAAGTGATGTTGGCGGAGAAAAAGACGATGACGACGCCGCTGATTTTGCTGCTATCGATGGCGATGAACTGATCGACGGTGCTAATGATGATGATGACGACGAAGTTGATGACGCTGCTGTATCTGTGACAGGAAGATCCATTTCCGCCGACTGCTTTGCGGGCCACACAGGTGTTGATAGCTCGGCGCATTTGATTCACAGCACCTTGAGCAAATTTGCACGGCATTTGTCCAGGGCTTCGTAAAGATCAATACTTATTTCAGAAAACTCAAGATGGACCCAACCATCACAACCATCACACTGAAGAGAATTGTCGCGTGAACGAACAACTTTCGAACAAACTAGGCACTTGGATGCAATATTTTGACTCTTTTTGGAGGCATTGTGGGCAAATTATAGTCCACAGAATGACACAACCACGGAAAATATAATTCCACTTATCACGTCAGAAGACTTGCCGGTGTAGCGCAGTTGTCTTGAAGTCTTGAAGTACTACACGGGTTCGAGGCTTTGAGCCCAATTGTCCCGGTTCTTGAGGAAATCTCTGATCTTCTGTCGGATTCACCGAGCTGAAACGAGAGTAAAAAGAAGCCGGGGGGCGGGGGTGGCAGCGAAAACAAGATACACATAACCTCATGCAGTGTCACACTGTGGACAGTGCCTTAAGCTGAGTGGGGGTGCGGCATTCATGAACATATATGCGAGAAAAAGACAACTATTTATTTGTTTTTTTGACAGAGGGAGTTATTGAGAGAGACCCAGGTAGAGGTCTAGCTTTTTCTTGAAGATAGTTTTGTTCTAAGAGAGAACAATATCTTCCGGAAGTGCATTCCACATAGTAATAACCCTGTAGCTAAAAAAGTTAATCCTCACTGAAGTGCGTGGCCTCGGTTTGAAAACCCTTCTGTTGTGACCACGGAGAGAAGAGGCTGGACAGACGGAGAAGAAGCAATCGCTTTGTCCTGTTTCAAAAAGGTGGAACATCAAAAACAGATCACCTCTCACGCGTCTTACGTCAAGGGGATAGAGGTTGAGGAGTGAGAGGCGGACGGGATAAGGTAGATGGGATAGACCCCCTACTGCCTTGGTGGAGGCCCGCTGAACTCTTTCTATGATCTCACGGTCTCGGACAAGACCAGAGTGCACTATCTGACTACCGTACTCCAGCAGAGGTCGGATAAACGTGCCGAAAATTATGGGGAAATCATTCTTAAATATGCGCGGGAAGGACCTTCGAATCATATTTAGGACTCGAAAGGCAGACTTGCTCGCAAGTTGGTGATGATGAGAGAAGGATAAGTTACAATCTAACCAGAAACCGAGCACCTTGTGTCGGTCAACCCTTGGCAGTGTGGTTGCTCCGTTAATGGAAAACGTGTGACCAGTCTCTCTGCCGAAAGACATGCTCACGCATTTGTCATCAATAAATTGGAGGTTCCAATCCTCGGACCAGCGTTTTGTTTCATAAACTGCAATTTGCACGTCTTCAACGCTTGAACTCCAGAGGGTTACATCATCTGAGTACATGGCAATGTTCGCAGGAAGGGCTGTCGATAACTCGTTCATATAGATCAAGAAGAGAAGAGGACCTAAGACCGACCCTTGGGGGACCCCAGTTGTTACTGGGGAGGGTTGAGACAAAACATTTCCGACTTTAACCACAAAGGTGTGGTCGGTAAGGAAGCTACGTAGGATGGCAAACATGGAGCCTGTGATCCCGTATGTCTAAAGCTTATAAAGAAGAGGGGCATGGGGGACCTTATCGAAGGCCTTAGCAAAATCGATGAATACAGCGTGTGAGAGCTGACATCATCATAGGCTTTCGTTAGACTATCCATGACAGTAAGCATATTGGTGATACACGATCTGCCAGGAAGAAACCCATGTTGGGACAGGGAGATGATCTTATTTCTATGAAGATGGGAAAGAACCTCACTCTTAAGAATTCCTCCAAACATTTTGCTAGGGATGCTAGTGAGGCTTGTGGGTCTGTAACGAGAAACACGGTGTCTACTACCCTTCTCATAGATGGGTGCGATCACTGCTTTTTTCCAGTTACGGGGGAAAACTCCATCGTCAACACATTGCTGAAAAAGCGAAGCATAAGGAGCAGCCAAAGTATCCGCGGCTTCCTTGAGAATACGGGGATGGATTAGGTCAGGACCCATAGAGCAATATTGGTTTAGCAGTCGGAAACCTTGAGCGACTGCACCAATGGGAACGGTGACGCGGTTAAGGGTTATGGTCAGAGATAACGGGTGCATGGTAGGGTGGGATGATATGGGTATGGAGCTAAAAATTGTACGGAAGTAGGAGCTGAATGCCTCGGCTACTTGGGTAGGGGAAGTGATTGGAGATCCGGCACTATCTTTGAGAGCTAATGGCGTCGGAGCTGTACACCTGAGACGGCGCATGTACTGAAAGAAAAATGCTTTATTGGTCCGTGCTCGATCAATTACAGATCGTTGGACTGCATTCTGATAGGACCTAATCTTGTCTTTGCATATGTTCCGTATGATCCTGAAGTCTTCTGCATCAAGGGCAAGGCCTGTGGCTTTATATCTAGCAAAGAAGCGTTCGCGTTCGTCTCGAATGCGCCTAATGGGTCGAGGGAGGGGTCGCTCAGCGGTCTGTGGGCGACGAATTCTGGAAACAAAATGCCTATCAGCTAAGGAGATTAACTCTCTGAGATTCTCTGCCATTTCATCCGCAGAGTTACTTGGGTTAGTTAAATTTAGCTGGGAGCGAAAAAATGCACAGACGTGGTCAAAATTGGTTCAGTTCAGTTCAGTTCAGTTCAGTTCAGTTCAGTTCATTTCACTTCACTTCAGTTTGCACAGAGCTTGGTGTGGCTAGAGCCAATCGTGTGTCCAGATAGTTGTGTTGTCGGCGCGCTTCCGTAGCTCCCAACTACGTGATTTTATTTTTATGAAAGGCAGAAATTTTGTGCAGTTTTAGCCCTGGCAGAGAAAGGTTCAATTCATTTCAGTTCAGATTGCACAGGACAGGTAATGGCCACGGCCAACCGAGCGTCCTGAATTCTTTCGATGGTATGCACACCAGTTATTCACCCACCACTGTCGTGTATATTTCGTTGAATCCCTGCTTAAAATGAGAGGGAAACGGAAAACCTCATCGCACAACAACTGCGAGAGACATTATGCATCGTGAGCGTTCATTGAGATTGTATGCAATGAGAGAAAAAGTCTGCTAAAACATACTCCAGAAGGACCAGTGCTACCCGTCGTCCATCTAGTTGATATTCTCAAGGCTCACTACGATCTAGGGCACCTTTGAAGGATTGGACTGTCTGCAGATCTACCATTCCACCAGGCAGACCGTTCCAACTGTTCACAACCCTGTTGCTGAAGAAGTGCGATCTAGCCATCAACCTAGATCGGGCTTTTATCAACTTCTTTTCATGTCCCCTTGTTCTGGAATCTACGGCCACTTGGAATAGACTATCTGGTTTAAGGCCAGAAAGCCCTTCATTACCTTGAACGTTTCTATGAGATCCCCTCGACTTCTCCTCCTTTCCAACGAGAAGAGATTCAGGTCACAGAGTCTCTGCTCGTAAGTCTTACCCCTCTGCCCTTCAACCATTCGTGTGGCGAGACGTTGGACTTTCTCGAGGCAGGCGGCGTCCTTTTTGTAGAAGGGTGACTAAGCCTGCACGCTACCTTCTAAGTGAGGTCGTACCATAGCCATGTAAATAGGCACGAATACCTCCGGCTTCCGGCAAGACAAAGCTGATTGCAGCCTAAAGAGCTCCCCACAAGCCTTATGCGCAGCTGCGTTGCACTGCTCCGACCATTTGAAGTCACTGTTCATGATGATCCCCAGGTCTTTAAGCCTACTGACTGCCTCTACGGTGAATAGCCTTTGATCATGGGCGACAGTTAGGCTCTCTGTTTCCCTTGACAACAAATGGCTTTTTTGAGTGTTCAGATGTAAGTCTCATTTGTATGCCCAGTTCAGGAAGGTACCTATTTCCCTGCCCAAGTGCGCCCTACCCTTAGATCCAACAATCTTCGCATCTTCAGCAAACGTCAAGCTGGGCGATTGAAGATTGGATGCTATGTCATTAATAAATAACAAGAATCGGACCGGGCCTAGGACGGATCCCTGAGGTACACCACTGGTGACGTTCACCAAACTGGAGCACCTGTCCCCCAGTTTGACGTAAAACGTCCTGTGGGAGAGGAAGTCCTCCAGCCACCTATATACTGGCCCACCTATACCGAACGTCTCCATCTTGCATAGCAAAAGACGATGATTAACGGAGTCGATCGCCTTGCTTAAGTCGAGGTAGCATACCTCAACTTGCTTACCTTCGTCCAGTCGTCGAGTTACTTCATCTAAGAAGCACGGGAGATTGGTCAGACGAGATCTATTTTTCAGGAATCCATGCTGCGCCGGACTTAACATGGAGTGCTCCAGTAGGTGCTGGCAGATATGGGCACGGATGATCTTCTCCAGGACTTTACAGAGAATGCTAGTTAGGCTTACCGGCCTGTAGTTCTGCGCATCCGACTTAGGCCCACTCTTATATATTGCCACGACTGCCGCGACTTTCCAGTCCTGAGACAGCTTACCCTGGTCCAACGTGGATCTGTGCAGCCTGCATACCGATGGAGCTATGATATCCACCAACGGCTTGATGATAGCTGGATGAATGCCATCTGGGCCCGCTGACTTGTGGCTGTTTAACTCCTGTAGGTACTCAAGCACGCTTTCCTCCGAGAGGTCTAGCTCGTTTAACTGAAGAGAAGGATGCACCAGAGTCAAATCTACTTGTATCCCAGTATCCATTCTATGTACATTACCAAAGTGTTCCCCCATGGCGTCTGTTTTGCCCTGGTCATCAGTGCCAATACCATAGTCTCTAGTGGATAGCAGACCTACGGCGCTTCTCGCTGAGCCTTTACGCTGTAATTAGCTGTAGAATTTTTTGGCTGTTATCATACAGACTGGGCCAATTTGAGCTCAAATTCCCGCTTGGAAGTTCTCAAGAGGCTTACAGTCTCGTTTCTCAGTTTTGTATATTATAGTATATTTCTTGACCGTGGTCAATACACATGCACAAGGCAAGATCAGAGTATACTGCAGTACATGTCAATGTGAGGTATTTACAAATTCTAAATTTATAAATCACAGCAACCGAAATACACCAGTAAAGTCATGTAGTGTTTGAGTGAACAAAAGTGGTAATGGTTGAGGCGGGAATTCCGAATCGGTTTCGAAATCCCTGGGAGCGGTGTGGATAGCTGGACAGTCGTGGGATTGCTGATATAAACGGCAAATGGATGGTTACTAGCGAGTAACCGGGCGGAAGAGGTGCCAAAGAACATTGTTAGAAGTAAAGCAAGCATGGGACTTTCAAAGTGCAGTCAGAGATACCAGCGGAATATTGGACACTGGTCCAGCATTGGGTAATTAATTGTGGAGGAAGCATGTGAAATAAAGGCAAGTGAGTCAAAGGTGATAATAAAACGGACCTTTTGTGCAGGTGATTACAGTGTCATATGGAAATTCAAATGAAGGCGAAAAGCTTCGCAGGGACTTCGGCGAACTTTTGAAGAGCATGAATGGTGTATGGACATATAACGGACTTTTAAAGAAAAGAAAAGCCGTCAATGAAACGGATTAGTGGAGACAAACGTCAATGGTTCGGCTAGGCAGGAGTTGGAAGAGTGTAAAATGTTTTTTTGTATTTGATAGAAAATTGTTAACCAAATTATGGTTGGCTACAGATGGCTGGTATTCTGTTCCGTAAAGACCTTGGTTTCAGGTGGTGGCAGGTAGAATGTTGAGGGAAACAGGTAAAAAAGGGCTGGTTTGACGAAGTTGACAGCTGCGAAGGCTGGGTTCCGGCCATTGGTTTCGTACTGCAGCGCGGGAACAATTGAACTGTTGGGTTGGATTATTTGGGAATAGACGTTGAGCGGATGTGTTGATAGTTGGTGTCATGAATCACCTCAGCGATCCGGTGAGACTTTCATGAGGTTTTGTTAACCCGTGTACGGTGCCCCATGTAACGTCAGCAGGCGAGGGTATAGGTTTAACCCATTGATCAAATCGTCCAGTCCTTACGGTTATCCGGAATAATTGTCGATTTGGCCGATGGCTACCCAAGTAACCAATGCAATCTGGAAGAGATCGGGAGTGCGGCAGTCTGGAGGGTGTTTCAGCTGTGAATTATGATTATCGTTTATATGGAAGCAAGAAAATGAGCATTTTGTTATCCGAACAATTAGTTGTCGTTTGGCTAGTGGACAGGTCTATTAGGGATCCCTAGACGGAGACTGGTAGCTTTCTAGGGTAGTTGGGTGATAGTAGAGATTTGGGGCGATATCAGGTAGGCTGTGGATGAGGAGAGGGTGTCCGTTTGGGAACCAGGAATAAAACAATAGTAGGTGGTATGGTCTGGAAGAAGAATGAGAAAATAGGAAGATAACAGTCTGGTCAGTTTACCAGCTGTGGTCGAGGACGGCAAACAGTGAAAAGGGAGGAAAACACTGAGTGTTAAATTGAGGATTTTTCATGTGGGGCAAACGTGCTGGTATTCGGCAGGGGCATACGGATTCCGGTTGGAATGGGGTCTTTACTTACCATGAGCATATGCGCAGAGAAGTGAAGCCTAGATACTAGGGAATGGTAATCCGTGTGGCAAGGCTTCAGTGTACGAGAAAGGCGCAAAAAAGCAGGATGGCACCGCTTAGTTCTAGCCTGAGCCAGGAATTAAGTGAGAGCGAGCATCCATCGCTGAAGGACGGAACGATTTTATTTATATATACGCAAATTGTGTTGTAAAATGGCACAATCTAGTTAGGAAGGGGGACAAGTGAGTGGAGCATACCCAAGGTATATATATATATATATATATATATATATATATATATATTGATGTATACGTCGGTGCGATCATCAGACGGGTCATGCGAAAGCGGTCGGACGCAAAAGACTATGGCAAGGAAAGTGAGATAGAGTGACGCAGCTGAGGATCAACGGTTAACGGAAAGAAGAACAAAAGTTAAGCACGGACTCATCGGTGCGGCGGATCCCAAAGGCACATTGAGGCCATGAAACGTGAGACTAAAAGGGAAACGCCCAAATGTGGCTAGAACTTTCAATGGGAAAGTTAGTGTTTTGCCTAGAGTGGTCATTGTGCAGGAGTAAAGACCAAGTTCTGCATGAAATTACAGAAGAACCTTAGCTGGGGGATAGGGTGGGAGCAGAAATAGTAACGTCATAACTGAGTGTCGAGTTCAGTTAGTGAGTCACGCTAAGTGGGATGAATCAGACTGGATTTTCCAGTTCGAAATCGCAGTGGTGGTGAGGGAAGTATGTGTGGTGGGACCTGGTGCGGAAGAGAGGCATTGTAAGCTAAGAGATATCGAGGAGCGTTGAGTTACTCACCATGATTGTGTTAATAATTATAGGACAGTAGTGAGTATATATATATAAATATATATATATATATATGTATAACGGTATAACGGTTTCAGGCTAGCTGACTGCCGGAGGCTTTGTACTGGTTCCAGCAGTGGTTTCCACGTCTGATGGCCTTGGCTATTGCAGCCTTCTGCCACATGGGTTTGTTCTCCCCACTCCTTCTTTTTAAGGGTGCAAACTCTTCCAGTAGGACAGTCAGAAGTCCCTTTATGGTCTGCCAGTGCTCCTCGACAGTAGCCTCCTCTGGCGTGTCCCAGGTCAAGCTCAGTGCCCTATTACGAAGCCTATCTATGTCCATACTACCAAAATTCTTGATCAGCCTTGAGAGTACCTTCAGTCGCCGCATGCATAGGATTATTTTGACACACACTTGATCACTCTTGCCAGCGGTGCACAATAATGCAGTCGAGACACATCGTTGGGGAAGTTCGTTATAGCTAGATCCAGCAATGATGGAACGCATCCAGTTCTATAACTGGTATTCTCCTTAATATGCTGGTGCAACTCATTGGCATGCAGCCATTCTAAGTAGGATTGCTCCTCCGATCCCGGCACACAGACCTCAGCTACCCAGTCCATGTGCGTGGGATTGAAGTCACTCACTATGAGGGTCTTTTGTGCTTTCCTAACTAGTTCGGTAAAAGTCCGAATGCTAAAAGAGAACTGCACCACCGCCGAACTGAGCCTTGCCTATTGGACAGATCCTACAGTTGTGTTACATTACAGGAAACGGAAGAAACGAAGAACGTGTTCGAAACATCAGAGAGTTAATCCACTCGTAGCAGAAAACAGCGAAGTAAATGTTTATGATTCGAGCTCGAAACCACATACAAAAGACAAAGTAGCTCGCAGATCGCCTCGCTCCGAGTTACTCAGCACTTTATTGCATTTCATGCCATACAACTAATCAGCTGGACCCATTTTTTCTGAAAGTTTGCAAACGCACTTAGTTCCAGTTTCTATCTAGCGTGCACATAGGCGAAGAGGAGAAATTCACCAGTATTTCACTTGAACAGTTCAGGTGAGGCATACAAGCTGTGAGCACATTGTGAAACTATTATTATCTTTAAAGAAGAACATTTATTTACATTTTATGCAATATTGATTGTCACATATTTTGTGCACAGCAAAACTTTGAAATACTCTGATAGATGCCAGTATTCGATCAATCTCCGTGTTCATGTGTATTTCGATACTGTCCGCCGTACACTTGTTTTCGAAATTTATTCATAATCAGAAACCGGTTTTCATTTCTTTCGGAAGATTTGGTGCGTTAATTTTATGTAATTCCACTGGTTCGTGACCTGTCAATTTTACGCGATATCTCAATAGGCGGTGCACCTGCGTTCAACTTCTGCGCTCATGCTTGTAAACAAAATTATTCTAACCAGTTGCTGCAATGGGTTACTGCTTGTGATGCTTAGACTTATTTCGTGCGGCGAAACACTTCACTCTGCGAAGCTTTCATCTTCATGGTGCGTCTGACTATATGCGCCCGTCTCCTGATGAATATGTCAATCTCAAGTTGTGCAGCGGGATTTGGAATTGATTCCTTATGAATTGTGCGATGATGACTACGGCGAAAACCTGTTTCACGTTCAGATAACACAAGAAGTTAGTATCCACAGGCACTTTCAATAAGTTAAAGATAGATAGGGTGAGAATCATGACCCCTTCCTGAACTTAGACAACCATTTTCGCGGAAGGATTTTGGCCGGCGGTGTAAAGAACGAATACTGAAAATCCTTCTAAATGTTCAACGTGCTTTGTGAACTCGATTATATTTAACATTATCTTGGAATGCTCGCTCATACACCACACATTTTCACGTTTGTTTATCCATGTGAGACATTTGAATTTGGCCTTGAACCGTTTCTGACTGTCGTGCTTGAGCCACGGGGCTTTGGACCTTTGGGTTTTACTGTGAAGCCTATTTGGCCGCATAATTGAGGTTCGTATATATTTGTATCCTTTGTGCATTTCAATTTAGTAACGTAGAAGCTACCAATCAATCATGTTCTGGTTTTGGGATTCGTTTGAATTGGCTACGCGTTGCTCGATTTGCGAGATTTGACTTACAGTACTCAAGTGGAACCTGGACAAGAAAACTCATTGGAAATGCCCAGACGAGGAAGCAAGGACATTTTGAGAAAACAGGAAATAACTCGGCAAGTCTCTGGGGATGGTTCGGGTGTTATTGATTCTCTAAATAATACTAAGTTTACTAGCTCTGTCAGTGCCAGGTCATATATCTCTAACCGCGATGCGTTTGACGATATTAGTACTTATAGAATGAGAGTAATAGAATTAAAAACGAGCTGCGGTTAGCCAGAAAGGAAGCAGAGCCCCTTACACAAGGAACTGGTCTCAGAGAGCCAGCAAAGAGTCCATGTAGTTCACAATGTCAACATCGAAAAGGCACTGTGATCGACGAATATAAACCTTTGAGACAGCCTGAAACTGCCGAGGTTTTGGCTCTTGACCTGCCGAGAGTGGAGCTGTCCCACTTCGACGGGCACCCCGAGCAATACTGTATATTCATGAAACAATTCGAAAATTTTGTTGAGTGCAAAGTTGCAGATCCTGGTGAAAGGTTTTTGTATTTATTAAATTACTGTCGTGGGAGAGCCAAAAGTGCTATCGAAGGCTGCGCGATGCTTGATCCACCGATGGGGTACATCAGGGCGCGCAGAATCCTGAAAGATTTGTTTGGACAACCATTCAAGGTGGCTAGAAGCCTAATTGATAGTGTTTTATTGGAGGCAAAAAGGACTGAGGGCAAGGCTGAATCACTGTCGAGTTTGGTGATAAAAATGCAGAATTGCAGTATAGCACTGGAGCACTTAGGATACCAGTCTGATCTGAATGCATTGCACACACAGGAATGCATTGTCCGATGTCTATCTGATGATTTACAGAGCCGATGGGCAGAGAAAGCTGAAAAAATAAATATGCTTGAGCGGGAATCTACGTTCAACGATTTGACGGAGTTCATAGGTCGTCAATCCCGTATCGCCAACAGTCGATTTGGACAAATCGTACGCGAAAGTTGCAGACTGGCGCGAAGGGAACCAACATCTCAAATTGTGGAGAAGGACTGTAACCAAACCCAGTCTTTGGCTAACATGCACATGATAAGTCAAGAACCCGAGAGGTCAGCTGAATGCAAGCTATGCAACTCCCTGCATCGGTTACCAGATTGTCGGACCTTTCATGGGATGAGTGTACCCGATCGGTGGTGCGCAGTAAAAAGGATTGGCTCATGCTTTATGTGTTTGAACAACTCTCATCGAGCCTCTGAATGCAGCTTAAGAGTGAAATGCAACCAAGACGGATGCTCGGGTAATCATCACTCGTTACTGCATGGCCTTCTCAACAATAGACCTATTCAGCCGGATGAACCCAAAATTGTCTGTTCAACGGGACATGATGATTTCAAACCGGCAAGATTAGGCATCGTACCTGTCGGTATCGTGACACCTAAAGGACTGAGGAGGGTCAATGCATTTTTGGACACGGGGTCGGATACCTCGCTGATTACTCGCGAGCTTTTAGAAAGCTGTGAACTAGTAGGCGAGCCTACCTCGCTCACTATCAGCACGATTGCAGGGGGTCATGTTAGCAATTCTAAGAGGCTGACCCTGCAGTTAACGTCTTTATCTGATGAGGGGACCGTAGAAATTCCGGAAGCTTTTGCAATAGACAGCTTGCCAATGAGACCAGTCGGCTGTGTTAGATCGATCGCCAAGAGATGGTCTCATCTCAGGGACATAGAGTTCGAAGAAGTGTCTAGCCCCCACGTCGACATACTAATTGGATGCAATGTACCAGAGGCTCACTGGGTGCTTGAACAGAGCATAAGCAATCGAAAAGAACCATTCGCTACGCGAACGATACTAGGCTGGACACTTCTCGGACCCCTGACGAGCGAACTTCAACAAGCGGCATCAATAAATTGCTCAAATGTTGCTGAGAGAAGTGCCTCTGTAGAACACAATCAGCCTTTCGATATTGAATCCAACGGTCCATCTCAGGAAAGCGAAGTTCACTCAAAGGATCAGTCGGTGCTTTCGATGGCGAATTCAAAGACGGGACGTCACAGTGGGCAACATGAAGTTGCTATACCCAAGAGATCACCGTCAAGTCACCTATCGAGAAAAGGAGAAGTTGCCCGGAGGCTTTTGAAATATCTCAAAAAAGGACACCAGCAGGTCACCCAAAGCAGCTTGAAATTTGCCGACCCAGTGACAGTGTACGGTACCCGGGTGGAACTGCATGGCCGGCGGCGAAACAAAGTACCCTTTGCCAAAACAAAAAATGCTGAGCTGAAGTCAGTATCCCTAAACGAGCTCAAAACGACTGCACTGGTATTGGGTTTTAAGGTAGCACGAATGCTAAAAGAGAACTGCACCACCGCCGAACTGAGCCTTGCCTATTGGACAGATCCTACAGTTGTGTTACATTACAGGAAACGGAAGAAACGAAGAACGTGTTCGAAACATCAGAGAGTTAATCCACTCGTAGCAGAAAACAGCGAAGTAAATGTTTATGATTCGAGCTCGAAACCACATACAAAAGACAAAGTAGCTCGCAGATCGCCTCGCTCCGAGTTACTCAGCACTTTATTGCATTTCATGCCATACAACTAATCAGCTGGACCCATTTTTTCTGAAAGTTTGCAAACGCACTTAGTTCCAGTTTCTATCTAGCGTGCACATAGGCGAAGAGGAGAAATTCACCAGTATTTCACTTGAACAGTTCAGGTGAGGCATACAAGCTGTGAGCACATTGTGAAACTATTATTATCTTTAAAGAAGAACATTTATTTACATTTTATGCAATATTGATTGTCACATATTTTGTGCACAGCAAAACTTTGAAATACTCTGATAGATGCCAGTATTCGATCAATCTCCGTGTTCATGTGTATTTCGATACTGTCCGCCGTACACTTGTTTTCGAAATTTATTCATAATCAGAAACCGGTTTTCATTTCTTTCGGAAGATTTGGTGCGTTAATTTTATGTAATTCCACTGGTTCGTGACCTGTCAATTTTACGCGATATCTCAATAGGCGGTGCACCTGCGTTCAACTTCTGCGCTCATGCTTGTAAACAAAATTATTCTAACCAGTTGCTGCAATGGGTTACTGCTTGTGATGCTTAGACTTATTTCGTGCGGCGAAACACTTCACTCTGCGAAGCTTTCATCTTCATGGTGCGTCTGACTATATGCGCCCGTCTCCTGATGAATATGTCAATCTCAAGTTGTGCAGCGGGATTTGGAATTGATTCCTTATGGATTGTGCGATGATGACTACGGCGAAAACCTGTTTCACGTTCAGATAACACAAGAAGTTAGTATCCACAGGCACTTTCAATAAGTTAAAGATAGATAGGGTGAGAATCATGACCCCTTCCTGAACTTAGACAACCATTTTCGCGGAAGGATTTTGGCCGGCGGTGTAAAGAACGAATACTGAAAATCCTTCTAAATGTTCAACGTGCTTTGTGAACTCGATTATATTTAACATTATCTTGGAATGCTCGCTCATACACCACACATTTTCACGTTTGTTTATCCATGTGAGACATTTGAATTTGGCCTTGAACCGTTTCTGACTGTCGTGCTTGAGCCACGGGGCTTTGGACCTTTGGGTTTTACTGTGAAGCCTATTTGGCCGCATAATTGAGGTTCGTATATATTTGTATCCTTTGTGCATTTCAATTTAGTAACGTAGAAGCTACCAATCAATCATGTTCTGGTTTTGGGATTCGTTTGAATTGGCTACGCGTTGCTCGATTTGCGAGATTTGACTTACAGGGTGCATGAAGCCGGCTGGTGGTACACAATTTCCGACGCCTCCCAATCCATCTCCACAGGAGTGGCCACAACATCCAGAGTGGCAGGCGTCGCGCTGTCATCTATCTTCGGACAGCACTGCCAATTCTCGTCTTCCAGCGCATCTTCAATTACAACTATTAGCGACCCCGCAAGTGGCTTCTTTACTATTGTCGGGGTCGGGGCCTGAGAGCCGAGTACGGCATTCCGCTGAACTTTTAGGTTTCTCACCAGCGCCCTGGCTGGTCGAGCAAGGATACTTCCCGGGGCAAGACCACCAGGCCTTACCCTATGCTCGTCCAGCACAATCTGGTATCTGCCCTTGGTAATCTGAGCCACTATTGCTGCCCTTGCCAGAAGTCTATCCCGGGTAGCCTCATCAGCGAACTCCACCAGTATTGGTCTCGCACGAAGTTCGCCTTTGTTCCCCAGTGGTGACTTCCATGTCCCCACTCTGTGCACCCTTCTTAGAGTAGGAGGGTACGGAACACCTGCGATTCGCAGTATGTCGCAGACCCTCCTCCTGTCAATGTCTCTCCTGGCCTTCGATTCCCTTATAAAGGGTTCTTCCTGGTTAAGGATCAGAAGCCTGTGGCTTGAGACCCTGCCCATCGACAAGATCTGCCTCTGCAGATCCTTCATCTTGTTTTCTAATACCAGAAGAGCAGGGTCATCCACCCTAGGCAACCCATCTTTCGCTCTAATACAGTATCCCTTCTTTTTGACCTGCCTCGCCCTTCTCGGCTTCTGCTCCGTCCACTGGCCTTCGTCGGTCTGCTTCAAAGGAGTGGAGGCAACGGCCGCCTGGCAAGCCCTCGGAGCTGGTCCATTCGCTCGGATGATTGTCCTCTCGGGTGTTGATACTACTTCCGCAAACGACTTACTACAACCTGCTTGCGGTGGTTTGGGGCTTACAACCGAGGTACTATTTGGTGGACGTTGGTCCTGCCCTTGGGCCTGCAGATTAAAGGCCAGACTGGCCGCCTCCTTGCAGGGGGCACAGACCCATTCAGCCCATGGGTTCTGTTTATAAAGGACATAGATATCCCTTGCTATTCCTGAACACCTTGGGTGAGCCCATCTCTTGCATATCTCGCACTCTATACCATTTACCACACGTTTTCCGCACTTGGGTGCGAGACACGGGTCGGAAACGCGCGTCATACCGAAAACCCCAAAAACGAGGGCGAATACAACCCAAGTGCTCTTTACCCAAACACAAAATACGCACTCTGACAATAGCAGGTAAATCCCGCTAACACAAAAAACAAAAACAAAAAGAAAGATTAGAAGCGAGGAAAGATCGCCTCAAAAAACACCGAACACTACTCGGCAATACTACAAGGAGAATAAAAATATTCTCCGGATACTGCGCACCTTAAATGCAATTATGATACGCTCAGTATTGTGAATTAAACTGGGTTAATTCACAAAACTATTCAAAAACTCAATTCAAAGACGAGAGCACTATGAATTCAAACCGCGCGGCACCCAGTTCAGTTCAATCTGCACAGGACAGGCAATGGCCACGGCCAATCGAGCGTCCAGAATTCCTTCGATGGTATGCACACCAGTTATGCACCCACCACTGCCGAGTGTATTTCGTCGAATCCCCGCTAAAAATGAGGGGGAAACGCAAACCTCTTCGCACATCAGTTCAGTTCAGTTCAGTTCAGTATTCAGTCTTCAGGTAAAGGGCAGTGGGAAGTCATCCCGTATGAGCCCCCTCACATCGTACTCTATTGACTCGGCTGGATGTCGGTGCTCCGCCAATAAACCTTCAGGGTCTGGTCCAATTTCCTCTTGAATAGTGTCTCGGCTTCCTCTTCCACCACTTCGGTCGGTAGAGCGTTCCAGAGATTGGTCACCCTCCTTGACAATCGATAGATGGCCGGTAAGCCGCTGGAATACACCTTACGAAGCGTCAGGGTGTGTCCTCTGGTACGACCATTATTCCTGAGCGGGAATTCCGCCTGTAGTTCCCGGCCCAACTCACCGCGGATTATGCGCCTGGCATAGATGAGGTCGCCTCGAAGCCGTCGATATGAAATGGGAAACAAATCGGTTAATTTTAGTGGTTCCTCATAGATGAACCCACGCAGTCCGGCTACGAGGTGTGTGGCAGCACGTTGCACCCGTTCCAGTTTGGCTACATCCGCCGCCGTGCACGGGTAGACAGCCGGACCGCCATATTCCAAACGAGGACGTACATGTGAGACATAAAGCAGCCGGAAAGTGTCCCGGGGTAGAGGCCCAAATGAACGGCGGATGGGACCAAGTATCTTCCACGCTGAGGCGCACGCTCTCTCAGTGTGTACTCTTGTCTTCAGATTGCTGGTGACAACAACTCCGAGATCCTTTTCCTCCTGCGTGTGACGGAGTACGATACTACCAAGGCAGTAGCCGGAAGTATCGTTGGGGCAATCAATCCTCATCCTCGCACACTTGTCCACGTTTATCGGTAGACCCCAGGTGGCCGACCAATTGACGAGGGCCTGCAGATCATCCTGTAGTATCTCGCGATCCTCTGCCGATCGAATGGTGCGCCAGATCTTGAGATCATCGGCGTAGATAAGGCATTGGGATCGAATGGTCTGTGGTAGGTCGTTTACAAACACTAGGAACAACAGGGGTCCTAGCACGGAGCCTTGCGGCACGCCACTGCCAACTGGATACCACGCGGACTGGGACTGTGCAACTCTCACGAAAAAGGTTCTCCCGACCAAGAAATCCTCAATCCAGTGAAGCATGGGCCCTGAGATGCCGATGGCCCGGAGTTTCAGCAACAGATCATTGTGAGGAACTTTGTCAAACGCCTTACTAAAGTCCACGAAGATGACGTCCGTGAAATATCCCTCGGCCTTGGAGTTCGACCAACTTTCATGGGCGGTCAACAGGTTTGACAGACACGATCTATCCCGCCGAAAACCGTGCTGCTCTGCGCATAGCAGTTGACGGCGCTCCAGATGTTCACGTATACGAATAGCCACCAGCCTTTCCATGACCTTTCCAGCTACGGAAGTGAGGCTAACTGGGCGGTAGTTGGCCGAGGTGGATTTTGTCCCACGCTTGTACAGCGGAACAACAACTGCTTTTTTCTACTCTTGAGGTAGACTTCCAGTGGCCAACGACAAATTGAACAACCGCGTTAGTGGTGTAGTTAGCTGGTCCGCCAACTCCTTCAACATCAACGGATGCACGTCGTCCGGTCCCGGTGACTTATGGGTTTTGATGGACTTGAGCATCGTGTTCACTTCCGGCTCCCCAAAATCATAATGAACAGCGGCGAGCTATCCACCATCGGGATTGGCGCACCTTTCTCCACAGAATAAACTGACAGATAATGTTTGGCTAGTGTCTCAGCCTTTCCGTCATCTGTTACAACCATTTCGTCGTTGTTCATCAGCGCCGGGATACCCACCTTCGCTCTGGTGCGGCGCTTTAAATATGCAAACAGGCGCTTGGGTGCAGAGGCGGACAGCCTAAAACCGCTGTCACAACTCCATTCGGACCATTCGAGTTTTTGCGCATGCCTTTTGGGCTCAGCAATGCAGTCCAAACCTTTCGAAGGTTTATGCATGAAGCAACACTCGGTTTGGAGAATGTCTACTTGTACTTGGACGATATTTTGATGACAAGTTCTTCAAAAGAGCATATGACGCACCTGCCTGCTCTTTTTGAGCGCCTTAGCCAACACGGTGTAACCATTAACCCTGCCAAGTGCAAATGAGTTAAGGTGACCATCACGTTCCTAGGTCACGAAATCTCAGCCTCAGGCATACAGCCCCTGCCTGACAAGGTGGCGGCAATTCGCGACTATCCTGAGCCTCACTCTTACCGACAATTGCGCCAATTTTATGGCCTGGTTAACTTTTATCGCCGCTTTATCCCACACTGCACCGAAATAATGCAGCCTCCGACAGACCTTTTACGTGGAGGTAAGCGGAAATTCATTTTTCCCGACACGGCGCAGGCAGCTTTTACTTTGATCAAGGATGCTATCGCCAACATAGCACTCCTTGCACAGCCCGATCCTTCTGCTCCCCTGGCATTAGGAACAGATGCTTCGGACACGGCTGTTGGAGCAGTGTTGCAGCAATTCGTCAACAATTCATGGCAACCAATAGCTTTCTTCTCCAAGCGTCTCCAGCCTGCGGAATCCCGATATAGTACGTTCAGCAGAGAACTGCTGGCAATCTATTTGGGTATCTGATACTTCCGGCACGCACTCGAGGGCCAAACGTTCACAGTGTTCACAGATCATAAACCAGTCAGCTTCTGACCGATATTCGCCACGCGAGATTCGCCACTTAGACTATGTTTCGCAGTTTACTACGGACATTCGACACGTCTCTGGGGCACATAATCCCGTAGCAGAAGCACTCTCACGCGTCCACAATATCGACTACCCACTACCCATGGGCATAGACCTAGAAGCAATCGCCGCAGCCCAAACAACAGATTCCGAGGTAGAGCAACTCAAACACAACAGCTCCCTGCACCTAGTGCCAGTGAACCTTCCAACTACGGATGTAACTATCATTTGCGATGTGTCACAAGATCGACCCCGACCACTAGTTCCTGCCAGTTTTCGCCGATAAGTTTTTATCAGCCTCCACAACTTATCGCACCCTGGTCTAACCGCCTCAGTGAAAGTAGTCACCGAGCGATTCGTCTGGCCTTGCGTCAAACGTGACGTACCTCTTTGGGCCCAAGCTTGTCTTCAATACCAACGAGTTAAAATACATCGTCACACCAAATCTACTTTAGGCACATTCTGCGAACCGGACGCACGCTTTCATCATGTGCATGTGGATCTCGTGGGGCCACTTCCGCCATCCAATGGCTGCGTCTACATCCTCACTTGCGTAGATCGTTTCACTCGCTGGCCACAGGCCATACCTATTCCTCGCCCAACCTCAGAGGAAGCTGCAAAAGCATTTCTAACCGGTTGGGTGAGTCAGTTCGGTTGCCCTGCTATCGTGACCACTGACCGCGGTTCTCATTTTGACGGCGCCTCCCACGAGCTACTGAACGCATTCGGTTGCCGACACAACAAGACAACGGCCTATCATCCTCAGACCAATGGCATGGTGGAGCGATTCCATCGCCAGCTGAAAGCTGCCCTTCGTGCTCGTGATAATCCATTATGGAGTGAAGTTTTGCCGATCGTTCTCTTAGGACTGCGTAACACCGTTAAAGCCGATATGGGTGTTACGGCGGCTGAACTGGTTTATGGTTGCACACTACGACTTCCAGGCGAGTTGGTTTCTCCATTACCACCTATGAGTTTTAATTACGGGGATTACGCAAAACGGCTGTCGCGCCAAATGCGGGTGATAAAGCCCACCCCACCACGAGAACAAACCCTGAGCAACTACATACCTACCGCTCTAGCTACCACCAGCCATGTGTTTATTCGAGTAGATGCAGTGCGATCACCACTGCAGGCGGCTTACTCTGGCCCGTTCCGCGTCGTCCAGCGAAAGGAAAAGAAATACGTGGTGGACGTCGAGGGCAGGAAGGAGACCATCAGCATAGACCGCCTCAAACCAGCCCTCATCGAGGCAGAACCCACCTCGAACAACCCTCTCAGTGTCCCCACCTGCACACAGCCTTCGGTTAGTCGTCCCGAGTCGGCCCCTGTTACTCCCACTAACGACCCCTCGTTACCTGTTGCAACACCAAACTCCACGAAAGACACAGCTGCACCGGTCAACAGGAGAAATCGACGCGGCCGCGAGCTGCGACAGCCAACGAGGTTTTCTGAATATGTAACAGTTGTATATATTTAAGTTTACTCTTCATATTCAACTTGTACATAGTCCTATTATACATGATTGCACGACAAGGGTGGCGGCAGCCTGTATCGCGCCGGTATGTCCCCCTCAGTCGAATATCCGATCGCGCCTCGAGGCGCAGCTTCCTTGTGTTTCTTTCCTTCCAGCTCGTCCCGTCAGACAGAACCACATGGAATTCCAGGATCTCGCATGGCTCCAACACATGGCTCACTGGATCGCGACTGGACTCATTTGACGCCGGATGTTGGTTCGCTTACGAAGGCAATAACAACCACAGGGACACGGAATTTGGGATATGCCGACAAAGACAAACCCTACAACACAATCACCACTGCCAGGTCACAAACAGGATCTACCCCGGTCGGATAACATTTTGAGGAGGACGCAATTTTGTGATCGACGCACAGCGACCAGTGTGAGTCATGGAGAACGGCTTGTGCTGGCTTCGCTGTTGTGTTCAAACGCGGCGGGAGGCATGGAAAACGTCTCTCGCCACCGAATCCGACGTACCCATCACGGGAAGAAGCCCAACTGCGTCGGCCTTCTAGGGGGAGACCCCTGTAGTGCTACCAATAAAGCACTAGATGACAAAGACTGAAAATTTGTTTATTTGAACAATTACCGTTTTTGGTGGCGCCACTTGCTCCCCCGGTGTACGTCTTCTGTGCAACAGCCGACCGTGGAAAATCCCCCTTTTTCCCTCGTGATTCAGTGTTTTTCCTATCATCACTCATTTGCCTGCACTATTGACTTTTCTTTACGAACTGGTTGTTTCTATGGACCAATTGTTGTTTGTTCGCTCCCAGAGCGCCACTTTGGCACATCCTTGTTCAGGACCTGCGTGACGCATATGCTGTCTGCTCACACGCTGCTATTCGGTTTCTCGTTGTTGAGTCCTTGTGATCGTATTATTGAGGTTTGTATATTGTTTATGTCATTGTTTATTGTAATAATCTAGTATTGTAGAATATCACGGATAATCGTCTTTTGATTTCGGGATCCGTTGCGATTTTGGCTACGCATTGCTCAAACGTTCGTTACAGTCGGCACGCCATTGCGCTCCTCCAATGCACACATGTTTTCCCGCTCCAGCCTTTTGAGTTCTGCTTTGCACGCTGCCGAGTATTTTCGCTATCGTGTCACAAACCGAGGACCAGCTGCAATAGCTTCTATACGGGAGCAGGTCCTGACTTAACTGAGATAAATCCTAAAAGTCTACTGCTTTCTTGAAAGCCTTTGCTGCTGTGGTATTTATGACCTCCTCCGAAGGCTTATTTCAATAGGGTACCACTCTATTCGAGAAGCACTTCGCCCTAATTTGGAGCCTCGAATGCTTCCTTTGTAATCTAAGGCTGTGCCCCCTTGTGCCTCTCTCGGGGATCAGAGCGGAAAGGTCTTCTCGGCTTATTCCTGACAGCCCCTTACCTTTCTATCAAATCCCCGCGAATGAGCCGCCTTTCCTTCGAGAACAGGTCTAGGGAACGGAGACGCCCTGTGTAGCTAAAACCCCTTGCCCAGCCACCATTCTAGTAGCTACCCCTTCCACTTTCTTAGACCAGTGTGAATTGATTCCAGATAGTAAGGGTTCAGTAATGCCAAACGATCGGATTTTTGCCAGAAGGTGAAGGTGTGGGGCGCTGTCAAATGCCTTTGACATATCCAAGTAAATTACTATAATGGCCGTTCCATTGTCTGCGATTTCAGTAGTCAGATTCGAAAAAATCAAGTTGGCGGGTTGCGCAAGATCTTGACCGAAGAAAACCGTGCTATCGAGGACTAATAACGTCCAATTGAAAGAGGTGCTCCACAATGAGTTCCTTTGGGATTTTTTCCATTAACCGGGAGAGAATATGTGTATGGTCGACGGGACTGTAGTTTGGTACTGCATCTGGTGGACCTTTCTTGTGGTGCGGGATTATGACTGAGCTTCGTCAGTTTGTCGGTACCAAACCGGAATTCATTGGTAGGGTGAATGGACTGAGTAGTAAGTAGGGTAATTCTGGTGAGCATTTAACCATTACAGAGGGCGATATACCGCCAAGTTCTGGGTAAGGTGATGGATTGCGATTGATGAATAACTGAGAGGTAATTGGAGCGTCAAAATCCACTGTGGACAGAATGGGAGCGGTAACTGGAGGAAGAGGAGAAGAGTCAATATTATTAACAAGGGCCATAGTTGGAGCAAAGAATGAGTTAAAGGCCTAGGCAGTAGCCAGCGGAATGGAGACCGGCACATTGTCCTTTGAAACCATGTGCAGGGTATCTCCATGACTATCGGGGGTTCTGGCCTAATGCAGTGTAGACAGTCGAAGAGGTCTATTTGAGTGTTGCACGGCTTTTAGTTTCTGGTTACGCAGTGTAGTTTCTTCAAGCCTTTGAATAGTAGAAGTGAGACGGCGACTTTGAATAAGAACTGCAGCCGTGTGCAGTCTTTTGATTACTTTGAAATTTGGCATACTTTGTCAGCAGACAGTTGATGTATGATTTCCTGTTGTTCCTTTGCTGGGGAAGGCAGGTAATGTTCTCAAGACATCTGGAGAATTGTGTATAGAAAATATCGGCGAAGTGTTGTGGATCACAGGAGGGAAATATCTCACTCCAGTCGGCTAGTAGAATGGTCGTAGAGAGAAGCTTCAAGTCAAGAGAACGACAACTTTGATTCAGTGTGATTTCAGGGTAGGCTGTTGGTGAGTGAGAATTCGGCAGTTAACCGTACCGTGATCTCCACCTGGAGAACCTCAAGAGATTTGAAAATTATGCAAGGGACGCCATGGGTAAAAATGAGATCTAAAAGGCTGTAGATACGTTTCGCCGTGTTGCTCTGGCAGAGAAGCACTCTCGTATACTACCAGGACAGCTAGATGGAGAAAAATAGGCCACGGCAGAGAGTGCCAGTAAAGGAAATGAATTAACAGACAAGCACTAGCAAAGGGCACATTTGTTATTGCAAAGGAATAAGAGATATAGAAGGGAAAACCGTATGGCGAAAGTAAGAAGCAGACCCAGTGAAGATGTGGAATTAGAGCTGCTCAGACACAAGGTAGAAAATCTTGTAGGCGACTTAAAAATGCAAAGGCCATCACTGAGAGAGTACTTGAAATAGGAAGCGACTTCTGCGTAATTGCGTAAAACCGGCGAGCAGAGAGGCTTGGAGCGGGAGGGAAGCCGGACATGGACCCCTTACGGGTGGTTAGAGAATGGCGAGGCTACGTCGATATAAACGAAGGAAGGCGCGGTATGGAGGCCCGTTAAAATGAACCAAGGGCGTTGAAACCGCTGCCCATGCCGACCGTGTTTTCCAGCTTAAACAGCACGGATCCACTTCCAGGGTGACCACCGCAAATTCATTCCAAAGCAAAGGATCAACATTGGAAATTCTTCCTGATGTTCCAGTTGCTTCTTGAATATGGCTATACTGGGATTACTTTGCTAGGCTTGCCCACACACAACACTCCCGCCCGATCACTTATTTGTGTGGGACACTATTTTGGCCTAAAACTGTTCCTGACCGTCGTGCTTGGACCACGCGAAATCGGGTCTTTGTATTTTACTGTTGCGTATATTTGGCCAAATACTTCAGGTTTGTATATATTTGCACATTTTTGACTTTAAATTAGTACCGAAGTAACCGCTAATCAATCTTGTTCTGGCTTTGGGGTTCGTGTGAATTTTCTACGAGTTTTTCAGTAGCTCGATTGAATCCCTGATAAGCAAACTCATCGGAAATATTGGGACGCGGAAACCATCACCCAATTAAAAAAGAAGACTTACCTTGTCGATTCCCCATACAATGGTTCGAGTGTTTCGATGTTTTAAATAAGGCTGGATCTGCATTAGTTATTCAACTGTCAAATATCGCTGCATGGCCACTCGAAAAGTCTCTAGGGTAATTTAGTGGTAATTTACTGCGCTACACGACGTCACTAGCCGTGCTGTTATTGGTATAGTTTCCACTGATGTATCTAGGGAAGTAGTTCACAAACAGCTTTGCAAGACATCCCGATTAGCTAAAATAAATCACGTTCTTTTCTAAACAGTAAAATCTGAATTGTTTGAACAGTCCCATGGTCACATTAAAAAGACAACATTGGAGAGCGAACAATTGTTTTCAATGATTCCTAATCTTGCTCTTACACATCATATAGGTGACAGTTATGCATTTGATTGGCCGTTGGCTGGGTTGAAGGACATTTTTACAGTAGTGTGGGGGGGAGGGGGAGATGGTGTGGTGTTTGTCAGTTAGTGTGTGGTGATGCTGAATCGACCACTGTTAGTGGGTTTTCAGAGGTCGTTTCTCGTTTCGGATGCTCCGTCTTTGGCCAAGGCAACTGAAGTGCCTGAACCAGTCGCTTTTGCGCGCACAGATCCGGGCTTAGTAGATGTATGGCGATCGCTTCAGCCGTGGCCAGGGTCCGCAGTCGGGCTGCCTTTGATCGGTTGGGGGGAACACGATACACAATACTGAATGAGTCATTCGGGTCAATCCTGTGACCACTATCGATTAGATGACTAAGAATAGAACTGTTGATTGTGCCCGTCTTCCCGTGACTCAGCCACCTCGGGTGATGCTCCTTGATGCGTTGAGACAGGCGCCTGGCCGTGCGACCTATGTAAGATGCGCCACATGCGCACTTGAACGAATAGATAATCATGGATGAGGTCAGCTCAGGTAACCGGTCTTTCACTCGCATTCGGATCATCGGCGAAGTGGAAAACACACAATTCAATTTTGCAGCTGGGAATGTTGAGTTCACAATTGCTCCAAGTGATCTTGTTAATCGTTCTGTATGCGTATCTCCTTTGAATGGTACTTTCACGAAAAGTTCCTTCTTTGGGACGCAAGAAAATCGTTCTGCGGGTGTAGTTGGTTCAGTATTTTTCAAGATAAACTTCTCTGGATACCCGTTCTCCTGCAGTACTTGTTTTATGAGTTTTAGTTCCTCTTCCAGAGTATCCTGCGAGCATATGCTACGGGCCCTGAAGGCTAGACATCGGACTAGGTTCCTCTTATAGCGCAATGGCACAAAGCTATGAAAGTTTGTGTATTGGCCGTTCCATGTTTTCTTTCTGTGGACTCGTCGTTCGATGGTTCCATTTTCCCGTCTGGTGATCAACACATCGAGGAAAGGTAGTTTGTTTTCGGCTTCTTTTTCCATTGTGAAATCAAGAGAGCTATGAGCACGCTTGAAGTCTTCTAGAATAGCTGAAACATTACGATCGTCGTCCACTATACAGAAAATATCATCCATGTATCGAATGTAATAATCCAAAGTTTCTATTGTCTTCTCAAGTTTCCCGCTTTCTAATTTCGCCATAAATATGTCCGCTAGCACAGGACCCAGTGGGGAACCCATGGCGATACCGTCTCGCTGGCGGTAGAAGCAGTCATTAAACAGAAATTGAACATTGAGAGTGCAACGTAGTAGCAGTTCCTTCAATCCTTCTACTGGAATGCCTATTTGTGTGTTGGATGTTCTAATGTATTCACATAGAAAGCCCACGGTTTCTAGTAATGGCACATTTGTAAATAACGACACCACATCAAGCGACATCATGGTTTTCTTGTGTAAGTTTACATTCTGTATGATGGACACAAACTGAAAACTATCTCGCAGACTATGTTTAGCGAGTCTTATGCGAATGGGTTCCAAGAGTTCTACCAGCCATTGTGCTATTGCTTGGTACGGAGAATTCGTCATCGACACAATCGGTCGGATTGGAATACCATCTTTGTGGGTTTTCGGAAGTCCATAGAGGCGTGGAATGGTCGATCCATTTGGTTTTAGTTTTTCGTATGTAGCATTGTTTATACAGCCCTGATCTCTCAGTCGTCTTAGGCATCCGGCTAGTTCTTTCTCTATCTTTCGGTTTCGTCTTTTCCTTTATGACAGACAGAAAACTTTGTCTGGTCTTCCACCAATCTGGAAAGTTTTTCAATGTATTCTCGTTTATCCATGAGGACAACACCGGAACCTTTATCTGGTCTCAATAATACTACGTCCTTGTTCTTACGCAGCTCCTTCAGCGCGTCCAGGTGTTGTCTGGTGATCAGTCCACGACTTTGTATCTGAATTTTACGATAGCTGTAGCAGCTCGCCACAAGCACACTTTTGAATCGTTCTAAATCGATATCCGTTCTGGGTGTCAGGTCCTTAGTTTGACTCAATAAATTTTCAAATTGTACCTCCAAATCAAGTCTATCGTCTTTTCTAACAGGACAGCAGAACTTCCATCCCAAAGAAAGAGCCTCCATCAAGATTGGATTTAGAGTGATACTGGAGTAATTGCGTACCAGCCTATCAGGATTGCTCGGAAAGGCGACTGGTGGTTTTAGGGGATTAATACCACTAATCAAGCGATCACGAGTAATTTGAACGCGGAGTGCACAGATTCGACTTACGAATTCATTAAATTCGGAAATTTCCTCCTCCGGCAGATTGTCCACATAATGTTGTCGTTGTGAAACATTCCGTTCGAATTCCGTTATTTTGGATTTCACTGAGTCACAAACACTTAAAGCATGCCGTCGAAGGGTTTTACTATTAGGGTAAATCCGGTTTCGGCGCAGTTGTTTCCAAAATCGTTTGGGGTATTCATTGATTCTAACACAATTTTTAAGGAATTTCACATGTGTCGTAGCCTCCGCAAGTCGTGTGGAAAACTTCAGGAACGCATTCAATTCCTTTACCACAGAGGGTGACTTGGTAGATCTGAATTGTTTGAACAGTCCCATGGTCACATTAAAAAGACAACATTTTCAATGATTCCTAATCTTGCTCTTACACATCATATAGGTGACAGTTATGCATTTGATTGGCCGTTGGCTGGGTTGAAGGACATTTTTACAGTAGTGTGGGGGGGAGGGGGAGATGGTGTGGTGTTTGTCAGTTAGTGTGTGGTGATGCTGAATCGACCACTGTTAGTGGGTTTTCAGAGGTCGTTTCTCGTTTCGGATGCTCCGTCTTTGGCCAAGGCAACTGAAGTGCCTGAACCAGTCGCTTTTGCGCGCACAGATCCGGGCTTAGTAGACGTATGGCGATCGCTTCAGCCGTGGCCAGGGTCCGCAGTCGGGCTGCCTTTGATCGGTTGGGGGGAACACGATACACAATACTGAATGAGTCATTCGGGTCAATCCTGTGACCACTATCGATTAGATGACTAAGAATAGAACTGTTGATTGTGCCCGTCTTCCCGTGACTCAGCCACCTCGGGTGATGCTCCTTGATGCGTTGAGACAGGCGCCTGGCCGTGCGACCTATGTAAGATGCGCCACATGCGCACTTGAACGAATAGATAATCATGGATGAGGTCAGCTCAGGTAACCGGTCTTTCACTCGCATTCGGATCATCGGCGAAGTGGAAAACACACAATTCAATTTTGCAGCTGGGAATGTTGAGTTCACAATTGCTCCAAGTGATCTTGTTAATCGTTCTGTATGCGTATCTCCTTTGAATGGTACTTTCACGAAAAGTTCCTTCTTTGGGACGCAAGAAAATCGTTCTGCGGGTGTAGTTGGTTCAGTATTTTTCAAGATAAACTTCTCTGGATACCCGTTCTCCTGCAGTACTTGTTTTATGAGTTTTAGTTCCTCTTCCAGAGTATCCTGCGAGCATATGCTACGGGCCCTGAAGGCTAGACATCGGACTAGGTTCCTCTTATAGCGCAATGGCACAAAGCTATGAAAGTTTGTGTATTGGCCGTTCCATGTTTTCTTTCTGTGGACTCGTCGTTCGATAGTTCCATTTTCCCGTCTGGTGATCAACACATCGAGGAAAGGTAGTTTGTTTTCGGCTTCTTTTTCCATTGTGAAATCAAGAGAGCTATGAGCACGCTTGAAGTCTTCTAGAATAGCTGAAACATTACGATCGTCGTCCACTATACAGAAAATATCATCCATGTATCGAATGTAATAATCCAAAGTTTCTATTGTCTTCTCAAGTTTCCCGCTTTCTAATTTCGCCATAAATATGTCCGCTAGCACAGGACCCAGTGGGGAACCCATGGCGATACCGTCTCGCTGGCGGTAGAAGCAGTCATTAAACAGAAATTGAACATTGAGAGTGCAACGTAGTAGCAGTTCCTTCAATCCTTCTACTGGAATGCCTATTTGTGTGTTGGATGTTCTAATGTATTCACATAGAAAGCCCACGGTTTCTAGTAATGGCACATTTGTAAATAACGACACCACATCAAGCGACATCATGGTTTTCTTGTGTAAGTTTACATTCTGTATGATGGACACAAACTGAAAACTATCTCGCAGACTATGTTTAGCGAGTCTTATGCGAATGGGTTCCAAGAGTTCTACCAGCCATTGTGCTATTGCTTGGTACGGAGAATTCGTCATCGACACAATCGGTCGGATTGGAATACCATCTTTGTGGGTTTTCGGAAGTCCATAGAGGCGTGGAATGGTCGATCCATTTGGTTTTAGTTTTTCGTATGTAGCATTGTTTATACAGCCCTGATCTCTCAGTCGTCTTAGGCATCCGGCTAGTTCTTTCTCTATCTTTCGGTTTCGTCTTTTCCTTTATGACAGACAGAAAACTTTGTCTGGTCTTCCACCAATCTGGAAAGTTTTTCAATGTATTCTCGTTTATCCATGAGGACAACACCGGAACCTTTATCTGGTCTCAATAATACTACGTCCTTGTTCTTACGCAGCTCCTTCAGCGCGTCCAGGTGTTGTCTGGTGATCAGTTCACGACTTTGTATCTGAATTTTACGATAGCTGTAGCAGCTCGCCACAAGCACACTTTTGAATCGTTCTAAATCGATATCCGTTCTGGGTGTCAGGTCCTTAGTTTGACTCAATAAATTTTCAAATTGTACCTCCAAATCAAGTCTATCGTCTTTTCTAACAGGACAGCAGAACTTCCATCCCAAAGAAAGAGCCTCCATCAAGATTGGATTTAGAGTGATACTGGAGTAATTGCGTACCAGCCTATCAGGATTGCTCGGAAAGGCGACTGGTGGTTTTAGGGGATTAATACCACTAATCAAGCGATCACGAGTAATTTGAACGCGGAGTGCACAGATTCGACTTACGAATTCATTAAATTCGGAAATTTCCTCCTCCGGCAGATTGTCCACATAATGTTGTCGTTGTGAAACATTCCGTTCGAATTCCGTTATTTTGGATTTCACTGAGTCACAAACACTTAAAGCATGCCGTCGAAGGGTTTTACTATTAGGGTAAATCCGGTTTCGGCGCAGTTGTTTCCAAAATCGTTTGGGGTATTCATTGATTCTAACACAATTTTTAAGGAATTTCACATGTGTCGTAGCCTCCGCAAGTCGTGTGGAAAACTTCAGGAACGCATTCAATTCCTTTACCACAGAGGGTGACTTGGTAGATCTGAATTGTTTGAACAGTCCCATGGTCACATTAAAAAGACAACATTGGAGAGCGAACAATTGTTTTCAATGATTCCTAATCTTGCTCTTACACATCATATAGGTGACAGTTATGCATTTGATTGGCCGTTGGCTGGGTTGAAGGACATTTTTACAGTAGTGTGGGGGGGAGGGGGAGATGGTGTGGTGTTTGTCAGTTAGTGTGTGGTGATGCTGAATCGACCACTGTTAGTGGGTTTTCAGAGGTCGTTTCTCGTTTCGGATGCTCCGTCTTTGGCCAAGGCAACTGAAGTGCCTGAACCAGTCGCTTTTGCGCGCACAGATCCGGGCTTAGTAGACGTATGGCGATCGCTTCAGCCGTGGCCAGGGTCCGCAGTCGGGCTGCCTTTGATCGGTTGGGGGGAACACGATACACAATACTGAATGAGTCATTCGGGTCAATCCTGTGACCACTATCGATTAGATGACTAAGAATAGAACTGTTGATTGTGCCCGTCTTCCCGTGACTCAGCCACCTCGGGTGATGCTCCTTGATGCGTTGAGACAGGCGCCTGGCCGTGCGACCTATGTAAGATGCGCCACATGCGCACTTGAACGAATAGATAATCATGGATGAGGTCAGCTCAGGTAACCGGTCTTTCACTCGCATTCGGATCATCGGCGAAGTGGAAAACACACAATTCAATTTTGCAGCTGGGAATGTTGAGTTCACAATTGCTCCAAGTGATCTTGTTAATCGTTCTGTATGCGTATCTCCTTTGAATGGTACTTTCACGAAAAGTTCCTTCTTTGGGACGCAAGAAAATCGTTCTGCGGGTGTAGTTGGTTCAGTATTTTTCAAGATAAACTTCTCTGGATACCCGTTCTCCTGCAGTACTTGTTTTATGAGTTTTAGTTCCTCTTCCAGAGTATCCTGCGAGCATATGCTACGGGCCCTGAAGGCTAGACATCGGACTAGGTTCCTCTTATAGCGCAATGGCACAAAGCTATGAAAGTTTGTGTATTGGCCGTTCCATGTTTTCTTTCTGTGGACTCGTCGTTCGATGGTTCCATTTTCCCGTCTGGTGATCAACACATCGAGGAAAGGTAGTTTGTTTTCGGCTTCTTTTTCCATTGTGAAATCAAGAGAGCTATGAGCACGCTTGAAGTCTTCTAGAATAGCTGAAACATTACGATCGTCGTCCACTATACAGAAAATATCATCCATGTATCGAATGTAATAATCCAAAGTTTCTATTGTCTTCTCAAGTTTCCCGCTTTCTGAGGTTAGTATTTGACCTGCGAATCCACTTCTATCAAAGTTCTTTCAAATATCATGCCTAGATCGACTTCAAATCGCCTCATTCACCGAGCGGCAAACCGAACTCCACTTACAAGCACTAAGCGCCCCCGACTTTCTACCTCCTCCGTGCCGTGTTCAGTACCACTGGTCGATATAAACAGTGAAGCCAGTAACAAATATAATGCGCTTCAGGAAAACTTATCGTCCTTAGAGAAACAGTTACGATCCATGGACGATGCACTGACCATGCTGCTGCCACTAGCATATATTGTTGATCCTTTAAAACATCCAAACACTGAAAGTCTCCTATCAGCCGGCCACTTCCTGGACTCTGTTGCATCTGAAGTCCATAGACGGATAAAAAATTCTAAAAACGCCGTTGTTTTTAATGTTCCAGATCGTTTGCCCCTTTCCTCGGTCAAACAGTCATTGCTCATGGCATGTGATATGTCACACCACGAGTGCTACTGCAAAAGACTCAGAAAACGGTCACATCGAAACATGTGCCCGCTACTGTTTCAATTTCTAGAAGAGAGCACTGCCGTGGAATTCGTTAGAAAGAGAGAGTCCATCGCAAAATCCACATCATTTAAAAATATAAAAATTGCTACAGACAAAACCCCTCTGCAGAGGGAGGTCCTTAGATCGAATGCCAGCATCCAAGTACTCCCACCACCGTCTGACCCAGTGCCACAAAGCTCCCCTGAGAAACTTCCCACCGTAAACAACTCGTTACCACTCCCGTTAACCAGTGCACCAGCTCAAAATGTGGACCTAGATTCGTCCCGTTCACCTCCAACACCTCAACGTCCCCCAAAAAGGCTCCATGTTGCACTCCAGTCTCCACCACTGTCTACCCACAGCCAAGCAATACAACCCCCTCTCTCTGCAAGCAGCCATCCACGCTCTGGTCTGTCTGCCAAACGAGCAAATAAACCGCCAGCTTCAAACACGCCACCCCGCACCAACCAGCCAACTGCAACGTTGTCTCCCAGCGCTTCGGCCACAACGTCACCCTCGTCACCTGTTGCTCCCAGAGGCCAAAACCTCGTCTGCACTGACATTGTCACGCTCCCATCTTTAATCTACAGTCGACATAGGACCTCTCGCGCTCCAGCTACCCGGCCTACTACCCATTCACGACCCCCACCTCGGCCATACACACGAAATCTCGTCGCTCACCCCAGCGCTAGTTTAGGATTAATCTCAGTTAAGTCAGGACCTGCTCCCGTATAGAGTCTATAGCCCGTGGTCCTCGGTATGTGACACGTTAGCGAATATACTCGGCAGCGCGCAAAGCAGAACTCAAAACGCTGGAGCGGGACAACGTGTGTATTGGAGGAGCGCAACGGCGTGCAGACGACGTACACAGGCGGAGCAAGTGGCGCCACCAAAAACGGTCATTGTTCAAATAAACAAATTTGTTAGTCTTCGTCATCGAGTGCTTTATTGGTAGCACTACAGGGGTCTCCCCCTAGAAGGCCGACGCAGTTGGGCTTCTTCCCGTGATGGGTACGTCGGATTCGGTGGCGAGAGACGTTTTCCATGCCTCTCGCCGCGGTCGAACACAACAGCGAAGCCAGCACAAGCCGTTCTCCATGACTCACACTGGTCGCTGTGCGTCGATCGCAAAATTGCGTCCTCCTCAAAATGTTATCCGACCGGGGTAGATCCTGTTTGTGACCTGGCAGTGGTGGTTGTATTGTAGGGTTTGTCTTTGTCGGCATATCCCTAAATTCCGTGTCCCTGTGGTTGTTATTGCCTTCGTAAGCGAACCAACATCCGGCGTCAAATGAGTCCAGTCGCGATCCAGTGAGCCATGTGTTGGAGCCATGCGAGATCCTGGAATTCCATGTGGTTCTGTCTGACGGGACGAGCTGGAAGGAAAGAAACACAAGGAAGCTGCGCCTCGAGGCGCGATCGGATATTCGACTGAGGGGGACATACCGGCGCGATACAGGCTGCCGCCACCCTTGTCGTGATCACCACGTGGTCGTGCATTCATGTATAATAGGACTATGTACAAGTTGAATATGAAGAGTAAACTTAAATATATACAACTGTTACATATTCAGAAAACCTCGTTGGCTGTCGCAGCTCGCGGCCGCGTCGATTTCTCCTGTTGACCGGTGCAGCTGTGTCTTTCGTGGAGTTTGGTGTTGCAACAGGTAACGAGGGGTCGTTAGTGGGAGTAATAGGGGCCGACTCGGGACGACTAACCGAAGGTTGTGGGCAGGTAGGGACATTGAGAGGGTTGTTCGAGGTGGGTTCTGCCTCGATGAAGGCTGGTTTGAGGCGGTCTATGCTGATGGTCTCCTTCCTGCCCTCGACGTCCACCACGTATTTCTTTTCCTTTCGCTGGACGACGCGGAACGGGCCAGAGTAAGCCGCCTGCAGTGGTGATCGCACTGCATCTACTCGAATAAACACATGGCTGGTGGTAGCTAGAGCGGTAGGTATGTAGTTGCTCAGGGTTTGTTCTCGTGGTGGGGTGGGCTTTATCACCCGCATTTGGTGCGACAGCCGTTTTGCGTAATCCCCGTAATTAAAACTCATAGGTGGTAATGGAGAAACCAACTCGCCTGGAAGTCGTAGTGTGCAACCATAAACCAGTTCAGCCGCCGTAACACCCATATCGGCTTTAACGGTGTTACGCAGTCCTAAGAGAACGATCGGCAAAACTTCACTCCATAATGGATTATCACGAGCACGAAGGGCAGCTTTCAGCTGGCGATGGAATCGCTCCACCATGCCATTGGTCTGAGGATGATAGGCCGTTGTCTTGTTGTGTCGGCAACCGAATGCATTTAGTAGCTCGTGGAAGGCGCCGTCTAAATGAGAACCGCGATCAGTGGTCACGATAGCAGGGCAACCGAACTGACTCACCCAACCGGTTAGAAATGCTTTTGCAGCTTCCTCTGAGGTTGGGCGAGGAATAGGTATGGCCTGTGGCCAGCGAGTGAAACGATCTACGCAAGTGAGGATGTAGACGCAGCCATTGGATGGCGGAAGTGGCCCCACGAGATCCACATGCACATGATGAAAGCGTGCGTCCGGTTCGCAGAATGTGCCTAAAGTAGATTTGGTGTGACGATGTATTTTAACTCGTTGGTATTGAAGACAAGCTTGGGCCCAAAGAGGTACGTCACGTTTGACGCAAGGCCAGACGAATCGCTCGGTGACTAGTTTCACTGAGGCGGTTAGACCAGGGTGCGATAAGTTGTGGAGGCTGGTAAAATCTTGTCGGCGAAAACTGGCAGGAACTAGTGGTCGGGGTCGACCTTGTGACACATCGCAAATGATATTTACATCCGTAGTTGGAAGGTTCACTGGCACTAGGTGCAGGGAGCTGTTGTGCCTGAGTTGCTCTACCTCGGAATCTGTCGTTTGGGCTGCGGCGATTGCTTCTAGGTCTATGCCCATGGGTAGTGGGTAGTCGATATTGTGGACGCGTGAGAGTGCGTCTGCTACGGGATTGTGTGCTCCAGAGACGTGTCGAATGTCCGTAGTAAACTGCGAAACATAGTCTAAGTGGCGAATCTCGCGTGGCGAATATCGGTCAGAAGCTGACTGGAGGGCGTACACTAGTGGTTTATGATCTGTAAACACTGTGAACAATTGGCCCTCGAGTGTGTGCCGGAAGTGTCGGATACCCAAATAGATTGCCAGCAGTTCTCTGCTGAACGTACTATATCGGGATTCCGCAGGCTGGAGACGCTTGGAGAAGAAAGCTATTGGTTGCCATGAATTGTTGACGAATTGCTGCAACACTGCTCCAACAGCCGTGTCCGAAGCATCTGTTCCTAATGCCAGGGGAGCAGAAGGATCGGGCTGTGCAAGGAGTGCTATGTTGGCGATAGCATCCTTGATCAAAGTAAAAGCTGCCTGCGCCATGTCGGGAAAAATGAATTTCCGCTTACCTCCACGTAAAAGGTCTGTTAGGGGCTGCATTATTCCGGCGCAGTGTGGGATAAAGCGGCGATAAAAGTTAACCAGGCCATAAAATTGGCGCAATTGTCGGTAAGAGTGAGGCTCAGGATAGTCGCGAATTGCCGCCACCTTGTCAGGCAGGGGCTGTATGCCTGAGGCCTGAGGCGAACGAACCCGTTACTTGTGGACTATCGGTCGCCTTCCCCGTGACGTTGCTACTCAGATACGCGACGTAATATCTAATAACAGTTCTTACACAGCCGTGAAAGACGCGGTAATCTCTTGTCTTTTACCGTCAGAGTCGTCCAGACTAAAACGGCTGACCCAAGGGACAGAGTTAGGTAGCAAGAAGCCCTCTGCATTACCGAGAGAAATGCAGCAGCTGGAAGGGCAACTTTTAGAGGAAAACGTCCTTAAAGAGTTGTGGGTACAGCGACTACCACCCAACATTCAAGCACTGCTCGAGGTTTCCAGCCACCTTAAGCTCACAGAAGCGGCTAAACTAGCGGACGGTATTTTGGACCGGTACCATCCACAAATTACCGCCGTAACAAACTCGAGCAGCCCCCAGACCACAACTCCCACCGTAGGAACACACTCCGAGGACACAATGATAGCTGCTTTCGAGCGGGCTTTCAGACGTTTTTCCTCTCCTGGTTGTTCTCACTGTAGAAACCATATATCTTATCACAACTCTGACCGACGTGAACGTCTCAGAAGCCCTTCCCCTGACCGCCTGGTTAACCCATCTCGATCAACGTATTGTCGATACCACAAACGGTTTGGGGAGAAGGCTCGGCGCTGCGAAGCCGGTTGCACCTTCCCAGGTGCCAAACAGGGAAACTAATAGAGTGGGAAAATCTTCGCATGGACTTCAGCGTTATTATGCTGTTTCACTGATAAATATATGTATGTGTTGATGCATTTGCCTTCAGTGTTATTTAGCGTCATTTCTGGCAATGTACGGCTTTGAATGCGTAAGTTTCTTCTGGCAGGGCACGGTATGTGTCGGTCGATCAGCCGAGTGTGGCTGTATATTATCGGCATGCGCGTGAACTGGAATTCGTGTTCGTTGCGTTAGAAAACGCTGAACGATCTGATAAGCAATTAGGGGTATCTCCTGTTGTGTGGTTTGATTTCAGTCTCAGTTGCTATGGTAGGTTCCACTTGAGTCTCTATCCGTGCGAGTCAAAGCGGCATCCTTGGTTAGCCAATTTGGCGACTGAGATGGTGGGAGACAACGAACCTGAAATAAAGGGAGATTTCAGTCTGGACGTGGTTCCAGCTGTGGGTTATGATAATATATGAAGACAATAAACAATGGATTGGTTAGGTCTATGTGAGTAGGGCATGGGTAAAATAGACTCGCAGTGGATTTGAGCTATACTGCTGCAGGCCGACGAAGTTGCGTACACCGGCTTGGTAACTGTATGCGTTTAAAAGGATTTGTGATTTGCCCGTGAGCATGGCATCGCTGGAATACTAATAAAATACCTAGGGCTTCACGGTTAAGAGTGGTTAGTAATGATAACCCTCGATACCGTTTGCTTACGCAGAACGTGGTTAGGCAACGAGGCGACAGGATAGGTTTGAAGTGACAGACTGAGCGAGTAGGACTAACGTACTGTTTGCGTGGCTCTATGCTGTTACTGTCTCTTTCGGTATAGTGGTTATTCTATACCGAGGAGTCAAAGTAGAAGGAACTATTAGGGTGACAGTAGTGATACATTAGAGGTAATTGGTCACTTGTCTTGGAACATTGACGCGAGTTCATCTATGCTCTTCCTCGATAGTGCAATCGTACTGAGATTAAGCTCCAATGTGAGCAAGGAAATCTGATGTGGATATGATTGCATGGTTACTGTGGTATCGTTTTTGCTATTATCGTGCTTCAAAGCAGGACTACACCAATGTGGGGACTGGTTTTGGGAACCGTGAGAGGTGGGTCCGAATTTTCGTCAGGGAAGCAAACTCTAACGGTCTACATTTGGTGCTCATGATAGGCGGCACAAGGGCCGGCTTCAGGTAGGGAGGTAGCACGATACACAACTACTGGCATCCAGCACGTGGCTCTCCAAGAATGATCCACACTTTTTAGACGTTCTTATTATTCTTTCTTTAATGGTTTTATCACAGTCAAGTATCTGGCTGTCAGAGAAGGCGGAGCTGCTTTTGATGGGCGACCACAGCTCCCACGCCCCGGCCGAAACATGGACCGCATGTAACAAGCCGCGTTGGGAATAGGTCAACCACACCAGTCAATCCGTAGCGACACTACAACCCAGAGACATGGGTCACATGTGACAAGGCTGGTGTGCCTGGAAGACAAAACAGTGGGGTATATTTTTTTTCTCACTTTTTTGTGCCAATCTCTTACTTTTTGGTGTTTATGTCTTATTGGTGATCAACTCTGTGCAGGGAGACCATCACGGCCAGGAAAGTTTGCAGAAGTGCCGCGCTAACACTCGCCTTATCCGTGAAGTCAGAACACCCAGGCCGTTTACATGGGACAAAAAATGCAGGGGGAGGTAGGGTCAACCACAGCCTGTGATTATTCGATGGGGTTTATGTTCAACAAAACGCCAGTCTGCACAAAGAT
Source organism: Fasciola hepatica (assembly GCA_948099385.1). Lineage (NCBI taxonomy): Eukaryota > Metazoa > Platyhelminthes > Trematoda > Plagiorchiida > Fasciolidae > Fasciola > Fasciola hepatica. The sequence continues at coordinate 17,870,150 of CANUEZ040000067.1, forward strand.
GGGGTACAACTTGCAGCACTGACAACGTGATTCGTCGGTACGATCCACAGATGGTTAGTAGTTTTGCTGGCTAAGTATCAAGTGTTGTATAGGCCTATCGTGGAGGATGCTAGAGTTCTGTGATAGGGACAGAATTTGAGCTGTGAATATCTTATGGTGACTACTGGATGGAGGTTGAGGAGTGTGACAGGTGCTGCGTCTTCGGTTAGAGACAAGCAAAAACCTAATAATAATCAGCACAGGAAATGTTCAAAGACTATTTTTCTTGCTTCCAGTGGTATTTCACAAATTCAAATACGACTTCTGAAGCACTGGCCTCAGTCGTGAGAGTTATTATGTTTAGGCATTGTAAACTGGTAGGCTTACGCTTAGGTGATAGCAATTACGTCGTATGGTGTGGCACATCCCAGATTATCAAAGGTTCGGGTTAGTATCCAACGCTTTCCTCATAAGCTCTGTCAAAAGACGTATAAGGATTCGTAAGAGCTATCAGTTTTTGGATGTCCATAGCTACGTGTAGTCTAGACTTAAACATATTTAGGGAATCTACGGAACGTACATCAGCTGGGAGTTTATTCCACAGAGTTGCATATTTCAGGAGAAAGAAGTTTTGCCTTAAGGATTTCCGAGAAGTAGGGATCGTTATACGATGTTCCCTATTACGCAGCTGATGTGTCGAGTTTATACTGAACTGAACTTGGCTGGAGGATACAGCTTGTTTGTGGAGCAAAGTAAACAAAAATGCGAGGTTGAGTTTTATTCTCCTAAGCCATAGGGGATCAAGCCGCAGGAGTGTACACCGCTGTCTGTAGGTCAGGGTCGTAGAAGGCCCAAACAGTTTTTTGGTAAATTGACGCTGTACATTCTCAATGTCGATAATGTCATGTTTATGCATATTTGAGAACACAAGTGTACAGTACTCTAGGGTTGGGCGAATATGAGTTTTGTATATCTCTAACTTACTGTTCGTGAGAAGAAAATTTCTCTGCAACAAGCCAAGGGACTTATTTGCCCGTGCAGTTATGTAGGAAGTGTGTTCAGAGAAATTGAAAGTGTAAGAATATTGCAGTCCAAGGTCTCTAATTGTTGGGGAATATGGGAGTGAGACACCGCCAATCTTAAGCGTATTATAAGGGATATTGCAGTTTAGCGAGAGATAACTGCTTTTGTTCACTGAAAATTCCATTTTCCAGCGATCACACCAGGAGGATAAGGACTGTACGTCGACCATGATGTTATTCAGTGCTGCAGGTAATGATAATGGTAATGGTTTATTTCGGATAACCCGAGGCATGCTGTAACGCAAGATCAAACGGTACAATTGGACGTAGAGTCCGAATTCCAAGAGGTTGGTTAAGGTATGTGCACTCAATATTGTACAGGAGAAAGTATTTAAGTCACTCTCTGTGGCGGCGCCCGGCAAATTTGAACTCAAGGTCGGGTGGCCAACCCGGTCAAGTCAGGGTCGAGATGGTCGAAGGTAGCTGACTCTTCCTGAAACGGTACAAAACGAAGTGCTATGCAACAAGAGAATCAAACAGAATTGACGAAAGTTTTGTTCACTTCGAGGGAAAAGAAGTTTCCGAGGGAGACATGAACCAGCTACAGCGCTCCGCGGAGTATGGCACGGCCTTGGATTGGAAATCAGACGATGAGAGGAATGAATTTGCAGACAGAGAACAATCAAAATCTTTCGAAGATTTTCGTTGAAACGTTCAGCGACCAAATATCGGCTGAGTCCGTTAAATACCCAATGAAGGACTCATTTGTAGAGAGTGATTGCCTAGGTGATGGTAAAAGAAGTGACCGGACGCAAGCATGTAATCGTTGCGCACATTGTTAACGTTCATGAGGGGGGAATGTGATGCACCAAAATAGAAATGGGTACTGGGCGAGTATTTAAATGGCAGGTAAGTATTTACGTTTGATAATCGTTATCTAAGGGCCGAAAATAAAGACCAGAGAGATGCAAGAATGAAAATTGTCTGGGAGGATTTACCAAGATAGAATACCGGACATTGTGGTACGGAAGTGTATGGCAACAATAAATGTGAATTTTGCAAATATATTGATAACTTATAAAATAGAAGCGAGTTTTATCTCGGGGATTGGTTAAGTTTGCTAATAGGACAAGCGGGCAGTTTGGCAAGAATCATCGGGAAAAAAGGATAATGAACGGCAAGCCGAGTACGGAAACGGTCTTTTAACCCCGCGATAATTATGTGCTAGGAGAATAAAACTCAACCTCGCATTTTTGTTTACTTTGCTCCACAAACAAGCTGTATCCTCCAGCCAAGTTCAGTTCAGTATAAACTCGACACATCAGCTGCGTAATAGGGAACATCGTATAACGATCCCTACTTCTCGGAAATCCTTAAGGCAAAACTTCTTTCTCCTGAAATATGCAACTCTGTGGAATAAACTCCCAGCTGATGTACGTTCCGTAGATTCCCTAAATATGTTTAAGTCTAGACTACACGTAGCTATGGACATCCAAAAACTGATAGCTCTTACGAATCCTTATACGTCTTTTGACAGAGCTTATGAGGAAAGCGTTGGATACTAACCCGAACCTTTGATAATCTGGGATGTGCCACACCATACGACGTAATTGCTATCACCTAAGCGTAAGCCTACCAGTTTACAATGCCTAAACATAATAACTCTCACGACTGAGGCCAGTGCTTCAGAAGTCGTATTTGAATTTGTGAAATACCACTGGAAGCAAGAAAAATAGTCTTTGAACATTTCCTGTGCTGATTATTATTAGGTTTTTGCTTGTCTCTAACCGAAGACGCAGCACCTGTCACACTCCTCAACCTCCATCCAGTAGTCACCATAAGATATTCACAGCTCAAATTCTGTCCCTATCACAGAACTCTAGCATCCTCCACGATAGGCCTATACAACACTTGATACTTAGCCAGCAAAACTACTAACCATCTGTGGATCGTACCGACGAATCACGTTGTCAGTGCTGCAAGTTGTACCCCATCTTTGTGCAGACTGGCGTTTTGTTGAACATAAACCCCATCGAATAATCACAGGCTGTGGTTGACCCTACCTCCCCCTGCATTTTTTGTCCCATGTAAACGGCCTGGGTGTTCTGACTTCACGGATAAGGCGAGTGTTAGCGCGGCACTTCTGCAAACTTTCCTGGCCGTGATGGTCTCCCTGCACAGAGTTGATCACCAATAAGACATAAACACCAAAAAGTAAGAGATTGGCACAAAAAAGTGAGAAAAAAAATATACCCCACTGTTTTGTCTTCCAGGCACACCAGCCTTGTCACATGTGACCCATGTCTCTGGGTTGTAGTGTCGCTACGGATTGACTGGTGTGGTTGACCTATTCCCAACGCGGCTTGTTACATGCGGTCCATGTTTCGGCCGGGGCGTGGGAGCTGTGGTCGCCCATCAAAAGCAGCTCCGCCTTCTCTGACAGCCAGATACTTGACTGTGATAAAACCATTAAAGAAAGAATAATAAGAACGTCTAAAAAGTGTGGATCATTCTTGGAGAGCCACGTGCTGGATGCCAGTAGTTGTGTATCGTGCTACCTCCCTACCTGAAGCCGGCCCTTGTGCCGCCTATCATGAGCACCAAATGTAGACCGTTAGAGTTTGCTTCCCTGACGAAAATTCGGACCCACCTCTCACGGTTCCCCAAACCAGTCCTCACATTGGTGTAGTCCTGCTTTGAAGCACGATAATAGCAAAAACGATACCACAGTAACCATGCAATCATATCCACATCAGATTTCCTTGCTCACATTGGAGCTTAATCTCAGTACGATTGCACTATCGAGGAAGAGCATAGATGAACTCGCGTCAATGTTCCAAGACAAGTGACCAATTACCTCTAATGTATCACTACTGTCACCCTAATAGTTCCTTCTACTTTGACTCCTCGGTATAGAATAACCACTATACCGAAAGAGGCAGTAACAGCATAGAGCCACGCAAACAGTACGTTAGTCCTACTCGCTCAGTCTGTCACTTCAAACCTATCCTGTCGCCTCGTTGCCTAACCACGTTCTGCGTAAGCAAACGGTATCGAGGGTTATCATTACTAACCACTCTTAACCGTGAAGCCCTAGGTATTTTATTAGTATTCCAGCGATGCCATGCTCACGGGCAAATCACAAATCCTTTTAAACGCATACAGTTACCAAGCCGGTGTACGCAACTTCGTCGGCCTGCAGCAGTATAGCTCAAATCCACTGCGAGTCTATTTTACCCATGCCCTACTCACATAGACCTAACCAATCCATTGTTTATTGTCTTCATATATTATCATAACCCACAGCTGGAACCACGTCCAGACTGAAATCTCCCTTTATTTCAGGTTCGTTGTCTCCCACCATCTCAGTCGCCAAATTGGCTAACCAAGGATGCCGCTTTGACTCGCACGGATAGAGACTCAAGTGGAACCTACCATAGCAACTGAGACTGAAATCAAACCACACAACAGGAGATACCCCTAATTGCTTATCAGATCGTTCAGCGTTTTCTAACGCAACGAACACGAATTCCAGTTCACGCGCATGCCGATAATATACAGCCACACTCGGCTGATCGACCGACACATACCGTGCCCTGCCAGAAGAAACTTACGCATTCAAAGCCGTACATTGCCAGAAATGACGCTAAATAACACTGAAGGCAAATGCATCAACACATACATATATTTATCAGTGAAACAGCATAATAACGCTGAAGTCCATGCGAAGATTTTCCCACTTTATTGTCCGTTACCACAGTTTATCCTTCCTCCGAACCGTAGCCGGCTGGAAATTGACTCTCCACTTCTCGAGAACCTTCCAGTTGCACCTTCTTATTTCTGAATAGTACATGTTATTGGCCATGAATCTAAACTTACCTTTTTATGGACTGCTGTTTCTCCCACATCCACCAGTTCACTTTCACGAAATTGGCCTCATGTCCCTTGATTCAAAGCTCATTCCGTTTCACAAACTCCGGTATATCCGTCATTCAGGGTCTGCATTGTCTTCATGGATCGCTATCCTCTTCGCATGCGTCGATTTTCCCCCCTCTTCTTCTTGTTAAAAACATTTACTCCATCTGCAGAACCTTAGTTGGCCTCCGGTTTCCTTGGCTTGCATCATTCTTGTTCATAATGCCTCCTTAGCACTGCGTTAACGATTTCTTCGACATCTCCACCGCGCACCACTGCCTAGCCCGGATTCGAAACTGGTTCAAAACTGCCGCACAAACTATTATCAGAATGATCCATTCAAACTGTTGCTGTCTATGTTTTTCCATCTCTGATACTCTCGACTTTCATACTTAGAATTTTGTGAATATTTCACCATATTGAGTAACATGTTACACCATGATCATGCGTTAGCGCGTGCCTCTCGACCATGGCCGAGAAATATACCAATATTATATTGTAGGACTGTTCCTTCAAGAAAACCCGAATTTGTATGGCCGTATTAAACTGCAGTCGTTCGACCACCCAGAGAACATTTTGTCATTAAGGGTGGCCTCTCTAGGCAAAGGATATCAAGCTTCGCGATCAGGTTCGAAGACGCTTCATATGGTGGTCCACTGGCCTAAAGGGCCTTGCTCGCGAGCGGATACTCGAGGCACTGAAGTTGTTCTCGCTCGAGCATAGGAGTCGTGGGGGCGAACTAATGGAAGCTTTTATGACCATCAGGGTTATGCCGGTCTCCAGGGTTTGGCCGCAACGCTGTTGAACCTCAATGAGCTTGCAGTCTCCAAAGGATACCCATTGGATTTGGCGAGCGGGAGAGTTCTTAGTAGCTCGAAGGGATGTTTCTTCGCCGTCAAAGTTGCAACCGATTGGAATCGATACCCGGTGGGAGCGCTAACCGCCGAAAAGGTTGTGGAGTCTAAACATCAGATGGACCGGCGCTAGGACAGTGTGTGTTTACCCAGATTAGCAGATAGGTAGCCTCTCTGCTTATTTTTTCAACTTTGTTGCTTTTGTTACTCCTGTCATCTTTAGAATTCATCGTCCGAACGTTTCCTTGGCTAACCTTCCCCTTGTCCCCATCCATTCGCCTTCGAATTCCGTCATTACTCCTCCCATCTTCAAATGATCTTCTATTCTTCTATCAACACGATCCTTGGAGGAAGAGTTTCGAGACAACGACTTTCTTTTCAGTAGCCGAATTATTGACTAAGTTTTTAGTGGTTGAAAATGATAACATCGTTTAGCGTTATGTGTGACTGCATCGCGCATTGGTACAATCAATTGTATTAGGGTTCATATTAAATGTCCAAGCACGAATGATCGTTCCTCTGGCGATGTTCCAATTTCCGTATTATAGAACGAGAAATTTTCACTCCGAGCTTCGGAACTGTTTTCCATTCATTACTGAACAGTGGGTATAGACAGTTTTCATCCATTTACAGTTGGTATCGGAATAGTGCATTTGATGGTTGTGCAGGTTGCTGTAGTTATATGTAAGAATGCAACTGCGTTAGTTGACAGCGATTGAATCCTATAGGCCGCATTCATATTTGCTTTTTCGTTCAACCCGAGGCTGAGGCTTCAGCTGACACAATGAGGAAAACTAGTGCCTAGAGCTTCAGTGGAACGTTTTGATGACTAATACTATACCATTGACGTAGCACCCTTTGCCCACATTTTGGTAGAAATCGCGCACCTTTATTAAATAAAGTGAGCATCATAACACTGTCCAATAGAAGCAAGTTACGAGCTCATGGGTTGCTACAGATCTGAAATTGCGATGTGCCGAATTGAGCACGTGTTTTTAAGTCGCATTTTCACCGCTGGCTGGTGACTGAAGTGTCAAAAACTAGCTCATTGTACAGTGCAACACAGCAAACAATGCATTGTAGGTTAGGTCACTGGGGAAAATGTGTTTTAAATAAACAACTTTTCACTCCACTTGAGCTAAGCGGAAATGAATAAAACGCTGAATCACAGCAAAGGGTGGTCTAATAATTATTTCATTTTTTGCGTATTATTTTGAACTCGGATCATCATCAATATTGTTCTCCCCTACTAGCAGACAAGACTTTCTGGCGCTTTGAAGACATTACCCATTTCCTTCCTTTTTCTGTTTTGTAACGCAATTGCGGGTTCCGTCCAGTGAGCAAATCTCCATCCGGTTGTGGCTAGGCACCCTTCCAACTTTGTCGCTACTTGAAGACTCGATAGGAGTACAATGAACTTCAGCACATTTATGGCCAGTGCTTAGGTGCAGTAACTTTTGCTTTGGGAAAGGATGATTTACTGTTCCGCCCGCCAATCACCTCCATCCAGGTACCTTAGTACGCCAAGACATATACCAGTTCGGAATTGCATTGCATGGCCTGCTGATACCCAAGATTCTTTTGTGTTGCACGAAAGAGTCTCTTTTTGGGATATTTCAAAAGCTCTGGGCTATTTCTTGGATTCTTGATATATGATTTGGCAGTGGTCACTTGGGTAGAGCAACTTTGTGTTGCCCGTCGCCATTTCGGTGCCTTTGGATTCAGCTCTGAAGGCGCCGACTGATTTTCTTTTGAGTGAAATTTCTTTTCCTGAGGCAGGTCGTTGGATTATCTACCGTAAAACTTGTTGCTTACTATATAAACACCGCTTTGAGAAATAGCTATGAAATTTATTGAGGCAGATCGCTGAACTTCACCCGCCGGTTGTCCGAGAGACGTCTGGCCAAATAACTTTTGCTGGGCGACTAGTTCCTTTCCGTTGCCTACAATCCGTTCCACACCCAGTGAGCCTCTGGTGGGTGTCACCCAACTGGTATGTCAACATTGAGTACCTGATAGCTCCTTGAGCGTTGTCTTTGATTTGTGAATATGATTTGATGACTGGTCTAAAGTAACAGACTGGTCTCATTGGTGAGCCTTCTAATGCAAAGACTAGCAAGACTTCTACGGTCTCTCCATCAGTTAGTGATATTGACTGCAGGATCAGCCTCATCAACCTGTTAGCAAGACGTCCTGCAACCATGCTGATCGTGAGGGAGGTGGGCTTGCCGACCAGTTCCCGTCGTTCCATCAGCTCATGCTTAACCATCATAGTACCCGGCCCCGTATCCAAATGTTCCATGACTCCTCATATCCCTTTAGGTAGCACTAAGCCAACAGGTACCATGCCTAATTTACCGATTTGCAATCACCACGTCCTGTTGAGCAGATAGTCCTCGGTCCACTCTGATGAGCAAGCCCATTGTTTTGAGGGACATCCAGTGACGGATGGTGATTACCTGCACTTCGGCCTTGATCACACTTTACTCCAAAGCGGCATTCAGAGGTCTAGTGAGAGCCCAGTGAGCAAACAAAGCGTGAGCCTATCTGTTCTGCTCCAGACCATCGATCAGGTTCAACCACCCGCGTAGCACACAGCCCGTTCGACGATCTGGGTCCAGAATGTTTTTGGGACAGGTTCAGTAATCAGCATTTTCAGTGGTAGACAATTACACAGACTGTCAAAGGTTTTTTTCTAAAGACCTCAAAATGTACGTATTTTCTGGTTTGGTAGTAAGAGTTTGCTTTAAAATATCAAAGGGATTTGTTTAAATTGACAGTCAGCTTCCATTGGGTATCTCTACCCTCTGATCACGTACACCGCAACAGTCTGTATATTTCCAACAATGCCCAAAAATTGTTCACGGTATAACATTTCCAAAAATATAAAACAGCTTTGTCCTATAATGTTTTTGGATGACTTGTGAGCCTTCGCCGCGGACTTACGCGCTATCAGGTGATGGGCCGGGCCCGGAGCGGGCTTGAGCTGGGATCGGAGAGGGCTCGAGCTGGGCTAGGATACGGCGGACCCGGCTGTGGTCAGGCCGGGATCTTTGCTGGGTCCGATACGCGTGTCCCTTCGCTGTGCTTTTACTTTACTCTAAATATTTTATATTTATTTATTGTACAAATAAGTGACGAAATAGATTGATCCGTAGGTGCCATTCGAAGGTAGAGTAGCTGTGTCTCCTGGATGGGGCATCCTGAAAAGAGGGCTGCGCAACAGAAGCTCCTTGGCGGTTATACTATTACGGTGAAGTACAGTAGTGGATTTTTCCTTCAGCTTCAGCTGGTCGCGTCAGCATTGCGCAAGCAAATGACGAACGCAAGGAGGTTGGAGAAACTATCAACTGAAACGTCAGTGCAACCATCCAAGCAATCTGAATCGAAGTATGTTTCCATCCGTACATTTACATCAGCCATAATGTGCTACATTTTCAGATGGTTCTTTGCATTGCAAAAATTCTGTGTCCTCTTCGTTTGTTGATTGTTGCACGTGCTTTAACTACAGGACTTTCAGTCCCTGGGTTTTACCGTTGGTTCCCCCTTGCCGAAGGTTGATGCTATGTATATGCTTATACCTTTTATGTTTTTAGGTTTAGTACCGCGGAAAACACGAATGAACCCCTTTCCGGCTTTAGGTTCCTATGAGTTTCAGACCATGCCTCTTGGGCTGACTGACGCACCTGCTACCTTCCAAAGACCGATGAATCGCATGTTGGAGGAAATAACCCCACCAAAAAGCAGTGAGAACGTTGACGATGTGCTGATTCATGGGATATTGGGTAACCATATACCAGGCCACAAAAACTTCCAGGATTTATTGGAGTGCCAAATGCCCCCCCCCCCGGTTGTAATAACACCTGGGTGTTTTCCGGAGACAGATTCAAGAAAAACCTTCAAGCATTTTGATTGTATCTCGTAGATCGCAGATCCACTCTACCCCAGTAATGTGCTGGCCGTGAATCGAAGGCAATTTCAAGTCTGAAACATTGGGTCCACTTTATCGAATTCATGAGAACGGAGAGAAGACATAAGTCACGAGATGCAAGCATTTCGTTTACTCTTGTCAACCGCGGACGTAAAACGTGTCAGTATATATACATGGTACAGTAGGGGGGAGGGTAATTGCAACAGTAAAGTAGGCACAATCGAAAGTTCTTACAGTGCGTACGTTGGGCAGAGTGAAGTCTGTCGTGTTAACGCCAGAGTAAACAAACATTTTGGGTCAAACGTTTTTGTGCACAGAGTGTTGGCTGATGCATCATGATTAGAATAGCTTCGCTGAACGCTAGTAGTTTCGGTACTGGATTGCGCAACAATGCTTTGAAACACTGGATCAGGTCAACTTTGTGACCTGATGCAATCAAGTGTCTTCCAATCGAAGAAGCTGGCGGTTTCACGTCGTTGTGTATTGCTCCAGCAGGTTGCGTCATCAAGTTTGACAGCCATTTGGGCATGTGTTCTGACACTCGTTGAGTCAAGCAACGATCCGTCCTGCCGATGTATACGTCACCGCAACTGCAAGTGAACTGATAGACAATATATGTGAGACATTGGGATCAGCAAGACCGTTTGAGTGATTTTGAAAAAAACATAACCTTTTGGTCGTCTGCAGCAAACGCAACTGCGCCGCTGTGTATGTGTGCCCTAGAGCTGACTTGAGATTACAATTTATTTGATTGAATAAATGATCTCCTTTAAAAGGCAAAGTGATAAAAACTTGCTTCTTTTCCACGTTCATTGTTTTCTCGCGCACAAGTCTCGGCCTCTGATGTTGTCTGATAAAGTTCTCCGGATAACCGTTAGCCAGCAGCGTTCTTTTTATGAACTCTTCTTCATTTTGTATTTGATCCTCTGCAAATATTTTCTGGGCCCTGTTGAAGAGAGTTCTAAACAATCCACGTTTGTAAGCCACTGGGGCGAAGCTGAAGAATTGTAAACAACGACCGCCCCACGTTGCTTTTCGGTGGATTCTGCGCTGTAGAGTCCCATCCTGACGCCTGGTTAATAGAATATCTAGAAAGGCCAAACTATTATCACGTTCTTCTTCGGGAGATACACTGAGGTTTGGGTGAATAGAGTTAAGAACGTTAACAAAAGGGATAAAACGTTCTTCAGTCGTAAAAATTAAAATATCATCAACGTATCGTCTGTAAAATAGAAATTGGGAAATATTATCTTAGAGCTGTTTTTCGATCATACCCAAAAATACTTCTGCCAAGGATTGGCCCAGAGGGCTTCCCATGGCCACACCATCCGTTTGTTTGTATGCTTTACCTTCAAAATTAAACCGAATGTTTTCTGTGCATAAAAGAATGAGTTGTTTAAGGTATTCAACAGGAATAGGTAGGTGAAAGTTGTGCGAAGAAATAAAATCACATAGATAATCTACTGTCTCACGAAGAGGAACCTTTGTAAAATAGGACTCAACATCGACGGAATACATTTTATCTGAACTCACTGCAATACTGTTTAGCAAATTCGCGAGTCCAAATGAGTCTTGTAGACAAAATGGTGTTATGTGTTTCCGAACGGGGACAAGAATCTCGGCGAGCCACCGGGCAAGTTGTGATAAGCCGAGTTTTGCATGCATAATATTGGCCTCAAAGGGACTACATGCTTGTGTACTTTGGGTGATTCTCTCAAGTAGGGCGTCTGTGTTCCAAGTGGTTTGAACTTCTTGTATGTAGTTTCAGAAATGAAACCATGTAGGAGTAAAATTTGGAGTTGTCTTGATATTTGTTTCTCTATCAGCATATTGTTCTCTGGAGTAGTGTCCAGTTTGAAGCGCTGCGCATCGGAAAGTATCTGTTCCATCTTTTCCATGTATTCTTTCCTTTCCATAATTACGACTCCTGATCCTTTGTCCGGTCGTAGAAACAACAAATCATTCATTTGTTTTAGTTGTTTAACCGCCACCCGGTGTTCTTGTGATAAACAACACCACTGACGTATGGGAGAAAAGAGAGGTTTTGTTCAGAAATATCAACCAGCTTCGCCTTGAACCAGCCGGCTTTGTCGGATGACGTGGGCACCAGATCTTTGACTTGATCATAAAAGTTCTCGAACTGAACGCGTGTTTGTAGCTGGCTCACTTGCTTGGGCGGCACTTTGAAATTTAATCCCAACGACAAGACCTCACATTGCGCTGTAGTCAACTGACAACCGGAAAGATTGTGAATGAATGCGCTTGTGTCTATCGGGAATAATGACCACTGTTGCGTTTTTCACATGCTGCCTTGAGGGCAGTGAGGGATGGAAGGGAGTTATCTATTGAACAAGCGTCCATAGAACATTCGAATCATCATATCAATATGGATACGTTTTCAGTTTTACGGTTTGGCCCCAATAATCCGACCACTCGTCTTCCCTGGTTTCACGGCGCGAAGAGTTATTAGGACTTTGCGCTCTGAGCTAGGACTTGCTGGCGCCAACAAACTGGAGTATGTGGCGCGGAATCGTCACCGGTGGGCTTAACAACGTAAAGAAGTATTGGACTTCTGTAGGACTTGCAAAGGTTGTGACAGATTTAAGAGTAGTGGAGGAGCGCCACTGGCTCTGTCACAGCTCTTGGAGTTGTTGTTACGTGGTGAGGAAGCTAATATTGACTTTCTCGGACGGCTGCCACTTAAAAAACACCGAAATAAGTGCTTCGTGGTTCTTGTCAACTGTCGATCGTTGATGTGAGGCGATATCCTTGTGCTACGAAGCTCTCAAATGCGGTTGCAGGTGCCATCATGGAGCCGAGTTTGCCAGTGGGTTGCACCGAACCTACTGCACTCTTTCAACAGCACGGATTTTGAGAGCTGTCTCGAGCAAGAAATTCATAGACCACTTGGAATTGACAAAACCCGCAGTACCTCGTGCCACTCACAAGAATGGATTGGTTGGGCTCACCTATCAAGAACTCATCAGCCTCCTGAAAGCCCCCTCCCAACATAGTACAGAGCCGCACGTTAAAATCATCCTGTATGTTGGGGCTTCGCAATCCGGCACAAGCATCAACTAGCCAAACTTCAGTCTCCCTCAGGGTGCGGAGGGAGGGCGGCTTCCTCCAGACTTGAAATTCATGGGAACGAAGAGGAGACATAAGTCGCGAGATGCAAGAATTTCGTTTACTCTTGTCAACCGCGGACGTAAAACGTGTCAGTATATATACATGGTACAGTAGGGGGGAGGGTAATTGCAACAGTAAAGTAGGCACAATCGAAAGTTCTTACAGTGCGTACGTTGGGCAGAGTGAAGTCTGTCGTGTTAACGCCAGAGTAAACAAACATTTTGGGTCAAACGTTTTTGTGCACAGAGTGTTGGCTGATGCATCATGATTAGAATAGCTTCGCTGAACGCTAGTAGTTTCGGTACTGGATTGCGCAACAATGCTTTGAAACACTGGATCAGGTCAACTTTGTGACCTGATGCAATCAAGTGTCTTCCAATCGAAGAAGCTGGCGGTTTCACGTCGTTGTGTATTGCTCCAGCAGGTTGCGTCATCAAGTTTGACAGCCATTTGGGCATGTGTTCTGACACTCGTTGAGTCAAGCAACGATCCGTCCTGCCGATGTATACGTCACCGCAACTGCAAGTGAACTGATAGACAATATATGTGAGACATTGGGATCAGCAAGACCGTTTGAGTGATTTTGAAAAAAACATAACCTTTTGGTCGTCTGCAGCAAACGCAACTGCGCCGCTGTGTATGTGTGCCCTAGAGCTGACTTGAGATTACAATTTATTTGATTGAATAAATGATCTCCTTTAAAAGGCAAAGTGATAAAAACTTGCTTCTTTTCCACGTTCATTGTTTTCTCGCGCACAAGTCTCGGCCTCTGATGTTGTCTGATAAAGTTCTCCGGATAACCGTTAGCCAGCAGCGTTCTTTTTATGAACTCTTCTTCATTTTGTATTTGATCCTCTGCAAATATTTTCTGGGCCCTGTTGAAGAGAGTTCTAAACAATCCACGTTTGTAAGCCACTGGGGCGAAGCTGAAGAATTGTAAACAACGACCGCCCCACGTTGCTTTTCGGTGGATTCTGCGCTGTAGAGTCCCTTCCTGACACCTGGTTATTAGTGTGTTAATAGTGTGTGCGGCGCACTTTGAAAAAGCCATTCTCTTCAAAGTATGATTCATCAGAATACTGAATGGAGCTGATGCGTCACTCATCTCAAAACGCGCAGTCTGGGGCCCATAAAACCCACCTGCATTTGCGAAGGCTGATTTCTCACGATCTCCTGCTGCAAGTTCTACTTGCGAGTACCTTGACGTCAAGTCTAGGCTGGAGGAGCACTGACTACCTCCTAGGGCGTCAAACAAGTCGTCCATGATAGAAAGTAGCAAAGGGGCAACCCCCGATGAGATCTTCAAGTTTCCCGCAGTCTAAAAACAATTGGTCAAGAAATATACAATTTAATTCAACTCAATTCATACTCACTCCATCTTTAGTGATAAAACAAGGGAGTACCAAAAGGAATTTGATGGGTAGGTAGCGTCGTTCTGAGCGTTTCCTCGATTTTACACTACACCCTCTCTTGGTACTGAATGGACAAAACACTGCGAGCCATTTTACTGGGTTTCTTATCCACAGTGTCAATTCTGTATTCACTTTATTCTCTCCGGCCAAACCTCTCGTTTCCCCCCGAGAACATTTCAAAAACGTTCTCAAGAAGACCCCATAAATGTTTACCACTTTCAACTGCGTCACTGTCAGCCAGGACAGCGCCAAAAATGCTGCACTGCCTTCTTTTTCAGGTATCTTTGCGCAACTTCTTATGCTGATCTTATCCTGGACAAATAAGGCAATTTCTCCACCCTCTAGATGCAAAACGTTTAGTGAGATACCGGTTACAAGTCCGAAGTACGACAAAACACCTTTGCCTTTATCGCGTCCTTTGGTACACTTCTACCACCACTAGAGGCCGCTTCAAAACAAAGCCGCCCTGTTCCAAGTTCGATAAAATCACTGCTCCAGTGGTTAACCTCCGCAAATCACGGCTGCTGGAGTTGTACATCATGGAGCCTATTCAGGGTTTCCGACTTTTGCGATGAACTTTGAGCTGATTAAACTACACTTCGCTCCAGCACCAACCAGACCGCATAAGACAGCTCCTTTAACTATCGTCCGGAAGATAACGATTCGGATCAGATGGAGCAGGACAAAACAACGGAAGCTACAGACCCCTCTTGCTTCCGAGTCCGCTGCTCAGTTCCGAACTGGAGCGAGCCGTACCCCACTATCTAGAAAGATATTTGTATAAGAGAGTTGCCATGAGGACAGCGCAACACCCACCGGCACGTTTCTGCCGGCTCCTGTCACGCAGCAGCCGACGAGCACCAGTGTACCTACCTGGTTACCGGCTGCTCCTCCATTCACAGGGTTGCATGCTGACTGTAGCCCCTTCGGCGGCCTGGAGTCCGTGCAGTGCCAATTCTCCAAACAACCGGTGGGATTTTCCCCCAGTCCGTATTACGAGGGTCGATGCATTCTACTCAACCTTGACCCCCCATGGCTGCGGCCCATGAAGCACCTTTTATGCTTCCTGTTTACGGTATGCCGCCGTGTAGCCTTCTCATGAACTGAACTCACTTGTCTTGCTCTTCCTCCACCAGCTATGCCTTAAGCCATCGCTCGCTGCAGCTCTCTATTCCCAGATCAAAATAAGCATTGATATCTAACTTTTTCCTTACAAAATACTCAAAGTTATGGAAAAATCACCCCATAAACATCCATGTGATTCTCTCTATCTCCCATTTCAGGGGCTCGCTAGATCACTCCTTGACTGTTCCCGATATGGTCCTTCTTACCGGCCAGAGCGTCTCCAAAGAGCTGGCCTACGAAAACGGGTTTCATCGCTAGGATTGTGGCACCATATTCTAGAACTTTTATTACTCTCCCAGTGGCAAAGGCCAGGTTGACTATTTTCTTTTACATTAAACTGCACATAATCTATACTACGGTAGCTATAGACTACTGCCTTCCGTAACTGTACCCAGCTTAGTGCTTGCCGGCTCTCCTGCCTCTAGATAGTATTTATGTTCTACTATCAGCCAGCCTAGGGTTGTCGGCTTTTGATGTCTCTCTAGCAAATAAATTTGTGGCTTTGGACCGTAGGACTTCAGGTGCCGCCGTTCACCACCTCGCTTGATCTTTTCACTCTTTCCCATTCATTCTTGCTATTGCTACCCGCCTGGGTTTTGAGTCCAGCCTTATTTTGCTTTCCCTAATCATCTCATTCCAGAACTTCTTACCCCAAAAGTTCATCTAATAACTGCTAGTTGGCCTTTCTTCTCGTCTCATCTCTGTATTTACCATCAACCAACTACTATCTTCCTTCTGCTGCACCGTACTATTCCCCCTCTGCACAGCTACACTCTTTTACACCAACTAGTCCGGACTAATCTCTGATTGTCTGAGACATGGTCTGGCATTGTATAAGACTGATGCACGCATAATGGCCTGTGCTTTACAACAATCGTCGTTCTACCCCTTGTTTGCTTAGTCCCACTCTGCATTTTTCCAGCCCAAGCCTGCGGAACCCCTGAAGTAAACGGCACCCATACCGTAGCGTCTTCCGAAAATGGGGAAACAGACCACTCCCAGCAACTGTGAGAAAAAGACGAATACGCATAAAATTACCATCTAGCAGGGGGTCTACGGAAAGCTTCAAAATGGGCTCAACCACTCCTTTGTTAGAAAACAAAAGAAATTAAAAAAGAAAAGTGGGAAACGTGAAAGACCAGGTGGGATCCATTTGATCTCAAAATACAACTGCTATCGGGTTGTGTAGGTAATGAGCAACCTTCATTTTTGGGTCGGTCTACCGTCAGCTCAGACCTGATCCTGCGAAACGGAAAACCCCTTATCGCCCTTGTTCGCTTGACAAGCTTTTGGTTTTCACCCACGAGAGTCACTCGGGTGACAGCGCGCTGGACTCTCCACGTACGCTTATCCACCTTCCGCTCCAAGTTTCAACCCCCTGTACCCCACCCCTATACAAACTCAGCATGCATGTCGACTTTTAATACTGCCTCCGCCGCAGCCTCGATTTTCAACCCACTGATCCGGAGAGCATTTCAACGCACCTGACGACTAACACCGACCCCAGCGAGGCCCGAGACAGGAGAAAAAGAACGTAATGAAAATCGTGCATCTTGTTAATTCATACTCTTCCACCTTTCATAATCTTTGTTAAAATGCGGCCTTCTCGATGTCCTAGCATCCAAGACACGCTTGTGTTTACTACCCTACCTAACGGCAACCAACATCCTGCACCAGCCAGCAGCGTCATACTTGTAAATATACAATGGCTGCATGTGTCAAATATCGCTCAAAGCGGTTATACAAACTGCTATCTGGGATCCTGGTATGTCTCAGTTGCCTCCTGCTATCTATAATCACCTCGGTAGTCTAGACTCTAAGCCCACTGACCTGAATAGCGCGTCAAGGCAAAAAATGAATAAAACCTGCCTCATTTAAGTCCACAAAAATTGACACCAAGAACCGTTCATGTTTCCCATTCCCAGCTAACTATATTTCCTCATTTTTGTAAAAAGGGCGACCCTTTACGCGTCCCATCACCCAACCTACTCCTGAGATTGCTGATTGAGTTCTTGGCGGCCTACAAACAAACATCGGACACAGGTCAGTAGCATTCGACCAGCAAGTACCCCAAGGCTGCGCCTCCGGTTAGCCAATTATGCCATTGGTTCCTCTGTTTGAGCCTAAGCCGGATGATAGCGTACTATTTTTCCACATACTCATGCCGACCAAGCCCCTTCCTCTCTATTGTCATATCCCACCCATGCTAACTGAACTCTACTATGTTTGTAATTGCCAGCTGGAACCTCTCCCAGACTACCGCGCTCTCTTTCCATCTGCTTCAGAGCCCGCTGGGCACTGTTTTATCTGTCGCAACACCCGGTAAAACCCCGAGTGATAGCTTGAAGTGGCGTGCTGGTTGGTTCTACCATGTCGTGCTTCATACTCAATGGCGAAGGAGCACGGGCTGACTCGTGTTGTCTGAGCCCTTAATGGAGCCCTTCATTGGCTGGTCAGCTTGATAACAAACTAACCGAAAGGCAAAAGAATCCTTCCGACGGCTTCCTGCTGGACTGACTGGAGTCCCCAACAGTCAGTCCCCCATCGTTGTCTCAATCCGAGCCTACACACTGCGCTAGCAACTAATGTCCATCGTTTTCGACCGAAGTGGCTAGCTAGTTTTCGCTGTTCACTTCGGCCTTGACAACACATCCCTTACGCCGAAAGAGGACCATAATCACAAGATAATACGCATTACCCGCTGACATATCATACCTGGTCGATGCCTCAATTTTCCAATTTCGACTGGTTTAAAATCATGCAACGGAACCAATTTCAGTAAAGGATGCACCTGAAATACTATAAGCCATTCTCACCTTTAGTGCCTAGCCTGGATGCAGAAGCCCCCCCCCCCAGAAGACGCGATAAAGTAAAATATATCTATCACTCAGGGGTGTGGTCAGGCCTAGTCCAGGTGATTACCCTTAGTATCTTCCCTGCTTCGGTATCTTGCTCCTCCTTGACGGAATTCCTCTTCGTAATCCATCCCCCTTATCGTGGGACTCTGTTCTTCTTCTGCCATTCGCAGAATCCCATCCATGGATAGTGCTCATCATTCCTGGTAATCTCCACTCCACTTCCACAGTGTCCTGACTTTTTTTCATTCATAAATGTTCCGTTGAGTATCATTTTGTGGTTTCTCCCTGTTTTCATCCAATGAACTAGAAAAGCATCCTTCTTCACTTCTGCATCATCTCTGCGCACGTAGCATCGTCTGCATTGTGACACAACGTTTGTTTTAACAATTCCATGTCATGCCTGCCCAGTTCAGTTCAGTTTGCGCAGGACATGTAATGGCCACGGCCAATCGAGCTTCCAGAATTCCTTCGATGGTATGTACACCAGTAATGCAACCACCACTGCCGAGCGTACTTCATCGAATCCCCGCTAAAAATGGGAGGGGAGCGGAAAAGGTCATTGCACATCAATTGCGAGAGACATAGTGCATCGTGAGCATTCACTGAGACAGTAAGCAATGAGGGAAAAAATCAATTAAAATATACTCCAGAAGGACCACGATGCTCTCCTCGTCCATCTAGTTAACATACTCAAGGCTCACTACAAGGAAATATCTCGTACCACTTGCGATCTACGGCAGACTTGAAGGACTGGACAGACCGCAGGTCTATCATTCCACTAAGCAGACCGTTATAACTGTTCACTACCGTGTCACTGAAGAAGCGCGATCTCGCTCGGACTTCCGTCAACTTCTTCTCATGTCCCCTTGTTCTGGAATATAAAACCATTTGGAATAGCTTATCTGGTCTCAGGCCGGAAAAGCCCTTCATTGCCTTGAACGTTTCCACAAGATCCTCTGAAGTCTCCTCCCTTCCAACGAGAAGAGATTCAGCCCACAGAGTCTCTACTCGTAAGTCTTACCCCTCTGCCCTTCAACCATTCGCGTGGCAAGACGTTGGACTTTCTCTAGGCAGGTGGCGTCTTTCTTGTAGAAGGGTGACCAAGCCTGCACGCTACCCTCTAAGAGAGGTCGTACTTTAACCATGTAAGTAGGCTCGGATATTTCCGGCTTCCGGCAAGACAGTGCTGATCGCAATCTAAAGAGCTCGTCACGAGCCCTTTTTGCAGCAGCCTTGCACTGCTCTGGCCATTTGAAGTCACTGCTCATGAGGGCTTTAGGGTCTTTGACAGTACTGACCGATTCTATGGGCGACGGTCAGGCTTTCTGTTGCCCTGGATAACAAATGGGTTTTCCAGGTTTCAGAGTAGGTCCCACTTGTATGCCTAGTCCAGAACGGTACCTGTATCCCTGTCCAAGTTCACTCTAACTTCAGAACCAACAATCTTCACATCATCCGCAAAAATACAGCTAGGCGATTGAAGAGCGGATGTCAGGTCGTCAGCGAACAACAAAATAGGACCGGGCCTAGGACGGATCCCTGAGGTACACCACTGGCGACATTCACCAAACTGGAGCTCCTGTCCCCTACTTTGACGTAAAACGTCCTGTGGGAGAGGAAGCCCTCCAGCCACCTAAATACTGGCCCACCTATACCGAACGTCTCCATCTTGCATAGCAAAAGACGATGATTAACGGAGTCGAAGGCCTTGCTAAAGTCGAGGTAGCATACCTCAACTTGCTTACCTTCGTCCAGTCGTCGAGTTACTTCATCTAAGAAGCACAGGAGATTGGTCAGACAAGATCTATTTTTCAGGAATCCATGCTGCGCCGGACTTAACATGGAGTGCTCCAGTAGGTGCTGGCAGATATGGGCACGGATGATCTTCTCCAGGACTTTACATAGAATGCTAGTTAGGCTTACCGGCCTGTAGTTCTGCATAGCCGACTTAGGCCCACTCTTATGTATTGCCACGACTGCCGCGACTTTCCAGTCCTGAGACAGCTTACCCTGGTCCAGCGCGGATCTGTACAGCCTGCATGCCGTTGGAGCTATGATATCCGCCAACGGCTTGATGATAGCTGGGTGGATGCCATCTAGGTTCTCTGACTTGTGGATGTTTAACTCCTGTAGGTACTTAAGCACGCTTTCCTCTGAGGGGTCAGCTCGCTTAACTGAGAAGAAGGATGAACCACAGTCAAATCTACTCGTACCCCACTATCTATCCTACGTACACGACCAAAGTATTCCCCTAGGGCGTCCGCTTTGCCTGGGTCATCAGTGACAATACCGTGGTCTGTGATGGACAGTGGACCTATGGCACACTTTGATGAGCCTTTCGACTGCATATAGCTGTAGAATGTTTCCGGATGTTGTCTTAAGCACTGGGCCAATTTGAGCTCGACTACCTACTTGAAAGTTCGCAGAAGGCTCACAGGCTCGTTTCCAAGCTGTGCTGCTCCAGACTAAGCAACTGCTGGAAGCTTCGTACTGGTTCCAGCTGCGGTTTCTACGTTTGCTGGCCTTGGCTGTAACGAACGTTTGAGCAATGCGTAGCCAAATTCGCAACGGATCCCGAAATCAAAAGACGATTATCCGTGATATTCTACGATACTAGATTATTACAATAAACAATGACATAAACAATATACAAACCTCAATAATACGATCACAAGGACTCAACAACGAGAAACCGAATAGCAGCGTGTGAGCAGACAGCACGTGCGTCACACAGGTCCTGAACAAGGATGTGCCAAAGTGGCGCTCTGAGCGCGAACAAACAACAATTGGTCCATAGAAACAACCAGTTCGTAAAGACAGGTCAATAGTGTAGGCAAATGAGTGATGTTAGGAAAACACTGAATCGCGAGGGAAAAAGGGGGATTTTCCACGACCGGCTGTTACATTGGCTACTGCAGCCTTGCACCACATGGGTTTGCTCACCCTACTCCTTCGTTTCAAGGGTGCAAACTCTTCCTGTAGGGCAATCAGGGATCCTTTTATGGCCTTTCGTAGCCCCTCGACTGCAGCTCATTTATCGTGCCCCAGGCCAAACCCATCGCCCTATCTGGAAGCCCACCTACGTCCATACTACCGAAACTTCTAGCCAGCATTGAGGGTACCTTGGGTGGTCTCATGCATAGGGCGATTTTGAAGCACACGTGGCCACTCTGTTCCAGCCGTGCACAGTAATGCAGTGATGGGGAGATTTGATATTGCTAGATCCAGCAAGGATGGAAAGCATCCAGGCCTATGTCTGGCATTTACCGTAATATGTTGGTACACCACATTGGCACGCAGCTATTCCAAGTATGTTTGCTCTTCCGATCCCGTCAAGCAGACCTCAGCCTTCCAGTTGATGCTCAGAAGAATGAATTCACCCACCGTAACGACCGGTAGAGGAAAATCCCCCCAGAAACACTGCAATTTCATGTTTCCTAACATCACTCACTCATTCAAACTATTGGCTTGTTTTATCCACCGTATAGTTTCACGAACCAACGTTTGTTTTTTCGCGTCCAGTGCGCCATTCTTCCATATCCTTATTCTGGACCTGCGTGATGCACATAGGAACCGCAATTTGGTTCTTGTTTTCTGAGTCCCTGTGATGGCATAATTGAGTTTCGCATCTGTTTTATGTCACTGTTCATTTGATCATCTAGTGTCGGAGAATTTCACGGATAATCGCGTTCTGATTTCGGGATCCGTTTTCGAACTTGGCTAAGTATTGCTTAAAGGCGTTTACAACAATCAATTGATCAATTTGAAACGGGAAACTACGCAACATTTCAAGAAAAGGATCAAAGAAATTGGGACAGGGCAGGAAGTAACACGACAAGCCACTGGGAGGGTTTTGGTACTTTTCATTCATTAGTTAGTGCTTGGTCACCTAGTCCCACCAGCGCTAGCCCATGCATGACTGAGGGTAGTGTGGATTGCAAAAATGTCGATCTATTTGGGTTGAGGATATTAAACCTAGAACAACAACAGTTATCCGCTAGGCAACTGGCCGAGGAAGCAAAAGTATGGATAGAACGAGCATGAGCAAAAAGCCAACGACTACGACCTATCCGGCACATCAGGACAAATTAAAACAGGAAATTCTGCGCCGGTCGTCGAATATAAAACACCGACTCAACCAACGATCGATCAGCCAAGAGTAGAGGTGACGGCTTCTGACTGCCGATATGAACACTGCTGCAAGTTCATCGGACAGTTCCAAACCTTTCTTGAAAACAAGGTAACCGACCCCGGGCAAAGGCTCCTTTGCCTGTCTCACTACTGTCGAGGCCGGGCAAGAGAAGCTATCGATGGGTGTATCACTCGACCCGAAACATGGCTACACACGAGCAAGGAAGATTTTCAGAGACCTGTTTGGTCAGTCTTTCAAGGTAGCCCGTCACCTAATGGATGGCATGATGATAGAGGTAAAAAGAACCAAGGGCGACGTCCATACGATGGCCGACTTGGTGACCAAAATGCAGAACTGTTCAATAGCCCTCGACCAGTTACGTTACAGAGCTGACCTCGATGCAATGCATATGTTGGAGGGCATAGTCCCTCAACTCTCCCTCGAACTACAAGGTCGGTAGTCGGCGGGGGCATAACGTATAAACCGAGACGACCGTGAGGCTAACTTCGAAGACCTGACCGAATGCTTGGACAGGCAAACCGAGATAGTCGACAGTAGATTCGACCGGCTCATCCGGAAAGGTAACCAAGCAAACAAATCTAGCACTAGCAGGGCTGAAGTCATTGCACGGGAGCATCCCAAATGTCAGCCTTGGACCAATGCACAAGCAATTTCACGCGAGGCTATAGGGCACCCAAGTTGCAGGTCCTGGGAAGCTAGCCATGGGCCACTAGAATGCCCTAAGCTCTTCAAAGCTTCAATAGACGAACGTTGAGGAATGGCGAGGACGACAGGGGTGAGCTTTATATTCCTCAACGCCGCGCACCGGTCTGCAGCTTGTCGAACAAGGACCGGATATAGTCAAGGGGTTGCGCGGGCAGAAACCACCGATTACTACACAAGGCGAGAGAAGCCGCACCAGGGGCGAACTCCAAGCCTACTGTAGACTGTTCAACGTCGCAGTCTGCAGTAAACCGCACGTTTAAGAGTAGTTGCAGTGGAACTGATGACCCCAACTGGAGTGGGTAAAGCTTTGGCTTTCGTCGACAGTGGATCGGACACTACCCTGATGAGGGAGCGACTTGCCGACAAGCACCAGTTCGCTAAAAGTGCGACGTCGTTAGCAGTGAGCACGGTTGGGGGGATGCAAGGAACGACTGTCGGCCTGTTGAGGTTCCAGCTCATCTCCTTAGATACCAACGAGCAAATCGAATCAACGGAGGCAGTTACATCAGCGGATCTCCCCAAGGTCGGTAAATGCATTTTTAACTAGGTGAACCCACCTGCAAGATGTAACCGTCGTAAACTGCGAGTACGACGAAGCGGACCTCCTCGTCCACTGTGATGTGCCGGAGACGCTTTGGGTACCTGACCGGAGAGTTGGCAACCGCCAGGCACCTTATGCCGCAAGCGCAGCACTGAGATGGACATTATATAGTCCCGTAGGGGATGTGGTCCCGTAGATTACGTATCAACCGAAATGGATCTCATAGAGTACCAGTTGCAGCTGCTGTATTAACAAGAGTTTCACGACACTGGAGGCGAAAGACTATCATTGGCTCAAGAGGACCACTTCGCTCTGCAGACAGTGCGGAAAGAAACTAGAGGCTTCAAAAACAGTTCCAGATTCCCCTCCCACGGAGCACACCAGCTTGCCCTTGGGTTGATAACAGAAACTATGCTGTTCCAAGAGCACTATGACTGAAACAACGTTTTGTTCAAGACCAGAATCTGTGGGAAAGATACGCAGGATTAATAGTGCAAAACGAAGCTCTTGGCTACGTTGAAAAGATGCCTGCAACCATCGAAGTCCGGAAGGGAATCCAGTATATACTCCACCGGGCGGTTGTAACGAACGTTTGAGTAATGCGTAGCCAAATTCGCAACGGATCCCGAAATCAAAAGACGATTATCCGTGATATTCTACGATACTAGATTATTACAATAAACAATGACATAAACAATATACAAACCTCAATAATACGATCACAAGGACTCAACAACGAGAAACCGAATAGCAGCGTGTGAGCAGACAGCACGTGCGTCACGCAGGTCCTGAACAAGGATGTGCCAAAGTGGCGCTCTGGGCGCGAACAAACAACAATTGGTCCATAGAAACAACCAGTTCGTAAAGACAGGTCAATAGTGTAGGCAAATGAGTGATGTTAGGAAAACACTGAATCGCGAGGGAAAAAGGGGGATTTTCCACGACCGGTTGCTACACCGCCCACCAAAATCCTCCTGGATCCTTAGCAAAGTCAAAGGTTCGGTATAAAGGTACTGATTCTTCCTACCTGCCTAGGCCCTGCTGTCAGTGCGCGCGTCTAATGCTCGTCGTCAACGTTCTACTACTAGTCGCACCTAATCCATTGGATACATAGACGTGAGGCTAGTCTACATCTTCCACAAGACCAAATGACCGATGGCGGGCGTGAAGGGTCATATAGACGTTGTCCTCGCAAGGGGTCGTCCGGTCCTGGATGTACGTGCTTGAGTGAGTGTGTGTGAGTGTGTGTGTGCCGGGGTGTACAATGAAATCACAGATATGACTACACATCAAAGGAGGACTTTCTGCAATGCCAACAAAAGACCGCGTGGCAAGAAAACGAGTAAAATGTAGCATGTGTGTGACCTGAGCTCCGCTGCTTCCACATATGCAAGGGGCATTCGGTAGCGTCAACAAAAAGCAAAACAACGAACACTGTCACATGTTTGATGGGTTTACGGGATGTAGAGTGCGTCGTGCATGCGTGTATGTATCGGGATATACAATGGAATCGCACTCATCACCACATATCGGAAAGGACCTTCTGTAATGTCAACGAAAAGACCGCGAGCACCTTAACGTGTTTGACGGAGACCGTGTGGTATATATGGTGTAAAGGAGTTCAGGAAACCCCATTCCATGCATTAGCATCCATGTTACAAACGACATTAATCATTCGTATGAACTGTATTTGCTGGAATTCCGATTGTTTGTTTTATTTCTCTAAGCCTTTGTTACAAACCGGACTCCTACCGTTGCCTCGAGCGAGAGTCGCTCAGTTTGAACTTCGTTGTGACTGTATTTGGTAATCTTATCTTCTGTATCTAACCTTTGGCTGTAACCCAGCTGCAGTTGTTGATTTGTTTTCCAATTTGGAGCGAAAGAGCCCAGAAGGAACACTATTGAGGTTTGATTATTGTAAAATTAATTAATTTGTTGTATATAGTACCGTAGCTATTTGGAATCGACTTTGTTTTGAATTGTGTCGAAATTGGTTGCTACGCGTCGCTCGAACGTTCCGCTGGCTGGACTTTACAGTGCTCAATATCCTTGGCAATTGCTGAGACATGAAATTACGCAGCAAATCGGCAAACCGTTCCGAATCAAAGGACAATACCCCGCAGGTGAACCAAACCCTTTTGCCCGTAGGTGTTGGTCATGTTTCTTGCTCAGGCTCTAGTATATCAGGTTGTTCTAGGGTTAGCTCGGTTTCCCATAGAGCTAGAGCTGATCTGTTGTTAGCCGAGTTGAAGGAGAAGCAGGTTGTAGAACAGTTAGAGTTAGATAAGCAACGTAAGCTGCTCCAGGTGAGGAATGAGACGGAAATGGCGAAACTGCGTTTGGCACTCGCTGAGGAAGAAGAAAATCTAGTCAACGGAGATGAAGTCAAGGGTGGAGTAATGGTCAGTGAACATCTTTCTCGTTACTTAGGTGATTGCCACGTGCAGAACGACGCACCACAAAAAACAAGCTTGGTTCCAATGGTGAAACCTGCAGCGGATTATCGTTTGGACTTACCTAGGGTGGAACTGGAGTCATTCGCGGGCTGCTCGTCAACGTACTGGAGGTTTGTGAAACAGTTCGAATATTACGTCGAAGGTAGAGTTCGAGACGATGGACAGCGCCTACTTTATTTGATGCAATACTGCAAGGGACAAGCAAGGGATGCGATTGCCGAATGTGTTATGTTGCCTCCAACACTGGCATACAATAGGGCTAGGGAAATCCTAAAGGATCTGTGTGGACAAGATCATGTAATGGCTCGTTCACTGATTGACGGCTTGCTGCAAGGTTTAAAGCCTCTGGCAGAAGATTCGGATGCCCTGACCAAATTGTCGTTAAAAATGCTGAACCGCGAAGTTGCCCTCACGCAGATGAATTGCATGTCAGACCTCAACTCATTGCAGACTATGGAACGTATCACTCGAGTGCTACCAACGCGTCTCCAGGATTTGTGGGCTAGGACCGTTGATGATATTTTGGGAAGAGGAGTCGAACCGAGGTTCCAAGATCTGCAGCACCTAGTGTCCCGTGAGGCACGGATTGCTCGAAGTAGGTTTGGCAAACTTGCCGCCAATAGCAAGGCTCAGGGGTATTCGCGGTCATCCAGTTGGAGGAATTATGCATAAAACCCGCGTCCAGAAGCGACACGGTTCACGCCAAATCAGGGTAGTACTTTGTTGGTCGCAGCTAACAGGTGCTCGGTATGTAATGGAATACACACACTTGAGGAATGTCAGCGATTCCTGTCTCGTGATATACCCGGTCGTTGGGCATTGATCAAAGAAATCAAGGCTTGTTTTTCGTGTCTCAAGTGTGGACATCTGTCCAGCAACTGTTCTGTTTCAAAACCATGTTCAACATCAGGTTGTTTGAAACGGCACCACCCTCTACTGCATGTTGCACAGAAGCAAGGTGCCGATCAAGTCACGCAAGATACAACACAAGGGCCGCAGCTGGATAAGCTGGGTACGGACAGTGCGAAAGGGCATGGGCAGTGGACCAATAATTGTGCGGCTACTCTTAGGCCAGAATGTCGGGTCAGTTTAGGTGTGCTACCAGTGCGAGTAGACGGACCGGGGGGCTCCGTGGAGACCTACGCTCTGCTGGACAGCGGGTCTGATGTGACTCTAATACAAAAGGACATTATGGAGCTGGTGGGCCTGAAGGCATCCCCGACCTCACTTTCGATTTCGACCGTAAATGGGACTACCACTTGGAATTCGGGAATAACGGAGCTGCGACTGAACTCATTGTCAGAGAATGATTTCGTGAATGTAGAGAGAGCATTTTGTGTTGATAGGTTACCAATCCAAGCAGTGCAGTACTGCACAGATGCGGACATTTTATCCTGGCCTCACCTACATTGCGTCCAAAGACGGAATCTGGAAGATTCGAGAGTGCGAGTCCTGATAGGTGCCGACGTCCCAGAAGCACATTGGGCATTAGAGCAAAGATGCGGCAAAAGAAAACAACCCTATGCTGTGCGGACGATTTTAGGATGGATTGTTCTTGGTCCGATAAACCAGGAACCACACTTTGCGAGAACAGTAAACTACATTGAGAGGGGAATCGATCCCTTAGCAGAACAGATCGATCGACTATACAACGCCGAATTTTGCGATGGGTGTGCGTCAGAAAACTCTCCTTCATTAGAGGACAAACAGGCCGTCGATATGGTTTCCAATGCCATAACCTGGTTGAACGGACACTATGAAGTTGCACTCCCGTGGAGGAATCCCGAAGTGAGACTTCCAAATAACTATATTGTGGCCAAAGAGAGATTGAACGGCCTGAGGAAAAGGTTTGCGCGTGACCCTGAATTCTTTGAAAAATACTCTACAATAATAGAGGGTTATGTGCGCGAGGGCCACGCCCAGTTAGTTCCCGATGTACAGCTAAAAATGGGTTTTGAGCCAAAGTGGTACTTACCACATCACGCAGTTACAAACCCTAAAAAGCCTAGCAAGTTGAGGGTGGTGTTTGACTGCGCGGCTGCATTCCAGGGACGCTCCTTGAATGATTACTTGCTACAGGGACCGGATACGACAGCAAGCTTAGTTGGAGTGTTGCTTCGTTTCCGAAAGAAATCTGTCGCGTTGGCTGCGGATATTGAAGAAATGTTCATGCAGGTTCGAGTGCCAACGAGAGACAAAGGAGCACTGAGGTTCCTGTGGTGGGAAAACGGTCGACTAGGTGGTAATCCTGTTGAATATCAGATGAATGCCCACCCTTTTGGTGCCACTTCCTCCCCATTTTGTGCAAATTTCGCGTTACGTCGCACGGCAAACGATTGGGGAGGACAGTATGAGGATTACGTCTCCACGGCCGTGTATAACAACTTCTATGTAGACGACTGTCTTGTTTCTTTGCCCACACCGGAGAATGCGAGAGTTTTCGCTATCCAGATGAGTGAGTTACTATCACGAGGCGGATTCCGGCTTCATAAGTGGGTGTGTAATCGTAAGGAGGTGCTGGATATTTTACCAAAATCTGAGCTCGCCCATCCCACTTTGGAAATAGATGATTGCGCGCCTGTGCCGGAGAGGACGTTGGGGTTAGAATGGAACGCAATAGAAGACACGTTCCAGTTTTCATTCTCAATACGCGAAAAACCTCAAACAAGGCGTGGCTTGTTGTCTATAGTATCATCCGTGTTCGACCCGCTAGGGTTGGTTTCACCTTTCATTCTGCCAGGCAAGGTGTTATTGCAATCACTGTGTCGCTTGAAGCTTGGTTGGGACGATCCAATTGGAGAAGGACCCCTACGATGCTGGAATGAGTGGTTAAGAAGTATGGAACAACTTTGCGCATTCAAAATTCAGCGTCCCATTATTAGAGGTAACTCGCTGAACGAAGGTGTGCAGCTTCATGTATTTTGTGACGCTTCTGAAGTTGGCTATGGGGTGGTGGCGTATTCCAGAATGGTTTCAAGGGACATAGCCCCCTACTGTGCCCTATTGTTCTCTAAGTCAAGGGTAGCTCCTCTGAAGACCATAACGATCCCGCGCTTGGAGTTAGCCGCAGCAAGACTGGCCGTTAGAGTTTCTCGGATGCTCATGGAAGAAACTGGAATCAAGTTTGGTAAGGCCTACTACTGGACGGACTCTGCTATAGTTTTGCATTACATAAACAACACTAAAACGAGATTTAGTACGTACGTTGCGAACCGTTTGGCTGAAATCCATCAGTGGTCGGAACCCTGGCAGTGGCGGCATGTCAGATCGGAGGCTAACCCCGCAGACTTGGCATCAAGAGGCACAACATCACCGAGTGATATCAGCTGCTGGTTCGAAGGTCCTAAATTCCTGATGGGCGATGAAACCTCATGGCCGACCTGGCCTACGGTTGATGCAGCACCACCAAACGTTGAGTTGAAGCAGCTTTCGAGTACAGTTCTCACAGTGTTGCGGGATACATGGTCGGACGCACTTCTAGCTAGGCACTCCAGTTGGTTTCACTTGCTGAAGTCGGTAGCGTGGTTAACCCGTTTTAAAATGTACGTTGCAGTCATGAGAGGCGGGCGCACGGATCTAGGATTGACAACCGGGCCGTTGAAGTTACACGACATTGCTAAAGCGGAGGAAAGTGTTATTATGATTGTACAAGCTAAGGTCTATGGCGAAGAGTTAAAATGGCTACGAGACAGGAGCAATAACCTATGCACTAACAAATCTCCGATGAACAGGACTCTATCAAAACTCGATCCAATTTTATTAAATGGAATTATTTGTGTTGGAGGACGACTGAACTACTCCAGTCAGCTTCGGGGTGTGAAACATCCGGTGATACTACCCAAGACTCACCCGATTACAGACTCGATAATCCGATGGTACCACGCGATGGAAGGACACGCAGGACCTTCTCAGTTACTCGCGGAACTTCGCAAAAAATTTTGGATTGTACAGGGGGGAGCTGCCGTCAAGCGAGTACTTGGAGGATGTTGGAAATGCCGGAAGCATTTGGCGGTTGTGGGCAAACAGATGATGGCTCCTCTACCAGCCATTAGAGTCCAACAAGGTTGGTTTCCGTTCAAGTACGTCGGAATAGATTACTTCGGCCCATTTGCTGTTAAACATGGGCGCAGCATGGAGAAACGATATGGATGCATCTTCACCTGTCTCCAGATGCGTGCGGTACATATTGAAGTTTCTTATTCTCTAAGCACGGATTCATTCATCATGACATTACTGCGTTTCATGTCGAGGAGAGGAGCACCGTCCGAGATTTTTAGTGATAACGGTACAAACTTTGTTGGGGCTCAAAGGGAATTGAAGAACTTAATGGAAAACTGGTCTAGTGATAAGATTGCCGATAGATTGTTGCAACGGGGCGTGCAGTGGCACTTCAATCCTCCACATGCTAGTCACCGTGGTGGCATATGGGAGATCATGGTGCGCTCGGTTAGAAGAGTACTTCTTTCAGTTTGTGACGAGCAGCCGATGACTGACGAAATACTGTTGACATTCCTCACGGAAAGTGAGCGGATAGTAAACGGACGACCGCTAGTGCCTTTGACCTCGGACTGTCGTGATCTGCCAGTACTCACGCCCAATGACCTGCTTATCCTGAGGGCGAACCCACGAGATATTCCGACGGATTCGTTGCGCGATAGAATGGTTCGTCAGTGGAGGCAGGCAAACTACCTAGCGTCTGTGTTTTGGAAGAGATGGATCAGGGAATATCTTCCACTATTACAACAGCGGCAGAAGTGGATAACTCGAGAACGCAATTTTAGATCGGGTGATGTAGTGCTCCTAGTTTCGGAGGTTTTGCCGCGTGGCCGGTGGCCGATAGGAGTAATCGAAAACATCTCAGTTTCGGACGATGGCTTGGTACGAACGGCAACAGTGCGAACTAATGAAGGATTAGTGCTCCGTGACATTAGAAAGATTTGTCTTATTGAGGGCGAACCGGACACTGGTGGTGTAAGTTCAGAGGCCAACTTTCCTCAAGTGGGAGGCGGGTCTTCGGATCTGCCGAACCGGGAGGGACCACTGAGAGTTGATCCACTTGTCCGACTGGGAGCTGCTATTGACGGTGACCAGTTTTAGGTATTGGGGAACCGTAGGGCGAGCCGATGCATGAGGCCGACCACACCTAGCGGTGCACGGGAAAAAATCCGGGTCGGATTTTGGGGGCCGGTGTAAAGGAGTTCAGGAAACCCCATTCCATGCATTAGCATCCATGTTACAAACGACATTAATCATTCGTATGAACTGTATTTGCTGGAATTCCGATTGTTTGTTTTATTTCTCTAAGCCTTTGTTACAAACCGGACTCCTACCGTTGCCTCGAGCGAGAGTCGCTCAGTTTGAACTTCGTTGTGACTGTATTTGGTAATCTTATCTTCTGTATCTAACCTTTGGCTGTAACCCAGCTGCAGTTGTTGATTTGTTTTCCAATTTGGAGCGAAAGAGCCCAGAAGGAACACTATTGAGGTTTGATTATTGTAAAATTAATTAATTTGTTGTATATAGTACCGTAGCTATTTGGAATCGACTTTGTTTTGAATTGTGTCGAAATTGGTTGCTACGCGTCGCTCGAACGTTCCGGTGGCTGGACTTTACATATGGTGTTCCTTTATCCACCTCGATTACAGGTGTGAAAAAGATTTACTAGGCCTCAGGATTATCAGCTACTCCGTCTTCGCTCTCGAGTAGGTTAATACTGCGTATGTCACGAATGAGCACTCCGTTAGCTGTCTTCACCTTAACCGTTATTATCATTCTGTCAGTGCTTTTGATGCTTTCCGTAACTACTCCTTAAGACCAAGTGCTGAAATGTGCGCGCTCGTCGGCGATCATAACCACGTCCCCAACTTTGAATGGTCTTGTTTTGGCCAGCCACTTCTGTCGAGTCTGCAAAGCCGGTAGGTACTCCCGCAGCCATCGCCTCCAGAAGACCTTGGCCAGAAAGTTCGCTTGCTTCCACTCGTGGAGGCCCTTGGAAACCCTCGTTCGACCTTAACGTCAATAAGTCGTTTGGGGTGAGCGCCAGGTGGGTGGGGTCACCGTTCAATACTGGAACCAGGGGGCGGTTGTTCAGGA
Source organism: Fasciola hepatica (assembly GCA_948099385.1). Taxonomy (NCBI): domain Eukaryota; kingdom Metazoa; phylum Platyhelminthes; class Trematoda; order Plagiorchiida; family Fasciolidae; genus Fasciola; species Fasciola hepatica. Next base: position 17,902,323 of record CANUEZ040000067.1, read on the forward strand.
TTCGCTCCACCTCAGTCATGACGGTGTTCAGCGTCTCGTCGTCGGGCGGCTGCTGCTCCATGATTGACAGCAATATCCGTCTGGCGGACCGGATCATGCGTTCCCATATGCCGCCTCGGTGGCTGACCTGTGGGGGGTTGAAATGCCATCGTATGCCGTAGGCCACGGTTCGATCCTGCAGTTCGTCCCTGTTTATGTTATTGTGCCAACGCTGCGATTCCCGGTGAGCGCCCACAAAGTTCGATCCATTATCTGAGTATATATCGGCCGGTACGCCTCTTCGGTTGATAAATCTTTGCAAGGCCCGTAGAAACGAATCGGTCGTTATCGAATGTGCGACTTCTAGGTGTACCGCACGTGACTTCATGCACGTCATGATACATCCGTATCGCTTTTCCAATCTTTTCCCGCACTTGATCCACAAGGGCCCGAAATAGTCCAACCCGGTGTCACTGAACGGCCACCAGCCCGTAGTCACCCTGCATTCTGGTAGTAGGGCCATGAGTTGTTTGCCTGCTGTGGCATTGCGTCTCCTGCATTGCACACACCGTCGGATTACGCGTTTTACAGTCTCTCGTCCTCTCAACAACCAAAGACGCTTTCGGATGACGCTCGTCACATGACTTCCTCCGACATGTCCCTCCATGGCGTGGACGTGTTGAATCATTAGCTCTACTACAGGTTGTCTCGCAGGCAGCAGTATAGGATACTTTGTGTCGAAGTTCAGGTGGGCGTTGGTCAGCCTACCATCCGCCCGCAGCAGTCCGTCGATGAGTTTGCGGTTTAAACGCTTCAGCTCGCCTCTTGGAGATTGCATGTCTTTATTGGTCGGCCCCACTTCTTCCGCCCTCTTGAGTTCTCGGGCGAAAGCCTCGCGTTGTATCATTCTGAAAATATCGTACTCTGCCGCTTGTAGCTCATCGGGACCTATCGGGCCGACCCGTATCCGACCTGAGGGCCGTAGCCCTTTCATGACTAGTAAATGTCTCTTGAACCTGGTTAACCAAACTAGCGAACGAAGCGTCTTCATCCAGGAAGAAAACCTGATCAGTCGCGATAGAATGGATGACGCTTCGACGACGTTGGTTGCTATCACTACGCCTTTGATCTCCAGTTCCACTTCCGTAGGGGTTTTTAATTCGAACACAGGCCAGTCCTGTTTGGGCAATTGCAGGAAGTTTGGCCCTCTCGTCCACGTGTCCAGTTGCCCGAAGTTGTTCACACCTCGGGAGCACAGGTCGGCTGCATTATCGCCAGACCTGACATGACTCCACTGGTGCGTGGCTGATTCATCGTGGATAATCGTGAGCCGGTTAGCAACGAAAGTACTAAACCGGCTCCGGACGTTGTTGATATAGTAAAGTACTATCGTTGAATCCGTCCAGAAGCTCACCGACAAAACGTAGAGACCGAAACATCTCTTCACAGCTTGCACCACCCTGACTGCCAACACGGCTGCGCTGAGTTCAAGGCGTGGGATTGAGACCGACTTCAGTGGAGCAACGTGGGCTTTGGCGAACAGGATCCTCGTGGTATATTGTCCATCTCCTGCGCACCATCGTCCGTACACCACAGCTCCATAGCCCACTTCGGATGCACCGGAAAAGGCATGTAGTTCTCCAGTCCGTGTCGTATGGCCAGTAGTCAAACATCGTGGGATTCTTATGTCCCCTAATTTCTTCAAGGTGTTCAAAAATTCTTCCCAGTCCAACCGGTCCCCTCGGTCCAGTGACTGGTCCCAATCAACTTTCTTACGGCACAGCCGCTGCAGCAAGATCTTTCCGGGTAGCAGCCACGGTGAGACGAAACCGAGCGGGTCGAACAAACTTGAGACGGCGGATAGCATGCCACGACGGGTTATTGGCAGCTCGGGAACGTTTAGTTCGAAAACAAAATCGTCCGTTTCCACGTCCCATTGTATCCCTAAGGTGCGCTCGATAGGAAGTGGAGAGCCGTCCAAATCTCTTACCCTTTCGGCCTTTTCGTGATACGGGATGACCTTCAGCACTTCTGAAGCGTTCGACATCCATTTAGTTAGATGGAAGCTGCCCTCTTCCAGCAATCTCGTCAGACACCTGAACTGCTCTAGAGCTGATTCCACATCATCGAATTACCCAAGGTAGTCGTCGACGTAGAAGTTCCTGCTGACGCTTTCTACCACCGTCCGATGTACTAGATCGCCATGTTTGTTCGCTGATTCTCGGAGGGCGTAGTTTGCACAAAATGGTGACGATATGGCTCCGAAGGTGTGGACGGTCATCCTATAATTCACCACTGCGTTGTCCCGGTCGCTCCCTTCCCACCACAGGAAACGCGAAGCATCTCGTTCTCCTACCGGAATCTTCACCTGATGGAACATTTCCCTAATGTCGGCAGACAAAGCCACTTTACCCACTCTGAAACGGCACAAAACATCGATCAGTGGTGTGGTCCAGTCAGGCCCCTGTAGTAGGCGATCGTTTAACGACTTGCCCTGGAACTTGGCCGCACAGTCGAAAACCGCCCGCAGTTTATTGGGTTTCTTGGGGTTGATAACCGGATGGTGAGGCACATACCAGATACCCCTTTTGCTGTCGGTGTTAACAGGCACCTTTTCAACGTAACCGAGGGTCTCGTTTCGCTTCATCAAATCCGCGTATCGTTCCCACAGATTCTGGTCTCGAATGAAGCGTTCTTTTAGTCGTAGTAATCGTTGGAGAACATAATTTCTGTTGTCAGTCCACGGGTCGACCGGTGTGCGCCATGGGAGGGGAACCTCGAACTGTTTTTTGAGGCCTCTAGAGCCTTGCCGCACCGTTTGTAGAGCGAAGTGATCCTCTTGAGACAACGTCGGTCTTTCGTCTCCGATGTCATGAAACTCCTTTTCATACAGCCGTTGCAGATGATACTCTATGCGGTCCGTTTCGGCGGATAAGTAATTCACGGAACCGCGTACCCCTACTGGACCGTATAACATCCATCCCAGAGCCGTGCGTACGGCATAAGGTGCCTGGCGGTCGCCAACTCTTTGGTCAAGCACCCAATGCGCCTCTGGCACGTCGCAGCCGATGAGGAGATCCACTTCATCATCTTCCCAGTCTACAACGGTTACATCCTGCAGGTGGGGCCACCGAGTCAAGATTGCGTTCACCGACCTTGGTGCTCGCATGGGGAGATCCGCTAACGTGAATGCCTCCGTTGGTTCAATTTCCTCGTTAGTGTCTAGAGAGATGAGTTGCAGCCTCAATCTACCGGCAGTCATTACCTGTGTTCAGCCCACCGTGCTCACTGCTAACGACGTCGCACCTTTAGCCAATTGGTGTTTGTCGGCAAATCGCTCTTTCACTAAAGTGGTGTCGGATCCACTACCAACGAAAGCCAACGCCTTGACTATCCCAGTCGGAGTCACTACTCCCACGGCCACTACGCCTAAACGTACCGGTTCACTGGCAGATTGTGAAGTTGAACAAACCACGCTGGGCTTGGTACTCGCCTCGGATGTGGTTACTCTCGCCTGATGCAGCAGCCGCTGGTGTCTGCCCGTGCAGCCCTCGTAACCACATCGATTCCTTGTCCTACAGGCTGCTGCCCGGTGCGTGGTGTTGAGACAGATGAAACATGCTCCTGCCATCCTCGCCATTCCCCACCGTTCGTCTATCGTGGCGTTGCCGAACTTGGGGCATTCTGGTAGGCCATGGCTAGTACCACAGGATCTGCAATTTGGTTTCGCCGTAGCATCTCGTGAAATGACGTGTGCATTGGTCCAAGGCTGGTACTTTGGATGTTCCCGTACAGGGGTTTGGACTTGGCTAGTACTGGGCTTGTTTGCTCGGTTGCTGTCCCGGATGAGTCGGCCGAATCTGCTGTCAGCTATCTTCGTTTGACTGTCTAAGTATTCGGTCAGGTCTTCGAAGTTGGCTTCTCTGTCGCTTCGGCTTATCCGTTCTGCTTCTTCCGCCCACCGACCCTGTAGTTCGGGAGAGAGGTGACGGACTATGCCTTCCAAAGTGTGCATGGCGTCTAGGTCAGCCCTGTAACCTAAATGGTCGAGGGCTATTGAGCAGTTCTGCATCTTAATCACCAGGTCGGCCATGGTGTAGACGTCGCACTTGGTTCTCTTTGCCTCTGCCATCAAGCCCTCTATTAGGTTACGGGCTACTTTGAAAGGTTGGCCAAACAAGTCCCTTAGAATCTTCCTTGCCCTTGTGTAGACTTGTTCTGGGTCGAGCGTGGTGCACCCGTCGATAGCTTCTCTTGCTCGGCCTCGGCAGTAGTGAGTATGGTAGAGAAGCCTTTGCCCAGGGTCGGTTACTTTATTTTCAACGAACGTCTCGAACTGCTTGACAAACTTGCAGTATTGCTCAGCTCGCCCGTCGAGAACCGTTAACTCCACTCTAGGCAGATCGATCGATGGCGGTTTGTAGTCGGCGACCGGCGTGGGGTTTTCTACCTTATTGCACCCTAATCTATCGGAAGCGTCGAAGTCACTGGTCTCATGCTCTCGCTGTTTCTGTGTACACTTCTCTGCTTCCTGCGCCTGTAGTCTAGTCGATAGTAACTGTTGCTCCAGTTCTAGTATCCTCAGCTTATATAAATCGACATCCTTACGATCAATATTGTTCTCAATAACACATGAACTAGCACTGACAGGACTAGGCGATCTAGCATTAACTAAAGAATCATATGTACCCAAAACCTCCCCAGAGACTTGCCGTATTAATTCCTGTTCGGATTCGACTGCTTTTGATCATTTTCTTGGCATTTTGCGTGTTTTTCCTCGTTCCAAATTGATGTATTGAGTATTGTAACGAACGTTTGAGCAATGCGTAGCCAAATTCGCAACGGATCCCGAAATCAAAAGACGATTATCCGTGATATTCTACGATACTAGATTATTACAATAAACAATGACATAAACAATATACAAACCTCAATAATACGATCACAAGGACTCAACAACGAGAAACCGAATAGCAGCGTGTGAGCAGACAGCACGTGCGTCACGCAGGTCCTGAACAAGGATGTGCCAAAGTGGCGCTCAGGGCGCGAACAAACAACAATTGGTCCAGAAAAACAACCAGTTCGTAAAGACAAGTCAATAGTGTATGCAAATGAGTGATGTTGGGAAAAACACTGAATCGCGAGGAAAAAAGGGGGATTTTCCACGACCGGCTGTCACAGCGGTTCTCCACCCCAAGAAACCCGAAAAGCTGCTGGTTATTTTCGACTGTGCAGCCAAGTTCCGGGGCAAGTCGTTAAACGATCGCCTTCTACAAGGACCTGACTGGGCCACGCCACTAATCGAAGTTTTGTGCCGTTTCAGAGTGGGTAGAGTGGCCTTGTCCGCCGATATTAGGGAAATGTTTCATCGGATAAAAGTACCGGTAGGAGAACGAGATGAGTTGCGTTACCTGTGGCGAGAAGGGAGCAACCGGAAGAAGGTAGTGATAAATTATATAATGACCGTCCACCCCTTTGGAGTCATATCATCACCGTTTTGTGCAAAACACGCCCTTCGAGAACCAACGAATAAACATGGCGATCTAGTACATCGGACGGTGGTAGAAAGCGTCAGCAGGAACTTCTACGTCGACGACTACCTTGGGTAATTCGATGATGTGGAATCAGCTCTAGAGCAGTTCAGGTGTCTGACGAGATTGCTGGAAGAGGGCGGCTTCCATCTAACTAAATGGATGTCGAACGCTTCAGAAGTGCTCAAAGTCATTCCGTACCACGAGAGGGTCGAAATTGTTCGCGATCTGGACATCTCTCCGCCTCATACCGTACGCGCGCTAGAAATACAACAGAATGCGGAAATGGACGAATTTGTTCTCGAGCTAGTCGTTCCCGGGCTGCCAGCAACTCGTCGTGGTATGCTATCTGCTCTCTCTAGTTTGTTCGATCCACCAGGCTTTGTCTTTCCCTGATGGTTACCTGGAAAGATCTTGTTGTGGCGGCTCTGCCGCAAGAAAGTCGGTTGTGACCAGCCACTGAAACGAGAGGACTGGTTGGACTGGGAGGAACTTCTGAACACCTTAAAGAAACTAGGGGACATACAGATTCCACGATGTTTGCTTCTTGGTCATACAGCACAGACGGGAGAACTACACGCCTTTTCCGATGCATCCAAAGTCGGTTATGGAGCCGTGGTGTACTGACGATGGTGCACGGGAGATGGACAATATAATACGAACATCCTCTTCACCAAAGCCCGCGTTGCCCCACTGAAATTGGTCTCGATCCCGCGCCTTGAACTCCGTGCAGCGGTGTTAGCAGTCAGGGGTATGTGGGCGATAAAAAGATGTTTCGATTTCTACATTTTGTGGTCTAGTTTTTGGAAGGACTCCACCATGGTGCTGTACTACATTATCAACGTCAGGAGCTCTTTTAGTACTTTCGTTGCTAACCGACTCACGATTATCCCCGACAACACGGCCATCAACCGGTGGAAACATGTCAAGCATGGCGGTTATCCAGCCGATCTGTGCTCTCGAGGTAGGACGAACTTCTGGAAACTTAACATGTTGACGGGAGGACCGAAGATCCTGCAGGTGTCTAAACAGGACTGGCCCCCGTACGGACTAAAACCCCCTCTTGAATTTGAACTTGAGATCAAAGGCGTAGTGATGACGGCCACATTTGTCGAAGAGACATCCACTTTGTCAAGACTGGTCAGGTTTTCCTCCTGGATAAAGGCGCTTCGTTCTTTAGTTCAGTTGGTCAGGTTCAAGAGATATTTGCCAGTCATGAGAGGGTTCCGCCCCTCCAGCCGGATAAGAGTGGGTTTGATAAGCTCCGACAAATAACGAGCCACGGAACACGGTTTATTCAAGGTGATACGATGGGGAGCTTTCAACAAAGAAATCCAGAGGGCAAAAGGAGCGGAACCAATTGACAAAAAAATATCATCTTTGAGAGGCAGCTCAAGGCATTTAAACCCCAAACTCAATAATGGATTATTACGGGTAGATGGCGGGCTGACCAATTCTCACCTGATTCTTGACACGAAACATCCCATATTGCTGCCGGTTCGACAACTTGCCATAAAGCTAATGATTGAACACATCCACTCTGTCGAAGGACGAGCCGGAGAAAGTCACTTGACGAGCATCACACGGGAGAGCCTTCGGTTGCTGAGAGGAACAGCGGCTGTAAAACGCGTAATCCGACGTTGTGTACATTTTAGGAGACGCAATGCTGCAGCGGGCAAACAACACACGGCTCCTCTGCCGGAAAATAGGGTGACTCTGGGTTGATAGCCGTTCAGTGACACGGGCTCGACTATTTCTGGCCTTTGTGGACCAAGTGTGGAAATGGGTTGGAGAAACGATATGGGCGTATCATGAAGTGCATGAAGTCACGCGCGCGCACTTGGAAGTTACGCATTCGACGACAACCGACTCTCTCCTCCGGGTCTCACAAAGCTTTATCGACCGAAGAGGCAAACCACTACATATACGCGCCGATAATGGGACGAACTTCGTGGGCGCTCACTAAGGACTGCAGCACTGGCACAACAACATGACGGGAGATGAGCTACAGAGTCGAACCTTGGTCTATGGCACACAAGGGCACTTCAATCCCCTGCAGGCCAACCACCAGGACTGTGTACGGGAACACCTGATCCGGTCCACCAGACGAATATTACTGTCGATCGTTGACCAACAGCCGCCCGACAACGGAACCTTGAGCACCGTTGTGACCGAGGTCGAGATAATTCTGAAAAATCCCCCACTGGCTTACGGTAACCAATGGTGACCCCACCCGTCTGGCGCTCACCCCGAACGTTTTATTGAAGGTAAGGCCAAAAGAGAGCTTCCAAGGACCGACAAACCTCTGTGGGGGCTACCTCCATGGATGGAAGCGGGCAAATTATTTTGCCAAGATTTTTTGGAGGTGATGGCCTCGGGAGTACCTACCGGCTCTGCAAGCTGAACAGAAGTGGCTGGTCAAAGCAAGGCCATTCGAGATGGGGGGTGTAGTGATCATCGCAGAGGAACACGCTCATTTCAGCACCTGGTCTTTGGGAGTTTCTAAGGAAGACATCAAAAGCTCTGACGAAATGATAGGAACCGTCAAGGTGAAGACCGGCAAAGGAATGCTAATCGGCCACATACGCAATGTCATACTCCTCGAGGGCGAAGGCGGAAAAGCCGATGACACAGAAACCGGGTAGTCTATTCCTCATTCGTCCTTGAAGTGGTTGGAGGCACCTCCCGTGGGTGGGGGCATTTACAACTTACTGACGTACTGAACCAGACCTGCACCTAGACACACATTTACACGACACGCGTTCGTGCTTCACGATCTCCATCATACACGTCGCAGTCCACACCGTTCTTCGTTGACGCCGCAGAAGGATTTTCTCATACGTGGTAGTGGTTGTGATTCTACCACGCACACATACATACACCAGTCACACACTTATATGATGCACGTTTATTCTTCTTGGCTCCCGGCAAAGCAAGCCGCAAGCCGATTGTTCTTCGTTTACCACTTGCGTTTTGGAAGACCTCCCGTAGGGGGCAGTCGTTACTGTTTGCCCGTATACCGGAGTGCGAACTCGCCCACGACACCCACACGCACAAATACTCACACAAGCACACGCAGCCGTTGCACAACGGCGCTCACGAGGATAGCATCAATGTTTCTCCTTCACACCCGCCATCGATCAGTCGTCCTCAAAGACGATGCAGAGTAACATGGAGTCGGTGTGGCCAGCGGATCAAGTGCAGTCGTGAGTAGAATGTCGACGGCAGACGTATTAGGTACTCGAAATGACGGCAGGACCTGGGTAGGCAGGAAGAACCAGCACCCTTATTCCAAAAGCTTAACTCGGCTAAGATCCGGGAGGATTTTGGTGGGTGGTGTAACTACCGGTCGTGAAAAATCCCCCCAGAAACACTGCAATTTCATGTTTCCTAACATCACTCACTCATTCAAACTATTGGCTTGTTTTATCCACCGTATAGTTTCACGAACCAACGTTTGTTTTTTCGCGTCCAGTGCGCCATTCTTCCATATCCTTATTCTGGACCTGCGTGATGCACATAGGAACCGCAATTTGGTTCTTGTTTTCTGAGTCCCTGTGATGGCATAATTGAGTTTCGCATCTGTTTTATGTCACTGTTCATTTGATCATCTAGTGTCGGAGAATTTCACGGATAATCGCGTTCTGATTTCGGGATCCGTTTTCGAACTTGGCTAAGTATTGCTTAAATGCGTCTTACACCTTCCCAGTCAGGATTGAGTCTGCAGCTGTGGTAGGAGACTCTGGTGTGCTTGTGCACTAGAAAATGACTGCTTTCTGAACACCATTTTGGATCTATTTTCTCTACGATCTTTTCCGAAGTTTGGCATCAACCTCATAGTGTTCTCCGGTTGCGTACGTTTTTACTGGACTGACTTTTCCGAGGTTTCCGCCGACCTCGTTTTGAATCAATTTCGTTTTCGATCGTTCGCCGATTGCACTCCCTCGCGGTTCGCTTTCTGCACAACCGTTGCGTTTCGTTTCGTTTTCCGTTCGGTGTATCTCTCGTATCCGTACTGTTTCGGTGCCACGATATATAGAATACACCTTGCATCTGTAAACCAACTTGCGTCTTCTCTCTTCGTCCGATAGAGGGGATATCGTTGGTATTTCGCTGCTAGACCCAATAGGAGACACGTTCACCTGCCGCTCTCGAACGTCTTCTATACATCTTCATTCCATATGAAGGATGAGTTGAAGTCGCCCTTAAAAGCCCTGCGGACTGCGATCTGCTTCTTGCGCCTCCATATTTTAGTTCTGGAACAGCAACACAATTCTGGGTGGGTCCTTCTCATGTACCGATGTCGCTTTCCGGGGACACAAGTATGAATTGAACAAGCCAAGAGCAAGCGAGTGCATAAGGGCATTTTTCTTTTCTCACCGAGTCATAAACAAATGGAAAAATAGCCTCCGCACTTAGGGAAGGCAACCCCGATAGTTGCCTCCAAGCACAAGCTGGATGCTCGTTGGGCGGAGGTACTCCCAGACTGGTACTAATCATCCTAGAAGCCCTCTTTTTTATTCTTATTATCCGTAATTTCTCCCCTCCCGACTAACTATCTTATACTGCATCTCGTAATTCTAGTGTTTCCTAGCCGCACCTATCTCCATCACAGCCTTCATATCACCGTAATCAACTTCATTTCACATAAAATCTCTTATACTATTCGAGAACTCGGGGTATGTCTCATATGGGGACAGCAGTGAGTAGTGGCGCCGAACATATATTAGTGCGAGGTGGCTTTTCCAGAGGGCGACCCTGTTTACTTCCCTTCCTATCAGCTAGCACAAAATACCGAATTGTATTGGATACCCAGAATTTGCAGCACAGCGGGAACTCCCTGGGTTCGCAGAGCAAGAAACTGGACTTTTACTGGCTCAAGCCCTGTGACCTGACCTGACCAGAGTGCAGTGTCACCACAGCCTGGCCATTCTCTTTGCACAGCGATGAAAATTCCAGCAGTGTATAGTGCAAGAAACTGGAAAATTCTGGCTCGTTGCCCAGCGTGTCCTTTGATTCGAGCGCGGCCAACCTTGAGTTTGTTTCAACGCATCAAAAAAGGCCCTGGGCGTCAGTGGTGTTCGTCTTGGTCTGAGTTTTGCGCCCGACTGTCGGGGTTCTCATTGTTCTTCAGTCTTGTTGGATTTTTTAGTTTTTGGTTACATCCTTACGCATGGATGAAAAAGGTTCATGTCCCCTGGCCACGAGGGCTCACTGCACTATTAGAGACAAACGGAAACCACTGTTGAAAAACCGCCCGAAAACCGCCCCTAAATCGATCGGTTTTTGCCGGTCTTCCAGCGTCCTGCACTAATACACCGACCGGTTTTCCAGCGGTTTCTGGGTGGCTTCTGAGCATTTTCTAAACGGTTCCCGAGTGGTTTATGCCAGTCGTGTAAAATACGTGCTACGCTTTGTTAGTTTCCTTCGGTTTCCCTAATTCACGTTTTCTCACGCCCACTGTTATCTCGCAAATCATAATTCTTTACATAATCGTCCTTATTTTGCCAATTTCAAGGGCACGAAACAAAACGATCCATAACTTGATACTTAAGTTTATTTCGGTGTATTGGACAAACAAGCTGAAGTAGAATGTCTGTTAAGCAGTTTACGTTACTCCGGTTGTCGATTTCTTTTGTATCACTTTTCTCCTGATCCGTAAAATGGCTTCTAACCAAACAAGACGAGCCCCGCGTAAGAATATAAAGAATGAATACACAAAGTAAACAGGGAGTGGACCTACAGACGATTATATCTTTGTGGAATACTCTTCCATTAGACGCAGTTTATGCATCATCCAAGGTAGCCTTTAAGACTCGCTTGGATCGCCACCTAGGATTGTGTCCTGGTCCACACCTCAGCTCATCCATGTCCGTATCTCATCCGACTTTCTCTCTGGTCACGCTTTCAAGTTGGTTTTCGAATTTTTTTCAGTCCATAAGAAATATATAGTGGTAAATTGAGTTTCTTATGATATCTTGTTTTTTCCTTTGTTACGCCTACGGTTAAGTACTGTATCTGTAATTTCGTTGACCTTGATGGTGAAATAACTCATTGTTTTAGGTCATCTCTTTTTTGAGCGATGCACCCGGTAGTTATAGCACCACTCCTCCGCCTTCCATTGATCTACCCCCAAACTGATTTGCATGGCTCAACAAATTATTTGCCTATCACTTTCCTTCCAATCCATGCATCCAAAAAGACTTCCTTTCCCTGTATATGCTCTTCTGGTTTCTTCGATCACTACAAATAAAAGTACCGATTTGCTTCCAAACCTGTGCCCGTCTGGCCAACCTTTGATCATGCGCATGTTCTATTTTGATCAGATCCCTAAAATTATGCTCCTACAATGTTACCCATAGTAATTGACGTGTGGATCTTATTCCTTATTTTTGTATGAAGGATGTTGGTGCATACTCTATAGCCACAATAATTCATTGCACTATTTGTGGAGAACAAACTACCATGGAACCCGAGATTTAACTGGAACTGGTAACCACAAGACGCCAATAGGTTAGTTTCAACGAAAATCTGCGTCACGACAAGACAGTGTTGACTAGCCGCGACTGAGTTTGTACCTCGAACCTTGAACTTGTTTTCTATACGATTAACTCCTGTGGTAGGATAAGTCGGCTTAAGTGTCTCTGGTGGAGGCTCGTCGTACTGCACTTTGAAATGGTGCGACGGCTTGCGCGCCTCAGGGACCTGACGAGCTACATGAGATGGCTTACCTAAAGCCGAAGGTTGAGTAATACATGGAAAGTAGATGGATAGAGGACTGACGAAGCAGTCCCTTGGTCATCGAGGTTGGGGGTCGATTCGAGCGGGCGGTTCAGTCGACAGAGTCATAAAGCTAGTGGGCTTCCACTCAGCCACCCCCGCTGCCCTGTGGACAGGTCTTCGTCAGAACTGAAGGCTATGGTTGAGAACCCTAATCGTTTTCCTGCTTTGCCGCTGGGCACCCTAGCAAGACCGGTCCAACATCTCCCATGAACCACACGAATACGAAGAATTCCTTATTGCATCGGTAGTCTCGCAGGATAATCAAGACCGCGCTGCCCACTTCATCAATCCTCGCCGGTGGTGGTAATTAGGCTACTGCTCAGAGTTCCCTCTCTTTTATTCAGCCTTTGTCTTCTGTCCGTAACCACTTCTCTTTTCCCCATCTATCCACCCATAATGCTCCCATTGATAACACGGTCGATACTCGCAACGATTCTCTTTCAAATAGTGTCGGGAATAATCCTCTGTCTGGTAACTCACATTTTCTCAAGCCTCGTCAACCTCTGAATCTGGGGTCCTTCAACGTGCGTACACTCATGCGGGCCGGTCAGCAGGCGTGCCTAGCCCTGCCAATGAACTCTAAAGATTGATGTCTGCTGCTTAAGTGAAACGCGTATCCAGGATTGAAGCAGTGTAATTCAACTAACTGCTCCTGGTATCTCATTGAGGTATATTCTGCGCACCTCAGGAGACGAAGTGGCTCAAGCTGCGGGTCAATGTGGTTTAGGAATAGTCTTGAGTGACAAGGCCGAGGCGGCTGTTTTGGACTGGATCACGGGTAATAGTCGTTTATGAGCTGTGAGACTCCAGGGGTCGGTTGGCGTTCGAAAGGATAGTTGTGTTAAGCGCAGTTTGTTTGTGATCTCGGCGTACGTCCCAACGGACTGCAGGTCAGACGCGCAGAAAGATGAGTTCTACTATGAACTCGCCATCCTCGTTCGCAGCAGTAGGGGTTCTGACATTTTAGTGCTAGGTCGTGACTTTAGTGCACAAGTTGACAAACTTAGTGTGTCAGAAACTTGTTTAGGTGAGTGTTGTGCTTTGGCCGCTGAGCGCACAGATAACTGGGGTAGACTTCTCTAGTTTTGTGCGGACAATAGGTTTTTCCTGTCTAGTACGAACTTCCGTCATAGCTGGCGTCGCACGGCGACATGTTGCTCTAACTCCACAGGTACTTTGAGTCAGATTGATCATATGGAAGTAAGCTACTGGTGGCGCAGTTCTGTCCAGAACCGTAGGTCCTACTGTTCCGCGTACTTAGAGTCGGACCATGCACTAGTTTTAATGCGATTATCTCTCCAGCTCCATGGTCATCGTCGCAAACCGCAAACCGGATTAGCCGTGCAACGTTTGTGGGGTCCAGAAGTTCGCATTTCTTATGTCAGCAGGTTTCACTAGTGGTCCCAGATCCGATGTCCATCAAAGACACTGGATTTCGCAAGCGTCGAGCAGGCTAATGGAGCAAAAAGGTTAGCTATGGAACTGTAAGATGACTAAGGTACGAAGTAAGCTACAAAGGCAAGTGACGAAAAGTTTTAAGAATGATCACAGAAGGTAGCCGTAGAAATGGAAATAGCATCTGCTTCAAGCAACAGTCAAAGACTGTTCAAGCTTATTCGTTATACCGGTGTACAGCGAACCCCGATCAGTGAAACGATATGCGATAAAAATGGAGAGCCAGTTCATGGGAAAGAGCAAGGGCTGGACCGTTTGGCCGGATAATTTGAGGAGCGGTTTAGTTGGCTGCGCACGGGTCTACCCACAACGATGTCAGGGGAGTATCACTTAAACCCCCCCCCCCATCGGAAGTGGAAGTAGAGTCGAGCATTCGATTAATAGCGCGAGAGAAAGCGGCCGTTCCTGGCGGACTCCCTCCAGTTCTTTCCAAAATGGGTGGTGGTGCATTGATGACGTCATTTACCACGTTGCTCCGTGACGTTTGGTACTAAGAGAGTATTCGGTTATTATGGGGCAAGTCGTTGATTATACCCATCTTCAAGAAAGAAATACGCAGTGACTGTAGTAATCATCTTGATGTCAGCGTAATTCCGATAGTCACCTCGATTTTACTGCATCATCTTACACCGGCTTGCGAGAAGAATGCCCGCGAACAACAAGCCGGATTCCGCCCAGGTTGAGGCTGCATTGACCAGATTTTTACTTTTCGTCAATTATTGGAGGTGCGTCACACACCGTCGACCAACAATTATGGTTTTTCCTCGATTTGAAAGGCCCCTTCGATTCAGTTGACCGGACGGTGCTATTCAATGCTGTTCACCGAAAAGGTATGCCCTAGAAGTTGGTGAATCTGCTGAGGTCATTGTGCTCCTATACTTCTGGCCACGTAAGGGTTTATAGTGAACTATCCAGTCTGTTCGACATGACGAGAGGTGTTCGACAGGAATGTCCAATTTCTCCATTCTTGTTTAACTTCGCCATGGACGAAATAATGGAGGCTGCCTTGGGCGATCTCCAGAATGTGGGCGTCGAACTAGGAAATGGTGGAAAGCTATGTGACCTAGATTACGCGGGCGACGTTGTCTGCTTGTTCGAATCCACGGAACATGCTCGACCTGCACTAGCTAGACTCTCAAGTGCTGTAGCTCCATTCGGCATGCGCTTTGCACCTGAAAAGTGCAAGGTGATGTTACAAGACTGGACGTCAACAATTCCGAGCTTGATGCTCGATGGGGAGGTGCTTGCAGTTGTCGACCACTTCACCTATCTCGGCAGCAGCGTGACGACGGATGGAAGCACCGTAGTGGAGGTGAGTACGCGTATATCCAAGGCTCGAGCGGCGTATGCTGGACTGAAGCACTTGTGGCGGCGAGCTGACATTTCACTGAAGTTGAAAGGTCGTGTTTACTGTGCCGCAATGCGTTCAGTTTTGTTGTATGGTTGCGAGACTTGGAGTCTACGTGGTGAACATATTGGTCGTTTTGAGGTTTTTGACCACCGATGCTTGCGTAGTATCGCTGAGATTGGAAGGAACGACAGAGTAAGCAATGCTGAGGTCGGAAATCGAGTATTGGGTACTAATTCGGAGAACGTTTTGTCACAGCGTATCCAGCTTAGTAGACTTCGTTGGTTGGGGCACGTGTTACGTATGTCAAACACGTCTACCATATCGTGTCCTATTCTCCGTTCCTCCTCGGGAATGAAGTGAAGCACGTGGAGGTCAACAGATGACGGCAACGAGGGATGAGAAAATGTACAGCAAACTTGGGAAAAGTAGGTGCTTCACGTCTTCGTGGTTGGGGTCCGAAAGATCCGTCAACCGTTTGGTTGGAGACACTAAAGGATAAAGCAGCGAACCGCGAACAGTGGCGATCGTGTTGTCACTTTCTATCAAGTCAGAATGATTGATCAATGTGTGTCTGTACAGTTAGACTGTGTATTCCGTGTGTTGGCTGCTAAGGCGTTGTTTCCCTTTGCCATCCCTTGAGGTCCACTGCCTGCCCACCTTATACATTTATACTTTCTAATTTTACGTGGAACGTGGTAAGGAAGGCAGTGGTAAGTGGGGCTTGCCTCTCTGTATTTCTGTACGATGATGACGCAGGACCGCGATCTGAATGAATGTAAGAAGACATACCAAATATCTAAGACGAGTTAGTCAGACGGGAAATGGCTGTATATGAGTTCATACTAGCACAAGGGTACGCGAAAAGAGGAGGTTCTTTCAAGTCAATATTGAGTCTCCCAAAGGGTTGTGTGGCTTTTACCACTCTGTTTCCCAGTGGTTTATGAAAATGGGGTTTGAATTCGGCACATCAAGACGAGACTGCACCTTGGCGTGGTGTGATGGCTTGCGTGCCTTCATGACGCAAAGAGCTATACAGGATGGCTTCCTTAAACCGGAGATGCAATCATGGAAAACAACACAAGGTGGCGAACAAGCTCGTTTTCAGTGATTCGTAATCATGCCATTACATCACATTTTTTATGAACAGTGTGGAGCAATCAAAGTAATTACGAGCGCTGTGTTCACACCCTGCTCAGTCTAACCATTCAGTGAATGTGACCAAAGCATTCCGGCCAATCTACAAAGTCCGAAGTGGGCAATCAAGACTGGTAAAGATCCGTGTTCTAGCCACAGTGGAAGCGGTATGCATTCGTCTCTACAATCCCCCGTTGTGCGCCCAAAAACAGTTCGTGCAAGCTCTAAGGCTTCCTTGGCCCACCCCCTACCCACAAACTAACCACAGATCCGTTGATCCGACTAATGACACCGCACACACCCATTCACGGTCCAGAGACGGATCGAGGTCACGCATGTGATAACTGATCCCCTCTCCCCCACTCACATTTTCACTCATCGCCTTATCTTGATTTCTGTTCTGTTCACCTAACACTGTTCATATAAAATGTGATGTAATGGCATGATTACGAATCACTGAAAACGAGCTTGTTCGCCACCTTGTGTTGTTCTCCATGTGCCCTGTGGGAATATTCGGACAATTAAAGATGCAATCATGCCTGACAGGTCAATCGGTAGAGGCCAGACGAAGTTCAGTCTCACAACCAGCTGATGGGCAATATCTGGTTCTAACCAGTATTCCCCTGAAGAGGTCCCTCCAGTGAATAGACACGGAGAGAAACCGTTTACCGGTGTAAAAACCTCCACTAGATGGACGTAGGAGTGGAGTACCTGGGATTTCTCTCAGCGGTAAGAGAAGTGATCGCACCCCATTGGGCAGCTATCGCCCGCCTAAGCTGAGCAGCTCCCAGCCCAAAGGATGCTGCTCCGTCCACGTTGCGCTTGGTCCATTGGGTGCATGGGGCTGAGGATTGAATCCGAAAAGCAGATGAATAACGAAGCACCAACGAAAACAAGGCAAAACGCATGCAGTAATCAGGTCTCACGTGGCAGACCAAAAGGAGTTCCTTCAAGGGTTCTTCGGTCACGTTCCTGTGCTGGGTTAACGCTTCACTGCCTTGTGAGTGAGACTTTTGAGTCAAAGGTTCCGGTTATGGTTCCCAAAGAGAAACCCCTTCTGCGGTGTAGGCAGCCTTCTCCATTTCCCTGCATTTCAGAACCTACCACTATTCACGGTCATTTCTTAGGCTCCTAGTCAGCTGGCGTCTCAGGGATTTACGCACTTCATTGAATGTGGCACCCGGAGGGACGGATCTGCGAGCATCCAACAGAGCAACTGATTTTGAAGATCATAATTGTTTGTGAGGCCTTTTTGAACAGGAGTCTTGTGTGACATTGGAAGCGGCATACAAAGTTTCCTTGACCTGTTCCCAGCGCTCATCTGGGTCATGCACATCCGGATGCATAGATAGCCGTATGGATAGCTCCGTCTGGAAATTGAATCGCTGGTTATCGTCCAAAAGCAACTGCGCGGGACAAGTGGCATTTACTTTGATGCAGCCACGAATGAGACGTAAACGGAAGCGAGCACATACCAAGGCGTGATCTGTGTCCACAGGAGTAGACCAATATGAACGACAATCTTCAGTTGATCCACACCAGCGGTGATCAATCACAACGTGGTCAATCTGAGTGCAGCGTTGTAACGACGTAGGAGGACGCCGGGTTCAAGGAAAGGCTGTCCGGGTAATAAGTAGTCCTTCTTCAACCTGCAATCTGCAGCCACTTGCCTATTTCCGAGAAGTTGCTTCACTGTTTCTTCTACCCTTATTATTTTGGTTTTTGGTCATCAGAACTCACTTTTGCACTCCCCTCTCCATGAATTTCTGCCGTTCATCTCGTATGCAAGCGGCCAGTCGCCTGGGTCAGGTCGCTGTCCCTATTTGTCAAACTTGATTCAGTCTTCCTTCATTCCCCTTGATGCGAAGCTTTGAAACAATCTCCTGCTTTTCGTATTTCCGTCCACTTTAAGTCTTCCTGTTTTCAAAATCAGGGTCAACAAACTGAATCTTACTTGGATCTTTCCCACATATGTCCCCTTTATGGTATATTTTTGACTGTGGGGTTCGCCCCTTTTACTGTGAATCACTTCAAATGTAGTAAAGAATCTGAAGGTCGCATGAAAGTAGTACTATATGCATGCAGTAGACCAACACGGTATGAGATTCGAACCCCACCAACACCGGCCATATTTGTTGGCAAACAGCACTTCTCAGTGGCCAGACTCGTTGACAGGCATAAACCACTGGTTTGCATTTTTCACTCTGAGTTTGACGCGTGGTCCATCCTAAAGGCTGAATAAGCTGTTTCGATCATTGGGGTTTTCTCTTCCACCAATAATGGAATATAAATGCATGTGCATATAGTTGACGTCACTTTAAAGACAGTCGTGTTGTGAAGAGCACAACGTTAGAGAATGAAATTCCAGAGAAGATACTAAACTTGCGATGAAAAGTTCTTCCTCTTTTGTTATTTTTGTTTATTCTCATGGTCTCGTGATTCTAGAGATCGCGAACGTTCAGTTATCACGGCGGTTAACTTACTTATGCTGTTGGTTTTGGTTGCTAGCTCACAGCAACCTTTAGTCGAGGGCAAGCAGAATGGAAGCGTAAAATGCAAAATGGCTTAATTCACGCTAATAAATTCTATTATTAATCATCCTATGTCGTCAGTAACCAACGACATTCCTTATCCATGTATTTGACAACTCAATGAGCGATTTGCTGTCATTTTGATCATACTCTGACTCCGCATTCGAAATTTTTAGAAATTCATCGTGCGGGACTCGGTTGTCATATTTAACCAATTCCATGGACTGTGGCAGAAATCGCACTCATGAACGCTCCAGGTAAACTTTTCTCTCCTTTTAATCCCGCAATCTGTGACACAGGGTCTCCGCTGGGTTTCGTTTTATTTATTCATTGCTTCGTCTCATTGTCCGGTCAGTAAAACATAGATGGGTCGAAGCGGTAGTTCTACTTCTGTTCATGCTCGCTACTCATGGATTTTGTGAGTTCTCCGTTTAACCGTTCTCATTTTCTATACCAGACGAGTACACGGCCTATCAAGTCGGTTTATTGTCTTCGGAATTTTATACGGCTCTTACAACTCAGTGCTATGAGCACTTCATATGGACGGTGCAATTCGCTATTCTTTTTGTGGGTGGAATTAGTGTGGTATGCCGCGTGCTACATTCTTCAGTTTGATCTGCCAACAGATTCTGGGTGTTTCAACTTTAGTTTCCGGTCATTTAGCATTGATGCTCCGAACTGCAGTTACTGAACGCTTGCACTCGTTGTATTTCAGCAACAAAAGATTCTACTCGGTGAATGAACTCATGGAGTTAGATAACGCGTAGGTTTACAGAACTGGCCTGTTGTATAAACTTTTTGACTACTCTAGTGATCAACGTCTCACGCAAGATCTTGGAACTGCGTGCACGCTTGTTTCGGATATTCTACCGTTGTTTCTTATTAATCCAATTCTTGTCATTTTCTACAGCTACAAGTGTGTCGAAAGGTATCATCTTCCACTTTTTTTGGAAGTATTTTTGTTCACATATAATAGAGCTGGATGGTTAGGCCCAGTTGCGTCGTACATTATGTTTGTGGTTTATGCCATTATCACGCATTTTGTTACAATTTGGACTTCAAGAGCGATTTACGAGCAGGATCGACAAGAAGGAAACTTTCGGTGAGTGCAAAGCGTTGCAAATTCTCTACCTACACAAGACGTTCCATTATTTTAATCTATTGCTCGGTCCTTTGATGATTTCTTGCTATTTGTCCTTTGACTACATTCATTTACTTTTGTTCACTGGTTGCTTAGGGTTTACATATATCAGGGTTTAGGCGGTTCCGGCCATACTCACCGCGGTTTATTGGGATTGTTTCAGACAGCCTTTTCAGTTTAATTTCGGTTGAATTAAGTCTAGCGATCCCACCAGCACACAGAAAAAATGACATAGTTTTTCAGCCATCTCCCAAGTATAGTATAATGAGGATTCGCTCTCGCATATTATCCTTCATCATCGATGCTCGGTTGAATACACGATAAAGACAGTACTCAGCAGCGCGCAGAGTTAAAGAACTCGAGACGCTGGAGCAGGATAACGTGTGTATTCGAGGACCGCAAAAGCGTGAACAACGTACATAGGCTGAGGAAATGGCACCATTGAATTCGGTGGTCGTTCAGTTCATTGGGCTTGTTTGCATGTATGTGTTTGTGTCTGTCGTGTCAGTAGTACTACAGCTTCACCTAGATGAAACACTGCTCTACGAAAATATACCGCGGGCTTTAAGGTTTTGGAAACCTGTAATCAGCAGAGTCCAAATGTGACATTGGGTTAGTCCAACACCGGACTACTTTAGTTCTGTCGACTGGAATGTTGCTGGTCGATCTAGTGGTCGGATGGTCTTTTATTACACAAAGATTTACAGTAGAGGTAAACCCTATGGCCAAAAGAGGCACTGCAGTAGGGAGTTTGGAAGAACATTCGCGTATAAATCAACTTGATGATACTGCTTTTGAAGGAAGAAAGATTGTAGGTAGTTGGGAAGACAGAAAAAGATAGTGTTTCAAATTTGGGCAGTTTAGGGAGAAAGATCAGAAAATAAACGCACGACATCTAGGAATGAAACCTAATAAAGACAGCTGGCTGACTATGTACGAGGATCGCGATTAATGACTAGGGAAAGGGGAACCACCAAGGCAAGCTCCGAGGAATAGAAGCCAAAATAGTGGCCTTACGAAAGAGATAATGAAGCGATCGCCCGCCAGTGACTGCATATTCGAGGTTACGGAAGAGTTCTCGGTCAGAAGGCGAAGCACCGCTCCACACGTGACTACAGTATTCGAGGATGAGACAGATTTGAGCTTTGTAGAATAGTAGGGAGTGAGCTAAAGAAAGAAATGTCTGGCGCTGAATAGAGAGCCAACCTTGCACGCAGCGCGAGAAGCAAGTGGAGATATGAGAGGGGGTCAACACAGTGATAAACTCATGGATAAAACGAGAAGGAATATACAATTTGTGGAATGCAAGCGCATTGAGTTAAAAGATATATGCTGAGAGAACGAATGATGTTTGAGGGAAATTAAAAAAAGGGAAGTTTTAGAGGCATTGAAATCGACTTGATTGTCGAAGCCCCATGAGTTTCTGTTCGAGATCGGGATCCATTAATACACTGGCAACACTACGACCACCATCAGTATTGGTAGTGGCATGGCGCAGATAAGGAAGGGAACAATGTAAGGTGGCATCATCCGCAAAAACTTGGTTTAGGTTGGAGGTCTTAGACAGAGAATCATCCATGAACAAAAAGAGGGTTAGTGTAAGTACGGGACCTTGAGAAACGCCAACATTCGGAGGGAACGGCTGGGATAGGATACCATCGACTCGAACAAAAATAGTCCGCTTGCTGAGGAAATGATGTCCACGATGTGAGAGCCCGAGGAGGCCCGGACGTTGGTAATTTCGCCAATAGACCTTCGTGCCGTACTCGGCTGAAGGCGTTTGAGATGTCGAGCGATACCAAGTGTGATTATCCGTGGTTATCGAGTGCAGTCGATCCATGGTGTGAGATGAGAGGTAGCAGGTGGAACGACAGAACCAGATGCCATATTGATCGTCACTCAGTAGTCCTTGTTTGAGGAACATGTGTAACTGTTTGGAAATAAGGGTTTCGAAAACTTTGGACATAACATATGAGAGATATTAGGCGATAGTTGTTGGGGTTGAAGAGGTCGCCGCTTCTGCGAATAGTAAAAATCACGGCGTTTCCAAGAAGTTGGAAAAACAAGATATAGCAAGAGACAGAAAAGATGTCGCTAAGTAGGAGCCAGTTCCGGGGCACACATTTTAAGGACCAAGGGTACAATACTGTCCAGACCTGGTAATTTGTGTGCGTTCATAGAATCCAGTGTTTACCAGGCCTTCCTGGTGGTAATGAGAGGTAGAAAACGTTAATTATAGGAAAAGGGAGAAATTAGAAGAGTGGTGTCATTGGTTAAGGTGGAATAAGGAGCAAACCGGGGAGCGTGGAACTCAGTTTTCTCTTTCGTTCATACACGGGATCACCAGAGGGAAATTGAGAAGGCAGGAATCTCAAAATCCGCTTTGACAAAGGGACAGAATGTACGGTGACCGTTGGCCGACGGGATCAAGCGTTCGGCTTTGTAACGGACGAAGCGTTCTTTGGTTCTGTGTATTGTAAGCGAGCAATCGTTCCTAGCTTGCACGAAGCGGTGATGGTAAGTGGCAGTAGACGAGCGATGCCAGCGACGGAAATGTGAACGTTTCAAGCAGACAGCACGATCACATACGTCTTCGACTCAGTCGACCTCAGAGTTCTCTGGCGCTGCCTCTTGTAGAAGGGTGTACCAGAGAAATTCATTTCCATCGTGAAGTCCCTTAACATTAATGACCGAAGCCGAGTTCGGACTTACAGTGATCTTTCACCCGAGTTCACCACAAGAAATGGTGTACGTCAGGGTTGCCCCTCTCTCCTTTTCTCTTTAACTTCGTGATTGATATGGTCCTAGAGACCGCATTTTTGTCAGGTGAGGATAATGGCATTAAACTTTTCCCGGATGGAAAGGTATCATACCTTGAGTATGCTGACGACATAGTTCTTCTAAGTGAAGATCTAGGTAAGTTGCAAGCTTTTAGAGACAGCTTGAGGGATTACGTGGTAATGTTTGGTATGCGTTTTGCACCTTCAAAGTGCAAGATCTTGTTGCAGGACTGGGTTGGTCCAACGCCAAACCCTTCAGTGTCTGGGGAGACTATAAACGTGGTAGACAAGTTCTGTTATCTGGGGAGCTGCATCTCACCCCGGAGGTCGGATATCGGATGAAGTGTCTCTGCGTATACAGAAGACTCGCTTGGTATTTGCCAACCTTAGTGGATTGGGTGGAATAGCCGAGTAAGCAACGATGAGGTAAGAAAGCGAGTATTGGGTACTAATTCAGAGAACGTTTTGTCACAGCGTATCCAACTTAGTAGACTTCGTTGGTTGGGACACGTGTTACGTATGGCAAACACACGTCTACCGTACCGTGTCCTATTCTCCGCCCCTCCTAGGGAGTGGAAGAGACCACGTGGAGGTCAACAGATGACGTGGCAACGAGGAATGAGAAAATGTACGGCAGACTTAGGAAAAGTAGGTGCTTCACGTCTTCGTGGTTGGGGTCCAAAAGATCCGTCTACCAGTTGGCTGGAGACACTGAAGGATATGGCTGCGAACCGTGAACAGTGGCGATCGTGTTGTCACTTTCTATCGAATCAGAATGTTTGATCGGTGTACGTTTGTACAGTTAGACTGTGTATTCCGTGTGTTGGCTACTAGGGCATTCTTTTCTTTTCCCACCCATGTAGGTCCACTCCCTCTCCATCTTGTATATTCATACTTTTTAATTCAACGTGCAACATGGTGAGAAAGGCAGTGGTCAGTGGGGCTTGCCCTACTGTTTAACGCTGTACGATGATGATGATGATTTGTAGCGTCAACATGACATCCGTTTACCTATCAAGGGTCAAGTGTACACTGCAGTAGTCAGGCTCGTGCTTCTGTATGGTTCTGAGACATGGCGACCGCGGTTGGAGGATATACGAAGGTTGTCGGTATTTGAACACCGATGTCTTCGTAGTATTGTTCGAATCTGTTGAGAATACCGTGTGAGCAATGCTGAGGTTCGGCGGAAAGTCTTAGGTTCAAGGATCAAGTCATTAGATGAAACACTTAAGCTCATCTGGCTAAGATGGTTGGGGCACGTGTTGTGCATGTCTCCTTACAGGATCCCACGGCTTGGTGTGTTTGCTGAGGCTGGTACCGGTTGGAAGATGAGTAAGGGTGGTCAGTGCATGACGCGGAAGAAAGGTATGAAAGGCCTATCTAGTGGACTTGGTCATGTAGAATGTGTTAGACTTCGTGCGTGGGGTCCAAGAGACCTTCCCACTCAGGGGTTAGGTACGTTGGGGGATATGGCTAGATCCCGCGATCGGTTGCGCTCTTGCATTCACAAGCTTTCTTCATCGACTTAATTCCATTAATGTGGTTCATCTCTTACTCCTTTCATACTCTTTTCTCCTTCATTGTATCCTTTTGAGGCTGCCGCTAGGAGATTGCAACCAAAGCCACCGCAACCAGTGCAAGGTTAATGGTTGTCTGACCGAAACTAAACATCGTAGGCACACTTCATTAAAAGTTCCTCCAATGCCTCAGTCGATATTCTTACGTTGATGTTGTTAGATGTTTGATGGCGAACTGGACGGTTTTCACAAATAGTACATTTGTGAAAAGAGATGTGATGTCTGGTGAGAACACCATTTTATTTGATATATTCACGTCTCTTATGACATCAACTATGTGAAATGTGTCTTTCAGTCTCCTGGTGCATACTTGTTTCCGTGCAGGCTCTAGAATTTCCGTCAGCCATCTGCCCACTGCAATATTTTTTCATCCGTAGGATGGGACAGATAGAAACTCCAGCCTTGTGGATTTTTGGTAGCCCATACAACCTGGGGATGCATTGTTTGCGAGCGTCAGATAAGCGGTGGCCAATTATATCAGCGAGCAGTTTAGATGCGATGTGAACCAGAATTATTCCCCTAGTTCTCACAGGAGGACCCGCCACCTTATAAATCGGTATGATCACGGATTAGCACCAACTCTTTGTAACTTGTTCCTTCTCCCACATCTAACGAAGAAGTTTTATCAACTCTACTTACAATGCTAAACCACTTTTTTGAAAATAGACGGAGGCAACCCATTGGGTCTCGCAGCCCTGTATCGTTTTTATTACATGCTTACGCGTGAGTGGCGTGGAAAAGGTATACTCTATAGCCATAAAGGCCGACTGCACTACTGGGGATAACCGGTAATCCGACCCTGGGACTTGAAGCCCCAATAGGTCAGGTGTGGCGACGAGCCGGACGACTTGGATATCTGCCTGCCACCAAAGTGGCGGGTGGTGTCGGGGAATCAAACCTCTGACCTTCGAGATGGTAAGAAAACGCTCTAAACCACTCGATCACCACCGGTAGCCGGTTTAAGATAGCTTATCGTATATAGAATCTCCGATTCTGACGCAGGATTGTTATTTACATGCAGAGTTATAACCATCGTACCAGTTAGCGCACGTGTTGTGAATAAATGCTAATTGAGTTGTTGTTATGCTGCATCTGTCAATCTTAGTTGAGACAGAATCAATGAGCCACTCGTCTCTAAGCAGTTCGCAGACCTTGCTTTCACGTGCCGGTTTTACTAGCTAAACCGAAAAGGTTGCAGCACAGCTTTTTCTTTCTCTACACTTCGCAGCCCACCATCGATGACGGTCGTTTCTCAGTCTACGAACTAGTTTTCGTCTGAGACGTCACGACGAGACTGCACCTTGGCGTGGTGTGATGGCTTGCGCGCCCCTATGACCCAGAGTGCTACACAGGATAGCTTTAAGCCGGAGATGCAATCATGCCTGACAGGTCAATGGGTAGAGGCCAGACAAAGTCCAGTCTCCTGGTCCCCTAGGCTGGGAGTCAATTTGAGCTGGCAACTCAGTAGGTGAAATCAGTGGGAGAATAACTGATCCAAGCAAATGGGTTTCCACTCGACCACCCTCACTGCCTTGTAGACAGGTTCTCGTTAGAACTGAAAGCTATGGTTGAGAACCCTAATCGTTTTCCTGCTTTGCGGCTGGACACTAGAAGTACCCGTCCAACATCTCTCATGAACTACACAAATAGAAAGAATTCCATACTGCATCGGTCGTCGTTCAGGATAATGAGGACCGCGCCGCCCATTGCATCGAGCGGGGTGGGTAGTGACAAGTGGGCTACTGCTCAGAGTTCCCTCTCTTTTATTCAGCCTTTGTCTTCTGTCCGTAACCACTTCTCTTTTCCCCATCTATCCACCCATAATGCTCCCATTGATAACACGGTCGATACTCGCAACGATTCAAATAGTGTCGGGAATAATCCTCTGTCTGGTAACTCACATTTTCTGAAGCCTCGTCAACCTCTGAATCTGGGGTCCTTCAACGTGCGTACACTCATGCAGGCCGGTCAGCAGGCGTGCCTAGCCCTGCCAATGAACTCTAAAGATTGATGTCTGCTGCTTAAGTGAAACGCGTATCCAGGATTGAAGCAGTGTAATTCAACTAACTGCTCCTGGTATCTCATTGAGGTATATTCTGCGCACCTCAGGAGACGAAGTAGCTCGAGCTGCGGGTCAATGTGGTTTAGGAATAGTCTTGAGTGACAAGGCCGAGGCGGCTGTTTTGGACTGGATCACGGGTAATAGTCGTTTATGAGCTGTGAGACTCCAGGGGTCGGTTGGCGTTCGAAAGGATAGTTGTGTTAAGCGCAGTTTGTTTGTGATCTCGGCGTACGCCCCAACGGACTGCAGGCCAGACGCGCAGAAAGATGAGTTCTACTATGAACTCACCATCCTCGTTCGCAGCAGTAGGGGTTCTGACATTTTAGTGCTAGGTCGTGACTTTAGTGCACAAGTTGACAAACTTAGTGTGTCAGAAGCTTGTTTAGGTGGGCAGAAGTTAGCACATGAGCTAGGATCTGCGACGAACAGTAATGTAGATGAGCATTGGGCTCATATCGAACAGGCGAAGCACTTTTTAGCAGGTTTTGCCTGTGGTCCTAGATCCGATGTCCATCAGAGACACTGGATCTCGCAAGAGTCGCTGAGTATAATGAAGCAAAAGCGTCAGTTCTTGAACTGTAAGAGGATAGATAAGATGTGAAGAAATCTACAAAGGCAAGGTACGAAAAGCCTTAAGAATGGTCGCGAAAATTGGTGGGTCAAGGTAGCCGAAGAAATGGAAATAGCAGCTGCTTCGGGTAACAGTCAGAGACTGTACAAGCTGATTCATGACACCAATGGACGGCGCAACCAGGTCAGTGAAACGATTTTGCGATAGAAATGGAGAACTCATCCGTAGCAAACAGCAAAGGCTTGACCGTTTGGCCGAATACTTCGAGGAACAGTTTAGCTGGCCGCACGCTATTGTAGTTACATCCATGTCAACAGCTGTGACTCCTTGGGTGGTATCACTTGAGCCCCTATCGGAAGTAGAAGCACAGTCATGCATTCGATTACTGAAGCGAGGGAAAGCGGCAGGTCCCGACGAACTTCCTCCAGTTCTTTTCAAACTGGGTGGTGAGGCGTTGGTGAAATCACTTACCGCCTTGCTCCGTGACATTTGGAAGGAGGAGCGTATTCCGTTAATATGGAGTGAGTCATTGATTAATCTCATCTTCAAGAAGGGAATACGCAATGACTGCAGTAATCATCGTGGGATTAGCTTAATCCTGATAGTCACCAAAGTATTAGCTTCGATTTTGCTGCACCGTCTTACACCGGCTCGCAAGAGGAATGTCCGCGAACAGCAGGCTGGATTCCACCCAGGTCGAAGATGCATCGACCAGATTTTTACTCTTCACCGACTACTTGAAACGCGTCACACGTACCGCCGACCGACAATAATGATTTTCCTACATTTGGAAGGCGCTTTTGATTCAATTGATCGAGCGGCGCTTTTCAGTGCTCTTCATCGAAAAGGTATGCCCCAGAAGTTCATGAACCTACTGAGATCATTGTATTCTCATACTTCTGGCCTCGCTAGAGTTTTCGGTGAACTATCCGGTGGGTTCGAAACGACAGGGATGTCCCATGTCTCTATTCCTGTTCAACTTCGTCATGGACGAAATGATGGAGAGTGCGCTGAAAAATCTTCAGGATGTAGGCGTCGAACTAGGAAATGGTGACCTAGATTACGCGGGCGACGTTGTCTGCTTGTTCGAATCCACGGAATATGCTCGACCTGCACTAGCTAGACTCTCAAGTGCTGTAGCTCCATTCGGCATGCGCTTTGCACCTGAAAAGTGCAAGGTGATGTTACAAGACTGGACGTCAACAATTCCGAGCTTGATGCTCGATGGGGAGGTGCTTGCAGTTGTCGACCACTTCACCTATCTCGGCAGCAGCGTGACGACGGATGGAAGCACCGTAGTGGAGGTGAGTACGCGTATATCCAAGGCTCGAGCGGCGTATGCTAGACTGAAGCACTTGTGGCGGCGAGCTGACATTTCACTGAAGTTGAAAGGTCGTGTTTACTGTGCCGCAATGCGTTCAGTTTTGTTGTATGGTTGCGAGACTTGGAGTCTACGTGGTGAACATATTGGTCGTTTTGAGGTTTTTGACCACCGATGCTTGCGTAGTATCGCTAAGATTGGATGGAATGACAGAGTAAGCAATGCTGAGGTCGGAAATCGAGTATTGGGTACTAATTCGGAGAACGTTTTGTCACAGCGTATCCAGCTTAGTAGACTTCGTTGGTTGGGGCACGTGTTACGTATGTCAAACACGTCTACCATATCGTGTCCTATTCTCCGTTCCTCCTCGGGAATGAAGTGAAGCACGTGGAGGTCAACAGATGACGGCAACGAGGGATGAGAAAATGTACAGCAAACTTGGGAAAAGTAGGTGCTTCACGTCTTCGTGGTTGGGGTCCGAAAGATCCGTCAACCGTTTGGTTGGAGACACTAAAGGATAAAGCAGCGAACCGCGAACAGTGGCGATCGTGTTGTCACTTTCTATCAAGTCAGAATGATTGATCAATGTGTGTCTGTACAGTTAGACTGTGTATTCCGTGTGTTGGCTGCTAAGGCGTTGTTTCATTTTCCCACCCGTATAGGTCCAGTCCCTGTCCATCTTGTATATTCACACTTCCTGATCCAACGTGGAACGTGGTAAGGAAGGCAGTGGTAAGTGGGGCTTGCCCCACTGTTTAACGCTGTACGATGATGATGATGATGATGATGATGATGATGATGATGATGGTGATGATGATAATGATGATGATTAGACGTCTACCTGTCCCAGCATATCTGGAATCCGAAGACATTGGTCTGTGTGCATCTGTCAACACAGGTGAGGGTTCAAATGCTCATCGTTCCAGTGTTTGTTGAACCTTGGGCAGCCTCAGCAGCCTCGAATAGAGCTTCATTGATCTCTGTCCATCACTGTTCTGGATCCTGGACATTCGACTGCATCAATAACCTGGTGGATTATTCTGATTGGGAAGCAGATCGTTGGGTATCGTTCAGTAACAGCTGAGGAGTGTGGTTGGCTTTGGCGTTCGTTCGTCCACCGACTATACAGAAATGCTGAAACGCGATCAGTGATGCTCCTTAATGCACAAACTTTCTTTATCGACTTGATACCAATGTTTGTAGTTCTCCTATTACACCGTTTATATTCTTGTTCTTTTTCATTAGTTCCTAATAAAGTTGCATTAGGGGATAGCACCCTACGCACAGTTAGTAGTTGTCTGAACAGTACTGAGGCTGGAACGCGCATGAATAAGAGCGCGATCAGTGTCCATTGACGTGTGCCAAAATGACGGACAATCTTGATTTAATCCGTGCCAGCGGTAAGCGATAGCAATGGGGTCGATCTGAGTACAACGCTGTGAAGGCGCCGGAGGGCGCCAGGGTCACCTCTGCCGCTTTCTGTGCGAGAAATTCACAATTGGCCCATGGCCGAAACCTAGCTGGGTAAATCGATCACCGTTATCGGTGTGATCAAACGGGACTCTAAATCAGCCTCCTGTGTGCCGCTGCGTTTCGTCACCAGCAACAATCACGATGTCCGTAGAGCTTACACTGCGGAGCAGTTATGACAAATCATGGTACGAATCGTCCTTGGCTTCAGGACAGCTGCAGTCAGTTGGGGTATACACAAAAACGATAAGCAGGCATCGATGGTTCAGTCTGTTGCTGTTGACACCCAGAGAACCATTCAACCGAACCGCACACAGAGGATTGTTGACTGGGATACAGTCGAGCACTGCGCGCTCAGCTGTATTGGTCAGAGCAATGACAACGCCAACCTGATCACAAGTGCTGGACACCGAATCGCCTAACACGCGAAAGGTGAAGGGAGAATCCCAGCTTGTATCTTGGGATCGGAGTGTTAAAACTAAGGTGTGGGTCTTGTATGCGTACTTCGGAGACACAACACACATCTGTGATAAAGGTAGCCTGTGCTATTTATTTTGAGCATGTCCAAAATGACGGCTTTTTGTTTCATTCCTTGTCCTTTGCTTACAAAATCTTCGATTAAACATGCAAATACAGCTACTAGTGAAGTTAGATGGATCGTGCTAAGAAAAAAAATTCATTCCAAAGGTGCAATACGAGAGTATACTGTGCATTAAGCTTTTAAGTTTTTCATGTTCTGAATTCGCTGTTGAATGCCGTCATATAATACTTAAAACTAAACTGCTTTATGTACTGTTTTGTATTTTTTTCTCACCCTCAAGGTTTTTCCACACTCAAGTACGAACCGCTTCTGAGGGTGTGGCTTTCCTGGATTTGGGCGAAGTCCAGCGCTACTTTGCCAGTACTTCACTTTGGCGTATGTTACACGCCTATCGTGTCAGTCTGAACCGAAAACCGGTTCTATTCTGTGAGTTTCCAATGTGTATTCTTTGATTAGCTGGATGCTTGTTTTTGTATACATGATTTGCTTTCAGTTCACAGTGTTTTCCTGTATTTAGTTGTCATTGGTTACCAAATGCACTTTTTGTTGTCGTATAACAGCGCACGAATGTTTTGGCAGGGGTTTACTCCGTGGCCTCAAAGGTCATTGCAATATTGGGGATAACCTTTAAATTCGGAGCGGTAAATCACAGGAGGTCCCAATAAATCAAATGCTGTAATAACCCAGGTGACAGCGGTTTACTGTCTCCTACCAGTCAAGGTGATTTACATTAAAAATCATGTGGAGAGATATCTGCGGTGCTTGTATCTTAGTTTTTTCGTGTAATTTTTACTATTCATTTTGTAAGTAGCTCTCCAAGATATCAGCATGTCTGGATCGGAGACAAACCGTTGAGGGTCAGTTCGAATAGCCTAGCGATGACCAACGTGGACTCAGTTGAGTCTTTTGGACGTGCATTGTTGATGATTCCCAACAAGCCGGATAAAGCAGTTGTTTTTCAGAGCCTCCACATTTTCCAGTGGCGAGTTGGGCGTGTATACTGCGTAATGAATCATTTCATAGAACATAAACCACTGACCTTGATCAACCTGTTTACCCTTGAAAACAATGCCAGCAGGGTTGCATCACCAGCTCGTCTGCTTTGACTGGTTCGCGGGCTCGTGTTTTGCTTGTTATTTGGCATCAATTTTTAATTACGGTGACCAATTAGTTGTTTGTGGTTTCGTTTCCCGACAGGTTCGTTTGTTTCTTGCTTCTCCACCTAAACCCATTTCGTTGTGCAGCCAGACTCAGCTCGTCTGAAGCAAAACGACTGATACATTGACAACCAGTCCCACTGATCTTTTGCATCATTTTCAATCGTTATTGTTTGATTTCCCGGTATCCGTCAAAAATTCCGTGACAACTCGATTCATTATTGGCACGGAATTGCTGTATTGTTTTACTTGTGTGCTGGGATGGTTGGCTGGTGGTCCCAAATAACTGTTTTACTGTTTGCACATCCAACGAAAATTCCGGGTACCACACTGTACGGTTTGGTATGATCATTCACCAGTCATGCACTTTACCTTTTGGGTCTGTGTACGATCTCAGGAAATACCTAGATCTGAAACTACAATTAAAAAAATCTTGACTAGATTCTTCGTACCTTTCTCCCATGTCTTAGACTGGCTACTTTTTCTGTACGCGACTGTGTCCTTCTGAAGAGTTAGTCAGCCCCAGGGATGTTGCTTCCTGTTATATTCGTGATTCTCGAGAACGGAGCTGGGACACAGCGTCGTACCATATTCCCGAGAATCTTCGTTAGGAATTTTGGAAACATGCTCTCATCGTGCTGTGGCGTTCCTGGCAAGCGACGTGCCTCGCGCGCCAGCGGTCGAGGTGCCAAGATAGCGAGCTAGAATAGTCAACTGTAGGAAACAGATATGTATGGAATGTGGGAACACCAATGGACCTGGGCAGCCAGAGTCTCATAATGTGGACACCATGATTACAACTCTCAGAAGGTGAGTTACCCAACTCTGTTACTCGGTGCGCAAAAGTCCCTGGAGAAGAGAGCTTACTGGCTTCGTCATATCGATCCGGCAGACAACCTCAGACTCCACACCGTCGTATTTATTTTGGGCTAGAACGATGTCACAACGTTCAGATTATGAATAATTAAAGATCTGGGGATGCGGTCCGAAATGCAAGAAAAAAGCGTTGGCATGGTAAACCGCACTCGTCCTAGCAATAAAGCCAACAGCGTGATGATGGCTTGGGTGCCAATTTTCGCACGACTTGCTTTGGCACGCTACTAAGGCTCCCCGCAGAACTTGATGATGATTACGGCCCATGCAGCGACCAGTCTGGTAGCAAAACAAAAGATGTATTGTGCGGCAACCTTCATGAGTTAATCCGCCGGGTCCAGAGACGTGATATTCTAATCACCACCAGAGTCTCGAACGTTCGCACAGTTCCCTTATATGAGTCAACGCGGCACATCCTGGAGAATTTTGGCTTTTGGTGAACATGGCGAGAGTAATAACCGTCCGACCGGTTTGGCCGACAGCAACGGAATCATCGTTTACAGGGCCTATTATATGTGGTATGGGATAGAAGTTGCGGGAAAATGGAGATCGTTTCAGAAATTGGTAAATTCGGCGAACTATTCTGCTTCATTTGCAACTTATCGGATAAGCGCTGCAAGCATGAGTCGTTCCTGTGCGACTCAGCCGGACCGCTGATATTTGAACATAAAAGAAAGATGTTGCGATGGATGAACACTTCGATCGCTCGCTCAACCGTCCCTCATTCTACTGGACGGGCTCACCGTCCTCAGTTTTCCCAGTGGCGTATGATACCAGATGCGAACCACCGAGTGCAACGGAAGCTCCCGCGGTTATCAACCAGCTAGAGAACAGTAAGGCCGCTGGAGATGGCAGATAATCAAGTCTCTAAGTGCTGCGTGTCCTTGACTGACAGGCTAATGTGAAATGCTATCGCGCGGCGGTAGACAGTAACCCCCACTGTCATCCGGCTCGTTACCATCCCTGACTTATTGGAACCTTGTGATTCTCCAATCCAAGTCTCAGGGTCAGGCTGCCGGTTTTCTTTAATAGTGCGGTGGGTCTTTGTGGTTATGGGGTGTATATCCCTTCCACTACACTCACGCGCAAGCGTCTAATAAAAAGATCAACAAAACGGAACCACATCAACCGTGAACCTCACAAATCAATCGCTAGTGGCTGAGAAGAAGTGGTTGAACTAATAAACGGTCAGATTGAGAGTCTACCAAGCTGCCTTACTGCCGGTACTCAGTTTCGTAGAATCTTTCGCAAAATCCCTGGGACTACAGATCAGTACGTCCAGAACCAAGATTATTTCCACATGCACTACACAGTCCATTCTCTCAGTATGCGTGAACAGCGAACAAATGGGGCACGTTCCGGCGTTCAAATATCTAGGCTCCACGATTCACCCAAACGGTAAGCCAAAGACAAAACCAAGTTGTACGTTGACGGTGCCAAGATTTTGTTTCTGCAGCTACAAAATCAACCTCCGGATCAAAGTCCACTTGGGACCTTGAGCTATTAGGACTTCAGTCTCTCTACGGCGTTCGCAGCTGGAAGAAGGACTGGATTTCTCTGTACTCAGGTCTCGTATCCGGTCGTCATTCGCGGGCGGATGCTATTCGTGACATGCATGAAGCTAGACGCATAAAGATATAGTAAAAGTAAAGTCTGCAGTAGAACATCCATACCAAGGAATGTAATCAACATGTGGAATATGTTTGACATGACAACGTTCGATTTCAAAGTCATATGCAGATGAGGAAATACGCCGACGTTGTGCCATGGAACTATCGAACTTAAGCAACGATTGAGAAGGATGGTAGATAGAACGTAATGATTCATGGTCAAGAACAATTGTGAATTTGATGCCAAACAAATATTTGTGTAGACAAGTAACTGGGCAGTAAGCAGCCAAAGCGTCCCTCTGAGTTTGAGAACAGCCTTTTTCGGCAGCACTCAGTCTCTTTGAAGCACAGACAACCGGGTAACTGTCCTGTTTCAGAAGTGCACCAATTCCAGTTGGAGAGACATTCGTGATAAGGGTGTAGTGTTTTGAAGGTGAAAATGAACGCGGAAAGGCTTTGATTTTTGAGTACTCCAAAATGGAACGCAACGTGTGGTCATGCACAGATGACTAATGAAAAGTGCCAGCAAGTAACGGGTGAAAGATCGGTTCCATTACCGTAGGAAACTGGGGATTGAATTGGGAATAATACTGCAAAGATCCGACTGAGAAACGTATTTAACTTAAGTATGTAGGAGTATGTACGGTTAGTAAAAGAGCCGAACGATCGGGGTCCAGTTTAAGACCGTCTTTGTCAATGAAATAACAAAGAAATTTAAGAGATGCTGAGCTAAAAACATATTTGGATAGGTTGATGACAACTGAATCCAGAAAATCGTTGCAGCAATGAACGTAGTCTCTGATCATGAGTTGATTTTGTGGAACCATGAATTACCATAATATTGAACATCAGCCAATCCATTTATAAGCGAATTCGCGACAGGTTGGAAAATGGCTGGGGATACACGCAATCCGAATACAAACCAAAAGGCGTGTTGATTACAGTTGACTCAAGAAAGTCAAGGTGAAGAGCAATTTGAATAGGCATATTCATGACCCAGAGGCAAGAAATAACATGAATCACTGAATCGGGATAAAATATTTTCGGTCTGTTCTGTAGTATATGTATGTTGACGAAGTTTGCCGTTGAGCGTGACACGGTAATCACCACAAATCCTCGGAGTTTTACCATCTGACTTTCGAGGTTTAACAGTGGGTGTTACCCTATTCGATAAACTGACGGATTCCAGCACAGCAGAAACTTAAGAATCCCACGCCTTTTTAACAGGTTCTCGCAAACCACAAGGTAAAACATGATGCTCTACGAACACAGAATCACCGTCTATTTCGAGCATCACAGAAAATTTTCATGCCACCAGTGGCTTTGGTACATAGCGAAATAAGGTCAGTTAAGGATAAGCAGTCATAAGACATGGAATGGAATGACATGACATGGAATTTAGTCCTAATATGGAAGGTCCTGAGTGAGTGACTAGACAATCGCAATTAAAGGAATTGCCATCTGAGTCGGTGAGGAGAGGTGTACAGGCGCCCAAAATTAATAACCTATGTCCGGTAGCGCCCTTCACAACCGTGTCAATGGGATCAAGTTCTGAATCTAAAATGGCATTTCTCACCACGGTTTCAGGAATGAAAAATTCAACGCTACCAGTGTCAACAATGAAAGGAATGCAAAATATGTTTCTGTGACGGTGCATTCACAACGAGGGGGAAACTGTGGGAATCATCCAGGATTGAATTGTCTGCCGAATCGGAATATCATGATCGGGACTTCCGACAGACTGACTAAAGGTGACCAATTTTGCCCCATCTGAAACACTTAGCACCACGGGAGGGACAGGTGGGTCGAGAATGTAGCTCTCCACACGGATCACATTGTCTAAGTATAATCCTCACTTTATGTGCATCATTTCGAGTCCTCGGGGACTGGGATTGACCGGTACTCTGTTCGAATTGGCGGGAAGTCACTGGATGACCTTTGGTCTGCCCGGAGCTGCGACCACACAACATAATACGAGAAGTGATTTCAGTAAGGCTGTTCACATTTTGATGTTGCTCACACACCTCACGAACATGCTGAAGAGTAGAACTAGAAAGCAGAAGCAGTTTTTGTTGATTATAGATGCCAGCAATTAGACGGTCACGAAGTTGCGTTACTAGTTGGTCCTTTGAGTTACAACCTTCAGTTTACGTCTGAAGCTGAGAAGCAAACTCGCGAATGTTTCCGTTGAAGTTGGTGGAATTTGGTACGCTCAGTAATATCGAGATTACCGGTTGGCTATGACGGAGCACACGATTCTTGATTTGTTCATATTTCAGACAAACAGGCTTCTGCGGGAATGACAGGTTTTTGATAACCAAATATTGCCAATTTTCCAACAATACTGAAAAAACAGTAGTTGTGCTTTCGCCCAAAATTTTTTAACAAGCAATACACGACAGTTCGGATCTTTCGAAATAATCCTCTTTTTTCACATACAAAAACATTTCAATCCAGAAATTGCTGCATGATTTTAGTCAGTTGTCGCGACGCCCATTGTGAAATACTGTCCCACGGAATCGTCAGGAATAGCAATCCCGAATCGAATTGAGGTATGAGCACAAACGAATTTGAGGCACAAATTGGAATTGTTTATTTTCACAATTCAAGGTCAATAATCTCGAATGGAATCAGTTATGTAGCACAAATAGAGTTCACGTACAGTTAACACAACCAAGTAACCTAATTGGATCCAAATGACAATAAGTCTTCCCGGTTGATTGGGATACGTTTATTTTGCTACCCGTCCTCAAGAAAAGAGGGTTAACACAATATGTAAAAACCAACGAGAGATCAGCCTGGTCGACATGACAGCAAAGAATTTCGACTTGATGCTATTCAACCACCTCTGTGCTGCAAGAGACCGCTGCACTCGATCGAATAAAGGTTTTTTTCGCCGTGACAGAGGTTGCGTAGATCAAATTTTCACGCTGTTATCTGTCATACCCTTTTCACTGACTTTCGGATTACTTTTGATTCGATCAGTATGTGATGGCTCTGAGCTTTACTGAAATCTAATGGGATGCCTGAGAAACTCCAAGGCTTCTAAGGTAGTACTATTCATCCACCAAGATGTGGGTCCGTATGTGTGGCGAAGAATGTTCGGAGTTGTCACTCACTATTGGAGTCAGATAGGGCTGTTCCTTTCGATCAGTGCTACTTGACTGCACCAGCGACTAGATAGTGAGCTACGCACTGGCCGAATTAACTGTGACCCATCTGGATTAGGAGATGACATCTCGAGCCCAGAGTTTGCGGATGACATTTTTATTGTTCTGCAGGATTCCTCTACCACGCTTTAAGCAGTTATTGATCGAATTGAATTTATCACTATGCCCATTGGATTAGAAGTAAACGTAGAAAAACGTCGAGTTTTTCTCAAACTGTCCAGGGCCCTCAGCTCAACAGTTGTCCATCAATGGATATCCGATTGAATGCGTCCCGTCGTTCAAGTATCTAGGATCTACGTTGCTTCCAAACGTTCAGGCGTAGGATGCAGTAATACTGAGAATAAAACAATACCAGAGAAATATTTCTCCAGCTGAGGCAGTCTTTGTAGATCCACAATAAAGTCAACGTTCTGTCTAAGACACGGATCTACGGTGCCGTTGTGCGTCCCGTTTTCAGCCACGGTTGCCAAACCTGACTGCTGAGAGCCAGGGATGCCAGAAGGTTGGACGTGTTTGATCATTGGTGCATGAGGCGTTCTTCAAAAATAAACTATTTCGACAGACTATCCAGTGATGAAGTTAGGAGACGATACCTTGGAATCGACGAACGCTCCGTCTTCCTCCAAAGGCGTCGACTGTGGTCACTGGGGTATATCCTATGGTGACCAAACAAATACAACAGCCCCAACCATCTGAATGGCGCTGTTGTCCTGACCAGCTTAAAACTTGGATGAGCACTGTCGAGAAGAATGCAGAATACCTTGGCTTACTGTCGGTCTATATTGTCCACATATAGAAGCAGAACCAGATCACGAGTTCATTTTCAACCGCCGCTCACGGTCAGTTATGATCCGCGATACTCTTAAGGCCGATTTATTCCCTAGAGGAGATAGTCGCGTAAAAGTAGCAGCATGAGGTATTCTCAGGAATAGGGTGCTAAGTGACACCCTGAGATCCTTTAAGTATCGTTTTACTGCTCGGTCGCCCAGTCCATGATAGGAAGTAGGCTTGTGGCTTTCTTGTCAAAGGTGCGCTTGTAGCCTGCACAAACTGCAACTCAGTAAGGTATTCCGGACTAGTCGATGATTCATTATGCGGTTCCTTCGTCTTTTCCGAAAAACCTTATCGGGTAAATGGAACATGACAAGAGGCGTTAGCCATAGTGATGAACCGCGTTTTCCACTTCACAGGCTGTCCACAGACTCACGCGGCGAGTTACAGTGGACAATGCTAGCTGGACGAAACCTCACCACGTCTTCCAGCACTACCGCTGGTCGCACGCGACCGATTAATCAGTCACCCTGCACTCACACACTCTTCCCCGCGAGTTACAAAAAATGGTGAATTTGAATAAGTAGTTCAGAAGACAAACATTGCGGGAGGAATTCCTTTCGTATACTCTTACCGGTCGCGTCTGTATTAAATCCAGCAAGAACAATAACTACGATATGGAATAAAATAATTAATAAAAGCAGTTTTATGGGGCGCGAAATCATATGTGGTTGGCTAAAGCCATGGTTGGTTAAGGGTGAAGGTCATACACTTTTAGACACAGGGCTGGTTTAGTGTGAGCGATCGATTATGCCTCAAGTATTCTTAGTCAGTGTTTGTCGCGATTATGTAGCAAGACCGAGAATGCGTTCACCGGATCTACCGTGTGACCACTTTCCATTAAGTGGCGAGCATTGGCCGACGTCGGCCTACGTGATGCAGTCGAATGTTGTAGGCTAGGCTGAATCATCGCGTCACGAATGTACTTTGGAATGTGTTCGGCCATTCTAGTTCGCAGTGGTCGATCGGTCTTACCGATGTATGCTTCCTTGCAGCTGCAAGAGAAGGTGTAGATTCATTGGGAGGTAGATTCGACGGAATGACGATCTTTGAGTGGGGCCGTGGGGAGGCGCCGTGTGAATGAGTTAAAACGGAATGCAGGGGCATAGTATGTTCTGTGTAATGCATTTTTGATGGGTTGTGTGATAAACAGTGTTGATGATCTTCCTTTTTATGGGAGAGATATGTAGTTATCTTTTTTGGGCACCCAAGAAACAGCTGACTGAGACTGGTTTCTTGTCCGACTATGAAAACGAATGAAGAATAAAGTTCGGACCAGAGCTCTCTTATGTTCCGTTGATGGGAAGCTTTTAAAATGCAGGTACTGTCTAGACCAAGTCCTCTTCCAGAAAATGGATCGCTGTATAGACCCGTGTCCTCTTCGAGTTAATAAAACATCGGGCAGGGGTAGTGGCCCTTGTTGTTCCAATTCGCATGTGACTTCAAGTTCCGATGTGCTCTATTGAATTGCTTTAGTAGCCCTTCGATGTCTTTTACACGATTCACCGCAATAAATTTATCGTCCACGTATCTTCTGTGAAGAACCGTCCTTTTTATCGCCGTATTCGTGACCTAAGTTCATGCAGAAGAATTTATCTAACTGCTGTAGCGCTGATGATGTCACAGATGACCGGATTTGGCACAACATGCAGTCTTGTCTGTTGTGCGTGCGATGAAACTTAATCTGGTATCCGACCTCAAAGCGGTAAAGATTTTCATTCACGTGGTTTACTGTTTCCTGTCACACTGTAAGTTCAAATGTTAGATCAACACAGTCGTTCAACAATTCGCACGTTAGAAGGTTTAACGCATTTCCCACTGGAAAAGTTGAGTACCGCTGTCCTCTCATAGTAATAAACTCGTCTCCAATATCATGTCCGTAATCAAGTTGAACAAAGATGGATAAAGGAATCAATTCTGACATCACTTTTCATCGTGAACTCAAATTAAAGATCATTGTAAGACTAAACACACGGATGTTTGATGGCGAAAGTGTAGTTCCCAGTAAAACTTACCCATGGTATCGCCGGAGAACTGTGTGGTCGACTGAGTTGAAGGTCGCTTCCATGTTAGGAAAGGCATATTGTGAGCTTCCGGTGTGTGTGGCGGTGTTTTTAGTGCTGCCAAAAGTCGAAGATGTTCTGTACCGAGTTTAAACCCAATTTCGTCCCTTCACCTTTTCGCTGGTCCATGCGCTCCGCTCCGACAGGTTTGACGCAACTCAGCGCGTACACGGGCGCGGTGCTTAGCTATCTGGCAATTGGGACCGCGTTATTCGGCGGCATGTTCGGCAATCCAAGTGCATCTGAGATGGCAGGCATTATCAGCGAGGTAACCTTTTGATTTGCTCCTGTCTTGTGTTTTATTCTCTCGTTGGCTTAGACAATGACATGATTTCATTGACTGTGCATGAGGATACTGCCGTTCGCAGTGCAATACTTTTATTCCAGTCAAACAACTCCCGCGTTATTTTGAACCGACCAGGAAGCTCAGATATCCACTTATTACATGCACAATTTGGTCTTACAATGATGCATTTTCCACGCCCTTGTGAAATGGACGGTTTGTGCTCGTTTAATATTACTTGATATCCATCTATTCTATTGTGGATGGAGTCTTGTGCTTGAACACGGATGTTCTGGGGGGGGGGGGGGGGGGGGGGGGGGTTGCAAGTCAAATGTGCTACTCCCGCCTCTTACTGAGTCATCGAACTGCGTAACAACGTTCAAATTGCGGTTTGCACCTTCAAAGTGGGAGATACCGTTGCAGGACTGGGTGGGTCCAACACCATACCTTTCGATATCCAGTGAGAGCTAGTAGACAGGTTCTGTTATCTGGGCAGCTGCATTTCGCCCGGATGTCGGATATCAGACGAAATGTTTTCGCGTGTACAGAGGGCGCGTTTGGCATTTGCCAACCTGAGTCAACTGTGGTGTCAACGTGACATTCGATTGTATATCGAGAGTTGAGTGTACACTGCAGCAGTCAGACTAGTTCTTGTATGTGGCTCAGAAACGGAAGCCGTGGATGGAGGACATACGAAGATTGTCGGTGTTCGAACATCGATGTCTGCGTAGCATCGCTCGAATATGGTGGGAACACTGTACCAGCAGCGCTGAGGTTAAGCGTAGTGTATTAGGCACATGAACCAAATCATCAGATGAATCACTAACGATCATCAGACTAAGGCGGATGGGACATGTGTTGCACATGTTTCCTGGCAGGATTCTTCGGCGCGCAATGTTCACTGAGGTTGGTAGTGTTTGGAAGATGCGTAAGGGTGGTCAGTCTGTGATATAGAAGAAAAGTATGATAATTCTAACCAGTGGACTCGGCCGTGCCGGACGTGGTAAGCTTCCATAGTGGAATACAAAAGATGCTCCCTCCCAGTAGTTAGATGCGTTGGAGTAAGTGGTTCGGTATCGCGATCAGTGGCGCCCTTGTGTTCGCAAACGTTTTTGTCAATTTGATGGTGTTGTAGATCTTTTGCTCTTTTCCTACCTTTTCACAAAAGTCACCGCATCCAGTGCATGGTTCATAGTTGTTTTGAACTTAACTGTACTTATTCAGCAGATAATCTCAATTTCTAGGTAGTAAGAATGTCCTGTACACTAGGACAAGATTTTCTGAGGAAATCGTACGGATTTGGTTACTTGAAGTTATGGCTGTGAATAAGAAATAGTCAGAAAGCTGCTATCCCACGCTGACTCTTATTTAGTCGATCTTTTACGAAATAGGTCAAGCCAGGTCAGAGTCAAAGCGTGGCTTTATTCATCCCAAGGGATGAGTTTTCAGCGCTGCTCGTCGGTACATAATTTGCTGGCTAAACTTGTCGTACATTCAGGTTATTAAGAAACACTTGGTTCAAGCAGCGGTAACAACACTCAATAGCAGAATGAGTTAACGCAACCCATTTGTGAGTTCACTGGACGTCAGTGATAGGTTGTTGAGGTACTCTACAAGATAGCGAAGGCCAGATAACCGATGGGAGGTTGTCCGTGAGTAGAACGAGTCGAATTTGCACTTGGTTGATGGGGCTGAAACAAACCCAGTTAAATGCATGTGCAGACGATGATTCGAGTCCGATAAGATTTTAGAACAAAGTTTTTCGCATGAACAGAAGTACTTTTCTGCAAGGAAATTGATTACAACAAGGTGGGAGATACCAGTGCAGCGTGATATAACTTTTATGGACCTGCACATTTCGTTCAAATACCATCAAAAAGGACAAGGGAACAGCAAATGAAGTAGGGCATCAGACAAGAATATACGAAACGTTTAATAAGGTACTGTAAAACGTGTAGGAATTTCATGCCTAAAATACAAAATGGTAAGCGTCGAATCTTTGTGAATGCCCGAATTATGTGCCGGGACCAGGTGAGGTCTTGAGAAATGGTTACGCCAGGATATTTCACTGACCGAACCTAGGGTATTATCTTGTCAGTATATGGAGAAGAACAGCTACTTTAAATTAAAAATAGACGTCCTCCCTCGGCAAGCGAATATAGAATGTCACTACATTTGGATACACTAAGAGATAAACGTGACGACGTGGACCACTGGATAACCGAAAATAAGGAATCTCTGAGTTCAGAAAGTTGGAAGTTGGAAGTTTTCATCGGAGGTGGGCCCAATGGCAACGTAATCAGCGTACCTAATCAGAAGCTTTGGGTAAGTCACGAAGGTAAAGTGAAAAAAGGAGGGGACAGAATGGCACCCCGAAGTACTCCTGGATTTACAGGCAAACTATTAGAGTTGTCGCCTTTGAGTGTCGTAAATTGGGTTCTGTCGGCGAAATAATCTCGAATCTGTGACAACGGAGGTGGAGGCATGCTTGTGTTTTGTAGCATTGATAACAGCAGAGGCTTATCAGCACAGTTGAATGCATTGCTGTAACCAAAGCAATACACGCGAAAGGCTTGCCAGTGAGATCGAGGAAGGAAAATGTAGCTAACCAGTTCAGCATAGATCACCCTGATTGACTCTTTTTGATGGCCTGTGTTTTCATAAGACTTGAGTCACTGTTTCCATGGCTCTTTTTGCCATTTTAGAGATCACATCAAATCCTCTTATTATTATTTAGAAACCGACGCGGACTCAGTCTGTCGTAAGATATATGCCTAGATAGGTAATAGTGACGCGTATGACTGATGGTCTTTTGCAGGGTATCTGAGGCTTTTGAACTCCGATGAGATAGCTTTCTTTGATCAGATGAATCTAGTTGTTTCGATGGTGTGCGCACAAAGTATCCATGTCGAGATTTCACAGTTATGCTGACAATGCTGTCATGAAGTAAAAAAAGGACTCTCTTCTTTTGATTCATAACGTGACAACTCTCCATGTTACTTGAATACTCTACAGATTGTATTGTTTTGTGCTAGAGTCAGAAAGAGATTACTGATGAGAAAGGTCGGATGATATCCCATTGGCCATCCTTTGATGCTATACCGGGCAGCCGAGTAGTACCACAACAGGTCACATCATTCATGTTCGTAAACGATAAATGTCAGTAATCAAGTATGTTACTAATATGCTCTATATGTGTTATGCTTCACAACGTCGGGAAGAATAAGCTTTGTGAATCTTTGTGATTGCGTGTGAGATTTAACTGTTATGTTTTATTTGTCAACAAATCTCATTCATACTTTCCGTCTTGGTTATCCATTTTTATCCACAGAATAGCTTTTACCTACTTTATTTGATCAATAAGTTAACCACGCTGGTGGAGTTGGCGAATAAAATCGCCCAGTTGGTTGGAGTCGGCCATCGGTGTGTGTGTGTGCGTGTTTGTGTGACTAATACCCTCACAATATACATCCACTTACGTAACAACTTATTCCTCATTGGATCGCAATTCGAGACTATTTTGTTGCGGAAAAACTAACTTGTTTATACCTTGTGTGTTCTTGATTCTTCCTTCCCGCAACCCAACACATGGTAACTTCAATCGAACAACATAAAATATTCTATATGTATTTCTCTGGTGACTGATACACATCCGCAAACTCTCAAAAGGACCGAGTTTCAGCACCAGCTTCACGAGTTCAGTTCGAAGAATCATCGGTCACGCACTAGGTGAAGTGGCTTTGATTGCCATTTCAGCGGGAGCCTCAAGCGGAAGTTATAACAAACGAAACAAGAACGAACGAAGAGTAAGAAGAGAACTAAAGATACTCTCATCACTCAAGCGACGTTGCAAAACAGCATGATCGAAATCGCATATCCATAACCACGTGAAAAATAGACCCGCGTCGATGAGGTACTGTCCATCAAAGAAAGCTTCAGCCGAAGCTAAATGACTCACCTCATTGGGGGAGAGGGTGGGGGGGGGGGGGGGCTGAATAATGTCCTCACTTTACCGTGGTGATCGGCTTTGCGCACTACGATGACCCGAAGGGCTATGTCAATCGGCGCCCAAAGCGCTCCCTCAGAGTCATCCATATCGGACAGGCCGAGAGCGAATAACCAGACAAAAGCAGCGTAGCTTTGTTAGAGTGCGTGATGGGTCTTTCGCCTGGCAGCGAACTCTACATAAAAGCCTTAGGAA
The DNA here is from genome assembly GCA_948099385.1 of Fasciola hepatica. NCBI lineage: Eukaryota > Metazoa > Platyhelminthes > Trematoda > Plagiorchiida > Fasciolidae > Fasciola > Fasciola hepatica. The sequence goes on from CANUEZ040000067.1 coordinate 17,946,738, forward strand.
CCCATAGACAGTGGTGTAACGTGCGCGAATGTGGCCCGGTACTAAATAAGGTCATTTCCTCTTGTCTCTTACTCAGCTATTTTAAGTGGGACATGAATCAATAGAACGTATTGGGCATCCTCGACTGGCAGATCGCCATCAAAAAGGCATATGAATCGCCCGTTCGGGTACCGGCTCCCAACACACAAACCTCTTGTTACCCGACAAGTAGCACTTGGTTGTACATGGGCTAAAGCTGCCACCTCGAACAAAAGGCCGAGTGACGCTGGGAACGCCATTTCGTACCCACTTCCTAAGATTCATCATAAACAGTTCCCTTACACACTGCTCGTGAGCAAGTGCCATTTGGGACATCCGTGGAGCCGGTTCAACCTCTAGCAGGAAGTAGCCGGATAAAGGTAAATGTAAGTAAGTTCTTTGAGATGGAATGCAGGGAGCATATTGGCCTATGTGTAGCGAGGGACAATCAGACAAAATGTAATAAATGCACTGTGGTCTGTACAGATTTTTTGAACTCCAAAGAAGTGGCTTAATCAGTTAGTGTAAAAGAAAGAAAAAGACGGACAGATTGAGTTATAGGTACCCAGCTGGATCAGAGGTAGATGTTAATTTCGTGAGGCATGCAAAGTTTTACGTTCAATAGTAAGGCCAATGAAGTACTCCTTAATCAAATATAGTAGTTTTTCGGATTTTTCCTCCTTTGACCTTAATGCTTTTTTGGAACTCCGGCATTTTTCTGTAGGTTTTTATGGCGAGTAGTATGCAAGTTGTTGGGCAAAGTTTTCTTGGAAGCACATGACCGGTTTCGCGATTATCGCTCATCAGATGTGTATGTATGTTTGACGTAAAGGTACAACTGTGCCGGGCTTAAATGAAATATTCTGAACTGTTAGTGCGAAGCCTCATTACCGTAGTTTTTTAGAGGGATGGGGGAGGGGGTTGTTTTGGACGAACAGTGTATGCATAGTGCACGAAATGCCTTTGGTTCTACCCAATTTTCCTGTGCTCTCGCGGAAAATTGAACGCATGATTGTCATATGCTATGCAAATCTCTTGTCCAGTTATCTTATTGGGTTCCTATACGGATTTGACTTTTGACTTAGGGAAATCGGTGTTATTCCGAGTAATGTGCCTGAAGGGTGCAATAGGCTTATTCCGCATCCCATATGCACTATAAAATATGCAGTTGTACGTCTAGAAAGAAACGTGGAATACGAAGTAAAATCCCTGAAGTCTGGGAGATAGTCACATACTGCGTCCGACCAAATAACGTGCACCACAGTTGTAGAATATTTGTGTTCGCCGTGTACAACAAGTCCTACAAGCAGCAACGCTTTTACGGTATAGACGTATGAGAGAAGTGCTTTGGATGGCAGAACGTCATACTTCAGATCGAGTCGAATGTATGGGAAGTCACATCAGACGAAAGCTGAATGAAACAATAGGATATTTGGTGATGAGGAAAGTTCTTGAGCGGCCTTGACGGACTAATATGCTACTAACATGCGGAAGAGCAAGCTTGACATCGGATGTTGAACCTTCATTGGGGGCCCTCTGATGGTCTGCGGGTGCTATTTATGCGAACTGTAAATCACAGCTGGCAGTTGTCGAAGGAGAAAAGACAGCTAACAGTACATCGGATTTTCGAATAACACCTTCCAGCAATTCCGGGAGATCGCAGGTGGTTCGTACTTTTCCAGCAATACTACTCCACCGTATTTACAGCTCACGTCAGTACGCTGTTGTTTGAGACAGTCAGTGGTTTGAGCGTAGGTCGAGTTGGCCAGCCCACGGCATGGCGAAAAGGTATAAAAACATCGACCAATGGACTTGACCAAGTGGGCCGTTTAGACTTCTGGGTTGGGGTCCACGTGACCTGCCTACCAGATGGTTGAAGACATTGAGTGATATGACGTAGTTTTATTCGGACGCGTTCCTCGTCTTCGTGAATTCCGCTTATCACTTTGATTTTCTGGATCTTTTTCACTTTATGCTTCTACTCGTTCTGTCCTGTAGTTGGCAGTGCTGGGAAGTAGGAACCGAAACGAGAGCACAGAAATGTGAGGTCAAAGGTTGAATTAACCTAACTGAACACGTGAGGGAAATGTGGTTGTTGTATCGAAATATCAGAATCATCTATTCGCCTGCTCACAGTCCCGATTTGAACCCCACTGAGAACGTTTGGGGTGTGCTGACGAGAGGAGTTCATGACAACGGAAGAGACTTCAACGCCACTCACGAACTGAGATCTGCTATCCTTACTGGATGGCAGGACTTCAAAATTGAGACGATCCGATTCCTTATTGTTTGTCTGATCGAGGTTTTTTTGGTTCTGAGCAGTAAAAGTCCTTGTTCACGAAAGGGGCGTTTATATCAGTGAATAGGAGGTGCGCTGAAAGTGTTTTTCGCAGTTCATGCGCATTATCCGGGATAGGATCGATTTTCCCAAGTCGAAATCCAAATCTGTATACGATCCCAGTGTGGTGATGTATGCGTATATGCGTTTGTGAGAAATCGCACGGGGTACGGTAACAAAATTTTTGCTTTGTGAAGATGGTGAGTTGAACGTCTGCACTGAATGATGAATCATATTATGTAAAACCTAATCTTTTAATATTCGCCCTAACACAAAATTCCTGAGTAGATTTACATGATCTGTACTGTTTTACGTTAGGGGTTTTCGGTCATTTACCAGTGTGTTTTTCGGGTGCTCAGACACGTTTTGTGTGAAGGAGGAACGAGTGTTGGAATTAACAAAACAGCATTATCTTGTCTGCCTCCATTTCTATTGGTTTGCAGAGTTGTCGCTCTGGAAGAGAGTCTTACAGATTGTGAGACTTGCACATCACCTGCTGCCTATGTCGCTAAGAAACAATATATCTACGACTGGATCGAGGTCACAACAGCCGCACCAGGTCGAACTGGCTCTCAGTAAGTTAGACGAAATTTTTGCCGCAAGGATTGTGCAGTGGATGTAATGGGAATGCACGGCGATTGACTCACAAGAACGAGCTAATTGACGACGCTTTCGAAGGGAGTCCAATCGCTTGTACGCATGGTCTCTAGTCGGAAGTCGGAGTTTCTGTGTTGTTCGTACGCATTTGTTTCTAAAGAAAACCACAGCTCCTCCTGTCATCCGAAAGTTCGATGAATGGTAGATGGGATATTTGAACCGTACTTGCATAAACTAAAACACATTTGGGTGAAATAAGATCATAACCAAAGACCATGGTTCGTGGACGCTTTCAGCGACGTCTTTACCCACGACTTGTCTCTGCAACTAGTCCGTTTCCTGGGCGATGTTGTGTGACCATTCGTGTTGCTGAATGATTTGTAAAGTTCGTGCAATTATCTCCCCACTTGTAAATCCAATCAGTGACCCGTGACTGCGTACTTTGCAATTGTCTCAACAAAGGGAACTGCTTCGCACCATTTACTAGGTTATTCTACCACAAACAGTATATGCTTTTTGTTATCTGCTTCCTCATGAGTGCAGTGGAAGGGGTACTCTACAAAGCCTCAGAAGTCCACTGCACTATTAGGATCCTGAAACCTAGAGTGAAGAGCCACATAAAGTCCCAGTAGGTCAGGTGTGGTAACCAGCCGCAAGATGGTGGATTGCTGTCTACCATCAAAGTGATCGGCGGTGGCTGGGATTCAAACCTCTGACCTTCAAGGTGGCAGTCAAACGCTCTAAGCCACTCGATCATCATGATTCACTTTTTGTGGTCTTTTGAAGACAGCTTACGTTATCTACTCCGTCCATTTCATTGAAAAAACCTATCCACGGGTTGTTAAATCTCACAAAGGGTCTTACGTCAATGTGCAAAGCTCCCACTGCGTTCAAACGGGTGCAGACTAAAATCAAACATCCCGACGCAAGTTTGGCCAGCAGAATTTCTCCAATGTAACGAGTTCACCCTTGTAAACACCGTTATGGCCGAGTTGCTGATGGAAGCCCCTGGAATGTATCTTTACAATAATTGCGGAACGGCAACCGTCCCAGCGTGGTTGGCTACGAAAGATCAAAAAGAACGCTTTCAACTGTGGTCAGGTTATTCTACAAACAGTTCCATTGGCTCGCTTTCCACGATTTTACCAGTCTATCCATTAGGTACACGTGTCCGCAAGTTACACGTCGATCTGAGCCGGTTTGAAAATGCTGCTTTTACGAGGTCAATGGCCAAAGTTTTGTGGATGTGTTGTTGATAACACCTAATTGGGAAAATGCAGTTTCTGGCTTACACATTTTACCGATAAAATTGTTACCTAGCTGTCAGTCGAAGACCCAACTGATTTGCAGTCTACCATTCACATGGCCCAGTGATTTTTTTAAATCTCTGTACTGTGACTGCAAAAAATGATTGAAATTCGGATGTGTTTGCATTATTGTGACCGTATTGCAGCTCCCGTTTCCCATTGTTACCGTTAGGGTCAGTCTTTGACTATAATGAGCTTTCATCTACTTTGTCTCCATTTCACCCACTTGGAACCTAACTGACGGCTGAGCGGTCTGTCTCCATTTGTCGGTCTTGTTATCGATAGCCTTATGTAATCACAATTCCTGAGAGGTCGGGTTCTCACTCGTCATTGAGGCCGCACATTATAATGCAACGCACGCTGTGTGGCCACCGACGCAAAAAGGGCGTGAAGGATGGATGCACCGTACTTCAGATTAATCACAAGGACATCTCAATTAATCATTCGGTTGACACTTCCGAATATTTTTGACATATATTGAGAGAATGTATTGTTGGCACGAGGAGCCTGAATCGTATGTTTTTGGAAAATCCACTTGCATTCTTCCGGCTCGCGGCGTCCGACTTTTCGATGTGAAGAATGCAAGTGGATTTTCCAAAAAACGGGGCGGGAGACAAATCAGGCTGATGTGAGAGGTCACTACCAGGGCAACACAAGTTGCGTAACAAATGTCTTTTGGATACACAGTTCAGGCTTTGTCCGCGAACTTTAGCAAGTTTCTATTTCTCAATCTCCTGATGATCCTGAAAGCACTAGTCGGGTCAATACAGTGACGTGAATCCAACGAATGACGTGCCACTGCACTAGATGGTAATTTTCCGCCACGAGGACTCAAACTGTTCGGGATATGCTCACACACTCTGATAAGGAGACGACGTTCTGTCCTTCCCACGTACCTTATGCGACAGGTACATTCAAACGGGCAAATACAATTGGAGGTGTCATAAGCGTCCAATCTGTCTAAGTTAGTGCGGCTGAAACAGCGACGAGTTTAGCTGCATTGAAAGTGCTTTCGACGGCGGTGGTGAATTGTGACTTAGTCTAGTCAATACATCATCACTTCTGAAAAGTAGATGGATGAGTGCGTCTTTCTTCCTTGCTAATGAATATCTTGGTTTGGGATTTAGAGGGGAACTGTGCTTTTGTGTAAATTGCATTTTCTGTACAGACAAAGTGAAAATAGTGGAAGAAACTCGTGATATCACGTTCAGATTACTTATCTTCTTTTTACTTTCCGTTTCTTCATAGCGTGGACCTAAGAACCTCGGATATTGTAATGCAGTTGAATAAAATCACCGTTGCCCTACCTTTGGATCAGAGTCGTGCATTGATCCAAGGTGAGTTCTGCTATAACCAGTTATCGTTGTTTCCATTTCTCTATGCACGGATTTGTAAACACTGAAAACTTCCCAATGCATCTTTGTTCCTCCGCCGAACTAGGAAATTATATTGCTAACGTTGAATCACCGGCGCAGATGAAATTAGTCCAGGATTTTTGATCGTACTGATGCTGGTACATATGTGAGCTGCTTCCAACTAAGTTGTCACTGTTACATTCGATTTTAGCTTTTGAAAGTCGCGTTCATGTGGTCAACTTCATCATCATTGTCATTGTCGTACAGCGGTAAACAGTCGGGCAAGCCCCACTGACCACTGCCTTTCCCACCATGTTGCACCTTGAATTCGAAAGTATGTGGTCAACTTGAAGTAAATGAGCTGAGTGCGCACCAAGCCAGTGGTGATCGAGCGGCTCAGAGCGTTTGAGTGCCACCTTGAAGGTCAGAGGTTTGAATCCCAGCCACCGCCGATCACTTTGATGGTAGACAGCAATCCACCATCTTGCGACTGGTTACCACACCTGACCTACTGGGACTTTATGTGGCTCTTCACTCTAGGTTTCAGAATCCGGTTAACGGATATGCCTAATAGTGCAGTGGACTTTTGTGGCTGTGTAGAGTACCCCTTCCACTGCAGTCATGTGCAACCACTTAATGGGAAATATGCTTGTTCAGCATACCTCATACTTTAGAAAACGTAACGTGGCGAATACAGATCTGTTTTTTCAGCACTTCTCCTCATGCCAGTACAGTACACATGCAAAGTTTTAGCGTTATTCGAAAATGTGATCCAGAGTATTAACGTAAAAGCACAAAACTGAATGTCAAACCCGCTTCCGCTGCATTTGCTTGGGCGCATTGATCACCAGGTTCACCAGTCTTGTGTGTCTGTCCCACCATCACGTTAATCTTCGGCCACGGGATCCGTAGTGTTTTGACAAACCTTTTTGCTAGCATAGAATTGGCCTTTGTAACCCGATTGCAATCGCCTTGGCCGTAGAGAGAGTTCATTGTCTGACTCCTTTGGAGCGGTTTGCCGACACACCGTAGATAACGCTAAATGGCTCATCTCGCGTTAGTGTGTGACCAGTATCGATTGCATGGGCCAGTATTGCGCTGGTTACCGTCTTATTGATCCCTTTGGCTAGCCATGTAAGACGGTATTCTTGGACTCGCTTGGACAGGCGCCTGGTTGTTGCGAAAGCCTTGTTCCCATGCAGCTGAAACGAAACTTAGTCCGTTGCTTGACCTACAGAGCGCGAAATATGCTCCAAGAGCCAACTTACGAAAGCATTGGAATCTACCAGCAACTCATTCCGAGGAAATTGATACCCAGATAGCTTTCTCAAACAACACATGAAAGCAGATACCCGAACATCTAAAAAAAGATCGTATTTGCTTGAGTAGAATTCAAAGGAGATAGTACTGCAGAAACACTGAACCGACTGTTATCTGATGTAGTGACAAATACATTCTACGCAGCCAAGCTGCAAATCGCGTTCAACACTAAACCATGCTTACAACTTAAATTCAAAGACAGGCTGCCTGATTATTCTACCTCATGCTGTGTATGTTCCTACTCTTGCTCCTGTGGAATGAGATACGTCGGAAGAACAACTAGGCGCCTTTCCAGTTGGGTCCAAGAATACCGTCTTACATGGCTAGCCAAAGGGATCAATAAGACGGTAACCAGCGCAATACTGGCCCATGCAATCGATACTGGTCACACACTAACGCGAGATGAGCCATTTAGCGTTATCTACGGTGTGTCGGCAAACCGCTCTAAAGGGGTCAGACAACGAACTCTCTCTACGGCCAAGGCGATTGCAATCGGGTTACAAAGGCCAATTCTATGCTAGCAAAAAGGTTTGTCAAAACACTACGGATCCCGTGGCCGAAGATTAACGTGATGGTGGGACAGACACACAAGACTGGTGAACCTGGTGATCAATGCGCCCAAGCAAATGCAGCGGAAGCGGGTTTGACATTCAGTTTTGTGCTTTTACGTTAATACTCTGGATCACATTTTCGAATAACGCTAAAACTTTGCATGTGTACTGTACTGGCATGAGGAGAAGTGCTGAAAAACAAGATCTGTATTCACCACGTTGCGTTTTCCAAGTTGAGGCTATGGGGATACGTCATACCGAAGCATTGGTAGCACCATCCCCGTGTTCCCTTGGAAGCAAAAGGCTGTGTTCACTGTGTCATGGTTCGACGCCATCTATTTTATGGCTCGGAAATTTAAAAGTTACCTACAGAAGACGATCACCGGTTGGAGAGTTTCAGCCACCGTTGTGTGTGAAATGTAAGATGGGCGAGTTGGTGCGATGGAAATACTGACGATTACATGTCCCACCTGACGCTTGGTTCATTCTCGTAGGACTTGTTATCTCTTCAAGTGGTTCAACGTGGACTGAGCTTCTTGAGACCCGTGCTACGTATGCCTGGAAACCATCTACCGCACAACACACTGTTTGCAATACCTGTTCCGGGATAGAGAGAGATCTGGATGTATTACAGCCTTGTCGTTTACCACGGAAATCAGCATATGGTGGTGGCAGTCGATCACTGTCCTAACCCGACCTGACTTACTGCGGTACAACTCTGAAAGCCCAAACTCGCTGTTCGGCAAGCAGTTCAGTAAATCGAACATACCAATTTAGACAAAGGTCCCGAGAATGTCTAAGTACATGATGATAGTAGGCTCTTCGAAGTTTTTAACGTTGCACAGACAACTATCAGATTGCAAAAATTTGGTTGACTTGTCATCAGTCGGCATGAAATCCAAAAGGATCAATTTAATGCACATCATTTAGTGATAGCCGACCTACTCTGGCGTTCGCATTCCATGCCAAATCCACGTAATAGGCTCAGTTTGCTCTTCACAAGAAGTCATGAGGCTTCTGATACAGAACTCTGACTGCTCTCGGGCTACCGTCGGGGGTGCGTATGCTGAAACAGCAAAAGAATTGCGTTTGTCGAAGCGGCAACTGCTCACTTCACAGAAAACTAAATCTGACTGCTTCCAACCGACAGTCTACTGGGATCCGGTTTAGTAATGCGGTGTCGGCCCCAGCACTAAGAGCTACACTAGTGGCCGCCTGACCAGATGCCCAGAAAGAGGTAGTTAAATGATCGCAGAAGAGTTGGAAGAGAGCTTCATTTCGATGATGAACCTGGAGTCCCGACAACGATTGTTGGGGTACAAGACACTTCGGTGCCAAGAGTCTCAAGCGCACAAGTCAAGCCTACCTGTTGTCCTATGCACCTTCATGTCCGCATCCTTAGCAGCGCAAACTCAAATGGGCATCGAAGACGGAAAAGTTCATCATCCGGTGGTTGCTGGTTAGGTGTCTTCGGTTACCAATCGTTATAGGCTGGACAGAAATGAGGTCTTTGCTCTTGTTGGGAAGTAGTTATGTGAGGGACAGTTAGATGAAAGAGATGCCGCGTGCGTTGAAATTGTTCGGAACTGTTTAGGAGGAAACTGTTTAAAGACCAAAAGGCGTATCCAACCAGGATATTTGCACTATTGTTCCAGTCAGTCTTCCAGTCACTTCGACCCCCAGATACAAGCTTGAATTCTCTCTTCACTATTCGCTTGTCGGGCATTTCGGTGTCCAGTGCTCGTGGTCAGGCAGGTGTTGGCGTCGCTCTGAGAACCGTTACGATGAGACTGCACCTTGACGTGGTGTGATGGCTTGCAAGCCTCTATGACCCGGAGAGCTATACAGGATGGCTTCAAGCCGGAGATGCAATCATGCCTGACAGGTCAATGGGTAGAGGCTAGACAAAGTCCAGTCTCCTGATCCTCTAGGTTGGGGGTCAATTTGAGCTGGCAACTCAGTAGGTAAAATCAGTGGGAGAATAAATGATCCAGGCAAATGGGTTTCCACTCGACCACCCTCACTGCCTTGTGGACAGGTTCTTGTTAGAACTAAAGGCTTTGGTTGAGAACCCTAGTCGTTCTCCTGCTTTGCGGCTGGACACTAGAAGTACCCGTCCAACATCTCTCATGAACTACACAAATAGAAAGAATTCCAAACTGCATCGATCGTCGCTCAGGATAATGAGGACCGCGCCGCCCATTGCGTCGAGCGGGGTGGGTAGTGACAAGTGGGCTACTGCTCAGAGTTCTCTCTCTTTTATTCAACCTTTGTCTTCTGTCCCCAACCACTTCTCTTTGCCCTATCTATCCACCCATAATGCTCCATTGATAACACGGTCGATACTCGCAACGATTCTCTTTCAAATAGTGTCGGGAATAATCCTCTGTCAGGTAACTCACATTTTCTGAAGCCTCGTCAGCCTCTGAATCTGGGGTCCTTCAACGTGTGTACACTCATGCAGGCCGGTCAGCAGGCGTGCCTAGCCCTGCCAATGAACTCTAAAGATTGATGTCTGCTGCTTAAGTGAAACGCGTATCCAGGTTTGAAGCAGTGTAATTCAACTAACTGCTCCTGGTATCTCATTGAGGTATTTTCTGCGCACTTCAGGAGACGAAGTGGCTCGAGCTACGGGTCAACGTGGTTTAGGAATAGTCTTGAGTGACAAGGCCGAGGCGGCTGTTTTAGACTGGATCACGGGTAATAGTCGTTTATGAGCTGTGAGACTCCAGGGGTCAGTTGGCGTTCGAAAGGATAGTTGTGTTATGTGCGACTTGATGAGTTCTACTATGGACTCACCACCCTCGTTCGCAGAAGTAAGGGTTCTGAAGTCGTAGTACTAGCAGGTGATTTCAATGCACAGGTTGATAAACTCAGTGCGTCAAAAGCTTGTTATGTGGCTTTACCGGTTCAGCACACCGAAAACGGGGACAGGCTTCTCCAGTTTTGTGGAGACAATCGATTGTTTTTGTCTAGTAGAGACTTCCGACACAGCTCACGTCCCATAGCAGCATGGCAATCTAACTCTGCTGATACTCTTAGCCAGATTGATCATATGGCAGTAGGCTACTGGTCGTACAGTTCTGTCAAGAACTAGGTCTCTCCTGTCCACTTACGTAGAGTCGGACCATGCATCAGTGGTAATGCAATTATCGCTCCATCTCCATGGTAAACCGCAAACCTGGTTAGCCGTGCAACGTATGTGTGGTCCAGAACTTCGCGCCAGTTATGAACAGAAATCAGCACATAAGCTGGGATTTATGAAAAACAGTAATGTGCATGAGCATTGGGCCTATATAAAACAGGCGATGCACGTGGCAGCAGGTTTCGCCTGTGGTCCTAGATCCGACGTCCATCGAAGACACTTGATTTCGCAAGAGTCTTGCAGGCTAATAGAGCAGAAGCATCAGCTCTCGAACTGTGACGAGATGAATAAGATACGAAGAAATATACAGAAGAAAAGTACGAAAAGCCCTGAGAAGGATCTCGAAAACTGGTGGGTCGAGGTAGCTGGATAAATGGAAATGGCAGCTGCTTTCCGGACGTAACTGTTCTCACCTTCTACCACGTAGTCAACTCAATACTTCTGCGGGTTGTTACCTATTTTCGCTACTGATTGATCCGTTTCCTGAAATATTATATTTCCGGAATATTATGCGTCGTCTTCGTCATCTTCTGCAGTTGACGTCGGTTTTCTTGTCTTTTTCAATTGCTTCTTCAATGCTGTCCATTGTTCTCTATTGTATAGATCACAAATCTCTCACTTTAAAGCTGCAATCAACGACCCGCCCTTAACCTTAAGGTTTTATCCACTGACCCACCACCAAGTGATCATTTGGCTTTCGTTCTGATGGGCGTACCCCGATTGTTCTTGATATCTCATCTGTGGCCCCGAAGGTGGACGACTAGTCAACTGCATCATGTTTCTCTCCTTGATTGTCAACCTCCAGCTGTCAATTCTCCATGTTCCCCCTAAACAGTCATGTTATGAGTCATCCTCCCTCTTTAAAACTAGGACCGTAAGAGTTTCCCCTTACACTATGTTCGCGAATTATATATTTTTAATCCCTCTTATTGCGATTCACTTTGGTATAACAAGCATTGAAAACTGTAAATAAAACTAACATGCTTCAGTTATCTTTCGTTATTTGTCTTGATCATATTCTCCAATGATTACTTCCTGAATAGACCTCAGCCTCACTGTTCGTCTGAATCGCCCACTACTGATCACCGGTCCCAGTGGAGTTGGAAAAACTACGTTGTTTCGTGTTCTTGCCGAGTTGTGGCCCGCTACCGGTCAAATGGAGGCTGGCAAGATGCACAGCTTTTTCTGCCGTTCACCTCGAATACGAATTTTGTTGGTGCCTCAACGACCGTTTGTCCCGTCTGCGTTCGCCTGTCCCTACGAATTGTTCACCATTCTAGGCGATGGTTATGATCACGAGCTGGTCGAGTACACTTTGTCTCATGGATCCAATATCACATTTCGAGGGCTTCATTTGGCCTATCTTTTGCTCACGGTCGCCTATTCTCCACAGGATCCCAATACCAAACCTAAAATCGTGGAGCTTGAATCCCAGGAAGAGCATGATGGCAACCTCTCTAGCAGTGAGTCTTTTAACGCTGTTCCATTCTTGGAACTTATCGCATTGACCTCATCGTATCCGATTATTGACCATTGGGATCTCCGTGTATGCAGGTAGTTTTGAATGGCCGATAATGGTCGTTTTTGTAGACGTTCGTGTGGCCTACAACTTCAGCAGTAACACTAGACCGTATAACGCCTTGTTGAGAAATGTGCGCCCATTGAGTGCGTCTCTAACCTTAAAGACTCACACTTTAACAGTTCAGACTGGATTAGGTCACGCGGTCAACACTCCTCTGCTGTTTGATGGTCACAAACAGTTCGTCATCGATCGAAGTACCATCAACAGGGCAACAGATTGTGAAACGTTGGCGATCCAAACACCATGCATCGAGAGTTCGGTGAGCACGACATCAGCCGATCTGAGCTCAGAACTTCACCGGTATTCGATGTCGTTAAGACCTAAGGGGCACGTTCTACAGCTTCGAAGCGGAATGGTCCTCTCGGATTATATTGCTCTCATGCAGTATCAAACACAAGGTTTGTGTTAGTCCCTAAATTTATTAATAACTGGGCAGTTACATTTCACTGGATAGCACGTTTAAGTGATGTCACATGTTGCTAGCATCGGGCACAAACATCGAACCAGTAATAATGAAGTAAGTTCTGAGCAGAATACGTTTGGCGCAATTTCATTCAACGCTTCCACACAATACCGTGGGAGGGGAATATCCTCAAAAGCCGACTATTCTATCAAGGAGAACCAGCAACAGTGACTCAGGGACATGTCGAAGCTTCACTATATCCCACCCAGTAGATCTGACGTGATAATAAGCTGAACGACAACAAATTGCCCGTCTGCTAGTTGTATGAAAAACTAGCGTCAGCATTGGCTTCGGTTGGTGCTTCTTACCTCTCTGGCTGGGGCCCAAGGGGCGAAGATTTTCATTGGCTTAAAATTTAGGGACGTGTCTCAGAATAGAAGTCAGTTGCACGAATGCTGTGCGGCCCGTCTGTCTAACTAGTGCCCCGTAATCACCAAAATATTTCGGCAAACGTGTTGGCAAGAGAACATCAAAAAGTGTACGCCAGAAAAGCAAAAAAACTCAAGGCATTTTATTTTTTTATGAACTGTTTATTTTACTGTGATCTACTCCTCCTCTCCCATTTTGTAATTCATGAGAACGGAGAGAAGACATAAGTCGCGAGATGCAAGCATTTCGTTTACTCTTGTCAGCCGCGGACGTAAAACGTGTCAGTACATATACATGGTACAGTAGGGGGGGGGGGTAATTGCAACAGTAAAGTAGGCACGATCGAAAGTTCTTACAGTGCGTACGTTGGGGAGAGTGAAGTCTGTCGTGTTACTGCCAGGGTAAACAAACATTTTGGGTCAATCGTTTTTGTGCACAGAGTGTTGGCTGATGCATCATGATTACAATAACTTCACTGAACGCTAGTAGTTTCGGTACTGGATTGCGCAACAATGCTTTGAAACACTGGGTCAGGTCAAATTTGTGACCTGATGCAATCAAGTGTCTTCCAATCGAAGAAGCTGGCGGTTTCACGTCGTTGTGTATTGCCCCAGCAGGTTGCGTCATCAAGTTTGACAGCCATTTGGGTATGTGTTCTGATACTCGTTGAGTCAAGCAACGATCCGTCCTGCCAATGTATACGTCACCGCAACTGCAAGTGAACTGATAGACAATATGTGAGACATTGGGATCAGCAAGACTGTTTGAGTGATTTTGAAAAAAACATAACCTTTTGGTCGTCTGCAGCAAACGCAACTGCGCCGCTGTGTATGTGTGCCTTAGAGCTGACTTGAGATTACAATTTATTTGATTGAATAAATGATCTCCTTTAAAAGGCAAAGTGATAAAAACTTGCTTCTTTTCCACGTTCATTGTTTTCTCGCGCACAAGTCTCGGTCTCTGGTGTTTTCTGATAAAGTTCTCCGGAAGAGTTCATAAAAAGAACACTGCTGACTAACGATCTTGGTATCGGCAGCTCTGACGGAAAAAAGCGTGTTATTCGTGTTATTGGACCGAAACGTCAACATTTCCAGTTAATTTCGTTCTCTTCATTTGAATTTAACATTCATGATGAGCCAATCGGTCTGCCCTCGTGAGATTTCATTTCCGAAATTGTTTGGGCTTTTCACATGCGATAAATTCCCATTCGTTCATCGAAATTCTTCCTTGTTTTAATATAGAACTAATCAAAGCAAGAAACGGTGCGAGTGCGGTTGTCGATCGGGTTTTTTGTGGTTTTCCCCTTACTGCATACTTGGAAGCGTTGAATCTACTCTTGGAATTTCGGTTGATTGATCCAATAACTGCGAAGTATATTGGTGATCGCTTGAAGATGCTGCAATTTGTAGATCATCACCCTCCCAACTCTAATGCTTGTTCGACCAAGACGTGGACTGCCTTTCGAGACGTTTTTCGGTTGGGATGCCGAACAGTGGTAAACGAGTACGACTTTGCCGGAGGTGAATGGTGAGTGTAAAGTTATATTTTGTTCCGTGTATTTTTTCTGATTATCTCGTGTGCACACCTGATGATGTCGGTTCAGTATGGTATCCAGTCACAGCACTCGAACCACGGGATGTTGATCACCTGAAGGGGGCATGGACGCTGCTCGATGTGGAAGTTCGATGCTAGTAACTAGCTGAGGTTATACGTAATACTGTGGTACCGACGTGAAATTCCATCGAAGCGGAATGTTATCTGATAGCTTCTCATATGATTGAAATTGCCTTATGGTCGTAGTTTCACAGCCGGTTGTAAAACCAGTCTTGAAAAAGGTTACCCGTGGTGACCGAAACGTCGACAGCCTACCAACGACGCTGTGTTATTAAACAATAAAATTCTATCAGAGGAGTAGATGCCTTTGGGACGCGTTCGCTTAAGTGGCCGCTGGTCGTTGATTCAGTCTTCATCCTCAACTGCTTCCGTTTCGTGTTTTCATATCAGTCGATGTGGCGGTTTATATTAAGCACCTTGGATGCAGGCCAGAGGTAGTGTGCATTGTATCCTAATCTCTACCGATGAAAGTTGATGGGGCTAATATTTTGTGATAAACATCGTTGTGGTCTTACAATACATTGTTTGACCTCTGTTTTGGCCGGGGCAGCTAGATAATATCTTGTGGTATTGCAGTTGCCCCATATGTTTTCTATTCCCGATTTTCTCAGCAGAGATATACACAAACTGGTTTTCTAATATCCGATTTTGATCACAGTCCGCGCTCCTTTTCATTTACACGCTTATTCATATCATCTGTTGTTCGTGTACTCTGTCATAGGCCAAATGTGTACTCTCCCGGTGAAATGCAGCGTCTTATCCTGGCCGCGGTGTGCCTTCGTCAACCGCACATGGTATTTCTGGACGAATCCACTAGCCAGTTGAACGAATATGCCGAACATCAAGCCTACGAGAGTTTAAAAGCAAGAGAAATCACTACCATCTCTGTCGGTCACCGTGTGAGTTTGCGGATGCACCATGTGGAAGAGCTGCGTTTCAGTTTGCCGTCCTCACCGATAGATCTGTCTGATCTACCACCGCATCGCGTCGAAGCTACCGGTCCGAATTGGTATCATATCGTGTACAACTCTCCCACGGAGAAGCTGTGAATAAAGATGTGACACCGCTGCAGTTTTACCTGTATCTTTTAGTAAAGTAGCCTACATCATGCCATCTCATCGTACCTCATGGCGCAGCACATCATTTAACCCCTCCATTGATACACTGTCTTTTGATAACAGAACTGTGATTAAATGGTTGCTTATTCCTTGTTCCCTTTGTGATTTCCCGGTTAAGGTTCTAGTGAACTCAACAAATTGAGAGTGCGCAGAACAAACGCGAGTGTGGCCAGTTGGCGTGTTATTTCTCTCATTCTCCACCTGCGACTGTATCATTAGATAAACTAGTAAAAAAATGGAGTGCCTTTCAAAGCAGACTAAAAAAGAAGCTGACGCATTGCAAAGTCTTGAAGTGTGTTCTGGTGTTTGACGACATCATTGCTACTTTATTCACCAACATGGATGTAGCCAAAAGGACCGCCCGGTAATTGATCAGAGCAAATATAATAAATGCTGCGAACTGATAGTCCTGTGCAAGAAAATCGATGCACTTACTGTAAAGTAGATTGCATTTCTCTGAAGTCGATGGAATCTCTCGGATTGCCGTGGATGCTTCAAAGTTCGTGTTTTAGTTCATTCAGATACACGAATAAAATGACATGTGTCACCAGCACTTGTGGTTTGGAGTCTGTCATGTTCTGGTCTTTCTTCTTCTCCTGCCATTCAGCCGTCATATGGGCTAACAAGAAACCATTTGTTGAAGCATTGGCCTCACGCCGATTGACTTCTACATAAAGACTTAATCAGATAGAGGGCAATTGAGACAAATCTAGATAAGTGTTGTTTGGGCACATGATGTCTACTTCAACAGAGCGAGTCATAAAGGCTATGCTCTTATGGAATTCGTGAGCGGACGGACTCTCGTCTGATCGTACGAACCCGTACCGTTCTCCAAGGAGCCCTGCTGCATTGCAAGTTGCACCTAGTTACACAAAGGAACTCATCAGAGACGTGTCTGGTGTGCACGTTGATAAATATTATAGACGAATAATATAATAGAAAACTACCCACTTCAAGTATTTATCGAAACGATACCCAAGAAAACGAATGAACCATGTAACAGTTTCACATTATTTTAGAGCAGCTTGGAGGGTTAGTAGAACAAGAAACCACTCAGTGTTGTTCTGTGTACAAATAGACAAGCAATTTGTTCCGTGCTGCTCAGCTATTTTTCAGTCAGTTGTATGCATTGAGATTTTGAGCTTTCTTCAAGGTGACCAGCCACCGTTTCGATAAAGAATCATTTATTTATTTAGTGTGTGCAACCATCAACTTCAGCTCAGAGTGCTTCTAAAGGGGACGTCACAAAATGCATCAATACTGTTAGGGTAACGTGTCTTCGTCCTCCGAACGACTCACCAGTACGACTTTCAGAAGCTAAGTACTTTACGCATATCGTTCATACCGCCGTACACTGGAGATAGCAGGGTTTCGCCGGACATCGCTTGGTAGTTACTATGCCTAATTAGAATTTGTGCCACTTTGTGTTTAGTTACTCCCAAGTAATGGGTACGTACATCGTGGACCTCAGGTATTCGTAATGTGTTTTCTCACTTTCTAAAGTATCATATTGGTTTGCACTCGCATTTTAGGGTGTCTGTTACATGAAAAGTTTACGTACTTACTCGTAATTTTGTTTCCTCAAAGGTTTACACTTCTACTGTTAGATAATCTTTTTAAGTGTTTCACTTGTACAGCCGAGCGGAAGCTCGAACTCTCAACTTTAGCTTTTCTGTCACTGCACTCCACCGTTGACCATCACACATCAACAGCATTAACAGATCTAGAGTTGGATTCGTCCATTCATGTTGGCGCGTGCTCTTGTTTGTCCCACAGATTTAGCCTATTTGTGCTCATTTGTTAATAAGTCTTCTGCATATTGCAACCGCAGTCTATTTCACGCGTTTGTAACTGATTGTGCCGCAACCGAACTGCGCTAGTTTCGCTTAGCTGCTTGTTAAGTGGACCCCTTTTATTTTCTGCCCTGTCCCGAATTTCGGAAAGCTTCTGCCCTTTGTTATTGGTTTCTCACCTGGCTGTAAGTCTTTTTCTCGTGGTGCATTTATGATTATTGTATTGTTTTAGAGCCACGAATCATCAGTACACGATTATTCAATTGGAATTCGTTCAACTGCCCTTAGCCGTGCTCTGCCTATATTGCACGTAGAGCTAGTGAGGCTAACCTTCTGCTAGAATGACAGCCCTAGACATCGGGATAGTCACAACAGTTAACCAGGCTACCAAATCATTGCTTTGATTCGCTGTTTGAATTGGAATTAAAGGAAATCCTGTAAAGTGCAGTCTGGTCACGATGCCGACTGTGAACGTTAGTTGTCAATGTCCGTCCACCGACCTGAGGCTGAACCGAGAACTTAAAGTGGCAAAACTAAAGGTTTAAAAGTTGGAGTTTGAGTTGGAAACTGCAAGACGTATCGGCGATGCCAGAATGAAGCTCTCAGAGAAGATTAGCGACCTACAGGCGGAAGAACGGTCAACGATGTTGGTGAAGACCTCTCGACCACCTACTCTGCAGCCATTTGAGAAACTCGAACGAATTAAGAACTACGTACAGCCCCTCCTAACTTCAGAATATGAACCGGTCGGCCCGATATCCCTCAGGGAACCGGGAACACGCGTTTTGACTCAGGAACAACCGGCGCCAAGCAACGTCTTTGAAACCGCTCAGCAGCTCCAAGCGTGCATGAGCCTTCCTGCCCGAAAATTGGTCAAATTCGATGGCAGTCCAATGAATTGCGTCGGGTTCATACGCAGCTTTCAAACTACTAGGGCGAGATACCCCTCCGACCCATCTTGCATATTAGACTACCTAGTTTCGCCCCGTGAAGGTGAAGCCGCCGAATCAGTCGGAAGATGTACAATCCTGGAACCTAAGGAAGGCTACGAAGAGGCATTGCGATTCCTCGAAAGGCGTTTTGGTAAGCCACATAAGATCGCAGAACAGTGAAACGTGCATTGAAATAACCAACAACAACCATGATGTCTGTATAGTGTATGCTGCGGAGCAGTTAGACGAATCATTTTAGAAATCGTCTTTAGCCTCAGGAGAGCTATAGTCAGTTGGGGCATGCACACAAGACAAAAAGGCATCGGCGCTCCAGTCTATTGCACAGAACCGTTCAACCGAGCCGCACACAGGCGACTGCTGACTGGGATTCAATCGAGCAGTGCGCGCTTAGCTTTCATTCTCAGAGCGACGCCAACGCCAGCCTGACTACAAGCTCTAGACATCGAGTCGCCTTACATGCAAAGAGTGAAACGAGAGTCCGAGATTGTATCTGGGGGTCGAAATGATAACAGTGATTTTGGGTCCTGTATACGCGCTTCAGAGACGCAACACGAACCAGTTTTAAAGGCTTCAAGTATTCTTGGGGAAGCAGCATGTTGCCCCGTTAAGCAAAGTGCACGGACGTAGAAAGCAGTTGAGTGAAGAGAATACCTAGATCTGAGGATCGAATCTCAATTTCCCGTGCCTCCAAGTTATTACCCTTTACGGGAGTCACGTTTTCGGCCATGACCCACTGTGTCCTTTCTTATCCATTTATAATCTGGATGTAAAGGATGAATAGCAGCGAGACGAGTAGTGTTTCCTGGGGAACCGCTAGGTATTTCTGAGTACATCATGCTTTGTGGCTGCCCACGTCACATATGAGATTGTTTCTTGGGAGCTCTAACCGGAGCCTTTGACTCAAAAGTCTGACCTACAAGTATAAGAGTCACACTCCCTGAGCTTCTACGATCGCATTCGTCGAGAAAGGCGGTGGATTACAAACCGCGTGTATTTCCATTGGGCCGTAGTACAAAGATCGCACACTGTCTTTTGTGGAGGGAGTGTGTCGGAAGTAGCATTGGTGGTTGCGGCGTGTGCCAAACTTGCAGTCAAACAAATACCAGACAGGGGTGTTCGACTGGTCGCTATGCAACGCGGTGGGGCGTCGACACGTGATGAGATGTTACCGAAGAACTCGTGAAGGAACTTCTGGTCTGTCACGTAAGACCTGTTTGTTCGATGCGTTCTGTCTTGTTTTCGTCGGTGCTTTGTTATCGATCCGCTTTTTGGATTCAGACGTTAGTCCCACGCACCTAGTGGAGCAACCAGATCGTGGACGGGGCAGCATCCTTTCGGCTGGGGGCCGACCAGTTTAGGTAGTCGGTAGATGCCCAATTAAGTGCAATGACTTCTGTCACTGTCGAGAGAAATCCCAGTTACTCCATTCTTACGTTCACATACTGGAGGTTTTTAGACCGAAAAACTGCTTCGTTTCGTGTTTATTCACTGAAGTATCCCCTCCAGGGGCATGGTGGTTAGAACCAGATGTTGCCCATCAACTGGTTCAAAGACTGGATTTCGTCTGGCCTCTACCCATTGACCTGTCAGCCTTGATTGCATCCCCGGTTTGAGGAAGCCATTCTGCGTCGATTTTTGCACATGAGCACGCAAGTCGTTACGCCACGTCTAGTTGCAGTTTTGTCGTAGCGAGTCAACTCTGCAAGATATCGAATGTGTCGATTCGCATATAGACCGCCTGTTTTGCTTTTATCAATCTGAGACAACTGTGTGTCGGGGTGACATCGTGGAGTATTGTGTACACCACAACTTTTAAATCAATCCTTATAATCCTTTCACCAATATACTTCTTACAATAAAGAGATACATGCAGACCATCGGAACTTGAGCATCGACGTTTTTGTAGTGTTATTCGAGCATGGTAGTGTTATCAGCCATACTGAACTTGGACCCAGGTTGTTGAGAACTAGAGGGAAGTTTCTGGACCAGCTGCTGAGTCTGAAAAGTTTGAGGGAAATCGAGCAAGGAAGCATTTCCACAGATAGGCTTCATCGATGGACATTTTATTTACAGGATTCGTAATCTTTGGAAGGTTGGTCTGAGTGCTCAGTCCACGACAAGGCATAAATGTATGCCAAAACTTTAACGGGAGGCCCAGCTTGGTAAAATATACTAGGGTTCGCTTTAATTGTCCGAATAATCCCACTGAGCACATGGAGAACAACACAGAGTGGCAAGCAAGCTCATTTTCAATGATTCGTAGTCATGCCAATGAATCACATTTTATATGAACGATGTTAGGTGAACAGAACAGAAATCGAGTTAAGGCGATGAGTCAAAATTAAGTGGAGGAGACGGATCAACTATCCTAGGCTTGAACTAGATCCGTCTCTGGACCGTGAATGGGTGTGTGCGGTGTCATTAGTCGGATCAACGGATCTGTGGGTAGGGCTTGGACCAAAGAAGCCTGAGCGCTTGCACGATCTGTTTTTGGGCTCACAACGGGGGATTGTAGAGACGAATTGTAACGTCCAACGAGAAGAACACGATTCGCCAGTTGGAAGTTTATCCAAAAAATGTAGCACACTACAATTGTGATTACAGTAAAAGAAGAAGTGCGCATTACAATTCAGTCTCTAGTAATAACTGCCTTCAATTGTCCTCGAAGTCCACCAGGTCGATTTCTTCCACTGGAACAGAGAAAAGAAGCATGAATTAGTAAGCTCGATCCTACGTTGCGTGACCGTCTTCAAATTTCGTAACACTACTTTCCCCCAATTGGCTCCGTCCCCGGAGCCACAGCTCTCCCTCTTTCCGCGGGGACCTCCAGCTCTAACTGCACTGGTGGCACTATACCGCTTTCTGGGTGAATTGCGGTCTTATAGTGTTTGAGCTTATTAAAGTAAACCACAAACGATGGCTGACCAGAGTGCGACGCATTACGAATTACACAGGTGCAGTCTGACAAAATTTTTTCGACCACAAACGGCCCTTTCCAATGTCTTGACAACTTAACTGGCACACCCCCTGTGGGAACAGTGTTGTGCAGCCATACCAAATCATTCGGTTGCAGCGGGGTGCCGAATTCTTGTCGTAATACTCCTTCTGGTGCCTCTGAGCTGATTTCAGGCGTGTGCGTGCCCGCTCCTCCGCGCGCTTAATAGACTCGTAGCTCGTTCACATACTCGGTTACCGAGGTGGGGAGATTATTGATGATGGGTAGACGAACGTCTTTTGTTAGTCGGATTTCTCGACCGGTCCATAACAGACTTGGTGTTTGATTAGTCGACGCACGGACCGTGCTACGGTAAGCTAACAGGCAATTAGGCAGCTTTTTGTCCCAATCGTCATTCCCTTCAACGAACGCTTTCAATAAAGCAATGAGCGTCCGGTTGGTACGTTCCGCCAGTCCGTTGCCTTGTGGGTGATACGATGTAGTGCGTGTTTTGTCGATTTTAAGTGACCTGCATAACTCAGCAATAAGGGAGCTCTCGAAATTTGACCCCTTGTCGGAATGTAGCTGACATGGTGCACCCCGGCGGTAGACCCAACACTCGAGGATTGCATTGGCCACCGTGCGCGCATCAATCGTGCCCAGGGGAACAGCCTCGCACCACTTTGTGAAATAGTCGACTAGAACTAGGATGTATTTGTTGCTTGCGCGCGTCATTGGTAGTGGCCCAACGATGTCCATTCCCACCATCTCATTAGGGAAGCCGATAACTACTGGCTGAAGGGGGGCGCGATGTTTGGTTGGAGGTTTTTTGAGGCTGCCGCATCCCTCGCACGTCTTGCAAAAGCCAAGGATGTCTCTACGCTGATATGGCCACCAGAACCACTGTCTAGTAGCGTGTTCCAACTTATTGACGCCCGCGTGACCTAACTCTGCGTGCAGTGTTGTTAAGACTGTTCGTATCATCGTTCGAGGGACATAGATTTTAACCGGATAATTTTGTCCATATTGGAAAACCAATATATCATCTACCATCTTCAAGGAGTCCCAGAGGCTCCATAAATGTTTCGTCCATAGACTAGAACCTGCTATTTCTTGGCGTGTTGGTTTTGCACTTCCAGCTTTAATTCTCGTATATGAATGCGGTGTCCGTATCGCTTGATTGCATCGCGGTCCATTCCCCCTTGGTATCCTCACAGAGACTGATTTGTGCCACACAGCTGACGGTGCAGGACGGGCACTCCCCATGGTTTCTTATGGGGCGTCTGGGCATGGCATCAGCATTCTCATGGCGTTTACCTGGTCGATGCTCGGAAATGTAATCAAACTCTTGCAATTGCTCCTGTCACCGAGCAATCTGTCCCTGTGGATCCTTGAAATTCTGCAACCACAGCAGCGATTGGTGGTCGGTACGCACTCGAAACGGGCGACCAATCAAGTAGTGTCGGTATTTCTTAGCAAAAGTCACTAAAGCCAGCATCTCCTTCCGTGTCGTACAGTAATTCTTTTCTCTACTTGACAACGTTTTACTGCCAAATGCTATTACGTGTTCGTAGCCATCTGTGCCTACTTGAGACAACACTGCCCCAATAGCGCCGTCACTTGCATCCTTATCTAGGATAAATTCGCCGGCGTTCGTGGACAAGTCTGGCAGCGCTAGCACCGGCGATGAACACAACGTGGAACGTAAATATCAGAAGGCTTCATCACACTGATCATCCCAGGCAAAATTACTATTTTTCTGCAGGAGCGCGTTTAGCAATGACGCATTTGCTGCAAAATCCTTTATAAAACGACGGTAATAGGAGGCAAGACCCAGGAAGCTTCGTACTTCGGAAACAGAACGGGGCGTTGGCCAATTCAGGACTTGATCTATTTTGCTGGGGTCGGTTTTTATTCCACGGTGAGAAACTTTATGACCCAAGAAGCTGACTTCCCTTCGGAAAAACCGACATTTGGCTGGGTTCAGTTTCAACCCCGCTTCCTTGATCCGTTCCAACACTAATTCCAAATTCGCAAGGTGTTCTTCTACCGTCTTCCCATGGATCAGCACATCATCGACATAGACAAGCATTTGGACGGCGTTAATCCTTATAGCACGTGGTTCATTAGCCTTTGAAATGTGGCGGACACATTAGTCAATCCAAACGGCATGGTTTGGAACTCGTACAAACCTGATGGAATAGCAAAAGCTGTTTTTTCCCTATCCTCGGGCTCAATCTCTACTTGCCAATATCCCGAGGCTAGATCGAGAGTGGTAAAATACCGCGCACCTCCCAAGGCATCAAACAGATCTTCCATCACTGGCAGCGGGTACGAGTCCTTCTTAGCAATTGCATTTAACCGGCGGTAGTCCACACACAGCCTTAGCTTGCCGTCTTTCTTTTTCACCAGTACTACTGGCGCTGCCCATGCGGAGTGTGATGGTTGTATGATATTATTTTTCAGCATATCTTCCACCATTTGCTGTACTTCTGTCTTGTAATACACTGGTATTCTTCTGGGGGCCAACTTAATTAGCCCAGCATCCCCTGTGTCGATACGATGCTTGATTACAGCAGTCCTCCCTAACCTTTCGCCATCCCACATGAATAAGTCGATAAATTTGATAGAGCCTTTCATTCTTCTCCATGACTCCATTATTCTCCACCAGTCTTTGGAACCGCCGCCTACGTTCGCTCTCAGAAAACTCCACAGAACAGACATCTAACTTTCTGCGACCGCACTCCCCGCACTCCTTCGTTTGACAACCAAAATAAAGTCTCTTCCTTGGAACATCTATGATGCACTCGAAATTCTGCGGGGTGTCCTTCCCTAAAATTGCGTCAAAGGAGATGCCTTGGACGACCACAAACAGCTGCGGCTTAGCTAACCCTCCAAATTCCACTAAGAATGATGCCACCCCCACGGTGTTCAGTTTTCCACCTTTTACACCAGTCAGTGAAAACCCGCACGTTTCCAGATTCACTGCACCCAGATGGGGTATTACAGCTGCATTGATAAGGCTATGGGTGGCTCCAGTATCAACTAAAGCACACAGCTCGGCATCATTAACTCGAAGCAAAGTTGAAAAAGTATCCGAACAGTTGGTGAGCAAAGACACGACTGGTGTAATGGACTCACCTGGCTATGGCGGTGACTGCCTCGAGCCCAGTGCCTGAGTGCCTTCGACCACTGTTGCCGTGTTTTGCACCGCCGGTCGGTGTGCCGCCCTGCGATACCACCCACGCGTACCGAATCCACGGTAGTTGGGAGTGGACCATAGATTAGCGCGGCGGCCCCTCCAGCCTCTGTTGGTTCTCAATCCCGGCTGGCATGATCCCCTTGTCACCTGGGCCCATTGTCGCTGAACGGCGAAAAACTCTTGATCCGTGGTCGACTTGGCTAGCACTCTCTCCATTCTTTCTTCTTCTTCTGCCGCTGCTTCGGCCTCTGACAATTCGGCAAATCTTCCTCTCAGGAGAGTTCTCTTCACAGACTTATTAGACACGCCCTCAACAAACCGACCCAGGACGTGCCGCTCTAGTTCGGCTTTATCCCCCTCGGGATATCCTCGCGTCGCCAGCTGCTTTAGCTCCCGCGCAAAAGGCCGGACCTCCTCTCCTGGAAGCTGTCGCCCCTGATGCAACTGATCCTGATACTCCACCGGGTGACCCGGTGCATCCAGCAACTTTCGAATGCGTTTGAAGACGAGATCGCAATCGCCGTCTCTAAACACATCTGACTCATCGACGATATCATACGCCTCTCCAACTAGGAGGCTCATGATGACATCTTCTTGTTGATTATTATTGAACCACCTAATGTACCGATGTACTTGGCTCTCCCATCTGCTGTAGTTTCCGCAGATACTAAACTTCTCGGGGGCACTTGGGGTCGGTATTTGTTGCGTTTTGTGAATTGTGCACCCCGCCAAGTCTCAAGTAACCTCTTCCACCGGCGTATCCGCCGATCTGCACCCTTGCGACTCACTGTCTTTCGCCTCCACCACATTGGAATACTTTGCTGGCTTCTTTGACATTGTACTCCCGGGTCGCGGCACCAGTTTGTAACGTCCAGCAAGAAGAAGACGATTCGCCAGATGGAAGTTTATCCAAAAAATGTGGCACACTACAATTGTAATTACAGTAAAAGAAGTGCGCATTACAATTCAGTCTCCAGTAATAACTGCCTTCAATTGTCCTCGAAGTCCACCAGGTCGATTTCTTCCACTGGAACAGAGAAAAGAAGCATGAATTAGTAAGCTCGATCCTACGTTGCGTGACCGTCTTCAAATTTCGTAACAGAATGCATACCGCTTGCGCTATGGTTAGAACACGGCACTTCACCAGTCTCGGCTGCCCACATCGAACTTTGTAGATTGGCCGGAACGCTTTGCTCACATTCACTGAGTGGTTAGACTGAACAAGGTGTGAACACAGCGCTCGTAATTACTTTAATTGTTCCAGTGTTCAACCAAGCTGGGTGGTGTTCGCGGACGCGTCCGGATAAGTGTCTGATCGTGCGGCCAATGTACGTTGTCCCACAGGAACAAATAAAGGAGTACACACAGAAAGAGGCCATAGAATCTGACACCTTATCCTTTAATCGTAAATACACACACGGCTTTGATGTAAATACAGTATGGAGCTTTGTCGCGTAAAAGGTTTTGTCGACGGCTCCTGATAATCTGCGTTGTATAATATCCGCTGAGATATCACCTTTGAAAGACAAACGGATGTATACTGACTTTCTTGAGACAACTGTGGTCTTCGCTCTTTCTTCCACTTGTCGCATTGTCCTATCAATGAAACGGTCCGGATAACCATTTTTCAGGAACACTGCGCAGAGAACGAAGTTCGTTGTCCAGTGTGTCCTCGGTACAGATTTTGAACGCTCTATTAAACAGGCAACGGATTAAGTTGCGCTTAAATTTGAGTGGCACGAAACTTTCGAAGTGAATCTACTGCCCATTTCACGTTGCTTTCCTTCGCACTGATCGTTGAGCTGAGCCATCCACTCGCCGACTTAGGCACACGTCTAGAAAGGCTATTTCATTGTTTGCCTCTTTCCATCGCAAACTAGATATTAGGTTTGGCTGTGTTGAACGTGTTCAACATAAAGTTTATGTCCATGGTGTCGCCTGCCACCCCCATTATATCATTCACAGCGTTTATAAAGCGAACATTGTCTGATGGTCGACTGCAGTTGATTATTCTCAATTTTCGCCACGAGAACATGGGCGAATAGTGGTCCCAAGTGTGACCCCATTGCTACTCCATCTTTTTGACGACAGATTTCGTCAGTGAATTTAAACTGCATGTTAAACGTGCAAACAAAGAGCAGTTTCAGTTCGTCCACGGAAAGGCCCACGTCGATATTATTTTCTTGAATATAGTCGCACAGATAGTTGATAGTTTCACTGATCGGTACGCTAGTGAAGAATGAGGTGACGTCAAATGTGAACATTTGTTTCTTTCTCAGGTTTATATTTCGGACAGTGTCCACGAAGTCGAAAGTGTCTCGTAAACTATGGTTTGCGGTTGCAGCTCTCACTGGCTCCAGTAAACCAGCTAGCCACCTGGCTACTGCATGGTAGGGTGAGTTACACATGTCTAAGATAGGTCTTACCTGTACGCCTTTCTTGCGGACTTTTGGTAGGCCGTACAGCTTGGTAATTATCGTCCCGGCTGGTCGTATCCATTCGAATGTGGTTGAATCTATGATCCCTTTCTGCTTCACTGATTGTAATCTCTTGGAGATAGACTTTTCTCTCTGGATCATTTTATCCTTCTCATTGGAGGCTTTGGTGAATTTGAACATGTCACTCAATGTGATATTTGATCCCGTCTCCTCCACTTAATTTTGATTCATCGCCTTAACTCGATTTCTGTTCTGTTCACCTAACATTGTTCATATAAAATGTGATTCATTGGCATGAGTACGAATCATTGAAAATGAGCTTGTTTGCCGCCTCGTGTTGTTCTCCAAATTAGGGTTCATAAGACCTGCCTGTCGGATGGTTAGAGATAGCGCGAAACATGGCTAATTGCCGCGGTTAGTAGAGCAACTGACTTTGGATATTCCATTCTAATGTACGGTTTTCCTGTCTGTCTGTTTTCTATTCACGCATCGATCCATTTTGCCTGATTTTAGTCCGTATCGATTATTCGAAAGTATCTGTTATTGTTTGCCCTGTCCATAACTGTCATTGGCAGAAGAACACAAATTGGATTTTGTGGGCGGTGAAAATTAGAAGACCATATCTGGAATCGATGATAGCCTCTCACCCCGCCAATAAGAAACATGCGGTGAAATAGGTGGGTTATTGTCGGGTGATCTACAAGGTTCCGCGTAAAACACGATCGGTCAGCGACGAAAAGCCGTGGTCGAAATGGTTTCAGATAGTCTTAGAACTCCGTCGGTTTGTTCCCAAAAGTGATCATATTTATCGTCGTAATCATCCTGACCAGGCGTTGGTGCTCAGTTACAAACAGTATCATGTTTTGCATGACCAAATGACTACTGTACAGGTCCGAAAAGATTAGGATAATCGCTACGTACCGCACTCCACCTGGCCTGCAGAATTTATTCACCTAAAAACCGCTTCACCTACCTCGGCAGCAGTGTGACGACGAATGGGAGCACAGTAGTAAAGGTGAGCAAGCGGATATCCAAGGCTCGAGTGGCGTACGCTGAAGTGAAGCACTTGCGGCGACGACGTGATATTTCACTGAAGTTTAAAGATCGTGTGTACTGTGCCGCAGTGCGTTCAGTTTTGTTGTATAGTTGCGAGACTTTGAGTCTGCGTGGTGAAGATATTCGTCGTCTTGAGGTTTTCCACCTGCAATGTTTATGTAGTATCGCTAGGTTTGGGTGGAATAGCCGAGTGAACAATAATGAGGTCAGAAAGCGAGTATTGGGTATTAATTCGCAGAACGTTCTGTCACAGCGTATCCGGCTTAGTAGACTTCGTTGGTTGGAGCACGTGCTACGTATGACAAACACACGTCTACCATACCGTATCTTATTCTCCGTTCCTCCTAAGGAGTGGAATAAAGCACGTGAAGTTAATTAATAATAATAATACTAACAATATTAATAATACCAATATTAGTAATAAAAATAATGTATAGCCAGTAATACTGGTATGACAAAGCTTTAGATTTTGTTCTGTCTAGATCCAAGTTTTTAGTCAGGCGGCTTTTTAAAGACTCTTTCTATTACAGTGGTGTGTTGGATATATTTTTGTTTAACCA
The DNA here is from genome assembly GCA_948099385.1 of Fasciola hepatica. Lineage (NCBI taxonomy): Eukaryota > Metazoa > Platyhelminthes > Trematoda > Plagiorchiida > Fasciolidae > Fasciola > Fasciola hepatica. The sequence continues at coordinate 17,975,452 of CANUEZ040000067.1, forward strand.
CATCAGCGGCGTTTCCCGATAAGTCAGAAAGTGACTTGTTTGGCACATTGTAAATCAAGCAATCTGATTTGCGCAAGAGGCTTTGTAAACCACCGAATAACTAACAGCAATCGAGATTTCCTTGTTGTATGGAGTAACAATATACTGATTGCATTTTTCGAAGAACTGATTTCTGACCAGTGGCATCCCGCTTTATTAAGCCTCTTGAAATTGCGAATTTTATACGTACTTATCTCGTAGGTAGGTACTTTGGATTGACCACTCCAAAGCACAGGTAGAACTTGCGAAGTTTATGCATGCCAGCCGCCACTTCTCGTATACATGCATTTCGCTCATTACAATGTCAACGAAACCAAACGGAAAGAGCCTCAAAGAGACTCGACGATACGAAATCATATGGAATCCAAGTAAAGTATGTGCTTCCAGTAATAGGACCTTAGCTCGGAAATACAAGGTTAGTGAAAGTACTATCCGGAAGAATTGGGAGAATCGTCAAAATTTCCAGGGGCAGAAGGGAGCTGCAGTGCTCTTTTCAAGGAATCCAGCGCACCTGCATGATGGTGCAAATTACGTGAAAGAAGCCTGGAATTCTGCTTTGCCAAGCTCCATCAAAATGCGTCCGTGAAGGTAGAACTTATGAAATTAGCACTAGAATTGGATGAACAAAGTCATGTTTTAGATGTCGTCAGCGAAGTTCCGAAGACTGTGGACACTTTGAAGTTGTCTGCTGTTTCATAAGAACTCGAGGAGTTCTTTGATGTTGATGATGAGAACAACGAGGGATATGCTTCTGTGGTGTTGGGAGTCCTTGAAGAGCATGGTTTTCCTACCCTTCATACAAAGTTTCCGTTTGTAGCAAGTTGAGTAACTTTGTTGGAGTCAATGGAAATTGGTGGAATGGTGAGTAAAGCTGACAATGACGACGTTGATCATCAAGATCTGAATTCAGATTTAGAAACTGGAGTTGTACTTCAGGAGTTCGAATCCCTTTATAACCAGGTTCTCAATACGGAGGATCAGATGCTCTGCTATGAAGTACAACTTGAAATTAAGAAGTCGTTTGAACCATATCAGAAAAAGATCCTGGGTAGTCTCCCTCAAAGTCAAACCAAGGAAACTTCAAAACCAACGCTAAATGAACACTCGTGTAATCTTTAGGTGATTATGTATGATTTGAAGAAAATGTTTGAATAACATGGGTATTTAAGTAACAAATATCAAACCTGGAATTTTAGGGAAGAATATGCGTAACTAACTGGGATGCGTACCTAAACGGGTACATACTTAAGCAGGAGGTTAATGTATGTGGTACTTGGTTATTCCGTCGGACCCCGAACTAGCAATATTTGAGGATGTCAGAGTATCGTCTGTTCTACTGGACACTGCTACTTTGATAACGGTAAATAAGTTTCAGTACAGACAGATACATGGACAGCTAGTCAGGCGATCATTCTAACGTGGGTTGATTCGTGCGATCTGGTCTCTATCCCTTCACTGTTCGTTATGATACCGAGATCATCAGATTTATTTGTGTTTATGGAATGTTTCTACTTAGACTGTTCACTTCGGTTAGACTGGAGACTACAGAGACACTCACAGAACAGAACTCCCCCCCCCCCCGTCTACTCCTACAGGGAACATCGTCAGGATCGACCAAGTTTTGAAGGTGTTCGACTTTGGGCTGGACATCCAGAAAATAACACAAAACGTAGATAAAACATGTAGTCAGGACAGGATATTGTTCTACGACCAGAGTAGGCGCGAGCCTAACCTGCGTCCAGATACTTGCACTCTTAGGATTTGGGAAACTCACCCGGAGCTGCAGCTTCGAGTTAGCTGTAGTTTGATTTCAGTTTGCGTTGCAGAAAATTCACTTTTCGTACCTTGAACAGGAAAAAAGAATAAGTAGATAATAAATTACCATATAGATATATACATGAGTTTGTGCATAAACAATGAATGGTTGTTTGTGGCTGTTATACTTGTTGCTACTTTTTTATTTCCTTCCAGGGCTGTCGTGATGCGATGGCGTGAAAGATTTTTGAGATTTTCTAGTTCCCTAGTTCGTTTACTGGGAGGATCGCTGCGGTGATGAAATTGAGAGAGAAAACAAGGGTATAAACGCAGAAAAAGAAGAGAGGAAGGAAGCTCAAAAGTCGATCGGCGGTTCAGTGGGAAGTGAAATAGTAGTGGAAACTGCGATCAAGCTGGCCTGTTTGGTTGGAATGAGGAAGTTAGTTGGAAAGACATTTCATCGTGCTACGGCATCACCTACATCGCGAGACAAAAACCAACCGATGTTACATATTTAGCATGAATCCAATCAGATTGAGATTCGGTTGTGCTTTGATGCGCTAGTGAATTTTTACGTGGCGACGATATGCTCTATGATGACAAGGGGGCATGTACCCAGAGCACTTTGGCCCAGGAGCTGGCTAAACTTTTCTCCTTTACTTTTCCTCAAGTTGTCAAAATCCATCGAACTTTCGAAAGGTTCAAGAGGAAATATTGGTACTGTGGCAGTCAAAGTAAAACACGAAACAAATTTTCGGAATTAATTTATCTAATCACAAAAGAAATCCATTGTTATCAGTTTTCTGCTTTGTTGTCTCCTTTCTTGCATTTTCGAATACGACAGCAAGGGTCACCTAATACAATCAAACTACGTGCTGGAGATTCCCTAGGAAGAAGACTAGTTTTATCACGGGTTAAAATGTTTTTTCGAATCATATTGCTTGCAAAACTTTTGAAAGTGTTCCAGCCAATTTAATGGCTCTAAGCTTGAGCCTTCTGAGTCCTCAAATTTCAATAGTCTTGAGCTGATATTATGGCGTTGTTGGAATTTGTACAACCAAACATTGCTCGCATGAAAACCACTATGCCCCATATTACAAACCACTTCTGCTGTTTTCTCTTTTAGTAACACTCCACTTACCCGTAGATGATTCCGACCAGCAGTGATTGATCATTCGTACAGAGCGCCATTGACATCGTTGAGGCGACCAAGACGTGAATGCAAGGTTGTTCGCTAGGTTGATGCTTCGCCATCCCACATAGTTTTAGTGCTGGTTTCATTTGTTCACAGCCACGTGAACTTGCGTTCTCCCAACACCGAATTGGGATGCAATCCCCTTCAAAGAGACTCCATTGCAGGACACAGTAAACATTTTGTTGATCACCCAGGGGTCAAGAATGTCTTTCTCGTAGACAGTCCCATCCCGATTTATGAGTGCTTGCGAGTTTTAATATCGTGTTGTGAAAATAGTAATGATCACACTAACTGAACAGAGCGGGCTTACAAGTAATGAGGTGAAAGGCTAAAAGTTCATTTTCAATAGCCACCACAGCACGTGTCAAGGACTGTTGCAAACAGCTGAGCGGGCAAAGCATAAGGGGAATTCCTGAATAACAAGTGATATTGTTTGTCAAATGATTCCGATGAAATTCGGCAGACCACTTGAAGGGCCTAAGATGACCACACATATAAACCTAATTGCAACAATTGACAATTGTCACGAGAGAAAGGTCTACATGTTTTCTCTAGTACAGGAGCAAGTGATGCTTTGAATCGGTTTGAAAATGGTCCTGTTCGCCCGAAGGAGGTGTTTGCTCTTGATGGGTTTCAGTGGTGAAATCAGTTGGGAGCGGGACAACAAATTCGCGCGGACGGGTTGACCGATCTTCGGGAGTACGCTGTAGAGGGGAGCGATGTAGGTGTTTCATTACTATCATACCCAGTATAGTTTACCCACTTTGATTTTGTAAAAACAACTTTTGAAGAGGTCTGAGGTATGTTATTTATTTCATACTCCCTGGAGAACACGGTGAATGAACTTATTTCAAAGCCACAAGAGCCCGTAGAAACAGATTGGAGACCCACATAGAATTCGAGTAGGTCAGGTTTGGTAAACGGCAGGTTGATGGCGAAGTGTTGTCCACTGTAGACGCGCGTGTGCGGAAAGTTGAATGTCAGAGCGAGGAAGGATGTTCCGGGGAAAGAAAGAATATTGGAACGAGGGTGTCATATCCGTGGAGACAGAAACCGGATAGGATTTGACTGGCCGCAAATGCTCGGCATCGGCATTGAAAGACACTCGGAAGCGAAACAACATGCGGCTAGTCATGAGGAGCAAAAGCCGAAATAACGACAATGGGGTAGAAACTGTCAGGCAAAGTCAGATGAGTAAATGTTAGATGTTGAAGTTGCTTAGTCGATCTAGCGGATAATCTTTGGACCCGACGGAGAATAGAAAATGATGGAGACAAAGCTCCATCCAACACATGACTACAGTTTCATAGTATGAGACAAATTTGAGCTCTTTACAATCAGAGTGAAGAGCAATGTGGCGCAGAATAGAAGACCAATATTGCATGCAGCATCAGAAGCGAGGAAAGGTGTGTGTGAAGATCATGGTGAGGAAGAGACTACCCTCTACGTTTTGCATGTTCCGAATTTCGACACTTCCCATACTGTATAAATATTTATCGCAACTCTACAGTGCCTTACTTACCATGTGTTATTGTTGGGAAAGTGAATGTGGCAGAGAAACTTTGCAACAACCTCGGTGGTTGAACCTGATTTTAGTTTGACCGTTTTGCTGCCCTTTTCCTGAGATTTTTTCAAACTGACAGTTGTCGTTTCCATTCGTTTTTGTGGCTGAAATGTGAGCTGTTGACTTACAGAAGTCCTCAATACAATACAAGACAAGACAATACTGAAATTCCCACTGGAGGGATAAATTTATTGAAACAATAGGAGACCGATTCAAAATTAAGACACAGAGAAAACGAATGACATTTCACAGAGACCTGCAAAGAAAAGGCTTTAGAAGTACAAAAAGAAACACGATTCACGGAAACCAAAGTGCAAACTTTCCAGGGACATAATCAAGCGATGTAGTAAGAAAACAGCGGGCATGATCGATGTTGTCAATGGTATGGTGGGAGCTGATGTGAGAAACATAGTAGTGAACGGAAGTGTTGTATTCATAGTTAGTAGTAGAATGAATAATCATTGCACTCCATGCCGTAGCCGGTAAGCAAGAAGGGAAGAAGTTAGGTGAACTCACTGAACTGAGTAATATGCGTGTGTTAGTGTGCAATCGCCCCAATTCAAGTTGGGTCCATCAAAATGTAGCGGGATCGATGCGTCAAAAGAGTAGGTACTGAAGCATGATTAAATATCAACAGGCAAATGTCCGGGCGTGAAAAGGCTGTTGATCAAATGTCCTCGGGACTGTTTAAACCGGATAGAACAGGGGACACTATCGGTGAAAACGTGAATCGGACTGAAAGGGGTAGAAAAGAGATCGCAGGTGAAAAGCAGCAAGAAATTTGGTAAAGGAACAGAACCTCGAGGACTGCCAGCATTCACGTCGTAAGGATATAATTGTAACCCATTGACTGGAAAACTGTTCGGTTTCTGAGAAAATTCGACGACCACGAAACAAGGGACGGAGGAACCACGAAAGTTGACACTTTTAACAACAGAAACCGACCACATCAGACAATATAAAAAGCCTTTGATATGTCCAGCCCGACCCAGTGGGTTTCTCCGTGGTCATCAAGCACTGCTAGACAGGAGTTGGGGAACTGAGTGCCATACTAATTCACAATCACGAGACATTCTACAGAAGATCTACTGTTGTCAGCCCCTATATGTTACTTCATCGTCATCCCTAAACGTAGTGGTACGAACGAAATCCCCATCAGTTAAAATAGATCAGGAAACTCGAATGGGTCACCAGATACAAGACTTTACTGTTTACATAATGGAACTGATTTGTTGAAAGTTAGGCCAATACACACAGAGAAAACGACGACGGAACACTAGATTTGAATATTGAGCGCAAGTAAAAATACTGTGCCAAAGAAAGTCGCAGAGTTTATCCGGGGTTACCTTTCATAGAAACCGCATGCATCAGGACAGTTAGTGAAGGAGTTGAAGTCCAGTGAAAGGACCAAATGTCGAAGGAACATGTTCAACATAGCTTTTAGTAACCTCTTATTTTATCCAAACTACTGAGACCATAGCGAGTATTCATTAGAACTTCGATTCCTCTAACCGATAAATAACTGGTTTTAAGAATGATATCTACCCGATCAGTCGTATGTGATGAAATAACTCGCACCCGGACTGCGCTCTCCGGGAGAACAACAAGACCACACAAGAATGGCAGGAATGTATTCGGTCACATTTAGTTGATACCAACTTGTTTATGTACAAAAGGAGGCATGTACTTATTGACAAATAACGCGCTGACCAATTGCAAAGCTATTTTGCCGCGTCTACACGGTCTGACATTCACGGTCCGGCTTCATCTGGCTAGTTGGATACTGGAAATGAAGTTGTAGCGCAATGGATCGTGTGTGAAGGTACTCGACTCACTACACCGGCTCTAGGCGATTAACATTCTAAAACTTCGGCGTGGCTCAAACAGAAAATTCGGCAAATCAAAAAAACAATTCATCCTCTCATTGAATGTCCTAATAAGCACAAAGTTTGGAAGTGCCGAAAAATCTATGTGACTCTCAATCATGTTTTTTTCGAATCATCAATACACACACAAAATGCACAGAGACAGAAAAAGAGACAGGTAGATAACGATGGCGCTCATTGCCAAACCAAGTCATGAACTGTAATCGGCATTCTAGAATGCCGATAAACTAACAAGCCTATTGTATCATGTAACCGAGGCATGATGATATCAATCACACACACGTACCAGTCGTCGGTAATTTTGCTTACTCATTTAATCCCGGGGCTAGTCACCACATACCATGTTAGTGGCAGTTTTAGACTGGCAGATATCCGAGTGCCAATCCGTAAATTAATTGTAGGTACCTGGAAAACACTAGGTTTGATACTGATTGTAGATTTTACTACTCAATGAGCAAACAGTAATAGATCGAAACTGATATTGATGCAAGACGTTCGTCTGATGCTTCGAAAACTCACCGATGAGAATTTCTTAAACATTTACAGTTCAATGAATCGGTAACAAGCAAAGTTAACTCTCACAAAGTGAGGCGTCTGGTGGTTTATGAAAGCCTATTGAATGTGTAATAGGGAGCATGCTACAATTCTTTAAATTGATAAACGTTGGACACTGGTGTTCAGTTGGCACAAAAATGTTTGACGTACTATCGTGTGATTTGAGAATATCAAATATTGGAAAAAGTTATTTCTCGACACAAATTTGAATGGAGAAATCAAATGATTGGTTTGTAACAGTGTATCCAAGATCATTTTGCTGCGTTATCGCGAAGTACATCGCAGAAGGCACAGGGGGACACTTGAACGTCTCCTGAGTGCCCCTAAGTAACCGCTCAATTTTTTCCAATATGGCATTTTCATTCACAAATAGTCTACAGATGGCTTCAGAATCCCATTCAATTCTCGACAGCGGGAAAACAATCCACTTATACGAGACGTTCGAGCGCGGCTAATGAACGTGTCTTCTATCCGGTCTCACAGTGAAATACCAACGAAATCCCCTCTATCGAACGAATAGAGTAGACGCGAGTCGGTTGACAGATGTGGAAGTGTATTCTATATATCGTGGTACGGAAACAGTACCGACACGAGAAATACATTGAATGAAAACGAAAACAACGACCAAGCTGAGAGCGAACTGCGAGTGCGTACAGTCGGCGAAGAACCGAATGTGAAAGTGATTCAAAAACGGGGTGGACGGAAATCTTGGAAGTCAGTCCAGGTAAACGTGCGCAACCGAACAAAACGGTGAGGTCGAAATCAAACGTCAGAAAAGATCGTAGTGAAAATTGATCCAAAATGGTGTTCAGGAAACGGTCATTTTCTCAGCACGATCGAGGTCTCTACACTTTTTTGACATTTGAGCTAGAATGAATGTACAGTATACTAGAACACTGTTTCCGTTCGCTTTCACATATGGAAGTAAGAGTCTAATTTAGGCAAAGTGCAAAGGGGTTGTAGTGACCTCGATCGTTTTGAAAAAATGACTATTTTCTGGACACCATTTTGGATCTATTTTCTCCACGATCTTTTCTAACGTTTGACATTGACCTCAGTGTTCTCCGGTTGCCTACGTTTTACTGGACTGACTTTTCCGAGGTTTCCGTCGACCTCGTTTCAAACCACTTTCACTTTCGTTCGTTCGCTCGCGGTTCGCTCTCAGCACAGCCGTCGCGTTTCGTTCCGTTTTCCGTTCGGTGTATTTCTCGTATCGGTACTGTTTCGGTGCCACGATATATAGAATACACCTCGCATCTGCAAACCGACTTACGTCTTCTCTATTCGTCCGATAGAGGGGATATCGTTGGTATTCGCTGCTAGACCCGATAGGAGACACGTTCGCCAGCCGCACCCGAACGTCTTCTATAGGGTATTTGTGGTGTCCATCTTAGACAATCAAGCTGATGATCGATCCTTCCCAATTCAAATTCTACGTTTGCTAACTCCTGTACAGTTCACTGTTTACGGTCTGAAACACAGTGCCATCCTATAGAAAATCGGTTTATTACAAGACACAAGGTTTGGCGCCACGTTCAATGGACATGTGTTACGGATTTGTACATAATTCTCACATTTGCTCTTAGTTCGATCACTGCCTTTCGACCAGAAAGAAAACACACGAAGGAATGTTACGCTTTCAAGCTTAGGAATGCAAATCAAAATGCTCCCGAAAGCAAACTTGCGGGAAATTATTTCCCCCTCCATTCAACCTTCCTAGTAGTTGTGAATTATTCACCTTTTTCAAGGATTCAACAGGATTATATTTCAAAACCTTGCGCAAATGCTTCGGAGCTGTGCTAAAAAGTAACACATCCAATTTATCCGCAGCTATTTTGAAAATTTAGCAAAATGAGTACAGCGAATTTGTGTTTCGATGAATTTTTGTCTCTTGCGCATTCTTCGTTGACCACTGGCTTTTCAGGTTCCTCGTTGATTCTTCGGCCTAATCTCTCTTCATTCTCACTTGCTTGTGTTCTCAGTCCGTGCTTCATTATCTTGGCGCTCGGTGCATGCCTGTGCTTTGTGTCATGAAGCGTACTACTCTGTCTATGTGGTACACTAAATTAATGTCAACAATATCTAAGACGACACTAGCAAACTAAGATGAGCGGAGGAGCGTGCGGTGATAAAAAGGCCAAAATGGTATGTACATTAAGAATTAAAATGAAACAAAAGGCGTGACTCAAACTCACAGTTGTTCAGTGTCCTTGTGATCAGGAAATGAGCGCCGAAGAGCCAATATCAGCCAATGTCTTCAGTTCAGTTTGGTCTGACAGCCATCCGTTGAACAGAACAGGATGGTATTGAGCGAAGTACCAAGAGACGCCGTTTAAGCTTCAAAAATGTTTTGTTTCACTCAATAAGTTCCGACCGATATAATTCCAAGACACTCGAAACCAGAAGATGAGACCGTGCCACAATGAAGGATTTATTTACAGCCTTTTTGTATTGCGCGTTGTTGACGACCAAAAGGTGTGTGTGTTTTACATTAAAACTTGAGTACAACAAAGGAGTGTCGCACCAAGGGAGGTTGAAAATCTTGGAAAATGTCGGAAATGTACAGTTACCTACACAACTACCCCGCCAGAGCGTTTGTTGTACAAAATAAACGCTCAATAGAAAAATAGAAAGAGGAAACGGTTAGCGAAAGAAAACGTCATCTAACAAAGTCTTGAAATCTGACAGGATGTCGAACGTTTCTGCCAGAACGGCGGGTTACCAGGGAAGGTTGTTGCTGTGGTGGTGCTGACGGGTGTGGTGTAGTGCCTGGTGTGATGATAGAGTTTTGATCATCAACAGGAATTGTTGGTGGTGTGTCTGTGGATGGTGATGGCGTCGGTGTTGCTGGTGATGGAGGTGTATCAAAATACGCGGGTTTCAATCTGTCAACGGAAACAGTGTCTGGCTTATCGGCTTTTTGAACCACGAAATATTTGTCTGTGCAACTAAGTACCTTAAATGGACCGTCATACGGTGGTGTGAGTGGTTTCCGAACAGCATCGTTACGAATAAAAACGAAAGGTGACGTATATAGATCATTATGTACAAAAACGTGTGTGGATGACGAGCGAGTGGGCATTGGATGTAGATGTGACATACGGTCTTTGGGTTGCTGGAAAAATTGGGATGGGTTAGGACTGGCATCGGTGCTGGGTTGAACATACTCACCTGGAAGGCATATGGTGGTACCAAAAACGAGCTCAGCCGACGTGCTGTGGAGGTCGTCTTTGACTGATGACCGCAGACCCAAGAGAACTAGTGGCAGGTTGTCGCTCCAGTTACTGGAGTTTGGCTGTGATATCAGTGCTGCTTTCAGTTGACGGTGTAGGCGCTCTACCATGCCATTGGACGAAGGATGGTATGCAGTTGTTGTGATGTGTTTACAGCCAAGCAGTTTAGTGAACTCACGAAACAAAGTCGATTGCAATTGGCTGCCACAGTCTGTGGTGACGGTAGACGGTACACCAAATGTAGCAATCCAGTGTTGGAGTAGTACTTTCGCAATATTTTCTGCCTAGGTGTCGGAAATGAGTACTGCCACCTGCCAGCGTGTGAAACGAACAACAACGGTTAATAAGTGGGTATTTCCATTTGATGGTGGTAGTGGACCAACAAGATCGACGTGAATATGTATGAAACGGACGTCGGGAACGGTGAACGTACTGGGAGGAGATAAAGTGTGGCGGTGGACTTTGTTTCTCTGACATTGTAAACACTGTTTAGTCCATAATGCAATGTCAGAATTCGTATTGGGCCAAACAAATCTGGCAGAAATGAGTTTGCGAGATGCACGGATACCAGGATCGGAACGAGAATGAAAATGATCGAAAACGATCTTCCTGTAGCAAGTTGGAACGATAGGACGAGGGTGACCTGAAGACCAGTCACATAGGACTGTGCCATCGGCTGAAGGCAGGGGAGAATCCTTTAGCTGGAGGGTGGAGGATGTGCGCAATTCGAGCAAGGATGGATCATCACGCTGGAGGTTTGCCAGTTCCGTAAGATCGAATTTTGTCTGCACCGTGTTGATGTCAGGTCTGGATAAAGCATCAGCCACAACATTTTCAACTCCACGCTCGTAGCGGATGTCTGTTGTGAACTGAGAAATATAATCCAAATAGCGGATATCTCTGGGTGAATGTCGGTCACGCTTGGCATGAAGTGCGTGTGCCAGGGGTTTGTGGTCAGTGTGCACACGAAATTGTCGTCCTTCCAAAAGGTGGCGGAAATGACGGATTGACAAGTAAGTAGCCAGGAGTTCACGAGAAAATGAGCTGTATCTTGTCTGTGCCGCCTGGAGTTTTTGCAAGAAGAACGCTAAGGGCTGTAATTGGTTGTCCACTATTTGGTGAAGCACTGCACCAACCGCAGTATTTGATGCATCAGTCGTTAGGATTAACTCAGTATTTGGGTCCGAATGTGGATGGTGCAGCATGGTGGCATCCGCGAGAGCTTTTTTGGCTTCTGCAAAAGCTGTCTCGGCCTCGGGAGTGAAATCGATCGTCTTGACGTTGGACTTGAGAAGATCGGTTAAAGGCGAAACAATGGTCGCACAATGGGGAATGAAGCGACGGTAGTAGTTCAAAATTCCCAAGAAACGTCGTAACTGTGTGATCGTTTGAGGTGCAGGAAATGAGAGGATGCTGCGCACTTTATCTGGGAAGGGTGTCAAACCGTTTTGATCGATACGGTGCCCGAGAAAGTCGAGGGACGGAACGCTGAACACGCATTTACTAGGGTTCAGCTGAAGTCCGTTTTGTTGGAAACGTTGAAAGTGTTGACGCAAGTGGCTGGCATGCTCCGATGGAGAGGCGATGGCAATTAGGATGTCGTCGATGTAGCCAAACGCGAAGGGTAGACCTAGAAGCACTTCATCGACGAATCGTTGGAACGCCTGTGCAGCGTTTCTCAATCCAAATGGCATGCGAATGAACTCGAACAGGCCAAAATGCGTGGTGATGGCTGTCTTGGGAATGTCTTCTTCGGCCACGGGGATTTAATGGTATGCCTTTACGAGGTCAACCTTGGAAAAGGTTGTCTTCCCAGGGAGATTCTGTGCAAAATCATGAATGTGTGGGATCGGGTACCTGTCGGGGACGGTGACGTTGTTGAGAGCACGATAGTCTCCACAGGGTCTCCAATCACCAGATGATTTTGGAACCATGTGCAGAGGCAAAGCCCATGGGCCTGAAGACGGTCGAATGATGCCAAGATTCATCATATGTTCGAATTCAAGGCGTGCGATACGGAGTTTGTCGGCGTTGAGTCGTCGTGGTTGAAAGTGGACAGGTTGGTCTTTTGTGGCAATGTGGTGATGCACAGCATGAGAGACTGGGTCGGTGAACTGACACGGTTTAGTGAGGGATGAAAACTCCTTTAAAATGTCAACAAACGGCGATTGCGGGATCGCCAGCCGAATACCCAGGGATTTGGTGCATTTACCAATGCCGACTGCACAAAGCTTGGTTGTGGTGTCTATCAGCTTGCGAATTTTGAGGTCCACTGTTAAGCCAAAGTGTGAGAGGAAATCCGCGCCAATAATGGGAGTCTGAACATCCGCCTGGATAAAAACCCATTGAAAAGAGCGTCGGAGGCCTAAATCAAGAGTGATGGACCGTTGGCCGAATGTCGCAATAGTTGTTGTGTTTGCTGCTTGCAGTGTAAAGTGAGATGTTTTGAGGCTATGATGTTTGGGTGGGGGGATTACACTGATTTCGGCGCCGGTATCAATGAGGAATCGAAGACCACTGGATCGGTCAACAATATAAAATAGGCGACTTTCATGTGGAGGGCCAGCCCTAGTCGTCGCCGTTACTGGCTGGCCTGGTCGTTTGACTGTGGGGTGTGAGTGCGGAATGAACATGGAGGATCACAGCGGCGTGCCTGTTAGCCGGATGTGCGGTGGTACCAACACCAGGTTTGTAATCGGCGGTTTCTGGACCGTGATCTAGGTCGATGAGGTACTTCGGCGGACACAGGTCGATGAGTAGTAAATGCGTTGCACATTGCACTGACCTGATTGCACAACATGCGAACGGTTTCTTTTAGGTCCGTAATTTCCTTATCGATATGCGAGTGATGGGATGGGGAATCAGGACTGCGAGAAACTTCACCACGGCTATCTGGGGCAGGTGCTGGTAATGCCATAGGGGATTCGTGTGTCGGATTGGTTTCGGCGGGTGATGTCATGTGAACGCAAGGTCTACCATCCGGGTAGCATTCCATTATTCTGTCGGCGTGCTGTGCAAATTTGTCAAGAGGAGTAGTGGGCTCCAGCATTGACAGGACCTGCTGCATCGGGAGAGGTAGTTTATCAACCCATATCTCCCTGAAAATGGCGTCGTCCATTTGACGTCCAGCCAGTAGCGACCGCATGTGGCGCATAAGCTGGGACGGAGTTTGATCTCCGAGCTCCACCGACGTGAACAGTTCACGGAGCATTTTTCCGGCTGATTTTCCGGTACGCTGAATGACTGCTTCCTTAAGCTTCATGTAAGGAGCTTCTGGTGAAATGGGATCGAGGAGATCTTCCACGTCAACGGCGATGTCAAAGGGAAGCGCTTGGACAACGTGAGAGTACTTCACGCGCTCGCCGGTTATACGTCGAGTGGCAAATACGGCTTCTATTTGTCGAAACCACACTCGAGGGTTGGTCGGGGCAAAAACGGGCAGTTTCAGAGCAACCGCGTGGATGTCAATAGATTCGCTGTCAGACATGGTGAATCGTGTGGAACTTGGACCAAAAGAATGAAGCTAGTGTCAAATGATGGAATAACCACCTGGGCTCACCAATTTTGTAGCGTACTACTCTGTCTATGTGGTACACTAAATTAATGTCAACAATATCTAAGATGACACTAGCAAACTAAGATGGGCGGAGGAGCGTGCGGTGATAAAAAGGCCAAAATGGTATGTACATTAAGAATTAAAATGAAACAAAAGGCGTGACTCAAACTCACAGTTGTTCAGTGTCCTTGTGATCAGGAAATGAGCGCCGAAGAGCCAATATCAGCCAATGTCTTCAGTTCAGTTTGGTCTGACAGCCATCCGTTGAACAGAACAGGATGGTATTGAGCGAAGTGCCAAGAGACGCCGTTTAAGCTTCAAAAATGTTTTGTTTCACTCAATAAGTTCCGACCGATATAATTCCAAGACACTCCAAACCAGAAGATGAGACCGTGCCACAATGAAGGATTTATTTACAGCCTTTTTGTATTGCGCGTTGTTGACGACCAAAAGGTGTGTGTGTTTTACATTAAAACTTGAGTACAACAAAGGAGTGTCGCACCAAGGGAGGTTGAAAATCTTGGAAAATGTCGGAAAGGTACAGTTACCTACAGTCTTCACATGCGCGTTCTTACTGTTATTTTCGGTGACGCTACGACTACTGCTACTACTATTTCTACTACTACTACTACTACTACTACTACTACTACTACTACTACTACTACTACTACTACTACTACTACTACTACTACTACTACTACTACTACTACTACTACTTCTACTACTACTACTACTTTTGCTATTTTACTACTGTTATATTGCAGAAAAAGTGCCTAGTAACCACGTTGCCCATCAAAAGTTGGTCTTTCGGATATCATCAAAATCAATCAAGTATAACAAAAATGCTTATTTACGTAGTATCTCTCCAGTTCACTTGAAGACAGTTGTATTCAAATGGAGGATGCCATCGTCCGGTTCACGCGCCTTCCATCACCTTATCGCTTTCCTTTGCTCTGAAGTGGTCACGTTCCTTACCAAGCCACAATAGTCCATAATTGCGTTTTGAGCAACCTACTGCTTGCTTATCCAGTAAATAGTACGCATACTCCACCACGATGCTGAGACTGTTGTTCCTGTTGTTATTACTACTACTATTAGTGTTACTACTACTTCCACTGTTCCGTCTATGGAAAGCTGTGATGAAGAATATCTGAAATGGAATAATATGGAAAGTGGCGGACGTGACGGTGGTAGTATTTCTAGGTAACACAAATGAATAGCTACAACGTTACTCACCTTGCAAAAACTTTGTACGGGGATTACGAAAACCAAGCTGTCACCGTGTTCTAGCAGCACGTCCTTCCAACAACGGGAACGGCTGATCTGGGCACCACACTTATTCTCAAGCCGGTGTGATTATATATATATATATATATATATATATATATATATATATATATATATATATATAAACGCGACAATAAACATTCGGACAGAATTTCTCAGAAGCACACGAGCGGTTTCGCAGTTGTTGCCGCTCATCAAATATGCGCACCCCGTACTCCTCCGCCTGTTCACGCTCATACTTGCACCCTCGGATGTCATATCTTCACTAGGACCTAATTTGAATCGCATGGAGTGTGAATGCATACATTTCATGATGGGCGGCAAAAACTGCGGTCTTGTGGAAGAAACCACGTGGAGGTCAGCAGATGACTTGGCAACGAGGAATGAGAAAATGTACAGCAAACTTGGGAAAAGTAGGTGCTTCTCATCTTCGTGGTTGGGGTCCAAAAGATCCGTCAACCATTTGGTTGGAGACACTGAAGGATATGGCAGTGAACCGTGAGCAGTGGCTATCGTGTTGTCAAATTCTGTAAAATAAGAATGATTGATTGATGTACGTATGTGCAGTTAAGCTGTGAATTCCTTGTGTCGGCTATTAGGGCATTCTTTCTTTTTCCCGTCGTGTAGGTCCCCTCCTTGTCCATCGGGTATACTCATGCTTTCTAGTTGTATGTGCAACATAGTGAGAAAGGCAATGGTCAATGGGGCTTGCAGTGTTGCTTAACGCAGTACGATGATGATGATGATGATGATGATGATGATGATGATGATGATGATGATGATGATGGTGATGATGATGATGATTTCCCATCGCGATAAGACCTTTCCGGTTGATCGACACGGTCGCGTCGAAACTGTTAGCATCGATCGTCTTGAAGCCGCTTACGCTGATGATAACGTATCGCCCGCCAAAATGAGATCCGATGTTAACCCTGCCCTACCTGTTGACTACACTTCCGTTCCACTTCAGGGTTTGCAGACAGAGTTGCCTGCTGCGACTTAGAATGAGGCCATCGTTCCACGTTCAGGACACGACCCAATTGGTAAAGCTACGGCTTCGAATGAGATTGTCGTCTCACTTTCAAGTCAGCAGCCCATTGACTCTGCTAGGCCTTCCAATGAGAATACTGTATCAAGTTCAAGTCAGCCGCGCACGCCTATTTACCCATCCGCGAATTAAGCCCCCTCTGACGTTCCGGTTGGGAGATCGTCTGCCCAACACGTTTTCGAGACTAGGTCAAACACGATCCTAATCATTGCACTTTGCAGTAATAACTGTCGAGTTTATCGTTTTGACACGACTTAACATACATCACTAGATATTACTCTATACTAGCCACTTCCATTGCGGTTACTATACCATTTTCCGTCTCTTTTCGTGTCATGGAACCTCGCCGTATGGTACGCTTCGCTAGTCCCACATAATGCGGAGAATTTCGGAAACCACGTTCGCATTCTTGTTAGGCCCTATAGCTGTCGTTCCTGGCTATTGAAAAACCTATCTATTTGGCTTCCGGATTAACGGTTGTCCGACTCTGGACTTTATTTGTGTGGCATACTTGGATGACGATTCACGCAACCGAAGTCATCGGCAAAGAATATGGTTTACCCTCGACCGTCATTCTACCGTTCCTGCATACCACGGATTCTGCCAATCAGAAGCCTACAGCACAGCTACATACACATACTTTGCACGCATTCACGTGCATGAATATCGTTTGTATGCCTTCAACTCCTTGACGTGTTTCGAAAGCTTTCCACGCTTTCAGGCGGGGGCTGCTGTAGAGACCTCGATAGTGCTGAGAAATTGACAGTTTTCTGAACACCATTTTGCATCTATTGTCTCTACAATCATTTCTGACTATCGATTTCGACCTCAACGTTTTTTTCAGTTGCGCACCTTTACCAGGACTGAATTCCGAGACTGGCACTTCGATATATGCCAGTCTAAAACTGCCACTAACATGGTATGTGGTGACTAGCCCCGGGATTAAATGAGTAAGCAAAATTACCGACGACTGGTACGTGTGTGTGATTGATATCATCATGCCTCGGTTACATGATACAATAGGCTTGTTAGTTTATCGGCATTCTAGAATGCCGATTACAGTTCATGACTTGGTTTGGCAATGAGCGCCATCGTTATCTACCTGTCTCTTTTTCTGTCTCTGTGCATTTTGTGTGTGTATTGATGATTCGAAAAAAACATGATTGAGAGTCACATAAATTTTTCGGCACTTCCAAACTTTGTGCTTATTAGGACATTCAATGAGAGGATGAATTGTTTTTTTGATTTGCCGAATTTTCTGTTTGAGCCACGCCGAAGTTTTAGAATGTTAATCGCCTAGAGCCGGTGTAGTGAGTCGAGTACCTTCACACACGATCCATTGCGCTACAACTTCATTTCCAGTATCCAACTAGTTAGATGAAGCCGGACCGTGAATGCCAGACCGTGTAGACGCGGCAAAATAGCTTTGCAATTGGTCAGTGCGTTATTTGTCAATAAGTACATGCCTTCTTTTGTACATAAACAAGTTGGTATCAACTAAATGTGACCGAATACATTCCTGCCGTTCTTGTGTGGTCTTGTTGTTCTCCCGGAGAGCGCAGTCCGGGTGCGAGTTATTTCATCACATACGACTGATCGGGTAGATATCATTCTTAAAACCAGTTATTCATCGGTTAGAGGAATCGAAGTTCTAATGAATACTCGCTATGGTCTCAGTAGTTTGGATAAAATAAGAGGTTACTAAAAGCTATGTTGAACATGTTCCTTCGACATTTGGTCCTTTCACTGGACTTCAACTCCTTCACTAACTGTCCTGATGCATGCGGTTTCTATGAAAGGTAACCCCGGATAAACTCTGCGACTTTCTTTGGCACAGTATTTTTACTTGCGCTCAATATTCAAATCTAGTGTTCCGTCGTCGTTTTCTCTGTGTGTATTGGCCTAACTTTCAACAAATCAGTTCCATTATGTAAACAGTAAAGTCTTGTATCTGGTGACCCATTCGAGTTTCCTGATCTATTTTAACTGATGGGGATTTCGTTCGTACCACTACGTTTAGGGATGACGATGAAGTAACATATAGGGGCTGACAACAGTAGATCTTCTGTAGAATGTCTCGTGATTGTGAATTAGTATGGCACTCAGTTCCCCAACTCCTGTCTAGCAGTGCTTGATGACCACGGAGAAACCCACTGGGTCGGGCTGGACATATCAAAGGCTTTTTATATTGTCTGATGTGGTCGGTTTCTGTTGTTAAAAGTGTCAACTTTCGTGGTTCCTCCGTCCCTTGTTTCGTGGTCGTCGAATTTTCTCAGAAACCGAACAGTTTTCCAGTCAATGGGTTACAATTATATCCTTACGACGTGAATGCTGGCAGTCCTCGAGGTTCTGTTCCTTTACCAAATTTCTTGCTGCTTTTCACCTGCGATCTCTTTTCTACCCCTTTCAGTCCGATTCACGTTTTCACCGATAGTGTCCCCTGTTCTATCCGGTTTAAACAGTCCCGAGGACATTTGATCAACAGCCTTTTCACGCCCGGACATTTGCCTGTTGATATTTAATCATGCTTCAGTACCTACTCTTTTGACGCATCGATCCCGCTACATTTTGATGGACCCAACTTGAATTGGGGCGATTGCACACTAACACACGCATATTACTCAGTTCAGTGAGTTCACCTAACTTCTTCCCTTCTTGCTTACCGGCTACGGCATGGAGTGCAATGATTATTCATTCTACTACTAACTATGAATACAACACTTCCGTTCACTACTATGTTTCTCACATCAGCTCCCACCATACCATTGACAACATCGATCATGCCCGCTGTTTTCTTACTACATCGCTTGATTATGTCCCTGGAAAGTTTGCACTTTGGTTTCCGTGAATCGTGTTTCTTTTTGTACTTCTAAAGCCTTTTCTTTGCAGGTCTCTGTGAAATGTCATTCGTTTTCTCTGTGTCTTAATTTTGAATCAGTCTCCTATTGTTTCAATAACTTTATCCCTCCAGTAGGAATTTCAGTATTGTCTTGTCTTGTATTGTATTGAGGACTTCTGTAAGTCAACAGCTCACATTTCAGCCACAAAAACGAATGGAAACGACAACTGTCAGTTTGAAAAAATCTCAGGAAAAGGGCAGCAAAACGGTCAAACTAAAATCAGGTTCAACCACCGAGGTTGTTGCACAGTTTCTCTGCCACATTCACTTTCCCAACAATAACACATGGTAAGTAAGGCACTGTAGAGTTGCGATAAATATTTATACAGTATGGGAAGTGTCGAAATTCGGAACATGCAAAACGTAGAGGGTAGTCTCTTCCTCACCATGATCCTCACACACACCTTTCCTCGCTTCTGATGCTGCATGCAATATTGATCTTCTATTCTGCGCCACATTGCTCTTCACTCTGATTGTAAAGAGCTCAAATTTGTCTCATACTATGAAACTGTAGTCATGTGTTGGATGGAGCTTTGTCTCCATCATTTTCTATTCTCCGTCGGGTCCAAAGATTATCCGCTAGATCGACTAAGCAAATTTAACATCTAACATTTACTCATCTGACTTTGCCTGACAGTTTCTACCCCATTGTCGTTATTTCGGCTTTTTCTCCTCATGACTAGCCCCAGGTTGTTTCGCTTCCGAGTGTCTTTCAATGCCGATGCCGAGCATTTGCGGCCAGTCAAATCCTATCCGGTTTCTGTCTCCACGGATATGACACCCTCGTTCCAATATTCTTTCTTTCCCCGGAACATCCTTCCTCGCTCTGACATTCAACTTTCCGCACACGCGCGTCTACAGTGGACAACACTTCGCCATCAACCTGCCGTTTACCAAACCTGACCTACTCGAATTCTATGTGGGTCTCCAATCTGTTTCTACGGGCTCTTGTGGCTTTGAAATAAGTTCACGCACCGTGTTCTCCAGGGAGTATGAAATAAATAACATACCTCAGACCTCTTCAAAAGTTGTTTTTACAAAATCAAAGTGGGTAAACTATACTGGGTATGATAGTAATGAAACACCTACATCGCTCCCCTCTACAGCGTGCCAAGAGACGCCGTTGAAGCTTCTAAAATGTTTTGTTTCACTCAATTAGTTCCGACCAATATAAGACACTCCAAACCAGGAGATGAGACCGTGCCACAATGAAGGATTTATTTACAACCTTTTTGTATTGCGCGGTGTTGACGACCAAAAGGTGTGTGTGTTTTACATTAAAACTTGAGTACAACAAAGGAGTGTCGCACCAAGGGAGGTTGAAAATCTTGGAAAATGTCGGAAATGTACAGGTACCTACAACACACACCCCGGCACACGCACGCACATTGGAACATACTTTGGCTTGTGACAACCAAAACAGAACCGTTCGATTGAAAAATTTTCCCAAGTAAAAGATTACCCATGGCAACTGAAACGTCGGCTAGTTAAAATTTATTCCAGCAAGGCTGTGTTTCTGACAACAAAATATTTTTTAAAATCCAGAACACGTGGAACATCAATCCTTCGATACCCTCCGAACATCTTTCGGTCCTCACTTACTCAAGAACTCAAAGCGGTCTTAAGATCCCATACAAACCAGACGGGGCAAGAGGCCCTTTATTTTGCTTTGATAGGCACCCAGCAGTTCGGTGAAAAGACCTGCTACTTTCAACTCCGAACGAGTAATTGTTTGGGTGCCCACTTCGGTTACCGTAGTAGCTGGCCGCACCGGGACCCACTTAGACGTTTGACCATTTCTACTTCATGCAACACACAACTCATTACACGCGTGATCCGCGCCCAACATCGACCGAAAAACAAAGCATATCAGTGTAAATACCTACGGAGCTGTCCATGCGCACAAACGTCTTCCTGCGTACGGACAACAAACGGTACTCGCTTCAGGGCCTTTATTCAGGCCGGCATCTATTTGTCGAACAGAAGATTGCTACACCAGAGAATTTAAGGGTAAACGAAAAAAAGTTTCCATAAATAGACTAAAACCAGCTTTAAGGAAGTACAGACGCCATTTGATTCACCCCGACAGTGTCCAGCACCTACTGTCATATCCAAACCCGGGTCAAAAGCACCATCAGAGACGGACTCAACAAACCTGCGGTATAACACGCCAGTCGTTATCCGTGACGCGAAAATCCATACTTTTCGCAGACACCACTTCTTTGGTACCCAGTCACGAGTAACATTTCAGTACTATCACAATTATCTTTTTTTCAAAACTACGAAAACATTTATGAATTTTGATAATTTCTTGTGCATGTCGGATTGCTTGGGACGACCAGGCATGCGTTCGTTATTGTTTTTTTCTCTTCCCTTTAGTTTTTGGACAATAATCCCCCCATAGACTATCCATCTATCTGAGACAGAGATTAGCGTATGGAGAAGAGAGGCCCTCCTTTCACCCACTTTTGCGCACTAGTGAAGGTTTTGGCACGCCTAGCCTTTCTTCTGACAACTCAGACCGGTTTTTTACTGGCAGGCAACCCACCGCGTCGGTTTTGCACACCTGACTCGAAGATGAACATATTTACCCAGAATTATTACTGAGGCAATAGGTGAGCCATAATACAAACCTGCAGACGAATACTCGTGCCATTTTTAATCTTTTTCCTCTGTCTCCAGCACACGACAAAATAGAAGCTATCCACATTCCACCTGTTCTTATGATCTTTCTTCTCGCTTTTCCAATTGGTTGAACTATTCTTCAGGAGAAACTAACATTTTCATGGCCTAACATTTTGAAGACGTCTCCCTCAGTCTTCTAGAGGAGGTTGTGTAGTGATATCGCATTCATTTCTAGCAACGGTCATCAATATTACCACCTCGTGTTTAAACTTTGTTTTATCACCGCGGACCAAGCTGTTCCTGGCTGGACTGCCAATATGACGTGAGTTCTCGTGAATCCTTCCTGGTCGCTTTCCAATACAAACACAGCTCTACAGGTTCGCATAAGCATTTGTGGGGCTCACGACTTCTGGCTTTCTGATTTTTAACTGAGCATCATTCCATGCTTGACTGTAGTTATCAATCGCGTCTGTAATCCACTTGTCTCGTTAGCTTTGACAGCTGAACTCGTTGACCAAATACCTTCTTGGGGCTGCCTTCTAGGGGGAGGGGGGGGGAAGGCTCTATAGCAATGAGCCGATCAACCCTCCGTCTACCTCTTCTTTGACGGTAATTTCCGCGCACACGGAAACCCTCGGCACTACTTGTGATACTCCTCAGCGACACAAGGCAGCGTGTGTTCACTGTATTAAGAAGCAGTGAGAGTAAACGTAGTTGACACTCCACAGTCTTTTCTCGTCGATCTTGACAAACGCGGTCGTAGAAGCTGGAGTGTATGCCCCATCGTACCGTTACTGGTTTCCCAAGCAGTACACTCAAGGCGCTCCCAAAAGCCCTGCTAGCTCAAGTGGTGTAAAAAGGTGCGAGCTACTTTTGAATTAAAGCACTCTTTCCCCAGGTAACTAACCTGCATTTTGATTAGTTTTTACTTTACGCAAATACTTGGGTCAGCGGGTCATACTTGTGCCGTCTAACAATGGTCAAAAAAGCACTCCCAGTCAATACAAGGGGACTCAAAGTAGTCCCAAAATAGTCCCTGAGGGACTAATTTTCAAATTACGACTTCGGTTTGACTTTTTTCCTTAGCCTTATAGTGGCTAAAGTGATAGAAATAGGACTTTACTCTTAGAGAAACCCTTCCGTTTCTAAGGACCACAGCGGCCATCTTGTCACATGGTGATGCTTCAACGCGGTAAGAAAGGAGTACAAAGCAGGTCAGCAAGGTCCACGGTTGAGGTTCAGAGTGGAAAACATTCTGTTTCATCGACGCATGTTTCTTAAAAATGACATACAATGTGACTCTTTAGTTTCAAGTCACACTTTATTCCGATGAACCCTCAGAAGCTCGCTTCATTTGTCGTATGTGTAACATGCAAGCAGTGGTGACCTTCCGCCAGGCGGTTGGTTTTGTTCGATCTGCAAAACACAAGGGAAAGAAAACACCATGAGCCGGAGCTTAGTAAATGCATCAACAGGCACCGACATTTACATTAATCGAACAACAATATAGGGCTCAGAGCCTGACCATTGCACGTGATTCGCCGTGGTTGCTGGCCAACGGTATGTGACTGAAAAGTATTCTAATTGTATCTTTATTTTAACATTACACACATTTATTGGACATTTTCTGGACTTAAAAATATAGCTTCTGGTATTCTAAGGTATTATTTTCCTATTTAAGGCGACTTACCGTATAAGTATAAAGTTGTTCCAGGACTTGTTTTGCATTTAGTCTTCTGTGTGTGATGATGCTAGTTATGGAATAATTTCTAAATTTGTCATGCTTATCTCTTAGTGAAGGTGAACATTCCATCCTGGGAAGAAACCTCGGATGGAAGCTAGCTACCTTCTCGCTCGGGGACATTCTAGGAAGTGAGTTAGGAGACGCAGAGGAGTTACCCTTCTGGCTTCCGCTGCAGAAGAGTAATATGTAGATGTAGCCCACATCAAACAACCCAATGAGTCCCCAAGTGGTACGTCCAAAAACATATTTGCAGTTGAAATAGACACCGGTTAAAGTCAATGAACTTCCATACCTGAAGGTGTCCAGGATCTTGCCACTAATCTGCATTACCGCAATTCCCTGATATTTTATCCAGCTTCTATGGGTATCATCCTTTGAATGGTCAATAATGGTGTCGGATTCAGTACTGATGAGTCCGCTGAAATGTCACAGACACGGTTTATATCCAAACGGGTACTTTGTGATGCATGTTTGGACAGAACACTGAATACAAATGGTATATTTACGATTGCCAGTTAAAGGTGATTCATAGAAATTATCACTGAAAATCTGATGCGAGAAATCAAGGATGCTTTCAGGAATTTAAAGAATTGCAGTTTGTCCAGGGCTGTTGTTATGGTAAAATTTCTGTTGAACTGAGCCGACCATGTCAGCTATATCTGTGAAGAGACAAGCTGTGATTCAGGCAAATTTGTTCATGGCTAATGCAACAAAGTTGCTCCGCATATTTCGGAAAATTTATCTTGATTTACCATTTATACGTTCCAGAAGATGTTGCGTATAATATTCATTGTTTAACACACCTGGTGGATGACGTACGGTACCACGAAAAGTTGGACCATTTCTCCAGTTTTGCTTATCAGCCGCATTTAAGAAAACTCAAATCATTCAGTAGTTGATACTCAAGACCAGCGAGACTAATATGCCGAAGAATTCACGAAGTGAGCAACATGTGTATTCCGGAAAGGATGATATTTTAACTCTAGTTCGAGTCGTACGCACTCGTCCTGTGTTCCGTAACTATTTTTTCACTCCGTCTTGCAACCAGATAAAATTATCGTTATTAGGAAACATCTCACGAAAATTGTGAATTTTTCAGTAACGTATATTTTAACCATTGTAGAGTTTTGGTGAATTTTTCCACACGCTTTATTATTATGTCGTCGTACATACTTTCCGTGGATGGTGCACTATCGGACATACTGCACCCGTTTAAATCATCACTTGAAAATGTTTATGGCTTTCCATTAACTCTTATGATGCCGTTGTTCCAGCTTAGCATACATTCACATAAATTTGTGTTTTTCACCTTGATTTTCTAGATTGCGTATTTGCCTTTGATTGTGGGAACAGATGAATGAGACTATATAACGCACTACGTCGTGTTGAGGTTGATGCTTTGTGGTGGCATCTGAGCATTAGTATCACATTTTTGGGTTAATGTCACTGGTCTGTCAGGTGGGTTAAACCTTACCAAACTGTTTCCTCATCACGTGCATTCGGTAATCCTTCCCAACACGCTTGGACCACTTGTTTGGTACAGTGAGATTCTGCAGTATGACATCACGATCACCAGAGCAATGTTTCCCACAACCCATGAGAAGGAGAACACCATTGGTTGAGAGAAGGTGGTTAGTGTACATTGGAAAGGCGTGCGTGTACAGTGTACGGGCAACGTTCAAGTGGCCACCGCGCTCACTGGCGCGAGTTCAGATAAACACTGATGTGTGTTAAACAAATAACGAAGGTTGAATGCCACTATAGGTCTGTTGCCTAGGACATACATATATAGATGGGAATGCTTGAGCATATTTGTACATGCATATATATATATATATATATATATATATATATATATATATATATATATAATGTAGTCTTTTATTTCCGGATGTGAGTGAGCTAAAGGAAGGCTGTGATCTTGCTTGAGGTAAACTTCTTTGTAGTTATTACCATTTGTTTTGTGTCAGGAGAATACACCGAGAAAAAATATTCATATGTTCTGAGTGTTCTTGCACATGCGTTTGGTCCTACTTTTCCCTGGGGAAAGTTCATACGCAGTGGTTCATTGCTATTGGATGGTGAACGATAATACAGTGAGCTGGCTTGGAGTCAGAAATTTTGCAGCTCGCCGCAAAATGTTGCTAGCCGGTGAATGCCTGCCATATTCGGTGCCATCATTCGATTTCATGGTGTTTCATATAGGTAACTTTCTTATTGGAAAATTCTTCAAACACATTTTCTCTGGTGCTTTTCTGTTTGAGGGTCGATTTTTTCAGGAGTCAATGGCTCCCGGTTCTTCCAATGGGAACATTCCACACACCCTTTCCGGATAGAGATATTTAATCCGCAAAATGTATGAACGTTTATGATTCTCATTTACTCCAGGATTCCGAAACGATTGCCGTTCAAAAACCTCTACTTTCACGCCATCACAACAACGAAGGACACTCCAGTAACCGTTAACTTCACTACCTATTTCAGGACCAGAGGTGAAATTGTCGAGGTAAATTATTTTTCGTAAACAAATGGTAACAAGATTGGTACGTCCTACTCTGGCGTGCTCATCATCTCAACACCGATTGCAACATAGCAGTTGCAAGCGTTATCGTCGCCCTCCACGTGAGTACCATCGGTAATTTTCATTTTTACGTGGATTTTTTCTTAGTGGGGCCTCGTCCGTTTCATCATCCGCAGCCAGTCGAAGTGAGACTGTGAGCATCATGGGACATCTGCAGGAAATGCTCCCTAAGTTCACTGAGTTCATTCAAATGCGTCTTCAGTGACACAGGGGACTTTGGTGGGAAGGATAATCAAGCTGAAGGGTGCAATAGACGCACTGTCTGTCGCGGTCGGCTCTTGCAGTGTAGCAGCTTTACCACCACACTCGAGACCGGTGAGTACTCTAGAATACTGTCAACATCACGACAACATTCTGCAGTTGTCAGCAGCCTACAATGGCATGATAAGCCATGGTAATAGGCTGAAACACGTTCAGGTGGCCACTTTAAAATGTCACGCATGCACAGACCTCATGGAAACTGTGTGGGGTTTGCTGACGGCGTCCATAGGGAGGAAGTGGCGTTAGCTAGCTGCTGGTTTGGAGGCGCACAACGAAAAGTCGTTCAAAAAGACAGACTCATTGTTGCCGTCGAGGGTAAGTCAATGAAGTTCGTAGTCTTCGGCAAAACTCCGAAAGCTGTTCGTTCCGTCCCAAGATGCGCCGAAAAAGAACCGTTGTCTGTCGTTGAAAGAGGTACAACGCTGATTTGTCAAAGCTAGAAATCAACGCAATACAAGACGAGAACGCAGGTACTTGAGTTATCATTTCGTTCGAAGTAAATCTCAAGCCGCTTTTTCTCTTGGAACTGCTATATTCATTTGGTGTAGTCAACACCTCTTTGAGCAACCTGTAGACTAGTAACAGTTTATCATACGTCCCAACTTTACATATCCCCCTGAGATAGTTCATAGTTTATTGGATATTTTTCTACTTCATTGCTTATAGTTGTTTTGATGCATAAATTATCAGACGTTGATCCGTTTTGGTGAAAACAGCATGGATCAAACTATTTTTGAAACCTGCATGTGAGAGTGTTTTGTTGTCCAACGTTTCCTTAAGTGCTACTGTCTCACCTTTCTACATCTTGATATTTCAGATCCAGTGACAAGATAACCCAAGAATGATGGACATCTCCCAAACATTCTGAATGAAGCAGTCCTCAAACTGTAAATCTGTACAAGCTTTCAGTATACCATTTTTTTAATAAAATTAGCGATTTTTACAAACTGTGTTTTCCTAAACGGTGAGAAATTAGTGGTTTCGATCGAAAGGATGGAAAATGGGCAAATAAACTAGGAAACGGATGGTTAGTATGGATTAGGAAAAGAAGAGGTGCCCATTTCCAGCAATTTTCACAAACTTTGCGTACAGCCCACCGTACGCCCAATTGGGCGCAGGTGGAGCTGCCAAAAGTTAGCCAAACGTGGCCCAAAGCGCCCAATGGGAAGAGTTTTTGGGCGTGTTGCCTTGGTACATGATTGTTAGCCTCAACTTGGCAGTAATCCCCTTCCTGAAATATTCCACCATTATTACCTAACAAATGAAAGTAAATAAAAAGACAAGAAATTGGTTTTGCACTTTTTCACGCTTCTATTCCATTCCAGAGAAATAAGCAATTATTAATAGAGATTATTTCAGCAGGGTGTTTATTAGTAGGAACACGTCTCCATTGGCATATCTCAGATCGGTCTAAATTTATTCAATTCCGACCAGCGAAAACCTAGCAAAGCGAGCGGACGTGCTTCTGATACATTGCAATACTACAGTCAAATCTGTCGATAACAAAACGCAATATATTTTAATTTTTATGTCCTCTGTGATACATTTTGTGAGTTTGTGGGCAAGAAAAGTCACCGCAAGTTCAACCTGTGGTATTATCGTGATCTTCCGAGGCATCACACTCCATTAATCAACAAGAAGCAGGAACGACCGCAGTTGCTGTTCTCAAACCTCAAACGCCCTACCGCATCGTAACCTGTCTCGGATGCATCACGAATACGTACGAAGTCTGGTAACAAACGACGACTCGTACGCAAAGTTGTTTTAGTGCGGATAGTATCTAGCCGCCTCGACCAACTTCCGTTATCCGTCTTAGTAACTTCAGTATCCCATCACAGGTTCTAATGACAAACATCTTGAAGTAACCTAATAGCAGCCAATAATATGGGAGCTACAATCCGTAATAGATCATAAAGTGAATCAACATTTCTTGGTACACTCCTAGACCCTAATGGAACCTCAGGCAAATGAAGTGAAAACAGACATTATGAATATTCCTTCAAAGACCTAAAGCTCTTGGATTCATGAGGTTTAGCAGATCTAAGTAAACTCACGAGTCCAACTTTCCCCGATTTGTCAGTTCAGCTAGTGCTCTGATACTGTTCAACACCAATTCTGTTAAATGCAAACCACCTTCTCCAGTCATCTGAAATAAATCATTTGACACATGTAAGGCTTCCTCTTCATTCGACAGTGAAAACAAGCAATCATTCCCATAAAAGTTATTCTTTACCCGCCGAAGCTGCTAATGAAGGAAAATCTGAGTTGCCATCCTCTGCAGTTCTTCGTAATGCCATATTGGCACAAAGAGATGACTAAGTAACACCAAATGGACGGACGTTCACCTCGTACACTTTTGGATTCCCTTTAAAATCGCTATCCGGCCAGTAGAAGAAGCTTGAAGCTCACCCGGCACACTTCGCAGCTCTAACTTGAAAGGACATCTCTTCAGTATTGGCCAAAAGAGCTACCGAATATCTACGGTACATAAGGAGTACTCTTAAGAAACTGTTAGATAGATCTGGTCCTTGTAATAGGATTTATTTGAGCGAAGTGCCACCATGAACAGTCGACCAGTCGAATACCACCTACACTTTGTCAGACTTACTCGGAATTAAAAGGCAGTAGTGTCGTATTGTACATCAGAACACGGAGCTCTCGTAGCGTACGTAAGTAAGCATGTATGTAATCTGTGTCAGACACAGATTTCGCGAGCATTATGCGTACACTAACCAATCAGTTTACAGTGACCTTGTGAGTGGGTATGAACAACCAATCGTAAAGTGGCATGTATGCACGAGGGAGGATAGTCAGAAAGACCACGTGGAGCGCCCGATCAAATGCGATCCACATAATGAACACAGAGCAAGTGGTGTGACAGGGGCCATAGTTTTATTTTAGAGTCCTCTTTTGGAATTATAGCTATCAAGTATCCAATGCATTCATCATCGCAAATGACATGACCATACTTTGAGAGCTGCTCTGAACTCTTGAGCCGATGTCTCGTGGGTAGTGAAAACAAAGCAGTACAAATTGGTGATTACAAGGCAGCTCAATTTTGTCATTACGGTGCTGCAACTCAATCTCAAAGTATCCATAAATATAATTATTACTTCTATTGGCTTCATCAAGAGCAACGTATTCCGGCTGTCTACCTACAGGTTCTCTTTCACAGAACTCTACCTAGTAGATCCTTTTTATCGCTGACTTCAATCCCGTAATGCAGGCAGTTGATCATCGCACCGTCATCGTGCAAATCATTATAAAATGGACTTAGCAGGACCCAACCAAAAGACGATTCATTCTCGAAAGGTTGATCCTTTGCACCGATCCTCTGATCAAAAACCAAAGGATTCTCGGTACACCACGAACAAACAAAACCCCAAATTTGTTATAACGGAGTTTCCTGGAGTCCAAACCACGCAGATGGTTAAGTTGTGCCAGCAAATTCTGTGGACACGATTCCCAACCCAGGACTGAAAGGAGAAGGACTACAGGCGTGGATAGATTTGGTAGTTGCACTGGTTTTCCCTTTAGGTTGGAACGAGATAGGAGGTCAGACGAGCTAATGACCGAAGCTGGAGAGCTAAGGTGGGCCGTATACCCGGAAGCCCTTCGAAAGAAATGGCGATAAACCAGTGAAGCACGGCGCCAGGATGACTTAAACAAACAGGTTTCAAACAACCAGTCAATTTTAGGGACTGAGTCTGAGCTAAATTCTTAACCTATCAGAGAGACTAGTCAGCGTTTGATAGACCAGTTGTGTATCTTATTGGATGACTGATGAGAGTCACCTATACGTCATATAGGCATTCTACAACTGACCTATCTCTCCGGGATGTGGAAAGGTACCTCAAGGTACAATCGTACCTAAATGTAAACCAGTTTCTGTGACTGTAAACAATGGCGGTTCGAGTCAAGATGTGATTGTATTATGCACTGAGGAAAGCTCTGAGATACAGGCGAAGAAATTCTACCAAACCATTGGCCTGTGGGTGATAAGCTCTTGTGCAAATACGTAGGAAATCGGTCATTTGTAAGAGATGGTCCGAAGTGGCAGATTCGAACCGAACCTCTCGATCGGTGGTGATTGTGATTGGGGAATCCAGTTTTCCTTGGACGCACGAGTGGCAGTTTCATTGGGGACATCCGGAATGGGTATGGCCTTGGGCCTACGAGTAAAACGATCAATACAAGTGGGAATATAGATTATATATCGTGAAGGTGACAAAGGACTCAAGATATCTACATGCATGTGAGCGAACCTAGCATCTAGGGTCTCGAGCGAGATGACCAGGCTGGCTGTGCGTTGGTGAATTTCGGCCCGATGACAAGCAGTACACTTACGTTTCCACTGACGAATGTTGCGGTCTACTTTGGGTAGAAATAAACGGCCACTCGTTAGCCTGCACGCGGCCTTAACATCAGAAAGATATAGACCAAGCAAAACATCAAAAAGGGAAAAGTTATGTTACAGGGGTACGATTGGCCTTGGGAGATCCAAAGGTGCTTTGAAGAGGATGGTGTCTGTCGATGATAGAATAAGCAAAGCCCTCACTCTTCGACTGGTGCCGCAAATAGTCTACTGGAACTCAGGATCCTGATGGGAGCACGCCAGTTCCTCGATAATGATACGAGACTGTGGATCGGAGAAGGAACATTTGCAGCCAATGCAGTTGATTCGGAGATGTGACGAATGCCAGTAAAAAGCTGTGGTATGGAATCCACCTGCCGAATTTCTCGCGGAGAGTGAAGATGCGAAGTATCACGAAAAGCACAGAGTAACAGCTAATGATTTTTGATAATGATGAATTCTCGTCCATCCAGGACGTGAGGGATATCTAATATTGTAACCAAAATGGCAAGCAATTCATGACTAAGCGCGCTGCATTTCGATTCTGTAGAAGGCAAGTGGAGTGAGGGAAATGCTAGCGAATCCTTAAAGCCATCCACAATTTGCTGGAGGATGCAATCCTTAGAAACATTGGAAGCATCAAGTGCGACACTGAAGAGAAAAAGGGGTCCGAAAGAATGAGAAGAATTGCAGGCATCAAGACCTATTTGAGGTCAGGAAACACTTCCCTGGTTTGGTCGGTCCAGAAGAGAGTACATTATTTGTAGAGTTTGCGGCGTATAATTATAACATCATGCACTGGCCTGCTGAAGCGATTCCGGATGCCGGTTTTCTGTCAGGATACTGGGCGTTTGCCGCAGCTGAACAGTGCAGTTTCATGTCACCGGCTGCTCACTAACGGTACTACTCTTCGGTGATTTCTGCTATCAAGAAAGTCTGTCAACCAGAAGTGAGACGAAACTACAGACAGTTTTTCGTGAGTCCAGAATTATGCGCACAAAATGACGGAGTACTTTGCAATGGCAACGGGCAGCTCATACCTCCGCCCGTGCGCGAAAAGTCCGTAGAAGATCCCCGCGAAGGTCACCGTCAGGCGGAGGACATGAAGTCTGCGGCCCGACAAACGTGTTGCTGGTGTGAAGTGGAGGCGGGCATTTAAACAGTTTGTTCACTGGAAGTGAATCCACCGCCGGAAGAGTGGAATATTTTGTATGCTACAGGGAGCTATAGCAGTAGTTAAAATTGACACACTGCAAAAATAAGTTGGGTTGTCAGCGTGAGATGATGACCGATAACGAGATTGGTTATTTAAGCTTCAAAAATGGTTCATTTTGCTGTGGACTGTTTGTATAAACTTCCAACCCACTCCTACCGCACTTAAAGTAATATATCACTCAATATGGACAAATCCATTGCGAATGAACTCGTCATGTTGGTCAGTTTTAAAGAACCTTCCATGGAAAATCCGAATAAAACCACAATGTAAGCAGTATTTGCTTGGCAATGTGTCATTTCATTATTAATAATGCTCAACCAGAAGACCTTAGGACCGTCCCCCGTTTTATCAAAGCCACTTGGGTCATTCGTGACCAACTGTCCATAAACATTACTCGACATTGCCACTCGTCAACCAGTGAACGATAGCAAGTCATTAACTCGAGTCTGGTGCTTCCGAGTGCAGGTTGGTCGGATGACCTGAGGTTTGTGCGTGAAAGATGGAGTCCTAAGGACAGTCAGCTAAACCAATATTCATCAATCCCACATACTACTCGCGAGTAGTTGCGTGATATATACAGTAAATAAGGGTTCGGAGACCTCTGTGATTCCCGGCGAAACATCTGCCCATCATGCTTCTAGCCGTTTTGGAAGCCGCTCCACTGAGTGAATCAAGTTTATCTAATGGTTCATTTCGGTTGTTCGTTACAACTGCTCTAGAGTTACTTCACATCCCTTTATTTGTATAGCCAAATGGAGCAAACTATGCACATGAAGCTGTGGCATATTTGGACTTTCGAATAATTTCTTGGTTGTAGCCTGAATTACCATATGAGATATATCAAACTGTGAAGAAAGGATCTCCGTGGCATGCACATATCCTTGTTACTTTCGGAGGAATCAAAATGTTCAATGGCTTGTTTAGCAAGCCTATTGCAATAACACAAAAGGCAGGAAAATTTTTGTCCGTCGTTCACTTACTTGTCTGACTTAATGGCTTCTAAACTGCTTACTTAGCTCCAGTATAGTCGTGGAGAATCATCGATGGAATCCACCTGTACCCTCGGTAATCCCGTGCCTAGCGATGGCGACCTCAACTTCTCTTGTAAATTAACCATCATATCATTCGAGGAAGGAAAATGCTTTCCCTAACAGTCACACATATCCTTTGGGTTTGATTCACCCACAGTTCACGTTGCAAGAACTCCAACTTCACCATCTACGGTGAATCTGGGAAAAATATCGCTACCTTACTTGCTTTGAAGTCTTTCCTCGAATTCTGAGCTCATTTTCTGGATCCAAAGTTATTCCTCTGCTACGGAAAGTTCTAGCACCATATCCCTTTCAGACTTGTAATGTGCAACCGACAGCATATTCAAACAGAAAGCGAAGGCATTTTAAACAAGATACAAAAATACAAAATTTATCCAAATGACAAGTATCCATTCTGTTGATTTTGTACTTGTCAAAACGTCACTGATTATTGATCTTCTGTTATCTAATGCAGGTACAAGTAAATTTAACCACGTATTTATGTACAAAGGGGCCATCGGTAATCGCATACTGGTCTAAGGGTTCTATATTCGTAAAATTAGTTTAATGGGTCATACTGCTACCCATAAAGATGATAAGTGAAATAGCGGGAACTTAGTTATCTAGATGGACAGCCTTTTACCAAAACGATCGTGGTGAAAATCTCTGATAAACCTTTAGGCTAAAGCATTGATTAGATCAGATTAGAACATAAGCTGGAGAACAAGCTCGCTTTCAGGAATTCTTGGTCATGTCAATACAACACAAGATATATGACAAGACACATAGGACGTACCTACAGTCAATGAAGCTAGCGTTAAGGATCTGTGTTCATGCCTGTTGTGGCACACTTTCCTCCGGAAACCGGGTGAGAACGGATAATCACATGGTCAGCGTTAAAGCTATCGGATGATCTAGCACCTTCCGATGACTGATGAGTGGGCCAGGACGGACAGAGTGCGTGCAAAATTGCTCGTGAGAGCACAAACGAGGGTTATGGAGGCGAATCCCGACTGCTTCCACTGTGGCCAAGAAGCAACTTCTCACGATCTGAACAACTGACCTCGGACCCTAACAGAAGGTGAGTAGTTTGATCCACGTTGACGGCATGGTTAGTCTCTGCTAGGAGTGAAACGACTGCACTAGTAACTGAATCGTTCTAGTCCTATGCCACGTTGAGTGATGCTCACGGATGCTTTCAGACGGGCTTCTGGAGGTGCAGCTGATATACATTATTCCACAATAACAAGAGAAGGAAGACAGAAAGTAGGTGTGAACACAGATTCTTAACACCAGCTTCCTTATATACCTTATAATATATTATTATACTTTCCTAATTTACCTTGACATTGTGTTGTATTGGCATGCATAAGAATCACCGAAAACGAGCTTATGTGCCAACCTGTTTTTCAAATAATTAAATGACTTCGGAAGTACTAATTTACTTTTACCAACCTATATTTTGATGGTCCTCAAAAGATAATCCAGTCAACGGCAACTATTCAGGAGTACAGCATTTTGTAGTACAACAAATGGAACTCGCAAAATTGTCACTTCCGATAATAATAACAGTAACAATAATAATCATGATAATAATAATAATAGTGACAATATTAATAATGTATAGCCAGTAATACTGGTATGACAAAGTTTAAGATTTTGTTCTGTCTAGGTTCAAGTTTTTAGTCAGGCGGCCTTTTAGAGACTCTTTCTATTACAGTGATGTGTTGGATATGTTTTTGTTTAACCACATCAGCGGCGTTTCCCGACTAGTCAGAAAGTGACTTGTTTGGCATATTGTAAATCAAGCAATCTGATTTGCGCAAGAGGCTTTGTAAACCACCGAATAACTAACAGCAATCGAGATTTCCTTGTTGTATGGAGTAACAATATACTGATTGCATTTTTCGAAGAACTGATTTCTGACCAGTGGCATCCCGCTTTGTTAAGCCTCTTGAAATTGCGAATTTTATACGTACTTATCTTGTAGGTAGGTACTTTGGATTGACCACTCCAAAGCACAGGTAGAACTTGCGAAGTTTACGCGTGCCAGCCGCCACTTCTCGTATACATGCATTTCGCTCATTACAATGTCAACGAAACCAAACGGAAAGAGCCTCAAAGAGACTCGACGATACGAAATCATATGGAATCCAAGTAAAGAATGTGCTTCCAGTAATAGGACATTAGCTCGGAAATACAAGGTTAGTGAAAGTACTATCCGGAAGAATTGGGAGAATCGTCAAAATTTCCAGGGGCAGAAGGGAGCTGCAGTGCTCTTTTCAAGGAATCCAGCGCACCTGCATGATGGTGCAAATCACGTGAAAGAAGTCTGTAATTCTGCTTTGCCAAGCTCCATCAAAATGCGTCCGTGAAGGTAGAACTTATGAAATTAGCACTAGAATTGGATGAACAAAGTCATGTTTTAGATGTCGTCAGCGAAGTTCCGAAGACTGTGGACACTTTGAAGTTGTCTGCTGTTTCATCAGAACTCGAGGAGTTCGTTCATGTTGATGATGAGAACAACGAGGGATATGCTTCTGTGGTGTTGGGAGTCCTTGAAGAGCATGGTTTTCCTACCCTTCATACAAAGTTTCCGTTTGTAGCAAGTTGAGTAACTTTGTTGGAGTCAATGAAAATTGGTGGAATGGTGAGTAAAGCTGACAATGACGACGTTGATCATCAAGATCTGAATTCAGATTTAGAAACTGGAGTTGTACTTCAGGAGTTCGAATCCCTTTATAACCAGGTTCTCAATACGGAGGATCAGATGCTCTGCTATGAAGTACAACTTGAAATTAAGAAGTCGTTTGAACCATATCAGAGAAAGATCCTGGGTAGTCTCCCTCAAAGTCAAACGAAGGAAACTTCAAAACCAACGCTAAATGAACACTCGTGTAATCTTTAGGTGATTATGTATGATTTGAAGAAAATGTTTGAATAACATGGGTATTTAAGTAACAAATATCAAACCTGGAATTTTAGGGAAGAATATGCGTAACTAACTGGGATGCGTACCTAAACGGGTACATACTTAAGCAGGAGGTAATGTATGTGGTACTTGGTTATTCCGTCGGAACCCGAACTAGCAATATTTGAGGATGTCAGAGTATCGTCTGTTCTACTGGACACTGCTACTTTGATAACGGTAAATAAGTTTCAGTACAGACAGATACATGGACAGCTAGTCAGGCGATCATTCTAACGTGGGTTGATTCGTGCGATCTGGTCTCTATCCCTTCACTGTTCGTTATGATACCGAGATCATCAGATTTATTTGTGTTTATGGAATGTTTCTACTTGGACTGTTCACTTCAGTGAGATTGGAGACTGCAGAGACACTCACAGAACAGAACTCCCCCCCCCCCGTCTACTCCTACAGGGAACATCGTCAGGACCGACCAAGTTTTGAAGGTGTTCGACTTTGGGCTGGACATCCAGAAAATAACACAAAACGTAGACAAAACATGTAGTCAGGACAGGCTGTCGTGATGGCGACGCCGTGAAAGATTTTTGATATTTTCTAGTTCCCTAGTTCGTTTACTGGGAGGATCGCTGCGGTGATTAAATTGAGAGAGAAAACAAGAGTATAAACGCAGAAAAAGAAGAGAGGAAGGAAGCTCAAAAGTCGATCGGCGGTTCAGTGGGAAGTGAAATAGTAGTGGAAACTGCGATGAAGCTGGCCTGTTTGGTTGGAATGAGGAAGTTAGTTGGAAAGACATTTCATCGTGCTACGGCATCACCTACATCGCGAGACAAAAACCAACCGATGTTACATATTTAGCATGAATCCAATCAGATTGAGATTCGGTTGTGCTTTGATGCGCTAGTGAATTTTTACGTGGCGACGATATGCTCTATGATGACAAGGGGGCATGTACCCATAACACTTTGGCCCAGGAGCTGGCTAAACGTTTCTCCTTTACTTTTCCTCAAGTTGTCAAAATTCATCGAACTTTCGAAAGTTTCAAGAGGAATTATTGGTACCGTGGCAGTCAAAGTAAAACACGAAACAAATTTTCGGCATTAATTTATCTAATCACAAAAGAAATCCATTGTTATCAGTTTTCTGCTTTGTTGTCTCCTTTCTTGCATTTTCGAATACGACAGCAAGGGTCACCTAATACAATCAAACTACGTGCTGGAGATTCCCTAGAAAGAAGACTAGTTTTATCATGGGTTAAAATGTTTTTTCGAATCATATTGCTTGCAAAACTTTTGAAAGTGTTCCAGCCAATTTAATGGCTCTAAGCTTGAGCCTTCTGAGTCCTCAAAGTTCAATAGTCTTGAGCTGATATTATGGCGTTGTTGGAATTTGTACAACCAAACATTGCTCGCATGAAAACCACTATGCCCCATATTACAAACCACTTCTGCTGTTTTCTCTTTTAGTAACACTCCACTTACCCGTAGATGATTCCGACCAGCAGTGATTGATCATTCGTACAGAGCGCCATTGACATCGTTGAGGCGACCAAGACGTGAATGCAAGGTTGTTCGCTAGGTTGATGCTTCGCCATCCCACATAGTTTTAGTGCTGGTTTCATTTGTTCACAGCCACGTGAACTTGCGTTCTCCCAACACCGAATTGGGATGCAATCCCCTTCAAAGAGACTCCATTGCAGGACACAGTAAACATTTTGTTGATCACCCAGGGGTCAAGAATGTCTTTCTCGTAGACAGTCCCATCCCGATTTATGAGTGCTTGCGAGTTTTAATATCGTGTTGTGAAAATAGTAATGATCACACTAACTGAACAGAGCGGGCTTACAAGTAATGAGGTGAAAGGCTAAAAGTTCATTTTCAATAGCCACCACAGCACGTGTCAAGGACTGTTGCAAACAGCTGAGCGGGCAAAGCATAAGGGGAATTCCTGAATAACAAGTGATATTGTTTGTCAAATGATTCCGATGAAATTCGGCAGACCACTTGAAGGGCCTAAGATGACCACACATATAAACCTAATTGCAACAATTGACAATTGTCACGAGAGAAAGGTCTACATGTTTTCTCTAGTACAGGAGCAAGTGATGCTTTGAATCGGTTTGAAAATGGTCCTGTTCGCCCGAAGGAGGTGTTTGCTCTTGATGGGTTTCAGTGGTGAAATCAGTTGGGAGCGGGACAACAAATTCGCGCGGACGGGTTGACCGATCTTCGGGAGTACGCTGTAGAGGGGAGCGATGTAGGTGTTTCATTACTATCATACCCAGTATAGTTTACCCACTTTGATTTTGTAAAAACAACTTTTGAAGAGGTCTGAGGTATGTTATTTATTTCATACTCCCTGGAGAACACGGTGCGTGAACTTATTTCAAAGCCACAAGAGCCCGTAGAAACAGATTGGAGACCCACATAGAATTCGAGTAGGTCAGGTTTGGTAAACGGCAGGTTGATGGCGAAGTGTTGTCCACTGTAGACGCGCGTGTGCGGAAAGTTGAATGTCAGAGCGAGGAAGGATGTTCCGGGGAAAGAAAGAATATTGGAACGAGGGTGTCATATATGTGGAGACAGAAACCGGATAGGATTTGACTGGCCGCAAATGCTCGGCATCGGCATTGAAAGACACTCGGAAGCGAAACAACCTGGGGCTAGTCATGAGGAGAAAAAGCCGAAATAACGACAATGGGGTAGAAACTGTCAGGCAAAGTCAGATGAGTAAATGTTAGATGTTAAATTTGCTTAGTCGATCTAGCGGATAATCTTTGGACCCGACGGAGAATAGAAAATGATGGAGACAAAGCTCCATCCAACACATGACTACAGTTTCATAGTATGAGACAAATTTGAGCTCTTTACAATCAGAGTGAAGAGCAATGTGGCGCAGAATAGAAGATCAATATTGCATGCAGCATCAGAAGCGAGGAAAGGTGTGTGTGAGGATCATGGTGAGGAAGAGACTACCCTCTACGTTTTGCATGTTCCGAATTTCGACACTTCCCATACTGTATAAATATTTATCGCAACTCTACAGTGCCTTACTTACCATGTGTTATTGTTGGGAAAGTGAATGTGGCAGAGAAACTGTGCAACAACCTCGGTGGTTGAACCTGATTTTAGTTTGACCGTTTTGCTGCCCTTTTCCTGAGATTTTTTCAAACTGACAGTTGTCGTTTCCATTCGTTTTTGTGGCTGAAATGTGAGCTGTTGACTTACAGAAGTCCTCAATACAATACAAGACAAGACAATACTGAAATTCCTACTGGAAGGATAAAGTTATTGAAACAATAGGAGACTGATTCAAAATTAAGACACAGAGAAAACGAATGACATTTCACAGAGACCTGCAAAGAAAAGGCTTTAGAAGTACAAAAAGAAACACGATTCACGGAAACCAAAGTGCAAACTTTCCAGGGACATAATCAAGCGATGTAGTAAGAAAACAGCGGGCATGATCGATGTTGTCAATGGTATGGTGGGAGCTGATGTGAGAAACATAGTAGTGAACGGAAGTGTTGTATTCATAGTTAGTAGTAGAATGAATAATCATTGCACTCCATGCCGTAGCCGGTAAGCAAGAAGGGAAGAAGTTAGGTGAACTCACTGAACTGAGTAATATGCGTGTGTTAGTGTGCAATCGCCCCAATTCAAGTTGGGTCCATCAAAATGTAGCGGGATCGATGCGTCAAAAGAGTAGGTACTGAAGCATGATTAAATATCAACAGGCAAATGTCCGGGCGTGAAAAGGCTGTTGATCAAATGTCCTCGGGACTGTTTAAACCGGATAGAACAGGGGACACTATCGGTGAAAACGTGAATCGGACTGAAAGGGGTAGAAAAGAGATCGCAGGTGAAAAGCAGCAAGAAATTTGGTAAAGGAACAGAACCTCGAGGACTGCCAGCATTCACGTCGTAAGGATATAATTGTAACCCATTGACTGGAAAACTGTTCGGTTTCTGAGAAAATTCGACGACCACGAAACAAGGGACGGAGGAACCACGAAAGTTGACACTTTTAACAACAGAAACCGACCACATCAGACAATATAAAAAGCTTTTGATATGTCCAGCCCGACCCAGTGGGTTTCTCCGTGGTCATCAAGCACTGCTAGACAGGAGTTGGGGAACTGAGTGCCATACTAATTCACAATCACGAGACATTCTACAGAAGATCTACTGTTGTCAGCCCCTATATGTTACTTCATCGTCATCCCTAAACGTAGTGGTACGAACGAAATCCCCATCAGTTAAAATAGATCAGGAAACTCGAATGGGTCACCAGATACAAGACTTTACTGTTTACATAATGGAACTGATTTGTTGAAAGTTAGGCCAATACACACAGAGAAAACGACGACGGAACACTAGATTTGAATATTGAGCGCAAGTAAAAATACTGTGCCAAAGAAAGTCGCAGAGTTTATCCGGGGTTACCTTTCATAGAAACCGCATGCATCAGGACAGTTAGTGAAGGAGTTGAAGTCCAGTGAAAGGACCAAATGTCGAAGGAACATGTTCAACATAGCTTTTAGTAACCTCTTATTTTATCCAAACTACTGAGACCATAGCGAGTATTCATTAGAACTTCGATTCCTCTAACCGATGAATAACTGGTTTTAAGAATGATATCTACCCGATCAGTCGTATGTGATGAAATAACTCGCACCCGGACTGCGCTCTCCGGGAGAACAACAAGACCACACAAGAACGGCAGGAATGTATTCGGTCACATTTAGTTGATACCAACTTGTTTATGTACAAAAGAAGGCATGTACTTATTGACAAATAACGCACTGACCAATTGCAAAGCTATTTTGCCGCGTCTACACGGTCTGGCATTCACGGTCCGGCTTCATCTAACTAGTTGGATACTGGAAATGAAGTTGTAGCGCAATGGATCGTGTGTGAAGGTACTCGACTCACTACACCGGCTCTAGGCGATTAACATTCTAAAACTTCGGCGTGGCTCAAACAGAAAATTCGGCAAATCAAAAAAACAATTCATCCTCTCATTGAATGTCCTAATAAGCACAAAGTTTGGAAGTGCCGAAAAATTTATGTGACTCTCAATCATGTTTTTTTCGAATCATCAATACACACACAAAATGCACAGAGACAGAAAAAGAGACAGGTAGATAACGATGGCGCTCATTGCCAAACCAAGTCATGAACTGTAATCGGCATTCTAGAATGCCGATAAACTAACAAGCCTATTGTATCATGTAACCGAGGCATGATGATATCAATCACACACACGTACCAGTCGTCGGTAATTTTGCTTACTCATTTAATCCCGGGGCTAGTCACCACATACCATGTTAGTGGCAGTTTTAGACTGGCATATATCGAAGTGCCAGTCTCGGAATTCAGTCCTGGTAAAGGTGCGCAACTGAAAAAAACGTTGAGGTCGAAATCGATAGTCAGAAATGATTGTAGAGACAATAGATGCAAAATGGTGTTCAGAAAACTGTCAATTTCTCAGCACTATCGAGGTCTCTACAGCAGCCCCCGCCTGAAAGCGTGGAA
The DNA here is from genome assembly GCA_948099385.1 of Fasciola hepatica. Classification (NCBI taxonomy): domain Eukaryota; kingdom Metazoa; phylum Platyhelminthes; class Trematoda; order Plagiorchiida; family Fasciolidae; genus Fasciola; species Fasciola hepatica. The sequence goes on from CANUEZ040000067.1 coordinate 18,016,744, forward strand.
AGCTTTCGAAACACGTCAAGGAGTTGAAGGCATACAAACGATATTCATGCACGTGAATGCGTGCAAAGTATGTGTATGTAGCTGTGCTGTAGGCTTCTGATTGGCAGAATCCGTGGTATGCAGGAACGGTAGAATGACGGTCGAGGGTAAACCATATTCTTTGCCGATGACTTCGGTTGCGTGAATCGTCATCCAAGTATGCCACACAAATAAAGTCCAGAGTCGGACAACCGTTAATCCGGAAGCCAAATAGATAGGTTTTTCAATAGCCAGGAACGACAGCTATAGGGCCTAACAAGAATGCGAACGTGGTTTCCGAAATTCTCCGCATTATGTGGGACTAGCGAAGCGTACCATACGGCGAGGTTCCATGACACGAAAAGAGACGGAAAATGGTATAGTAACCGCAATGGAAGTGGCTAGTATAGAGTAATATCTAGTGATGTATGTTAAGTCGTGTCAAAACGATAAACTCGACAGTTATTACTGCAAAGTGCAATGATTAGGATCGTGTTTGACCTAGTCTCGAAAACGTGTTGGGCAGACGATCTCCCAACCGGAACGTCAGAGGGGGCTTAATTCGCGGATGGGTAAATAGGCGTGCGCGGCTGACTTGAACTTGATACAGTATTCTCATTGGAAGGCCTAGCAGAGTCAATGGGCTGCTGACTTGAAAGTGAGACGACAATCTCATTCGAAGCCGTAGCTTTACCAATTGGGTCGTGTCCTGAACGTGGAACGATGGCCTCATTCTAAGTCGCAGCAGGCAACTCTGTCTGCAAACCCTGAAGTGGAACGGAAGTGTAGTCAACAGGTAGGGCAGGGTTAACATCGGATCTCATTTTGGCGGGCGATACGTTATCATCAGCGTAAGCGGCTTCAAGACGATCGATGCTAACAGTTTCGACGCGACCGTGTCGATCAACCGGAAAGGTCTTATCGCGATGGGAAATCATCATCATCATCACCATCATCATCATCATCATCATCATCATCATCATCATCATCATCATCATCATCATCGTACTGCGTTAAGCAACACTGCAAGCCCCATTGACCATTGCCTTTCTCACTATGAGTCCTCACAGCTGGCGTCTCACGGCAACTTGGCGCTTCAACTCTTCGGGTACTGTGAATCGGATTGATCATATCGCAATAAGCCACTGGTGGCAGACTTCCGTTCAGAACCGTAGAACCTATCGTTCTACGTATGTAGAACCGGACCATGGGCTAGTATTGATGCGATTATCTCTGCAGCTCCATGGTAACCATTGCAAACATCGGACCCGTTTAGCGGTGCAATGTGATTTTGAGCCAGACATTCGCACCTGTTTTGAACAGAAGTTAGTATATAAGCTAGGATTCACGACGAACAGTATCCAGTGTGAGCATTGGGCCCATATCTAGCTGGCAATGCACCTGGCCACGGGTTTCACCACTGGTCCCAAATTCGATGTCCATCAAGGACACTGGACTTCGCAGGAGTCGCTGAGTGTAATAGATCAAAGGCATCAGCTCTCAAACAGTAAGGTGATGGATAAAACACGAAGACATTAACGGAAGCGAATTACAAAAAGCCTTAATAATGGTCGCTAAAATGGGTGGATCAGTGAAGCCGGTAACAGGTAACAGTCAGAGATATTTCAGACTTGTTTGCGATACCGGTGTACCATGAACCCCGGTCAGTGTAAAGTTATGCGCCTGAACTGGGGAGGCCGCTCTTGGGAAGAGCAAAAGGTGAAACCTTTTGCGGAATACTTCAAGGAGCATTTTAGCTGGCCGCAAGCTGGTGTAGTTACTCCTGTGTCAACAACTGCGATTCCCTGGGTGCTACCTCTTGAACGTTCATCGGAGTTGAAAGCCGAGTCACGTATTCAAATACTGAAACAAGGGGAAGCGGTCACTGTCTACGGATTTCATGCAGTTCTCTTTGAAATGTGTCGTGGTGCTTTGATAAAATCGTTTGCGACCATGATCCGTGACTTTTGAAAGTGGGAAGGTATCCCGCTATTATTGGATGAGTAAAAGATGGTCCGAATCTTCGGAAGAGAAAAACGCAACGACTGTAGTATTCATCGTGGGATCAGCTTAATTCCGACAATCACCAAGGTATCAGCCTCGGTTTTGCTGCATCATCTTTCACTGGCTCGCGAGGTGGATGCTCGCGAACAGCAGGCCGGATTCCGCCCAGATCGAGGTTGCATCGACCCGATTTTTACTTTTCGTCAATTACTGGAGGTGCGTCACACACGCTGTCGACCAACAATTATGATTTTCCTCTACTTGAAAGGCTCCTGCGATTCACTTGACCGGACGGCGCTATTCAGTGCTGTCCACCGGAAAGCTATGCTCCATAAGTTGGTGAATCTACTGAAATCATTGTACTCTTATACTTCTGGCCGCATAATGGTTTATGGTGAACCATATATTCTGTTCGAAATGACGAATAATATTGGACTAAGAAATTCAGTTTCCCCACTCTTGTTTGACTTCGACATGGACGAAATAATAGAGGCTGCCTTGGGAGATCTCCAGAATGTGGGCGTCGAACTAGGAAATAGTGAGAAGCTGTGACCTAGATCACACGGACGACGTTGTCTGTTTGTTCAAATGTACAGCACACGCGCAAATTGCGCTAGACAGACTCGCAAGAGCTGTAGTTCCATTCGGCATGCGCTTTGCACCTGAAAAGTGTAAATTGATGTTGCAAGACGGGACGTCAACGATTTCGCGCTTGGTGCTCGATAGGGAGGAACTAACAGTTGTCGACCACTTCACCTACCGCGGCAGCAGCGCGACGACGGATGGAAGCACCGCAGTGGAGGTGAGTACGCGTATATCCAAGGCTCGAGCGGCGTATGCTAGACTGAAGCACTTGTGGCACCGAGCAGACATTTCACTGAAGTTGAAAGGTCGTGTGCAGTGTGCAGCAGTGCTTTCATTTTTGTTGTATAATTGAGAGACTTAGGGTTTGCTTGTGGAAGACATCCGTTGTTTTGAGGTCTTTGAGCACCGAAGCTTGAGTGACATGAATACGATCTGACGGAATGACCGAGTGAGCAAAACCGAGGTCAGAAACCGGTTATTGGGTACTAATTCGCCGAATGTTCTATCGCAGCATATCCGGCTTGGTAGATTTCAGTGGTTGGGGCTCTTTTTGCACATGGCAAACGCAAGCCGACCGTACCATGTTCTATTTTCCTCTCCTCATTAGGAGTGGAAGAAACCAAGTGGAGGTCAACAGATGGCTTGGCAGAGAATGACTAGAAAGTGTACAGAACACCAAGAAGAAGAAAGTGCCCTAAGTCCTCGCGGTTAGGGCCCAAAAGATCCCCTAACCAGTTGGCTGGAGACAACAAAGGATACGGCTGCGAACCGTGAGCAGTGGCGATCGTGCTGTCACTTTCTGTCAAATCAGAATGGATGATCAATGTGTGTTTGTGCTGTCATGCTGAGTATCCCGTGTGTTGGCTACTAGGACCTTGTTTCTTTTTCCCTTTCGATGCATAGTGAGAAAGGGAGTGGTCAGCGGGGTTTGTCCTACCGCTAAGCTCTGTACGATGATGATTATTTGATGTTTCAACTCCCCGCCCTATTCTCGGGACACCTTCGCATTAAATAATTTGTGCTCGCATATAATCAAGACATTTTTTTGACAATTGAATCATGGCTGTCCTACAGCACTCCCGTTATTCAAATACATTTTGTATGGTACAGTTTTCTAGGGAACAACAGGCTAAACCGGAGTGGTGGCCAGTACCTAGCACATATCAGGGAAATCTACCCCCGGGGCCTCCCTCTCGCACACTTCTTCGGCTCCGTTCCCGACTCTCTCTGGTTTACTGCCAACCTCCAGATCACTGTTCTTTCCCTTAGCTACGTAAAATGGTATCTAAATTCTGCTAGTTCCCTGTTCCCATTTCTTGCCAGATCTTTCGAATATCTGCCTTTCCTTCCTTCTGGGACCACACCTATTTCGGGTGACTTAGATCTCCCTCAAATTTGTTGATCTACCCTCCCAGCTCCTCCCAATCCTATGGACCGAATTTTAGGTAACCATCTTGGTGGCTGGACACAACATGTATTCGAACCTACCAACTGCCCCTTGGTGGCCACCAATCCCACACACCCCTCCAACTACATATTCCTACGCAGCCATTGGACTTTGATAGTCTCACGTATTCGCCAAAAAGATTCAGATGATTATGTCTCACCGAATGACCCTAAGATTGCTGCGGAAATTTGCCACTCCTTCTTTTTCGACTGTCTGAACAAATTTTCTTATACCCAACATAACTTACGTTTGAAATGCCCTCAGCCCCGCCACCCCAGAAGAGGCTTCTTAAATTCTGAAACAATTACATAATCGCGACGATATTCCAATGTTTACTCGTTTAAACCTACTTTCTGCAATCAATAAATGATAGGATAACGCGTGACCTTGTGACCAGGAAGCTAAGGCAATGAGCCATCATAACAAATCTCAACTTCTTTCTGCGTCGACTTCCCTAGAAAGGCCAACATAAAAGCTGATTTCCAAATCGTGATTCAGGGAGATTACTCACCAGTCAGCTCTCTACCTTGCAAAGCCGAAGCGTTCTCTGCATCCTTTGCTTCGGCCACGGCTCCAGCTTCTGTCACAGATCCTCCCCAATTAGGACCCGTTACTGACCCTGATCTTCCTTCCCTACTTTCCGATGCCGGGAGTGTTACTGAGCTAATATCCAATAGAACAACCTCCCTTGGATCAGGCCCCGATGGACTACGCCTGTTGTTCTACTCAGTGACTGACATGAGCCATCATTTTGCTGCGTAACCTTCTCATTCATTCAGTAAATGGTCACACGGTACCTACTCACTAGAAGCTCTTCGTAGTTGTTCTCGTTCCTAAAATGGGACTTCTATGTGAGGCATCCAATTATCATCCTATATTCAGTATCCTGAGTTCACCCGGTATAAAGGAGTAAATGGTAAGAGATCGCAATTTTATCTACTTATTCAGAGTCATAATTATTATTGACCAATAATATGAATTCCGCCTTTCACGGTCCAGCACGAATTCTCAGCAGAATATTCAGAACGTCGTCAACGACTTTGCTAGAGTGATAAATCTTTCGTTGTTAAGTATGCCCAGATATATCCAAAAGATTTGAACGCGGGCACCGTCCCCACATTTTGGCAAAGCCGCGATCTTTCGGCATAATGAAACCACTACTCTCCTGGTTCTCATCTTATTTATCTCATCGTCCACTGGTGTTTTAGATTTGCAGGCACGCCTCTGGCCCTGAGCTTGTTACTAGTAGTGTCATTCACGGCGGGGTTTTAGGCCCTCTTCTCCTCCTATAAGCAGATGGTACGTTTTCGACAATAATTATTGGCACGCCGCTTTTGTTTGCGGACGACATTAAGATAGTCTTCACTTTTTCTCCTGGCAACCTCAGTGCTACCATTTCTAAAGTCTCCGCTGACTTAGCCCTTCTCGATGGATAGCACTCAACCTGGGCGATGAAACTTCCCGCTGATAAGTGCGTCTTTCTTGCTTACAAAAGCCAGATTCATCCAGGTTCCCTATACACCTGCGATCCACTTCCGACAGCCAGCCCTTAAAAAGAGACCCGAACCATATTCATTCCGACTCATTTTGCTTCTCCGAACATGTTGATATCCAAATATTAAAAGCTAAAATTGGTCTCGGCCTTCTGTTCAGGTCCTTTTAGCTTAAGGAGAGCTTTCTCGACCCGAAAAAATCACGTGCCAGATCCCTACTCGAAACCTTCCTCTAATCTTCTCTAGTACGCGACAATCTGACAAGTATATTACAAAATATATCCAGAGGGGTTTCACAAAGCCACTTAGCTGGTGGTAGTCATAAGTAAACTGCAGAGAACGATGCATATATCTCGAAATTGAAACACTCTAGCTCTGTCGCATCAAGCTCGACAAGCTAATTCTTTATGAACTGGGAGCTAAGCAATGTAATTGCTCCGAACAGTTGTGTTTCTTCCCGGATACTGGATACTAGATTCGCGATAGACAGTAAAATACCGCTTCAACCCTTGCAAGAACAGTTATACTGGCGGAGTTATTTGACTACGCGTACTTAAAAATCTGGAATAAAACCCCGTGCACATTGGATCATCTCAGTTAAAGTCTACATTGGTGCACGCTAAAGATGAATTTATTTCCATCCTAAATATTTCGTGCATATTCATACTTCACACAAACGAACTTCAAATTCGAGACAAAGACCCCGACCGTTAGGACATCATTGCCTTTTTGAACTACCTTACCTTCCAAGAACATTCGATTTTTCTTTCTTAATGCTGACCGTTCGAGAATTATAAATGCTCCATTCGACCGTCTTTCTTTAGGATTCACCATTGACGTGTCTAAAGCGTGACCGCGTCCACCAAATATTTTACCTATTAACTTATCAAATCCTGCCAATTTTGCTTTGAAAAATTCCTTCCAGGTGCGGTCACCTTTTCAGGAAGGCCACTGTAATACTTCTTGCACACTGTCAACAAGTCCCGTTTGTTCCATGATTTATAACCGTTATTTAGTTATATCACATTTATGGCCCTAAAACCAACTTCAACGAAGCTAAAGAAACTGCTTTAGTGACTATATATTGGCTTACTTTATAAATACGTGCTACTGCCCCTAATTACCAGCAAATCGTGATAAGCAACCCGACGCTCTTTGATATCCTTCCACTTACCCTCACTCACTTCCATATCAGGTCCCACCTTTTCGGCTTCCATCACAATCTGAGCAATTTTGGACCGAAAATTTCGGTCTCGTTCTTCTCTGGTGACAAGGATCAGTAACTGGACTCAACATCCAGTTACAACGCCACCCACTAAGCTCCCATCTTATCCCCCATTATTTCTTTCATGACTTCACGCGGGATTTTGTTTCTCTGGTACTTTACACTACTCCGACCAACCTGTATTTTTATTCTCCCTGCGTTCTCCAGCCATTTCCACAGCCATCTTCTTCTTACTGCATGAGGTACGTCTATTTATTGCCACTTCACCCATCTTCGACCGACATGACTTTCCACACTCAACTAGTTAAACGACGCATACCTTTTGACCCTGCAGATGACCAATACTGACGGGATGACGCACATGGCCGATGAAAGTTTCTCAGTAATTTTCCCCGGACCTCATTAGGAACAACCCTATGCTGCAGCTGGGATATGAAACACAGAAATTTGCCATTCATGAAATTTTGACACACCGTCCTAAAGCATGTTTACTTTTCCTCCTAATCCGTGGGCCTCAATAACGACAACGAATAACACTGTGACCCGGCAGGTCAATATACAATTGTCATCAAAAAAGCACAGCAATTCTCGATGTTTTGTTAGATTTCCCACTGAGCTATCTTTTGCAAGATGTCTTAATTTCTTAGAGCCATATTCCGCTCGGGATTTATTCTTTAATCATCCGGGACTTTCAAGTTACGTCTTCGTTTTTGTATGCTACGGGTTACTGATCCTGAAATAAAAGTGATCTTCTTATAGACCGCTGTTCTTCACACGTTCGGCGAAAGTCCCGCGTGCCATCATTTACCATTTGTCTCGAGTCACTCCGTTCATAAAGTGCTCCTTTTACAGCACCCTGGTAAGCCTCCATTATCAGTGGCTTGTATCATTTTGTTTTGTCATGCGTCATTACTGCTGCTTTCATTAGTCCCACTGGGTGCCATTGCCCACTTGAAACCAGAAACCGATTCATGTTTGACGCCCAAAACGAATGTATTTTGATCCCTAACTCTTCATAGCTACGCCGTTCTGTTGCTGAAACGTCTGACCCTCACTCCTCCAATTCGTGCGAAATTCATCTTATCGGATAATGCGGTAAACCACGGTCATGCACGCGCGGTTAGTGCTCCGTCGTGGCTAGGATATATACCAGCATAATAATATTACTGATTTATTTCGACAAAGCCTGGAACATGCCACACGAATAATCAAAATTTTGTAAGTGATAAAATGGACTGGAGAAATTTGTAGACACTTCGTAAATATGCATGACAAACGTAGAGTAGTTAGACTTGGGAGAGAGACTGGAAGGAGACAACTGTGTGCATACGGAAGAATAAATATACAATTATAAGTAGACCTAGGATGGAATCAGATATATGCCCAATGAATCTGAGAGCCAAGCTCAAATAGATGACGTGGCTAAAACGGGTGAAGTTGACTTGAAAGTGATTGTTTTACTTGAGGAAGACTGAAAATCGGCTTGAAAAGCAGTGACAACAAGAGAGGATGAAGAAAAAAGAAAAAATCGGTTACGCGGGGAGGGATCAGAGGGCCATGAAGTATACCACATTGCAATAAGTGGACCGTGTCAGTTTCAAGACAGGGAGCGAGCGATGCCAGACGTAAATAGCGGTTCGGATGGCAAAAATGGTTTGAGATGATCGTGACACTGTAGATGTGAGTCACAGATGTAGAAAAATGGATGTATATCATGGGGAACGACGGGATGGTGGCAAGGGAACTGGCCGACAAAGAACCGGAGGATGCAAGGGAAGTATATATATATATATATATATATATATATATATATATATATATATATATATATATATATATATATATATATATATATATATATATATATATATATATATATATATATATATATATATATATATATATATATATATATATATATATATATGAGAGCAGCGGGAGCAAAGAGCGGTGAAGTGATAGAATACGAAATTAGCTGTGCTTGGAAGGGGCAGGTGGGGTTAGATCAAATGACGCAGAATTAACTTGGAAAAATCCTGACGAATTTTTTTATGACAGATGAGAACGGGGGATTAGTAGAGAGAGAAACGACTTCAGAAGCACAAAAGTGCTGATGAATGTGAGCAAATGTTCGGTAATGAGGGAATATGGAGGAAGGGATCAACGAAACCAGGTAAGATTGAATCTGACAATCTGAATAATGCAGGTATGACATGTGGTGACAGTCGAAAATGGGTGAGGTGGCAATAAATAGACGTACCTCATGCAGTAAGAAGATGGCTGTGGAAATGGCTGGAGAACGCAGGGAGAATAAAAATACAGGTTGGTCGGAGTAGTGTAAAGTACCAGAGAAACAAAATCCCGCGTGAAGTCATGAAAGAAATAATGGGGGATAAGATGGGAGCTTAGTGGGTGGCGTTGTAACTGGATGTTGAGTCCAGTTACTGATCCTTGTCACCAGAGAAGAACGAGACCGAAATTTTCGGTCCAAAATTGCTCAGATTGTGATGGAAGCCGAAAAGGTGGGACCTGATATGGAAGTGAGTGAGGGTAAGTGGAAGGATATCAAAGAGCGTCGGGTTGCTTATCACGATTTGCTGGTAATTAGGGGCAGTAGCACGTATTTATAAAGTAAGCCAATATATAGTCACTAAAGCAGTTTCTTTAGCTTCGTTGAAGTTGGTTTTAGGGCCATAAATGTGATATAACTAAATAACGGTTATAAATCATGGAACAAACGGGACTTGTTGACAGTGTGCAAGAAGTATTACAGTGGCCTTCCTGAAAAGGTGACCGCACCTGGAAGGAATTTTTCAAAGCAAAATTGGCAGGATTTGATAAGTTAATAGGTAAAATATTTGGTGGACGCGGTCACGCTTTAGACACGTCAATGGTGAATCCTAAAGAAAGACGGTCGAATGGAGCATTTATAATTCTCGAACGGTCAGCATTAAGAAAGAAAAATCGAATGTTCTTGGAAGGTAAGGTAGTTCAAAAAGGCAATGATGTCCTAACGGTCGGGGTCTTTGTCCTGGGCTTAACCTAGCACTGAGGTTGCCGGGCAAATAATTGAAGACTCTCCTTATGTCGACCGCAAACAGCAATAGCATGCCAATAGTAATTTTCGAAGCATTCCATCTGTGTGTAGGAGGAGAAGATGGCCTACAACCCCTCCGCGAGTGGCACTCCTATTTACTAGCCTAGGGCCAGAGGTGTGCCTGCCATTCTAAACGGCCAGTAGGCGATGAGATATGTAACATTAATGCCAGGGGTACAGTTGGTTCTTAATGCCGTGTGGTCGCTTTTTCCCACTGTTTCTTCGCTACTCGATGTGATCTTATTTGTGCTCATCTCTTTGCACGAGGTCGATCACTGGCGTTTATGCCCACAGATATGCTGTAAAGACCCTGGATATATCCGTGAGGTCAATACCAAGAAGGCGGCTTTTGTGTGCGGATTTCACCACAGCCTGTGGTTATTTGATGGTTTTCTTATTCACCGAGGTACCTGGTAGCACCTAAATGGGGCGATACATGCAACACTATCAAAGTGACCAAAAAGGCGGCTGTATGTTTTAGGCCTAATAAAGATAATGACTTTCGTTTTGCATGAAACCGAGGTGTGAACACTCGCATCTGAGTCCTCATACCTAAGTTATCTGTAGGCGGGTGTGCTGGTCTTCCCTTAACAGGACTTTTGATGACATAAAATTAAGACTGCATTGCCGTTCTTGATCGTGTGAATGAACCGCTGTGTCCCACTGTTCTTCTCTGAGTTTCCTGATTTCTGTCGGGAGGAGGCCAACCATGTATGATTTTGATGGAGACCAGGATTTTCAAACTGAATATTTGCTTTTTCAGTACCCTCTTCCTATCTCAAGAGTCTAAACGCTTTAAATATGAGGACTGCTCATCCAAGTAAATGGCTTTACTTATAAAACCAAGCTGATTTTTCTGTTTCACCGCCGCAGATGATGGTGAAGACGCCAAAATGCTTTGTGGCTTCTTGCCCCACTTTGGAAGCTACTTACTGACGAAGTTTGATCTGAGTCCAAGCTTAGGCAGATGGATGGAAAAAACAAGAACTCCTCGTTACGTGAGGAATGATCAGAAGAAGTTTGCACCTGCGGTGCCAAACTGTGTGATCTGTTTTTTAAGATATATAAAAGAGGAGTAAGTTATTTCTTGGGCAAAGAAGCCACAAGAGATGGATATTCAGCACATCTCCATGTTCCATTTAATTTGAGGGGGAAGAAGAAGATAGGAACTGCTTGGTTGAAGCTTATTTTACGTTCTCAAGCGCTATTCGCTCTCTGTCGCACGTTTCAACAAATGACTGAGCAGCATTCCAAAAATGTCTAAAGTGGGACTTAAAACAGCTTCTTTTACTTCCCGGTAACTTGTAGGTTTGATTCATAGTCCCGATCTTCCGGCAAGCTTTAGCCAACAGGATAGCGGTGTTTCAAAAAGTCCAACGTACATGAATAGTGTAAACCTAAGTCTTTTACCTGAGCCACTGGGGGCGAATTTTCATGAACTGTGAATTTGTTAGTGAGGACGTATCACCCGTACATCAGAATACCACTTTTCTATGCGGAGAATCTCATCATATAATCATCACTCCAGGAACAGAGGGAAAGCTATTTTCTTCTGATTTCAACTACGGCAGAACCTAAAGCATCGGGCTCAAAATCCTACACTATTTCAACATCATGCGCGAAAAAAAGAAACCTCCCTTTGGAAGACTTTAAATACATCGTTCAAGTGCCTTAGGGAAATCCGTGGGCCGGTTTCACCACCTTGTGCCACACCGCTTGTTTTAGGGCTGGATGTGGTCTAGATTCCCCGTGTGTTCACCATCTGATCTCTGGCCTATAAATAAGAAGAAAACCAAGCGAGCATGGAGTCTACAGTCCCATATAAATCAATCTTCCGCAGTAATCAGACGTGGGATGCTCGATTGAAGGCTTTTGGTCATGTCTAAATGATCGCGCCCGCCGATTTGCTATTATTGGCAGTTTCCCTGACGAGGCTGAGGAAGTCTGTCATGCATGTTGTACATGTTCCGCTTTTTAAAAAACCGGGCTGACCAGAGTTGATCGGATCATGTTCAAGAAGGTAGCACGTCAACCTTTCCTCAGTCACCCTCCAAAGTTCTGGACACGAACGGGGTGTGGTTCACCGGCTGACAGTCGAGTTGATCCAGACGTGATCCTTTTTTGTGCATACGTACCATAAAAGAGGTCTTTCACTGAGGAGGGGAAATACTTCAACTATGCGATAAACTGAATGAGCTTGGTAACAGCACTGGAAAGTCGAAGCCACCTCGGCCATGACTGGCCGGCGGTAAGGCGTCCGGACCTGGTCTGTTGGGCGGTCTTATTTTTGCCACCAGGAGTGAAACCTGACCGGGGCGAAACTCTGCCGTTGAAAGGGGCTGCCCACCTCAGCGGATTTATAAAGAAACGGATGTAGTGTCATCTGTGGGTGAAAAAGAGGCCAAGTAAATACTGAAAGCTTTTGCAACTCTTGAAGGCCCAATAATGTAATTGTCGCAAAGACTTGACTGCATTAAACTTTCGGACAGTAATTAGCCCGGCCAGTACTTCTATTCTGTTTGTGTGGCTTGGAACCCTGAGCTCCTGTTTATTGTAGAAAAATCCAAAAGCAATTTCATGGTATGAAATAAGCTTACAATTTGAAGGCACAACGGGGAGTCCCTTGTTTTGGAGAAACTTGGGAGTTCGACCGGACTGCCCTCGAGGAGATTTAGAGAGCTCGGCTGTTTGCGTGATACGCCTCCCGAGGCTGGAGTGATTTTGTTGGGGCGGCAATCAGCGCTAGGATAAAAAATAAGCAACGACTACCTCCAGGTCCTTGTAATTTGTCCCTGTCTTGGGAACGGATAAATGAAGGTAGGCTGTCCCTGCACGAACCGGCGCTGACAAAACTAGCGGAATTAGCATTGTCCAGAGAATCAGTAGGGAACAGAGACTTGCCGCGATGATTCTTGTTGTTTCATCAAGTTTTTTCCGTCTTCGGCTTTTCCGATGAGTTTTCCCGGCAAGTTTCCACTTGAGTACTGTAAGTCACAATTATTGCTAATCGAGCAACGTGTGGCCAACGCACACGAATCCTAGAACAAGAACAAGGTTGGTTCGTAGTTTCTACGGTGCTAAATTGAAAACCACAAGCGGAGTAATTAAAAAGAAACCTCAGATATACGGACAAATATACTCGAGAGTAAAACCCAAAGATGGAAGGTCCAGTGGTTTAATCATGGGAGTGAGGAGCTGTCCGAGGCCAAATTCGAATATTTCAATCCAACGAAGAAACATGCAAAAGTGTCTCACATGAACGAGCCTGGCAAAGTGAAGTCTTTAGGTGTTGAGGCCCTGAGGTATTTGGAAAGTACTACTCCTTGGCCCAAGTATTCCCGGATCTTGTGTTCAACTTCTTTTCTGGGGGTAAAGAATTGAAAGAAACTGGACAACATGGGATGACAAGCAGGCGCAAGGTCGAAAAGCCATTGACCAGAAGGTGGAAAAACAAGTAAGGACACATTTATTCATGAATGTTTTTTGCTTGTTTTTTCAAAATTTGTTTTTTTCTCCTTTAAATTGTTTTTTTAGGACTAATACAAATAAAAAAGAGAATAATAGTCCAAAAGATTGACTGATCGGAGCAGTATATAAGTGTGGGAGTAAGCTGGGCCCTAACCTCAGGTGGGAATCCAATAGAGCCTTTGGAGTAGCTTTGGATGATGCCTCTATTATTTTGTGCGGAAAAATAAAACCAGAGATGTAATTCTGGAGGCAAAGAAGTTTTGGCTTGCAAAAGAATCGGGACTGGGCTTGAGATTGTTTCTCACTGTGCCCAGGTAGAATCTCTAGGCTTAGACGTGTAAAACACTGACCTACTAAATCTGCAGAAAATGAGTTCTATATGAAGGAAAAATCTCCTGTCATTCTTTCTACGTCTAAAGGAAAGAAAATCAATTCGGCCAGACGAGTTGGGCAGGAGATATGTTGCAAGCCACGCACCATCTTCGTCGCCTTTCTCTGGCCTCGCTCCGGCTGGTTTCGATCATTTATAGCAGGTGTGTACTACTTGACAGCCGTATTCTGGCGCGGGGTGGAAGCACATTCCACAGGGGAGATGTAAGTCCTTTTGTGTAATGGGGACGGGAAGCTTTATCATATGGAGATTTCGGGAACCTAATTTACAGGGTTTTCCTTCGGGAGGCTAAAAAGAAAGGTTTATGCGAAGCCAAATTCCCAGTAGTTTGTGCTGGTCTGCACTTTGGAATTGAGTGCCGCTACTGACCCACAAAGAATGATCAGGAGTTCCGCCACATGTATTTGGGAGACTCTTTTCTTTATTGATTGGCAGGACTTATTGAAAAAGCCAGCATTTTGCTACAACCATTGCCACCTGCAATTTAATGGATCGGATCTCTATATTGTCACATCTTCCGTATACTTTGCTATGTTCACGGAAATGACGTCAGGTAATTCATAAACAAAGATAAGTAAAGGAAGACGGCCAAGTAATGACCTCTGGGGCACTACGATAGAAACAGAGGATGAAGAGATGTGAGATGACTTTATTCTAATCGCGATAGATCGACCTGTGAGAAAGCTACTGATAACCGAGTGTAGATGACACGAAATGCCATACCTTTTTATTTTGAAATAGAGTAGATCATGGAGCCTTCCATCAAGGGCTTTGGGAAGGACCGTGAAGATAGCATGAGATATCCGTTCACAATCAGACGCTAGTGTTATACTGCCAATCACGGTTGGCGTGTTAGTGACGCAAGATCTGTGAGGTAGAAAACCGTACTGAGGAAGGGGCAAGTATTCCTTGCCCTTTAGGATGATCTAGAATGGCAGTATTAATAGTGCTTTCAAAGACCATGCAGGGTATGTTAGTGGCACTTGTCGATGTGTGACCACTTGGAAGATGAAGGCTTACATTTTGAAAATAGGAGATACTTCTGCTTCCTTCCAACTTGCGGGGAAAACACTTGTCGTACAGACCAAAAAGCTCATGTCCTGGCCCGAGTGAAACCCGACAAACGAGTCAGTACTCGATTCACCGAATAACAGGCTTCACTCGTTCTTGATAACACCTTGAAGCCTCAAAGCTATGTGCAGTCCAAATCAATGCAGAACCCAGATGGAGAACAAGGTTGCTCTCCAGATTTTATGGTATCCTAAGCGAGTAAAAATACAAGTACAAACGTAACCATACCTTTGGCAGTGAGTCCCTATCAGTATCCAGCCAAAACGATGGGCAAAAATAGGACAAATTTCTGTAAAACAAGGGACATTTGGCCCAAAAGAGCAAATAGTGGGCACTTGTCCCAACGTCCAAACAAATAGAACAAGTTTTCCACACTTGATCTGGCCCAAAGAATAATTTCCGTAGCATAGCAGCCAAAAATCAGCGTAAACCAGCTAAACGTCTGCGATTAGTCGACGTAAGCGCGAAAGTGAAACCGAACCGTAATACGACAAAACTGTGTCGAATCGGAGCGACTCACTACAGTGCCAACTGTCCGCGGAGAAACTTCTGTAAGAAAGCACGACCATGAAAAGAAGAAGTATGTGTACCAAGAGTAGATTGTTGGTCGACCACAAAATGGTGTCAGCACGAACTGTGTTGGAGGAAGCGGTCCAGAATTGATCATAAGGTATATGAATGCAGGCAGCAGATGAATTTTTCAGTCTTCTTGGAAGTTACACCCTTGCCTAGGCTTGTACAGAAAAGCAGAGTATAAGGGACGAACACTACCTCAGCTATTCCCTTAAGGATTCTGAGAGGGGATCTCGTCCGGACTCATGGAACTAAAGGGATTAAGAAGACGGCTTCTTGTATACATCAGTGAATGAGATTTAAAGGTTTTCCAGTAAAGGGGGAAATACGGGTACTCGAATCACTGGATGCACTATCGCGGGAGAGGCCTCAAGAATGGGGCTGGAGTAATACCTGCAGGCATTTGCCACGTGCTCTGGGGAAGTGGATGGAAAGCCATCTGGTAGCTGTGAAGCTAGGGGAGAGAGCAGGGATTGCCGATCACTCCCAAAGTGCTGCTGAAGGAAAAAGTTGTTGTTTCGCGCTAGAGAATGGGAATCTCTTTGCTGGCTTCGAAAATATTGCCTTGTCTCGGGTTGACACATATTTTTGAGTGCTGTGAACTTGTTTGCACCAGTCGTTAGATCAGCGGACCCATAAAATGAAAACAGTCGCGCCCGCTCAGATAGTCGAAGTATTCTTCTAGGAAGTAAGTCTTTCCATTGGTTATGCGAGTTCTTGGTACATACAAACCGTCGGCAGCACCAAGATATCGCTAAATTAGCCCGTTGAACTCGTCGGCTTCTAGTTTGGCCTATATAAGCCTATAAGGGTGCCGGTCTGAGAATGCCACTGGCTCGATAAATAGCGTGCAGCTGTTTGCGCCAACTTGTTCTGAAGGCTAGGAGAAGATTTCGGCATTTTTGGCTCATCCAGCAAAACTGTCTCCACTCTTTGAATCACCTGGTTTGGAGGAGGCTTCGTTGGCTTCTTCCCAAGACGCCTGGGTTTTTCTTGTGGCCTGCACTGCAGCCGTTTGTGGGTTCATCCAGTTCACTTGCTGCACTAACAGAAAGGCATGAGATCTAGATGGTTGCGTTTCTAATTCGGGAGCAACCTTGTTGGCGCTACCTGTCACGGTCTTGGGTTCGGGCTCATTTAAACGTCAACCAGTATTAATCGTGCCATTGGGGTAAGCCTAAGCTTCGGATCTACTATAGTGTCCCACACAACTACTGGTCGTTTAGTTCGAAGTCTGGAATGTAAAGGCCTATACGGAGAGGCTCCCTAGATTGTGGCACTTGCCCCCTTTCTCCGTGAAGCCTGTGTGGGGCGGTCAGATGCTGCCTGTGATGAGTTAAATCTGACCGCTAACCCTGGAATTTTCCTATTAGGTTTCGAGATATGCCTCGAGCTCCTTACTGGAAATAGAATCTGAGGCCATGGAAGGGCGCCAATTATTTGTTTTGCTCCATCCGCGGGAGCAATTTTCATCTCGAAAATGTCTCAAGCAGTAAGTCTTTTGGAACAGATATTCAAGTCTAGCAGTCGATCGGCCGCAATAGCAATGCCCCTTTCTGAGATGTTGGAGCATTTTTCAGCAGCTGCTTGCTATTGGCAAAGAAGAAGCATTGTTGCCTCTGTGTGCTCCTTCTTCGTCTTGAGGGTCTTTGTGGTGTTTTAGATTAACAATCTCCGTTTCCTAATTCTTATCATCTCCGACTGACGGTCTGGGGCTAAGGTGGAGTCATTGTTAGATGGCTCTCAGTCCACTGATGCCTCTCCACCTTGTTTCATGAAGAATGTGCCCCCATCTTTTAATCCGGAGATTATATCCAACTAAAATGTTTGGAAAACGAGATAAAATGGCTAGAGGAGTACATCAGAATCAAGACGGATGGCGTTGACCTTATTTCAGTAAGCCGTTTTCCAGGGGGCCCAGAACTCACAGACAACATGAGAGTACCAAAATATTATAGTTTTTCAAGCACAGCAGCAAAAACCAAACCGATTTCGAAAGTACCGCCAGATGGCAAAGAAAATGTCGAACGTAGCCATATCCACAAAGCTTGTAGAAGGGATAAAAGCTTTTTCAAAACTTGTCCTTTACACAGTGACAAGTGATGTTTAAACCTAAAAGCCCGGCAACTGAGAAACATTACAATGCTTTAGTCACGTACAGAACGGATACACACGGTCTGGGGGCCGGCCCTCCATATTGCAAATTTGGGGGTGGCCCCTACTGAGAAGACAACACCGAAAGCCAAAGGGGCGAGCCAGGTCCTCAAGGGGGCATTAGATGCCGGTAAACAATGAGCCTAACTTGACTTAATTCAGGAGAACAAAACGAAGGGTACTCACAGGATATCCAGTCCGGTTAGTAACGGGATGATTCAGTTAGACAGGCCGATTCTGAAAAGGAAAGCCTAAAATTGCTCCGATGCGACCGGCCAAGGTTGTAGCTAGACAAACCTGGGCCGTCCGTGCGGTGACTTAAAAGGAAGGCAAGGCAGCAGTGCTAGTTGAGCTTGATACCGGGTCGACAGGTGAGAACGAAAAAAGCCACGAAATTTAGGACCTCACTCAATACTCAAGAAGCAACACCGCTGAAATCCCTGGAAGCAAAATGCGGGGCATGGCCTCGGGATTGCCTCCGAGGGTATCTCACCCATAAAATCCGCAATACTTTCAGGAGCGCGGACCAGTGAGTCTTAAGTCTGGTGCGAAAAGCCTGCAGTCTTTCGAGAAAATGGGGAAAGCGGAGGACTGGGACTTCAGGGTTGGAAGTCTTTGCTTTGACGGAAACTCAGGTAATGCCAGATACTGGGAAAATGATGCCTCAAGTGTAGTTCGCCCATAGACAAGATAGAACGGACGTAAGAAAAGAGGGTGGAGTGGCACCGCTAATACGGACCGACAAGGGCCGGTGGGAGGCTCCTTTCAGCCTAGTCTACAGTAATGTTTAGGTCAAGTCCTACCTCATCAGGATCGAGATATGGACAGTCTCCATTATCAGTATTTATCAGTAATAACATTCATAACGCTATGTTCCGGAGACTCTGGAAACAAGCCGTAGCGCTTAAGCCGATGGTGACTCTACTTTACATCAGTTCACCAATTAAATGATAACATGAATAAATGAATGGGTAAGAATGGAGATTAGGTCTTGAGAAATATTAACGATTATGGTAATGCCATGCAAATTCAAAATTGTCCTGACAAAATATCTGGGCGTCTCCAAAGTACTACAATTGACCCATACGTGCACCACGTTGGAAAAAGCTTAAGAGGGTACTGAGATTTCTAAATAGATATAGAAAGCATGACCCGGTTAACATCCTTTGCAACGCCGACTTTACCTACTCAATAGGCCTCCTCCATCACTAGCTATTAGTATTCCCTAGAATGACTAACATCACTGACGCCGCTATTGATAGGTTCCCCCCAAACCATGGTCTCTAAAACCTTTCGTCTATCTCCATCAAACTTTTTTTTGTCTAATTCGGTCCGAACTGGCCCCTTTGCTCTTCTGTATTTGCCCTGGCATTCAAACACTAAATCCAATACAGAAGATTACCTGGCACTTCCAAATCGTTAAACTTATTCCTAGTTATGGTCATTATTTTCGTATTCCCATCCACACTCAATGGTTCATAGCTCTCACTCTTCCCAAAAAAGTCTGTGTTTAAATTACCAGAATTATCTTTTCGCCATTGACCGCTGATCCACCGGCCAAACATCACTGCTAGCACTCGCCGTTGCAAGACCCCTAAACTCCAAAGCACGCTCAAAAGTTGTTCAGTGTCCCTCGTTGATACACTTGGAGATGCTACCAAAGCAACCACCGAAATACGCAAAACCATGAATAGTTTTTCCTCTCGGCTTGACGCTTATGACCAAACCATCGGTCAATTAGGTCCATTAGCGTTCCTGCGTGACCCATCTCTACACCACACTCAGGCAAACCAAATCTCAGCCACGAAGTTCATCGATAACGTTGCCTCTGAAATATTGAGACGCATCAAGAAAACCAACAATGCAATAGTATTTAACATTCCAGATGGATCACGCCTTTCAACTGCTATGAACGTAATCTTAAAGACTTGCGACCTGGATTCGCAACCTTGATAATGTATCAGACTCCGCAGAATTTCACTGCAAAATACAAGCCCACTCCTGTTTCAGTTAAATAATGAAGTTGCTGCCAAGGAATTTATTAGCCGACAATCTTTTGTCGTTGACATTAAAGGTCTTAAGAGGGCAAAATTACTTCCCGATAAAACGCCTCCACAAAGGGAGGTTCACATAAGCCATGCAAAGAACCATAGCCCTGGAAAGCATTTAGCCAGTAGTCCCTCTCAGGTGGTCGATTTACCAAGCGTCGGCCATCATGCAAAGACCTCTTCTGTGGTTAGTCACAAAATAGTTGTCGACCTTGATAGTTCATCAGTCTCCGGTCCACCTGGGCTGCGTCTCAAACGCCAAAACCTGCAGAATAGTCTCAATGAAACGGTCCAAATTAATGTGCTTCCTGACGTCCAAAAAATTGATAAAAGTCCCCCTGACTCAAAGACTAGTAACAAAATACCATACAAATCCCCAATTGACATGATTCCCTCAACTAGCTCGAGAAGTGTCTGGCCGAACCTACAAACTACTCCCACAGAATATAGTTCGAAAAAACGAACGCCTACCTTTGAAGGAGTCCGAAATCCAAAACCGGATCGGGATAACAGTCCAATACCTGAAGTAAAATCAGTAATCCCTCAACTGTTGACGTCAGAACCAGCCATTCCCTGCATACCACAGGAAGGAGCGAGACTAGATGTATTTGCGCCGATGCCCGTAACGAATTCGAAAATAAATAGAGTAGCTTTATCGGCAAAATCAGTCATCTCAACTCGTGGATCCGGACCTCGCTCTCCGAACCTAATCAGTCTTTTGCCTCCAGGTAGAGTGAACCATAAAAACACTTCTTTCAACGACGAAAAAGGAAGTCTCGGCAGGACTGTTCAGAACTTTATGCCAGTACCTTATCCAAATGCGGTTCCGGTTGACTACTTACGGGCTACCCAACCACATGCATCCTGCTCCCCAATTCCAAATAGTCGCGAGCTTTCGGGCTTAATGCCACCCCATCCAAATCTGCCGGTTTTCCCGTTTCCTTTGAATGTCTCGCCTCCTCCCATACCATATCTCTCCCCACACCATCCCACAGTCCACCACTAGCTACAATTTCTCCAAACCTGGCATCCATCTTGAGAGGTCATACATTCAATGTATGTCATGGCCACCGTAATGATAGTATCAAAATCACACTTTTCAATGCTCGCTCTCCTGTGAGTAAACTTACATTCGTCCGCTCCTTTGCACTGCAATCTCAACCGGATCTAATCCTGGTAGCTGAAACCTGGCTTACTGATAAAACTCCCCTCCGACACATTTCCATACCCGGTTACAATATATTTGCTACGAACAGATCTGAGAGACTTGGCGGTGGATATCTTGCTTATAGTAAGAGCAGTCTTGGAACACACTTACTCCAACTTCCTGTCCTTGATAAGGTCCAAGACTCTGTTTGGATCTCTATTCCACTGCTTCAGGGGCAGCTCGTCATTGGTTGTGTTTATCGTCCGCCGGGCTACAACATGGGCAACGTAAATGCAATCACCGATGAGTTCTGTCAAGTAGCTGAAATCCCGCACGCTTCTTAAATCACAGCGGGGGACTTCAACCTCCCTGGCATTTGTTGGGCAACCCTGAATTCTTCTTCGAAGTTATGCAATTTTATCTCATGTATCTGTGCTGACGGATGGACACAACAATCAAAATCACCAACCATAGGGAACAATATTCTTTACCTTATCTTTACTTTAGGCCTTCGAAATATAGAAGCAAATATCCTTAGCCACCTTCCTGGTTGTGATCATAAGGTCATAAAATGTGAATTCTCGGTTCAACTGTATCACCAGGAAAGTCCTCAAAATCGAAAATCTTTCCGAAATGCAAATTGGGATACTATACCCACCATCCTGCGTAACTGGACATGGGATGAATTTTTTCAAACATCTGATCCTCAGCAGGCGTCGGATGTGATGTACTCCCACCTATTCTGTTCTCTTAACATCATATCTTCCGAGATAACTGAATTCAGTGGGAGAAAGACCGATCGACAACAAAAGTTGCAGCTTGCCTACGAAAGGACCAACGACTTTTCTATCTTCCTCTGCCTTAGCCACCTCTCACAACAGCCACTAAGTGAAAATGAGCACAAGCTGGAGAAGCAAGAACTGTACGCTTTCAACCAGCCGAATAAAATAGCCCACCTTTCTGGCCTTATCAAAACTCGAAACCCCCGCTGTAAAACCAAAATACCGTATTTGCTCCTATCAGAGGACATTTATATTAGCTCGCCTCAGTTATTCGCTGAGGCATTCGATAATTTCTTCGCTTCTACCTTCATAACAGACCACAATAGTTGAACCCAGGGTCTTACCTCCTTGACTGCTGACACCTTGTCAACCGCAGTATTCTCAGCCAACGAAGTCAGAAAGCTGTTAAATACCACCCGGCCCCTGGCCGGCCCTGAACCCGATGGTCTCTCTCCAGCTCTGTTTCGTCTTGGCGGCCCGGACACTGTGATGCTTTTGCTGAACTCATTTAACTTTCCAAGTCACGAAGCACTTTCCCATCCCAGTGGAAAACTTCCGTTATAATTCCCCTCCATGGGAAGGGTGCTTTACGTGACCCTGCTAACCACCGCCCCATAAACCACATTCCCATTATATCTAGGATAATGAAGCGAGTAATTAAAGACGAGATCGCCAATTTTATTCTCACCCGTGGGGCAATAAATAAAAACCAGCACGGCTTCTTAAAGTCTAGGTCGTGTCTGACCTACCAACTTGATTTCCTTAATCTAACCACAACGTCGGATGACTCTGGAATGACACTTATCGTTATCTTCCCCGATATGACGAAAGCATTTGATCGCGTGCCTCATGCTCAGCTGTTCCCCAAGGCTAAATCTAACTGCATAACAGACCCATTCTTTTCTTGGTTGTCATCCTATCTTAGCATGAGATCTCAAGCAGTAAACATCGAGGGTTACCTTTCATCACCCCAGCCAGTCACAAGTGGTGTTATACAGGGCAGTATGTTAAGCCCACGTTTAGTTCTCCACATTAAGGACGCATTCAACGTAATACGCCATGGCACCGCGTTTCTATTCGCCGATGATATCAAAATTGTCTATTATTTTGAACCCATATCTTGACCTATACCCTCGCCAAAATAGCTGACGACCTGAACGCTCTTGATATATGGTGCAACACTTGGAAAATGAGTTTCTCAGCTGCTAACAGTGCCATTCTCACGTATAAAAGTCAAATTCATTCTGAATCCCTCGCCTTAAACGGCTCGTTCATTCCTACTACCCCGCTAGTACGAGATCTCCGTCTACAGTATTCTTGCACGTTCACCTTTCAAGAACAAGCCACCTACCAGGTGGCTAAGATTAAGAGAGAATGAGAGCCCTCGTCTGCAGAACATTTAGAATGCGCGACAATCAGCTTCTGGTCTTTAAATTCCATGCCAGACTTCAGCTCGAGTACTGCCCTCTGGTATACACTCACATGCGCACATCTGACAGATTTGCGATCGAAAGAGTTCAGCGATCCTTCACCAAGCACTAACTCGGCTCATCATCCCCCTTGAATCATGAAGAGAGATGTGAGCCACCAAGGCTTGAACCCCATGGCCACGACGTATGAAACTCAATCTTTATCTTCTATTCAACCTCCTACGTTCTAGAGCGCATACGTCCATCACTGATCTATGTTTCGCTCGAGAAGCATCCTATCCTCTTCGTAACCGAAATCATACTACTAAAGTCCCATACTCCGGGACAAAACTAAGGGAAAGGTTCTTTATCACCGTCTATTCCCGCACTTGGAACAGACTGTCTGAAGACACTCGGGCCTGCCGGACACTAAGCCGATTCAAAATTGTCCTTGCAAAATATTTAGATGTCGCCAAAGTACTACAATTAACCCATATGTGCACCACGTTGGAACAAGCTTGTGAGGGTAACCTAGGTTTTCGTATAATGAAAGCACGGCCGGGTTATCATTCTTTGCAATGTCGACATCACCTACCCCATATGTTTTCTTCATCGCCAGCATATTATTATCCCTTAGAATTACTTACATCACTGACACTGCTTTTGTTAGATTCTCCCCAATTCGCGCGCTCCAACGTCTCCTATCTATCTTCATTATACTTAACTCGCTTTACTCGGTACGAACTGATCCCATTCCCCTCCTTTATTTTGCCCTATCATCCCAACACTTAATCAAATTCCGGCAACCACCACTGACCTCTAAATCATCATTCTTATTCCTAGTTTTGGTCATTATTTTTGTATTTCCATTCACTCCCAGTGGCTCATAGTCCTCATTCTTCCCAAAGTAGTCTGTGTCTACATTACTAGATTTCTCTTTTCACCAATGATTATTGATCTTCAGCTGGGAGCGTCCCAGACTGCGTCTCTCTACTCTTATGCTTCCAGACACCAACCGGCGCGCATCTCCCATTTGATGTCTTGGAATGATCCGGAGATAACACCGGCGAAATATCTGGCCTACAATTCCGGCTGAAAATTTGATACCCGTCCAACATTCCGTCGCTAAATCATTGACCCTGCTCTCCAGGATGCCCCACAATCTCCTAGACTACTCCATTTCTATATTTCTATGATCTCGACCAACATCACCTGTGCAAATCCCGCCGGTGCGGGGCGCGGACGGTTCCCCCACTTTGGCCGGTGCACATCGGGCGTGCAAGACGTCTGCAACGATGTGCCGGCCCAACTAGGTCGGCGAATTGCGCCTCCTGCCTCCAGAGGTGGTTTTCAGGTTGGGAGTCCAGGGCACGGTCAGCCCCACCCACTAGCCTCGGCTGCGGATTAAAAAACCAAAAAAGAACACCATTCATTTGATGAAAATGCTGCTACTTCCTCCAGCCTACATGGACTCTCCATTGCGCTCACTTCCGAATTCGCCTTCATAACCCACCGCTTTTTTCGTCCTGTAAAATTTTCCTCCTTCGGTGCATAATTATCGCATACTTAAAAACTCATCAACATTCTTGGCTCACAATTCCCGGTCCAATTCCCGCTGCTTCATGCTAAACTATTCACAATTCTCATTTGCAAATTTAAACACTCTCTAAGATAAAGCCCACACCTTTTTGCTGTTTTTACTGATATACTCGAAAACTAACGCATTGGTGGCTGTCACTAAATTCCGTACTACAACATTCAGCCAGTATATAACACCGGAAAATTTATCGATAGAGATTCCCGATAATCGATGACTCTGTGTCTGTTTGCCTTCTCTGTCAGCTCCGCTGTTTGCCCCATTAGGGCTGTTGCATTGCAATGTCCTCATCTTGCATGGTATCATGTCCCACATATGCATATCTGATAAGCTCTTGTACTGCAGAGTTCTGTTCCGTCGCCACAAAGTGGTCCACATTCTGTATCAAACATAAACTGATAGTCTTCTAACCATCACTTCATCATTTTTGCCAGCTGCGTCCATCTTATTTTTGTAGTTAAGCACCACACATCGATATTTTGCCAGTTTCCAGTTCCAAGTTGATGCATTATATTCCTTTCTGCTGAAAGCAAAACAATCAGCTCAGATTCTATATGTTTTATCCAGTCACTCATTCCACCATCACTTTGGCAACCATGGTCGCGGTGTATATTCCACTTGGTTCATCTTACACTCCGCCCATATCCGGCTGCCGAACTTAGCAAACCTATTCACTGGTTATTCTGTGTAATTCCTTTCCCATGCTCTATTCCGATAGATCGTCTTATACACTTCTGAAGCTTGATAAGCTCTTTTCACCACGTGAAGGTTTTGCTAAGAAATAACAGCATGTAGATACTTACCCGTCATTTAAGTGACCATCTCCCTTGCAAGCCGAGTTTCTGCCATTATCGTAGCTACGCACCACACATCCATTTTTTGGCAGTTACCAGTTTTATGCTGATGCGTTTCATTTTTTTTCGGAGAGCAAAACAATCAGCTCAAAGTCTATATGTTTTATCCGGTCACCCCTTTCACCATCATTTTGACACTCAGAGTCCAGTGTGTTGTCCGTTTTGTTTTACAACTATCTCAACCGATATACGGTCACAGAACCTCAAAATTGCAATCCTTAACCGGTTTTCTTGGTCTTTTTGTGTTACGCCACTATTTTTTATCGTCTAATTTTACATCGTAACCCCTCTCATACATTGCAGAGCTCTGTAAGTTAAATCCCTCTCCTTCAGGAATGTTGTTTTTTCACGAAATCCAAGTATCCGTAAACTTAGTTTGGTTCTCCGACAGGACAGTCTTCCTTCTGTAGGATTTGTGTGATTCTGTACCATTCCCCACCCACCCACATTTTGGCAGAGTAACTACACCCCACTTTGGGCCGGCTGGACCACCTGACCTTGAGATTAAATTCACCGGCGGTACTGCGACGAATGACCTGAATGCTTTCTCCCATATTCAATCGCGTTCACATAATTGTATAATCCTCCCGTAACCTTCATTAAGCTTTCAACTGTACAGTTGGATCTTGCATTGCAGCATGCTTCAGGGTTATCCGAAATAAACTATTATTATTAAAAGTAGCATTATACCTTGCAGGACATACCACCTTCACTTCTACCCTTGAGCATCAACTGTAAATAATATATTGTCGGTTAATCTCATTTGAACGAAAGTCTCCTGCATACCCGCGCCCCCGTAGCAGCTGGTCCTATCAAACGGCCCCGTAAAATTTTCGTCGTCCATTGCTCCTCCTGGGTCTCCAACTGCCCCGCGCATAGCTCTGCTCAGAAAGAACATCTAGCCACTCACCCAACCTGTGTCTTCTCTATTTTACCCTTGCTCCCTGGATTTCGCCAGTAGGACCTCAGCTTGTCACGTATTTTTCTCCAATAGCTTTCATCCATCACACCACACATCGAGTATGCTTTTCTCTCCGTATTTGGTCCCTCTGCAAGCCCGGTGTGCAACATGCCAAGCCCTCCACCATGTCTTATATACACGTCAATCTTATTGGTTTTAACCTGTGTACGACTCTAGTCGGCCAGGTAGCACCTTTTTGGATCATCAACTGCCACTCCGCCTACGGAATGCATCGTTTCACCCCTTTTTTCCCACAGCTATGTTCCACAAGTTCGGCGATGAACTTTTTCTGCGAACACAGCTTTCCCCCAGGTTCACACTTGCAACCTCTTCCATCACCAATATGGCGGCTCGCTCTAGATCTGTTGACGCGTCACTCATCTGCACCTTCATCTCTACCAGCACAAAACCACCCACCACTATCATCTTCTTCTTCGACTGGTATATTTCATTCCGTATCCGCCGCTCTAACCACGTTCTCTGCATAAAGTCATTTTGTACTGCATCCTATCTCCGTGAAGCCATCTCAAATTCCACCCATAAAATGGTCACTATACGACATCCATTATCCTTTCATGTACTCCGTCACCAACCTCGTGTGCGGTTGACTCTTTAATCGCTGTAGTTTCGCATCTCGGATTGGTCTAATACCGCCTCTATTTTGGTACCCCGTGCTTCATCCATTATACCGTGATCACTGCTGTACTGTTTTCTTTTTGGCAATCCTTTTCCTTCAGTCCTCTAGTGATAACCTTCTTCATCTCCGGACGAGGTACTCTTCTGATATATCTCTGATTTTGTTTAATTATACACACGGGAACTATTCCGATCCGTCAACTGATTCATTCCGCCCTGAATCTACATGAGAGTCTCATCCCCTTTGTTTGCTCTAGATCAATCTAAAGCAACCTCACTGCCGGTAGTTTTACCATGATCATTCCATTGAAACTTCACCCTATCAAACGGTTCATTACCGGATGTACACACACTAAGAGTAAAGTCCTATTTCTATCACTTTAGCCACTATAAGGCTAAGGAAAAAAGTCAAACCGAAGTCGTAATTTGAAAATTAGTCCCTCAGGGACTATTTTGGGACTACTTTGAGTCCCCTTGTATTGACTGGGAGTGCTTTTTTGACCATTGTTAGACGGCACAAGTATGACCCGCTGACCCAAGTATTTGCGTAAAGTAAAAACTAATCAAAATGCAGGTTAGTTACCTGGGGAAAGAGTGCTTTAATTCAAAAGTAGCTCGCACCTTTTTACACCACTTGAGCTAGCAGGGCTTTTGGGAGCGCCTTGAGTGTACTGCTTGGGAAACCAGTAACGGTACGATGGGGCATACACTCCAGCTTCTACGACCGCGTTTGTCAAGATCGACGAGAAAAGACTGTGGAGTGTCAACTACGTTTACTCTCACTGCTTCTTAATACAGTGAACACACGCTGCCTTGTGTCGCTGAGGAGTATCACAAGTAGTGCCGAGGGTTTCCGTGTGCGCGGAAATTACCGTCAAAGAAGAGGTAGACGGAGGGTTGATCGGCTCATTGCTATAGAGCCTTCCCCCCCCCTCCCCCTAGAAGGCAGCCCCAAGAAGGTATTTGGTCAACGAGTTCAGCTGTCAAAGCTAACGAGACAAGTGGATTACAGACGCGATTGATAACTACAGTCAAGCATGGAATGATGCTCAGTTAAAAATCAGAAAGCCAGAAGTCGTGAGCCCCACAAATGCTTATGCGAACCTGTAGAGCTGTGTTTGTATTGGAAAGCGACCAGGAAGGATTCACGAGAACTCACGTCATATTGGCAGTCCAGCCAGGAACAGCTTGGTCCGCGGTGATAAAACAAAGTTTAAACACGAGGTGGTAATATTGATGACCGTTGCTAGAAATGAATGCGATATCACTACACAACCTCCTCTAGAAGACTGAGGGAGACGTCTTCAAAATGTTAGGCCATGAAAATGTTAGTTTCTCCTGAAGAATAGTTCAACCAATTGGAAAAGCGAGAAGAAAGATCATAAGAACAGGTGGAATGTGGATAGCTTCTATTTTGTCGTGTGCTGGAGACAGAGGAAAAAGATTAAAAATGGCACGAGTATTCGTCTGCAGGTTTGTATTATGGCTCACCTATTGCCTCAGTAATAATTCTGGGTAAATATGTTCATCTTCGAGTCAGGTGTGCAAAACCGACGCGGTGGGTTGCCTGCCAGTAAAAAACCGGTCTGAGTTGTCAGAAGAAAGGCTAGGCGTGCCAAAACCTTCACTAGTGCGCAAAAGTGGGTGAAAGGAGGGCCTCTCTTCTCCATACGCTAATCTCTGTCTCAGATAGATGGATAGTCTATGGGGGGATTATTGTCCAAAAACTAAAGGGAAGAGAAAAAAACAATAACGAACGCATGCCTGGTCGTCCCAAGCAATCCGACATGCACAAGAAATTATCAAAATTCATAAATGTTTTCGTAGTTTTGAAAAAAAGATAATTGTGATAGTACTGAAATGTTACTCGTGACTGGGTACCAAAGAAGTGGTGTCTGCGAAAAGTATGGATTTTCGCGTCACGGATAACGACTGGCGTGTTATACCGCAGGTTTGTTGAGTCCGTCTCTGATGGTGCTTTTGACCCGGGTTTGGATATGACAGTAGGTGCTGGACACTGTCGGGGTGAATCAAATGGCGTCTGTACTTCCTTAAAGCTGGTTTTAGTCTATTTATGGAAACTTTTTTTCGTTTACCCTTAAATTCTCTGGTGTAGCAATCTTCTGTTCGACAAATAGATGCCGGCCTGAATAAAGGCCCTGAAGCGAGTACCGTTTGTTGTCCGTACGCAGGAAGACGTTTGTGCGCATGGACAGCTCCGTAGGTATTTACACTGATATGCTTTGTTTTTCGGTCGATGTTGGGCGCGGATCACGCGTGTAATGAGTTGTGTGTTGCATGAAGTAGAAATGGTCAAACGTCTAAGTGGGTCCCGGTGCGGCCAGCTACTACGGTAACCGAAGTGGGCACCCAAACAATTACTCGTTCGGAGTTGAAAGTAGCAGGTCTTTTCACCGAACTGCTGGGTGCCTATCAAAGCAAAATAAAGGGCCTCTTGCCCCGTCTGGTTTGTATGGGATCTTAAGACCGCTTTGAGTTCTTGAGTAAGTGAGGACCGAAAGATGTTCGGAGGGTATCGAAGGATTGATGTTCCACGTGTTCTGGATTTTAAAAAATATTTTGTTGTCAGAAACACAGCCTTGCTGGAATAAATTTTAACTAGCCGACGTTTCAGTTGCCATGGGTAATCTTTTACTTGGGAAAATTTTTCAATCGAACGGTTCTGTTTTGGTTGTCACAAGCCAAAGTATGTTCCAATGTGCGTGCGTGTGCCGGGGTGTGTGTTGTAGGTACCTGTACATTTCCGACATTTTCCAAGATTTTCAACCTCCCTTGGTGCGACACTCCTTTGTTGTACTCAAGTTTTAATGTAAAACACACACACCTTTTGGTCGTCAACACCGCGCAATACAAAAAGGTTGTAAATAAATCCTTCATTGTGGCACGGTCTCATCTCCTGGTTTGGAGTGTCTTGGAATTATATTGGTCGGAACTAATTGAGTGAAACAAAACATTTTAGAAGCTTCAATGGCGTCTCTTGGCACTTCGCTCAATACCATCCTGTTCTGTTCAACGGATGGCTGTCAGACCGAACTGAACTGAAGACATTGGCTGATATTGGCTCTTCGGCACTCATTTCCAGATCACAAGGACACTGAACAACTGTGAGTTTGAGTCACGCCCTTTGTTTCATTTTAATTCTTAATGTACATACCACTTTGGCCTTTTTATCACCGCACGCTCCTCCGCCCATCTTAGTTTGCAAGTGTCATCTTAGATATTGTTGACAATAATTTAGTTTACCACATAGACAGAGTAGTACGCTACAGTGTGTTAATTCCAGCATGTGCATCGTTTAGGTGTGTGGTGGTAGTAGGGATTGGGTGTCACGTTCACATATTCCGTTTATCATTTTCACTTATCGCGGGGACATTTGAGGTCAAAGAGTAATTGGGATCATCTTTGTCTTTGTCTTTTAGTGACCACAGAGCTCTCCAGATGGTTGGTACCACTGTAGTGCCACCGATATGACACAATTAAAAAACCTAACACAATTGGTTGATCGAAACAATTGTCAAATTCGGTGATGCCACTTTCTCTGCCTACTTACACCGTCATCACGCCTATGGGTTCCTCCAAATACACACCTGATCCCGCTCCAGCGTTTCCAGTTCTGCTCCTTTGCACTCTGCCGAGCAAAATCGTTACTGTTTCACGAGCCGAGGACCAGGGGCTATAGACTCTATACGAGAGAAGGTCCTGGATTAATTTAAGAGTTCCAAACGCACCCCCTCCCCCTACCCGTCTTCCCGGTTAGCGCACGTAGAGTGGGCACTGTCTGACAAGGCTTCGGTGCGCAGGCGCTCCATGTACACATGAAATCCCAGTTAGAGAAATATGGTGTTGTCGTAATCGACTTTGTGCACCTCGGCCATAGCATGAAGAGCGATCGTTGAGTCTCGCTCAAGTTTTGCTAAGATCGTTATGTTGATTGGTCAAGATTTTTTCTCTTGTGTTCTGTCATTCTGGTTTTCAGCTGTCTGCTAGTTCGTCCATCATATTTAGCGAGGCATTCTTTGCAGGTAATCTTGTAAATACAGTTGTTTTGAACTTGTAAGTGATCTGGATCCCTAAATTTCGTGAGATGACGTTCCAGTCTGTTATCGGTTGGGAAGGAAGTGCGGATGCAATACTCTCCAAAACTTTTCTGATTGCCTTCGAAGTCCCGGACAGATAAGAAATTTTGGCGGGGACCAGCCAATGTTTTTCTTTTTTTTTCATGTGGCCTTCTGTTCTCACATTTCACGTCTGATTAGAAGTGGAGAGTAGTGGTTGTTTTAGAGGACTCCGTTTAAGCGTTTCATTGCTTCTTCACGATTGGCAAGGTCATTACAAAAGCTTTGGACTCCATTTCATAAGGGGGAAACCTTTGTACGTTCAACTTACTAGGGGTAACTGAGCCGAAGTGTAAACATCTTTCCGTGTGTGTAAGTTTTGGAAGAATGCGATTAGGGAATTTTTGACGGTGGTTTACTCTCAGGCGACAGTCTAGAAAGTTGATGATTCATTACTGTTTTCTGTTTGAACCGTGAATATAATCAGGTCTCACTGGCTGTTGAGGCAAAGGAGGAAACCATTTTTATACCTGGACTTGATAATAACAAGAGTTTCATCAAAGTATTCCAGGTATACACGCGAGGATTTGTGGGAAGAGGTTGATGGTTTGGATTCAGGTGAATGCAGGAAAACTTGGGCAATAACTGGAGGCGGGGAGGATTCTATCGGGATTTTCGTATAAAATCTGTTCAAACGTGAAGCTTGTAGATGTAAGACAGAGTTTGATATCGTATATTTTGGAGAGAACCTGTGGATATCTTTTACTTCAGGCAATACCAGAGATCAATGAAGAGTGTGAAAATGGAGACTGTTTGTTATTGGAGCAATTATTCATCGAGAGGCCACGTCAATACTCACGACAGTTGCGTCACTTTCTAATTCAATGTACTTTTTGAAATTCTGGTCAAATCTAATGCATCATTGATGTGATTTACCTTTAGTTTTTGATATCGTTTTGATGGAGCACTGACGCATTTTGAGTTGTCAGTGTGAACATTCGGTTAAGCCGTTAGTGGCTGGGTGGTACTTCTATAGAAGAGGTTCGAGAGCGGCTGGTGAACGTGTCTCCTATTGGGTCTAGCAGCGAAATACCAACGTTATTTCCTCTATCGGACGAATAGAGAAGACGCAAGTCGGCCCAGGCAGCACAAGGGGACACTCGACCGTTACCTGAGTGTCCCCTAGGGGACGGTCGCAGGAAAGCAGTGCAATGCCCCCAAAAACAACTTTAAACTATGTAAAAACCGGAGAATCCGTCACAAATGCAAAAGATTTTGAACGAGAGTCTCTGTTAAGCCACATTTCCGAATATTTAGTAGCCTGGTCCCCATTGGATTCACATACAGAAATCTCTAGAATCGTGAATTCATGAGAATTCTGAACCTAATATTATATGTTAAAAACCCGTAATAAGAAACTTTTTTGGCATTTACTGTCCATTTTATAGCGTATTATAAACTTAAATGTCCTGTTTGTTTTAATGCATTTCCATCATGGCGGCCAATTTTTGGCGGTGGCTGTTCTTTGTCGCCTCTGAGACTTCACTGCTAGACATTGCGCTGCGTGTGGTCGGTTTCTAACGTTCTTCAGACGGTAAATCCCATTTATTTTTACTTGTCTCTTTGTCCTTAGATGAAAAAGATGCACCCAAAATTGCGTGGCTGTTCCAGAACTACAATATGGAGGCGCAAGAAGCTGATCTCAGTTCGCAGGGTTGTTGGGGGCGATTTCAACTCGTCCCTCATATGCGATGATGGTGTAAAAAGTTAGCTGGTATGAAGTTCGTTACAAAATAGCAGGCATATGTTCCGTTTCAACGAACAACGAGTCCGATGATTTAATTGGTGACATCGACAGTCCTAAAGAATCGAAGGCCTCATCGGCAGCAGTTGAGGAGCACCAAGTCACAGCTGCTACAACCTCTACCGCTGTTAGGTAATGCACACTGGATTTCTAAATGTGGGTAGTTGGGAGAACACGATGAGGGCTAACACGTACATACCAGAGCAGTAGGAGTCAACTTTTTTGGCTGCGACTACCTCCACGAAAGGTAAGCTTTATGGTGATCAGCAGTGTGTGCAACAGAGTCATTATTTATAGATGGAGAAGTGAAATTTACAACACCGGCCAAAATGATAACTGCCCTCACAGAAGGTAACTGAATTAATAAACCTAATTTTTCCAGCTGTTCCTTCGGCCAAGGATGTTGTGAGGCAGGCTGTTATACAAATGAAATCATCAATGGCCGACTTGCGGATTTTATTACGAGCTCTGAGACAGTTGAAGCTCGACTTGCCATTGGATCCGAGGTCGTTGTTGGGGACGCCTAGGAGAATCCAAAAGAAAAATGTTGGCGACGGCAGATACGTACATTTTGGGCTAAGTGAAACCTTGCAACGAGCCCTTGAGTGTAGACCTCTCACACCCGGCAGCTGCGTTTATATCCAGTTGCACATCGATGGTATGAGCTTTTTTCGTGGCTCATCGCACCAGTTGTGGCCTATATTGTGTCGCCTCTTGGACCCTTCGTCGCGAGTTTTTATCGTTGGTCTATATTGTGGAATGTCCAAACCTACCGACGTGCATCGATATTTGGAAGACTTGATACGGGAATTGGCGTCATTATTATCCGATGGCATCATTATTCGTGGAAGTTGTGTTCATTGCAGAATTGTATTGCGGAGTGTTGTGGCAGATAATCCAGCCAAGGCAATGCTTAAGCAGGTCAAGCATCATTCTGGGTTATACAGCTGCCACAGATGCACACAGCGCTGCTATTGCGTCCATCGCCGTCTCATTTTCCCTTCAACCACGGGAAGATTACGCAATGACATTGACTTTCGAAATCGTCGCCAACGTAGTCATCATACAGGAAGTTCCCCGTTCGAAGTACTACCGGTGGATATGATAGACCTGTTTCCAAACGATTACATGCACAGTGTCTGTCTTGGAATAATGCGACGATTAATCGGTCTTTGGCGTAAATCTTGTTCTGGACGTAGACCGATTTTGGATTTTAATGGTGTGCGACAGGTAAACGAACACTTGAGGACTATAGAGAAACATTTGACGTGTGAATTTCCCCGCGTGTCGAACGCTTGAGGACATTGAATATTGGAAGGCAACAGAGTACAGGCAATGCCTGTTATATCTCGGACCCGTGGTTTTCAAGAAAGTATTGCCGGCGGATCATTACAGGAACTTCATGTGTTTCTCTCTATTCACATACATTTTGTGTAGCACCAAATGGTCTCCCCACTACTTGGACTATATTGAACGCCAGTTGCCCCGGGTTGTCCAGAAATTCATGATGTTGTACGGGGAAGAAGAGGTAGTATTCAACGTGCACAGTTGGCTGCACATCGGTGCTGATGTGCGGATTCACGGGCCATTGGATAACTTTTCAGCTTTTCCGTTTGAGTCATACATGCAGATCATTCGCAGTTGTGTGACTAGTTGACACATGATTGCTGAACGAGTGTTTCGTCGCACTCAGGAACGATGTGCTGAGGCCAAACTGTACACGGATGTAAGATTCTGGGACAACACTTTCTCCGGGCCCGTAAGGCGTAGGGGTCTGAATGGTCAATTGATGGGCATTGGTTCAACAATTTACAGCAATGAAACCCCAAATAACTGTGCACTGATCAACCGCAGACCAGCCGTCATCCAAAGAGTGGAAGGCGCGCTATTGCATGCTCATCTATTTGAACACTGTGACGAACTCTTCGACTACCCAATTCTCTCTGGACACTTAGGCATATTACTTTGTCACAGTTTTTCCGAGAGCACGGTCTGCTACGGTCTAAGTGAGGTCATGTGCAAAGGTTTAATGCTGCCTTACGGTGAAAAATGGGTGTTTTATCCCATATTGCACACATGGGCGAATTAATGGTAATTCTACGAAGGTATTCTGTATATATTCCATTTCAGATGTTTGTCGTTGTGGAGTTCTTAGTTGATAATTCCGTTGCTATTGTTAATGAAAAGTGGATGATTGGCCACAGAAAGGTTAGGTGGCCTCGTTGCTCTACCGCCAGAGTCCAGAAGCTCGTTCGTGAGGGCCAGCCACCACCACCTATCACTTCTGTTTACGATGTCAAGGTGCATAAAATGTTCGGTAAGTTCCTGATCAGTGTTCGTAACTTGCAGATGCATTCGACAATGCTATGCGTTGTCAAAGACTTCTCGAAGAATTGTCGGAACTACCATCTTCCGACGCTACAGCTGCGATGGATTTCTGTGCTAAAAGGAAAAGGTATGCGAACTTACGTTGACAGAATACCTTTTTCAGGAAACCGAAACACTTTTCAGATACCAGTTCCGACGAGGAACCCAAGCGACGGAAAACAGTACCAGCTGACATTGATTTCTCGCCACCTCCGGTTCTCGAAGATATGTCCACCGCAACATCTCCGAAACGGAGTCAACCGGAGGCAACTGCTAATGTCAGCTGTCTTTGGGGTCCAGTAGTCACCACGTACGTTTTTATCCATTTTTATAACGTGTTCAGATCCCAAGTCACCACTCACTCTATTATATCAGCAACATCATTCGAGACACTGGGAGGCACTTTGTACAGTACATGCATTTTTAAAATAGATTGTCACCTTCTCTACATTTAGGAAAACGGAAACAGTAACGAAGGTGAAAAACACAACAGACAGAGTTTCGGAACACGTTACTTATGGAAAAACTTTGGTTGGTATGTCTAACTTCGGATGTTACGTTCATTGATTACAGCTTTGGTGAATGATCTAACCAATCGGGTTGTGGAACTGCAAAAAACAATGGAGGACGTCAAGTCCAAACTGTGCAGGTTTGAACATGTTTCCGGTGCATCCGTACAGATCATGCATTGCTCTATTCCTGTGCGAAACGCATGGGAGTTCAAAAGGTTGAATGAAAAATTAGAAGATGAGACTTTCTACGAACAAATGGTAACTTATATTGTTCATAATTTTCTGACTAGCAGTTGCATTTCCTTGTTGCAACGGTAACGCGAACAGTTGGGATTGTGTACGTTAGATAATGCGTACACTGATCGCCGATTACTTTTTGCATAAATGAAACTGGCGCGGTGTCCACGGTCGTCAACCATTTGCCAATACAAAAGTCTGTAGAATAACTGTCGGTGAGTATGCCGTTCCGTGTTATCCTATCGTTTATTCGTAGACGCAGTAACGAGACACAATTTTCCCGGAGTTACAACACTTTTTATACACGAAAAGATCCAACGTTGGATTCAAAGGTGCAGACCGACTGAGGTTACTAGCACCGAATCGCCATTTCAGGACGTGGCCGTCCAAACCGACAGTGTTGAGGTCAGTTTTGGCTGGGTCATCGTTTATATATTATGTATTGCTGAACCCTCTCATAAGCCGATTTCTAACGTTGACAATTATAACGACATTTATTACTGCACCGATTCAACAAGTATCTCTTTTTCTTTGTTCCAGGTACTGGAAAGTTCACCAAAATGAACCATGGATGAATGATGGTTGTTCGCTGACAAGCCTAGTGTACACAGATTTACAAATAGCGAAATATATAATTATCACCTTTGAAACCTGTATTTTATTTGAACTCCCGGGGATTGATTCCGCTAAATGTTGTATGTGGAATTATGGTTAAGCTTACTGTAAGATGGCCGTGCTTATGCGCTTGCGCTGACCTTCGGCTGTTCCGTAGATTGCCAGTAAATTATTTAGTACGTACGTATTTCGGTGTTGTAGTTAGTGTTACAAATTTAATGGTGTCAGGGGAGTCCGTTTCGATAAGCTTCCGAGGCCGTCACCTGGGTGTCCCCTGACCGTCACCTGAGTGTCCCTGACCGTCACCTGAGTGTCCCTTGACCGTCACCTGAGTGTCCCCTGACCGTCACCTGAGTGTCCCTGACCGTCACCTGAGTGTCCCCTGACCGTCACCTGAGTGTCCCTTTTTGTTTCAAAGGGGACACTCAGGTGACGGACAGGGGACACTCAGGGGACGGACAGGGGACACTCAGGTGACGTTCCGGTGACGCTCAGGTGACGGTCGTGCTGCTTGGGGTTTATAAATGCAAGGTGTATTCTATATATCGTGGCACCGAAACAGTACCGATACGAGAGATACACCGAAAGGAAAACGAAACGCAACGGCTGTGCAGAAAGCGAACCGCGAGCGCGTACAATCGGCGAACGGCCGAAAGCGTAAGTGATTCAAAACGAGGTCGATGGAAACCTCGGGAAAGTCAGTCCAGTAAAACGTACGCAACCGGACAACACTATGAGGTCGATGTCAAACTTTGGAAAAGAAAGTAGAGAAAATAGATCCAAAATGGTGTTCAGGAAGCAGTCATTTTCTCAGAACGATCAAGGTCACTACAGCAGGCCCCGCTTGAAAGCACGGAAAGCTTTCGAAAAATCTCAAAGAGGAGAAGGCATACAAACGGTATTCGTGCGCGTGAATGCGTGCAAAATACGTGAATGTAACTGTGCTGTAGGATTCTGGCTGGCAGAATCCGTGGTATACAGGAACCGTAGGATGATGGTCGAGCGTGAACCAGATTCCTTGCCAATGGCATCGGTTGCTTGAACCTTCATCCAGGTGTGCCACACAAATAACGTCCAGCGTCGGGTAACCTTTAATCCATATGATATCCGGAAGCCAAATCGGTAGGTTCGTCAATGACAAGGAACGACAGAGACGGGGCCGATCCAGAATGCAAACGTCGGTGCCAAAATTCTCCAGATTTCTTGGGACCAGCGAAGCGTACCATATAGCTAGGTTCCATGAAACGAAAAGAAACGGAAAACTGGTGTAGCAGCCGCAATGAACTTGACTAGAGTACAGTAATATGTAATAACTAATGAGGTATGGTAAATTGTGTCTAAACGATAAACACGGAAATTACTACTGCGAAGTGCAATGAGTAAGATCGTGTTTTATTTAGTCTCGAAAACGCGATGGGCAAACGATCTTCCGGCCTGAACGTGGGACCGGAACGTCATTCACGGACGGGTACGTGGACGTGCTCTGCTGACTTGAACGTGAGACAATATTCTCATTCGAGGAAGTAGCAGGGCCAACGGATTGCTGATTTGAACGTGAGACGATAGCCTCATTCAGAGTCGTAGCAGGCAACGCTCACTGCAGACCTTGACGTGACACAGAAGTGTCGTCGACAGGTAGTGCAGGGGTAACATCGAATCTCATGTCAGCGGGAGACACGCTGTCATCAACGTACGCCGCTTTGAGACGATCGATGCTAACTGTATCGACTCGACCGTGTCGATCAACCTTAAAGGTCTTATCGTGACGAGAAGTCACGCGAAATGGACCTTCGTAAGGCTGTTGTAATGGTTTCCGTACCGAATCAACACGAATGAATACATGCGAACAAGTTTCGAGTTCAGTCGGAACAAGAACCTGACATCGCTGCTTTCGAGTCTGCGCCGGAGCGAGATTTTGCATGTACGTAGACATAGGATGAACGTAAGTCTGTACGGCAAGTGAGTCTATACTCCGTGGCGTAAAGAATTCCCCAGACAGTCGTAAGGTCGTGCCGTGGACAAGTTCTGCGGCGGAACATTGGATATCTGCCTTTGTGCAAGTCCTGATACTAAACAGAACTAGCGGTGACATTTCGTACCAGTCGAGGCTGTCGTGTGCTTTAAAAGTCGCTTTGAGTTGGCGACGAAAACATTCGACTAAACCATTCGATGCCGGATGACACGCGGTCGTGCGAATGCGTTCCGTACCCAGCATGTGAGTTATTGAAGAGAATAGTTCGGACTCAAATTGTTGCCCTCGACCGGTAGTGATTGTGGAAGGACAGCCATATAAGGCTATCTATGGTTCTATCAGATGTCGAGCCACTGATTCGGCCGTGACGACAGAGATGGGAATAGCCTCGGGCCACCTCGTAAATCTATCGAAGCACGCTAGTAAATAGATATACCCGTGTGATGGGGTCAATGGGCCCACAATGTCTACGTGGATATGATCGAAGCGAGCATCAGGCGTAGCAAAAGTATCGATAGGTGAAGCTACGTTCCTGTAGGCTTTAGATCGTTGACATTGTACACAGTTTTGCACACATGCGAACATCTTCATTCATGGACGGCCAGACGTATCCTGCAGCTACTAATCGGAGACTGGCTGCGATGCCTGGATGTGAGAGTCCATGAAGGGTATCGAACACGAGACGTCGACAT
Source organism: Fasciola hepatica (assembly GCA_948099385.1). NCBI lineage: Eukaryota > Metazoa > Platyhelminthes > Trematoda > Plagiorchiida > Fasciolidae > Fasciola > Fasciola hepatica. The sequence goes on from CANUEZ040000067.1 coordinate 18,055,979, forward strand.
GCAGAGGGTACGACTGGTCGGGGTATTCCAGTAGACATGTCGCAGAGTATAGTCCCAGCACTGGTGGCTAGAGGTACGGACTGACACTGTAGCGACGATGACTGAGCTGCTTCCATACATGAAGAATCCTGTGCCTGTACTGCAGCCACGGCAGGGATGTCTAGAACAGGAGATTTATTGGCATTAGGCGAAATACGCGACAAAGCATCTGAAACGCAGTTCGGCCCAACTTTACCGTGTCGAAGGTCAGTCGTGAACTGAGAAATATAGTCTAAATGCCTGACTCCTCGTGGTGAGTAACAGTCAAACTTAGTATGCAATGCATACGTCAAAGGCCTATGTTCTGTAAACAGGATGAAATATCGACCCTCGACTGCATGGCGGAAGTGTTTAACGGCATTATATGCAGCCAGCAGTTCGCGACCAAAAGCACTATATTTGGTTTCCGTGGGATTCAGGCGTCGAGAGAAGAACTCTGATGGCTGCCATATCCCAGGAACAGACTGTTGCAGAACAGCTCCGATGACAAAGTCGGATGCATCCACCACTATGCTTAGCGTGGCGGATGGAACTGGGTGAATTAGGAGCGTGGTCTGAGCTAATGTCGCTTTAGTCTCCGAGAAAGCTACTCGTGCGGCATCCGTAAGCGATAACTTACGTGGATTGCCACGAAGTAGGTCAGTTAATGGAAGCAAACGTTCAGCGGCATGGGGTATGAAACGACGATAAAAGTTAACTAACCCCGAAAATGCCTTGAACTCCTTGGCTGAGGACGGTACGGAGTAATCTAGAATAGCGCGCACTTTATCCTCGCAGGGCTTAATACTCTCTCGAGTGATCTTGTGGCCGAAGAACACAAGTTCCGGTTTGCCAAGTTCACATTTATTAGGATTGACTACTATTCGATGTTCGAACAAACGTTGAAATAGTAGCGTCAAATGTTGGAAGTATTCATAATAATAATAACAATAATAATAATAATAATATTGGTTTATTTCGGAAGCGCCCGAAGCATGCCATGTGCATGATCATGTAGATACAGGTGATGGAATGGACAGATATAATTCATGGAAATATGGAGACTCTCATGGAAATATTGGGTAAAAAGGCTCAGAAGGGTGAATAACGTAGGATGAAAATAGTATGAACGTATGCACACCATAGAGGTTGTGTGGAGTTTAAATGAGCTCAAGAGCGGATTTGAATGGACGCGCGGTGAGTTTGAAATTCAAGGTCAGGTGGACTGAGTGGCTGGTCCCGGCCAATTACATATGGAGGCAGACTGGTAAACATGAGAAAGGCTGGAAATCGGTATAAAGAACTGCAGTAGTGAGGAACGATGGAGAAAAAGGTAAGGTGCACTGCAGTGGATTAGATGACAATGAAGCATTGGTACTTTGCAGTGAATGGTCGGCGGACAGGACACAAAACTCACCGTAAAACAGGCAGCGAGCAATGCAAGACGTAGAGGGATGATCAGATGACAAAAAAGATTTGGAAGGATTGGATACGGTAGATGTGAGGCACAGATGTAGAGTTGATGGATGCCTATGATGACGGTCGTTGGGATGATAGCAAGAGAAATGGCAGGTGAGGAACTGCAAGATGCGGAGCGCGTGCACATAGATATATATGCGTAAGTTTATATATATATAGATTTATTGTATATATATGTATAGGTTGAAGAGAAGCAGGAGCAATAACAATTGGGTCCTAGAAAGAAATTATCAGTCAATAGGAGGAGTAGGTAATGTTAGATCTATTGGTTGTAGGATAAACTTTGGAATTTCGTGGTGGATTAACTTCATGACAAGTGCACGTGGCAGCCCAAAGGAGGGAAAAATAGAATGCGGAAGCACAGAAGTGATGAAGACTGTTAGGAGCAGTTCACGGAAGAGTGAAGATGAAAGACAGGATCAAGGAAAACAGGTAAGAATGTGTCTAATTATTTGATCAATGCAGGTGCGTGATGTAGTGACGGACCAGAGGAATCGGGTAGTGACAGGTCAAACAATTTGGAACTGTAAAAGAACGTCACGACGTAACGTTGTCATTACAATGGTGGAACATGGAAAAGCGGACCACACTGGAAGGTACAGAGAAATGCCTGTAGCGAGCAATAAACGGATCAAGGGATGAAAGCAATGACCGAGGAGACACAGGTAAGAAATCACCAATCAGATCATTTTACTGCAGATGAAACACGAAGGAGGCAGACAAGGAAGCGGGAAGCCCCGAGATAAGTGGACCAGTAATAGAGCAAAAAGGCCACAAAAAAATGAATGCGCGAAGGAGTTGGGGCAATGGAGCTGGAGAGCTGTGTGCCGGCAGACAGTTGAACAGGTGGATACTAATCAGGACACTGGAAAGAACCGCAGAGGAATCGCGGAGCCAAGTGAGGAAGACATGGTGGTGGTGATTAGATAATAAATACGACTGTAAAAGATGCGAAGTTTGGAGCGGCAATTTCTAATATGCGGGTTGGGCATGGGTGCGGGTGCGGTTGGTGCATCATGGCATGGGACACGAGGAGGGATTTACAGGGCGACAGGTTTAAGGAAGCTATCAATGGGCGTTCTGAGCAGAGGGTAACACCAAGCGCATAGATGATAGAAGCCAGCAATGACGGCAGGTGGGAAAAGAGTTATTGGCGAGCGTCGACAAAGAAGAGTGGTTAGGACGATAGTGACTCAAAGCAGTGAAAGTTGATGTAGAGAGAAGCAATAGGAGGGGGGACAAAACGGGTGGGTGTGCATACCGTGGTAGGGCGACAAAAACGGGAAGTGGAAACAGATGATAAGAGCTCTAGGTGAACAAGCTGTGGCGGAAAAACGATGAGGAGCATGCAATTTTCAGCCGACAGCATTGGATTCGGTAGTTCAAGAAAAGTTAGGGCGTGCCATCCGCAACCGGTGCTAGTGGGTGGGACTGGCCGTGCGCTGGGCACCCAACCTGAAAAACACTTCGTGGAGTGAACGCGGGAGGTGTGATCCACCAGTCTAGTTGCGCTCGCACATCGTTGCAGACGGCCTGCACGCCCGATGTGCGCCGGCCATAGCGGTGGATCTGACCGCGCCTCGCACTGTTGGGAGTGGCACGAGTGATCATGGATAATTGTACAGGGGACAAAACGACCGCGATGGGGGTGCGTGAACCAGGAACAATTGTCCAAGACGTGAGACCATGGACAGGAGAGCCAACGGAAACAGCGGATGGTAAACGACCGTGTAGCAATATTATCCAGGTGCACCTGCCAGGGAGATGGTAAGTACAGTGCCCGAAGTGGTTGGCCGTCGGCGGGGATCACTGGAGAGGGAAAAGGGATAGAGAAGCGCAGTCTGGGTGTGCCCCAGCTGAGAATCAACGGATACTGAGGAGAAAAAAAGTGAATATGATGGATAAGAGATGAACGTAGGTGAGCAATTGGGTTACCTTATGATGACAGGCGGTAGGTTCGCTGTGGATCAGTGAAGGCAATGGCCTTAGTTCGCGGGGTGTCCTAGTGGTTTGTGACGCAGAGGTAGTAGAGTTACAGTGTGAGACCTCTTTCAAAGGCCAGGTCGGCGGAGACGAACTCATTGGTGAGCAATATAGCATTGGGGACTGTTAAGTATGACAAAAGCGCGCGCCTAAAAGCGAACATTTAGGAGGCACTGCGTAAGCTGAGGGGCAGCTTACTCCAGATTTTGGAATAGGCTGACAGAAAGAATCGGGACTTCAGACAGAGATTAGAATGAGGGACAATGAGAGAGAAGGCACGGTGCCGGATGGGCAGGGCGCAGCGAATGAGATGGGATAAGAGGTGTAGGCAAGGTTAAGGATTAGCTTAAAGAGGAAAATCTGCTCTCGACGACGCGATTAGCAAGCCATCGATATAGGCGTGAACAAGTTCCAAGTCTCGAGTAATGCTATCGATAAACCTCTGGAATGTCTGAGCAGCATTACACAAACCAAAAGACACAAGTAGGATTTCAAACAAACCAAAAGGAGTCGTGACAGCGGTTTTCTCGACATCTCCAGCGGTGACTGGGATCTGGTGAAAGGCTTGCACCAAATTGGTCTCAGAAAATACAGTCGTGCCATGAAGTGATAATGTGATGTCATGTGCGTGGGGTATCGGTTCGGTATCGTAACGGGTAACCGAGTCAAGTGCGCGATAGTCGCCACACAGTCGCCAGATAATGCCATCTTTCTTAAGAACCATGTATAAAGGTGGGGCCCATGGACTGTGAGAAGGACGAGCAACACCTTTAGAAAGTAAAGCGTCAAACTCACGTTTGGCGAAAGCCGATTTGTCCGGTGCCGGTCGGCGAGGTCGTGCCGTGACTGGTGGTCCGTTAGTGACAATGTGGTGTGCCACACGATCGGTCACTGTCTCTATCCCTTCAAATGGTTTATTCAATATGGGGAATTGAATAAATGAATCCTGAAAATCGTGAGGAATGTTAGAAAACAGTCCTGTGATTCGGTGTGCATCTTTTGGAGCTGCGAGACCCGTACATTAAGTGTCTGACGAAGGATCGATAAGCTGCAGCCTATATGAATCAACAGGTAATTCCCAGTGCTACAGAAAATCGATTCCCAGTATGCCTGTGGGAAAGTCCACAGACACCGTCGTCGTGGTCCCAGGCTGACCGAAAGCTGCCTCATGCCGTAGGTAGGAAGGGAAGAGCCATTTTCTGCTGACAGCCGAAGCAAAGAAGCTCGTGGCTTGTCTTTACCAACCGGCAAGACGGAAACTTGGGCCCCGGTATCGACCAGGAACCTAGCGTTAGTGCGCGGATCATGCTAGTAGACTAATCGGCCAACCTGGGACTGATTACCGGCGAGTACGGCCGCTTCTACTCGCCGGCAGTGGCTTTTCCCGCCGCGTATGAACACGGCTGTCTGCATCTTTGGGCGGCTGGTCCGAAAACGCGGTGGAACCAGCAAAAACGGCTGGTAGGATGTCCTGGTTTGGACGAGGCGGGTGAGGCGGATTCACGGCGGACGTGGGCAGTGGGGGCATCCGTCCGTGCCGTTGCTCACGTAGGTTACTGCGAAAGGTCGGTGTTTTAACTCTGTCCTCAGAGGACAGTCGGCTCTGGACGGATCGAGAGTGCCGAGGCCTCTCCGGCGATTCATTCAGATCAATACCCTGAGGATTGCGCGATGTCGTGGCGATGAGGGGATTAGCCCCACTGCTGGTAAGTGAAACAGTGTTGTCAGGCACTGTGGCTGCTCGTTCTAAGGACGAGTCCCCGAGGAGAGCAGGTAAGGTGGTATGAACATG